>OY997588.1:10239913-11726551 GCA_963921825.1 Erodium maritimum | reverse complement strand
TTTTTTCCATTTAAAATCTATTTTAAAAAATACATTAAAAAAATTTTGTTTTTTATTCATCTCGCCGGCGCTCCCCGCCAGCCCACTGCAGAACTCACTGGCGGTGAGCCGGCGAGATGAATAAAAAACAATTTTTTATATCATCTCGCCGGCGTGGCGCCGGCAGACGGCGAGATGACTGTGGATGCTCTAAATGGTTCAAGCATATAGTAATAGCAGTAGGGATTGATGAGTATAATGTACAGAAACACCGGCAAAATAGTCATATGTTCCCCCTCATGTAAGAAAACAACAAAGCTTATCAGGCACCATCCTATGTGCAAGTTATTGTTATGCATGCTATTCTGTAATTTTGAGGGATTCAGATTCTTTTGGATGAACATCTTTCAATCAAGACTTTCTTATTTCACTTGTTTCCCTTTCATGTTCCTTCACCAAGTATTCAGACACAAAACTTTGGTTCTTTCCATTTCCGTCAAGTGTCATCCGTTAATGGAGCACTAGAGAAACAAAGTTATTCACTTAGGTAGCTATTTTCTTCAGGGTTCATGGATTCCTTGTGTCCAAACAACAGAGCGAGTCAGGAAGAACAAAAAAATTCAAGGTTTAGATACAACGGGGCATGGGATAGGTCGCAAACACAAAACCAGCTCTGTATCCGCCTAGTTGCCATGCCTAAATAAATAGTATCTCGATTCTCAACCAACAAACTGATATGGTAAGGTACAGTAGTATGAAATCCACTGACTATGATTATAATTAAAACCGTATTTACAAACCTAGACAAATTAATGTTCTCTATCATCCAAAAAATAGGAAGCTAGCAATGCTTCCGATTTCCCTGTGTGATATAATATACTAGAAACAAATATGCCTATAAATATGTATGGCACAAGGGAGGGGAGGGGATATTCTGAAAGAATGATCAAACAATGGCAAAAATAGTGAAAAGAATGGTCAAGAACACGCTAGCTAAGGAGATTAACCGGGCTGAGTGACCTGTCAAGGGTTGTGGTGCCCCCGATATACGAGTATTGTTGTCACTCCCTGAAGTGGCTTCTGGATTGACAGCAACAGCTGGTGGAATTGCACGGGAGTTTGTTGGGCTGACCGGTAGAGTGTTGGACTCAACATTATCATAACCTGGCCAAAACAACATCTCTTATCAAGCTCTACAAGATATGAGGTAGCAACCAAGACTTAGAGGAAAAGAATGCATGGATTTAATTTGGTTACTCACAGTTGGATGGCTTCCAACCCAAAACCAGCTTCTCGCGATCAAAAACTATCTTATAACCCGTCATGAAGTTTTCTGCATCAATTCAATTCATATTGTAAGCAAAACAAATATTGCAGCAAGAACCATTATTTGTTATTTATATTTCAGCGACCCTTGTTATACTCATTTATGTAGCTGGTTATGGATATATAGTTCTACTTGGTTTACATTTATGAAGATGGATTTTGCAGCAACCTACCTCTTTTTTGTTTTGTTATTCATTTTGGTCAAGAATTAAGTCGACTATTAGCACATATTGCTCTACTCAATTTACAAAGACTTCCTTTTTCTATCATTTCATGGAAAATAGAACAGTGCATGATTATAGTCTGTATGCAATGCTGTTGTATTTCTTCTGGGTAGCTTTTTTCTTCGTATAGACAATGTATACAACTTTCATAATTTCATAATCAATGAAAATGATACTCACGTCCAATGATATTGATGTCTCCACTTTTAACAACACCCAGACAGTATATTGTACTTCCACCCTGTAAATCACAAGAACAAATATTACATTAACTCAAGATGCCGGAAAAGGATATTACCGATGCACTGAAGCAGCGGTTTACCTGAGCAGAAATCAACACTATAGGATCAGTGACATCAAAGACGGCTCCGCCTTTCATTGTCAGGTTTACTGTGGGAACTGAGAAACTGGTTTGATTTGCACTGCAAGGGAAGTCAATCTTAGGGGTTAAGGTTTTGAGATGGAAAATAAATACTATCAAACAAAAACAGAGTCACTCTGAAGATGTAAGGACCTTAAATCGTAACAATATTCAAATGGGAGACTTGAATCAGAAGAAGAGTGCCGGTTCTCCTTGGCCAATGAATTGAACTGCAAAATGACAGAAATTATTAAGTTTCATGTAGCTTAAACCTATCATTAGAGCATCCTCATAAATCACATCATTTAAGCGACTTACACTCTCAGAAATAAGAGTATATCCTGGATCATTCAAGTAAGTGAATGAAGTGCCTGAGTCAAAAATTGCACCAAACTCAAGATCGGCAGTATTTCCTCCAACAGTGATTTGAGTGACACTGACATTGTAAGTTGGACTGGTAAAACAATTTAAACAGAAAGAATCAGTACAACTAGAATGAGGCTTCGTTCAAATGTAGTCAACATGTTGCATTCACAAAATTTAGCACTGCAAAGTGATGGCTAAAACTTACTTCAGTTGCCTAATATTAAAGGGAGTTTCTCCTTGGTCTGAGCTGCCTTTGTCTCCAAAATTGATTCTCCCAGTCCCATCAGGCCCAAAACACAAGGAGAAAGAATTTGAAGCAAGCCCTTTACTAGCCAATGTGCTAGGAACAGATATATTATCCATGCCAAGTCCGAATAGCCCGTTAGGAGCTGCACCATCCAAAAACGATCCAGTTTGAACCTTCCCGCAACTGAGACAAAGTAGCACATTTAGATCAAGAAGCTATGTAACAAGAAAATTTGCTACTTGCCACGTAGACTACATCCTTACGATTTGCAAAAAAAATCCTTATGAATTACTCAAATGAGATATCCAAGTAACAAAAGCAAAACAATAAGACTAAATCTAAATGATTTATTGGGTTGAAAATCCCAATTCTCTAAATAGTTTTTGTCACTATTCACTTTAACTTAACCGGCATACAAATTTACTCAGCGAGTTTATAATAGCAATCCATAGGAACAGCCCTATCAGATCCCTTGTTAAAAGTAACTGCTCGGGCAATGGAACTTCATGCTATTGCTAAAAACTATAAGAAAAAGATATCAGTTTTACCATTGCTTACCCAAATGTAATCGGTGCATTAACAGGTTTTGACTGAGCATCGTCTGTTGTCAAGCGCAATACATCCTCTATCAAGATCCCAGTAGTTGAAGTGCCATTAGATAGATACGAAACTTGGTAAGGGCAATCACTGCCAGCTGAAGAGCATCGTCTTTGTTGTGCACATGAGGTGCTGTTACAGGGAACCTTTGAGCTTGTTGATGACGTATTAGGGCTGTAGATGTTCAGCTTTAATGTCTGTTCAATAGAAAACTGTCATATACCAAGATAGAGGCACTAAATACAAAACTTCACACAACAGATGGCGATTTATGCTGTTTGCTCAAGAGAGAATGCCTGGTTTTGGCATGCAATAATTAATCTGGGAAGGACATTTAAGTTGAGTTCAAAGAAAAAATATATATATGTTTTCGACCCTGAAATGTGTTGCAAACACTTCAGATCGGGGATCGGATATAAACTGATATTGAAATATAGCGTCATGCTGCAAATAGAAAACAATTAATACACAAGGTGAAGTGAAGGGTAAATGTATATACTAGTAGATGTGCTTTTGTTTACATAACAGACGTTCTCAACTCCAAATGTCCAACAATGATTGCTTAATCATGGTTAAACAGATACTTATCAGTTTACCTAGCTCGGGACTTCTAGGACACATTGGTTTCAATAGCTGATGATATTATCAACAAAACATCAAAACCTCTAGGTTTAAACTGATATCACAATTCATGTCATAGGAACTTCATGTCAATACCCTGTTAAATTGTAAGTATTCTGAGCTGAAATGAAAGGAACTAACTGTAAGACTTGAGAGAAGTGATGATATGGTCCTCACAATCGATAGAGGCCATGAGCCAAACTAGTTCTAATAAGATGCAAAATGACAACAAAAAAATCAATTCAGAGCCCCAGGCTGATATCATCTCCAATGCGTGGAAACAATAGTTCAAAACTGACGTTACTAAAATCAACAGTGCCACTGCCACAAAGGAAAAGCAAAGTTGAAGCGGGACAAGTTGATAGTTTAGCAGACAAAGAAAGAAACATAACGCTCTATGGATTTAAAGGTGAAACATGACACAACTTCATTGAGACAATAGAAGTAGAACACATAAGTTGAATGCATGTATAAGATTGACTTAAGAAGTAAACAAATCCTCAAAAAACGTAAGAAGTAAATAACATACTTCCCCGTCTGATGTGGACAAACCATGTACACAGCTTGAACAATCACATGGTAACCAAAATAGGTCACTGCCAGTGTCGAGTGCCACCAGATACCACGAACTCGGTGTCCCCACAGAAACATTGGCATAATGCAAACTGGAATCCAAATACATAGCAGATAATCAGTTACCAATATTCAAGCTTTAATCCACAATCTGATAGATTAAATTTCTAGTTTATGTACTTGTAACCTCTACATGAATTGAATACCATATCTTCTAAATTTTCCAACTTTATCTTTCCAATTCTATATGAACTGAACTCAATAAATGAAGTAACAAAATTCCAAAAGCAATGGAAAAAAATCAAATGGCACCAGAAAGGAACTTAAAATTTAAAGGAACACAAGTTGGCAAGAAAAAAGCCAAGGAAAATAATTGAGCCGACTTATCCGTGATTGCCATCCACTGAAACAATGAACACAAATAAATAAATAAAACAGCTGTCCCTTTACTTCTCCTCCCACCATTTTCTCAGCTACCAAACAGAGCAAAAAGCCTAAATCAACTAAATTCCAATTCCTCAACCTTCGCACCACTAATTCAATACCAAAATCATTCTAATTATTAATAGCGAAAGCAAAATAAAAAAGAAATTGAAGAGTACATACAATCCAAGAGAACTGATTTGAATAGTCTCGTTGCCATCGGCGAAGGTGAGCGGCGAGTCGCCGGCGGTGGCGAGCCCGCGGCCGTGAATTAGGTGATCCCGGTGGGACAAGGCGGCGTAGTAGGAGGCGGTCCCCTTCTCCGGGAGGTCATCGACCGCCATAATCCCCTTGAGCGGATCGGAGTAGCGGTGGTGAACATCGAAGCCGAACGTCCCGAAGCCATGGCAGCTCCGCGAGCCCCAGCACAGCATCATCACCAAGCACAAGGAACATAGAGACGGAGAAGAAGAGGTCATGGCAGAGAAGAGCTCAGAACAGAGGAAGAGTGATCGGCGGCAAAATCAATGTTCCCGAGAAAATCGGGTGGAATAGAAAACGTGGAACAGATATAGAGAGAAGGAGAGATTAATGGAAGTCAAAGTCTAAACATCTCTCCTTCTCCTCTCTTTCTTCACTCTGACGATGAACCAAACCGCGGCTGTTTGGTGCCTCCACCTTGTAAGGTCGATCAGTGGGCCCCGCATTTCCTATTTAATAAATTTTAAATAATAAAAAATCTCTTTTGCTTTCTGCTCCGTTCATATTATCATTATGAATATTTAGATTCAGAATTCACATTTTAAAATTACACTTATATCAAACGAAAAAAATTAATTTAAAATTACATTTTTCATTATCTCTAAATATTTAATTTAATTTTTTTTTTATTTAATGAATGAAATTGAAACTTAAAGAACAATGTTTTGTGAAGAGATGGGTCGGTCAACAAGAGAAATGAGAATTTGTGAAACATAAATGCACGGTCAAATGTGGAGAAAATAAGGATTAAGAATGCATAAGAATAAACAAAAGGAAAGAACGTAGGCAGTTGGTAAAAACCGTTGACATCAGAAGGCATGATTGGTGCTCTAACTTGACAGGACAAAAGAAACAGGTCGGTGAACCAAATATCCCACCTTTCGCTCATCCAACGGTCGATACGAGAGATGGACCCACTCCCGCTCCTAACCCCGTCATATCTGACCGCCGAGATGATTAATATATACAGAAGCCCGGTGCTAGTTTACCTGACCGCTTCAACGACCAAAATGCCATGTCGTTTCACTCTTGACGTGGCAACGTAAAGGCATGTGGGCACAGCACAACAACAGTTAACTTTGTGCTCACCCATGACGTTCATCCATTGCCACGTTCACAAGTCAACAAGTACTAAATTAATTATACACCAACTACGTGTCAAGTGTCTGACTGAGACTTATCTCTAAGTTCCAGCCACAAGTCTGTAATGTGTTACCATTGTACGTCTTTTATACCGATTTAATTTAATTTTGTACACAACTCATTTTTTGTCTGTGATCTGACACGTACCCTTACGAATTAAAAGCTACATATAATTCCACCCACGTAACATGGAGATCCCTACATTTTGATGATTAAGTGACTACTCGGCCATGTGTCCGAAACCCTGTACGTCTAAGGTTCCGTAACCTTATACGTAACGAAACCCACGAACCTTGATCACGTGCAAGACTTTCCAGGATATGCCATAAAATCGGACTCGTGAATCTGAATTTTTTTCTGGGAAAAAATATGGTACAAGGTTGTGACCCAAATGCTAGCATTGTATAGAGCTTCTGCTAGACTAAAAAAGTAGGATCATATGTGGGTGTAGAATAATAGAATCGGTATGATAAGTAAGCCAAGAAACGTCAGGTTCCAAGTATGAGCAAGGTAACAAGGGGGTGCAACTGAACTCCTGGAGTTGCTTCTGGTAGCTGAATCTGCCGGATTGTGGTTACCTGGTCCAACAGCGACCGCAGGAGGAACATCAGTGGCATGTGGTTCCGTCGAAAAATCATCGCCATCCTCCATGTCGTAACCTGACCAAGTTTTTGAATTAGCAACATAAAATAAAAGGAAAAGAGATTTGTCACAAAGCATGGAGTGGAAGCAAAGCAGCACTTACAATCAAACTTCTTCCATCCCAAGATGAATTTTTCCCGGTCAAATACAACTCGGTATCCAGTCATAAAGTTTTCTGCACAAAGATTAACAGAGAAGCATAATCAATTCACAGTGTACCTGATAAAGAGGTGCAGTGCATGAAAGAAAACTGGTATCCGCAGTAGTGAATGTATATAAAACTTACGTCCAATTATATTCATTTCCGAGTTCTTGACAACAGCGAGGCAATAAACAAGCTCACTCTGCAAATTGGCAATGACAAAAGTAACATAAGCCTACTTCCAGGTCAAACATCTCAACTTATTCTAACAGAACATAGTTAGGCCGTAATGTACTACCTGAGTGGAGATGACGATAATTGGATCAAAGATAGCAAGCTGGCTTCCACCTCTCATTGTTAAACTCAAGCTAGGTATTAAACTAGCATTGGCATCAGGACTGTTCATCATGAATATAAATGTTTCAGATTTTGTTAAGAGAAAAAACATAAACCAAATTAAAGCAAGAATAGGACTTTGACCTCATACTATAACAGTACTCAAAAGGGATCCTTGGATCTGGGGGACGCCTTCTATCATGTGTCTGTGAATGGAACTGTGGAAAAACAAAGTAAAGAGATAAGTTCACAAACACTGGGCCTGCATAGAATAAATGAAACTAATTGTTTTCACATGAAGGTGCTCACACTCTCTGTAAGCCTTGTATAAGTTGGCTCCACTAAGTACGTGAAAGAGGTTCCAGAATCAAATAGAGCAGTGACGTCCACATCTATAAGAGTTGTCCCCATTCGAATTTGAGTTACAGTGACATTATAAGTTGGGCTGCAGGGCATGATAAGACATCATACATGAGATAAGTTGATAAAACTTTTCATGCATTATGGACGAATAGATCAGCTCAAGTGATAGGACATTCCCAAGTAAATGAGAAATTACCACTTACTGTAGCGGGTTTATATTAAATGGGGTCTCTTCCTGGTCAGTGCTACCTTTGTCCCCAAAACTGATTCTTCCAATTCCATCACTTCCAAAGCACATGGAGAAAGAATCAGCTATCAGACCTTCTTTGGATAAAACGCTTGGAACCGAGATCTTCTCCATACCGAGGCCAAATAACCCATTGGGAGCTGCAATATCCAGGAATGAACCGGTCTGAACCTGTCCACAACTGCATAATTCAAAACAAGTTTTGTAATCAACCTAGAAAAGATAGCAACGTATATTTAGGTATTGTCATACATTTTTACAGGACATGCTCAAGATGACCTTGAAACAAAATGAATTGACCTTAACTTGTAATACAAGGGCTCCCCAATGGCATAATCCCAAAGTAACAGGTTTAGAATGAAACTGTATTAGACATAGGCCTTGACAACTAACCCAAATGTGACATAGGCCTTGACAAAGTCTTGGCTACTGTCTTCTGCTGTTAAGTGAAGGATATCCTCTACCAAAATCCCAGATGTCGAAGTTTCAGCTGAGACATAGGAGACCATGTAAGGACAATTGCTGAATGTGCCAAGGCATCGATTGCGGTGTGCACACAAACTGTTATTGCAAGTAACTTTCTTGCTTGTTGAAGACCCTTTTGGATTATACACACTGAGCTCAAAATCCTAAAACAAACAGGAACAAAACTTTGTTGAGAATCAATAGAAGAAAAAAAACTATAAATTCGCCATAAAAAAAACCTTGTCAAAGTCATCCTTAAAAGCCTCAATGTTCTATTAGTAAAACAAGATAAAATTGTGTCACTACCCAATTGTACCCACTGATGAGACAGATACAAGAAAATTAAATGCAGCTACATCCAATCTTCCTCTTCTGAATAAAACCAAAAACGCAAATGCAAAAGAAAACAAAAAGAACAGCAACGGACCAAACCAGAAACCCAATTGACCCGTTCAATCTACCATACGAACTATTGTTCTCTGCAACACCAAAATCAAAATTGTCTTCTTGCTTAACATTGAATCTACAAAATTCACAGGAACGAAAAAACATACCGAAGCATAAACCGAGCCTTCAGTAGGAGCACAGCGGCTGCAATCACAGGGCACCCAGAACAGATCACTCCCAGTATCGAGCGCCACCAGAAACTTCATTCCCGGCGTCCCCAATTGCACCGTCGTGTAATGCAAGCTGTGGAAAAGAAAGATGAATCAAGTCAGTGACATTGCAGAGAAAAAACCCCAAATTGAAGAATCAAAACAGCAAAGACGAGGGGAAGGGAACGTACAACCCGAGCGAGCTGATCCGGAAAGTAGAGTTCCCGTCGGAGAAGGCGAGCGGGGCGTCGATGTCGGAGAGCCTACGGCCACGGAAGATCCGGTCGCGGTCGGCCAAATGGGCGTAGTACTCGACACTGCCCTTGAGGGGCCAGCCGTCGGCCGGAAAGAGCTTTCCGGTGGACTGAGACCACTTCTTGACAGGCTCGGAGTAGCGGTGGTGCATCTTGAAGGTGAAGATGCGGCCATGGCAGCTCGGGAAGGCCCAAACGGAGAGCAAGACGACGATAGCGAGGACAGATTTAGGGGAAGAAGCCATTTGTCGTTTCCCTATAGGGAGAAGCGGAGGAGAAGAAGGCCCGGAGAGATTCGCATTTGGCAATGAGAAGAGAGAAACCCTAGAAATTTGCCGGGAGGTGAAAGGAAAAAGGAAGGTGTTTGTTTCCCGAGAATCGGCGGTCGGAAGATCTTGATAACAATACTGAGTAGGAGTGAGTGTAAAAGACTGAGTTAACAGGTTTAGGTGAGTTTTTTTTGTTTTTTTCCGTGTGGAGCTGGGACCCACTTATATTTCATTGTTTGACAGTTGGGTCGTGGATTTGTGGGGGGAGGGAGAGAGTTTCCAATGACGGGGAGAGAGTTTCCAATGGCGGGTTCTGTTTTTCCATTTTATTATTGTATGGTAATATTTTTTTGGAGTAATTGTGAATAGTTATCCGTATGAATAGTCATGTTGATGTACTACTAATTGTTCTTATAAATTCGTATGGCAAAGAAACTATAATCATTTATAGAATCGATGTGGCTATGGTTTGACGTACGAGTGGTAGGTAGGTTTTGTGTCGGTTGGTGCAGTACAAAGTATTTTACGACAAAAGAATAGCGAAGAGGAAGGGATCTCTCATTAGAATGTCTGGTTGTTGTGAGGGGTCCCCACAACGTTGGGGAGCTCTGAAACCTAGAGAACGAATGGTGTAGTTAGGAAACCGGGACTCAGACTGCTCGATGACCAACGAGATTGTCTAGGCTCACGAGGACAACAGTGAGGGGTAGATCTCCGCCACCCCTAGCTCGCCTCCCATGACACTACAAGGCTGGCAGTCTTTACCAGAGTTTCATTGGGCGTTTGTGGAGTATGGTGTTGCATGTGGCCCCTTGATCAACTTAAGACGACGACTTTCCTAGGCAATCACCGTCGAAAAGAACACTTCACGATGAGGCACGTGGTTGGTGAAGATGAATGTCAATCAACAAGGCACCACAAAGGAACCGAGGGGTACAGAGGAAGTTGGATTCGGACATGCGAGGAGTGGGAAACACCCTCGTCGTCTCCAATGATCAACAAATGGGTCGGTGTGGGGCTCGCAAATACTACCTTCTCACCGGTCGTAGGTGGCGATAGGTCTACCAAGTACCAGCAAGATACTTCCTAACCATCTTGGGAGCCAGCACTTACACTTTTTTGGGCCCCAACTAACAATCTAAGGGAGGACGACGACCGATGATATCGAACCCTGACCGAGTCGATGGCGAGAACCTGTGGATCAAGCCGTTGTCAACTATCCAAGGTATTGATTTCCACACAAATCTGCAACAGCTCAATCTTTCCCCTGATTGCATAGGTCTTCCCCTCTTCCCAAAACTCGATCATCGAGAGTTCGCGATTGGCTATAAAAATTCCACTATTAGTGTCATCAATTGAGCCACTCAATGGCCACCTAATAGATCCGCGAGGACTATGGTTGTTTTCGAGATCATCGTGCAGACCCACAATTGTTGTAAATTTGCGATGGAAGATGACTTGGTCGCCGCAAGCAATGGCAGAGGCGGGGTAAAACACGACATGTCCGCCGCATACGAGACCGAGGTGATCACGATGTTACACGTTGACGGGGGAGCTAGTGATCACGACGGCAACAATAAAGCCCTAGCAGCTCTTCTCAGTCTCTTTTGATAGTCGACAAATCTAAAATCAAAACCAAAATTCTTATCGTAATTTCATACTATCAATAGATCTCCAACACTAAAAAGGGCTTAATACGGAATAATTGTATTCTTATGCATCAAAGATTTCTATTCTTTTAAGTACCTTGTATGTATTCCCTCAAACTGATACATCAATGAGAAATAGAAAATGAGAAAGAATAAAACGTGAGTTTAATTAATCAAATTGAATATCCTTCATAAGATACCAGAGCCTCATGCATCAACGAGTAGCTAGAAAGGGGCAATAAAAAACAAGAATCAACTCTCTTATTAAATGATACCACAACAATGTGTGTGTCTTGTATTCAGAGGCGGATCCAGAAAATTCATTTAGGATATGCCACCGATAATGATAAAATGTATAAAAAATTAAATTTGGTTTAAGAAGTGTTGGAATTTGGTCGGTTTATCAAATGACATAACTTTCTCATACGAGTTTCGATTTGTAACCGTAATATGTCAAATCGAATGAAATTCAGATATCTATAACTTTAATGAAGAAATTTCATCTATAAAATACAATACATGAACTCATATAGGTTGTGCAAGTCGAACGATCAATCATACATTGTTTAACCCGCCATGGGCAGAGCACTCTAGAAAAAACATATAATCCGTCATACGACGTATATGATAACGTAAATGATATAATATGAGACATGATTTCTTTTAAAAATGAGTCAAAACTATTTTATGCTCAATAACTATAAATATTTATAAATGCATATCCATGTACTGTTATGTCTTACATCTAACTTTTTCAAATATAACGTACAAAAAACTGTGAATAAGATTTTTGAAAAGTGTAATAGACATTTGGAGTGTAAAAAGAGCGTTTTCAAGTAAAATGAGGTTATACACGCAGCAGATTTTCAAATGACCATAACTTCTTCATAAGAACTCCGATTTAGGTCCGTAAAATATCAAATCGAAGATATCTGAAAGCTCTACAGTTATATACAATTTTATCGGGGCAGGGTATGCCATGGCAAACCCCAAACCCCACTAAATCCGCCTATGCTTGTATTCATATATTTGTATAGAGCAATAGCAATTTCATCAATAATAGTAACCACCCCCACAAAAATGATCTCCAGTAAATGTAACAGCAAGCAAGCAACTCTTCTCACCGCCTACTCATCTTATTCTTAAAATAGCGGGCTTCTTTTGCCCTATAGCGGGGTTTTTTTCCCTAGAGCGGGCTTTTGTATTTTACAACGTTGGCAATGGATTCGAATCTGAGAACGAAGTAGAGGCCTCGGTCTTCTATAGACTTGGTAGCGGTCACGCTTCGAAAGTAGTCTATTGAGAGAAGTTTCGTAGTTGATCCTACCAAGCCATTGCTTGCAGTTGATCTGACGCCAACAACGTAACCAATACGAGTCAGTATCGACCACGAGGGAGCACCAAAGCTTACACACCAACTTGCACCCCACCGCATCACTTTCGTGACCAACCCTACATAATATTTCCACCAACAGTTCTTCGACCAGTACTGAAATATCGGTCTTTTTTGCTCCCATTGCTTTCTTCTTTTATTTCACAAAAATGCCTCTCGTCCTTGAGTTTTGTAATTGATTTAGCGATCTATTACTTACCTAAGATTAGTTTAGAGATCTTCTTCTTTCCTAGTTTGATTATGTTTCAGTGTCCTACTCCACCAAATATGCTGTTATTTGCATCTAACTAAAGATCTTTTAAATACGTTTTAAGCCTTTTAGGATATCAAAATCTGAATGTGACTGGCACATTTTTTTAACTTAAAAATAATTCACCACTGGTTACGAGACGGCGGCGGTTACCATGATTTGCCGGAGGAAGGACAAAACCAGTGGCCAAGTCACTAAGCCCATGGGGGCATTTGCTCTCATCAATTTTTTAAAAATATTGTTACTTCGTTTTTTATTCTTATTTTAATTTTAATTATCTCTTTAATTTCCTTTTCATTTCCTGTACCTCTTGAATATTTTAACGTTATTTATTATCATTGAGAAAATTTAGTGTACTTGTTGAAGAAGTTGGTTCCGCTAACAAAACTAGGTGAGGCAATGTCATTGGTTAAGGTTGCGGACGTGATGGGGATATCTAGAAGACACCATATAATATGCAAATTATTATATAAATTTTGTAATCTAGAAACCATTTGTTCATCAATGTGAAATGATTAAAAATACAAAACATGGATCTGTTCACCTAGGCCCCGCCCGACCCAGCTAATCGGGCACGTCGCCTCATCCCGCCCAACTCATCCGAATCGAGATGTTTTTTTTGTCATATTGGACGCCTAAGCCGCCTTTTACAACACTGCCTGTGGGTTTCAGTGAGTCAACCGGCTATCAGTTTTATATATATGAGTATCTGGCTAGTCTACCAGTTTGACTATTGGACTCTGTTGCTATTGTTGTTGTGATATATGGGTTTATGTTGTTTTCATGACTTCTCAGAAGTATTTAGCTAGAAAATGGAGACAAGTTTAGGATTTTATGGCTTAAAGCCTTCTCATCTATCATTGGTGGCATTGTGAACTTAAGTACTGTGAGAGCTGGTTATTTTGAGGGAGAAAATGGAGATGGGTTTAGGATAATAGGATGACTTCAGTCCTTCTTCTTTATTACTGGTAGCATTGTGAATTAAAGTACCATGAAAGCGGGTAATCTGTGTTTTGATTAATAGTTGTTGGGTTTAATCAGTGTATTAAAGTAAGGGGTGGGCATTGTTTCAAGGGAAATTTTCAATTTAATACAAGGGAAATTTTCAATTTGATACCCTGACAAACATTTATTTGTAGTATAATACCCTATGCATTGTGAATTAAAGTACCATGAAAGCTGGTAATCTATGTTTTGATTAATAGTTGTTGGGTTTAATCAGTGTATTATAGTAAGGGGTGGGCATTTTTTCAAGGGAAATTTTCAATTTGATACCTTGACAAACATTTATTTGTAGTATAATACCTAGCTTGTTTTTTTTTGCATTTTAATACCCTGACGAACATTTATTTTCACTTTCATACCCAACCGTTAACTTTCCATCCAAAATGGACGAAAACTTGTTTTTTAAAATGGATCTGGAAATTAACACACATCTCGTTCAACACGACGATGAACAAATCAAAGGAACAAATCAGATTCTACATAACTCATAGGAATTATTCAAAGGAACACAGTCCAAACACATAAATTTTACAAAAACCCAGAAATTTTATACAAATCAAAGGGATTTTACAGAAATTTTACAAAAATCGAAGGAACAAATCAGATTCTAACATGTCCCAAAGAGCTTTAAACTCCCAAACCCAGAAATCTCAATCACTCGATCCCCCAAAATCATATACGACCTCCATAATTTGAAAAACTCAAATTTGAAACCCACAACAAGTATAGTGAAATTTCTGGACATGTGGTATCAAATATTAGGGAAAGAGAGCTTTATTCCAAACTCAAATTAGAAGGGAAAATCAGATCTGGTTTAGAGAGAAACGGACTGGGGATAGTCCTTGTCGAGAGCCCTCGGCTGGATCTACTTTCTCCTTGACGAACCCATAGCTATCCTTAGAGATTGACCCACGACTTCGTCGGAGAAGGACCTCACACCCGTGGCCGACCGGAGAAAGCCCTCTCCAAAAAATATCGGTGGCCGCTTGTAGGATGAGAAAAGAGGAAGAAAATGAGAGCAATGATGTGTGAGGAGGAGGAAGAAGAAGAAGAAGAAAGGGAGAGAGGGGCAGCTGTGTTTTGGGTAGAATGAGATTAGGTTTAGAAATTATATGTATTTTTTTTAAATGTGAATATAAATAAGGGTATTTTAGACATTTTTGGTAAAGTGAACAGTAGATAAACAGAGCTGACTGACGAAAGGGGTTTTTGGTTACGAGTTGTAACTTCAGGGTATGCATCAGTTAACTTTAAACTTCAGGGTAACCATCGATTAAACGTGTCAACTTCAGGGTATACATTTGTAGTTTACCTTTAGGATAATAGGATGGCTTCAATCCTTCTTCCTTATTACTGGTAGCATTGTGAATTAAGTACCATGAAAGCTGGTAATATGTGTTTTGATTAATAGTTGTTGGGTTTAATAGGTGTATTATAATAAGGGGCGGGCATTGTTTCAAGAGAAATTTTCAATTTGATACCTTGACAAACATTTATTTGTAGTAGAATACTTTAGCTTGTCTTTTTTTTTACATTTTAATACCCTAGCAAACCGTAACTCCTTACCATGGAGCTTAAAGGACCTAATTAATTCTTTAATGTAACATACATAATATAACTTGTTAAGAGCAGAAATATGGAAAGAGCCAGTAAGGAAGAGCTTCAAAGGTCATTATCAAAGTTTCTTTCTCCTTTATGCGGATCTATCTTCTCTTACCATTTTCTGATTTTTTTTTGTGTTTTGTAAATTATGTGAGTGGCACCATGACAATGAGATTTATGTTTTTTTCCTCCTTTCTTCTACTTCCGTATTATATTTAAACGGCTGCCTAGTTTACAAGTAACCTAAATCTAATTAAGGATTGTGTTTTAGTTATTTTGGATACTTTTAGTTATAATTTAATTCTTACTAGAGAGAAGAAATCAAATAGAAACCACCTCTTAACGTAAAAGTCGTGTGAACCAATCCAAGTCATTCATTTTAAAAATGGATGGATGAGATACAATTGATTTGTTGACTTCAAAAAAACAGCACTTTTTAGTAAGTGGTAAGGGCTTTTTAGTAAAACCATCATATATTTTTTTACCAATTCACTAATTTAATTTTTCCCACTTCGTTTGAACTCCGATTGGCTTCAAACTTGTGCCATTAGTTTTTTTTTCAAGGGTTTTCTATCATGATCAGTCATGAATATATTTTGAAGCACGAAAAAAAATATTTCGGGGCTGATTTTTAAAAAAAAGTTAACTCTGGGTAATTTTTATCAACACTATACACTAGGTTTATCAACATTATACACTGGGTTTATCAACACTGAACACTAGTTTTATCACCTAATTTTCCAAAATCGAACATGATTTTTATCACATCATCACGTGTTTTTTTATGAACACTAGGCACAAGTTTTATCAACACTAAACACTATGTTTATCATTAAATTACATGTGTTTTTATCATCCCATCACATGTTTTTTATCGACACTAAACTCTAGTTTATCACCCTTATTTCGGGGCTAATTTTTAAAAAAAGTTAAGTCTGGGTAATTTTTATCAACACTATACACTGGGTTTATCAACACTATACATTTGGTTTATCAACACTGAACACTAGTTTTATAACCTCATTTTCCAAAATCGAAAATGAGTTTTATCACATCATCACGTGTTTTTTATGAACACTAAGCACTAGTTTTATTAACACTAAACACTATGTTTATCATTAAATTACATGTGTTTTTATCATCCCATCACATGTTTTTTTTATCGACACTAAACTCTAGTTTATCACCCTTATTTCGGGGCTGATTTTAGAAAAAAGTTAAGTCTGGGTAATTTTTATCAACACTATACACTTGGTTTATCAACACTATACACTAGTTTTACCACCTCATTTTCCAAAATCGAACATAATTTTTATCACATAATCACATGTTTTTTTATGAACACTAAGCACTAGTTTTATCATCACTAAACACTATATTTATCATTAAATTACATGTGTTTTTATCATCCCATCACATGTTTTTTATCAACACTAAACTCTAGTTTATCACCCTTATTTTTAATTGAACACAATTTTTATCACCCCATTATCTGTTTTTTATCACCCCAGAATAGGGGTAGGCACGGCCGGTTAACCGGCACCGACCAGCTTTCCGACCACCGGAACCGACACTATCGGTGGAAGTGACTGGACCACCGGCGCCAGCACCGAAAACCTGGAATATTGTCAAAAACCGATCGGTTTAATAACCGTCGGTTACGGTTAATAACCGGCCTGACCGGCCCAATAAGCTTTTAATTGGGCTTAATTTTTTGGGCCCAGATTACAGGCCAAATTTATTCGAAATCTGATTACATTAATTTTAACTACTTCACTTTTCAACTCTTATGTCCATTATAATTGTGGAAGAGAACCACTTCGTTCTTTTTTGTCCAGTATTTCTTTGTTTTGTGAATTTAAAGGTTGAGTGTTGCTTGACCGAACAAAAAATCAGGTCTATTGCTAACAGAAACAATACATCTCACTTAATTATTACATCATCGATAAGAAATAAAAATAAATAAACCCAAAAGAACAAAATAAAATAAAACAAAAATTCAGATCTACAATATTAAGATCCCAAAATTAAAAATAGAAACGGATCCAATATTAAACAACACAAAACGATAATATGCCCAGATCTAACCAAAAAATTGAATCTGATTGAAAAAAAACTCATGGATCTCAGTTTCAGATACATCAAAGATACAAAATATTCAAACAAATAGAATGATAAATAAAAAATATTAATAACTACATAGTAAAATATAGAAACTAGACGAGAAGAAGATAGCTTTGTTTAGAATCGTACTTGAAGAATCTGCAAGACCTACCTACCTCACTAACATGAACTAAGAACAAAAGTAGAGAAAGAGATTGGAGGTGTGGGGAGAGGGGCGGCAGAACTCTTTGTTTCATGTGTTGATAGCGAACAAGTAATGTATATTTATAGGAGGTTAGTAAAGGAAGGGTTAGTGTTTTTAGGGTTAGTGACTGATAGGCTTATTTATTTGTGCTTATTTATTTGGGCTTAATTATGGTGAGCTTATTTTAAAATAATGGTGGTGGGCTTATAGCATCTTCATCACCCTAAATTGCTAAATATGTTTCCAAACGCACCATCTTCTTCAACCAGTTGCAGACGGCGGCTTTGTAGCAAGGGAATCGAGTAGTCAAGAATAGTTCCGGTCGGTGCCGGTTAACCGACGGTTGTCACTGCCCCTAACAGCTAACCACCCGAGGCATCTTCGGTTTTGAGTTTTCATGGCCGACGCCGGCGCCGACACATCCCGGCGCCGGTGATTTCGGTGCGGGCCGGTGTCGGTGTATTCGGTGTTTTGTGCTCACCCCTACCCCAGAACATGTTTTTTTATCAACATTTAGCACTAGTTTGATACCCAATATAAAAAATTTGTTAGTGAAGATTTATCAACACTCAACATTGTTTTTATCACCCCAATATAACATTTTATTTTCGTACTTCAAAATATGTTCACGACTGATCTTGATTTAAAGCCCTTGGAAAAAGAAAAATATTGGCGCAAGTTTGAAGCTAATCGGAGTTCAAACGAATCGGGAAATATTAAATTAGTGAGTTGGTTAAGAAAAAAAATGGACAATTGTCCACATGGCAGCATGCTATTACAATTATGCCCTTACTTGTGTGAGAGAGGATGAAAGTGGCGTGAGTGTTGGTGGAATTGGGGTGATGATGTGACATTATGGTGAATGTTGAATCTAAAAAGT
Source organism: Erodium maritimum (assembly GCA_963921825.1). Taxonomy (NCBI): domain Eukaryota; kingdom Viridiplantae; phylum Streptophyta; class Magnoliopsida; order Geraniales; family Geraniaceae; genus Erodium; species Erodium maritimum. The sequence goes on along the minus strand of OY997588.1, from coordinate 11,708,029 downwards.
GTGTGGCTAGGATTAGTTCACACAGTTTTTAGGATAAGAGTAGTTTCTATTAGATTTCTCCTCCTTACTAGATTATAAGGAAAATATCATATTGGTACTCTTAACTATACGCTTTTAACATATTGGTACCCTTAACTAATTTAATCACTAAAAAGGTAACTTATGTTTCCAATCAGTAATACTTTAGTGTTTTCCGTCCAATTTTGGACGGGAAATGGTCATGGTGGTGGAGATGAAGGCTGGGGAAGAAATATAATGAAGGAGAAACAAAATGAAGGGGGCGTATGTATGAAACAAAATGGGGAAGATGAAGGTTGTGTAGGAGAAATAAGGTAAAAGAATAATTAGGGTTTGAACTTTTAGGGGTATTTTTGTAATTTTTTGAAAGTTTAGGGTCATGTCCATTGTACATGACCATTTTCCGTCCAAAAATGGACGGAAAACACTAACGTGTCACTGATCGGAAACTTAAGGTACCTTTTTAGTGATTAAATTAGTTAAGGATATCAATGTGTTAAAAACGTGTAATTAAGGGTACCAATCTGATATTTTCCCTAGATTATATATCTGCCCACTTGTGCACTCATATAAATTATTTAATGGAATATACAAATTTTACACAATTGCTTCATAAACAAAGTATATATTATTCAAGTTTAAGAACTAATATTGAAAACAACCATATTCGATTGAAAGCTATTCAATAAAATTATAGATCTGTTTCATATATATATGGTCTAAAAGTTAGATTATCTGGAACGATTTTGATATTTATTTTTGTGATTTAAAATTCTAAGATTAATCTTAGAAAAATTGTTAATAATTTAATGTCCATTCATGGAGATGTAAAGAGAAGCTGCAACATTAAGGTAGTTGGTGTTATTTATAGTGGCATAAATGGAGGATGAGAAAAGGGAGAGTAGGGGCTGGCAAGGTTTCCCTCCCCTGAAATGTATTAGAAATGAAAGACAGAGGTAGATGATTGGTCCAATTTGGCTAACATTTTTCTATTTCCTTATCTTGCTTGTGCCACAATTCTCATTTTTTTTACCCTTACATTGTCACACCCTTGTTACTATTTTCAGTTTTGGTGGTCCAACATTTTCCTATATAATCTCTCTCTCTTCCATGTCTATATTAAATTGCAAGAATCTAACCCATACATTTGGCAGCTTCAGAGAGGAAGCCAACTGAGTATTGCGCATAGTAAGACAAAAAGTGCATTATCCCTTTTTCATGTATATCTAATTCTATGAGTCAAAATTTTAAAAAAATAATCATACTTTACCGTTATGATTAATTTACAGTTTCCTCCACTCATGTATGTAATGTAGATGAGATTTACAAGAATAAAATTGAAAAGAACTCAAGTAAAGTCTTCTCATCCTCTGAAACCCTAGGGTCGCCGGTGACTTTCCCGGTCATTCTGGCCGTTTGGGAAGTCATCGGCGGCTCCTTTGTACTCTCCTCGTTCTCTTGTTGACAGATCCGGCCTTGTTTCTCCTTTTTTACCTCTTTTTCTTCTTGCGCCGCTTCAACCCTAGTCTTGCTCCTCTCCTCTCAGATCTGTTCTTCCTTCAATTACCTTCCTTCCTTCCCTTTTCGTTCTCTCAACTCTTAGCCTCCATCCTCTCCTCTCTACACCTTCTCAGCGTTTCTGAGTTCCTGTTTTCTTCTCCATCGGCGAAGCTCGGTCCTCCTCCAGGTGTGGGAAGTCGTTCCCTCGCCATTTCTGGTGGGGATCGGCGTGGTAAGGTTTGGTCTTGAGCGGATCTGGTGCTAGAGGCCTAGGTTTTCTCGCGTTGGGTAGATCTGAGTTTCTCCGGTTTAGATCTACCACCGCCGACAAAGGGCGCGTTTGGTCGTGGGTCGGCTTACCTCTCTCCAGTGAGGTTTGACGCAGACGCTTCTTTTTCTGGGGGCTTTGGCTTCAGCCGCCATCAGAGTCCGGGAGTTGAAGACGCCTCTCTAGTTTCCGGCGATCTGGACTTGTATCGAGAGTGGGACGCGCTTCCTCTCAGAGGATCGACGTGGTGCTCGTGTGGAGTCCCGGCTGGAGGGACGCTCTTTTCTCTCTGCACTTCTTGCTCGGATACTGGCCCTTGGCTTGCGAGGCTCGGGATCTGGTAAGGGTCTTCCTTCCTCATCCTATTATAGTTTTCTTCTCCTATTCTCTTCTTTTCTTTCCTTTGATCTCATGTGCCCCCGATCACCTTAGTGATTGGAATCTCCGGTTGGTGTTGGCCTCCGGAGATGGCATGGGGCCTTATGGCCCTAGGACTTTCTCTGGCTAAGTTGAGATGGAATGTCTATGCCGTGATGTGGTGCTGGCCACCGGCAAATGCGATGTCCCGGTTCCATTTTGGTTTTGGGATCATTGTGGACAGAGGAGAAGTTGTAATGCCATCGGGGATTTTGGAAGAGAGGACAAGGTGCTTGGTGGTTGGTGTCTGTTGTGCTTTGTGGTTTTATCTGGGTTTTGACCCTTTTTTTGTCTGAGCTTCAAGGTAGTAAAACTTGGGTAGTTAGACCTCAAATTAGAGCTTCAAGGTTGGAAAATCTGGTCTTAGGCCTCTGTTTTTTGATTACTTGGCTTGCCCCCTGTTGGTTTCCTCTGTTGTAGTGTTGTGTTCCTTGTTGTGGTGTAGACTGATGTAGTGTAGCCCGTGTCTTCCTTGTTGTAAGATTCAAGTGGTTTTCTCTGCATGTAGAGAAATGTGGTTGAGGATCCATTAAGGGATTGCTCGGGTGTTGTATCAAACTCTGTTCTTCATTCCAAAGAACAGTTTCAATTTAAGTTTTGCTTTGCCGATAAAAAAAATGTATGTAATGTGGGTCACTTTTTTTCTTTTCGACGATGACATATATTAAATATAATAAAATGTCCGAGAACACCAGATCCAAAAGGGACAATCAGGATAAAGAAAATCTCACTCAAATAAGTGTATCAAAACATAAAAACATCCATTATATTATATGATTGATGGTAAAATGAAATAGAAACTTATTTATCGAATCACTTTATAAGTGTCGTTAGGATGATGTGATATATGTCGAATCAACCAATACAGTTGTTGATGGCAGAGAGTTAGGGCTAAGCAGACTCATTACCAAAGGATTGATGTCTTAGCGGACAAAGTACTCCCTCGGAATGTCAGCTGACGTCGTCTTCCCTTGGATAATGATAAGTGTGAGCTTAAAAAATGCGAGAATGATGACTCTCGAGAAGGAAAGGGAGTATCGTACCGGTACTTGGTGAAACCTCTATCACCGTACGACCAATGAGGCAGTGACACTTGCAGACCCCTTATTGGCCCTTCCATCCCTCATTGGGCGATGAGGGGTGCTTGTCGCCCCCTCCGTTGTCTTAGACGCTCAATCGGATCAAGTCGAGTCATCCAAGTCTATCCCTAGGAAGTCCTCCACCGATCTTTTTTCCCGATCTGAAAGAGAGTCGGTAGCCGAGTCTGAACCCCTCAAAGACCACCCTCTGCGTTCCCTTTTGAGGAGGTCAGGGACGGGCCCCATGAGGAGACCGGGGAGTGCACAAACCTTCCCCTATTCCCAAGACCCCCACCTATCATACTAGGGTGATGGTGGATAATAGGAGATGTCCTCCCTTGTGATACGGGACGAGGAGTCTCTTAACGAGGGATTTCTTAGCTTGAGGAAATTGGTCAGTTGTCGCTTCTCTCACTTTCATCTTTGATTTGCAATCCATTGAAAGGGATGAGGATACTATTGAGGCGTTACTCTGATTCTAGAAATTGGGATGGTACCCTCACTAGTTGGGTTATGAGACAGTACTCCTTAGTGCCCCGATTAGTTTCAGAGAGATCGTGTTCGGTTCAGACCTGTAACCTGGATCCCCGAGGGTCAATCAGAGCCCTCATCCAGAGCGCCCTTACTCCCGTACTTTCCAGGTACACCGCTCCATACGACTCACAGAACTATAGTGAAAGTAGTGATTGGGCAAGTACTCATAAGATAATTATAGAAGGGATCGTACCTCATAGTCCGTGTGGTGAAACCACAACTAGCGTTGCAAAGGTAGGAAAGCATCAAGTCTGACCTAAAATCGCATGAAGTCCCCCAACTCATCCGGTCGAAATCGTCATCCAAAGTCAGACAAGTACCCAATGCGTTTCCAAGCTAGAAACCAGTGCTCTTATTCTAAGCTCCCACTGAGATATTGTTTATCCTTACCCACATTGAGAAATGGGTGAAAAGGATTTCATGGGACCACATGTGCGGCCTCAAATCAGAAACAAGACATGAATGACGAAAGGCCCGTGATTTCCTTGCTAGGACCCGAGCTCTCTATCGAGTCGTACAGAAGAAGAATCCCACAACTCTATCCTCCAATACCGGACCCTCCCCATCCGGCATTCGCCATAGTTCGAGTAACCAATCGACTAGCGACTGCTTGAAAAAATGAGAGTAGTTAACACCCTTGTAGCAGAAACGTAGGAAAAATTCAACTCCCATCCACAAATCGCAGTTGATGGTACCACGACCTCCCAGATAGTCAGGCTACTCAACCGAATGTCTAGGACCTCCACACCCCTGATCCTCAACACCCTCGGCTTGATGCCCTGAGCGTGCACACCTATAGAGGGTAAAACCCATTAGTCAGCCTTGCCCATGGCGTTGCACCAACATGTAGATGGATGGAAAGTTCCTCCTCCGCTATATGTCGAAACCCGCCCAACGTCGTCTCAAAACCACCATAGAATCCGAGTAAAACCCTAGTGTTCCCAAGTTGATATCTATCCCCACAAGGGAGGAATGACCGCTTGTCGCCCCGTCCCCATGAAATTATTGCCTCCCTGACGAGCGGATCCTCCAGACCTCGATCCCCCGCTGCCAGTACTATTACTATTATGCTCTCACTGTTGGTCATTTCCATCATGTTCGTCGACTATGTCGAAAGAGAAAAATGCATATACGTTGAAAACCTACAAACCCATAGAACTCTTAATTGTTATAGTATAAATATTGCATGTATGTCACTTAATATCATTTAGCACATCTCCAATTGTGTAAACTTAGCTAGTTATAGGGAATGTTTGTAGGAGTATATTTTAAGTTTCTGTATCCTTTAAACAACACCCTTCAACTAGCTCTACAATAGTAACAATTAACTAGTTGTAGGAGCTAGTTGTTTGGGTGTTTTTGCACTTTTTGATATTTTCAAAACAACCCCAAATTTAACTAGTTATTTTATCCATACCAAATTAAAACTATATACGATAATTAAACATACAACATTGACACAAACCCGATGACCATTCAACTAATTTATAATCGCGCCAATATACAAACGCCACTTCGATTGATCTTTGAGCATCTCCCACACAACATATTTTGTCCATACCTCGCGGTCTTTCTCGTAATCAGACACGGTCGCATCATAGGTTTCCTCCTCGGTTTCTCCTTTTCTAGGATCCTTGAGACGTCCCTGGTATATCTCATTGAAGGCCATGCACTTTTGGCTCGTCTTGCCAAAATGATCCTTCATCTACTTTTGCATCCGTACAAGCCAATCTTTGTTTGCGGTGGCAAGGAAAACAAGGTAGAGTTTATCCCAGTACTTTCCCCCGACCTCAGTAACTTCAAGTCACGTTATGGCCAAATGTAATTCCTCTTCTACCGATCAAAGTAGACTAGTTGCCCAAGAAGACGAAGCCATGAAAAAGGAGAAAAGAAGAAGGAGGAGGAGAGAATTTGAGAGAGATGTAAGGATGAATGAAGAGGGTGGGGTATTTTTAAGAAATGAAAGGCTTAGAGTCGGCGTGGCAACGGTGACGCAGCAGCACACTATTCCTTGAATAATGTGCTTGCACAAAAATTGAGGCAACGAGAAACTGATAAAAACTAGGACAATTCTTTCGTTTATTAATGAATTGGCGTTGAAAATGCGTAAAAATGAGAACATAACAAATAACGACAAGGACGTCTAATTTTATTAAATCCGATGTTAAATCAAAGTTGTCCCAAGCGTTGGCTGATGTACTCCGTAATCACACAACGAGTTTTTCGTTCCTCTACGGTCATACTGGAGGTGTCTTGCTTGTTCATTTCTCCTAATGTAGCAATCAACTCTCCTTGCATCTACGCTATTGTCTTAGTAACTTGGCACAATTTGTCACCGTAAGTAACAAGACATTTAGATGCGTCGGCTTGATTCTCCACTTCTTTGTCCACTCCACTTGTTTCATTTGCCTCTGGCTTTAGCATTTGCTTTTATCTGTCCGGTCGGACGCTGCTCCCATAAGCGAGTTCAACTCGTGCTCGGTTCCGTCGGTTGATTTGTAGTTGCATTTGTCGTCCAGCATTGTACGCTTGCTTGCTTCATTTTCTGCATTGGGTTCCGGCTCCTCGATGTCGACTCGACATTGCGGAAACATCTTCACATCCCACTTGGGTTCGATCTTCACGATGTCCCAAACATGCTTTCAAGTGAAGTCGTGACCCTTCTTATCCTTGTCAGTCTTTTCTGCTGCTGCCATGATGTCAACATTGTTCCTCCCACTTTTGTATATGTTCGCAAAGTTCAAATACCTCTCTTGAAATTTGCTGACCTTTTTGTTCCGTTGATGTCAATTGTCCTTGCATTACTTCCACCCCCCGTTTTGGGTCGCTTGGAGACCTCAACGACAAGACCTCGGCCCCGACTTTAGTCCAGTACACATCCTTCCTCTAAGACTTCCCTCCGATGATATCAGTGGAATTGTTGACCTACGCCTTTGCCAACCGCACCTCTTCCTCAACGGTCCATCTCAACCCTGGAGTTGCAGTAGATGTTATTTTCTTCTCCCGGCTCCTCGATGGCTTGGCCAGGATAAATTGAGAAGGCTAAGAAGTTTGCTCGTTGGGACTTACGATGACGACCATTGAGAATTGTGGACCGGGTTGAATTGTGAATGTGGCTCTGATTGGGTGGATTGGAGGAGGGAGGTGTAAGATTCGATGTGCGAGGCTAACTCGTTTTCGGTGACTGTGGACTCTTGCTCGTTCAACTCTATATTTTCGAGGAACAATTTGAATTATCTCGGGTCGGCCGTTGAAGAGAGGTTGAAAAAAAAAGAGTGTAGAAGAGAAACAGTGTAGAAGAAAAAAGGTTGATTTTTGTGTATGGTCATAATGCATTTATGGAAAAAAATGATTTTTTTTTTTAACAAAGTTGCAGTAAACTGCGACGACCGGCTATAACGATTGGTGTTGAAACGCCTCCTGCGTCGAGGAAGCGTTGCAGGCGCTACGACGACATCTAAACAACAATCAATCGGCAACTGTTGGAGATGTTCTTATAAATTCAAATTTATAATTGAGTGCGCAACTAAACAAACTAATTTATAATGATTTTAATGATGTGAAAAAAGAATCGATCAAGTTATTATTTGTGAAGTGTCTAAGGGAATCCACATCATTGCGCACGGTTTACGATTCACTAAAATAGTGAATCACAAGTCGCGAACCGCACTTGTTATGGTAACGATTCACGACTCCCATTTCATTACGTAGAACATCCCGTCACTAAATGGAATCGCAAATTGATGACATCACAGCGTTTACGATCTGCTGCTCGAGATTCATAATAAAACGTAAATCATGTGCAACATTGTAGATACCGTTATATGATTTACATACACCTCAAACTTTATGATTCACTTGGGAAAATCGTAGTTGTATCACATTATTTCCCTACGAATTTGTAGCCCTTCGTCTTTACAACGAATTTAAGAGGACTATACTTATTGCAGTAAAAAACAAACCCAAGTTTCGAAGTAAAAATATTTCAATCATTACGAGCCACAAAATACTAGTTTTCAACTATTTATTTCATTTCAAAATTTGGAGGAAAAGTGTGTGATGATTAAACTTACCAATATTAGCAAGAGTCATTTTGTGAATGACATAACAAAATTGCTTGTCATGCGAGCCTCACACGCTTCACTCCCATTGCCTGCAAAAGGACACCATTCGTCACCAACACCATTTGCTTCCACCACCAACCCATCGTCACCACCTGAATCTCACAGCTACGATTCTCTTATTCACTCTAAAAAATCTTAAACCTTTTTCGCTAAACAGACAAGAGATTTGAATGATTCAACATTTGTACCCTCTCTCTCATCATCTCTACTGCGACTCTTCATAGCCGACTAGAAACCAGAGAGGGCAGTGTAGCGTTTTAGGGTTCATCGTTTTGTGACAGAACCCATTTGTGTCTGCTGCTAAAAAACAAAACCCACCTAGCTGAATCGCTGTTTCTGCAACTTCACGGCCTTTTTTCCAGCAGAACCCAACTTTTTTTTCCTTAGAAGGACCCATTTTTGAGTTGCATTGGAGGTTGTTTCAGGAGCTCTAGCGAAGAAGAAGAACCATCTGGGGAGAAATGGGTTGTGTTGGGTCCAAGCAGGACGAAGAGAACGACGTCGTGGCGCTGTGTAGGGAGAGGAAGCGCCTCCTGAAGCTGGCCGTACAGAGCAGATACGCCTTCGCCGACGCTCAATGCCAGTACAATCAGTCGCTCTGCCAGGTTGCGGCGGCGATACGGCTGTTTGTGGTTAGGCACTCGTCTCCGGCGTCTCCATTTCTCATCACATTCCCTTCCTCTTCCGAGTCCACCGAAACCCTTGTCACCACCAACCCAGTTTTTGTTCAGGGGAGACTCTCTGAACCGGCTAGTGCCTGCAAATCCTCATACTCCTCCAATTTTGTCCATCCTCCAAAAGATGAAGAGGAAGAACAAGACGAAGAGGACGACGAAGAAGAAGAGGTGCTATGCGAGCATTTCTATGATGGGGTTCAGGTGGCTACACCGCCGCCACCACCACCACAACCGTTGCAGAGGAATTTGTTTTGGGACTTTTTTGACACATTTGATGGGCCGAGGAGTGAGGAGGCAAATGGGTTCAGTCAAAGCTATGGTGAGGGTTTGGGGGCTGTGAGAGGAGAGGAGGATAAAGAGAAAGAGGTCGGGAGTGTAAATAATGGCAATGTGAAGGCTCATAAGAGGAGAAGGGAAGAGGCTAATGTGAGCCAGGGGGGAGGTGTGAAGGTCATTGATACACCCACAAATGGGAGAGAACTTTTGGAAGCATTGAAGGATGTAGAGGACCATTTCTTTAGAGCTCACGATACTGGTCTGGATATTTCTAGGATGCTGGAGTCTCATAGAGTCAAGGTGCAATCTGGTTTAGAGGAAATTAAAGGTGTCTCTTTTGAATTTCTCTGTGCTTTCCAACATTTCTATCTTGATGAGTGTTCTTGCCTAACTTTTGCTTGCTTAAATTCTAAACTCTAGGCCATTTGATTGAAAGATTCTAGCTATGCTGTTGAGTTGAGTGTTAATTTCCATCCAGTGCAAATTGAGCAGCTGAATGTGATACCATGGATGTAATGACGGTTTTTACTTTTGTAAAACTTAGTTGCATACAACATAGGATGAATATTCGAGACATGAAAACCAAGCAGCCAGTTCAATCCCTTTATTTTGTGATATAGGCTAAAAAGAATGATAGAAATTATCTGATTTCATTTGCATGAACTATTCCCAAGAGAAAAATTAAGCATGTTGTTTTTTTAGATTTGTTATCAACTTGTGTCATTTGAAGTTTCTGTTGCTATTTCTTGTTAAGGACCTCTTGATCTGTATTGTTCTACGGTTGTACATTGCCTGCTTCAGGTTCTACATACATTTTTTACCACATGCTATGTGCTTCATCTGTTAATTCTTGCTATTTGTGCTACAGAGAGCTCAAACAAGCTCATCCGATCAGTTACACGGAGCAGATCCAGCTTATCCCGTTCTTCATCAAGTAGAAGTTTGCTTTCCACTTCTACCTCCAGGAATTGTTCAGCATGGACAGATTTCAAGAATGATCTATTTGATGACTTTGGGGGCATGGAATCTGGGTGTCATTCACTGACATTAGAGAGGTTATATGCTTGGGAGAAGAAACTCTACGCTGAAGTAAAGGTATAATTGGAGACCATCATGCCATTTTTTATATTCTGATCTTGCTGTCCTTTTCCATTCATTCTCACTCGACTGTTTGCATTATTGCATTATTTATAGCACTTGACAGTATAGATTTGCGTTTTTGGATCATGGAAAATATATGTGAAAAAGGGTAGGGCTATTTTTCCGTCAATTCTCAATCCCCGTTAGGATTTTTGACTCTATATTTCCTGCAACTTTTCAAGATCCTTAGACAATGCTACTGAAGCAGGGTTAGTAGAAATGGCTGAACTGATTCACATGTGGAATTATGATTTGTAGTTGAAAGAAAATTGAGCAGTGCAACAATGGCCGTTTTTTTTCCAGAGGTAAAAGCAAGAGAACCAAACGTTTTTTGATTCTTAAAGAACTTTTTAAGATTGATGATGTTCCCTTTTTGTTAGCAATTCCTAATTCACACCACCTTTTGGATGATTGTTCTAAGTTTCTTTTTGTTAAGAGATCCTAGATTAAGTGCAATCTTACAGCTTTCGTTAATTAAGCCTGAGTTTGTCACTTAATCATTGTTGGTCTTATCAAACAATAAAAGCTCTTAGGAGGGCCAACTAGTATATCAAGTGGCCCACTTCAAAACAATCATACAGAAGCATAAGTTGCATCCAACATGGTAACATATATGCAAGGGAAACAGTGATGACTAAAATGAACAAAAGAGTAGTTACCATCCATTAAGGTGGTATAGTTTTTGAACATTCTCAAACCTTTGAAACCAAATGGAAGTTTATATGAGAAGAAGAAAAATAAGGTGATGTTTGAGAGCAAAAATACTAATTTGCTTTTCTATTTTTTTACTCATAATCACCCAACCAAGTCCAAGAGTGGGGATTCTGACATGAATCTCTCAGTTCCGTTTAAGTGGTTAGCTTTATTGCTGAAGTGCATATGAGTTATGACATAGCTCATGTGTACCATAACTTCATTAGACTAATGTGTATCACAACAAGAATAAGAGAAAAGCAACAAATAAAAAACGAGAGATTTTTAAAAGTATGGTATACAGATGAAGATTTATTTTCAAATATTAATTATATTGTTCGATAACCATATAATTAGTGCCACAGGCATGTTTCTGGTATGCAAATTCTTTGATTATTTTTCCAACTTTCAACATATTTGGATGCATGATCAGGCTGGAGAAGAAGCCAGGAAAACGTATGAGCGGAAAGGCTTGCAAACAAGAAGCCAAAAAGGCTTTTGGCATGTGAATAGAACCAGAGTTGACGCAAAAGATCTGTACACTAGGATTTTGGTAGCAGTACAATGTGCAGAATCAATGTCAAAGAGAATTCAGAAATTGAGAGACGAAGAGTTGCAGCCACAGCTTCTTGAGCTGTTACATGGGTAAGCAAGTAGAGGATTAATTTTGTCTGAATACCAAATTTAGCATGTAATAATCTCCATTTTTGAATTCTGTAGCCTAATGAACACCTGGAAGATAATGTTGGCATCACATGAAGCTCAAAAGCGTATCATGGCTGAAGTGAAATCTTTCAACTCTCCTGCTTATGGAAATTTTCGCAATGACTCTCATCGTCTTGCTACTCTTCAGCTTGAGGCAGAGCTCCGCCATTGGAGTTCTTGTTTTGCTGCATATCTTTCTACACAGAGGACATACATTGAAGCTCTTCATGGGTGGCTCTCAAAGTTCATTACTCCAGAACTTGAGGTCTACACCAGGGACTGGTGCTCCCTTCCATCACAAAGAATCAATTGGCCACCATTATTTGTAGTTTGTCATGATTGGTTGAATTCCTTTAAGAAATTACCAGATGAAGGTGTAACTTTTTCCATGAAAAGCTTTGGGAAGGATCTTCGGGCTTTATGGGTCCAGCAAGGCGAGGAGCAACGCCAGAAGAGGAAAGTAGATGAACTTGAAAGAGAACTTAACAAGAGGGTCCGGGCATTCCAAAGAGCTGAGAGGAGGATTCTTGAGCCAAAGATCTCTGAGAGGGATCTGTTGACAGGAAAGAAAGATCAGTTGGATGTGTTTAGAACAAAACTAGAAGCAGAGAAGAGAAAGCAGCATGCTAGTGTTCAAGAGACTCAGCATATCACAGTTTATGGATTTCAAACAGGGTTTTCTTCAGTTTTTTCATCCTTGGCCGAGTTTTCATCAGCATCTGTCAGAATGTATAGTGATCTTATTACTTGCCTTGAAAATGCAAAGGCAACTTAGTCACAAGCTTAGCTAACCATCCTTGGCAGCATAGAAGGTACTGGCTCTCAACTCATAGGTTTAAGTAGACAACAGATGAAAAAAGAGACTTAGAGATTTGGATTTTGAGGATCTTAGTTTTTTTACTTGTGTGATTCTCATAATTTTGAACTCTGTGCTAGATTTTGTCATAGCTAGTCATGAGAATCTTCTGTATTAGGTTACTGTAGTTGAGTAGTTGCTCTAGTTCACAAATATATTGGCTTGCTCAGCATTATGTCCACGAAACTGTGACTTGCACAGAAGATGATTAAGACTCGTGTACTAAGTTTGTGAACTTGGAAACTTTGGGGCAGTTCTGATTTCTTCAGTATATAATTTCCCTCTTTCTTCTCTTCTAAACTCTGGGAGCATTGATTTTCAATACAATTAGATTCTTTACAGATGCTGAAGAGCAAATCCATGATCATAAACTTATGTGACTCTACTACAGGTTTTGCAAGCACACATGGTAGCTGAACTTTGTTGCGAAAAAGTAACTGGTTCTTAATTTGCAACTGTCATAACTCCGTCAATATGGATGTGAATTGTCCAAAATGCCCCAACAATTTTGCATATACTAAGCGACAGTTTTGGGCAATACAGTTTGTTGTTGCAAAACACTGATAGTAGGGGGTAGTTTTTGGAGTTATCCCAAGAAAATATGCAAAATCGTCATGAATATTTTGGACAATTCGCGCCCAAAATAGACATGGTTATAGCGGTTGTAAATAATAATAAAAGCTTTTACTTTTTAGCAACAAAAGTCACTTACAACAGTGTGTTCCTGCAAAACAGTATAATAGGGGTTAGTTTTTTAGTTTTCCTTAAACTTATTTACTAGTATTTATACTCCTTTCAGGCTTTTCTTTTCTCCTAGCAACTTTCTCAGAATCCAAACACACTAGTACACTATCAGAAATCATAGAAAGGATCATGGGTATAGAAAGTTCATTATACAGATAAGAATCCAAAAAGAGAAACCAAGAATCTTTTCACATAAGGAGCTGCAAGCAGGCTCATATGTTATCGACTTGATTCCTCAACTATTCCTTTCAAATTGTTGTTAATATCTGCATCGATGCTAACACTTTCATCTCCCAAGTCTAAGCACCTCAGGTTGGTGCTCTGAAAGGAGAGGCTATCCATATCCACCTGAAACCTTTGCAGTCCAACTCCATTGATGCTAACAAAGCTGTCTTGGTCTATAGATGACTGGTGAAGGAATCGAATGCTCGATCTCTGAAATCCCCTGGAAGATTGGTGACCAGTTGAGTATAAAGCTTGCTCCAACTCTTTCCAGACTTGGGTCATCGTGGGACGGTACTTGGGGGTCTTCACTACACATCTCAGACCTAGTTGTCCCATTTTTAGCATCATTTCCATGTTGCATTCTTCTGTTAGCAGATTCACGTCCAAGATCTCTTCCACATTGCCTTTCTCTAAGCTAGGCCTTGCCTGAAACAAGTAGCCAAACAGGTTGAGACTCGATTTGAGTCGCACAGTTCAGTACACGAGACTCTTACTCTTACCCAATCAATGATATGGAAATGAGAAGGATTTTTGGAGGACTCGACAGCAGGTCGACCTGCGATGAGCTGGAGAAGGATGACACCGAAGCTGAAGACATCACTGAAAGTGGTGACGTGGGAGCTAGAACAATAGGCAGGGTCAAGGTAGCCTGGCGTGCCTTTGATCTGGCTGCTGACATGGGATTCATCACCCATAGGACCGGACCTGACCAGTCCGAAATCCGAAACCTTGGCCTCGAAGCCATCTCCTACTAGGATGTTGCTCGGTTTTATGTCCCTGTGGATTATGCCTGGCTCTATCCCTTCGTGCAAATGAGCTATTCCTGTTATGAATTTTGCACCCACAATTACTTTTACTCGATTCGATTGACTGAGTTTTTAGTTGAATTGTGTATCTCATGAACACAGATTCAAATCACACTATCTACCGAAAGACTCATTTCTTCTCTGTTGAATTAATTTGTTTTAATCTCTCTTCTCAACTGGTTTATCTTCAATAGCTATTTTAGTTTGGTTGAATTAGGATGAAAATGGTACCTTTTGCAGCTCCAATAGCTACGTTTACTCTTTCATGCCATGTCAAGCTCCTCCCTCCTCTACCTGCATGTAATGGGTCATTGAAGCAGCAAATTGAATGAGCATATCATATGCTTATGAACTCAAAAATCAACGGTAGATTTGTTAATTTTTTGAGTTTTTTCTTTTACCAACAAAAAAAAGCTTTTTGTTGAAGCGCCGAATCTGGGATTGGGAAAGACAAGCTTTACCAGCCAAAATCTTAATACATAGAGATTGGATTTGAGCTAACTGAGAATTATAATTAATTATACAACCTAACATTCAATTTGAGCTAACCCCAATTTGAATTTTTTCTACAGTGTCGAATTGGTCGACTAACAAGTGTATAGTTAGTTTTTGAGTTTGATAGTCAAATAACCGTTTGTTTTTGAAGTTTTTCTTTATATGTTTCCTCAAGAACCCGTTAAGAAACCGTGAGTATGCAAGAAGCAGAGAAGCTTACCCATAATGTATTCAAGGAGAGAGCCATTTGGAACATACTCATACACCAAAACCTTTGCTCCTTTTGATCCTGTATTCGTCACACGAGGAATCAACCACTCTTCCTTCCCATGGGTTACCGTAACATAATTTAGGGGAAACTACAGAAACATACCTGCTTCTTCACAGAACCCCACCAAACTAACAAGGTTCTCGTGCTTTATTTTCGAAAGAAGACTCACCTCTGCGTAAACAAAACAGAGACTATACACGAATCAAACACTCTCGACTCAAAAATGTTTAAGATCAGTTCAGTTTAATTACCATTTCTAAACTCTTGACGACTTTGGTAAGAATCAGCATGAGCTTTCTTAATTGCTAGAGTCCCTTGGGCACCAAAGTCTCCTCTGTACACATTACCAAAACCTCCAGAACCCAACAAGCAATCATCACTGAAGTTGCTCGTTGCCTTCTGTAGCTCCTCCAACTGGTACCTCCTCAACATCAATTTCTCTTCATCTAGCAACATTCCTACCATTTAAAAAAATAAATAATAAATCCTAATTAGTCCTTAAGTAAGTTAGCATAATATGGTAGCCACCCTGTTTCTTGAATCATGACATTCTGATTCCTTTTTTGTAATCGGTCTATTAATAAATTTTCGAGTTTATCAGAAAAAAAGTTAACATAATATGGTAGCTGAGGTTTAGGGTAGGTACCTTTCGTCTTCCAAAAACGGTGTCTGAAAAATCTGAAGCACAAGTATAAGGAGGCACCGACCAAAACTGTCAAGGCACCAACAATGACTATCCCCAAAATGTTCGGGCCTGACTCGTTGTGATCCTCCGTTACAGGCCCCGGTGACAGAGAAGGCGAAGAAGCTGTTCTAAGTGACATAACTTCAACTCTAGTGATTACAATGGGAGGAACATAGTAGCAAAGATTAAGGATGTGCAATCATTAACAACATAGTACTAGCGGAATATGCTAAACATTAAGGATGTTTTGCAAGTAAATTAGCAGATGATTAGAGATGAAGAAGATAGATTAAGAATGTGTAGTCTTGTTGTGGGCTGTTAGCTGATTAACCAAAGGGAGAAGAGGTGCGATGATATGTATTTTTATTGCCGGCGGTGTAACTATTTCGAAAGACATGGTCACACTCTGCATGTCAAGATTATTATCGAGACTTGGTCAAGCCTTTGGGACGGCACATACGCCAAAATGGGTACTATATATAACAGTAACACATATATACATCTACATGATTGTTTCTGCATGACATATATAAAAACATGGCTAGGGTTCAATCTCGGACCGCTTTGGAGAAATATAAACAAAACCCCGACCCTAATTTTGGATGTTATGGTCATGGGTTGTCGTGGAGTGCAACAGGTAAAACAAAATGATGACCATAAAACCTGTTTTTTCAACAGATTAATTAATATAAGTATCAAATGATCTGTATTCATCTAATTGAATATTGTTTTACAAATTAGCTTCGATGACTCTGTTTATTTTCTTTGTCAATTTTTTTTGATGTGCAGTAGACTTTATTCATGAAAATAGTCGACCGAGATCTTGTGGGACAAGTCTTTATGATCGTAAATGTAATCCAAGAAATCGTCATAGATTGGTGGATAAGTACTCGAGATCATGTGACTTAATCTTGTGGGATGGGGTTGTCTTAAAGATTGTCCAGGGAGACCGAGTTGTCCCATCCCGAAGAAGAAGGCCGAAAGAGACTTGCCCCAATTGGGATGGGGTGGAGTTCCATCCTCCAGTCTAACCCCTTCTCAGAGGATTGTATCTTGTGATGAGGCTGCTTCGCACATTTTGCTGTTGAAATTGGGCATTCTTTTCCTACTGGACCATCGGATGGGGTCTAGTTAACAGGGGTTGAGGTCCATGAAGTCAAAATCCCGCTTCTTATTCTCTTGTTCTTTGACTGTATAAGCTCGCTTTGCTTTCTCCTTCACGTTCTTCAGACACCTTTAACTAAAAGAGGTGGAATGATCAAGGACCCCCTTACTTCTAAGCCTTACCACAAGGAGCAAAACCCCTTTAGAATCCACCGAAGGGTGCAAAGCCTTCAAGCGGGGATGTGCTGAGGCGTCAGGTATAATGGCAGGCGCGGGAGAGGTATCACATGTAGCCGCTAGATCGAATTAGGCGGGTATCGATCCATGTGCGACATCCCTGACACCCGCCATACGCTTCTGTTGGCCCATCTCTGTCACGCCCCAAATCCGGTATTGACCGGACCCGAGACGTGAACTGGTGAAATTAAATAAAAAGAAGTAAAAGTACTTAAATGGACCAAGGATCCAAAAGTTGTTCCACTCACCAAACAGTAAATAAGTCAAACGAATCAATACAAATCTCAAATATAACGTACGTCTCTAGAGCGTCAAATAAAAAGAACACAACTGCCGGACCCTCGCTAGCCCCATGCTTCGCGATGTCCTATACTCCAAAGTAGAGCCACTACCTGTAAGAAAACGGTAAAGGGGTGAGCTTGACGCTCAGAAGGGAAAACCATAGAAGCCTTCTTATCTCGGATTTACCAAAACGCATTTCCACAATTTAGAGATATTAAAAAAGGTTTGACACACGATACGACACTTAAGACAAAATAAAGTCAACAACCCTCGTTAAACTCTGACACTCCTAGGTCAACCATACCAACTTAACTCAACACCAACCATTTGACTACGGCACACACCGAAAGGAACAATTCAAGTAAGACACCCAAAGTTACGGAAGTACAGATGATTTAAGCCACAAGACTCCGAACCACACGCAAACCAATATTTCGTACCGAAATACCCCTCGGTCGCGATGGGACACATATCATCGGGACTCCCGGAAACGTTCCCACAAGTAACACATATCATCGGGATTCTCGGAAATGTCTCCAAAGGGACCCCGATCATCGGGGTGAAACAAGTATCCTCCCGGAAACATCCTCGAAAGGACACATATCATCGGGGTGAAACAAGTCTCTCCGGAACACGTCACATCGGAATAAGACAACAAATAACACGGAAAACACTCAATGTCCCAGACGCAGCAACACTCGTTCAATCCACAACATTAATCAAACACACAACTCGTAACCAATGCACGGTCTCGGGAGCAACCCGCTCGGCCCGGCGTAGCCGTACGCAATTTTCCCCAAACACAAAGTCAGTAGGGGCGGTCGACCCCATCGCGGCACACAACATTTTACCGATCGACGGAATGCAGAGAAATCGCCTATTCGTGGCCTGGAACCTCGCGGCACACAACACAGCGTTTTACCGAGTGCTAGTCGGATGGTAGGGAAACCACCTCTTCGCGGGACACAACGTTTTACCGACTCTCGGTCGGAAGGTAGGGAAACCATTTTTCTCATGTAACCACAGCACAACACACGTCACACTTCACCGACTGCGCACCGGAAGGTACGACACACCTGACGGAAGTACGTCTCTCACACTTTACCGGCCGCGCATCGGAAGGTACTACACCCTCTCGAGCACAGTTCAACCAACAGTCACAATCACACTCACAAGTAACCACGGTACCACAACCACAATCACAATCACGTCGGTCTATCACTCACCCGACCATATCACAACCAATTATTCACATCATAACAGTCATGTCACACTTGCCCACTCATAGCAACAACATGATACACCGAAAATACCAGGCTTTGACCCTTAATTACACTCACAAACGTTCCGCACTTACCGAAACCACACTCCACGTGGTAACCCCACCGGCTTAACCGGTATTCGTCCCCTAACATCCCCAATCCAGCATATCTAGAAAAAACGGGGAAATATCACTCAAATCACTAATCATGCGTTCTCAAGTCAATTTTAATCATTTTTCATGTTTATTGTTTATTAACCAGTTCAGACAGCACAACCCAAATCCAACAATCAGCAATCAATCCTACAGGCACGACATGGCCTGATTCTACCAGCACGACAATTTCCCAAGACAGTAATCGTAAAGGTTCACAGTTCAATCGACTATGCTAGTTGTTCTTATCCTACATGCATACTAGTTCTTTATCCGATTATTAGGTTTCCCTATATGCCTTCTAGAACAACTGTAAATAAGAGGGTTTCGAGGTAATCCATACCTCTAGAAGAACCAGCAGCTGCGTCTCCTAGCTGCTGACGTCCTGACCAACACCGGTCTTCTCCGTGCTCGAGGTAAAGGTCTGGTTTAACACAAAAAGGACAGTATCAGTCCCGGTCCAACCCACAACTGTCCTCAAATTTAATAAATTAAGTCCAGTAATTTATTTTGTCCAAACGTCCTTTAGAAGTCAAAGTTATTAATTAATGAATTAATTAATCAGGGCTGACCCGGATCCGACCCGAGTCCGAGATCCGGACCCCGAATCCGACCCGGATCCGACCCGTCCAAGTCAACCGGCCGGGCTTGACCCGAGCATGACCCAGACCCGGACCCAACCCAAGTCTGGACCCGAACTCAGACCCGGTCCGAGCCGAAGCCCGAACCAGGTCTAGCCCGAGGCCCAAACCCGAGCTGGAGCCCAAGTCCAGCCCGAGGCCCACGTTTGAGGCCCGACCTTTGTCCTGGCCCACTCCTGGTCCAGAGCCCAAGTGTCTTCTGAGCTAGGGTTTCTGGCCGGTCTTCACTCCGGCGGCGGCAAGACTCGTGGGAGGGTTTCTTCACGATGGAGGTGGCGTCAGGGCACAGAGAGGAGCGAGGGAAGACGATGGTGCACGGTTGTAGCCTCTCCGGCCAGATCCGACGTCGTGAGAGCTCGTCGGAGTGGAAAGCTCCAGATCTGAAGCGAGCGTCTCCGGCGAACTCCTCTCCGGCACACCAGGACAAAATCGACCTCTCACGGTTTGATTTTTCGGTTAAGGAACGACGGGGAAGACGGTTTGAGGTCAGGAAGAAGCTCACCGGTACAAATTAGGTCTGACGGAGGCGAGGTGAGCTCGACGGTGCGATGGCGTCGATTCGAATTGAAGAAGAAGGAGGAAGGGAGAGGGTTCTCTGGGTTCTTGTGTGCGAGGGAGGCGAGGGTTTGGAGGAGGAAGAAGTAGAGACGAAGAGGAGAAGAAAGGAGGTCGGAAATGTCGCTGGCGTCGTCTGGTTCGAGAGAGAGCGAAGGAGACGAGAAAGGAGAAGCCTCGATTTTCGTGCGCGCAACTGAAGCTGAAGCGGCGCGTTGATGGTTTTGTGGCTAGGGTTTGATGCGTAGGCCTTGGGCCAGATCTGGTGCGCGCGCGTTCCATGGGCCTGGTCTGGCTCGGCCCAAAATCGAGTCTAATCAGGCCCAAGCCTGATTCCCCCCCTTTTTTTCCTTTTTTTTCGCCCTCGTTCCAAATTTTCGATACGTTTTCCAATCCCGTCGTTTTAAAACCGTAAAATAGACAATTAAATTATCATAACTTTACAATCTCTACTTGACATAAGGTCGGACTCAAGAGCTCCCCACTAGTGGTTAAGGATTTAGGTAAGAAGTCGATCCGGGAGAAACGCAAGTCAACTAGTAAGGTGGGTCAAATGGAAACAAAGCCGACAGAATGCTTGACGACGGTAGTAGGAGCAGGATGGTGTTCCAACTCCCCTTGGTTTTGGTACGGGGCCAAAGTTCAGGCGGGAAGGTTCTAACATGCCCGGTAAGACTCTCTCGGGTGATCCCAATTACGTCACCAACTTTGGTTCCTGGTCATGCAATCAGGGTGGGGTGTTTCCTCGACTAAGGAGTGGCCAAGGTCTGTTCCCAAAGATTTCTTCGGTACAACCCTATGATGGATCCCCTTCTCGAGCTTGGGGAGGAAACATGACACCTATTGTTCTGCCTAAGATATCTAGATGTAGGGGAGTATTTGTTTCCGTATGACCCACCATCGCATCAGGTGAGATATAGGAGGGTTCGGCCCTGAATGCGTGGCTGGTTGTGACACCTAACGTCCTGCCTAACCACCTAGTGGTCAGGACAAGCCCAGGTTCTCCAAGAGGGTGTTCTCTGATGCCAGCAACCTTCGAACCAATAGGGGCTGTCACAAGACCGTCATTCAAGCACTGAGCTGAAGAAGACCTTAGCGAGGGATGAAAAACAACCTCACCGGGGCCCATGAGGCCTTCTCCCGGCCTCATGTTGCTCAGGAGGAATGGCAACCCTCCCCCATGAGGGTCCCTCCATCAGGTACTATGATCCCTGTCCAAGCTAATCTCTTTAATCAGGAATTTAGTAGACCTCAATGGAGGTTCCAGCTGTTTTTAGACACCTATGACTGGTTTCAGGACGAACCGAGATTGATTTTCCTGTTTTTTTACTTCTTTTTTTCAATTTGCAGTTAGTTATGTCAAAATAACCTTCTATAACTTGGTTATTCTTAAAAGATTAGGTGTAAGATTATCTTGCGATCATCCTTTCTCCCACAATTATTCGTATCCCTACAATTGAATTTAATAAAAAAAATCGCTAAAAAAAATTTATACCTCAAGCAATAAGCAAATGAATGGTCAGATGTACTCGTGACCATGATTTTCAAAATTATTATTTTTTTGATCAGAGAGAAATGAATGCATTAAAAAGGTAAGTGTGAGTCTTGAGATAGAAACCACACACCAAAAACAAAGTCCAACACTAGGTCCAAGACCCCGACCCTCAAGCAGAAGAATCCGAGTTCCGAGAGCGAGTGGTACGAGGAAGATTAGGTCTAGTTTATTGTTAAGGGAATTATCCCTGTTTCTCCTTCGGAGACTATTGTAATCATGGTTGTTTGATTATGGCTTTCTCCTCCTTAGAGATCGACCTTCAATAAAAATTTAGCGCTTATCCAAAAAAAAAACAAAGTCCAACAAAATCGGTCCAACATGCAAAAGCAACAAAGAATACAATAGAAAACAACCACTCCGGTTCACCACAACAACCACAAACCCACCAGACTAGCGAACAGTGCCTCAGGAGACCGCTCGGGCAACCTTGATCGGACTAGTGAACAGTACCACAGGAGACCGCACGTGTAGATCCTCTGTCCTCAAGAAGGCTAAGTGATTCATGCTCCTCCACCTGAAAAACGGGCAGATCGGCCCCTAAAAGCGACCCCGGAACAAGTACTCACCAGACTCCACCAAGGTAAAACAACCCCAAGACGACTTCTGAACAAGTACTCACCACACCTAACAAGAAAAACGCGAAAAGAATCGGAAGACAAAGTGTTGAACTCATCAAACATGTGATGAATCTGATGCGTATTTAATTATTCTTTAATCTCACATGAACACCCATATGGGTAGTGGAATGGAATCCACTAAAATCTTCGCTACGAGAATCATCAAGCCTCACAATATGATTCTCCAGTCACAGATTCGCCCATCCGCTTAGACTCATGACGCCGTGGACACTTCTCAAATAGTCTACCTTTTCGAGTGGAATAGCCTGCTCCATACATCCCACTTCAAATGCTTTAATTATTTGCCACGAGACTGCATATTCTTAACATCACTTCAAGTCTCATTCATAACTTTGTTCTTCAAAAATGCTCAAACCCTTTGTTCCAGATATAGTTGAGTGAAGAGCAGGCTTGAGAGTGTGACTTGTGAAATTGAAAGCAGATATGCATTCAACAATTTGTTCTTCTGTCACATGAGTTGATCCCATGGGCATGTGACTGGTAGGCCACATTTACACATCTATCACTAACCTTCTTTATTGTTGGATGGCATCAAACGTAACTTCAAACCACGCTCATAAAACATAACTTCAACTTCCAATGTGTTGTGACTGATGTCGTGATATATACAACTTATCTTACTTCGTTTTGGCTTTCACAGTTCACACCACCCTTTGTCGTTTCGGCGCATGCACTAAACGTGTAAAAGGATGGGTGGTTCAAACTTGTGAGAAGACATTACCAATAAGGGTTCAGTTCACATATAAATAGCTTTTCAAAATACAAACACATGACTTGTGTTAATGTGTGGAACAACCAATGTCCATCACCATCAATGGAACTAGACTATTGTAAATTTGCAACACAACATTTATGATATCTGTATGTAATTTCATTCTATCATTTTAATTTTATTATTAACTGATTTTTTTTTATCAGTAGTTTTTTTTTTGATTAAAAATCTAGATAGTTTCAAAGTGAAACCAAAGGATAAGGGTAAACTCTCATTACAAACAGATATAAATAGGAGCACTGGTCATATAGACGCAGCCTCAAACCAACAGATTCCCAACAAGAGGAACCCATACAATAACAAACCGGAAACATGTCTCAGAACCATCTAAATACGATCAGTACACATAAACCCAACAAGGGGTAAACTTAAAACAACTCGAATAATCGAAACCTAACAGGTTTGATACCTAAATTTAACTAACATGAAGATCCAAAAGAAGCACCTCAGTCGAACTTCCTCAACCGACCGCAGTACTTCAAGAACCGTCTTGTACAAAAACACCCTCAAACAAGTCAAAATGAGAGGAGCACCCTATCTCATCGGGGTCATCAACTGATTTACAACTCCTCGTCATATTTATTTCCAACGCTTTACACCATGAACGCTATCAACTGGCTCGTCAATACAAAGCTAACAAATAATAATCAGTACGATTAGAATATGTAGCCCCTGTCATATAATATTTTTCTACGTAACTTACACATCGTTGTGTGACTTGCGCCTCGATTAATTAAGAACATTGAATGGAAGGTGACTTAGCAGGACTTAAGGAGAAGACCCCGACTAGATCCTTATAAGTAAAGTCATGGATCAGGGTGTGTTTGGTTAGGAAGAAAATGGGAAAGAGAAAAAGGTGGTATTGTGGGGGGAGAGAAGGCAAGTACAATTTGCAGTTTGTTGGTTATTATTGGTCACTGAGTGGAAGCAAATAATGATAACCGAAATGATTGTGAGTTGAAGAACATTGATATATAATCAAATCAGTTTCAACATCAATATCTACTGTATTAAATAGCATTTAAAAGCACGCGCACTCACTCTCTCGCACACCTAAGCACCACCACTTATTTGCATCTTTTAAATCCTTCATGTCTTCCTCATCACTCATTACCATCATATCCCATTTTAATAATGTATCAACTCAACAACAACATACAACGATTTTCCTTCCTTTTTTTTAAATATGAACAAGAGAGAATAAGCTTGATATGACAGAGATATTATATTACCGTTCATTTATAAGAAAAAGACTGTATTTTTGTCCCCAAAGTAGAGAATAACTTTTACAAAAGTGTGTTTAGGATCCCCCATTTAGTAAAATCAAGCTGAGTGGGTGAATTTGATCCAAAAGGATAAATATTTTTCAATGTATATAGGAATTTTGTTTACCGAATTCAAAATTTTGCATAAAAATAGATTCAAACTTTTATCATTCAGGGAATATATATCGATAATCAATTCATTTGATTCTTAACGAGGAACAATCGTGTACTATTATTATATGTACAATATGTCGATATTTCATATGCGATAACATAATATATTGATGGTAAAGTCTTACACCTAAAAGATATAAATCAAATCATCTCTTGGTAAGTATGTCAAAAATTCTCCACTTATATCAACTTGTTTTTATGTAAGTCGAGGCTTGTGATTGTGAATTTATACTCCTATGAACTAACGATCTATTTATTCTTTTTTCCGTACAAATTAAAGCGCAAATAATGTTGAAATATAAAATTACAATTGAGTATTTCGCTATTATCTTAATCTTTTGGTTAAGTTGGTATTCTAACATATTATAAGTCTAATTCCTCACAAATACAAGTTCAAACCCTTACTATCTTCAAAATATATAAATATTTTCCAATTCATCTCGTACTTCTTGAAGCGCCTATCTTGAAAGTTCTTATCTCTTTTTTCAATGGAATTTCTCTCATCCGAAATAATTTACATTTAAACTCATAAACGAATTTAATTAATTATCTGTTGTGATACGTGTTAAATATAGAAATATAATTGAATCTTTAGTTAAACTTTTAGTTTATTTTCCTGTTTTTTTGATAAGCGCTAAAAAATTTATTCCATGATCAATCTCCGAGAAGGAGAAGCCAAAAAAAAACAAGTAACCACGATTACAAATGTCTCCAAAAGAGAAACAGAGTTCAAACCCTTAACAGAAAAAACCAAACAAGAAAACTACCAACTAATCATCCTCTAATGAATAGATTTGAGCTTGAATAAACTTTATATACACTTAGCTCATAATTTTTTTATTGTTAAATTAGAGAATCAATAGAGCACAGTGTACAACTAGTTAAATACACAAAATAAAGTAGGGGAGGCACTGAAAATGGATGCGCACCAAACTCTCAAGTATGCAAAACCGCGGACCCATATATACACTGCTATATCTCTATGCTTTTAAACAGGCAAAAATATGGAACCGCATTATCGGCCTCTTTAATCATTTTCCCCTCTTGTATATTCACCTCAAAGCACATTAGATAACGGGAAATGTGCAGAATATTATTAGATTTCTATGTCGCTCTGATTCGTGCGCATCAATGCCCTCCATCAACAATAAACAAGTGTTACCATTTTAGTCTTTGATTTGTCATCGACCCGAATGTGTCTAATCCTCGATTATAATACGCATGCAACATGTCATATGGAATTTCGTGCACGAATGTTGAAAACTACAGTTAAAAGGGGGGAAAAGGGAATAAAGAATCCATGGTCTTTACAAAGGAGAGCACCATATGCCCCGAGAGAGGGAGAGAGTAAAGGAAAAGTGCAAAATATGCTTTCACTATCGTTTCAATCCCAGCCATAGACATTAGTTGAATGAGTTCTACTTAGCTTTTGTGATCATGTTCTAACAGTCTCCACCCTCCATATCCTTCCCCTTTCTCTTCCTTAATGGCATCGAATATATGTATATTAATATCCTGTAACTAATACGTAAACGTAACGCTATCTGTTGTATGATTTTTGTTATATCTATGTTAAAGTAACTCAAAGTTTTATATTAAAAATTGATAAAAGTCAAAATGGAGTATATATTGAGATATCAT
The DNA here is from genome assembly GCA_963921825.1 of Erodium maritimum. Lineage (NCBI taxonomy): Eukaryota > Viridiplantae > Streptophyta > Magnoliopsida > Geraniales > Geraniaceae > Erodium > Erodium maritimum. Next base: position 11,682,238 of record OY997588.1, on the reverse strand, counting down.
ATTTTTATGAAAAGTACTTTATACTTATTGAAAGAAATCTCTAGCTTATTGTATAACCTCTCTTGATAAATCAGTTTATAATCACTGTCAGGGCAGTGATTAATAAAGACTTGGAACAACTATAGAACAATACCGACTCATAACGACCGTCCAAATATTTGTGGGAAGCACATGTGTTGTGTGAGCTGAAATAGTGAGAAACACCATCATTATCTTAAGAGAGTAACTGAGTACCTAAAATTATCGGTTAAATGTCACTTGAATCCTAATACTTCTATACATTTTTAGGTCGCTGAACTAATTTTATAACATTTTTAGGTCATTGAACTAATTTTATAAGTATAGATTCTAAATCAATATATTTGAACCATATTAAATATAATCCATATGATATGATAATTAATTTTGTAGTTCACTACTTATATGCGATATGCGAAGATAATGTTCAAAATGAAAGAACAAATTTATAATAGGAAGATAGATGATGCCCATAATTATTTATAAAGGCAAGTGTAGTTACTAGGATTAGCTGGTCCTCAAATGAGCACTAACCTAGATCTAGTGTATAAATTAAAAATGATCCACTTGTAGGTTATGAGACATGAGAAAAAGGAATAAAGGAGAGCATAGAAAGAGATCATTAATTAGTACTGGGTTTAGCTTTAAAGTAATAATTAGCCATTCAAAGAGAAGGTGGGATCCCATTCCCACCATGGAATTGGAAGCTATAGTGCTTAACTAAGATGAATTATTATCATTATCATTATAAGGGGTTTGAGGAGTGGTGAGAGAGAGGGAGTGGTAGTGGTGTTTCCTATATATATATTGATGTGCCCTCCAGTTCACTTTGGGAAGCCAAATGAGTGTAAAAGGTACTCTCTAACTTCACTTACCTTACCTTAACTTGTGCCTCCCCCACTCCCTTTCACCAACAACCAACCCAACAAGCACAAAGGTTGAGAGATGCCTCTCAACTCCATCATCATTCCATCATCAAAACCAGATCAGTACCATAGCAGCTTCACTACTGCTACTACTGAGTCCTCTTCCTCATCATTGGTGGAGCTGCAAGTGCAAGGTGGTGCTACTCATCACCAGCCGCCAGAGATGGTACTAGATCATGCCACCGGCCCAATGATTACTAAGCCCTCCTCTCCAGCACCACCGGCCGCACCAAGGCTGGCGTCCTTGTATCCTATAACCTTAAAGGTCTGGTTTTATTGATTAACTACTCTTTATTTTTCCATAGCTAGCTAGCTGATGAAACTAATCGTGTATATATAATTGGTTGCAGTTTGAGGAGATTGAGTACAAAGTTAAGATTGCAGAGGAGAAATCGTATTGTTGGGGAAGTACAAGATGGCGAGAGAAGAGTATACTGAACGGCATAACCGGCATGGTGTGTCCGGGAGAGATATTGGCAATGTTGGGGCCTTCCGGCAGCGGCAAGACCACTCTTCTGACGGCTCTCGGAGGCCGGCTCAAGGGAAACAAACTCTCCGGGAAGATCAGTTACAACGGCCAGCCGTTCTCCGGCGCCGTCAAGCGGAGGACCGGGTTCGTCTCCCAGGACGACGTCCTGTACCCGCACCTGACGGTGACCGAAACCTTGCTGTTCACGGCACTGCTGCGGCTGCCCAACAGCTTGAGCAGGGACGAGAAGGCGCAGCACGTGGAGCGGGTGGTGTCGGAGCTGGGGCTGACCCGGTGCCGGAACAGCATGATCGGAGGGCCGCTTTTCAGGGGAATATCGGGCGGGGAGAAGAAGAGGGTGAGCATAGGTCAGGAAATGCTCATCAATCCGAGCCTGCTGCTGCTGGACGAACCCACCTCGGGTTTGGACTCGACCACGGCTCAGAGGATACTGACCACGATCAAGAGGCTGGCTAGTGGGGGCCGGACCGTGGTCACCACCATACACCAACCCTCGAGCCGGCTCTACCACATGTTCGACAAGCTGGTTCTGCTCTCCGAGGGCTCCCCTTTCTACTACGGCCCTGCCTCAGCAGCTCTTGACTATTTTTCCTCTATAGGTTTCTCCACCTCCATGACCACCATCAACCCTGCTGATCTCTTGCTCGACCTCGCCAATGGTAATATTCTCAATCCGGCCTGCATGTAAACAGAAGCGTTCATTACTTTCAGAAAGAGCTAATGCATTTTTGAGGGTCCTACGGAACAAACACCGAGACTAATTAAATGTATAGCACATTCTAACGAATTACGGTCCTTAATTAATTACTAAACACACTAATAATGTATTTATTTGCAGGAATTAGCCCTGATTTTATCAATAGTAAGAACTCGGTGGACAATCCCCTTCCAGGCGAGAATACAGAGGAGCAAGACCAGAGGTCTGTGCGGGAGGCTCTTAGTGCGGCCTACGAGAAAAACATTTCCACGAGATTGAAAGCCGAGCTTTGCAATTCGGACGTCACTAACTACAATTATACAGTTGCGAGTAAGTAATTTTAATGCCTGATAAGTATAATTAAGTGACAATATCTAACTACTAATTAATATCCTTATTTGAATTTAAAAAAAAATAGGGAAACAATGGAGCTCGGAGCAGTACTGGTGCACGAGCTGGTGGCACCAATTCAAGGTGCTGCTCCAGAGGGGAGTAAGAGAAAGACGATACGAAGCCTTCAACAGGCTCAGAATTTTCCAAGTCATCAGCGTAGCTGTTCTCGGCGGCCTCTTATGGCTGCGAACCCCAACCTCCCATATCGCTGACCGGGTAAGTCCAATTCCGTTTAACAAAGTGAGATTTAAACCCGTGATCGTGAGGTATCTGTTCTGCCTGATAACTGAATCAATTATTGCAGATTGCATTGCTCTTCTTTTTCTCGGTGTTCTGGGGATTCTACCCTCTATACAATGCGGTGTTCACGTTCCCTCAAGAGAGAAGAATGTTGATTAAGGAAACTTCGTCGGGAATGTACCGCCTCTCCTCCTACTTCCTCGCCAAGACAGTCGGAGACCTACCCCTCGAGCTGGCCCTCCCGACCGCCTTCGTGTTCATCATCTACTGGATGGGCGGGCTGAAACCCGACCCATCCACCTTCGTCCTCTCCCTGCTCGTCGTCCTCTACAACGTCCTGGTCTCGCAGAGCCTGGGGCTAGCCATCGGGGCGATCCTCATGGACATCAAGCAGGCGACGACCCTGGCGTCAGTGACGACGCTGGTGTTCCTCATAGCCGGAGGGTACTACGTGCAGCACATCCCGCCCTTCATAGTGTGGCTCAAGTACCTGAGCTACAGCTACTACTGCTACAAGCTGCTCCTCGGGGTTCAGTACAAGGAAGATGACTACTATCCGTGCTCGGAGGAGGGGCTCCGGTGCCGGGTGGCGGAGTTCCCGCCGGTGAAGTCGATGGGTCTGGGGCATTTGTGGATGGATGTGTGCATTATGGCTCTCATGCTGGTGGGTTATCGACTCATAGCTTATTTAGCTCTTCATCGAGTGCGCCTCACTACTTAAAAGCTGAAACCCTTATTCTTCATACGGCTCTTTCCTATTACATTAAAAGTAGCTTTGTGATGAAATGATGAGCCTCCAATAAACATTGGAAACCATAAATTAATGAAGATAATCTCTATTCCGCCTTCTTTTTCCCGATGGGTATGATAGGTTATAAGCGTGACTACCAAACTTATCTAGTTTAGATATATATAGCGTTTCGAAATCATAAGTCTATTTATGGCATCCACAGTCATAGCGTCGGTTGCTGGCGGGGAGTGGCCGACTGAGAGCATTAAAATAATGTTTTTTTGCCTCACCGCTAGCTCACCGTCGACGGAAAACGTCATCACCGTGCAATGGTAGGTGGTAAGAGCCGGCGGTAAGAGTTTTTTTCTTCAGAATTTTGCTTACTTCCGGCGTTGAGAAGAGGTGGTAAGCTCTCTGTCGGTCCTTACCGCCAGCTCCCCACCCATGACTGTGGATGCCCTTACCAGGATACATATAGTAACGCTAATTAATAAGAAATTTCTCCCAAAATTTTTTAAATTTCAAAATAGATATACTTTTTTTTGTAATACAATATTATCTCTTACTGATTATTTTCTTGAAATATATTTGATGAAAACAAGCTACTGATTTATAAATGTGCCGGTCAAATAGTATGCTCACTATAAATAGAAACCGTAAAAAATATTTCTCAATTAATCTGTCCAATAAAATCCTGAAGCATTTTTTTAGCACATGTAAAATTTGGATTTTATTAATTCGTAGGTTATATGAAAGAACTAGAGGTGAGTGTAGACATTTTTTTTAGACAATTCCAACTTTTCGATCCTAATACTATAAATGAATTAAAAATCTTTATTTTACCTATCATAGTCATGCCAAAATATAAAACTCTAAGCTCTTGGCTAACTAATTGTGGCTCGACCTAATACATATTAGGTTGCCCAACTGTCGTTTGATAATTGATACTATAAGAAAAACATGTTATTAGGATATCGTTTATAGGTAAAAACGCTTTGCATTACTTTTCGAGGTCTCTCTCACCCTTTCTAGGGTTTTTCCGTCCCGCCTCCAATTCCAACCACCTCCGTCGCCGGCCATTTCTACTGGTAGCTGTCGTTCATCCACTAAAACCCCCGACTTCCTTCCGGACTCGATCCGTCAGTCCTGCATCGGTGGGATCGTCGTTTTCCGCAGTAGGTCGCCCCTACACTACCGCCAATCCTCTGCTCGCCACCCCATCGCGAGCGCCTCTGTCGCACCTGCGCCATGGATCCCGACCACCAAATATGTCCCGACACTGCTCAGCCACCCCCACCGGGGTTCCTTCTCGACGTCATCTTCTCATCTCAATCGGCTGCCAGTCTCCCCCAGTTTTCGTTTGAGATCTGGAGTCTCGCCGGCAACGAGTCCCCACCATTGAAGGACAAGCCGGGTTCGGTGGTGGCCGGAGCTCTTGTCCTTTGAGAGCCTCACCCCCCCTCATGCCGGCTCCCAGCTGCTGTCATTGGAGCGCAGCCTGACCAGGCGCACTAACCCCGGTCGTCGTCGTCGGTGGCTACTTCCAGGTATCGCCCCCAGGCGTGCACGCCTCGTCTTCGATGGGCCATCCAACGCATGGCCCTAGATCTGGTGCTCGGTAGGGGGAGAAGCCTCCCGCACGTATCTCTCCGGTTCCAGATTGGGAGGGCAAGGACGACGAGCTAGTGCTTCCGCTGGAGGCAATCCCAGCGGTCAAGGTGAAGCAAGCGGAGGCAGGGCAGCCTCCTATGCAGGAATGATCTGAGGGGTGAGTAGCACCTTCCGGCGAGTGATTGGTAAAGTGCTGAGTCTAGATTTATGCCTCAGGGGTGTGTCGTACCCTCGGGTGCGCGGTCGGTAAAAAACATAGGGATGTGGTCCCCATCAGGTGAGTAGCACCTTCTGGCGCGTGATCGGGAAAGTGCTGAGGCTTGTGGTTGTGGTTTGCGTGATTTTGATCACTTCTGTGTTGTGTTCTTTGGGGTCGTCATTACGGTGTCGGGTCTACATTACGTGTAGGGGTGTTTAGTTTGGTTGGAGAAAGTAACAACTTTCGTGTGACAGTCGGGTTATTTGAGTTTGGGGATAGTAGTCCCCGGTGTTTTGTTTGTTGTTGGTGTTTACGGTATTTCTACTAGTATGTCGTAGTCAGTCTGGTATCTATGGTGGTGAGCGAACGCTCACCCCTAGCTGTTTTTCCTACAGGTACTGGTCGCGAGGCGGACTAGGGGAACTCTCGAAGCTTGAAGAGCTGGGAGCGGGAGTCCGAGTTTTTTTTGGGAGTTTAGCGACGTACGCTTTGGTTGTTTTTGTCCGCTTGTTTTGGACGTACTTTCAGTTGTAAAATATTTTTTTTGGTTAACTCAAAGTGGAAATTTTAAGTGGTTTATTAAAATGTTTGAAAATTACTTTATTGTTTCACTGTTTGCGTTCCGGGCTCGGTTCTACCGAATTCGAGGCGTGACAGTTTGGTATCAGAGCACGAGGTTTCACACCTCGGACTGTACGTCATTTAGGTTGGGAGAGTCGAGTCGTTAAAAGTCCCGTCGTGCGTTGGTTGCGCAAGTCGGTAACCGTGTGTAGACCCGTAGTGACATGAGTCCTGTTTGTTGTTGTGTGTATGTGCAGTACTATTGTTACTGGCATAATGATTGTGTGTTGCTGCGTGAAACGTTTTTAAGCTGTCGCGACTCGACTCAGGAGCGCTCCTGTAGTCGAACGTGACGGTGTTGATATCAAGTGGGTACAATTTAGTTCGGGGACGCTGGACCGGGTTGTAACTACGTGATGTCAAAAATGAGATTTTATGATGAAAGGGAGAAAAGTTTTAAAATTGGTTGGTCATGTGGGCGTGTTTTTAAATTGGTTGGTCCTGTGGGCGTGTTTTTAAATTTGTTGGCCCGGTGGGCGTGTTTTGAAATTGGTTGGCCCGGTGGGCGTGTTTTGATTTTGGTTTGCCTTGTCGGCTTGTGATTGGGGTTGGGTGACTTGAATTTGTCTGTGAATTGTTGTGCGTGTGTTTGAGGTATTAATAGCGTGAACAGTGTGACGTTTTTGTACCGAGTTTTGAGATAGACGTAGACTGTGTGAACGCTAGTATATTGAGCACGTCGTCGTTGTATAAGTTCGCAAACTAAGCGTTTGCGTGTATCCGTGCAGAGGATACCTATTACATGGCACGTGGCAGGAGAGGACGGTCGGCTAGGGCACCGGGACGAACGCCCACACGTGGCAGGAGGGGACGATCAGCTGGGGTACTGGGACGGATGCCCACCATCGAACCCGTTGAGTCCACGGAAGCCCAGGGTACTCCCGTCGGGGAGGACAGGAGGAACGACGCAGGACCGTCTGCAGGCACGCCCAACGTCCCACTGGTCGCAGACCCGTCCTTTGCGGCCGCTTTGGGAGAGTTGACCCGGACGGTGCAGAGCCTGGTGGCGAGCATCGTCCGTAGGGAGTCTGCGTCGTCAGCTCCGGAGACAGTATATGCGGCTGCTGCAGCCGTTCCAGCGAGGCCCGTTCAGGCCAAAGGCCATACGGCCCGGGAACTGCTGGATTTCTTGAAGCTGGGCATACCTACGTTCGTCGGGGAACCGAACCCCGACATAGCCGATAGATGGCTGGAGCAGGTCACTCGGGACCTGGACACGTCAGGCATAGAGGACGGTCACACTAGGGTGTCCTTTGCAACTCATCAGGTGAGGGACAGCGCCTACCACTGGTGGGGGCGCGTACGGGACAGAGTCGGGGACGACTACAGTATCTTCGAGATGGTCTTCCTGGAGCAGTATTTCCCCGAGTTGGCCAAGGCGGACCGACATCAGTAGTTCCTGGAACTGCAGCAGGACGGAGCGTCAGTGGCAGAGTGTGAGGCCAGATTCACGTCCCTAACCCGATTTGCACCAGAAATGGTGGCGATAGGGTTGAACCGTTGCTGACAGTTCGAGACGGGGCTGAGGCCGACGATTCGGGATCGAGTCCTCGCCCTGAGGATTCGGGTGTTTACAGAGCTAGTAGACATGGCAACGGTAGTGGAGTGGGGTCTCCGAGAGGCAGTGAGGACCCGTGAGGTTCGGCAACGGCCGGCCAGTGTTGCGGGACCGTCCGAGTCCCGAGATCCGAGGAGGCAGAGGACTGCGGGGTTCTTTCGGCCATAGGTTCAGCCGGGCGGATCGAGACAGATGGGGTCAGTGGCATCACTAGGGCCAGTCGCTTCAGAGAGGGGGCCAGTATGTTTTACCTGCAGGCAGTTAGGCCACATGCGGCGAGAGTGTCCGATAGGAGGAGGGCCCGCGGCGCTACCAATGATAAGCCAGACAGGCCAGGGCACGGGGTCGAGGGCCAACGATTTCAGGTGTTACCGGTGCGGCCGGGTTGGGCACTCAGTGGTAAGATGCCCTGATCTGATTGGGCCAACGTCAGCGCAACGACCGCAGCAGTCGCATACAGTGCAGTCACCCAGGGGTCGCCAGCGTGAGAGTCAGCCGTCGAGGTTCTCGCAGTCATCCACGAGCGCGCCAGTTCCGAGACATCAACAGAGGCCTGTACAGCCAGTAGTCAGTGCGCCAGGTCGGATGCAGCAGGCGTCACAGGGTAGAGTGTACGCAGTTACCGACTCCCGAGCCACATGAGCCGCTACCTACCGTTAGACCATTCAGGGTACGTGTTTATTGTATCACTTGTGGGCGTTATTTTTATTTGATACCGGGGCGTCGCACTCGTTTATTTCATCGAGTTGTGCTGAGAGGTTGGGGCTGAGTTTAGATCCGTTGAGTCCACCCCTGTGTCTGGACATCCCAGTTGGGGGTGATGTGATGTTGACTAGGGTCTGTCGTGCCTGCGAAGTTAGAGTCACAGACTATCCTTGCCCTAATGATCTTCTCGTGCTGGGAATGACGACCTTTGACGTAATCTTGGGAATAGATTGGTTGGCGAAGTACCGAGCCAATATCGACGGTTATAGGCGACGAGTGACAGTGTCAGCAGGCAACACGAAGGTTTCGTGTATTCTCGGCAGTAAGAGCGGGGTTCTCCTATCGGCCTTGTCCGCAGTAGAGGAAGTATCGGCCGTGCAGAGCCGAGAGTTACCGCGACTGATGCGCGAGTTCCCCGAGGTCTTTCCTGAGGAGTTGAGCGGGTTACTACCAGTTCGTGAGGTGGATTTCGGGATTGACTTGATGCCGGGAACGGCAGCGATATCGATGGCGCCTTACAGATTCGCGCCAGCAGAGTTGATCGAGCTGAAGCGTCAGCTCGTGGAGCTCCAAAAGAAGGGGTTAATCCGTCCGAGCGTATCGTCGTGGGGAGCACCAGCACTCCTCGTGAAGAAGAAGAGTGGAGAGCTTCGGATGTGTATAGACTACCGGAAGCTGAACCGGGTTACGGTGAAGAACCGATACCCGATGCCGAGGATTGACGACTTGTTCGATCAGTTGAGAGGGTTGCCATGCTTCTCGAAGATTGATCTGCGATCCGGATATTACCAGTTGCGAGTCCGGGAGGGGGACGTTGCAAAGACTGCACTCCGGACACGCTATGGGCATTGCGAGTTCTTGGTGATGCCATTTGGACTGACGAACGCACCTGCAGCGTTCATGGATCTGATGAACAGTATATTCCGGCCGTTCTTAGACCAATTTGTGGTGGTGTTTGTAGACGACATCTTGATCTACTCGCAGAACGAGGCGGCACATGAGGAGCATCTGAGGACTGTTCTGACCCTGCTGCGCACACATCAGCTATATGCCAACCTGGAGAAATGCGTGTTTTGGCTCGCTGAGGTGAAATTCCTCGGTCACATTGTATCCCGTGACGGTATACTGGTCGATCCATCGAAGATCGACGCGGTTTCGAAGTGGGCACGGCCCACGAGTGTCTTCGAGATCCGCAGCTTTCTAGGGTTGGCAGGATATTATCGGCGGTTTGTCCAGGACTTTGCGCGACTAGCCGCGCCTATGACTCTGTTGACGCGCAAGGGAGTCGGGTTTGTGTGGACAGAGGATTATGAACGTGCGTTCACGGAGTTGAAGACTCGTTTGACTACCGCTCCAGTATTGATAGTGCCAGAGCGAGGGATCAGGTATGAGGTCTATTGTGACGCGTCCGGGGAAGGACTGGGCTGTGTACTGATGTAGTTGGGTAGAGTTGTTGTTTATGGCTCCAGGAAGTTGAAGACACACGAGCGCAACTATCCTACCCATGACTTGGAACTAGCAGCAGTCGTGTTCGCGCTAAAGGGCTGGCGGTATTATCTGTACGACAAGCGATTTCAGGTGTTCTCGGATCACAAGAGCCTCAAATACATCTTTTCTCAACGAGACCTAAACATGCGCCATCGGCGATGGATGGAGCTACTTGAGGAGTACGACTTTGAGCTACACTACCATCTGGGTAAGGTGAACGTGGTTGCCGATGCCCTGAGTAGGAAGTCGGTTCCGAGTCTTGCTAGCATATCAGTTCGAGAGTGGGACATGATGGGGGAACTAGGTACGTTCGGGCTTGAGCTAGAGGAGGTCAGTAGTGGCGTGGCCATGTGCTCATTTGTGGCTCAGCCCTCACTACTTGCCCGAGTGCTGGAGGCGCAGTCGGAGGATGTCGAGACGTTAGAGATCCGAGAGAGGGTCGTCAGCGGTGATGAGGCGGAAGGCTGGGAACTCAGTGCTGATTGGGGGTTACGGTATCGAGGAGGATTATTTGTGACGGGCAACTGTAGAGACGACGTGTTGCGAGAGTCACATCATTCGCGTCTTACAGTGCACCCGGGTAGCACCAAGATGTATTGCGACGTTAGGCGGCACTTCTGGTGAAGCGGGATGCGGAGAGAGGTCGCAGAATTTGTATCGAGATGTCTCACCTATCAGCAGGTGAAAGCCGAACATCAGCGTCCTACCGGATTATTGCAACCACTACCGATTGCCCAGTGGAAGTGGGAGCACGTCACGATGGACTTCGTGAGTGGATTGCCGATATCGCCAAGGGGACATGATGCGGTATGGGTGGTAGTCGATCGGTTGACCAAGTCGGCCCATTTCCTGGCCATGAGGATGACTGATCCGGTCGACAAGTTGAGCAGCATGTACATTCAGGAGATAGTACGTCTCCATGGAGTCCCTGTGTCGATAATATCTGACAGGGATCCTCGTTTCACGTCCAAATTTTGGCCGAGTCTGCAGACCGCATTGGGGACCGAGGTTCTACTCAGTACAACATACCATCCCCAGACAGACGGCCAGTCCGAGCGCACGATTCAGATTTTGGAGGACATGCTGCGGGCATGTGTGCTAGACTTTAAGGGGTCGTGGGAGACCCACCTACCGTTAGTCGAGTTCGCCTACAACAACAGCTTCCAGGCCAGTATAGGGATGGCACCGTTTGAAGCGTTGTATGGTAGGTCGTGTCGATCGCCAGTATGCTGGGCAGAGGTGGGGGACAAGAGTCTACTAGGCCCAGAGCTCATCCGAGAGACGAAAGAGAAGGTCGTGTTGATACGCGAGCGGTTGAAGACCGCACAGAGTCGGCAGAAGAGCTACGCCGACAGACGACGCCGGCCTCTCGAGTTCGCAGTTGGTGATCACGTGTTCCTGAAGGCGAGCCGAGGAAGGGGATGGTACGGTTCAGCCGCGGCGGAGGAAAGCTAGCCCCGCGGTACATCGGCCCTTTCGAGATCTTGAGCAGAGTGGGAGCAGTGGCATATCGTCTGGCATTACCACCGCAACTTGGAAGGATTCATAACGTCTTCCACGTGTCCTAGTTGCGGAAGTACAATGCGGACCTCTGCCACGTCATTGAGTGGGCAGATATCGAGGTGGCTGACGATGTCTCTTATGAGGAGCAGCCTGTTCGAATCATGGACACACGGGAGAAGGTCATGCGTGACAAGGTTATCCGCCAAGTACGGGTACAGTGGTGACAGTACGGGGTCGAGTCGACTTGAGAGCGCAAGGACGAGGTTCGGGCGAAGTACCCCGATCTGTTCGACTCCTGAGGTACGTTTATTTTAAATTTCGCGGACGAAATTCCTTTAAGGGGGGTAGATTGTAAGAACCACTCCCGGTCAACGCCAGTCAAATCGGCGAAAAATAGGAAAATTTAAAATTTTGGGACAGACACCTAAATGAACCTAAATTTGACCCCGAGGGTCATATCGGACTTAAGTTGACCCCGATATTGACCAAAGTGAGTTCTAGGGGACTCAGGGCAACTTTTTGACAAATTTGGGAAAGGTTGACTTTTTGCCGGAAAAGTCAACCGAGCGACATTTTGGTCCGTTCGAGGTCCGTTTTGGATCCAAAAAGCTTATCCGTCGTTACAGCGGTCTTAGTTGAGCCGTTTCCTTGTAGCTCGTGAAGTTTCGTAATTTCTTGGAAAATGGGCCCGTTCGGGGCCCGAGACGGCCGAATTTCGCGAATCTGACAGAAAAATATCTACAAGACATTTTTATTAAAGGGTGGGACCCACTTGCCACATGTCACACAAGTGGTGGTGTTAGGTATTTTTGAACAAAACAAAAGGAAGACAACAAGGGGGGTTCAGCCAGTTAGAGAAAAAAAAAAAGAAAAAAAGAGAGAGAAGAGAGAAGAAGGAGAGAAGGAAAAGGAGAAAAAAGAAGAAAAGTCTAGGGTTTGTGGACTTTCCCGACGATCCAAACAACGGATCGTCTCAACGGTTGAAGAATCGAGCTCCCATCATCATTCCCTACGGTGAGAACCTATTCGATTTTCGTTTTGGTACGTTTGAAAGTTAGGGTTTGTGTTTAAACGGGTTAAATATGGATGAGTCGAGGTGTAGGGTTTTTTGGGAACGTTTGGGAGTAAAAATGATCGGATTCCGGTGACCGGAGGCTCGGGGGAGCTCCGGCCACCGTGGGTGGTTGCTGGCCGGAGCTAAGACCGGGCACCACAGTGGTGAACCGGTCCAAAACTGGTCTAGCCACCCACGGCTAAGGGTGGCCGGGTGGGGTCCACGTGTCGGGTCTCGGGTTTTTCGTGTTCGGGTGGTTTAGGACGATCCCCAAGTCGTTAATCCACACCCGGAACGAATTATGGATTTGAATTGTGAAAGTTGGAAATTTCGGGTTTAGAAACTTGAAATGCGAATTAAATCGCTCGGAAGTCGGAAATTAATTCCGTCGATTGCATTGGAACCCTTGAATTATTCTAAGATCGTAGAAACGAAAACGGGAATTTTCGGAGCCCGGAAGGGCGTTTTCCAATCCCGGGCAGATTCACCGAGCTGGGCGAATTGGGCCTTTCCGGGCCCACTGTTGACAATGTCGAGTAATTGGGAAGTTTGGGAGTGATCGGCATTATCGGGGTTGCGTTTGGGCGTCTAATTCTTTAAATTCAGTTTTTGCCAGCGAACTTAAAAAGTGTTTTAATTGTGATCTTGTTAGATCGTGCCGACGACCGCGGAAAGGGGAAGCTAGGCGAGTGATCGCGAGCACGCCGGAGCTTGGACGTGGACTTTTGGGAAAGCGTTAAGAGGTAGGGAAAAGTAGCCGGATCTCGGTTTTGACTAGGGAAAGTTAACAGTAGAAATGCATGTGACACCTAGTGGTGTCGTAGGATAAATAAGTTTATCGAACACTAGAAATGCAGGCGACACTTAGTGGTGTCGTATGATACGTGAACGTATCGAACAATAGAAATGCAGACGATACTTAGTGGTGTCGTATGATACGTGAACGTATCGAACAGTAGAAATGCATGTGACACTTAGTAGTGTCGTAGGATAAGTGAACTTATCGAACAATAGAAGTACTGGTGGCACTTGGTTGTGCCCGGAGGTTGATTGAATTATTTGTGTTTGTGGGTGGCCATGAGTGCCTTTGGGGTGTTGGACCCGTGTTTTACTGTTTGTGTGTCGTGGGTGGCCATGTGTGCCTTTGAGGTGTTGAACCTGTATGTTACTGTTTGTTTGTGTTTGTGGGTGGCCATGAGTGCCCGTGGGGAGTTGAGCCCGTATTTGGTTGACTGACGTGCCGAGTGGTAGTTAGTCGTGTTGTCGTATTCTTTTCCTTTCCTTTGCGGGGTATTGTGTGTCATTGGTTGTGACTGTGATTGTTCTGGCGGTACTGAGCATAGGGCTGTTGTCCCCGTAGGTGAGTAGCACCTTCCGGCGCGTGATTGGTAAAGTGCTAAGGTTAGAGATGTGCCCGAGGGGTGTGTCGTACTCTCTAATGCGTGGTCGGTAAAGAGCAGATGGCTGTGGTCCCCGTAGGTGAGTAGCACCTTCCGGCGCGTGATTGGTAAAGTGTTGAGTCTAGATTTATGCCTGAGGGGTGTGTCGTACCCTCCGGTGTGCGGTCGGTAAAGAGCAGAGGGTTGTGGTCCCCATCAGGTGAGTAGCACCTTCTGGCGCGTGATCGGTAAAGTGCTAAGGCTTGTGGTTGTGGTTTGCGTGATTTTGATCACTTCTGTGTTGTGTTCTTTGAGGTCGTCATTACGGTGTCGGGTCTACATTACGTGTACGGGTGTTTAGTTTGGTTGGGGAAAGTAACAGTTTTCGTGTGACAGTCGGGTTATTTGAGTTTGGGGATAGTAGTCCCCGGTGTTTTGTTTGTTGTTGGTGTTTTCGATATTTCTGCTAGTATGCCGTAGTCAGTCTGGTATCCGTGGTGGTGAGCGAACGCTCACCCCTAGCTGCTTTTCCTACAGGTATTGGTCGCGAGGCGGACTAGGGGAACTCTCGGAACTTGAAGAGCTAGGAGCGGGAGTCCGGGTTTCTTTTTGGGAGTTTAGCGACGTACGCTTTGGTTGTTTTTGTCAGCCTATTTTGGACGTACTTTCACTTGTAAAATATTGTTTTTGATTAACTCAAAGTGGAAATTTTAAGCGGTTTATTAAAATGTTTGAAAATTACTTTATTGTTTCACCGTTCGCGTTCCGGGCTCGGTTCTACCGAATTCGGGGCGTGACATTTGGAGACGATGATTGTTGATGCACATATACATACTAGATCTTGTTAGTTCATGAGCCATCCCCTTGTGAAAGACGCGGTGTTGTGGACTATGGCACGGATGTTACTACTTCAAGATGGCCTCAAAGACGTCGTAGCTGCCTATGTCGTTGGAGTCTTATCTACTAAACCTTCAGGATGGTCTCTCGGCCTGCTCGTTGGAGGAGAAGGAAGAGGAAATGGTTGAGGTCCCGTACCTTCCGGTGAGCCTGTCGGTCCTCGCTCGACAACAGTTTTCCATGCTAGGAAAACTGTGGACTGCCAAGCCACCCTGCAAGGAGGCCTCCTCCGAATAATCTCTCGGGCTTAGGGGAAGTAGGCCGAGTCATAAAGGACATCGGGGCGGGGGTGTTTGGTTTCTATTTCAAAACAGTGGCGGCACGATCATAGGGAGCCTCCGGACCTGGACCGCCTACAGTTATGGGTGCACGCCCACGACCTCCCTCTAGTACTGCGCACCAAGACCACGGGAGAGACGATCGCTCGACGCTAGGGTTATGTGTCGAGGTCTCGTGTGACCAATGAGGTATCTGATGGGGCGGTGCAGTGAAAATCCGCTTTTAGCACATTGTGGAGCACCTTATCCGCCACAAGCTCCTGCTCCGATTCTCGGAATTCTCCGAACCGGTTTGTGTTACTCTTACCTATACCAAACTCCCTGTCTTTTGCTTTAACTATGGTCTGGTTGGTCACATGATGGTTGATTGCGAGCGGGAGTTGGTGGGTAAGCCCAAACTGGACTCCTCCGTCTTGGAGTATCAGAAGGACCGACATCTGAAGACGTACGCGACAGACTAGGGCGACCAGACTCCCCGTCGACCAGTGTCCTCGACTTCTGCACCGCATGGTCCCTTAGCTCGGCCAGGGGCCCAATTGTATCCTCGGCTACTGCACCTCAGGGGTGAGCCCTCGACGGGTCTCTCACCCCTGGATGGTTGATCTAGACTGGAAGAACTTGGTGATCGGTCAACCTGTCAAGGGCAGTAAAGCCGACCCCTTACGCCTGCCTGTGCACAGAAATAGAACTGGACTTGGAGCTGGAGTTGAGTCTAGTTATGGAGCGGGAGGTGGGGGAGTGAAACGGGGTTATGCTGGGGAACCCTAAGGTGATCAACACCGGGCCGGGAAGATGACCCGAATGGAGGAATGGAAGGGATACAATGCTCTAGGGACTGGCCCTAGGAGGGGTCCCTGGGAAGAGCTTTGCCTCCCTTGGAAGCTGGTGTCAACAGGTTCGGTAGCATTCTATAGAAGATGCAGCAGTTAGGCATGACCTTGAGTAGCAGACACCAAATTCATTATTATTTAATTTTTGTTCGCATTTATGGCTCCCCAACAAACCGTTTGTGTCGGTTTTCTGTCACAACATTATGAGTGAACAGATCTTAAGAGCTTGACACCATGTAATAACTTTTCTACTATGATCAGGGGTTTCCCTGATACACTTCTTTTATCAATTGAAGTCTAATTTAATGAAATGGTAACCTTTAGTAAAATAAAAGACTTGTGTTTTAAAACATGAAACATGCAAAAAGAACATATATACGTACATCTCACCGCGAAGGATAAGGAGTTCATATTGACATATATCTGAGTTTGAAAACCATTATGTACTGGATTCATCATTTTATTAGTTCAGAAATAGGACAGGATTGAGCTTTCTTTAATACTGCCTTTTGTTCTATTATTCATTCCGATGACCCCAACCCAAGTTAGTTCACTTACTTCAAATTTCCAGTCAAAAAGCAAGTGAGACAACCAGCATCTCCATCTCCATTGATGATGTATTGTATTGACATGCTCATCGTGCCAAACATGTGGATGTGAATCTACTTCTTTTTTATCATTAATTTACACAACACCTTATAATATATAACCAATATTTTTGGGTTTTAGGAACCAATCAATTCTTAATTATTTTGTATTAAAAATATAGGTTTATCATTTTTGTAAACACGTATACATTTAAAAAAACATATATGAGGTGTAGAAATCAAATAAGTTTTTTGTTTTAATATTAAAAAAATTTAGAACTTTTTTTTAATTAAATTAGGATAAGATTTTGATCTCTAAACTATACTAATTTGTTTGAGTTTAGATATGGCTAAACCAACATTAATTAATAATAATCACATAAGAAAACAAAACCTAGGGTTTGCAGGTTTTGCGATGCAGTCGTCTTCCATGGCTAGGTCGACATCATCGACGAGCGGAGAAGGCGGCGAGGCAAATGAGGTCCATTGGGGGCCGCGTCTGGTGGATGCTGGCGAACGAGGGCCGTCTCTGGTGGCGGGGGAGGAGCTTGGTCGCGGTTGGGTGGAGGCGGAGGAGGAGACGGAGCAGGACTCCGAACCTTCGATGGAGGAGACGCCGGTGGAGGAAGTCACGCCGGTGGTCTCGACGGGAATCTGGTCAGGGAGGGAGACGGGTCTCCCGGAGCTGCAATTCTCGGCGGTGTCGGTGGAAGAGGAGGGCTGGGTAGTGGGAGGTCGCGTCCGTTCCGGGTCGGCCACCCTCCGGCGTACGGCGGCAAAGGGACCCAGGCCACGCCGGCTGGGTGCTGGGGCGAACCGGGGCAGGGTGGCTCGAGGGGCTGCTGCTGCAGAGGAGGCGGCGCTGCATGGCGGGGATGGCGCGCCGATGATGCATGGCGTGGTGGACGGGCCGGTGGTGATCTCCTCGGACACGCCGTCAGGGACGGAGGGGAAGACGGGGTTGACGGAGTCGGGACCGGAGCTGGCAGCGAGGGAGGCGCCGAAGGTGCTGCCTTGGCGGCGAAGACAGGGGAATGAGCCCATGGTGGCTAGGGTTTCGCCAGTTCGGGCCAGGGAGGAAGCGGGCTTGGGCCGAGGGCTCATGGCTGATGCCCGTAGGCCTGCTCGGCCGCGGACTGGGCTGGGTCCTCATCCGGGCTGGACCCGGGGAGGTGTGGGTGACATAGCGGAGTGGGCCGCCCGATATGGGACGGGCCGGGGTGCACATGGTGGGCCGGCCTTTACGGGAGGGGCGGATCCGAGGACCGGAACAGATCGGGTGCCTGACTCGTCTTTCAGGGGCGAGCCACTGGTGGCTGATGGAGCTGGTAGGGGGGAACAAGTGGAGCTGGATCGTCAGATAGGGGCTATGCGGATCAGGGAAGTCGTGGTCCCCGTTCAGGAGGTTCGGGTAGGGGTAACTTTTATAAGTACGCGATGGCGGCAAAGGTCCTGACCTACAAGTCTGTTTTCTGGAAGTCAGTGGTGGCGCGGATGGAGGACGTCTGGGGGATGAAGGTCGAGGCAAAGCCACTGGAAGGTGGTCTTGTGGCCTTTTTCTTCAGGACGGCCAAGGAAAGGGAGAGGGTTCTCCTGGGAGAGCCCTGGTCCTTTAGAGACTCTTTGGTCTTGTTTACAGACCTGAGAGCGCATATGCAGGTTAGTGACCTACAATTTCACCATTTCTCGGTTTGGGCGCGGGTCTCAAATCTACCGATAGGGGCCTGGACGAGGGATGTGGGCTTCAGGGTTGGCAACGCACTGGGCGTCTGTCAAGGTGTGGATGTTGATAAGGACGGGTTCTGTTGGAGGGACTTTATGAAGGTTCGGATCAGGGCAGATATCCGGATTCCTCTGCAGAGCCAGCTTTGGTTCCGTCTTTCTGTCTCGTAGGTACGAACTCGCCTGTTAATTTCCTATGAATTTTTACCTGAACATTGCTTCGGGTGCTGCTGTACGGGTCACCTCTTTCCGGTCTGTCCGGTTGTGGGCAACTCGAGGGGTGTATCCATGCGGGCACCTGGGGACCCGCGGTCGGCTTTGGAGAAGGCGAAGCATGGGAAGGCCACCCCGGGAACGAACTGGACCTACTTAGGTGGGTCGGACAGAGGTGTAGGGGGGTCGGACAGAGGTGTCCGGGTTAAAGAGGCCCCACGAACACCAGGGAGAACGAAGGGGTCGGGGTGGTGGGGGCGCAGTCAAACAGGGGTCAAGGAGGACCGAGCTGCGTGGTTGGCAAGGGATGTGGCCCCGTCACTGTTTGGGAATAAGAGACTAGTGCGGGAGGAGGAGTCGGAGGAGGAAGAGGACTCGGCGGCGTCCAATGAGGTTTCACCTACAGCGGCGGGGGGCTCCAAGCACCCTCGCCTCCAGGAATGAGTTGGACAGGGGCCAGGGAGGGGTTGGTCGGTTGTACCTTCTCCCTGGTGTACTGGTGGCATTGGTACCACCAACAGCTGACATGTTACTACCCTACCACTTCGGGATCAACATTCCCGCGTTCAGGAGCCCTACCACTATCACGCAAGGGAGGACGACGCACGCTGACATACCGGGGGAGTAATTGGTCCACCATTGTTTACCTATCGTCTGGTCTGCTCGATCAGTTCCTTTGGTTGGCGTACACTGTATCGGTATCTCCGGATGCTACCGCAGTCCCAAATCCCCGACCTCAATTATGCTACAGAGCACATTTACTCTTTATGCACTTGTTTTTTTAGTTATTCCAGTTTGGTTTATGTACGGCGACTTTCCATTATAGGGTCCCCGAGTTACTTTATAATTAATAAAAATTACCATTCCTTTCAAAAAAAAAACATAAGAAAACAAAACACTGAGCGGATAGCGTAAAATCCACATGGTGCCTATAGATACACATCTGAAGAAAGATTATATATGGAATTTAGCTTTTGAAATAGTATCTATAATTAATAGTAAATCCTAGTACCGTTTAAAAAGGAAGGGTAGTGGAGGGCAGCAGGGCAGACAAAAACGATGTCTTAAAAGGTTTCCTTTTTTCCATTTCAATAATCAGCATATTGATTAATACTCTATCAAATTGTCATCGTGCATCTCCACCCACGCCGATATTCACATAAAGTTATGGCCATGTATATGCATGTCACGCCGTACTCAATATTTTGTCACACATTATCGTTAATGATATAATTATCTTCCGACGTTTTCTTATGATGTATTCAATGTGTTATCATTAATTTATGAATGGCGTGTTGATATAGACATGGAACAAAAACTTAGTGAGGTAAGTAGGGTTGATTTTGATTTCACCAAAATTTGTATCAAATTAGGTAACTCGACCCTTGAGGTGTAAAACACATCTATAGTTCTTGTTAGATACTTTTTTAATAGGTTATATGAACTTGTTTGTCTGATTAATTGAATACCAGAATTTGAATGGTTGGAATATGATACTTCTTTCTACTAGGAATATGACTTGTATCTCCTTCACGTTTAAGGTTGTCTCTTTGAAACATTTCTTTCGATAACATCGTCTACACCCATCAATCACAAATCATTTATGTTGCCCACGTCCAACACATATAACCTTCTTCTACCATCGGTTTTCGTGCTCTCTTCACTAATTAAAACATGTCGGGTCTCGAGGCCCTTTGGGAAATAACACTAAAACCTTCCCTGACCTTTATAAAGTTGTCTAGGTCGTTGAAGGCCCTCAACAGACCGTCTTCGGTTTCCCTTTTGTTACTACCTATGGTTGCCCCTCTGGCTTTATCGACGGCTACCTCTGCCTCTGATTCGACGTCCTCCTCTTGTCGACAACCTACCACGGGGATATCTCTGCCATCAGCCTTCCTACGATGGAAGGATCTTCGTGCACTATAGGAAAACTTTGACACCCTCTCCATGGAAGTGGAGGAAGATCAGATAGTTGAGGTCTCGCGGGCTCCAAGAGACGACCTGAATGTGTCTCATCGGCTTTCAGCTTTGCCGAACAGCTCTTTACATCTCGTCCTTATATAGTCGTCTAAAGATGGAGAACATTATGATGAAGGATTGGGGTCATGACAAGTTGGTCATCAAGGATATAGGATGGGGGATTTCGGGATTTTATTTCACCTCCTAGGGGGCGGAGGACCGCATTCACAAGGGAACCATGATCATTCAATCGCACCCCTCTCACCCTGGAAGATCATATTCTTAATCTTGAAAAAAGAATCAGATTTGTTATATATTAGGTATAAAAAAATTACACAACGTGAAAATTGGACTAAATTTAACTTAATTAATGTCCATAAAAATTCAAAACATACTAACTTTACTTAATTTCAGATTTAAAATATGAAGAAAAAAAATTAACGACCAACTAAACCTATCCGCTCTATTAAATTTGAAATTTTGGAAGGAGGAAAAATATTAATGCTTAATTAATACACGTAGTAATCACATCTCTCATTAAGAATGTAGTAACATTAAATATAACAGAATTGGAACGAAAATATATAATAAAAAAACTCATTCAACGCTTGTAGGTCATGTAGCGATAGTGGGCCTAGATCGTTGGCCCAACACTATCCCTTACATCCCTAGCATTAACCTGCCACTAATCTAACCAGCCTACCGTATATGGGATGTGGATGCTCCGATTGAAAACACTTTATTTGGATGGTTCTGATCGAAAATATATTTAAAAGGCTATGTTAGTTTTTTCAAAAAAAAGAAGAAGAAAGAAGAGAACAAAAACTATCTAAAAAACTTTCGTTTCTCTCTCGCAAAAACCCTACGAGGTCTTTCTTTTACAGCAACAGCCGCCACCACCGGTGGCCGTTCGGGCTCCGACCACGTGGATTGCTAGTGAGGGCTTTTCCTCATCTACCGTCGTCTTCTATATCTTCTCTCCCCATAGCCTCTATTTTGTTCTCCAGATATGAGATAATCTCGGAGCCCCATTGCTCTACCTTCGTGCTTCAGTCGCTCCTCCTCTTTCGTCGTCGGGCAACTCTTTTTCGTGGGATTTCACTCCTCACCGGGACCCGTCCCCCTTTACCTGGACCGGCCTTCCCTCGACCGTGGTGGCCAAACTTGTCTCGGCCAGGCTTCTCGAGGCTTTCCCTGCACGGAATCCGTTGGAAAGAGATGAGGTGGGTTGAACTCTTCCGACCTAGCCCCGGAAGATACAAATCTTGCTGGAGTCGAGCTTGTCGGACCGCCACGTGGTCTCTCCCCACAATTTCCCCTAAGGCCGACTGGGGCAGTAGTTCGTCCTCTCGGGGCTCTACAGCTTTTCTTGTGACCTTGTGCGTCGTTTATGGCCACCTACATGTGGGTTGTTGTTGGGCCGCCTCCATGTGGGCCACTGTTGTGGCCGTCTTCGCATGTGTCAAGTTTGGGGCCGGATTCATATGGGTTGGGATATTCTCACCAGTTTTCCAGGACATGTATACCCATCTCACCGTTACACGACTTTTCCTGGCTTTCATGCTCAATAGTCATGCTTCTTGACCTCAGACGATTCTGTATTGGTGTTGTTTATATAGCCTATGATGTTGGTACACCTATTTTTAATGGGATCCCAGACTTAAACCTTCATTGTAAGAAACTTATCTTAGTATATTGTACTGCAACAAGCTTTTTATGATCAATGAAAATAGATCTCACTAAAGGATACTTGGTAAAAATAACTTCTTCTTTTTTTTCCAGAAAGGAGTATGAGTTTGATTAATCAAGCAAAATAAAAAGCATACATTCGGTACAAATCAACAAAACACAGTCTAGGGATACAACCCGAAACAATTCAAGATACCGTTTGGAATCCTCCTCTCTAAACTTGAGAAGGTGATCTGAATCATGAGATACACTCAATAACGCCAAGTCAAGAAGCTAAAAACCTAGCGGGATGGTTGTCTTGACTCGTGAGGTGATGACTAGAGTCCTTTCAGATAACCTAACCCCCCCACCAAAGGGTTTTACTCCGATACATCGTATAGATGCTATGAAGGATTGTTTGATTTGGGGCCCAGTAGGTTTCCTACCCCTATTGGGCCCTGGCCTCCGAGGGTTTGGGTCAGGGTCAGGGTCCCTGCTGGTATGGAAAAGAGAAGGTAGCCCCTATACCTAGCAGCGCAATCGAAGATTTGGATCAGTGTCCGGGTCTCTACCGATGGTACAAGGAGCCGGGATCCTTTGTACTTGACGGTGCAGGTCGTTACGAATAGATGTAGTTGAAGGCCAAGGCACCGTAGCATGAGTGGAAAAGCAATTCGAGGCTGAAAATGCTTGCATGTTGTTAGGCCCAATGGGATTCCACCCCCTATTGGGTCCATGCCTCTAAGGGTCGGGGTCCCCACTAATGCTAAGGGGTAGGCAACGTCGGGTTGGGGTCCCATTTTCTTGACAGTCAAGCGATGAACCCGAGACAAGGTCAGACGAGCGAGGCTCTAGAGACCCAAGAGGGGGTCACCAGAACAACCAAACTTGGGGAAGGAAAAAGATAAGAGGTCCGTCCCTTTTCGGCTCCCAACAGTAGAAGTGATTCTAGCAAGACCTAACATGACAAGCCTGAACCGTGAAAGGGTCGTCTCTCCCATTCGAGATCAGATCAAGTAAGACTCGTACCGGTAGAGAAATGCCACACCCCGACGAGGCTTAATCCGCCCTAGCCATGCTTTGATAGAGGTCGACCTCACCTAATAAAGAAGAGTTTGTGAGATTAGAAAAAAGGGATCTTGTAAGGTGAGCATGAATTCGGCGATGAGGAGGTTCAAAAAAGACGGGGCAAGTCGGTACCGACCGTGGGCTGGTCCCTCCTTGCAAAACAGACCACCAGACTCAGTTGTGAGCTTGGTCAAATGAGGTCCGACCTCCATTTTTTTACGAGGCCCTACTCGGTGAAACCGTAGCCCTTCCTGAGACAGTGGGAGAGAGAGGAACGGGCTCTAACGTGCAAAGAGTATGGACGTCATGGGGGATTTAATCGGATCCTACAGATGAAGAGATTTTGATAGCGACGGATTCCAGCAACCTTCCATATCCAGGTCCGGTGGATCCTGGTTTGCCCGACACCAAAGATCAAATGCTGAAGGTGAAGAGGTTGGGTAAATGGACGGTGTGTCTAGGGAGCCACTCCCGCTAGAAGCGCCATCCATGGGAAAGGCATGAATCGATCCGGGGAGGAGAAGATGGCCACATGCAGGCTCAGGAGAATGATGATCTAGCGAAGTCCAGATTTAGGGATTTAGAGCACTGATGGTCGGAGTGGCCCCTGGGCTCTATGATGGAAACGAGAGTCTGGATCCCACTGAGCACATGGGGATTTTTCTGGGGATGAGATGGACTGAAAACGTCCATGAAGAGGATGCCAATGACGAGTGCTGAGGCGCGGTTGTTCAGGGGCGGCGAGCGGAAGTGAGAGGTTTGGGTTGACTCAAACCAAATGCTATCAAGGAGGGCACGCCGGAGGAGCAAATAGTTGCTTGATCCATCAAAATGGTTATAGAGGAGGGGGAGACGGTCGGGGGAGAAGGGAAGCAGAACGGTCGGAAAAAGGAGGTGACATGAAAAGAAGAGAAAATGCCAAGCAAAGAAAACTATGTCACACGGACAAGATAAAACCGACAAGAAGTAAGACAAGAAAACACAAACGGCGAACCTTTACGAACGGAATTCGCTGACGGTTCTTGACATCAGGAGAAGGCGACGGATTCAAAAGAGAAAGCTAGGGCGTGTATGTTTTGATATGGTAAAAATAACCTTACATAATATTGATAAAAGTGCAAGTAACATTATCGGGCTGTATTGTAATTGGGTCCCTTGCAGATATAAAAGTAGATAAGGTTCTCTCTGCCGTTATCTCTTCGACTGTTGGTAAAGAAGATAGATCGCGTGACCAAAATGTTGGGTTCAGCCATGGGATCTTGCTCGGCCACGGCCATGGTGCTCACCGCCGTCAATCACACCCACTATCCACCTACTGCCGGAGCTCCGGCGCTTCGAATGCCAAGTGCTTTTCATCGTTTGCGACAGTCTGCTCTTTTCTCACGCCCGCAGCCGCCGCTTCGTGTCTCTCCCTCGCCTTTTAAGACAGCCGTCGCCGCTGTTGATTCCGACAAGGTCGGTTCCTCCGAATCCGACAAGGTTTGTCCGTCTCATCTCATTATAGTCCTTCCGGGTTTGTCTTAACTTGCAGCATTATCTTCAACGGCTTTGTCTCATTTGATTGATTTATTTGCTTAACAGTAGAATAGTTTACATATGTAAATTGGGAAATTGATTATCTATGGAAACAGGTCTTGCTTAATCTGTAACTCTCTAAGTATTGCACACATTTTGTGAGCCAAATCCATCACATTGGTATCAAAGTTGGTTCTGTAAACTCTCTTAGTAGGACTGTATAGGATAATCTACTAAGGGATAAGGATTAACACCTGTAATTATGATTAATGCCATGAGCCAATGATGAATTGAGTAGAACAAGTATCAATGACTTACAAGAGGAAGAGTAATTTTTTTTGGTCAGTGCTCAAAATGTGTTCGATAAGCATCCATCATTTGCAACCATATGTTCTTATTTCACTGCATAATTCAAACTTTTCCTATATATGCAGCAACAAAGCAACAAGTACTATTTTGTGGTTGCCAATGCAAAGTTCATGTTGGATGAGGAGGAGCATTTCCAGGAGCAGTTGTTTGAGCGCCTTCGTCTCTATGCAGAACGCAACACACAACAAGACTTCTGGCTTGTCATCGAGCCAAAGTTCTTGGACAAATTTCCGGACATCACCAAGAGGTTGCGAAGACCTGCTGTTGCCCTTGTCTCTACCAATGGGACCTGGATCACGTGAGTTTCATGGTTACTTTTCCATTGGGTCAAAGTTAATTAAGTCAATTTGTAGTATATGAAGGTAATAGTATGCCCAATAACTGATAAACACACATGAGCTAAAGCTTGTTCATGGAGTTGACATTTAGAAAACAAATGAGAAGTGAATCAGCCAAGCCATCGTGTCTGAACTAGATCCCCTTATCCATACCCTGTCTTAAGATTGGTTCTATTTTACTGGCAATAAGTAATCCCAACAGTTTCTTAAAAAAATAAGACGTGAGAGTGAGCGATGGTTAACTAATGAACTTGATTAACAAGATGTGGCAATGTTGTTTAGTTGGCCGCTATGGAATTTTATCACTGGCAAATCGACATACATCAACTAAATCCTTTAGATTCAGCTGCTTGAGCTTTGCATGTTTTTCTAGGAGAGTCTCAATTTTAAGACAATTTTGTGCTTATTTAATTTCCCTTATATCTAGAGTTTGGACGGATGACATTAGATAAAATTGAGTGGAGAATATGATCCCGGACTTTTGGCAGTAGCAAGCTCAACTTTGTTTTGGAAATGGCTCAATTGTTGATGTGGTCATTGTTACCGTCATTTGTTCCTTATTTCTGGATCATGGTAATATAGAGCTTTTGGGAGATGATCATCAAATCCATGACACTCAGCTGCATGGCATTAGCATATTGGTGGTAATCCGAACCAATTGAAACCTTTGATGAATACAATGATATATAAACCTTAAGATGTTTCTCTTCTAGTAGTTGAAGATATCATGAAAATGGTAACCTCACTATTTCACTGCTATTATGTGTTGGCAGGTTCATGAAGTTAAGATTGGACCGAGTTTTAGCAGAGAGCTTTGAAGCTGACACTTTAGAAGAAGCATTAGCCTCAAATCCTACCGACATAAAGTTTGAGAAGCCAGAGAATTGGGTGGCGCCATACCCAAAGTATGAATCTGGATGGTGGGAAACTTTCTTGCCCCCGGGATCTAAAGAGGCCACAGTATAAAACTCCCTTTCTTGTACTCAAGCCTTAGGCTTCTCTTCTCTATTTTTTTTCCGGCTAATGACAGTCAAGTTGGGTAAGATTGAATGTAAGTTAGAATGTAAGAACAACACTCCACATCGAGGTTAGCTACAGGAAGGTAATTTGTATCAGTGTAATCTTGCCATTTCATTTCTTACTCTTGTTTTCGATAATTAATAGAGTTAAGTAAAAGTTAATACGCATTGTAGAACCAAACGGATCTTTTTGATTCATGTGGCGCCTAAATTGGCGCTGATAAGTACATGTAAGAAATATTGTGGATCCGAAATTGTGCTTGTTGCTTGCTGTGAAGTGAAAGGCGTCAAGCTTTCTCATCCGTAGTTAGTCCTACACCTTTGAGCTGCCTCCATATGAACTTTCTCCTACTTTGTAATGTATAGGTTATGGACACAGTGTGATATATACAATATAACCAACCCTGTGAATGATATCGAAAATTACCAGTTTCCAAACTCGCAATGACCCTCACTTTGGGGTGGAGAGTGGGAAGTTGTGCAAGGAATTGCAGGCCGGCCTTGGAAAGAACCTGTTGAATCCAAAGATAGACGAGCAAGGATAATTGAAGAAGAAGAAAAAGGTAGTGCCAAAAACCAACCTTGGCTTCCATTAAGGTTCTAAAAATTACTAAGCGCTAACGGGTAGAGCCTTAATAGGAGATTATTCGAAAATTAATCGGATTTGTATTTTTTTGATTTTTTTTAATTTTACAACAAATATTGTATTATTTAAGCCCTGAGAAAAGGAAAATATTGCAGCGAATATGAAGAGATGTGGCTGATTCCGTCGACACTAACGGGCTCGAATAAGGTGTAGTCCTCTTGATCGATCGAAGACTATGAGAAAGAGGAGTTTTATTTTGATTTTAGGTCCAATGAAATTGATGAGTTTCGGAAGATGAAGAGAAGAGTCTATGTATTGTAGAATGGTGTTATTACCATTAAAGAACATTAACTGAGAATGAATGGTCTTAAGAAGGCGAAACGTCTCCGGAGAAAAGAAGAAGGGAGCACAACTTAGAGCACCTCCAACGGTCGTGTCTACGCGTCGTTGTTGGCGTAGACACGACCGTGTAGACACGACAAGTCGTGTCTACGAGGCGTGTCTGCAGGGTCGTGACTGCGCGTCGTTGCTGGTTCTGGCAACGACACTGCTGGTCGTGTCTGGCGCCAACGGCTAGTCGGTTAGCCAGTCACGACCCGCCATGTGGCGACGCCGACCCCCAAATTCCTTTATAAATACAGATCCACCCCCAACTCGAATTTTACCTTCTCTTCACTTTTTTTTAGCTTCCCTTCCTCTATTCTTCATCGAAATCTCTCCAAATTTTTTTCCTACACTCGTTATGGATCCGAATGAAGCCCTCCAATCCCTTGTCGACTCCTTGGATGATGAAGACGTGAGTTCTCACCACACCGAAGAGGACTACTTGGGGCACTACTCCTCCTTTTCCCAACTCCTCCAATCGGGGCACTCAACGCCGCTTCCTCCATACACCCCGCCGACCCAATGGCCAGAGTCCCAAGTGCAACCTTCCCAATTCGTTCCGGCCACCCAACCTTGCCAGTCAGCTCCGACGCAAGCGAGGAGGAGGAAGGGGAAGACGGCGGCATCTTCAGCGAGGCCGAGACCACTTCCGCGACCGA
Organism: Erodium maritimum; assembly: GCA_963921825.1. Lineage (NCBI taxonomy): Eukaryota > Viridiplantae > Streptophyta > Magnoliopsida > Geraniales > Geraniaceae > Erodium > Erodium maritimum. The sequence continues at coordinate 11,654,534 of OY997588.1, read as the reverse complement.
AGTGGACCGCCGAGGAGGAGACCAGATTGGCCCGAGCGTGGCTGAACAACTCGCTCGACCCCATCAACGGGAAGAACCAGAAGAACGACAAGTACTGGCAAAAGGTGCATGCCGAGTACGAGGCGGTTAGACCGGCAGAGGACCCACCTCGGGCGTGGATGGCGTGCAAGGACCATTGGCATAAGGTTAAAGGCTTCATCACCAAGTTCCATGAGAAGTACACCCAATATGAGAACACGGTGACAAGCGGGAGGAACGAGGTTGACGTCCTGGCAGGCGCTGAAGCGGCGTACTTGAGGGAGGAAGGGCATGTGTTCAAATTCAAGCATATGTGGCTCATCGTGAGGGGGCAACCGAAGTTTTTCACAAAAAACGTTCCCGAATGTGACATCCCCGACCTTGACCTCAACCTCGACACCGACAGTGATGGAAGCAAGCGGACGAGGATGGACGAGTCTCGCACTTTTGGAGACGACTTCGACCACGAGTTGAACTCGTTTACCACCGAGGGTCGTCCGATCGGCCAGAAGAGAGCCAAGGCCAGGGCTCGAGGCAAAGCCCAAGCCTCCCAATCCTCCCAGTCGACGGCGTCCGGGCTACCTCCCGAGCACATGCAGTTCCTCGACACTCTTTCCCAAAGGAAAGGGACACAGTTAGAGGGAAAAATTGCGATGCAGAACCAGGTCATGGAGACCCTGAACGCAGTTCTTCGCCAAGACATCACCAACTTGACCGCGGCTGAAAGGGATTCTCGTGCCTCGCTCATTCAAAGCCTCGGGAAGCGGTTGGAGAACTTGGATTAGCCGAGACTTCAATTTAAATTTAGTTTTTAAATTACTGTAATTTGCGTTTTGTTAATAAAAGTTTCAGTCTAGTTGATTTGTGTGTTATTCAAAAAAAAACAATTTTTTATCGAATTATCGGAGCCTCGAGGAGCGTGCCAGGGTTACTATTTGAAATAGTAACCCTAGGTCGTGGCAGCCGCGCCGACCCCCCCCTCCTATAAATAGCCTCACACCCCTTCTCATTTTTCACACCTCTCACATTCTCTCTCTACAATTTCTCTCGTTTTCTAGCATTTCCTCTTTTTTTCTATCAAGTCGATATGTCTACTTGGGCAACCGGGCCTCTTTGGTCACTAGAGGAGGAAATTCATTTGGTGGTCAATTGGCTCACCCACTACGAGCCCGGGGGTCAGTATTGGCATGGTCTGTACGTTGCTTACGTACAGACCAGGAACGATGCTTGGCCACCACGGACAGAGAAGCAAGTGAAGGACCACTTCTAGAAGATGAGCAAGAAGTGCAAGTGGTTTGAGAAATGCTACCGGGAGAAACTGGCCGACCCTAGGAGAGGGGCAACAGATGCCGAAATATATGCCGCGGCCGTTTCTGATTATGAAGGCAAACACGGGCTATGGAATAAACGTCCTGTGTGGGAGATGCTCAAGGACGATGCGAGGTGGCGTTTACATATTAGTAGAAATAGGAATTAGTTTAATCGTATTTTAATAATTATGTTTTAAATTATCTACTTATGTATTAGCGTTTAAATTATCTAGCGTTTTAAATATTATGTAATGTTTGTGTGGTATGAAATAAAATTAGTATTAAAAATGTGGGGTGCTTTTTAATTAACAAAAACTGTGTAGACACTGCTCCAGACACTGCGTAGACACTACCATTGGAGGAGCAGTGTCTGGAAGCAGTGTCTAGAGGCCAAAAACAGTGGTTAGACACTGCGCATAGACACTGTGCAGTGTCTAACCATTGGAGATACTCTTAGAGATTTGAGAGTATACCACACGACCACATAGGCACTAGCTTAGGGATTTGAGAGAATATCACACTGCCACGTAGGCGCGAGCGTAGCCTATTAGGGATTAGGGATACACAAAATATGAATTGTATTATGTAAAAATAATAACAAACATTTAAAAATTACAAATATATATATATATATATATATATATTTATTTATTACATTCATATTCTTAAATGACAAAAAAATTCAGACAAATATACAACTTTAATAATCTTATTAAAAAAAATCAGCAATAAACAATTGAAAACTAATATGATATTATCTTTCAAAGATAAAAAAAAAAAGGTTGACAAACAAGTAAACAACATTAATTTTCATAAGTAGTTAAGATATAAACACATATCATTTATGATTATTAGTTTTATAATTAACTTTACGAATAAAAAATACATATATTTGGGATATAATTTAATAATGATAATATTATAAGAAATATATTAAATGATTCATAATAAATATTTAAGATAAAATCATAAAAATCGGATCAATGTTGTAAAAATCCTCGCCTATGCGGGAATATTACAATACTAGCCCGATTTTCCTTCGGAAAGTATTAGGTTAAAATATCGATTCATACAAATACAAAAGAAGAGGGTTCTCTGTTGACTCAAACAAAGGTTGTACCTATGGGATAGGGATAGAGGGTAAAATGAAAAAAAAAAACCCCGATGATTCCACATAGTATAGTACTTTGAATCCAAAAAAATTATTTCGTACCCTTCACTCGATTGAGAAAGGGGGTCAGATTCTACTGGACCAACCCTATAAGACTTTAGCTCCATCTTTAAAACGTCAACTCCTTTGAAAGATTGTTATTTAGACGATCGAAAATACGACCCCGATGCAAGCTGAGATCAAGCTTATCTAGACAAGATTTCATATATGGGTTAGACCACTTTTAGTGGATGATATTAACATTCTTACAAAGCTCATTTCAAATCATTGAGTTTTAGCTAAACATAATTATAAATTTATAATTATTACATTGTTGATCAATTTAAATATATAATATCAAATTAGAATTAATAAAGACTGAGACCAAATAAAGCGAGAAAATATGGAGAGAAAAAAACATCACTCGGTCTAGGGTTTCCTCTTGAGCTTCTCTTTCCCTCATGTTCTCTAATGGTGCGCTTACCTCTTCTGCTCTTGAGACAACAACACCTGCTCACGTGCCCACCTGCACCCTCTCAGATCTTGTCCACCACACCCTTCCATTACACGAGGTGACTCGGGTCATGTCCCCATCTCCACCTGCGGGCTTTATCAAGCTAACGATATTGAAAGGGAGGCCACATCACCCTTCTCCAACTCCTCTCCGACCCCTTCCCATACTTATGCTCCCAGGGTAAGTCTACTGGGCACCTAGAAATGGCATGTCCCTTGGAAACTAGCTTGAGAATTCTGACGACCCCTCGTTTTGATATGTCCTTGATGACAACAAAAAAATAATCTGCGAAGGGGGTCCGTAGGGATTGGTCGGACCCCATCCACTCCCGAATACCTACCCGTCTCCTAGCCCGCCTTGTCCTTCCGTTAGGCTTTAGGCAGCAGAGGCTTGCCTTCCCCAGCTCGCCCTGATATTCCATCAGGCTTAGGACCAATGAGGATGCCATCACCCGTCCCAACACAAGACTTCCTGCATTTCGCCCTGACACACTCTTGGAGCTAGAAACATGTGTCCTCTCTGTCTGATCCATCACTCCCAGCCTCCACATGAGTGTGGACACTCAAGGTTAGGACAACACATGACCTCTTGCCTAACCAAAAGATGTTACTGTTATACTCCAAGAACTTGCAAGCCTTATCGACTCCCTACTGTGGGCGAATGGTCATGTCATAACATGCTATAGGAAAAGGGGCATGCACACCTCTCTCCTAGTAGTGATGGCTCTTCTAGAGGATACGAAGGACATGTCTGCGAAGTAGTCTCTCTAGGACCAATGAATGTGAGATCGAGCCTGAGTGTGTCTGGGGGCGCACTCCCCGCCTGCCAGGGTCAGATACATCTTGACACAAAACCTCCCCCTTTTCTTGATGATCTTCTTAGATGCCTGACATTCCCCTCGCCGCCACTTATGAGTCTCTGTCGAGGGACTACCGTTTTCATCAGACAATACTAGTATTTTCAAGTTGAGTCAAGAAAAATACAAATTGAATTACGACCGTGCACCCATCGTCAAGAGAATCTACCTCTCAATTTTTACCTGAAATACCTGAACAATTTAGCTATAAGGCTCGTGACTCGTACTTGTTATCCAGGACTATGTCTCGTCTTTTTCTTTCTTATGATTTTTTTCATTGTCTTGTTTCATGTTATCCTCATATAAATGAAAGTTATTTCTATGCTAAAAGAAGTGAGAAAGTATGAAAATTAAATATAACTATATGAAATATTTAAAGATAAACTTGTTTGATATAGAAATGTGTTAAAATTAATATATTCTTACGAGAGAGAATTCATTTCCCATTTATCTATGTCAGGTAAAAATAACAAGTCATTTTGGAATTTCGGCTAGGGTTAACCGAAGAAACTCTGGTGGTACACTACACTATGTGTCGTAATAGGACCTTTTTTGCTTAACATATATGTGTGGAGTCGTGGTTGAGGTGTTGTAGCTGAGCAGAAAGAGGAGAATTAAGAATGAGTAGCGCATCGTGGAGGTGCCACAGAGCGAGAGAGACCATCTTCCGAATCCAGTTCGCGCGCAGCTCTTCTTCCTCTTTCCACATATCATCGAGAAGAACCGGAAGCAACTGCATTCTCACCAGACCCGGTACTCGCACTGGAGTCGTTCCCAATCTCAGCGCCTGGCTCCCAGATTCATCTTCATCCTCTTTCTCGCTATCTCACTATGGCCAGGTTTGGCTCTCAATTCAAACCCTTCACCTTTGATTTCTTAATCCTTCATTTGATTCGATTCGATTCCTTCTTCTTCTTCGCAGAAGAACTTCGCTGTGCCAAATGGCCTATCGTCGTTCTCAACCTCCTCAAATCCAATCCAGAACCAGAACCAGAATCAGAGTAAAGTTGCTCCAGTACCACCTTCTTCTTCCGGCGGCGAGCACGCTGCGGACATGAAAATCCTTCGCACTCTTGCCAGTTACTTGTGGATGAGAGATAATCTCGAATTTCGTTTACGGGTCGTCGCTGCTTTGGGCTTCTTAATTGGGGCCAAGGTTCTGAATGTTCAGGTGCCCTTCCTCTTCAAGCTTGCTGTTGACTGGTTATCTGATGCCTCTGGCACTGCTTCCTTTGCCGCTGCAAACCCCACTGCTATAGCTCTTTTTGCAACCCCAGCTGCTGTTTTGATTGGGTATGGGATTGCTCGCACTGGTGCTTCTGCTTTTAATGGTACTGCTCCTCTTCTCCACGCTAAACTTACTTGCCAATGTGTTACTCAACTGAACTTGGGTAGATGTAGATGCATCAAATATGTTCTTATAGTTTGTTTTCATCACTTTTTCAGAATTGAGAACTGCTGTGTTCTCTAAGGTGGCATTGCGTACTATCCGTTCAGTGTCTCGCAAGGTATGTCCAATGCTTCACACATTATCCGTCCCTTCACATGTCTGAATGACCTTCAGCTGGTTTACATCCACTTGACTTGTGTAGTTTTGCAGGTCTTTTCACATTTGCATGTCCTCGACCTTCGTTATCATCTTAGGTATTGCTTCCAAATCCCTTCCCTGCAGGACTATAATTGCCTTCGGAGTTTTGTTTGTATTGTTTTGAAATTAACCTATGCTACTCTAGAACTAATTATTCAGTAGTCACTCTAAAACGCCTTACAGTCTGCTTTATGTTTCTAAAGTATACATATTTGTATAGATATCTGTCAATTATCATTGGGCCACACTATTTCCATTCAATAGTAAATGATATGGCACATTGATTCCATTCAATAGTAAATGATATGTGAATTTCGTTTTTTTTTTTCATTTTTCTTTCTGTTTCTTTGCAAAGTTTAATACTTGAAGTACAGAACTTGGTCTTATATGGAACCACACCACTGAAACATATCGGTAGCTACAATTGAATTATCAGCTTGATGTGTAATCAAGCTGTGAATCTATGCATCTGGTGCAAACAGTATAGGCTGTATAGTTACAACCTGTCACTTCTAGAGCTATAGATACCATCAGACCTATTACACACCTATCAGTGCCTCATTTTAGTATTTGAAGCCTTCTAAAGTGCAGAGTGATTCCTTATACCGAAGTTAGGGATAGACAGTATTCAATTTTTGTTAATGTGTTTGTAATGCTCCATTGTTCTTATGATTTAATATTCAATCCATCATAACAATTATATATCCAATTATCCATGCTTCTGTTTCTAACTTGGTTCCTTATACACAGCCGAGAAACGGGTGGATTAAATAGAATAATTGATCGTGGTAGCCGTGCGATAAATTTTATCCTCTCGGCCATGGTGTTCAATGTTGTACCCACTTTTTTGGAGGTATGACTCCCATTCATTGTGAATATCATGCTATCACAAAGTGGCATGTAATCATTATTTGCTCGAAACTAGTCTATTAGAATTTGATGTTTCTCCCTTCAGTTTCCTATTTGTTCACAAGGTCAACAGCTTTGACATGTATCCTTTCAGATATCTATGGTATCAGGTATACTGGCATACAAATTTGGAGCACCTTTTGCATGGATAACATCACTTTCAGTTGCCGCGTATATCGCTTTTACATTATCTGTGACACAGGTGCTCTCTCTCTCCCTCTCACACAAACATCACTAATCCCTTCCGGGTATTCTGAAACTGTACATATTACATTTCATTTTCCTCTATTTAGGGACATTTGATTCGCTCATCATTTTAGTATTGCGGGGAAAACTTCATTATTTTTAATTTTCTTCTAGTTTTTCTACTTCACCTGGGGAAGGGGGTACCCTTTTTTAGTGCAAAAATAAATAGATAAAAGAACTCTCAATATGGTTTGTATTTTGATCTGTTACATCTCCATATAACCTTATAATATTTTTTCTAGTGGAGGACTAAGTTTAGGAAAGCTATGAATAAAGCGGATAATGATGCAAGTACACGGGCAATTGATTCACTTATCAACTATGAGGTAGGTTTTGATACACTTTTTATCTTGTTCTTTCCCCTTCCTGTTGTTTGATGCCTTAATATCCTCCATGTCTGATAATAGTTATTTTCCTTCATGTGACCTCATTTAGTTACTTTTTATCTTCACTTTTCCAGACCGTCAAATATTTCAACAATGAAGTTTTTGAAGTTGAAAAATACGATGAGTTCTTAAAGAGTAAGTCTTGTCATATTATAGTAATTTGTTTGTTATTCATAGATACCAGACACGAACAAATCATATGGTTAAGCTGAAAAATGCCATGAATTGAAGTTACTAACTCATCATCACGATATTTTGTAAAGGCCTTAATTAAATTACTAGCCATATATGAAATGTTGGGTTGCTTAGCATGGTTTGACCCTCATCTGTCGTTTAGAGTGTGCTAGGCCAGGCTTCTATCAAAAATAGATTATAGTAAGTTAGAAAGTATACTCTGTATTTGTTCTTCTGATTTTTAATATAACCAATTAATTGTTTGGTTAAAAATATTGGTACTCAATTGCTGTAAAGACATACTATCATTGTAGTAAAAAAAATAGGGACAAATGCAAAAAGGGCCGACTTAAGACCCGTGGCAAAAAAAAGGACCGTGATCTTTAAATCGTGACTATGTTCATTTTTTACGGAGCATCGTCATAATGGGACTAAAATATGAGTGAAATGACTAAACCACCTCACGCTTTTGGAATATCAAAATAAAGGGATAACTGCAAAAAAAAAACGTATATTTAAGAGATGTGCAAAAAAGAACAATCATCTTGAAATTGTGGAAAATCGTGATCTTGCATTTTTTGTGGAGCAGATTGTAACCCTAAACTTTTTTTGTTGCACCATTAAGTAAATTGGATTATTCACGTGTATGGCACATGATACCCTTATTTTCTTAAGTACCAAGTTTGCCCCTGAAACCCTTATCCCTAAACCATATAATCCTCCAACCCTAAACCTTAAAACTGCCATGTTTTGTAGCTCATTCTCCGTGGCGCTGGTTTGTAAGACATTGTCGTCACCATAGACATCGAATTTATTGAAGGCCAACTCCAGTTCGTCGGTTCGGAACTGGGAGCTGGTGGTGGAGGATGATGTGTAGATGGTGGATGGGTTGGGTTATTCCTATTGTGAAGAGCGGTTGAAGGCCCATGGTGTCAGATTGGAGAGGATAGAAAATTAGGGCAGAATTATCAGATGACGATGGAAGAAGGAAGTGCCTTAGGAAGATGATAATGACGTCATCCACATCAGTTTTTTTTCCTCAAATTTATAAGTAATTAGTTTTAAAAAACTTAAAATTCTAAAAAATAACATTTTGCTCCAGCCGTCCGTCGGCTGACGTCATTGTCTTTGTAGTCCGCTGTCCATCGTCTCTTTGTTTTAGACGAATGTGAAGGAGTGAGACAAATATGACCAAACCTAACTCATCTAGACAAGTCGTGCCAAGCTTAAAGATGACGGTCCTTTTTGGCATTTATCCATAGGCCCTTTTTATCGTCTATATTTTAATGTCTTAGACCACATCATTGCATGTGTCAGTATTACTATACTCTATTACCGATGATAATTGGATTTGGTGTTACTGCGAGGAATCAAAAGTAAACTAATGCAAGGAAAGATTAGGCAATGGTTTTTCCTACAAGTAAAAAGAAATAGGACTTCATGATTTACATTCTCCAACAATTATAATCATCAAAATGAGTAGTTGGGGTTACCCAACTTCTTACTTTTCCCTTCGAATTGTATACAGTCTTATTTACCGAACACCTAACTTAAAATTATAATCACTTTCACAAATTATCCCCAAACCTTCTGACTAGAGTTAATTTCACTGCTATCCAAATTTAACTATAATTCATGTTCTAATTTTGATACTATTTTATATGGAATGCAATGTGTTTGGGACTATTATGGCTTTTGCAACTAAATTTTGTGGCATGTTAGTTGCTATATGTTATTTGAAGGAAAATCTTATTACTGGGATATCACAAATAGTGCAAGAGGGAGTAAAAACAGAGAATCAGAGAGAGTTAGACTTCGACCATATGTTGTGTTTGGCAGATAAATTCAATTACTAACTCAATTCAGTGGACTCACTTTTAGTGCCCATAACAGTCTTTTTTTCAGGTGGCATACAAATCTTGTCATTCCTGTTGTAGTGTCTGACATTGAAAGAATGTGAATTTTGTGACCGTATGATAGGCTAGTTGAGTCCTCCACCTAATAGGTTAAGCTTTTGGGTCGGAGTAAACTTAATGTGGTGTCAGAACCTTATTTGGCATTCGATTTATGACACGTTTGTGCTTGCTCCCTGTCCACATGTTTTGGTCCACGTGCGAGACCCTTTGTGTTGTACAACCTGCAAGTGAGGAGTGTTAAAGTGTGTCACATTGAAAGAGTGAATTTAGTGATCACTTAATGTATTAGTTGATTCTTGATTTTGGGTTGGTGTAAGTTTAACAATTCTAAACCACAAAAATGTTACTTTAGATTGTACTGCAAGTCTGTAATTGTCACTATTCTTTTTAGTTGATTTTTTAATTCTGTTTCAGGGTATGAAGATGCTGCTTTAAAGACACAGCGGAGTCTTGCCTTTTTGAACTTTGGTCAAAATGTGATATTTAGCACAGCTCTGTCAACTGCCATGGTGCTGTGTTCTAATGGGATTATGAGTGGAGAGATGACAGTTGGTGATCTGGTAAAATTCTCTACTTAAGGCATTTGTTTTTTCTGAAGTTTTCTTTTCATGATGATGATCACAGAGATTTATGTAAAAATTAACCACAGGTTATGGTAAATGGTCTTCTCTTCCAACTGTCTCTTCCACTCAATTTCCTTGGAAGTGTTTATCGTGAGACCATTCAGAGTCTTGTTGACATGAAGTCCATGTTCCAGTTGCTGGAGGTATTATAAGTAACCATCAATGCCTTTTTCACTATTCCACTCCTATGAACTTCAAAGTTATATTTATTTGTATCTCCAGTTACCATTTACTCACCTTGTTATTTGGTTTGGAGTAAACATGTCAGTTGTTTTCCATAATAAATCATTACTTTGAAGACGGCAAAAATGTTGGAAGGTGGCCTTCTCTGTTTCCAGAATTTATTTTTCCTACTATATATTATATATTAAACTCTTCATTAAATGCTACACTCTTCTTGAATAACAAATACTTGCTTATCTTTTTTCTAATTTATATTATTCTTATTGCCTGCTCTACCTGATATTACCCATCTTTTTTTGTTATCAGGAGAAACCTGAAATTAGAGATAAAGATGATGCTCCGCCTCTGAGGCTGAATGGAGGAAGCATTCAGTTTGACAATGTACACTTCAGGTATCTATTTGTTTTCTACATTATTGTTATGGGCCTTATGGACCGTAACGGAGTAGGCTAAACACACCAAAGTTGCTGCCAAGTATGGTCGGCTAGGGTTGGGGATGAATTAGTTATTTCCTTTTAATAATTATCTTTTAATTAATGAGTTGTATTAGGTTTTGGTAATTAGAATCGTAGTAGGACTTGGTGAACAAGTAATCTCCTTGGCTATATATACCAAGAGATTATATTGAATAAAGTAGACTTGAGAATTAATAAAATACTTTGGTCTCTCCTACGAGGTCTTCGAGTTCCCTCTATAATCATGAGCTTGTATCAAAAGGTCTTTGGGTTCCCTTCTAACGAGCCCGTACCCTATCCCATAACGCGATCCAGAAAGCGGTGATGTTATGGGCCTTATGGACCGTAACTGAGTGGGCTAAACACACCAAAGTTGTTGCCAAGTATGGTCGGCTAGGGTTGGGGATGAATTAGTTATTTCCTTTTAATAATTATCTTTTAATTAATGAGTTGGATTAGGTTTTGGTAATTAGAATCGTAGTAGGACTTGGTGAACAAGTAATCTCCTTGGCTATATATACCAAGAGATTATATTGAATAAAGTAGACTTGAGAATTAATAAAATACTTTGGTCTCTCCTACGAGGTCTTCGAGTTCCCTCTATAATCATGAGCTTGTATCAAAAGGTCTTCGGGTTCCCTTCTAACGAGCCCGTACCCTATCCCATAACGCGATCCAGAAAGCGGTGATGTTATGGGCCTTATAGACCGTAACGGAGTGGGCTAAACACACCAAAGTTGCTGCCAAGTATGGTCGGCTAGGGTTGGGGATGAATTAGTTATTTCCTTTTAATAATTATCTTTTAATTAATGAGTTGGATTAGGTTTTGGTAATTAGAATCGTAGTAGGACTTGGTGAACAAGTAATCTCCTTGGCTATATATACCAAGAGATTATATTGAATAAAGTAGACTTGAGAATTAATAAAATACTTTGGTCTCTCCTACGAGGTCTTCGAGTTCCCTCTATAATCATGAGCTTGTATCAAAAGGTCTTCGGGTTCCCTTCTAACGAGCCCGTACCCTATCCCATAACGCGATCCAGAAAGCGGTGATGTTATGGGCCTTATAGACCGTAACGGAGTGGGCTAAACACACCAAAGTTGCTGCCAAGTATGGTCGGCCAGGGTTGGGGATGAATTAGTTATTTCCTTTTAATAATTATCTTTTAATTAATGAGTTGGATTAGGTTTTGGTAATTAGAATCGTAGTAGGACTTGGTGAACAAGTAATCTCCTTGGCTATATATACCAAGAGATTATATTGAATAAAGTAGACTTGAGAATTAATAAAATACTTTGGTCTCTCCTACGAGGTCTTCGAGTTCCCTCTATAATCATGAGCTTGTATCAAAAGGTCTTCGGGTTCCCTTCTAACGAGCCCGTACCCTATCCCATAACGCGATCCAGAAAGCGGTGATGTTATGGGCCTTATAGACCGTAACGGAGTGGGCTAAACACACCAAAGTTGCTGCCAAGTATGGTCGGCTAGGGTTGGGGATGAATTAGTTATTTCCTTTTAATAATTATCTTTTAATTAATGAGTTGGATTAGGTTTTGGTAATTAGAATCGTAGTAGGACTTGGTGAACAAGTAATCTCCTTGGCTATATATACCAAGAGATTATATTGAATAAAGTAGACTTGAGAATTAATAAAATACTTTGGTCTCTCCTACGAGGTCTTCGAGTTCCCTCTATAATCATGAGCTTGTATCAAAAGGTCTTCGGGTTCCCTTCTAACGAACCCGTACCTTATCCCATAACGCGATCCAGAAAGCGGTGATGTTATGGGCCTTATGGACCGTAACGGAGTGGGCTAAACACACCAAAGTTGCTGCCAAGTATGGTCGGCTAGGGTTGGGGATGAATTAGTTATTTCCTTTTAATAATTATCTTTTAATTAATGAGTTGTATTAGGTTTTGGTAATTAGAATCGTAGTAGGACTTGGTGAACAAGTAATCTCCTTGGCTATATATACCAAGAGATTATATTGAATAAAGTAGACTTGAGAATTAATAAAATACTTTGGTCTCTCCTACGAGGTCTTCGAGTTCCCTCTATAATCATGAGCTTGTATCAAAAGGTCTTCGGGTTCCCTTCTAACGAGCCCGTACCCTATCCCATAACGCGATCCAGAAAGCGGTGATGTTATGGGCCTTATGGACCGTAACGGAGTGGGCTAAACACACCAAAGTTGCTGCCAAGTATGGTCGGCTAGGGTTGGGGATGAATTAGTTATTTTCTTTTAATAATTATCTTTTAATTAATGAGTTGTATTAGGTTTTGGTAATTAGAATTGTAGTAGGACTTGGTGAACAAGTAATCTCCTTGGCTATATATACCAAGAGATTATATTGAATAAAGTAGACTTGAGAATTAATAAAATACTTTGGTCTCTCCTACGAGGTCTTCGAGTTCCCTCTATAATCATGAGCTTGTATCAAAAGGTCTTCGGGTTCCCTTCTAACGAGCCCGTACCCTATCCCATAACGCGATCCAGAAAGCGGTGATGTTATGGGCCTTATGGACCGTAACTGAGTGGGCTAAACACACCAAAGTTGCTGCCAAGTATGGTCGGCTAGGGTTGGGGATGAATTAGTTATTTCCTTTTAATAATTATCTTTTAATTAATGAGTTGTATTAGGTTTTGGTAATTAGAATCGTAGTAGGACTTGGTGAACAAGTAATCTCCTTGGCTATATATACCAAGAGATTATATTGAATAAAGTAGACTTGAGAATTAATAAAATACTTTGGTCTCTCCTACGAGGTCTTCGAGTTCCCTCTATAATCATGAGCTTGTATCAAAAGGTCTTCGGGTTCCCTTCTAACGAGCCCGTACCCTATCCCATAACGCGATCCAGAAAGCGGTGATGTTATGGGCCTTATGGACCGTAACGGAGTGGGCTAAACACACCAAAGTTGCTGCCAAGTATGGTCGGCTAGGGTTGGGGATGAATTAGTTATTTCCTTTTAATAATTATCTTTTAATTAATGAGTTGGATTAGGTTTTGGTAATTAGAATCGTAGTAGGACTTGGTGAACAAGTAATCTCCTTGGCTATATATACCAAGAGATTATATTGAATAAAGTAGACTTGAGAATTAATAAAATACTTTGGTCTCTCCTACGAGGTCTTCGAGTTCCCTCTATAATCATGAGCTTGTATCAAAATGTCTTTGGGTTCCCTTTTAACGAGCCCGTACCCTATCCCATAACGCGATCCAGAAAGCGGTGATGTTATGGGCCTTATGGACCGTAACGGAGTGGGCTAAACACACCAAAGTTGCTGCCAAGTATGGTCGGCTAGGGTTGGGGATGAATTAGTTATTTCCTTTTAATAATTATCTTTTAATTAATGAGTTGGATTAGGTTTTGGTAATTAGAATCGTAGTAGGACTTGGTGAACAAGTAATCTCCTTGGCTATATATACCAAGAGATTATATTGAATAAAGTAGACTTGAGAATTAATAAAATACTTTGGTCTCTCCTACGAGGTCTTCGAGTTCCCTCTATAATCATGAGCTTGTATCAAAAGGTCTTCGGGTTCCCTTCTAACGAGCCCGTACCCTATCCCATAACGCGATCCAGAAAGCGGTGATGTTATGGGCCTTATGGACCGTAACGGAGTGGGCTAAACACACCAAAGTTGCTGCCAAGTATGGTCGGCTAGGGTTGGGGATGAATTAGTTATTTCCTTTTAATAATTATCTTTTAATTAATGAGTTGTATTAGGTTTTGGTAATTAGAATCGTAGTAGGACTTAGTGAACAAGTAATCTCCTTGGCTATATATACCAAGAGATTATATTGAATAAAGTAGACTTGAGAATTAATAAAATACTTTGGTCTCTCCTACGAGGTCTTCGAGTTCCCTCTATAATCATGAGCTTGTATCAAAAGGTCTTCGGGTTCCCTTCTAACGAGCCCGTACCCTATCCCATAACGTGATCCAGAAAGCGGGGTTATAACAATTATCCATATAATGTAATGGAGCATTTGGGCTGTATTGGTTAACAGTGTACAAGAGATAAGTTGTCTTGGGTGTTTATGTAGTTAAGGTTCTTATAAATGCTTTGCACTTCATGGACTTATTTGAGTTGTAGAACAGATATGAATAGATATTTGAAATGTTATTGGGATTCATATGTTTGTGTCATTCTGTTGACACTGGTGTAAATTTGTTTTACTTGTTGCAGTTATTTACCCGAAAGAAAGATACTTGATGGGATATCTTTTGCCGTACCGGCTGGAAAAAGTGTGGCCATCGTTGGAACGAGTGGAAGTGGTAATCTGTCTTCTACTTTTGAGTCACTCCTTGGAGATGCATTTACTGTCTGTCTTATTATATGGAGATGTTTTATTGACTAGCTGCTAAAAGGAGTTTTGAGTTTTGGCAGTTTCACTGCTGCTATTACTTGGAAAATCATTTCTCGCTATTTTCTTTGGCACCTGCATAGGAAGTACAATAGGATGATGCTCTTAATTATGTTATTAAGTCTCTGTAGGTAGAAAATGCGCTGAGGCCTTGGGTCTCTTTCTTTGTGTTCTTTTTGTTTGGCTGTGGGGTTGAACCTTGGCATAATGGTGAAGGTGCTACCTTGTGGCCTTGATGTCACGGGCTTTAGTAAGAATGTCTTTTGCAAAAGAAGGGGGTGGTTGTCTTCAAATCACCCTCTACAGAACTTGCCATATAATCAAAGCGTTGTGTACTGGACTAGCCTATTTCTCTTACATCAGTTTTGTTTCTCAAAATAACCTCACTGTTGATTTTTAACTGCTTTTAAGGATCTCCTTGCATCTACTTATGTAATAAGAATATTCTTTTACCTCAACCTCTTTTTTAAAACGGATAACTTTACTTGCTATAGATAGAGCAAGTTTTGGCATCTAAAAGAACATAATTTAGTATTTTATCTGATACTAAAAATATTGTTGTTCTTAGTGTCATTGATGCATTTTAATTGGTTTATGCAGGCAAGTCAACCATTCTAAGATTGCTCTTCAGATTTTTTGATACTCATTCAGGAACGGTAAGAAATGATTACTTCCTCCCCTTATTCATGTGCATGGAATCGAACCTGTATTTTCCTCAATGGGTCAGTTATTACCTCAGAAACTAAAACGGAACTTTATATCATCTTGAACTGGAAAAACAACTAGAGATTACAAACTAGGACATTGTAACGCTGGCATAGGGCTCAACTGTAATGAAAATAGAGAGGAGGGAAATAGATAGAAAGAGAAAACATAAGTCAAGCCCTAACAGAAGAAACAGTATACTATGGCAAAAGGAAAAAACTGGAAAAAAAAGAGAAGAAGAGAATCATACAAGAAAATAAAGGAAGCACACTAATAGTTTAATAGTAATATCAATATTCAATTTATCAAATGCAAAATAAATGTAATCAAAACTGGTCTTCTATAGCACAAACTGTCAATTTTCTGAAACCCTGGTAAAGAAAATTTATGAATTTTATAACATCTCACAGTTCAAAATATACCTCTATTTTTTATATTTGTTGTCTGTGTGAAGGGTAAACAAATCCCATGTCATGATTTCCTTACCAAGAAATTCCTGTTCAACTACGACTTACTAGTGGTTTGTTCTTTGACAGATAAAAATTGATGGCCAAGATGTACGGGATATAACAGTAGAGAGTCTACGTAGATCTATAGGTGTTGTACCACAAGACACAGTAAGTTATTTGTGCCTTCATTACTCTCTCATTTCACTTATCTTCCCATGAATTTATAGATTGGCAATGATTTTGAATTTTCATGAGTGGATCAACTCATACTTAACATGCAGGTACTTTTCAATGATACAATTTTTCACAACATTCACTATGGCTGCCTTTCAGCCACAAAAGAAGAGGTATATGCAAGTTGTACTTTCAATTTTAATTGTTTTTCTAAAAGATTCCTATATTATATTTAGGGTTAAATATCGAAACTTACTCTTAAGTATTGGTCACGAACACTACACTACCCAACATTTCAAAGTGACAAATGTAGTACCTTAAGTATTGGTCACACGATTTTGTTAGTAAAAATAGACGAAATATTCCATTCCGTTAGTCATATGACCTCAAGTGTCATATAATGGATGGTAAAATGACATTTTCCCCCTTAAATATTTGACCTCTATACATTTTATAAGGAACAATAACGAGGATACAATGGTAATGTTCCTTATAAAATGTATAAGGGTCAAATAATGAAGGGAAAACGTCATTTTACCATCTATTATATGACACTTGAGGTCATATGACTAACATAATGGAATATTCCGTCCATTTTTACTAACAAAATCGCGTGACCAATACTTAAGGTATACTGCATTTGTCACTTTGAAACGTTGGGTAGTGTAGTGTTTGTGACCAATACTTAAGAGTAAGTTTCGATATTTAACCCTTATATTATGACAGCTTGGCTATTTTCGTAGACTTATAATTCTTATCTTCTTCTTCCTGCTTATCATACAGGTATATGATGCTGCTCGGCAAGCAGCTATTCATGACACTATCATGAAGTTCCCTGCAAAATATTCAACTGTGGTCGGGGAACGAGGGCTCAAGGTAAGAGTGACAGTTTTGTGGCAAGGATGTGGGTCTAAATTTTAAATATGGGGCCTACTACAAGTCTACTATGGTGAATTTTATGAACAAATGGTACCACAAGTCAGTATAGAACTGCTACTACAAGTCTACTATGGTGAATTTTATGAACAAATAGATATTATGCTAATATTACTGGATAATTGTTCATTTATCTGCCTGTTGATTGAACATGCGATTATTGATTTTTCTGCCCAGTTAAGTGGTGGTGAGAAGCAGCGTGTGGCACTAGCTCGTACATTCTTGAAATCACCTGCTATCCTGTAAGCATTATATGATCCTTCTTGTTAGGATTTCATGTGTATAATAATGTCTATATCTGCTGTAGAATTTGGTAGTTTTCTCCTTTTTGAGTCTAAGGTTCTTATTAACCTTGTTGAAACTTGACTTTCCTAGGGATACCTTGTTGTAACATCTCCTTTTGTAGTGGCCTTGATATCTAGGGGTGAAAAAATTCAAAGTAACCATAAGCCCTCATCAAACTGACTCTTCTTTGAAAATTATAACATTTATATTGGGCTACAGGGCACTGAAAGATCAACATTTTTTAGTTTGGTTTGACTTTTCCCTCTGCAAGTAGACTATAAGTATAAAGTATTGTCATGGTGTAACACTTGATGTTTGTGTAGTCTTAAATCTAGTCTGCGTTTCTGTTATATATCTTATTTCTTCTACATTTTTTTTCCTTCAAGGGACAAGATGTAGAATTAGCAATGTAAAGGACACTAATTTTGGAATGGAGCACTAATCTCGCTAATTCTTAGTTTATCCAAAATATAAAGGACATTTATTTTGGAATGGAAAAAGTAATATTTCATAACTAAAAGGTGGACGGTTTAAAGTACATTTTCCTTTTGGTTTTTGTTGGTAATTAGATTGTAGCACCTCGGAAGTACTCACTCACTAAAAATTGTCTTATGGCCATCAATGTATTTCTCTTGCTTCAACTTGTTACAATTTATATGATAAACGGTCCAACACATGCATGTAGCCCTTTCTTAAATCGCTGACCCATCAGCAAAATCGCCCAACAAGTTTGCATTTGACAGACAAACAAACTCAAACCTGGAGTTAAATCTTTTTTATTTCATCTTTGTGCTTAAAGGCTGAAGAATAATCTCTTGTTTTTCTTCTTTATTTGTTATTTCCTGTAAATGATTTTCATATAATTTGCTTTCCTCAGGCTGTGCGATGAAGCTACAAGTGCACTTGACAGCACCACAGAAGCAGAGATATTGACTGCACTGAAGTCACTGGCAACTAATCGCACTTCGATCTTTATTGCCCACAGGCTTACAACTGCAATGCAATGTGATGAGGTAAGCACTGTCCATGTTCGGAAGCAAAGTTGTGAAGTCTTCCAAAACCTTGTAGATACTCACTGTTTGCATCTTTTTTAATACAATTAGCAAAAAATAGATTGTACAGTGTACTTTTTTTGTCATTACTCCTTTAACATATATGGACAGGGGAACAACAGCGTCAATATTCAAAGTTAGCTCTGTATGATTCATTTCCTGAGAAATTGGGATCTTCGATTTAATTCTCCTCTGTCATTCTATCCTATGAACACACTTGTGCATCATCAATATATTGTTGTAATACTCATTGTTTGCATGTTTTTGACCATGATGAGCAGATAATAGTTCTAGAGAATGGGAAGGTTGTAGAACAGGGACCCCATGAAGTTCTCTTATCAAATGCAGGAAGATACGCACAACTATGGGGACAGCAGAATAGTACAGTGGATGTAATTGATGCTGCCATTAAACTCGAAACTTAGAGAGGTATTGGGTATGTCTTTCCAAATCTCAGTTGAAACCACTTTACGATGATGTTTGCATCTTCAGAAGTTGCTTTGAGAAGAGGGAACTACTGGGTTTGAATTGCTGCCGAAGTTGTACCTTCTGATTGTCATACTCATACAATGAAACCTGCCCTGGGGAGAGTTTGCGTTTCCAATAGATTTGTGGACGGGATTGCTTGTGCAGGTTGAATTAGCCATAACTGGTCATACATCTTTACCATGTATCAGCACAGCCAACTGAAATAATTATTTTTATACCTTGTGAAAGGCCTGAGTATTTTCATCTGTTTGCAAAAGCCTCGTGGCATTGAAATATGTAGGAGTAGAGGCATAAACCAGTATACTAGTACATATACATTATCGCTCTAATTTGAATTAAATTGTCAGTTGGATAAGTCTCGATCCATCAGGTTATGCACGCGCATACTGAGTTTAAATATGGTGCCATGCCGTTATATCGACATCATTTTCAATTTAAATTACACAAATTCAAAGCAATAAATATAAATGTTTTGTATGGTATTACAACTTAAGTGGGACAGTACACAAGACGTACGCGACCCGTGGATAAGTGGGTCGCATCGTTGTGGATACAATAGTGTACGACTCACAATTACGAAGGTGAGTCGATACAATAGTGTACGACTCACAATTACGAGGGTGAGTCGATACCACTCAATTAGAACGTGTTAGTTGTTGATAAATCTAAACCTGACTTTGTGCAAACGGTGTCTATGATTTATAAATATATATTCATTAGGTTCATATTGTTCTACAAAATTTATTTAATGATTCAAGACTCACATCTCTATTTTGGGTTTATGAGTAGGTTAAAATTAATCAACCTGTTATATATAAAAGATGAGAGAGAAAAGGATGGCAAAAAGAAGTGCTACATATTACAATTTACAAATCAACATTTAATTCATAATCATAGTGCATGGTAACGAACCTTGCTCCATGATTATGAATGAAGTTATAAAGTAGTCCATGAACAATGTACTGGGTAACGAACCTTTCAATATCTTCTTTTAAATCTACATATCAGGCATGACCCTTTTATGGAAGTTGAATATCCAATTATTGACTTTTCTTCACAGTTAAGTGGTGGTGAGAAGCAGCGTGTGGCACTAGCTCGTACATTTTTGAAAGCACCTGCTATCCTGTAAGCAATATATATATGTGGAATTTGTAATGTTACGTGCCATTGCTAGGTCAAGTCAGGTTACTATTTACTTCCTTTTTCCAAAATAAATGTCCTACATTCCTAAATTAAAAATGTGCAGGTTCCTTTTGAGGGAGTAAATTATGCATAGATCGCTATCTGTATCCTTGAATGACTTAGTTTTTCCAAAGCATGACACTTACTAAAAATTGGAGGGTTTAAAGTACATTTACCTTTCAATTTTAGTTGGTAATTGTATTCTGGCCATCAATGTATAGCTCTTTTTTTTTTTAAAAGGAGATTCATTACTAGTAATAAACTTTACAAACAGATCAGTACAAGCGTTGCATCCATCGATCGGTCTCGGGAATCCGAAAGACGACCAATGAGATGATAGCTCTCGAAAATGGCGACGCAGCGCCTCGAATAACTAAGTACCAAATCGTTCTTTCTTGTCGACGATTCACTAAGGTTCGTCGATAGAGAGACCCAACCGGTAACGCCACCAAAGGTAGCAACAACACCTACCGGAGATTCGCCGATCAATGTATAGCTCTTGCTTTAAGTTGTTACAATTTATATGATATATGGTCCTCTGTATTGATGAATTCTGCACGCAGTGTAGCCTTACATCAAATCACTGATCCATGAGCAAAACCACCGAACAAGTTTTCATTTGATAGACAAACAAATTCAAATCTTGCAGATTTCATCTTTGTGGTAAAGACTAAAGGATGATTTCCATATAACTTGATTTCCTCAGGCTACACGATGAAGCTACAAGTGCACTTGACAGCACCACATAATCAGATATATTTATTGAAAGCTCAATTACAGTTATATTCTAACAATATTGACTGCACTAAGGTCCCTGGCAACTAATCGCACTTCGATCTTTATAGCCCACAGGCTTACAACTGCAATGCAATGTGATGAGGTAAGCACCGTCCTTGTTCAGTGCATAGAAGTAAAGTTGTGAAACCTTCCAAAACCTTGTAGAGATTATCATTGTTTGCATGTTTTTGAAAATGATGAGCAGATAATAGTTCTAGAGAATGAGAAGGTTGTAGAACAGGGACCCCATGGAGTTCTCTTATAGAATGCAGGAAGATATGCACAACTATGGGGACAGCAAAACAATACAGTGGATGCAATTGATGTTGCCATTAAACTCCAAACATAAGAGAGGTGGTGTGGTCGGTTCCGTTCTTATAAGGGGCGGTTCTTTCCGAAACCTCGATAGAAAAGAACGATATGATCGTTAGTTGTCAAGGCGCTGTGTCGTCATGTAGTAAGTTATTGTCTCATTGGTCGTTTCTTCGGGTTCCCGTGAACAACCGATGGATACAACGCTCGTTTGGTTTGGTCTATAAGGTCGTTACATCTCCAATAGATTTGTGGGTAAGGATTGCTTGTGGAGGTTGAATTAGCCATTGGTCATACTTTTTTACCATGTATCATCACAGCCAACTGTGAAATAATTATTTTTATACCCAGTGAAAGGAATCATTTTAATAACTATGCATGTGTATTTCATCTGTCTGCAAAAACCTCATGGCATTTAAATATATATATATATAGGAGTAGAGACAAAACAATATAGAATAACTACATATACAAGCGATGGTCACATTTGCAGGCACATACTGTGACACTAAATATGGAGCCATGCTGTTACATGGACCACCACATTTTATTAGCATTCAATTCAAAACACAAGATCCAAGAAATTAATGTGATGACATCATTTCTCCTTCTGTCATAATTTTGTATATAAATAAAGCGGTCCAAGAGGTTAGGGTTAAAAATAAATTTAAATTTCTACCTATTTGTCATTTAAGTTATTAATCGTTTTTTGTAAAAAGAAAAAATTGGACATCTTGATTATTTTCTACATATACAAGGGATTCTGGATGCACTTTGAGTATATCGTACATGCCCTTTCTATTTTTCCATTGGTGTTCTCACAAATAAAACATGTTCCCACACCTTCGATTCCTAGAGAAATAGCCTCATCCACGTTAATGACCGAGATGGTCTGAGAAGGAGGAAGCCAAGTAGTCGTCGCCAGATAGGGGACGTAAGCGCTGCCCTTGACTTGGCCTTTCTTGCTTCCGAGACGGTTTACCAATCAATGTAGGTCTTACAAGGCTACTACTAAAGGACCCTCCCACACTTTTTGATTCCTCGACCAAAATTTTCCATAATCAAAGTGTTAGAGATTATACTGTAATCCTGATAGGTCATGCTTGTCTTCCAGTTTTCCGTAACTCGACCTTACTATAAACCAACTCATCAAATCGTCCCATGATACCATCAGTAACACTCTTACTCAAAGAGATATCAATGACCTATACTAAACTGTCCGACTTTTGGTTCAATTGTGGTAGGATTGGACATGGAGCCAAGGAGTGTGATCGGGAGATGCCGGGAGTCCCTCATTTTGATTTCTCTCTTTTTGGAGTTCAAATCAGATACACATAGACAAAGTTATGCTACAGATTGGGAGACTAAACCGTAATCACCCACCCTACCAAGTTTCTCGGTTCTAACCCCAAACATTGTACCTAAGTAATCATTACCTCGAGGAAGGGGACAAATCATACCCCCAACATTGTACATAATCCACGAGGTACAATGGATGGGACTGGGGATCCAGGTTAGACCACTCGGGAGGTAGGTCAATCCTCGATGAGTGGGTCGACCGGCACTTCATGGATTATCCCATCTACGACGCAGGGCATAAAGGGAGAGTCAGCTGGTGAACCCCGAAAAGATCAGGCGAGGGTCGAAAAGCAGCCTCGTCACGAGGAATGATAGTTATCTCAGGCTTCATGGACCGTACCCAAGAAGGGTCTCTGGTACAAGCATGTCCTCCCCTTGGTACTGTTGAGATCAGGTTCGATCACACTCCTCACACGAGAAGAATCCCTCCATAGAATAAAACAACGTTTAGGCACCATCTTGAGCAATTCTCGGCAGTATTAGATTTATATCTCTTTACTATTTTTAGAAAGATGATTTGTGACACCGACGATTTGTTATAAAGTTTGTGAAAATGAGCATGTCGAGGGACCTTATCTTTGTACTAACTCTTTCTTTTGAATTAATAATAAAAGTAGTATCGTCCGCTAAAAAGCACTTTAATTAACTAATCTGTTTGGCAAACTACTTCTAAAAATATGTTGGTTTGTTTTTAGAACGAAAATAATTCAATTAAAATATAGAACAATGTAAAATAAGTCCAGATCACGAACACGATATCAAAAGTGGTTTGAAAATCAGAGATTAAGGCAATTTAGGACACTAGCGGAGTTCTAATCTGATGAATAACTTATTGGGGTTTGGTTTACACTTGCAACTAGTACTAGTCTAGAGGCAACGAGAACTCTCTTTAACTATGTCTAACCATTTCTAGATCGTACTCAGACCACATAATTATCTCTAATCTAGGTGTAGAAATATATATAGGAAAATCCTATCACTACCCACTCCCAAATAAATGTATCCACCGGGATTCGAATTTATAACTTAAAAGAATATAAGATATGAAGAAGTATTGACCACCAAACTAACTCATATGGACAATCATTATGCCTTAATAAGAGAAAATAATACGTAACTTATATCTTCATACTCTTATAAATCACTAAAGTATGAAAATCGTTGTGACATGGAGAAAGTAATGTAAGCTCGTTGTTCGGTTGCTCTAAAATAACACGAAGAGAATGAGTACCTCTAGATTTATTGATCTCAACCAAAACTATTGTAAGACTGTGATAGTGTTGAACCGTAAAGTCTTCGGCAAGTATGTAGCAAACAAATGATCCTATCTAGAAAACAAAGGAAATTTCGTAAGAATGGATCATTGCTAGACTGAATACACAGGACATGTAATACATACAAAATATACTTTACATAAATTAAAACAGGAAATTTCGTAAAGGTGTACCATTATAATTCTTATCATTATTCATTAATGATGGTAAAAATAGTCAAGCACGTCATACCAGAACTTCCCCACAAGCATGATAGCGTTAGTCTCCAAAAGTTTAGATTTGGTGACTATCTTTAATTAGTGAGAGACACGCGTTAATGTGAATTGAAGAAATAAACCATTCAAAAATCCACAGTACTTTTGATAAAAAACTATAAAAAATAGTTTTCAAAATCACTTTCAAGTTTCAACATAGTCATAAAGCAGTCGTTATCTTGCCTAATTAATATATTTACCATTAATATGGTCCGCATCAACTCAACATCTGTTCGAAGAAAAGCTGAGGTAGTAGTTCTTATCGGAAGTTGTTTCAACAAGTATACTTTAAAGTTTAAAAAAGAATATGTTAATATGTTTCTACGACCAAGTATGTTCTAGATTCATTATTTAGGCACTCAAATTTGTTATGTCAGATCCAATTTATCTTTTTAGGACGTTTCAGATAGATTGAACGGAATATGACTGATTAACTAGGCATGTCGCTCAAGCGTCAGTTCAAATTCATAATTAAAAAAATAGTTTCTAATCTTTTATAAACGAAATGAGACCATAAAATTATGCCAGTTAAATTGGTAGAAAACATTTTGTTCCAAATGATCGTCACTCGTAAGAGAATAGACTTCAACGAAAGTTTTTATGGCTATGTGTAAGGCAAATTAGAAAAAAAATATATGTGACATCTCAACAGATTATAGTAGAAGTGGTAGTTGATTTTTTGGACACTACTTTATCATTTCATCTGTATAGGTTCAAGTTTACTCCAAAATTAAGAAACCAATCTTTTGTGATAACCAATGAAGATCATTCCTCCAACTAGATATCGGTTCAATTTCGATCTAATTCTCCATCATCAGTACAAATTTCATTTCCATCCAAAAGCAGCTTGCAATATTGGGAAACAATTATTTAATTAGTTACTTCCCAATAAAATAAATCTTTACTTCTTCACCATGACGAAAAAATATATTCTATAAATATCTATTTCCAATTCACACCCTCCGATACAGGGATATGAACGCTGACGTGTCAGAAGAAAAGGAAAATATCTGCTCCACGTAGAAAATGAGTGTGCCACGGCACACGACATCCCTGAATATACGACGAAACAGACCGCATCGCTCACATTCATACGCACCTTCGCATTTTTCTATTTCTTTTCCGAGGAAAGATAAAAAGTTCACAAACCAGGCTTCGGATTCCACCCGCCCCAAACCCTACCTACCACTGTCTTCACTCGGGAGCTAGATCTGCGCTTCCGTCTCCGATCTTCACCTTCTGTTCGATTCCGGAATCAGATCGTCGAGAGCAACATGGGTAGCGATGACTGAGAACTAGATTTGTTTCACTTGATTCTGATTTGGTTGAGTTTGGAGGTTTGTGGTTTGATCTTCTTGTTTCTAACGGTTTCTGGTTGATTGCAGCTGCTGAGAACCCTTTCAATAGCATTCTGAGGACTCTGGAGAAGCCCGGAGGTTCTGAGTTCGGCAAGTACTATAGTTTGCCTGCTCTCAATGATCCGAGGATCGGTATGTATTGTGGTTCTTTTTATTTGACTTCTGATTTTCTGTTTGGTTGCCTAGAAAATGGTGATAAGAGATTGAAAATGACTATTTCTACTTATGTGCTTTTGCTTTTGCGCTGTTGATTTGTTTGCTACAAAGTGCGAATATCCGCATAAATGTTGAACCTAGCAGAGGAATCAAAACCAAAAGAAAAATAAGATTCGGTCTCTTTACCTTTCCTTTTCATGTGCATTCGCGGCAACCAAACATAGCATTCTCGATTTAGTTTATGAAGTGAAATTTGATTTGATGGTGTGCTTGTACATGTGTTTCAGATAAGCTACCCTACTCTATCAAGATCCTACTTGAATCTGCTATTCGTAACTGTGATGAATTCCAAGTCAAGAGTCAGGATGTTGAGAAGATCATTGATTGGGAAAACACTGCCCCTAAGCTGGTTGAAATACCTTTTAAGCCGGCTAGAGTGCTTCTTCAGGTGAATTTCTTTTTAACTAGCCAGCTGTGCATTTATGTGGTGGTAATTCAGACTGGTATTGTCCTGATGGTATTGTGCTTATGGTGTTGTTAACTTAACGATGTTATTTGGTTTCCAGGATTTTACGGGGGTACCAGCTGTTGTTGATCTTGCTTGTATGCGTGATGCCATGAACCAGCTTGGTGGTGATTCTAATAAAATTAACCCATTGGTGAGT
Organism: Erodium maritimum; assembly: GCA_963921825.1. Lineage (NCBI taxonomy): Eukaryota > Viridiplantae > Streptophyta > Magnoliopsida > Geraniales > Geraniaceae > Erodium > Erodium maritimum. The sequence continues at coordinate 11,628,403 of OY997588.1, read as the reverse complement.
AATTCTATTAAAATTAATCCACTGATGAGTAATAGTCAGTGCTCTAAAACTCTGGGATATCTAGCCAAGTCCCACAAGTATGTATCGATAAGAGCTCGGTCAAACTCGGAAAAAAATGGCCAACTTGGTCAAACCCAGAAGAACCGATTTTACCTTATTAAGTTATTCAGAATTATTTCATTTATTGAAGTTGAACTAATGTAATTTTATGTGTTATTGTGAGGAAATTCATTTGTTAGTGTGGAATTATAAGATCCAATAAAGATATCTGGTAAATCACAAAATTATAAGAAAGGATTTAGGAAGTTATGTTAATTTTTGTTTTAAATATATTATATATTAATATGATATTTTAATACAAACTGAGTTTTGCCGATATCCCCTAGTTTTGGCCGATCCCCAGTTTTAGGACACTGGTAATAGTAGGTAGAAGTTGGCCTTAGTACCTTTTTTGTGTTTGTTTTAACTATTGGCTGTTTTCTCTGTAAAAATGTATTGCAAGTTTAGAAACATGGCAATAAGCTATTGAATTTATTTGCAGGTTCCAGTTGATCTTGTAATTGACCACTCAGTCCAAGTTGATGTGGCAAGATCAGAAAATGCAGTGCAGGCAAACATGGAGCTTGAGTTCAAAAGGAATAAAGAAAGATTTGCATTTCTCAAATGGGGTTCAAACGCGTTCGACAACATGCTTGTTGTTCCTCCTGGATCTGGAATAGTCCACCAGGTGAACTAACAGTTTGAGTTCTATTAACTAGTCATCTATGCTGTCAATGCAGGGTTGGCCATAATGTCCTAAAGAAACAAGTCTGTGGTTGGATTGTTTGTTTGACATACCTTGTTTTATTAGTTTTGACTGTACCTTATGTTTTATGGCACAGTAGGATTGAACTTTTGCAATGTGTTCTCCAGGTTAATCTAGAATACCTCGGCAGAGTCGTGTTCAACACTAATGGTGTAATGTACCCTGATAGTGTTGTGGGAACAGATTCACATACGACTATGATAGATGGATTAGGTGTTGCTGGCTGGGGAGTTGGTGGAATAGAAGCAGAAGCTGCAATGCTTGGCCAGGTAATAGAGTTTGTCTTACTGGATTTTTACTCCTTCGAATTACACAATGGTACACTACTGTGAAATGAACCCGCGGAAATATATATGTAAGAATGGATGTATATAAATTATAGATTTCTACTTCATTGTCGTTACTATATCATGCTAATATTTAATTACTGTTACTTCATATGCAGCCCATGAGCATGGTCTTGCCTGGTGTTGTTGGCTTTAAATTATTGGGGAAACTCAGAAGTGGTGTGACAGCCACTGATTTAGTTTTGACGGTAACTCAGATGCTCAGGAGCCATGGGGTTGTTGGAAAGTTTGTGGAGTTCTATGGTAAATGTCATCCAATTTTGTTGAACTTTTAGTTTGTTTTCGCTATTAACTGCGGCACCCCTTGCTAATTTATCTCACATTGGTATTGCCGTTTCTCTTCTGTGCAGGGGAAGGCATGAGCGAACTTTCATTGGCAGACCGTGCCACTATTGCCAACATGTCTCCAGAGTATGGTGCAACTATGGGCTTCTTCCCTGTGGATCATGTCACTCTGCAATATCTTAAACTTACTGGCAGGAGTGATGACACTGTACGTGACCTTTTAAGATATGTTTCCGTAGACAACTTTAATTTCTTCAATTGCTGACTTTTGCATTTCATGTAGATTACAATGATAGAATCCTACTTACGAGCTAATAAGATGTTTGTGGACTACAGTGAGGTAAAGATGAACACCATAATAATTATTTTATAACAATGATTTCTCGTTATGATTTAACTGAGTATTTGTTGTCTGAAAACAGCCTCAGGTCGAGAAAAAGTACTCCTCCTATCTGGAGCTAAATCTTCAGGATGTGGAACCCTGTATGTCTGGGCCAAAGAGGTACATTTTTTCTCCATATTCTAACTCCTTTGCACATGCAGAAAGTTCATTTTTGATTATTTCCGCTGTGTTATGATGTACCTCATAGAATATAATATTCTTCAGGCCCCATGATCGGGTTCCTTTGAGACAAATGAAAGCAGATTGGCATGCATGCTTAGACAACAGAGTTGGGTTCAAGGTAAGAACCCTTACAAAGCTGTAGGAGTTCAGTTTGATTATTGACGTTACTGCCAATGTTCATATTCATTTCATTGGTACACTACTGTTCATGAATTGTTAACAGAGTCTGCGAGCTCCCTTAAATCTGTTGGGAATATTGCTTTTACTATTTTGTTGGAAAATGGATGTCATCATGGTTCCTTACCAGTTTATTTATCTCATTTCCATTATATTACAGGGTTTCGCTGTGCCAAAGGAAGCTCAGACAAAGGCAGCACCTTTCACATTCAAAGGGACCCCGACAGTGCTCAAGCATGGAGATGTTGTCATAGCTGCTATCACTAGTTGCACAAATACTTCAAATCCTAGTGTAATGCTTGGAGCTGCTTTGGTTGCAAAAAAAGCTTGTGATTTAGGATTGGAGGTTTGTTGCGTCTATTAACTTCACTTCAATTTTATTAGACCTGTATCAATCTAATAGACAAACTGCTACTCATCCAGACCTTTTTTTTAGCTTGTAAGGATTATAGATCAATAAAAACTGTACAGATAATAGATATTTATAATCCATACAAATGCTTTCAAATGTGAAATTTAAGGATGTGGAGTTCTTTGTGCTAGTGTACTTTAAAAAGGGGCATCCTCTGGTTGCAGTTTCATGGCAATTTTTTAGCACATATTTTATGAATCACTCATAGTGAAGCCGAAAAATAAGAGGGAATAAATAAATTGGATCTTGTGTTTTTTCATATATAAATAGAAGACTTGCAAGTTGAAATACATTTTCTTCATCAGGTGAAGCCATGGATCAAGACAAGCCTTGCTCCTGGATCTGGGGTTGTAACCAAGTACTTGCTAAAGAGGTACTGAGAATACTATATTTTCAGATGTAACATTTGTTCTCTTGGGTTGCTCATTGTTAATTCATGTGTTGCAATACAGTGGCTTGCAGAAGTATTTGAATCACCTAGGGTTTAGTATAGTTGGGTATGGGTGCACCACATGCATTGGTAATTCAGGAGATATTGATGAAGCAGTTGCAGCAGCTATTACTGAAAATGGTAATTATCATACTGTGGTTAGTGGAGTCATTCTCATTACAAACTTCATGACGAAACTGCTCTTTTTCCCATATATCTCCAGACATAGTAGCTGCAGCTGTATTGTCTGGGAACAGAAATTTCGAGGGCCGTGTACATCCTTTGACCAGGGCTAATTATCTTGCTTCTCCTCCTCTTGTGGTTGCTTACGCCCTTGCTGGCACGGTACACAGTTCTGATCCCTCTATAAACACATACCAAGTTTACTTCAATTGATATGCATCTATTACACTGAGTAACTTATGCTAATCAATAATCTTTGTCAATTATCAATGCCATTATGGCATGATTAGGTGGATATTGATTTTGAAACACAGCCCATTGGATTGGGAAAAGATGGGAGGGAAGTTTTCTTCAAGGAGATCTGGCCATCAAGTGAAGAAGTAGCAGATGTAAGGGCCACTAAATAATGAAAGATTGCTTAATTATAACTTGAAACAGTAGAGATTCATATTGGTTTTCTTTCTCAAATTGTTCCTAGGTTGTGCAATCAAGTGTGCTGCCTGATATGTTTAAGGCTACATATGAAGCAATCACCAAAGGAAATCCCATGTGGAATCAACTATCTGTACCTTCCGGTACTTTGTATTCCTGGGACCCAACCTCAACTTATATTCATGAGCCACCTTACTTCAAAAGCATGAGCATGTCTCCTCCTGGCCCACATGGAGTGAAGGATGCTTACTGCCTACTCAACTTCGGAGATAGTATTACAACTGATCACATTTCACCAGCCGGCAGCATCCACAAAGATAGCCCTGCAGCCAAATACCTTATTGAACGTGGAGTTGATAGAAGAGACTTCAACTCTTATGGAAGTCGCCGTGGAAATGATGAGGTGATGGCAAGGGGTACCTTTGCCAATATTCGCATTGTCAACAAGCTATTGAAAGGGGAGGTTGGGCCTAAAACAATCCATATTCCAAGTGGAGAGAAACTATCTGTGTTTGAGGCTGCCATGGTAATATCCTGCTAACCTCACTCATCTTCCACAATAGTTTTTTTCTTCCTAATATGGTTTGAACAAATTATTAGAAATTGACTCTGGGAGTCATGCTTCAATATAGTTGGATATCCACTGCATTTGCATATATGTTAACAACGTGGTTAAAGGTTTGTATTCTTGGCCTGGTGACCGTGGTTCAAGCTGGGTAGGTAGTGGTATAAAATTATTATGAAAATGTAAGTGGTAGATCTCTTAGTATGGGAGCTCTACCCTGCTTTTTTATCCCAACATTAAATAATTTAATTCTGAATAACACTAGTTTGCTGCAGTTAATAACAAAAGGTGGTTATTGCACTTCATTTTCAATTACATACCTGATGCTCCTTTAGGTCTCTACTCCTAATCAATGTCAGAATTGTATTTTTGTGGATTTCACTGTACAATATGCTTATAAAAAAAGTACTCATGAGTTTGTTATTGAAGTTTTCTTTTAGCAAGATTTAGAAGGTGCCAGAGTTTTGCTTGATGTGAACTACATTGTCCATGTTTTGATGTGTCATTTCCATTTGATTCCTTTTACAGAGGTACAAGAATGAGGGGCAAGATACTATTATTTTGGCTGGTGCTGAGTATGGAAGTGGAAGTTCCCGTGATTGGGCTGCCAAGGGTCCAATGTTACTGGTACGGATCTTTTGGAATCTATTTTATTTATGTATGGTAAAAATGATAATTTGGCCCGCTGAAATATTGCTAGTTTACTCCCTAATCTTTGAATAAGCCAATTTAGACTTGAATCATCCATATTTGAAGCCAACTATTTTTTTTCTTCTAAAAAGTAGTGTCTAAATTGCCCAAATGTTAATTTGGTGGCATTGATAATGACCAAATTCATGTTTTTACATGATATCTTTCCATGGGATTCTGTGATGATACATAAAACCTTAATTGGTCGCAGGGTGTAAAGGCAGTGATAGCCAAGAGCTTTGAACGGATTCACCGCAGTAATTTGGTGGGAATGGGTATTGTACCACTATGTTACAAGGCTGGGGAGGATGCTGATTCACTTGGCTTGACTGGCCATGAACGCTTCAGCATTGATCTCCCAAGCAGTGTGAGTGAAATTAGACCTGGTCAAGACGTGCAAGTGGTAACAGACAATGGCAAGTCATTCACATGCATTGCTAGATTCGATACCGAGGTAATTCAATTCAGTATACATCTTCGGCGTGTTTTGGTTGTACTTGAAAGGATTATTTCCCCAGAACTGATAAACCCTGTGGTACATGAATCAGGTGGAATTGGCTTACTTTGACCACGGAGGTATTCTGCAATACGTCATCAGAAACTTGATCAAACAGTGAATGGTGCGGAAGGATGTACTGAATAAATCTTTTTATTTACCCTTTCCAAATAAAGGATGGCGAAAGCTATGTTTAAAGCTGAAGCGAATTGTATCATTTTGGTGAATGAGAGTGTAGGACTTGTGATGACAATGGCTCCAATGTAAGCAACACACAAGCTCTGCGTAGTGTTTGTGACAGTTTCCCAAGTCTACTGCTGTAGTGTCGAGTGTAATTTCAATCAGAAACTGTAATAACTGGTTCTTTCTTTAAATAAATGCATATCCTTTCTTTGCCAAGGAATGTGTATCGAAATTTAAACCTGATCGATCACTCATAGTGTGATAGTACTGTACTTCAGGTCAGAATGTTACTTCATTTCCACTGGCCCAATAGATACTTGTAAGATCTGTGTAGTATATTAAATTAATAACCCATTTGTTTCAATTTAACATCAGAACAGAGCCTAAACCTAAGAATGTATCGCACTCCTAGTTTATTCTCACGCACTTGGGATAAAACAAAAATGAGACTCAGGAAGTGGAATGGGAAGAGCATGACAACAGGGAAGGGATCTATGTATCACAGTTAGGGGGCACTGGAACAGACTTTTAGGAGTACAACATCGTCAGTGCGGCCTTACTACTTCAGCACCAGTTACAATTATCTGTCCAAAAAAAGAAAGAGAAATCAGAAGCACAAAGCAGAAATAACAAATAAACTAGACAAGTGCCAAAACTTTTCACCCAATATAAAACTATGATTGAGCATAAAACAGATTTCTATGCAGCCAAAAATGCTACAATAGCAAGTAAATAAACATTTAAAAAAAAATTGATGATAGGGGGCAGTGATGGCTGAAAATCATTTTATTTTTATCCATTTTGGGATCTGAAATTACCTCCAGGATAATATCTATACGTTGTACTCACGGACACGCATCCACTTTGTTGACGACCACTTGTTTCCCTTAATCACAGGGCAGCCACCTGGATTAAGAATGGAGGAAACATTTAACCGATTAGTCATTTGTACATAGGACTGCATGATGAGTTAGGTTAATGAGTTGCAACAATTATTATTGGCTCATCTACTCTGGCCTTGCAAGTAAATAGCCTGTAACTCTTACTGACCGTGTAAGCTTGTAGGATCGAGAGTGGCATCAGGGTGCATGCTCCAGAAAAGCAGTGCATCACCCATTTTTGGCTTAACAGACAAGCCTTTTTTCCCACAATCTGATAACTCATCCCACCAGGGTACATCGCTGATGTTTCCTTTTGCATTTGGAAACACAGTCTCTCCTCCCTCTTCGACATCTGAACTGTAATATTGTGAAAGAAGAAAGATAGTTGGAGTTACAAAAAAATGGATTGAAGAAAATGCAAGTGAACAAAGAGCATTCAAGTTATGTCACATACAGGTACATAAGGAGTGTAGCTATACGTTGCCCCCCGTTCCTAGTATTGTACTCTTCCTGGAAGTAATCAAAATGAGGCTCATACTTCTGTCCAACTTCATAGTGGAGAACTTGAAGTCCCTCCCCGTGTTCTGTATATTTGCAGAGTGGTCATAAATAATAGCCATCACATTCTACTATAACAAATTACTACAAACAATAAATCACCAAAAACAAAATAGTAACATCCAAGAAAGAGACACTGGCACCATCAGCTTATAACTTGACCGAGTGACCTCAGTATAACTTAATCGTGCTATTGGAGCAAGAGAATTCTATCATGGAAGAGGACAAATTGTCCTCCAAAAGAAAGAAAGATCTGAAAGAATTTACTAATTTTGCAAAAGTTTTTATCCAAATAAATCACTTCTCTGGAAAACATTTAAGTCGTAGTTTGATGGTTCTCTTTCGGTTTCCCGTGTTTTTGTGTAGTCAGTACTCAACAATAGCAAGGTGGATCGTGATTAGAGCATCCACACTGGGAACAAGGTGGACAATCACTAGCAATGGCCAACAAAGCACGACTGATAATTGTTGGGCCATCCCTTATAAACAATGTCTGGGGTACAACTCTTGGTAAATGCACTGCCTATAGAAAATGATCAACATGGCATGGCTCTACTGACAACTGGGGATGGTAGGATTAGTGAATGGCAGCCATTGCCTATTGTAAGTTCTCTTTCTAGCATTCAAGTCTACACTGTTCCAGAAACACAAAAAATGTGGCCCAACAAGGGCCTTTTACCATATAAGGCTAAAAGCATAATGTTTATATCAGAGACAAAAGCAATCAGTGTGCATATATGTGTATGTATGCAAGCATTGCAGACCACAAAATGCTCCATTGTTGCGACTCTCAGCTAGAAGCTGTAATATCAAATTAAACAAGTAAAATATAATGGTGAAATCATACACTTGCCCTAAAACTGTAAAATGTGTCCTAAAAGAAAATAATAAAGAGCTATTAAGAATTCATAAACACTTACATACGCGATGACATTATAAAATATCATTGAATGACCTATGATGGCTCCATGGATAATTTTGAAGAGTGGCCTAAATCGTCAAACCTTACAACTATTTAAAAAAAAGTGGCCTTAGTTCCACAAATGCAAATAGTATATACCCCTCAAAGAATCACTCCTAAGGAAATATTATAAGCGAGCACGTTACACTGTAGTTATTGGGTGTGAAAGTGATCCAACTGACTAAATAAGCAGTGTCCAATTTACCAGTTACACGCATTAATAATTCATACAAGCAAACAGCATAAGCCCAAACTCCTGAAAATTGACTACTAACCCCATAGTTTAGTCATAAAGTTGATGGTCCTCAAAAATCAACCTATGGAGTTGGGGTAACCCAAAAAAATCATGATGTGTGGTACAGCTTTGGCAAAAGCTTCTCAGTTACACATGAAACTATTAAAAGTTGAATCGAAGAAGAAAGGAAACAGATAAAGAGGAAAATGGGAGATTTATTAAAGAGAACTCGGAAAGAGACTAAAAGAGCACAAGTTTAAGACATAGCAGAATGGAAAGGAATTCCTTAAAGTGCATACCCACAGGTATAAATGTGTAATCAGCAATCCTTTTCTCAATATCCCTGACTATTTTATCACGTCCTCTTCCCAAAAATGTACCAGAGCTTGTGCGTACCCTGCGTATAAAAAGGCCAGACGATTATATATGTAATCTAAAAGGAGAGGAATAAGAAGCTCGTCTTCCAGGCTCAACTCAAATGAAATGACAGAAGGATGATCAAGATTGCATGCCTGCTATCTTGACTCTTTCCGGTAGTGCTATTGACAACTGTTGACTTTTTCATATTAGGCTTGGCAAGATTTATCAAATAATCGCATTCATCTTTGCTCTGCCACAAGAAAAAGGTTATCAGATTCAGTATTCGGTGAGCTACATAAACATGACCAAGACATGCAAACAGAAATAGTATGAACCAATTAAGTAAATCAATGCCCCCTTCGACTACAACCAACTTCCTACAGAATCCTAAGACCATACATCCTATTCAGAATTTAGGATCCCCACTAAATGGTGGAACAGTCATAATGGTATATCTAAGGACATGGAGGAAGATATCAACAAAATATATTTTTTTGAGAAAGAGAGAACACATGTGAAAGCGACTTTAGTTGACAATCGCTTAGCTTCAATAGATAACAAAGATGTCAATTGACCCTTGGCAAAGTTCTGTGTTTCTACCTTTTTATGTTCTAGTATGTTCTTCATTCGTCACATCCTCTCAAGTATTGAGTCTTTCAGCTCAATGCTCTATCTGATGCCTTAATTATTACTACTTAGTTTTGACTTCTATTTTTTACTTTTACATTAGGATGCCATCTATCTTGCTCTGCAAAATGAGAGAACATTAAACTAGGACAGAATCTTTTGTATGAGTGATTCCCAGGTCATTTTACTGGTAATTAGCTGCTAATATACATGGTTTGTTCTCAGCTACCAGAGAATTGATATTATAAGTGTGCTATTGTTTTTAACGATAATGCTTATTGTTTGTAATTATTTTCAACTTGTGGCTCTATGTTATCAATAGTTTTCGGCATGTATGACTCAATGCTCAAGATTGTACAGCATTACACCTTCAAAATGTTTCACAATCATTCCTACAAAATTCATCAGAGACTGGAAGTCCCACCCTTGAATCCACCTTCTACAGTTTGATCACCTCGCTTCTCACAAGGTGAAGTGAGATGACTCCACCTACAATGAATTATAATTCTATGGTTCCCCGTCACAATTTAAGATGCGAATCAGGAACTGAAATCAAAAGTCTACAATTTACAATGTGTCATCCAACTAAAAAGTAATGAAATAAATATGCATAGAAAATTGAATTTCAGTTGTAGAGCATCTGATGAATCCACATAAAAATGCATGCAAAGTGAGACGAAAATGAATGATAATCAAATCAAAATCCTACCATTGTTGTAGCAGAACAAAACATTACAAAATCAAATTAAAACTCACCAAAAAATTGTGATAAATAGAAGCTCGGGGCTCCCAAGAGATGATTTCTACCCACTTCTCCCCTCTGCCGTCGTCTCCATCGCTCCTGCAACATCACAAATTCCAATTAAACCTGAACAATTATCAGATCATCATAGCAATCCGGTAAAACAATCGAATACGTACCCGTCCACGGTCTGGTGAACGATGGAGCTGAGATCGTTTGCCTTAGGAGAATCACCGGAGTTGCTAGGGATCGATAAAATACCGAGTCCGAGTAGAATGAGGATGACGAATGTGAACATGATGAGCATGGAGAGGACCAGCGTCGTGGAAGAGGTCTTCCGAGCTGGTGCCCGGTAATGCCTCGGCTTCGCCATTGCTGAGCTCCTGAGATGGATCTGGAGAGAACTCTGCACCACAAAATGATCTGCAATTTCTGAACGAGTCAAGTCGATGGAGAGAGAAGGAGAGTTATGACTACGCGCTTGCTCCGGACTGCCCAGTCTCTCCGTTTGTGTGTTTCACTGAGAGATGCGTACGGTGTGCTTAAAAATCGAAAAACGACGACGTATCGCCTCTTAACATCTCTCTACTATTGTCCTAACTATTTATGACGTCAAAACTCAGTCTTCAAAATAAAAGGAATAAATTCGGAACCTTCAACAAAATAAAATCAGAAGCCTTTGCGTTTGAGAAACCGCCAAGCCGAAGAAAATTTGTCCTACGAGTCTATAATTGTACTCATGTTTTTCACGTGTTTCATAATTTGTGGGTCTTAACAAGCATTCACATTAAAATGATGGTAACGATTAGCGGAACTTGGATTTATTATTTTAACATATCATCTATTTATGCAATCGAATTTAAATGGAGTTATTTTATTTTATTCAGTCTAAAACACCCGTTTATATAAAAATATATAACGGGTCATTATATGATAACCCAACAATTGGATAAATTGTTTGTTGCAAAAACTTATGATTAAGCCCACAAATACATAGCAACTGCAATTTTACATAAGCACTTACACACAAACCCAATAGGGCTTTTGGTCACTTATTTTTGTAAATAACTCACAAATCAGACACACTGCACAACATTCCTATTTCCAGTATCCGATGATCTAAAAGACAGAAGTAGGATACAATGGAGCGGGATTGTAGGAGAAACAGTTGGGAACATAAGTTGATGTTGGTTTCTTCCTCGGAGCATCCCTAGTCTCCACAGCCGGTTGATTCAGATACGCATATTTGCTCTTGGTCCACCTGCACATTTTGATCAATGCTGGTATTGGAGACTTGCAGTACAAGTAAAGATTTACACAACTCCGTCCTGTTTCACTTACCAATCTTTAATCCCCACTCGCACTTCACTGCCGTGTTGGGTTTTGTCCTCCTCCTTAGTATTGCACTTGAAGCCTTCATTGTCATCATCCAAGGACTCTTCAAAGAGCCTGTAGTCCTCTTCCTGTACATATATGAATAGTATAAGCAGATCGATCACTTGGTAATATTCTTCAGATTATAACTTTTGACTGACGAAACTGATCAAAGATGGGATAATTAATTTTACTGAGAAATTGCGGGCGCGGATGCGAGCAGCAGCTTTGATGGCTGCAAGGAGGTGTTCTTCTTCTTCAATGCGCTTCTGCCTCCAGAAGGTAGCTATTTCCCGCTTTGTCACGCTGTCTGTGCTGATGCTGCCCTTGACCCAGAATCTGGGGAGAGGAGGTGGAGGAGGTGTGGGAATTGCTTTCATCTTCAGAATTGTTGCTGCTCTTGTGATGACGGAATTATGATATGGAGGTTTATCCATGTCCTGAACCAAGCTCCGGAGCTACTGATCCAACCAACCTGTCAAACAGAATGGTAGGTTTGTTAATTAGTGCATAAACCTTTCTTGGTTATTGCAATTGAGCCAAAGACAAAGAGGGTTGACCTGTGGGTGGTAGCTGAAAGAATTGACAGTTGACCAACTAATTGGATAAGCTTGCAGCAAGTAGCCTCCTTCCAACTAAAAAACTAGGCACAGCAGTTTATATTGTTGTCTCAAACAAACACTTACTTTGTTTGTCACTGGAAAACTCATTACTTAACTAGATCTGCTTCAGAATCTATTATTATCACCAACCAGTCCAATGAAGCTGATATATCTGGTGGTGATACTGATATCCTGCCATATGATTTAATATTTGCAATACCGAAACAAAACACACAGAATCCGGAAACATTAAGCCAAAACATTATCCTCTCTGGTCTCTATACCTCCAAACACATATACTTACAAGTTAGTCACATTCCTTTGCGACTTGATCTTACCATCTATTCATTCAAATGGATTGCTTTGACTTTTGGCCAAAATGTGTAACAAACGATGAATATGATCCACTTCTTTTTTATGTTAGACTCTAACAATGAAGAAGAATTACTATAACTCCATTTAGTCAACCCCATCACAGATTTGATTAAAAATCATCAATGCACATAGAAACTACTTCTTCTGCATAAATTCTTGTTCCATGGATGTAATAGTAGCAATAACATTATTGGAACAGATAAGAAAACCGACCCAATAACTCATTTGGCCGTCATCACATTCTGCAGAGCCATATGAGATCAGGGGTTGTAATTAGTGATAACTTTACCGCTGTTTCAGAGACATGGTTGATTCTTAAGTAGTCCAAAAGATAAATAATCCAAAACCTATAGTGGAGGTTTCCAATAGTAACAACTCAGTTGAAATCTAAGTTTTGGAAAGAAAATCAGAAATAAACAAAAGTGCTTCATATTGTTAAAGTAGTTGAAATTGGGATTCATATACAATTGGATGTTTTAAATATGAAGAGGATATTTCATAACAAGCTCTGGATTGATTGTCTTCTCATTGAAATGCTCAGAGGTTTCATATATTATGGTAGAACATTTCAACCACAAGGTTGACCTTTATCATGATAAAAATGGTCCAAGAACTTAGACAGATCAGATGATCAATAATCTGGGGCCAACTCATCTGCTAAAATTATCCGATCAGATGTTCAATACTATCAAACAAAGCTTCATGAACTGCTGTTCAGACATTCTTGTGATGTTTTAGTTCCCTACTAATCTCCTAGCATCTTCAACAGATAAGTTAAATTTAAAAAAGGGTAAACTACAAATGCATACCCTTAAGTATGTACGTTTAACCGATGAATACCCTGAAGTTTAAAGTTAACTGATGCATACCCTGAAGTTACGAGTTGTAACTCAAAACCCCTTCTGTTAGTTAAAATGACGAAAATACCCTCAGTGATTTTTTTAAATAGTTTTTTTTTTAAATATAAATGAAGTGATTTTTTAAATAAAAATGAAGTCATTTAATAAGTAAATATATATATATATATAACAAAAGTAATTTTTAAATAATTTTTTAAACATAATTATTGAAGTGTAGTTGAGGGTATTTTCGTCATTTTAACTGACGGAGGGGTTTTGAGTTACAACTCGTAACTTCAGGGTATGCATACTTTAAACTTCAGGGTATTCATCGGTTAAACGTGCATACTTAAGGGTATGCATTTGTAGTTTACCCTTTAAAAAATGAATAAATGATGAACACTGTTCTTAAATTTGTTTTTTTTAGCATACCATCTTATATTTGGTTAGTTTAATATAAATACCCCACTTTCATAATATGGATATACAATAAAAATATCAATTTATTGTTTTAGATGATTAATTATGCATAAAATACCTTTTATTTTCTTAATTATCGATCACTTAGTACATTAGCATATATATATATAAGAACAGGATAATAATTTTCTGATCTGCAGATAGATCAAATGGCACATTGATTTCTGATTTCAGACCAAATAAGTATTATTTTGATATGTATAACAAAATAAAAACCTGCCAGTCTAAAATCCAAATGTATAATCTATGCAAAAAAAAAAGAGAGTAGAAAACCCCTAAACCCTCTCCTGCTCAAACCCAGAAACAACGAAGAGAGTGAAAGCAGAAACCTCAATCAATCAAGTCTCGGTAGAGATCCGAAGAGACTTGGTCTTGAAGCGGTAGCGAGGAGCCCTAGGGATGACCTGGCTGGGACCGAAATGGAGCTGGCCGGGGCTGTCGGTGAGAGGAGGACCGTCGTCGTACACGTGGCCGACGAGGCGGCCACAGGCGGCGCACTTGATCTTAGTCCTCCGCCGTTGGATCCCCCAGTAATTGATGGTCTCGAAGAAGGGCCTGATCTTGTCCTCCGCCTCGAACCGGAACTTGGAAGAGTCGACCCACGAGAACGACAGGGTGCCTTTGTTGCCGGCTTCGAAGTAGAAGTCGGGAGGGAAGAGATGGGCCGTTCTCAGATTCAGGTCCGCTCCGCATTCCGTGCAGCTGTAGATCGAAGCCATGATTGAAACTGGATGCGTTGGATTGATTCTGAGCTGGTGCTTTTGTTGTTCTTTCTAGATTTTGTATGGTCAACGGTTGAATTTTCTAAACCGCGTTGCTGAATTGAGGTTTTCGGAGCTCTTCCCCAAAGCAATGGGGGTTTTGGAAAAGGGGCCTAATAGTGGGAGTAAAAGGCTTTTTTTTTCCTAATATGTTAAAAGAAATGAAGGTAAATTACAAATACCTAATTCAAATCTGTAGCGTTTAGTTGATGTCTACCATAAAGTTTATTTTAACAAATAGCTTAAGTTGTTAGCTAAATTGACGAAAATGTTTTTAAAATAAAATTGAGGTGATTTTTTAAATAAAACTGAAGTGATTTAATAAGTATATATATATATATATATATAACAAAAGTGATTTTTTAAATAATTAGTGAAATGTAGTTGAAGGTATTTTCGTCATTTTTGTTGATGGCTTGGGATAACTAAACATCTGAGTAGATATCAGTTAAAAATGAACTTTAGGATAAGTATCAGTTAAACGCTATAAGTTTGAGGTAGGTATTTGTAATTTACACAAGAAATTAAATCAATAATATATCTTTACCTAAAGATTTTTTTTTTAAGGTGTAAACGAAATATATTATTTAAATATCGATAATAAGAACACGATTGAATGGTTTGGGGAGGAACATGTTGTCCTGACGAGTTAATGAATTGTTTTGTTCGTTGTTGCTAAATAAACTCGAGTTGTACGGCTTCAGGTTTGGATAATAGGGAAATACAATAATTAACGACTATCTTTATGGGGGAGGAAGACATGCCCCATTTGTTGATCATATCCACTATGACCTTGTAATCATTTCTGATGCTAGCTCTCTAACATGGTTCCTGCTCGAGACATTGCAGTGCGTCCATGATGGCATACGCCTTAACCTGATTCGGGTTCTAGGGACTATGAGAATATGTGGAGCGTGCCCTAAGGAATTGGCTGATGTCGTCCCCACAAACCCAACTCGTTCTTATTTGTCCTGAATCGACGAAAAGAGCTTCATTTGTGTTAATGACCAACGATTCCCGAGGAGAAGAGACCAGTGTTTAGCTGCCCCTTGTGTTGTCTGGACCGGTAAGGCTTGGCCTCTTCCAAGACGGACATTTTCTTCCAACCATCTCGCATTGAGAAGGTATGTCATATAAATGGTTATATCTGGTAGAGTGACATTATCCCAAACCTTCGTATATCTGGCCTTCCACGTCTCCCACAAGTGACATCTCACGTCCCCTCTTTTGTTCGGGGGATTAATGGCTAGTATACTATGTAATCACTCCACTTTATGATCGGTACCTAGAGGCAATGATCAAACCACTAATTCTCTAGCACTCTACTACGACCAGATATGAGGCGAGAAGATGCATTTTCGATACCACTTCAACCTGGCAAACAAGACAGGAATCCAGCATCTACACCCTGCGAGTTCAGAGTTTGGTTGCGACTTGGAGACAACATGCACATGTCCGCCACAGGAAAGTACGAACCTTTGGAAGGACATCAAGGTTTCAGATCGTGGGCCAAATTTCCGAGTGGACGTTAGGCGGCGGTTGGCTATAGTTGAGAAAGTCGTAATTTGAACGAACCGAGTAATATCCAAGAGACTCGCCTGACCAATACCATGAATCCGAGAAGGCCAAATTACTCGTAGGCACTACCAGGATAGCTATACATTCTCTTTCATTGAATGGGCTCCTAATTACCTCTTCATTTCACTGTCTCTTGCCTTACGTCATTAAAACTTTCATGTGCCCATGCTTTAGGTCCGCATCACTCGAAGAGATCCATAGGTCTGTCCTCGTGAGCCAGGGGTACCGGAGAATCAAAGTAGTCGACTTTGGACATATGGATCTTCGTGCCCCTTGCTTCACAAGGTCTTGAGCCGAGAGAATACTCTGCAAAACAAAGCTCTGGTTCAGTCGCTTTTTAGCGTTCAGAGCCGAGGAGTTTGGGATATACCGTGCTTTCAACACCTGAGTGATTAGACTGGACTCTTTTGTAGCAATCTTCCACAGTTTCTTACTTGGGAGAGAAGTGTTAAACTCTTGTAGATTCTGAAAGGCTAAGCCTCCTAATTCTTTTTTCTGTGACATGACTGACCATGACTGCCAAATTATCGATTTCTTGCCCCTTGATGATCTCCACCAGAAACAAGCAAGAGCCACATTGATTTTCTTAATAATCCACTGTGGGAGCCGCATGAAACTCATGATATACGTGTGAATAGACTGTAGTACCGATTTCACCATAACTTCCTTGCATGTCCCGTTCAATATTTTCTCATCCCACCAGTTGATCTGTCTCAGAATTCGTTCGAGAATATACTATAGACTACGCTTCCTGCTACGTCCAGTGAGGTTTTCCATGCCTAAATAAGGAGATGGTGTCTAAAGTTATGGTATACGTAAGAGGTGCACCCTTCCCTTCTAGCATCCGGGTGGGTGTTGGTATTAAAGAACAACGAGGACTTTTGTAAGTTCACAACCCGACTCGATGTTTCCTCAAACATTCAAAGGTAGTTTTGAATCTTCTCCATTTCCAGATAGGACACCTTACAATAGACGTAACAATCGTCCCAAAGAACAAGTGGGTGTGAGGGCGGGCTTGTGGCGCAATGCTAACCATATGGATAAGACCTTGATCCTCTATTGTCTGGAGGAGTCGAGTCATGCCTTCCATACAGAAGAGGAACAAATACGTGGAGAGAAGGTCTCCTTATCGAATACCACTTTCCGGCTAGAAAAATTACGATTATCGGCCACCTGCCATCAAGTTGTATGTGACCGAGTAGGTACGTCGGCGCATGACGAGATCTATTCTTCCCCAAAATCAAATCCTTGCATCATGTCCAATAAGAAGTGTCATTCTACGTTATCATAGGCCGCCCCCTAGAGTCAATATTAACGTCAACGCCCAGAATAAAGCAAGACTCGCAGATCGAGACATTCATTATAGGCTCATAAAAGACTTCATCGGACACTTTTAAAATAAATTTTTATGAGTAGTATTTCGATATATGATACCATGCCCTGTTGTCACTTTCTCTGTCTCAAAGAATTGATTACATGTTTGTATCTTAAGGTTAAATTAAGATACCCAGGTTTTTGGTCGTCTTGTCTGTTTTCTTCCTCCTTTTGTCAGCCCTCCAAATGTCACATTTTCTTCAGTTATACCCATTTCAACTCATGTCTCAATCCCACCGCAACTTCAAAAATTAAATAATAGTTCATAGTTCCAATTATTAAATATTAGCCGGCAATGCTTCCCTCGATTATCCAGGCTTTAGAGACCATTTCCTCAACCACCACACTAGTGTCAACGGTAACACATCTCAAAGGCAAAACTGAATAGCATCGCTTGTTATATATATAGTGAATTGATCGGCCAAAAACACTACACAACCAAACCAACTATTTCAGTCATGGAATGGCTATGGAAAAGCAAGAGGATGATATTTGCATCGATGATACCCAAAACCGCCGTGACCTTCCAGAGCCCGCCCGTGAGCCCCCGCGGGACCAAGCTGACATCCATAATTCCGGCGGAGGCGCGGAGGAGGCGGAGGCACGGGAGCTTCGATGAGCCGGGGTCTCCGAAAGTGTCCTGTATCGGACAGGTGACGATGAAGAGCAGGAAGAGCAGGCTGATTAGAATGACCAAGAGCAAGAGCAAGGCGGCGCCCAAGCGGGTTTTGGCTCCACCGCCGGAGAAGAATCAAGTGCCGAGGCGGAGATCTGATGTCGGTGACGTGAAGAAGGCGGTGGAGGAGAGGTCGGTGCCGTCGCTTAAGCAGATGAGGTTTGCGAGCGGACGTGCCGTGCTGTCTGGTTTTGATTGGAGGGTCCACGGCACTGCCGCTGTGGCGCCAGATATATGATATTGTGTTATTATTTTTTTACAAACATGTCTTTTGATACAAGAACTCCAATGTTACCGACGTTAATAATATTATTTGCAGTAGATTTTAAATATATTTTCACCAATCGTGTCGTGTTAGCATTAATTCTTATACTGACTTTCTTGTTGCTTTTGTTGTCTTATAAAATTAGTTGACATTTTATTTTAAAGCTTGTTTTTAAGTGTGATATGTTAAAAAAGATTATTATTATTATTGTTGATGGTACAGTTCAAAATTATATGAATTTGAAAAATGTTCTTGTTTAAATGGTTGAAAATGTTAATTTAAAAATATTTCCTATTTACAGTAAGAAAAAAAAACTTATGGAGATTTTTGTTTTGTCCCTAACTTGAAAAGATTCATGATTATGAACGTTGGTTTAAAGTTGCACACTGCAAAGCAGACACGAAGCTGGAAGAGTATTGGGCCTACCGGGGCTTGTTGGGTAGCGAGCCTGAATTCTTTAGTATTCGGTTGGCCTCGCTAAGGCCCAAATAATGTATCCAATGTACGGCTTTCATACGGGTATAGTCACTGACAACTCTAAATAAAGAGAGGGTGCAGCGTGATCATAATCGTATGAATTTTATACCAACATCGTTAAACTCAACTCACTTTTATAATAGATTGTGCTTGTAAATGTTGGAGCGCATCATGTGACATTTGATCAAAATAATATTATAATTTTTTTGGGTGAAGTAAAAGAATATATAATAATGTATCTAGTAAATAACGCAAAAAAAAGTTCACAACTCTCTTTGCTAGAGTTAGGGTTGAGTGATTTCTCAGGGCATCCATGGCGTATTCAGCGGCTAGATTGTCCAGCATCTCCGGTGATCCTTCGGTGTGGCAGGACGAGCCGACGGAGGACGGCGTGGGGGGGAGTGACGGCGTGATTGTTGTGGGCATCGAGGATGCGGGTGGGGAGGACGGCGTGCAGTTAGCCGGGCCGACAGTGGACCCGACTGTGGGGGTCGTGACGGGGGAGGGTCTGGGCGTGGAGCTCGGGCTGATATCGCCGGTAGTAATGGAAGGGACGGCGGGGGAGGAGGCTTCCTTCACCGAGCCGAAGCCCTTAACGTCGCGTGAAGGTTAAGCATCTCCGATGCGTTTCTCGGCTATGAAGGGCAGCGAGGGGCCGCTGCTAGGTGGGGGTTGGCAGCACACGGCGGGGAGCAGGGTCCGACAGACGCCGGTTAGAGGGTCGCGGCCACGAGTGGCGCGAAAGTTGGTTCGAGACCGGCACGGGATGGCTTGACTGGAGCACGGGGGCTGGTGGGTGCGGGTGTTGTGGCGACAGGGTCCCCAATGGAGCGGGTGGTGGTGTCCTCGGACACGGACGACACGTTGGAAGAGTCACCGGCGGCACTGGCTTGGCGAAAAAGCAAAGGCAAGGCAGTGACGCGGGAGAACCCTAGCGGGCTGGATTGGCAGGCGAATGGGTCAGGTCGGGCCAGTGGGTTCATGCAGGATGCCCGTAGGGAATCCCGAGTGGGACTGGGTCGAGGCGGCTGGGCTGAGCGAGTGCTGGTCGGGCGGGGATCGGATCGCCCACCCGGGTGGGTTTGGATGGCAGGGAGGCTTGGGCCGAGGCGGGTGTACCACACTCGCGGGCTGAACCGTATGTCGTGGTGGATCCGGATCGGCCGGGGCTACAGGGCGAGCTGGTTCCGGGTCGGGCGGGGCTGCAGGACGAGGTGGAGGGAGTGGGGAACCTTGGGTCTCGCCTCTCATCGATGTGTATCAAGGAAGTAGTGATTCCAACAGGGGTTATTGCCAACGCGGGGGTCAGTTTCAGTTCGCACTAGCTGCGAAGGTGTTGACTTCTAAGCGATTTTTCTGGAAGTCTTTGGTGGACATAATGGAGGATCTGTGGGGCATGAAAGTGGAGGCACGGCCGCTAGAAGGGGGCTGATGGCTTTCTTTTTCCGCAATGCTAAGGAAAGGGCGAGGGTACTGGCTGGAGAGTCGTGGACGTTCTGGGAATCTCTGGTGCTTTTCACTGACCTTAGGGCTCATATGCAAGTGGGAGATCTTAGCTTTCATCATTTCTCGGTGTGGGCTCGAATCTCTAACCTCCCTGTGGGGGCTTGGAATAAGGAAGTGGGATTCCGACTGGGGAATGGTTTGGGGGCGTGTTTGGCGGTTAACGTGGACAGCTCGGGGTACTGTTGAGGTGACTTTATGAGGATTTGGATCCGAGGTTATATACGCATCCCCCTGCAGAGTCAGATATGGTTCCGGTTATCGGAATCGCAGGTACGTACTCTTCTTCAAGTCTCGTACGAACATTTACCAGATCATTGCTATGGGTGTAGCTGCGCGGGACACCTGTTCCCGTCATGTCCGGTAGCGGGGGGAGTCAAGGGCCATTCTCTACGAGCCCCTGGAGATCCGAGATCTGCCCTAGAGAAGGCGAAACATGAGAATGCGGTGCTAGGGACGAACTGGAGCTATATTAGAGGTAGGGGTAAGGGAAGTAAAAGGGGCCCATGCACGCCACCTGCTCGGCAAATGCCACGATATGGGCGGGAGCCGTCATATGAGATAGGGACGAAGGACATTCCCTCGGAGTGGCTGGCTAAGGAGGCTGGGCCGACGCTGTCTGGAAAGAAACGACTGGAAAGAGAGGAGGAGCCAGAGGAGTCGGAGTGATCGACTGTCACGCCCCAAATCCGGTTCTTGCCCGGACTCGAGGCATGACTAGCAAAATATATATAAAGGAGATAACAATTTAAATCAAGTTCCAGAAAACTCCAATAACAACTCAAATCCACAAAATGTAGTTCAAAACATAATAACCCTCTAGGGGTGTAATAATAATCCTCCACAGTTTGGTTCAAAACATAAAAATGTAAAGTACGAAGTCTCTATCATATGCCCACACCGAGAAGCGCCCAAGTTTCTACTCCTCAATCAAGTCTGTAGACACAACAGTAAAACATAGGGGTGAGCTCACGCTCAGTAGGGAAAACGCATAACATCGTGAACCTTAACTCAAAGAATCAACAGCAATGCCCACAAAATCCATAATTCACCAACACAGTTCACAAGGTAGTTCATAACATTACAGAAAACTCATTGGTAAAGTTAACATATAGCTCTTAACAATCATAGACAATAGATAGACCAATCAACGTCGTGGTACATGAAGTCACCACCCTCCGATCCACATCTTATGTGTCCTCTCGGATTTTCCCTCCAATCCAGAGGAGACGCATATCATTGAGACTATCGGAAACACCCTTCAGGGCACATATCGTCGGAAGTCTCAGAAACGTCTCCAAGGGATTTTAGATCCTCAGGAACCCAGGGCCATACTCCCATAGGAAGCGCACACGTGGGCAATTTAAGGATAAGCAGTTAATAATTGAATAACGCACTCAACCGAAATAAGAAGTAATACAAGCTCAACAATCACCAATCCAAGTCCACACACGGCTCAACCATCACCAATTCACCACAACACGTATTACACGAATCACGCAACCATAGCACACCAAATACACAATCCCAACTTACCGTTCACTTACCAGTTCGAACCACCGGGGCATCGATCACCTGATTGCACCGCTCAGTACAACCAGTCATACTCGATGCTCCAAACAACCAATCAAGTAAAACAAGTAATCATTCGAATACAATCAACGAGCAAATACGAGTGTAATCAACTAAATCATAAAGCCTTCCAAAAGAGCATTCAAGCATGCAATTCCACTAGTTTCATTAGACTCTTTAGCCTATCCACTAAGCAACCGACAACCAAGCATGTGATCCTAGCACGCAACTAATCCGAGGGCTTTGCCAAGGCTCCTCTACCAGACAATCATATCCCAAGTATTGAAAGCGAATTAGACTAGTGAATGACATCCTAATCGGTCACCACTAGACTTTCCGGTTATTAGAAATTGAAAGACGATTATACTAGTTATTCGCATCCTATATGCATTTCTAGGACCTTTTCCAATTTTATTAACCTAGCATGCATACTAAATATCGTAAACGAGAGGTTAAGGCTTTCCCTACCTCAAGGTCCTCCTCTTCAGCGCTTTGATGAAGCCTGGTGATCACCACTTCGCTCTTCCTTCGGTTCCGGCGTGATCCTTGCTCCTCTAGTTTGATCCCCAAAGTCTTGGACACAAAGAAACGCTAATTAGGCTCCACTTAAACAGCAAGAAAGACCCCCAAAACCCTTCCAAAGTTCAGCTCAAAACCAAGATGCAAAACCCTCAAGAAACTCTCACCCTGGTCGGTCACGGACCTGGTCACGGATCCGTGACGTTAACCTTCACGGTTACCGTCACAGACTCCCTCACGGAGCCGTGACGTCGCCCGTCACGGGATCCGTCACGGATCCGTGGCGCACCAGGGCAGTTTCGCCCTTCTTCAACCTCCAGCTCCAAAACTCCGAAAAAACCACCATCAAACCCAGAAATTTACCCTTTCCAACCCCCAAAACAGTCCAAATCCTTCAATACTCCTCTACCCATGGTAGGAATCAACACATAAACAAGTTTCCAATGATTCATCAAATCAAACCCACTTCAAAATCTCCAACAACTAATGATTTCTCAACAAAAACTTAACCAAGCTCTTCATCAACACCATCTCCCATCATTTCTACTCAAACCCAACATCATCTAGCAACTTTCACCCAAAACCCATGAAAATAGATGAAGAGAAATGAGGATTAGAGAGTTCCATTACCTCTAGGATGTGGAGATGAAGAAGATGCTAGTGCTTTTGAGGGTGGATGGCTAGAGGAAGACTCCAAATGACCCCTTCTTCTTTGATTTTCCTTCAAGCTTCCATGAGAGCCCTTCTCCCTTGCTTCCCCTATAAGTTTCGGCTACAACAATGCACAAATGAATTGATTTTGCTTCTCCAATCCAATATAATACCTAGATGTAGCAATGACCTAAAGGCCCTTGAGCTAGATTCACTTGTAGTAGCCTTTGGGAGGGTAAAAGGGACAATGACTATCCCTTTTTCTCTCATTCAACCAAAAGAAGACAAGTGTCCCTCTAGGTCATTTAATTTTCCAATTTGATTTCCAGCACTTTTAAAAATAAAGCTTTAGTCGATATAAAGTCTCGTTTTGACCAAAATTGACTTTATCCAATATTATACTCAAACGAAAGGGTTTTCTCCCCTGAAGCCAACCGTGATAATGGCTACTTCGTTTGGGTTCCGGAAAAGTCCCGAGTGACTTCCGGAGTCACCGGTTCGACCGGAAGCGGGTCTTACATCGAAGGCGTCCGATGGGGGATCATAGGTAGCAGCGGCGGGGGGCCACAAGCACCCCCACCTCCAGGAATGAGTCCGAGGAGGCCCAGGAAGGGGGTGGTCAATTGTGACCCCTTCCTGGCGAATAGATGGCGAGGGTACCATCAACATTCGATATCTGTGTCCCCTACCAGTCCGGTGTCAACGTTTAGGAGCCCTAACATTATCAGTCAAGTGAGGACGACGCACGCTGACTCAGGGGGAGATGGCGGTCCACCAGTATTCCTCTTTCACTCGTCTTGCTCGCCCAGTACCATTTGGTAGAAGTATGATGTATCGATATTCATGGATTGCATGGATGCTACCGCAGATTCCCCCTTCAACCGCCCCTATACATCGAGCAACTTTTAGATTTTTATTATTGCTTTATGTTTTGTAGTTGGTTTCTATATTGTACGGTGGGAACAGTTATGTGCTCATCATCCTATTTCTGTTTCCAGTGATAATAGTACATGTTCTTCTAAAAAAAATCTAATAAATACGATTCTTTATAAATTAATGGGATTTAAAAAAAATCGACTCCTCTATGCTTGTCTCTCCAACGTAGCAGGTAGAGTTTTATGGTTCATATTAAAACGGGTGTGCCATTGATGTTGCCTGGTCAGGCAAGAAGAGTTCTCTCCTGCCTCTCCCACCAGTTGTCTCTCCTCATCCACCCTCTTAAACTCTCTTGCCCTCTCTTCTTTGGGTTGTCCTGTTACCGGGTAAGCAACCATCGTGTGACATGGTGTATGTAGGGCTCGTGGCCATTTAAGGGTAACTAGGGCAGTCTCTCTTGCCAAGGACGACAATGATGTTGACGAAATTATTATGGTGACGACGGGAGTGATCCTGGCATGGATGACATGTGGTACTGGTATATATGTGCGACGTAAGGTAACGGAATGGAATCAGACTCTATGAGCTCGAATCCGGCTAAGGAATAAAACGGGTGTTGTGGTGACCGACATTGATACCGATCACCCAACTCATGCAAGGATTGCAGATACTAGTACAAAAACATTCATTTCCGACTCAATTATTGAGTCAGGAATGAATGTAATTGAGTCAGCCATATTCATTCCCGACTCATATTTTAATATTAGTATGCATTGATTATATATATAGGGGAACTTTCTGGTACAAACCGAAATTTAGGTGCGAAATACAAACCAATCTGGGCCATTAGTTTAGGGGATTGGACGACCACCGAAATTCAGGAA
The DNA here is from genome assembly GCA_963921825.1 of Erodium maritimum. Taxonomy (NCBI): domain Eukaryota; kingdom Viridiplantae; phylum Streptophyta; class Magnoliopsida; order Geraniales; family Geraniaceae; genus Erodium; species Erodium maritimum. The sequence continues at coordinate 11,603,663 of OY997588.1, read as the reverse complement.
GGTGGGATGATTGATTACGAAATTAATTACAAAGCTATGCATTAATGATTGTGTCATTAATGATTTTTTTTATATATATGGGCCTTTGATTCTACAATCCAATGTCTTAGATTGATAGTTTGTATTCCGTACGAAAGATACAAGTTTGTACCTAAATTTTATTCTATATATATATATATTTCGATTATCCAGTTTTGACGATTAAAATCAAATTAAATATTTTTTGAAAATTAGAAATACCTTTTACTTAGATAAAAATAAAGGTGTTTGTGGGGGGACACTCGCTTGTACATAAAGTGGAAATAACTAATGTCCAGTTTAAGGATGTTTGAAGGGAAATCATCATATTGGAGACCTTAAGAGCTTAGTAATAAAACTCCAAATACATGAGAATGGTAAGAGATAGAATGACACATTGGTTAGAAAAATAACGATTATTCTTACTACAGACTAAAGATCACCGCACAACGATTGTATTAGTTTCCAATTAAATCGGTATAACATAATGGTATGAACATCCAGCATAATGCGGTTGGGTCCTTGTTGGTAAAGGGTTGTAGCCTGAGCAGGTAGAGTCGCATAGGATGCAATAGGGGAGACCCTTGTCCAAGTCTGGTGGGGCATCTTGACACCCACCCGACCTTGAGCCGATAACTCATCGATCCCGACGAGATTTCTTTGCATCCCTCGTCTAATTCAGTGGTGTATGGATCTTATCGTCTTGGAAAGAGACGGTCCCCAAGAGAGCAGCGAGGTTTATTAGAGCGTGGAACTGAAAGATGTTTGATAGTGGTATCCGCGATAGGATGGTGGGCCATGGTAGGGTGTGGTTCTCGAGGGTGTGGTCACGTGTGGATTCTAGGATGAAGGGTGTCAGATGAGTTATTAAAGTCGGGACGGGGGGGGGGGTACTTAGAGAAAAAACGAGGGGACCCTCAGAGAAGAAGGAGGAACTTCCATCGTCATGGCTAGAAAAGATGGAAGATGGCTTCTTTATTTAGCGAAAGTGATGCATATTTTATTCAATGTCTGAAGTAATGATACATTTGAGTGCATCAGGTAGGTGCAACCCTGACCACTGAAGAACAAGCATAGAACGAGCTTCCTTCACTAACCAATAAGATGCTTTATTTACAATTCTTTTAAAAAATTCGAGTTTGACATCCTCGATTTGAGATAACATAGTACAATATCCTAATGAGGGTCCTCCTTATAAGGCCCTACACTGGCTGGCCATAATCTTGGAAGACTAACACGTCAACATTCAGAACTACGATACCCACGACAATGGTACCCACACTGACGAGGAGGAAATGGAAGGTGATCGGGTGAGTGGGTTCTTAAAATTCGCATCCCTCTATGTAGTGAGACTAACTCTAGCCCCCGAAGCAACCCCATTGACAAACGGATTGACACTGCCCCATATATTAGCATTCCTTGTCTTCCATACTTCTCATAAATAACTAGCATAATATATATGCGATCCACTTCGGAGTCACCCTTATTGTGACAATAACCCACCAATCAGCAAAAGAAAGCGCAGCTAGTTCCCAAAATTGGTTCCAACATGTTCGAGCAAAATCGCAATACACTAGCAGATGGCTAGTCGTTTCCATATGATGACCATATATCGAACACATAAGGGGGATAAGGACAAACTGTTGATAAAGATTACCATTTTCCTGAAGGGTTCCAGTGAGTACCTTTTAAAGGAAAATACGCAGACGGGAGTGAATCAGGATATCCCAAATATTAGCCCATGATAATGGCCCCCCTACCTGATTGACTTGTTGTTTTCGTGTAGCCAAGACCCGATACCCCGACTTGGTATAATAGTGCTCGAAATTTTCATCCGCTCAATACTACTCATCTTTATCCCGTATTGTAGACAACAGAATTGCAAGTATACTCCTCCGATCATGTGGCAAAAATAATAATTTGGATTAGGTCTACGTCCCAACATCGCGTACCAGGATCATAAGCCCCATCCAGAATCGGGGGAGGTGGTCTTGATTCTCGTTGCGATCCCTATGAGCCATGCGGAGCATGAAATAAGGGTGGATCGACCATCTCCAATCGCCACATGTAATCCTTCTCAAAGCAAGGGCTAAGCCGTGAATATGCGGTTAAGCCTTGGAGGATCCAATAGAAAATATGTATATGGGAAATATTTGGATCTCTAAGGAGTTGTGCAACTAAGGAGTCAGACCGATAAATCAGTCCCCACACTTGTTTCCTTATAAGTGCCAAGTTCACATCTTGAAGATGTCGGAACCCCATGCCACCTTGAGATTTCGGTGTACAAAACCTACCCCAATCTTTCCAAATGATCGCCCTACCATCCAGAGTCTTACTCCCCCATAGAACTTTTTCAATGTTGTATGGATACGAATGATTAATCTTCTCGAGACCCAAAATACTAACATGACATATACTGGTAAGGATGTTAAGACCGAGCGGATCATAACCTCCTTTCCAGCGGGAGACATCAATTTACCATCCCATGAATGAATCCTTTAAAACGACTTGATCCCCAAGATATGCCGTAACATGAGCATGATTCCTCCTAAACGTGTTTGAGACCCTCAAGTACATAAATCTCTTAGAAGTATCCCCGATATATAGGATATCACAACAATCTCGTTTGGTACTCTGTGGTGTATTAGTATTACAAAATATTGAAGATTTTTTAAGGTTAAGTACCTGACCCGAGAGTTCCCCAATAACCTACAGGATGGAATGAACAACACTTGATATTGTTGGGATAGCTCGGTAGAAAAATATAACAATAATCCACAAAGAATATATACGAGATGATTAGTGCCCTCGCGCCACTGAGACCCCATAAATCTTCCTTGTATCATGCGCTCTCGTGAGAAGTCTAGAAAACTCCTTCATACAGAAGATAAAAAGGTAAGGGTAAAGTGGATACCCCCGTCGAATACCTCTGGTTGGACTGAACACCGGGGTATCCTCGCCCCTTAAGCTAATGGAATAAGTGTTGTCTGCATACATGCTGATAATAGAGCCATCCATCGTGCAAAGAAGCCTAAACTTTGCATAATGATGATGATAAAACCTCATTCAACTCTGTCATATGCATTGTTCATGTCCAGTTTTAGTTTTAGAGCCATAAACCTAATAGCCCCCTGTCGTTTCCTGCGTAGGTAATGAATTACTCCAAACGAGATGAGAATATTGTCCTATATGCATCTACCTAGAATGAAGGCTCCCTGAGATGGAGGAATTATTTGATGGATAAGTGTTTTAAGTCTATTAGATAAAATCTTGGATAAGATCTGGAATATCATATTGCATATGGCTATAGGCATGAGATCCGTAACCACCTTCAGGTCGGTCTTCTTTTGGATAAGCACAACACTTGTAGCGTTTAGACCTGTATCAAATGAGCTTTTAGTCAATGTGAGGTGTATAAACCGGATAACCTCCTCTGCCACACTAAGCCAGTATTGCTTGTAAAACTGGGGGTTGAGGCCATCCAGTCCCGGGGCATTATTTGTCCCCATTTCGAAAAATGCCGCCCGAATTTCATCCTTTGTAACCGAAATGAGGAGCATTCGATACTGGGGCGTGGTAATGATATGAAGAAATTGGATAGGGAAATTCGTTAAGTCCAAAGCATGCGTTATGAATAAGGTGGTTAAATAGGTGATGATAAACTATTTCATTCTAGTATCCCACAGAACTATGTGGTCTGTCTTGTCCTTGGGGCAACAGATTTTGTTGATTCTTCTCTAGAAAGAGGTTGCCGCATGAAAAAGATATTATATTCTTATCCCCTTCCGCAAGCCATTGATGCTTAGCTCGTTGGCGCCAAATTCCTTATCTATTCAGAGAACACGCTCATACTAAATATGATTGGCTTCCCGCCTATGCATCCTCGTTCGATCCGTACGCTCATTGAGTTTTGGCCGACGTTGGCACCATTGTATGTGATTGAGACTGTCGGAAATTGTTTTGACCCCTCTGATCCAGAGTACGTCCCACCTTACTTATTACTTTTCGGATCGACGTTGTCAGGTCCTTGTCCTATTCCTCTTGGATCAACCGTCCACATTGTGGGTCTTAGGTTCATTGAGATTGGAACCGAAACCGTCTCGTACCCGTCCCATCCACCCTATTAGCCAGAGTAATAAGAATTGGGTAGTGATCGGATGTAGTGATGCCGGTATTACAGAATTCCAATTATGAGATAAGGTAATAGAACTCCCCGAAATAAGAGCACTGTCTAATCGAGACTTTATCCGTCGAAGATGATTTCAGCCCCTGCACCACGCAAATGGGTGCCCTCTAATTGGGAGGGATATCCTTAAGATCAAGTTCACTGATTACGGATTGGAACTCACCAATAAGATGTTGTGGATACAACTCATCCCCATTTGGTCTCGTGATGATGGAGGATATCATTGGAATCTCCAATCAGAATCCATTATGGACAAGAGGTTTGATGAAGACGCCACAACATATCCCAAGTACGATAGCAGAGATCCCTTTTTGCTTCTCTGTAAATACATGTAAGCTTGATGCTCTCATACCCCGGATAGGTAACTACCATATCAATGTAATGGCCATTTGACGAGCAAGATTTGACTGTGTCACCCCATTATCCAACACATCACCGGTCTACGTTAGGTATATGAGACCCGGACATAAATTCGGTTAGAAAATCCTAGAGATTGTTGGAGCATTGCACAACCATTTTGAGATAGAAGGGTTTTTGAAAGGAAGACCACATGTGGTTTGTGTGTATTAAGAAGATGTTGATGATGTTGTTTCGATCCCATAATCAGACTAAAAAGAACCGCCAAAATCAGATTTCCGAGCCCTCCCCTGTAACGGTCAATTCCAGTTGACCACTATTCTTCTTCTCAGACATCCCTGCGCTCTTTCCAGTTTTACCCTTCCTGTCAACTCCACAATTGTACAGTGAGTTTTACATAATTAATTGAAATAATCCCAAAAATGGAACCACACCACTGGAACCAGTGAGCTATCCCCTCACCATAAACCCTAAGTTTCTCTGCATTTTGGTTCTTGTGCATATTCCATTTCCGTGGTCTTTTTTAGGAGCTTCCTTCCATGGCGGAGACTTCGCCGGACCAGGCCGTGTACCTCCATGGAGACCTGAAGCTGCACATTATCGAGGCTAGGTGCTTGCCAAGCATGGACTTCTTCTCCGGCAAGTTGCTCGGCTGCTTCACCGCCGCAGACCAGCCGGGGAAGAAAAAAGGTTACCGCAACAACCACAGGATCACGACCAGCGACTCCTACGTCACCGTCGCCGTCCCTCAAGCCACCGTGTCTCGCACGCGCGTTATCAAAGGTAACCACGACCCCTTCTGGGACGAGCACTTCCATATCCCCCTTGCTCATCCCGTCGTCAACATTGAGGTTCAGGTCAAAGACGACGACGTTTTTGGCACTGACCTAATCGGAACTGCACTTTTCCCGGCTCACGATATTCTGTCCGGGAAGCTCATCAGTGGGTGGTTCCCCCTGCTCGGATCGTCCGGAAAGCCCCCAAAGCCCGGCACCGCCATTAACCTTGAAATGAAGTTCACTCCGTGTGAGAAGAATCCGGTGTACCGGCACGGCATTGCCGGCGATCCTGAGGAGAGGGGAGCGAGGAATACCTATTTCCCTCTAAGGAAAGGGAGTGATGTGAGACTGTATCAGGATGCTCATGTGCCAAAAGGGTTGTTGCCTGAAATTGAATTGGATGGAGGGAAGAAATTTGGGCATCAAACCTGTTGGGAGGACATATGTTATGCGATTTCTGAGGCTCATCATCTGATTTACATTGTGGGTTGGTCTGTTTTCCACATGGTGAAGCTTGTGAGGGAGCCGACTCGTCCCCTGCCCAGAGGAGGGGACTTGAATCTTGGTGAACTGCTCAAGTACAAATCTGCAGAAGGGGTTCGAGTTCTCTTGTTGATTTGGGATGACAAGATTTCCAGAGACACACGCTTCATCAAAATGGTGAGAAGTTACTATAACCCGCATTATACTAAGTTTCTGTTGAAGTTACATAAACATTGTGCAAGTTAATGTGTTCTGGTGATAAGCTTTAGTTACCCATTTGCTTATAGACTCGTTATGTAAAATGATATTGGATGCAGAATGGAGTTATGAAGACCCATGATGAAGAAACAAAGAAATTTTTCAAGCATTCATCCGTCAACTGTGTGCTTGCTCCTCGCTCGGCCAGTAGTAAGCTAGGCTACTTCAAACAAAAGGTAATCTCTGTTTCAATATTCCGTATTTTTTTCTGTATTTGTTACTGAGTTCATCTACCTGCATTTGAACATACCATGCTATAGCATAATAGAATCCTTTGTTCAGGCATGATACTTTATACTTAGGTTCTATCCAAATAGAGATATATGTGCATCTCCTACACTATAGTTATCTGGCATCAATCAGAAAATAGTGCTTAAGATAGTATAAATTTTCAGATTTTCTTTGGCATCGACTATTCAGTTTTCATCTTTCTTCTCCTTACCCATAAGCCATGCTCTTGTATAGATTGTTATTATTCTTTCCTCAACATGGCCCTCATAGATATTGTTTGCACTGCATTGTCTTCAGCAATTATTCTTTGTTACATTTATTTGCATTTGCTTTCATGTTAGATGAACAAATTGTGGTTGTGAACTTTCTCTCATTATATGCTTTGTACAGGTTGTTGGCAGTATCTTCACACACCATCAAAAATGTGTTATTGTAGACACACAAGCTTATGGTAATAATCGGAAGATAACTGCATTTCTTGGAGGTCTTGATCTCTGTGATGGCCGCTATGATACACCTGAGCATCGGCTATTTCGTGACCATCACACTGTGTTTAAGGATGATGTTCACCAGCCTACACTGCCTGTAAGTGATTGGCTCTTTGAACTAACTACTGTATTTGAACACTTCCGTGATGAAATTGTGATGAAAGTTGAACATTTTTGTGATGTATTTTAAGTAATGGCAATAATTCTCTATCTGAAGGGACCTAATCTGCATACTTGGCCCCTAAAAGTATGAATTTGAGGGGTTCATAAAAGGTAGATTATAAACATTATTTCCCTGACTACCGTCCCTTGATTTCTGCTTGTATAAGGTTGGAACTAAGGTACCTAGAGAACCATGGCATGACTGGCACTGTAGAATTGACGGTCCTGCTGCACATGATGTTCTTATAAACTTTGAGCAGCGATGGAGGAGTGCAACAAAGTTGAAAGAGCTTGGACTGCGCCTCAAAAAGGCATCTCGCTCTCACTGGCATGATGATTCTCTGTTAAAGATAGAGAGGATTTCATGGATTATAAGTCCTCCCCTATCTACTGTATCTACTACTAGACATGATGACACCACAGTTGTTCCAGGGGAAGAGCGCCTAATGTGGGTTAAAAAGGAAGATGACCCTGAGAACTGGCATGTGCAGGTATGAAATTGCAAATATTTTTGTGTGGCTATGTTCTTTGATATAAAAACTTAATTAAACCTAAGTTGGAATATATTGATGTTCCAGATTTTTCGGTCAATTGACTCGGGATCACTCAGAGGGTTTCCAAAAAGTGTCAGTAAAGCGAAGGCTCAGGTTATATGAATTTATTTGCTTCTTCAATTTACTATTTTAGGTAGATAACCATGCATATTAGTATAATATTGACTAAGAGCGAGAACTTTGATCGATTCCTGTCTTCTAAGAAATGTCACAATAGCTCATCAAGATTAATTCTTTATTTTACTGACATTCTCCTCCTGCAGAATCTTGTATGCTCAAAAGATCTGGTAATAGATAAAAGCATTCAGAATGCATACATCCAGGCGATAAGATCTGCTCAACATTTCATATATATTGAAAATCAGTATTTCATTGGATCATCATATGCATGGCCATCATATACATTTGCAGGTCAACATCATAATCTTCCTCATATTTATTAATATCATTTCTAGTAATCTTTTGTCTTGCAGAAGAAAACATGAATAGTAGGTATTCATGTATATGTTTAGGTTTAACGTTTTTGGATTTTATCTGTTATACTTGGAACTTTTTCCAATTATGTGTTCTATTCATTTTAACTTTTAGTATAGGATATTCATGTACATGTTTAGGTTTAATTTTTTGGATTTTATCTGTTATACTTGGAACTTTTTCCAATTACGTGTTCTATTCATTTTAACTTATAGTATAGGAGATAAGCATTACTCCTTACCTTGTTTTGGTAAAGTCGTAGCATATTATTTTTATATTCTTGAATATGCGAGGAAGTAAGGATGGTGAAAATTGAAATATTAAAATTTGCTTCCAACTTAAGTTTTGCTACTACAAGCAGTGACTTGATTTTCATTTACTTAGTGTGCCTTGCTTGTAATCTATTGGTTGCTATTTGATTTCCATCTGTTTGATTAAGTTTTTTTCCTTCATGGTATAATTAGGAGCTGATAATCTAATTCCAATGGAGTTGGCTTTAAAGATTGTTAGTAAAATAAGAGCCAATGAGAGATTTGCAGTGTATGTTGTTGTACCAATGTGGCCCGAGGGTGATCCAACATCAGCCCCTGTGCAAGAAATTCTCTATTGGCAGGTAATATAGTTATGGAATATGAACTTTCTAACATTAAGAACTCGAAACATAATTATATTCTAGGAAAATGAGATGAATGCCTTCAATGTTTTATAGAACATAAGTTAATCCTCTTTCAAAAAAGAACATAAACCAAATTGCTTTCTGTGTTATCTACTTTCAGTCCCAGACCATAGAAATGATGTACAGAATTGTTGCAAGTGAACTTAAATCAACGAAGAGTGAGGACTTGCACCTTGAAGACTACCTTAACTTTTATTGCCTTGGTAACCGAGAAGAGACGACTGAGGGAGTCTCCCGTGAAGGAAGTGAATCTTCTTCTAATGCTGATACTGATACTGATGGGGTAACTATCTTAAGCAAACATTTTTTTTATAGGTTTATTTCGTTTAAACCTTGCCTTTTTTGTTTGGTGTGCATCAAAAGCATGAGTTCCATTGATCAGAATTGAGCCTTAACCAAAAGTTCTGTATCAGGTTTCAGATTCATACAAATTTGGGCGATTCATGATCTATGTGCATGCCAAGGGAATGATAGTAGATGACGAGTATGTGATAATGGGTTCTGCAAATATTAACCAAAGATCAATGGCTGGCACTAAAGATACAGAGATAGCGATGGGTTCATATCAACCTCATCACACTTGGGCCAGCGGGAGACATCCTCATGGCCAGGTCAGCTTCTAATCTATGAACTTTGCTATCAGGTTAGTTTGCTATTCCATCTTAAGATGTTACATGACAATCAATGGTGTGCAGGTCTATGGATACAGAATGTCACTGTGGGCGGAACATCTTGGGTCGGTAGAACAGTGGTTTAACAAGCCGGAGGGTTTGGATTGTGTGAAGAAGGTGAACGAAATCGCTGTAGATAACTGGAGGAGGTTCACGGCGGAGGAGTTCATGCCGTTGCGAGGCCATCTTCTCAAGTACCCTGTGACAGTAGAAGCTGATGGGAAGGTCGTCTCGTTGCCCGGACACGAGAAATTTCCTGATCTGGGTGGCAAAGTACTTGGGGATTATAGTAATACTCTTCCGGACACTCTCACCACGTGATATCAAATCTTCTTGTAACTATGTTCTTCATTATGAAGAAACAGGTCTCATTGTTGAGGTATAACCCCGCCAAACTTAACTCGTTAGGGTTAGGACTGACTATTTTTTTTTAGAGAAAATTTCAGTATAATACCCTGTCAAACAGTTAATTATAATATTTTGGTAATCTTTTTTTGCAATGTCATATCTTAACTAAATATTTAGTATCAGTTTCATACCCAATCGTTAACTTTCGTTTAGTTTGGATAGAAAAAGTTAACATAAAAAAACAGATAATTTTTATGGTCAGAGCCATAAAAATCGTCGACGACTACGGCAACAAACATAAGAAAACCTCGTTTGATTTGTGAGAGACGGCTGCAGATGGAAAATAAGAGCATGTACAACAGAACGGTCCCACTCCCCGCGCCGTGCCGTTCGCTGGCCGGGCGCGCGGGCTGTTCTGCTGTGGAGGCCAAAAAGCTCGGCCCCGCTCCCCATTTTTGCGCTCCCGCTCCCCTTGCACCGCTCCCCGTTCCCCTCTTGCTGGCCGGGCGCGCTGGACGCGCCGGCGCGCCTTCTGCTGCGCTGGCAGCGTGTGGCGCTGCCACGTGTCCCGAACGGCTAGTTTTTTTTTTTAATTCAAAAATCAGCACAAAAACCCCTATAAATACCCCTCCCCTCTCATTTTTTTCACACCACTTTCTACTTTAACTATCCAACTTCACTCTCTCCTTCCCAAATTCTTCTCTCTCGTTTCAATTATTATATTAATACATTGTGTTACAATTTTCACTTAATTTATTGTATTAATTTTTTGCACTTATTTTATTATTTTACTTTTTTGCACTTAATTTATTGTATTAAATTTTATATTCGTGTTGAATTTATTAATAATTGATTGTCATTAATTATTTATTTCCAAAATTGTTTAAATTATGACTAGGTTAAACGGTTTTTGATAACGAATTAAATAAAACAGGAAAATATCAAATAATAATCCAGTCAGCACTGTTCTGCACTCCCAGGACCTCAAGGTCCTTTCTGTTGCAAAACATCCACTTTTCTGCACTCCCACTCCCTGACTTTTGTCCAGTCAGCACAAGGTCTGTACTCTCACTCCCTGACCAAGGTCCTTTCTGTTGTTCATGCTCTAAGAATAAGCTTGTTTTCATTGTTGGCACTACTAAGTTATTAATTAGTCTGATTTTCAATCATGTAACCCTCCACTCTCTACTCCTTTGATAGTGAGTGTTGGGTCACTCTCAGGAAATTAAGGTGTCTTTGATAAGGATAAGAATGAAACAAAGGAGAAGCGTACAACACCACATGTGATCGTTCGTCAAGTCTGAGAAAGGAAAGGTGTTGGGCCCATCCTGGCCTTCTTATAGATTATGACCCGTCCAGTTTTTGTTGGGTTTTCGAACATGATTACATTCAGACAAGATCCATTAATCACTGCCCACTCTAATCAACCTTGTATATAAAATATAATTAGAAGCTTAACATTTTGTAATTACTTAATTAGATTGTGTATCCTTGTGACATATACAAGTACGAATTAAAAAACGACACGCACACACAGAAAATAGGATTAATTTATTTGAAAAGATATCCCACTTTTAATCTATTAATTTATTGAAAACCATACTCATCAAATCCGCCACCTAATATCAAAGTAGCATCATTAACGACACAGAGGGTCAGTTATCACCGCTTCAATTTCAACGCAAAAAAAAAAAAAACTAATACTTAATTAAATATCCAAAACCGACGTGTTAAAACCGCATCCGTGGACACCACCTACACTTCTCGTCTCCTAGATTCCAGTTTTCATCCACATTAACATGTATCTTCCGTGACCGTCATTTTCATTCTATTTTTCAATTTTGTCCAATATTTTAATTTTTAACTCTTAATGTTAAAGCAAAATCGTCCCCAAAAAGAAAAAAACATCATAGCGTCCAGCGAGGCCGAGGTGAGGTGCAACCTGCAAGCCATCACTCTGCTACAGCTCAACAACCTTCTTTGAAATCATCTCCCACTGACAATTCCAAGCATCAAAACCCTAATTTGTTCCTTTCTTACCTCTTTTTCTTCTCCATTTTTTCACATCTTTTTCTGAATTGTGCTTTATCGGTTACTGTTTCGCCTGGAGGTTTCTTCGATGGCGGAGAATTCGGCGGTGTATCTCCACGGAGATTTGGAACTGCACATTATGGAAGCTAGGCGCTTGCCGAACATGGACGTCTTCTCCGAGCGTCTCCGCCGCTGCTTCACCGCCTGCGACTCCTGCAGGACTCCCCCGACACTCTCCACCGACGCGGAAAAAGCTGGAAAGAAGGGCCACCGCAACCGAAACATCATTACCAGCGACCCCTACGTCACCGTCACCGTCCCACAGGCCACCGTGGCGCGCACGCGCGTCATCAAGAGTGATCAGAACCCTGTCTGGGACGAGCACTTCAATATCCCGCTTGCTCATCCGGTTGTGGACCTCGAGGTTCAGGTCAAGGACGACGACGTTTTCGGCTCTCAGTTCATCGGAACCGCTAAGTTTCCCGTTCATGATATTTTGTCCGGGAAGCTTATCAGTGGGTGGTTCCCGCTGCTCGGGTCTTCCGGCAAGCCTCCGAAGCCCGAGACCGCAATTAAGCTGGAGATGAAGTTCACTCCCTGTGAGAAGAGTAAGCTTTACCGGCACGGCATTGCCGGCGATCCTGAGAAGCTGGGAGTGAGGAACACCTATTTCCCACCGAGGAAAGGGAGTGATGTGAGACTGTATCAGGATGCTCATGTGCCAAAAGGGTTGTTGCCTGAAATTGAATTGGATGGAGGGAAGAAATTTGAGCACCAAACCTGTTGGGAAGACATATGCTATGCGATTTCAGAGGCTCACCATATGATTTACATTGTGGGTTGGTCTGTTTTCCATAAGGTGAAGCTTGTGAGGGAGCCGACTAAGCCCCTGCCCAGAGGTGGTGACTTGAATCTTGGTGAATTGCTCAAATACAAATCCGAAGAGGGGGTTCGAGTTCTGTTGCTGATTTGGGATGACAAGACATCCCACGACAAGTTCTACATCAATACTGTGAGAAGTCTTACCTGCATTGCCCTATGATTTTGTTCTCACACTTGTTTTTGTCACTGATGATTATAAGAGGCATTAATTACTGTTATAAATCAAGCAATTCAGGTGCTCTTTGGATAAGCTTGAACTATGGATTGGTTTGTTGGATTGTAAATTGAAATGCTATGTATGCAGAATGGAGTTATGATGACCCATGATGAAGAAACACGGAAATTTTTCAAGCATTCGTCTGTTAATTGTGTGCTGGCTCCTCGCTATGCCAGCAGTAAGCTTGGCTACTTCAAACAGCAGGTAATCTAATCTCAGCATGGGACTTATTGTTCTTGCTTGGGTTTTCGCATCCAGTTTTCATCTTTCTTCATATCCATTACATTACTCTGTATGAGACTTACCATTCTTTCCACACCACGGTCCTTATAGAGATGTTGGTTGCACTGAACAAAGTTCTTTCTGGGACTGTTTTTATCTTCTACTCGTGCAGTTTAAAATACCTTTTGCAAAGAAACCCCTAGAAGGAGGCAAGTGGGTTATTCCTTAGTCCTTAACAAATGAAAAACAATATATTGCAGCTTTTGATGTAAATCTTGAGTACAGAACTTCAACTTTTTCATCTCAAATATTCTCGATGCCTAGTAGTCTATTGTAAAATTCCTTCAGCTCTCTGGCCAACGTGTATGATTTAAAGACAAGCAAAGGCAAAATCATGCTTTGTGCACACATACCTATTTAACCAAACACTAACTTCAATGCAGACATATTATGAGGGATAATTAACACATTTCGTTTTCCACTTCTCATAAACATTCCGTCTAAGTATGTATTTATTTTGGCGATTTTGTTGCCCTTCAATGTTTTTATATTTATTTTTTCATTTGCTTTGTGCCAGAGAACAAATTGTAATTGTGAAGTTTCTAATGTGTGTTTTACCCAGGTTGTTGGAACCCTGTTCACACACCATCAAAAATGTGTTCTTGTGGATACACAGGCACATGGTAATAATAGGAAGATAACTACATTTCTTGGAGGCCTTGATCTCTGTGATGGCCGCTATGATACACCTGCGCATCGTCTGTTTCGTGATCTTGACACTACTTTTAAAGATGATTTTCACCAGCCTACATTTCCTGTGAGTGATCTACTTGTTGAACTTTCACTTTTCTTTTGCAGCCTTTTTCAAATTGTGTCAACATTTGAAAACATAAAATTCCTGTATACTTGATATGGCTAGCAAGATTTCCTGACCTCTTTATTTATTTTATTTGAATATACTTAATCTGTGTACTTAGTCTTTAGAAGTATGAACATGAGGGCTCGTGCAATGCTGATATGAACGTTATTTCCCTGACTACTCTTTTTATTTCTGTGTGTGTAAGGCTGGAACTAAGGCACCTAGAGAACCATGGCATGATTGGCACTGTAGAATTGATGGGCCTGCTGCATATGACGTTCTTATAAACTTTGAACAGCGATGGCGAAAAGCAACAAAGTGGAAAGAGTTTGGACTGCGTCTCAAGAAGGCATCTCGTTCTCAGTGGCATGATGATTCCTTGATAAAGATAGAAAGGATCTCATGGTTCATAAAACCTCCTTTATCTACTACAGATGATGAGACAACAGTCGTTCCAGAGGACGACCACCAAGCGTGGATTAAAAATGACGATGATCCTGAAAACTGGCATGTTCAGGTTGGGAGTTGCAACTTGCAAGTATTTTTTTAACGAGCAGTTTCCATTTTTGATGTAAAAACTTAATTAAGCCCTCTGTCGGATTATATTGATATTGCAGATTTTTAGGTCCATTGACTCAGGATCACTCAAAGGGTTTCCCAAAAATGTCCATGAAGCTGAAGCCCAGGTAATATGTAGTTGTTTTGTTTAGGTAGATTAATCATAGGGAACATAATATTGATCATGAGTGACAGCATTGACCAATTTCTGAGTCGGAAAATTGTCATAGTTCACATCCTTTGATTTTAATTTTGTAGTAACTTATTTTGCTGACATTTTTTTACTGCAGAATCTTATCTGTGCAAAAGACCTGGTTATAGACAAAAGCATTCAGACGGCATACATCCAGGCAATAAGATCTGCTCAGCACTTCATATACATTGAAAATCAATATTTTATTGGATCATCCTATGCGTGGCCATCATATAAATTTGCAGGTTTACTTCACTTCTTCCTCTGTTTTTTTTTATTATCATTTTCGATAATATCGTATGTTGCAGAAGAATACATTAATGGTGGATGTTCAAGTACATGCCTTTTTGGAGTTTACCAATTTATATTTGAATCTTTCCTTTCTCGTGTGTCCTGTTCTGTTCAATTTATTTATTTTATTGTGGTGGAGGGGATAATAATTGTCCCTACCTTTATTAATGCAATATCCTAATTTATCGTCTATTCCTGAACATGCAAGGGGCCAAGGATAGTCAAAATGAAGTATTAAAATTTATTTTTGTCTTAATTTTGCTAATCTGAACACTGACATGATTTTCTTTTTATAATTGTTATTGGTGTATATTCTATTGTTTGATTTTTTCCATCTGTTTGATTAAGTTATTTTCTTTTATGTTATGAACAGGAGCTGATAATCTAATCCCCATGGAGCTAACTCTAAAGATAGTTAGTAAAATTAGAGCCAACGAGAGATTTGCGGTGTATGTTATTGTACCAATGTGGCCAGAGGGTGATCCAACAACAGCTGCTATGCAAGAAATTCTCTATTGGCAGGTAATATTTTGTTACAAACTTCCTGAAACTATATAAACTTGAAGCATCTTTACATTTCTGTAGGGTGATATGAATGCATGGTGTGCTAAACTCAATCTGTTCTTACCACTTTCAGGCCCAGACCATGGAAATGATGTATGGAATTATAGCACGTGAACTTAAATCAATGAATATGGAGGGTTCACATCCCGAGGACTACCTTAACTTCTATTGTCTTGGTAACCGTGAAGAGATAATTGAGGAAATCCCACGTGATGGAAGTAACCCATCTACTAATGCTAATATGGTAACTATTTTCAGGAAATATTTTCTTATGATTTCTTTTGTTATGTACTTTTTGCTTAGTGTACTTGGCGCTTCAGTTACCTTGCTGCTAAAAAACTTACTCTGGTTTCTGTTTCAATTGTGATATTAATCCATTTGCATGCAGATTCTTCATTCTTCTCATAAAATACCTTGGACCTGACTTTTCTTAAAATGTCAAGAGTAAACTAAATCAAAAGTATTACTAATTAAATATTATTAATTGCTTCTAACAAGCTTTAGTATCAGCTATACCTCAAAGTCCAAATAGTTCAATGGTTGTCATCAAATCCCATTGTTAGGACAAAATTATTAAAATAAAATGGCACCCATCTTTTGTTGAGATGGAGGTTCCTAGTTAGCTTACCATAGGTAATAAGCTCCCTACTAATTAATTTAAATGGTAATACTCTTTTAGCATGTACTCTCAGTATGTATTGTTCTTTACGCAACTATAATAGTCTTCTTGCCCTTGTTGTGGAGACTTTGAATTTTGTTACTCGATCTATTGAAAAATGGCTCCGTTTCGTACCCATAAATTTATCATAAGGTTTTTTCCTTTCAGTATGAAGAGAATATATCTGTTAGCAATAATCAAAGTTCTCTCTCAGGTTTCAGATTCGTACACTTATGGGCGATTCATGATCTATGTGCATGCCAAGGGAATGATAGTAGATGATGAGTACGTGATAATGGGTTCTGCAAATATTAACCAAAGATCAATGGCTGGTACTAAGGATACTGAGATAGCTATGGGTTCATATCAACCACATTACACTTGGTCAAAGGGGAGACACCCTCGTGGTCAGGTATTTGTCTGCGATTCCTTCTCTAACTGAGTATCAATTCTGGGACTACATTCTCTGAACTTGGGAGGTGTTTCTAGAAAAATTGGCCACTTGAAAATCGAAATGAGAATCTTACAGTTGAAAACCAATGCTTGGTTGTCCAACTGGTCAAGCACTTGAACTTGAATCCATGAGACCTGGGTTCAAGTCTGATCAGCTGAATCTCTGGAGCCTTATTTCTCTCCAACTTTGGGTTGGCCTCTCTAATCCATCACCAATTCTTGTTGGGTCAAGTGGCAAAAATAGACCTCCCTTCTATGTAAGGGGTGGTCTTGAGCCCAAATCTTGATACATTTAAATAACTGTTGATAAAATAAAATAAAAAAGATATTCCCCTCCTGGAGCCTTCATTTGTCCTGAAACACTAAGTATTTTTATACTTCTATTTCTCTGTAGTTCAAAATTCGAGGAAACCTTTAGGGTTTAGGGTTAATGTATTTGTCACAATGTGAGCGCATGGGTGAGAATTTGTGGTTCATGATGTGACTGGCAAGTGTGGCAACCAAAACTTAACACTCAGTCTTTGTTTTAATCAGGACTTGTTTGGTTCTATTAGAAGATCAACTCGACTCAACTAAAAACTCAAGCTAATAGTTGAAGACCCAATTATAATTTTATGGTCTAATAGGTTATGACCTCTTATAACCAACGTGGGTGCAGATCTATGGATACAGAATGTCACTGTGGGCGGAGCATCTTGGGTTCGTAGATGAATGGTTCAATGAGGCAGGGGGTTTAGAGTGCGTGAAGAAAGTGAATGAGATCGCCATAGATAACTGGGGGAGGTTCACAGCAGATGAGTTCAGGTCATTGCAAGGCCATCTTCTCAAGTACCCAGTGAAAGTGGAAGCTGATGGGAAGGTAGTGTCCCTGCCAGGACATGAGAATTTCCCAGATACGGGTGGTAAAGTAATTGGTGCTTATTCGAACACACTTCCTGATACTCTCACCACCTAATCTGGGTTCTTTTTTTTTTCTGAGAAGAAGAAAAACAGGTTGACGTGTGTTTCTTTCTATTGAAATTTTCATTGTTTTGCTAAATTCTTGATTAACTTTGTCTTTGTAAATCTTGGTAGTGTACATTTTGCAGAGTGAAAAATGAAATTGACAGTTTGTAGTGAATATTGCACGTGGAAGATCTGTTCTTATTTCTGCTCAATTATATGTTTTGTTGCTTTGCACTAGCAATGGTCATCAAAACTTGCTTGTCTAAATGGTGAAGTGATTGGCCTTCTGGCTTGATAGTGAGAGATTCGAGGGTATGATGGTGATATAAAATCTTTAACCACAACAAAGGAGGAATACATTCGTATGAGAAATACAGTACTCCTGATTTTGTTCATGTTCACTTGTTTTCGATTTTCTTGTTTAGCTAGCTTACACCTGACATTGAGTTAAAGCTGCTTCTTGAGTACAAATCAGGCACAAGATTTATAGGTAATACATTTAAATATTTAATAGGTGGGTTTTTGATCAATGACATTCACATCAAATAACATTGATGATGATATATTATAATACATTAGATTTGTGCACGTTATACCATTTTACGGTATTTATAATGGAACCTTGCTTGTTGATCTAGTATTATGATCCGTTTCTAAATCTTAATTGCGATCGATTTTGGTCTCAATTCCTACTATAAATTTGTACATTTTTACACGGACTAATAATTTCTGTCGAAACTAAAGTAATTGTTAGTTTGAGGTGCAAAATATAAAAAATGTCCCTCACTCATCTTCAAATTTCTAAAAAAATATGTCACTCTTGGATAGCTTCTACTATTGCCCATCCAAAGAGCCATGTTTTACGCCATTGCCATATCCACAAAGTTATATTGTTCTAGTCTCACACCAGGGTGCTTAATCAAACCCCAAATCCAAACCTCAACCAAACCATAAATTTAAACTTCAGCATGTATAAGATTGTTTATTGAAACAGGTGTTTGAGTATATAACTTCACTCATTCTCTTTGTTGAAATTCTTAACTTTAAGAAAAATGACTTAAACACAACAAAAAAGAAGCCACAAACGACACTTTGACAACAAAGATTTGAGAGCAAAATGGCTACTTACGGGCTGCAAACTTGTCGCGTGGTCTTGGACCAAACGAAAATGTTAACTTAAACAAAATTGTTAGTCCATATAAAAATATGCAAAACTCTGATTAGGGATTGTGATAAAAGATCAATCACAATTAAGGTTTAAAAATGGATCATAGATGATGATTAGAAACAGAGTTTGGATTACAAAGTTCAAACTCAGGAATAACTTTTTTTTTATTAAAATGTAAATCCTTGAAAACGATGTGAGGCCAGGCCAGGATGGGCGGGTAAACGTAAAAATGTACAAGAGAGAGTGAAGGTCCTTCGGTTGGTTTGGCTTTTTGGGTCTGGGTAGGGTCTGCGACTCTGCTCAGATCCGGGCTGGGCCGGATCGGTTGGATTTGGACCTGGTTTCGGACCTGCTAAGATCTGGGTCGGCCTGGCGGTTCGTTTTTTTATATATTATGTTTTCAATAATAATAATAGATTGGGTGTGCACTAGTTGTACGGGTTGTGTACACTCAGTGACGGATCCAGCTTTTCTAACGAGAGGGGCACCAAAAAAAATTTCTATAACAAAAAATAACGTCAAAGTATTATGATTAATACTAAAATTATAATTGCATAAATGACTATTTATCATCACATATTGTGAAGATATTTTAAACAATTTGATTGTTAATACAATCAATTTTTGTTTTGTTTTATACGATCAGAATATCATTCATCCATTGATCTTTCATTTGATTTTTCAACCATCTTTTTGATAGTATTAATAGCAGAAAATATTCTCTCTGCAGTCACGATGATAATCGATCATATTATCATAGATATAGTAATTTTATAAAGACTATTACAGAACGCAAATTTATGACAATCTCAAATCATAAAGAATATCTTAAACAAGAATAAATTTTGTAAACTATAGTTAAAATTAATAATTTCAAATAAAATAATAATCAAGGAATAAAAATAATTGAAATTTAAAGAGCATAAGTTTAATATTTTTATTTTACTATATTAATCTTATGAGGAGAAATCTATTGAGAACCACTCTTAACATAGGAACTGTGAGAACCAATCCTAGCCACTATCACCTATGATCCAACACTCATCAAAATGCCACATCATCACCCCAATCCAACCCTCATCCACGCCAATTTCATATATTCTCACACAAGCAATGGCATAATTGTAATAGCATGGTGTCATGTGGACAATTGTCCATTTTTTTCTTCACCAATTTAATATTTCCCGATTCGTTTGAACTCCGATTAACTTTAAACTTGCGCCAATATTTTTCTTTTTTCAAGAGCTTTAAATAAAGATCACTCATGAATATATTTTGAAGCACGAAAATAAAAATTTATATCAAGGTGATAAAAATAATGTTGAGCGTTGATAAATGTTCACTAATAAATGTTTTATATCGGAGTACCAAACTAGTGCTAAATGTTGATAAAAAAACATGTAATGAGGTGATAAGAAACAAATAATGAGGTGATAAAAACCATTTTCATTTTTGATAATAAGTGTGATACACTAGAGTTTAACGTTGATAAAAAAACTTGTGATGGAGTGATAAAAACACGTAATTCAATGATAAATCTAGTGTTTAGTGTTGATAAAACTGGTGTTCATATAAAGCATGTGATGAGATGATAAAAATCATGATCAGTTTTGGTGAATGGGGTGATAAAACCATTGTAAAGTGTTAATAAAACCAGGGTAAAGTGTTGATAAACCTAGAGCAAAGTGTTGATAAAAATTACCCATATATAATATCTTTAAAAACCAGCCCCGAAATAATTTTTTTTTCGTGCTTCAAAAAAACATGTGATGGGGGTGATAAAACACACGTAATTTGAATGATAAACCCAGTGTTTAGTGTTGATAAAACTAGTGTTCATAAAAAGCACGCGATGAGGTGATAAAATCATGATCAGTTTTGGAAAATGAGGTGATAAATCAGTGTAAAGTGTTGATAAAACCAATGTAAAAGTGTTGATAAATCCAGAGCAACGTGTTGATAAAAATTACCCAGATTTTTTTTTACAAAAAAAAAAACCCCGAAATAATTTTTTTTTCGTGCTTCAAAATATACTCATGACTGATCTTGAATGAAAGCCCTTAAAAAAAACTAATGGCGCAAGTTTGAAGCCAATCGGAGTTCAAACGAAGCGGGAAAAATTAAATTAGTGAATTGGTTAAAAAAATATATGATAGTTTTACTAAAAAGCTCTTACCACTAACTAAAAAGTGCTGTTTTTTTGCAGTCAACAAGTCAACTACTCAAATGCATCTCATCCATCCATTCTTAAAATTGATGACTTAGATTGGTTCTCGCGGTTCCTACGTTAAAACATGGTTCTCACCAGATTTCTCCTCTTAATCTTATAGATAATTAAACTCAAAACCTAATTAATGTAATATCCAAATTTTAAACCGTGTATTAAATAAAAATGAATTAATTAGAGTTAAGAAAATTAAATAAAAATGAATTAATGATTAAGAAACATAATTAAAAGTATATAAAGCAATTAATACGGTTGATCCTATCTTGTAATTAGAAAATAAGGAAAAAATCAGCAGGGGTACAATTGAATTTTTTAAGTAAAACATGTATTAAATATGGGTTAAACATGTAATAAATATGAGTTTTAAATAAAGTTGAGGGGGGGGCACGTGCCCCCCCGGGTATAGTGTAAATCCGTCTATGTTTACACTAGTTGTACGTTTTGGTGTGCACTTGTTGCACGGTTTGGTGTGTCCTTAGTGACACTTTAAGGGTGCACGGCTTCGTTGCACCTCTGACGTGCAAGCTGTTTCCACGTTCTGGGACGTACTCTATCGCGTTCTGGGTCAGTTAGGGAGTCAATAATTCTATAGGTCAGTCAGTCAGGAGTCTGTAATTTTATAGGCTAACTAGTCTGGAGTCTGTATTTTATCGTTTGCTTGGGCGCTTTCATCTGATGCATATATGTCACTTGAAGTTGATGGATATATAATATTTAGGGGTGTAACTGGACCGGATATCTGATCCGTATCCCATTAAAATGTCCGGTCCGGATCATCCGGATCTCAAATATTGATGTCCATAACCAGTCCGGATTAAGTCTAAAATTTCGGATTCGGATCGGTTCAAATCCGGACCTCAATGGGCTCACTGTTTTGAGCCCATTTTCC
Organism: Erodium maritimum; assembly: GCA_963921825.1. Lineage (NCBI taxonomy): Eukaryota > Viridiplantae > Streptophyta > Magnoliopsida > Geraniales > Geraniaceae > Erodium > Erodium maritimum. Next base: position 11,581,821 of record OY997588.1, on the reverse strand, counting down.
AGCGCGGTTACACGTTTTACAAGATTCTATCATCCAATTGCTACCTAATTCTTATACCAGTATATTTCAGTTATCATGTCAACATTTAAAACTTACATATATCTACACTATGTTATTTTGTTACATTTAAAATTAAAATACAATTATAAAAATATCAGTAGACATTCATTTCTTCTCATCTGACGTTCGGAATGCTTTCATCTACATGTCAAAAAATGAAAGTTGCAGATAGGAGAGGCGGAGCTAGGTAGGGCCTGGGGGGGGGGGGGGGGGGGGGCACGTGCCCCCCCTCAAATATTTTTTTTTTGAAATTTTGCTACTAATTTTTGAATTTTTGAAAAATACCCCTTAAATTCTTATAATTTTTTAGTTGTGCCCCTCCTCAAATTTTTTTGACGTTGTGTATTACTATTTAAATTTTTTGGTGCCCCTCCTCACCGAAAAAGCTAGCTCCGCCACCGAGAACTTACTCCGATCTCTCCTCAATACGAAGTCCTTTGTGTGGCTCATGTTCGTGACCAGGGGCGGACCTAGGTGGGTCCCGGGGGGGCACGTGCCCCCCCTCAAATCTCTCAAATGCAAGTTACTTCATGTTACATGAAAAAAAACTCAGCTACGTGTCCACTTGTACCCCCCCTAAAGAGCTTCATAGCTACTCATATTTATCATCTTATCTTCTTATTTATTTTTAATTAGAAGTAAAATTAATAAGTAATTGTTCAATATTTATAAAGAAGAAAGTAACTGTTTAATATTTATCAAAAGAAAGCAGCTGTAATTGCCTCAAAACAACCATATATTAATATTTAATATTTTTATTGATCTTCATTATCTTTTCATTTTTTCCTAATTAGAGGTAGATTTAAGAAGTAATTGTTTAATAGATTTCAAACATATTTTTAATTTTTTTGTACTTCTATCTTTCTTAATTTTTTAATTCTATTTAGTTTGAAAATTTTATTTTTATTTAATACATTGTCTAAAGTTAGAGACGACATCATTTTATTCTCTACAAAATTTATGTTTTTTTTTGAAAATTTGTTACTTAATTTTTGAAAAATTCTAAAATTAACCTTCTAGTTTCTTTCAATTTTTTAGTTATGCTCCCTCAAATATGTTTAACGTTACGTATTATTATCGAAAAAATTTGGTGCCCCCCTTCAATTAAAAAGCTGGCTCCGCCACTGTTCGTGACCTCTCTAGGGTTTGGACATGGATCCTATTTGTGAGAGAGTAGAGAGGAAACTGGGGAAATCTAAATAATAAGGAGATGAAGCGAGAGAAAAGGGAAAAGTATCCCTAGAAAACCGGCGAAGAAGATTGGGGAAACGAAGAGGCGCGTTAGATTTAAGGATTGACCATTCCACTATTTTAATTTCTACGAATGGACTTGATGCAGTTGTTGGGATTCACCGGTATAGATGGGAAATTATAAAAAAAAAATATGTCTGGGAAATCCTCTCTAGCGTCTAAGGCTATGGCATGGTCACCGGCGGCTAGTACGGTCTCCGGTCGTTCACTCTCCACACCATCCCGTGTTGGACCTGAGGATCGCGACTCTCTTCTCGATTTCCCCAGCCATCGTGTCTCCTATTTGATCACGAAGTTTGAAGCGGCCCCCTTGCCTCTCGTGGTGGTTCCTTCTGGTGGTGCTCGTCATCGCCCTCCGCTAGCAGGTCCTGGCTGGCCAGAGGACCCCGGCAAGCTATTCGTCTCCAACCTTCCAACTCTGGCCCGGGAACCCTGGATCCATCGTTTGTTCTCTACTCATGGATCTTTGACAGGCATATACCTCAGTCGAAAATCCATCTCTTCTGGGCGCCCGTTCTGCTTCATACACGGTTCTTCCCCAGCTGATTGCGAGAAGATGGCGAAGGCACTCAATGGCAAGCGCATTGGCGGTCGTAAGTTGTTGGTTGTTCCGGCCAAGCTTGACCCCTCTCGCAAGGCCTCCTCTACTTGGAAACCTTCTGATTCTGGCGGTGGCCAGCCTCCAGGGACGCCTCCTATGGGCAACGTGATTGACGATTTAGCATCCAAAGCTCGTAGAAGCGCCATCGGCATTGCTCATGTGAATCTCTCTTCGGTTCAGTTTCTATAGGCTCTCTCGGCCGAGGGTTTAACCGATTTTGAACTCAAAAGCTTTGGCAACCGGGTCTTCATGATTAGTTCTTCTGCGTTGGATATCGACTGGCACGTCCTCAATCCCTGGTTCGACATTGTTCGCACCAGTGGCGAGATTCTAACGCAGCCAGGTTTCTTTCACTGGCTTTCGTTTACAGGCCTCCCAATTCAAGGTTGGAGCTCAGAGAACTTCTTAGCCATTGGGGCAGGTTTTGGGACGGTTCTACAGGTGGTCCGTTTAGATTTCGAAGGCTTGTTTATTTTGGTCCACAGTCAATCACGAGTTACTCCTCATCGTTTCTCGTTTGTGTTGCCTGATCTGCCACTGACATTATGGGTGGAGCCAATCCTCTCAAGCTTGGTGCCTTCCCCCTCACCTCGTCCTCTCCCTGCCACTTCATCTGAGTCGGATTCTTCGCCGGACCGGTCCCTTTCCACCGCGTCTCCGACTGTGTCTCCAGTACAGGATAAGGCTTTGGTTTCAAATTTGAATATGGATGAGGATCGGTCCCCTTTATCCAATCAGGGTTACGATGATTTTGAGGAGTCCTTTTTGGGCTCGGGCTCTATCGATATCGTACCTGATTCGGTGGGACTTTCTGTTGTGGCTCCCTTAGCGCGAAGATCCCCGGACCTTGCTCCTTTGCGGTTGCGTGCAGCACACGTCTCCTCCCCTGTTTCCAGAGGTCGTCGAAAGTCAAGTTCCTCCTCCAAACCGTTTCGCGTCTCTGGTCCTTCTAATGTTCCATCGCCAATTCCCACAACCTGGAACCACGTTAAGCGGATTGGATACAAAGCTCTTGTTGCTGGAGATGACGCAAGAGAGCAGTTCGAAAGCCTAGAGGCCGAATTGCAGGACTCCCGCCCTGTGTCTGTTGATCGAGCCTTACCTTCTGCTTTTGGTGGAGACACGACTGGTGTCTCTACTTCTTCTCCCCATTCCTGAGGTGATGAAGCTCCTCTCCTGGAACGTGAGAGGAGCTGGCTCTTCTCACAAGAGAAGAGATATCAAACGGATGATCGCTGAGCATCGTCCGGATTTTGTAATGTTGCAGGAGACGAAATTGGGCGAAATTTCTGTCGGTTTTTTGCGTGAATGCGGTTTATTTCTCAACTGGGACTCTTGTTTTATAGCCTCAGATGGCGCTTCGGGAGGGGTGCTTTCTGCTTGGAGGTCCTCTGTTCTCAGCTGTTCATCTTCCCGTCCAATTGGTTCGGCATTGTATTGGCCATGTACTATTATCTCTTCAGGAGCCTCTGTTTCGGTGTTGAATGTCTATGGGCCCTCCTCCTTTTCGGGTCGTTGTGCGCTTTGGGACCGTCTCCTATCTGAACGAGACTCCATGAGGGATGCATTGATAGCGGGAGGGGATTTTAATTCGGTCTTGAGCTCTGATGAGCGTCGAAATTCCCAGACCTCAGCTGTAGATTGCCTCGCTTATGGCGATTTTCTACAGGGAATGGAGCTCATTGATTTAAACCTTGTAGGGGCAAATTATACATGGTATGGGAGAGGCTCTAAAGCGTCCCGTTTAGATCGCTTTGTTGTCTCCCCAGCTGCTCTTTCTCTGTTCGGCGACCTGATTCAGAGAGGTCACCCTCGCTCATTATCGGACCATAGGCCTCTAACGCTTTCAGCTTCTTCTGTTAACTGGGGACCGAAGCCACAGCGTTTCTTCAATGCTTGGACCGAACACAAGTTTTTTAGGGCAGACGTGAAATCATTTTGGGACTCATACGCTTGCCAGGGATCAGCAAGCTATTGTCTATGGTATAAGCTTAAATACTTGCGCACTGACCTACAACGTTGGGGAAGAGAGGTCTTCGGGCGTACTGACAGGGAGGTTGAATTTTTGGCAGCCGAGATCGATGCTTTTGATTCTTGTTTGGATGATCGGGTTCTATCAGAGGCTGAATGTCTGTCTCGTTCCTCGCTTCGGGTCAAACTCATTCGAAAGCAAAAGGTTCTTGCTCGTTTGTGGAGCCAAAAGGCCCGTCTAAAATGGAACAAATATGGGGACGTTTGCTCCAGATTCTATCATCGTATTGCCAATATGCGTGCCTCTCGGAACAAGATAGCTCAGGTAGTAGTTGATTCTATGGTTTATTCGGATCCAGCGGACATCAAAAGGCTTGTAGCTGAGCACTTTAGCTCTCGCTTTGCTCGGCCCCCCTCCCGAGTGCCTCTTCCAGCCCTTCCTTTTGCCCGTTTATCTGGTTATCAGGTGGCATCTCTGGAGCTCCCTTTCTCGGAGGACAAGATTCTGGCAGCGATCTCGGACTGTGGTATTGATAAGGCCCCGGGGCCGAATGGTTTCTCTATCCTCTTTTTCAAGTTCTGTTGGGACATTGTTAAAGCTGATCTGTTGAGGTTCTTTTCGGATTTCTATTTCTCGGGAACCATTGGCAAGGGTCTCAATTCGACATTCCTGACCTTAATTCCAAAGCTTAGGACAGCGGCAAGCTTTCAGGACTTCCGGCCTATTAGTCTCATCTCAGGTCCTTACAAAATCCTTTCTAAGGTTCTTTCGAATCGGCTCAGGCAAGTTCTGGATGACATTATTAGTGAATCCCAATCGGGCTTTGTTGCGGGCAGGCAGCTGGTTGATGGCGTGCTTATAGCCTCTGAGGCCATTGAGTGGGTTCGTCGGTCAGGTGAGGAAGTGGTTGTTCTTAAGCTTGATTTCGAAAAATCTTTCGACAAGGTCCATTGGGACTATATTGAGGAAGTGATGTCTGCAATGGAGTTTGGCCCTAAATGGAGAGCCTGGATGGCTTCTTGCTTCAAAGCATCTGTGGCTGTGTTGGTTAATGGTTCCCCGAGTCAAGACTTTCCCATTTTAAATGGTATTCGCCAGGGCTGCCCTCTTTCCCCTTTCATCTTCCTGATTGCAGCTGAGGGTTTACATCAGGTACTCGTTAAGGGTATCAACTTGGGGGACTTCTCGGGCATTCGTTTTGGTTCCTCAGGGCCGGTTTTGTCCCATTTGCAGTTCGCCGACGACACTTTGCTTTTTGTGAAGGGCTCTGTTGATGATCTTCTCCGTCTGAAAAGCACCCTTCTCACTTTTCAGATGTGCTCTGGCCTTAAGATTAATTTTGACAAGTCTACTGCTACTCTTCTGAATGTCCGCTCTTGTACTCCGGATCAGGTGGCTTCTTCCTTGGGTTGCTTGGTCGGATCCCTACCGTTCAAGTACATTGGTTTTAGCTTGGGGGCGAATCCCAGAAGACTATCTTTCTGGTCTCCAGTTATCCAGAAGTTCAAGGAGTCTCTAGCTTTGTGGAAGACCAAGGACTTATCTATGCCAGGCAGGTTAGTGTTGATTAAATCCACTTTATCAGCTCTACCTGTTTTCTTTATGTCACTCTTTAGAGCCCCGAAAGGAGTCATCAAAGAACTTGAGGCTTGGAGACGGCGATTCCTTTGGCACAATAGGGCTCGATCTAGAGTCTTTTGTAAAGTCAGATGGACCACTGTTTGCAAGCCCAAGAATGAGGGAGGTCTTGGCATTCGAGGCTTGGATAGGGTCAATCAGAGCCTGTTAGCGAAGTGGTTTTGGCGGTTTGCTACTGATAGAGACTCTTTATGGAAGAGGGTTTTATGTGCAAAGTTTGGTTGGAATCCTTCTGATTGGGATCTCACTGCTTTGGATAAACCTGGCTCCTCGTTCTTCTTTGGCCATATTATGGAGCTTGCAGATTCTCCTAGATTCCGCAGTCTGTTTGGGGATCAGAGCCTCCACTGGCGTGTAGGGGAGGGTGACCGAGTTCGGTTTTGGCAGGATGTTTGGCTTGGTCCCCTTGCCTCTCGCTTTCATTTTCCCAGACTTTATAGCATTGTTTTGGGGAAATGGTCTCGAGTTAGAGAGATTTGGTCCAACGGTGTTTGGTCTATTGATTATCGTCGGTCTTTTGTCTTCACTCGTGAGTGGGAAGACTCTGCCTTTCTTATGGAGCTGTTGTCCACTATCTGCATCCGCCCGGGCTCCCCCGACACGGTCACCTGGTCTCACCGGAGCTCTGGTTTTCTTCAGCTTCGGCCTATCTTTTACTTGATGATTCTGATCCAACTCCTGTACCTTGGGCTGGGTTTCTCTGGATCAAGCATTTACCGCCCAAATACAGCTCTTTGGTCTGGCTTCTGGCCCATGATGCAGTTCCAACCAAGTCTTTTTTGGAGGAACGAGGCCTACGCATTTCCCTCAATGACATGTTCTGCTGCTTATGTGGTTCTGTTTTTGAGGATTCTACGCACCTGTTCTTGCACCGTTCTTTCTCTTGGTCGCTGTGGTCCAGGGTTTATGCCTGGTGGTCTATCTTTTGGGTAGTACCGGGAGACTGTGTCTCCTTGATTTCAGCTTGGAGAGGGCTGGGTAGGCGCCGTTGGTGGAAGATCTGGGTAAAGGTTGGCTACCTTGTTTTTTGGCACATCTGGATCCGGAGAAACTCGGGTGTTTTCAGGCAGCAGTCCGAACCGGTTGAGGCGATTTTCAGCAAACTTCAGTTACATAGCTTCAGTGTGTGCAGGATGGCGGGTGATCTTTTGGAGGAGGCCAGCCTGCCACTTTGGCTGGCCTCTCCTTCGTCTTGTCTTATTTCTGTTTCAAGGAGTTGAACTCTTTTATCTTCTGGTTTTTTCTTAGGAAGGTTATTTTGGGGTGTATACCTCGTGCTATGTAATTTATTATTGCAAAGCCTAAATAAAACCATCATTTATCAAAAAAAAAAGTATAGATGGGATTGCTCTTGAATTGGACCGGTCCGAATTTTATCCGGAATCCAGCGGATTTCAAGTAATGGATCCGTATCCGGACCCGTATCATCCGGATATCCGGATTTCGGACCGGATTTTGTCCGATTATATCCGAATCGGTTAATTTCCGGACCGGATTTCTCCGGATTCGGTTATTTTTCCGGATTTCGGATTTTTCAACACACCCCTAATAATATTGATGCCTCCCGCTTAGTTAAAAAAAAAATCCTCAGTTCCTCACTCTCACTGTGACACAAACGACGCCGTTTCTAGATCAAGTAGGCCACTATAAAAAGGCGTCCCTTGCTCCACGTAGCTCCCGGGTATCAATCATTGAGGAAGGTGAAAACCGCTCTCCAAATTGAAAAGCCAAAACCCTAATTCCTTCTTCTCAACTTCGTTTCCCTCCGTGCTGCGCGAAATATGGCAAGCTCTCGATCGCTCCCTATCTTTGTTTCTTCTTTGATCTCGTTAAGTTTCTTGTCAGATTCATGATTGTTAAATTGAAATTTGGTTTTTGCAGGAGAATTCTCCCCGCAAAAGGTAACGTCTGAATGCTCGATTTATTCAAACCTGTGTGTTCAATATCCTTGATCTGTGCTTCTATTTTCACGTTTTAGCATATGATATGTTTAGGTTGTACTCTTCTTTTAGAGCTCCTCGTCCTGTCGATCTAGGGTTTGTGGTCTTTTTTCTTTCTGGCTCGTATGGTTTGGAATGTGGAGTTTTGGTCTAGCATGTTTTATAGGAATTATGTTAGGACCCGGTAAGGCTGGAGATCGTTTCAATTTGTTGTGTTTTAGGAACTTTCTCTGCCCATTGATGTTTTTGTTTATATATTTTTTTTGAATTTGGTATCTCCTCTTTAAAGTCGAAGTGGGACTTAGTTTTTAAGGTGAATCTTGAGAAACAACCACATCTCTGAGCTTTTTTTGTACGGGCTCCTATATGTTTCTGTTATCTGAGTGCTAGATTGTACTAGAAATTTACTGTTGTGGGATGCTGGCCTGAAGGTTAAAGTTGAAGGCTTTTACCTTGGTTTTAGTGGATTCATCTTGTAAAATGTAAAGTACTTATAAGTTTTTTTTAGAATTTAGATACATTGGTGGCAACCAGTATGTATTTGCATTTCCTTTTTCTTTTCTTCTAAAGACAGTCATGGTTGGTTGGTTTGGATTTGCGTTGACCCTTTATTTGATAATGAGAGAATTATACCAAATGCTGTCAATGCGTTGACCTAGTAGTTTGTAGGTTGGGTTTGGATTTGTTTGTTTTGCTTTTGGTGGTCAGTGCTTTCTGGAACCCTCATCTGAATGAATATGATGGTCATGCTTTTACACACTGGCTATAATCAATTGTTGTAGGTTTTCTTTGTGTACTTTTCCCTGTGTCAATTATGAGTACTGTGGTTATGAACTTTTAGTTGGGTTGGTCTTAGAATGAAAATGAGCTAAAATTCCAGGTATTCAAGATCCCCTTCTCCTCCTCCTGCGAGAGCAAGGTCTGTATCTAGATCCAGATCTAGGTCCAGGGGTAGACCAAGGTCCAGATCAAGATCCTGGTCCAGGCCAAGGCCGAGATCTGGGTCCAGAAGCCGTGGCAGGTTTGGATGTTAAATGACATAACTTTACTATTTTCATGTAGCCTTTTGTGGTACTAATCTTTGTTTCTTCGTTTGACATGAACTGCTGCTCTTCCGGCTTCTGTTCAGATCAAGGTCTAGAAGTCATGGCAGGTTTGTCATAATATCAGGCCCTTGTCATTAGGATATTTCTTTTCAATACTGTATAAATAATTATTATCTGCGAAACTAGTGTTTGTGTTGATCAGTGTGTCTGTAGCCTGTAGTTATGTGTTGATTACTGGTGAATACAATATCCATGTTTAATGTGTGCTACAGGCCTGAGGAAGTTAATCCTGGCAATACACTTTATGTGACTGGCCTATCTACAAGGGTCACTGAAAGGGAGCTCGAAGATCACTTCTCAAAGGAGGGAAAGGTTTCTCTTTGTCACTCTGGATCTTTTATTCCATTATTAAAGAAAAAAATGAAACTAGCTTTTCACATTGGTTGGTGATATTTGATTGGCTATTTGTAGGTTGCTTCATGTTTTCTTGTTGTTGAGCCTCGGACACGTATCTCCCGGGGTTTTGCTTTTGTCACGATGGACAATGTTGATGATGCAAACCGTTGTGTTAAGTACCTGAACCAATCAGTTTTAGAAGGTCGATACATTACTGTTGAGAAGGTAATGCGTTACGTTTTGATGGTAAACGTGGAGTGGTTATAATTGTTTACCTTTCATTTTGACTTGGAGGTTTTCTGGTTATATTCAGAACACATTATGTCAGCTATGTTGGCAGCAATCAAAGATCAACCATGTCAACTTAAGTGAAATAGCTTGATCAATGGCCAGCTTAAACAGCTTTTCAAATGCATCTGGTCAACTAAACTAGCAACTATATTGCCCAACAACTATACAACCTCAGCATTCACTTTCAACTCACTCAACTAATCAACGGACATTACCAACAACTTTAGAATCAGGCTATTATGGTACCTCATATACCTGACATCCATTTGATGAATACTGGTGTGGCGGTCATATTTGCCTTAATATTTGTGCTCCTTTCTAATTTTTCTTTTTTGCTTCTTTATTATGAGTGATTTTCTAACATAGTTTGCCTCACAAACCTACTATCTTGGTAGGTATTAACTAATGTTTGTTGCCAGAATTGGCCCTTGTTGGTTAGATTGCATGATATGTCCATTTTGATTTGTACCATAGCAAAATGCTTGTAGTTGAGATTAATATTTTCTTTCAGTCACGGAGGAAACGGGCAAGAACTCCTACACCTGGTCACTACCTGGGCTTGAAAAACACTCGGGACTATGGTATGTTTGATGCTCGTATTTTCTAATGATGTATTTGCTTGACTTTGTTTTTTATAAAGTAAATCAGGTGTGTATCAAAGCATTTTGCCTGAATACCTTGCTTATGTAGAAGCAAAGAACCACCAAACGTCTTTTTTGTTCTTAAATAACTTTTCAAGATTGATGTATCAAGCATGAACTCTTTTATGTAGACGAGAGTTCTATTTTTTGTGTTTGAGAGGCCCAAACGGTTGGAAAGAGAGAAGCCCAATAAGAAGTTGGGAAGAAATAAATAAGCAGTGTGGTACCGTTGTTGGGAGTTAAGCCCGGGACTGAATATCTAAGTTCGAGGGTCTGACCCATTGGACAAGCAAGCTTTGATCTTTACTTTGTTGTAGAAGCTTTTAATGATTTCTTATGAGTTTTGCTATCTTTGGTGGTCAAAGGGCATCGAGGTGACCGTGGTAGGTATCGCGGTGGTGGCGGAGGCTATGGTCGTGATGACGGATATAGGTCGCCAAGGCGCTCACCATATCGAGGAGGGGGGCGTGGTGATTATTCTCCAAGGCACTCACCCTCCTATGGAGGAAGATCAAAGAGGGGACGGTCCAGGTCTTATTCGCCTTATGCAAGTCCTGTAAGGAAGTATGGTAGATAAGTTTGACTGCTGCTAAGTTGCTGAAGAGGGTACTGTTTATACCCATTATCTATTTTGCCGTTTATTGTGTTTGCACTGTAGTCGGGATTTTATGTTGAAGTAGTTGCGATTGCAATATCATGGTGATATTGTTGACTTGTGCTTTCTGGAATTTGAAAAGAAGAATGATAACCTAATTATGTATCCTCTACAAGACCTCTCTATCAGGATTGACTACTGATTATTTGCTATAGTTTGTACTCTGTTTAGAGTAAATCATGCTTGTTCAAGGGCGTCTTGCTGTTTTACTGCCATGTTATCCTTGTGATTCATGTATTATTAGTGTACTAGAAACCTACGTTTTGCATGTCTTATTAAAGTCTGTTAAACCAAAAACTTGTATTATGGAAAACACAAGATGATCGAATAGGGAGTGAAGCTGCCATCTTTTCTAGATTTGGCATAATACTAGACTTGAAATTGCTAACTAAAAATGTGGGATGGTCAATTTAGCATTCAAATCGTGAGCTTCTAAATCCGAACAATTATATCGTGCAGCGGTGGGGTAATAAATTTGGGGGGACATGATTTTCATACATGGAGCAGTACAAGTTGGAATTATCAAATATTCGGTTAGTCCTTGTTACAAGTGTTTGAGTTGAATATGAATGGTGTAAAATTCGTTCATTTGAGTTTATATAACTATTTCAAGTCTATTTTAATGAGAAATAAATAGACGTATTCACGAATACATGTGAAAAATAATTTCAATTGAAAGTTTAGACTAATTTTCAAGAAATTAAAATAAATTGTAGTCTATGATTTTCTCTCTTTCTTCCCTCTGTTTCCCTTCTTTTCTCTATAACTCTGTTCTTCTTTACAGTAGTTCCTCTGTTTTTTTTTAATTGTAACTATCATGTTTCTCCTCACCATCGCTTTTCACGCGGACTTCCTATCTGAGATATTCAGGATCATGCCCCCAGGTTCACCGAAGGGTTTTATTAATCCATTAAGATTGAGGAAGAAGACAACTCGGTCCTTTCCATTGCCTCCTGCGTTATCTTCGTCTTTGTCTCCAACGTTGTTGTCCCTAACACCATCGTCCTCTAAGTCGTCGTCACGTCCATCACCATCACCATAGTAGCAGGTCATCACATTCCCTCAGTTTCCTCCGCTGCAGTTTATGCGCTTGCGATATTCAATCGCAGCAGTGGGCATGATTCTCTCCATAGTCGGGCCTAGCTCCCAGTGGAGAAATCGTCGTTCCCCTGATGATCCACATGCCACCACCAACATTGCCGCCTCTGAAGCCACCAGTGCCTCCATCGCCACCTCCACCTTCGCCATCATAGCCAATGTCCTCCTCGTATCTTCTGCCACCAGAGCTGCTACTAGCATCACCTCTTCCTTTTCTACCAGAGCTGTCACCGCTACCTCCTTCTGAGATATCAAAGTCGCCGCCTCATTCACGATCATCGGAGGCCCGAACCTGGATTAGGCGTCATAATTGTGGCACATCTAATCAGTTGGGGACTCCGTACATAGACGCCTCATTACCATCCACTGGATCAGGCCCTGCCACCCCTGATCGGAGTTGGGGAGGGTGTAACCAACTACTGATCCTGTTAGTAGAAGCGGGTGACAACTTGGTGCCTCAACCATATTCGTTGGATCGAGAGCTCTGAAACACCAAGGTGTGTGTGGTACGCATATCTCGCCCTGCTAAGGTCGCTATCAACCGGACCTCCTAATTCCCTAATTTCATGGTGTTCTCCCTAGATGTCCGTTATCCCTTCAAATGCTCCTTATCTCATACCACGAGCATTTTCAGGACTAGTCAGGAAATGAATACCAATAGTTGCGTTTAATCAACCACCATCATGAGGAATCCCTGACAAATATTTCTCCTTGATTTGCCGGATACTATAGTATATGGTTAACGTCTAGTGGCTATGGATCACGACTTATGTCTCACCTTTGTATTTCCAATTTCTATGATTATACTTGATTTTGTATCGTTTTTTATTAATAATATAACTATATGCTAAAATATATATATATATATATATATATATATATATATATATATATATATATATATATTAACGAAGCAAATGATAAAAAGTTGATAACCCAAAACTCATAAACGAGTATCGATTTCAACAAAAGCATAAAAATCAAAAGATCACACTCATGTGAGCCAAATTGAACTAGAAATACCGCTGCCTTACCACCTCAATGTTCTTGAATCACTTCCCAATAGGACCTTTGTGGCGTCCATCAATTAATGATGAGGAAAAAAAAGCTTCCGGTTGAGGGAGAGCAACATCATAATCGACTTGTACCGACGACAGGGAGCGATCTAAAAGAGGCATTAGTACACGGTCTAGACTATCCTGATAGATATCGTGTTCGACTCGCTTTTTCCAAATTTGATACGTTTTCCAATCAAATCATTTAATAGTATAGGTGTCACCGTTGTTGTTATATAACTTATATCATGTCATTCGGTAAGTGTTAGTCTTATATCACCATCCATAATAATATTAAAGTTAATAGAAGACAAAAATAAGTATTTTGGATTCCTTATGAGTAAGCTAGCACTCTCCGATTCACTTGTAAAGTGCCTTCCTCTTGAAGATGACATGTTTTTAGACGATTTAATACAGATTAGTCGAGACATGAAAGACTGTGTTGAACCACCCATCTGATAGTCTAGTTGTTGTCATCGAGGTTGGAGATGGGTTTTGACCTAACTATACCCTCACTCGTTTAAATTTTATTTCTTTCTTGTATTGATCCATCAATAGCCCGAGAGTTTTATGTCACTCTAATTGTACTCATTTATTGCTTTCATTCTTGCAATAATATGATCTCTACCTTTGCTAAAAAGAAATAGACGTCCAAAATAAAGCATGGGAGGGTAAAGACGAGGGACCTGCCAGCCGCAGCGGTACCGCTGGGCTGCCGGTACCTACCGGCCGGCTTGGCGATATACTATCGTAGGTGGGCTGCGGATGTTCTAAGCGGCCCATGAAATCCATATCTGGCCCATCTGTCAAAGCCCAATAGTTAACGATAAACCATTCGGAAGGAGATAAGTTACAGTTGCGGAGGCACCATGTCACTCCCAAGCTCTCTCCTCCTCCCCAGTCCCAAAACCTTGGCTCTCATCTCCTTCTCCCCTCCCAACGGACCCTTGTTTCCATCTCACAACAGCTCTATCAAGTTTCCCAGAAACCTCACCGCCCTCTCTGCGTCTTCTCATCCTTCTCCTTTCCCGTCGTCGTTTTCGTGGCTTCCCCTCCAGGACAGCGACGACAGCGAAGCAGATGATTTCTTCGAAGACGAACACGTAATCGGGGACTGCGTCGTCTTCGAAGAGGGCGCATTCGAGGACCCAGCTCTCGAGACCCCCCTCAATTCCCCGAACACTGGCAAATCCAAAGCCGATACCAAAATCAAGCCTATCCGCAGGAAAAAGGTCGAGGAAATCAAGGGCGAGAATTTGGTTCCGGAGAAATGGAACGACATTGTGGCAGATATCAACATCACCAAGAAGGAGCGGCGCAAGCTTGCTCAGGAAATGGAGTTTGGTTCCAAAATCGAGAGGAAGAAGCAAGGGTCGGTCCCTCGGAAGGATGTGGACATAGGGGAGTATTTGACCTACAGGGAAGCGAAACTGTCCCAATTGAAGCCTGCGATTCTCGATAAACCTTCGAGCTTCGGAGAAACGAAGGATAAGAAGGTGGTGGAGGAGCCGAGAGAGGGACGCGTGGCGCCTAAAAACCCCAGGTGGGCAGTTTACGGGAAGGGTCTTGAGGATGTTAACGAGTTCTTCAAGCGGTATGATCCCACCGAGAGGAACCCAGAAGGTAATTACTTGTAATGGTTAGTCATATATACTTAATGTTTTCACTACATGTGAACTATAAGCTTGAATTTTCTGTTTGACTGTGGAAATTGAATGTTTAAAGCTAAGTGTATAACCGAGAATTTGAGTTTACAGAGTTAATTGATTGGTTTGGATTAGCAGAAAAAAGAAGTCAATTTGTATATTTGTGTTTCAGAAAGGGGATTGTTAGTAACTTAGTATTGATTAGATGAGTCTGTTGACCTGGAATATTGTGAGCATCTTGATTGTTTTCTTTTGTGATGTTTGTCATGTCTGACTGCTTACTCAATCCATTGGTGTTGGCCTGATGTATTTGGCTCATGAAAACACCTATGTGGGTTGTTTAACAGTGCATACAATCCGTTGATTTTCTTCTGTGGCTGAGCTTATTGTTCTGTGAAATGTGAAGTTAGAATGAAGTTGATCTGAATGGCTTCAGGAGCTCGCCACTAACATATTGTACTTTCATGCTTCTTTAATCAGGTCGCCGTAAGTTGTTCTCAAAGGAGGAAAAGTTACTGGTAAATATGCGGGTACCTGATCTTGCAATGGCCTCATCTGTAAGTTTCCCTTGCATGCTTGCTTCTCATATTAGAATCTTGCTAACTATATGCCGTGTAAGATGTATAGTTATATACATCTCTCTTCAGCCTCAACTTGTGCTTGCTAAGAATACTGCATATTTGACATAAAATTGCCTTCAAATTTACTCAGCTTTTGGATAATTCATTATACAGGGAAAATGGCTACCTCTGCACACCCTTGCCGCTTCTGGAGAATTTTACCTCATGAATATTTTGTTAAAACATAAAGTGGACATCAATGTTGTGGATCAGGTATAAAAAGCGACAGCACGCTCACATTATTCTATAATTTCACGGTTAGATAGTATTACCTTTTAATTGGTATTTTCTTTGGTGGAATTCTTCTTATAGGGTTCTGTTGTCCTTATTTTGAGCTTTGGTTTGTTGATCTCTTTTCAGAATGGTTTGTCTGCACTTCACAAAGCGATAACTTGCAAAAAGCAGGCTATTACTGAATATCTTTTGAGAGAATCAGCTAATCCTTTTGTTCTCGATGAGGTGAAGATTTGTGAGGCACTTCTCATTGTTTTGCATGTTTATTGGCAAGCATATCAGCTATCCTATTTGCATATTTTTCAGTATCGTTAGAAAGTTGTGATTTTATGCATTGAAATTAGAAAATGTTTTAGTGATTAACGTTCTGGACTTTGGAAATGGTTATCTTTTGAAGCTGTACCTAAGCACATTGATTGGTTCGTTCTGATTTTTTAAGTGGCGGTTTTCATTTATATGTTCTCGTTACACTAACGGGAATGACCTTCATTTTCATAATTGTTATCTTTCATTCATTATTGTTGTGATAAAAAATTTTCCATTGTCTTCAGTTGTACAATGATGAGAGACGATGCTGAGTTTTTTGCTTTTGTAATTCAGACTTTAGCATAAATGTTACTTTGGTAGAACTCTAGTTGGTGGACTGTTAATCTTATCTTCTATTTTTTTTCTTTAACAGGGTGGGGCCACTTTGATGCATTATGCTGTCCAAACAGCATCAAGTCAGGCGATTAAGATTCTTTTATTATATAATGTGGATATAAATCAGCCGGACCAAGTATGCTTACTAGTGCTCTATAGCTGCTCCAGCCTAACTAATTGCAATGCTAGTTATTAAAAATGGTATATCCTTGCCCCCTTTTCAGGATGGATGGACACCATTACATCTTGCTGTTCAAACCCGGAGGATGGATGTTGTAAGGCTCCTATTACTCAAAGGAGCTGACAAGACATTAAGAAACCTGGTAATGATCTGATTTTCTTGTACTTCTTTCGCTTGGGGCATACTGTTGAACAGTTAACATGTCTTCTGGAATCATATTAGGGGTAACTTCGCTAACACACCCTCGGCGACCTTTTATTCTAAAAAGCACACTGTATAGGTGAGGGCTGAGGGGTTATCAGTAACACACTATCACTTTTCGTTATTCATCGAAAGCCCACTGGAAATGTGGGTTTTTGATCAGCAACACACTGAAAAGGTGACAATGAGTTTCTGATAAAATCATCACAGCATCACCTATTCAGTGTGAATCCGTGGGTTTTTGATGAATAACGGAATGTGACAGTGTGTTACTGATAACCCCTCACCTAGGGTAGGGGGGTGAGTTCCTTAAACTCAAAGGTCGTCGAGGGGGTGTAAATAGTGTTTTCCCATCATATTAAAGCAATACAACACGGCCAAAGCTAAGCTTTCACTGTAATCTAGCCATCAACACAGTGCAAAGATTGTCAAATGTTCCTAATCATTTCAGAGCTTAGATTTTCTGAGTAAATAAAATTTTCATCACTTCTGCTTGTCTCAGGATGGTTTAACCCCACTTGACCTTTGCCTTTATTCTGGAAAAGACACAAAGACATATGAACTGATCAAGCTGTTGAAGCAGCTTCCTAAGCAACGCAAGCTGCTCCATTGACAATAAGCTAATTTCATCATTGTCGCATCTCCGCCTGTTTATTCTGCTACAACAGTCAACACTGTATGCCATGCACTTCTTAGAATGCACATCGATCTGTTGTTTTAACTCTGGCTTACATTAAGTGATATTGATCAACAAGTGAAGGTGGGCATAGATGTTCAACAAGATTGGCATCTGAGAATATGTGACGCCATAAGATGATCAGCCTTGATGTATTATTTGTAAGTAAAGGTAGAATCAGATGGTTATTCTTTCCCTCTTTAGATAATCATCTCACGCTAAATAGTGGTGTTAATATTTTTGCTGAGCAGGAAGTTCTTGTCATGTATACGTATATTGATCTCAATATTAATTGAAATTCTGGCTAAATTATAATTACAGGCCTTTTCCGTTATATATCATCTTTCTTGAAGGCTCTAGTTTGGTACTTTATTGTAGGGATAATGGTAAAAATATATCGTTCATTTTAGTTTGGTTATTTATAGTTAATAACATCTTTATATTGTGACATATTGTTACCTGAGTCTCTTACCATTTGTAGTGTATTTGTTGCCGGGATGGTATTTTGCAGATTTATGGTCATTCACAGTTTTGATAGAAGTGATTGCTGCTTTTGTCAGGCTTATGCAATGTATGTGCACAATTTAGCCTGGCTGAGTCACCTTTCCAATGAAAGGATAAGTGGATAACCCTCGGAACATATCTCATACCAATATTTAAAAAGTTGTAAGTTACTTATGGGTAGCACAATGGTCAAGGTGGGATTTCTCTCTTGGTCGCCGGGATCAAATCCTGGTGGGAATAATAACTAGGGAAAATTTCATTTAACATCCTGCCAAGCATTTAATTTTGTTTTGATACTCTGACATAAATTTTTAACACTTTCATATTCTAACTAAATTTTTAATTTCATTTTCATACCCAACCATCAGATTATATTAACTTTACATCTAAATAGGTGAAATGTCCATAATACCCATAACTATTAATCAAATATTCAAAATCATGTCATTGGTTCAGAACTTGAAAATAAATGAAATGACAATAATACCCTTCATTGTTAGGGTGTTAAAATGAAAATTTCACTATTTTAAAAATAAAATCAGTTTTTTTTAATATAAATTTAGTTTTTTTATGAAAATTATTTTTATTTTTCGAAAATTCTGTTTATTTTTTATAAATTTAGTTTTTATTTATAAAAATTATTTTTATTTTCAAAAATTCTATTTTTATTTTTATAAATTCTATTTTTATTTATAAAAATTATTTTTATTTTCAAAAATTCAGATTTTAATTTAAAAAATACATAAAAATTAATTTTTTTAAATACATAAAATATGTTTTTTTAGATTTAATTAATATATTTATTTATTTTCATTTTTCTACCCCTCTCTCCTGTGCCTCTTCTCTCTCTCAATATCCAAAAATCCCCTAACAAAAAATATGTAATTGTTAGTTAGGAGTATTATAAACTTTTTACTTGTTTTGGATAGGAAAATAACAAAAAATTAACGTAAGGTACCAAACTAAAAATAAATCTGTGTTAAGGTATTATAATACAAGAAAAACAGATCAAAATATTATAACAAAAATAAATATTTACTAAGATATTATAATGAAATTTTCTCTAAAATTGAGGTTGTTTTTGCTAACGAAAAAAAAGAGGACGAAAATAAAATGATTTGTTACTTTTGAAAAGACTCAAGAGTGGTAGGAGCCAGGAGGAGGCCTGTATAGGTGTTGCCGAACGCGTGTCCACATCCAACAACCTTTCTTTGTGCCTCTTCCTAGTTCCTTGTCGCCTTTCCCCCTCTCTCTCTCCGTCGTCGTCACTGTGATTCATCAGGATGCGAGCTCAGTTCTGTGTCCGTACACTTTCCGGCTACGCTTCCACTTTTACCTACTCTCTCTCAAATGCCTCCTCCTCTCTCCCTAATTCCTTGCGCGCCTCCTCCTCCTCCTCCTCCTCCTCCTCCTCCCCCTCAGTCCGTCTGTGCGTCGCCGCCGAACGACCCCGTCGCTGCTTCGTCACCGTTTCGTGCAGGCTTTATCGCCGGAGCTCCTCCAACTCTGGATCTGGCCACGGCGATGATCGCGATCACGACTATCTCGAAGCCTCCATCCTCGTTTCAGGTCTCTATTTTTGCCCCTTTTTATTTTGCTCCTGTTTTAATTGTCAGGTAAGGAAATAGAAAACGTACATTTTCAGGAATAATGCACTGAGTTTAAATTTAATCGCCGATCAATCTAGATGCCAACAGCTGATCTATTTGTTTTTGTGTGGAGAAAATCTGTCTCTGATGTGATCTTATAGTGATCGGGCCGATTTGATTGCTTAATTAATCGACATTGTTGCAGTTACAAGTTGATTTTTTAGGGTATTGATTAGAGGTTCTATGTGTTCATGTTGTTCTTCATACTTAATTAATGCAGAAACTATCTCTCACCACCATATGAGGAATCATGGGCATATGGAAGAGGTGCAATGGCCGCCTTCTAATCAGTCTATGCCCTTTTCTCAAGCAAAGCTGTCTAGACCTGGACCCATTTTCTTAGGGCTGGGGTTTCTTCGCCGGTTTCAGACTCCCACTATTTTTCTTAAGATTTCTTGCGACGGAGATTTTGTACTGCCCATCCTTGTAGGTATGTGGATAAATAGGTTTTAAAATCACTGCAATATTTCTCTAGTTAGATGGACAATCATTTTGTGGTCAATCTACATATGACTATGAGTAAGTTCAATTGACTGCTATTGCAGGAGAGTTTGCTGTCGAGAAACTTATAGCTGGATTGCATCATGATGGTGATAAGGAGGAGGTTATTTCCTTTATTCTTTTTTTTTTCTCACTACACATATTGTTTTCTCCATGCATTAACTTGCAGGGATGTTTTTGCTGCAGCATTGTCCTGATCATTTCCAATTTGTGGGAGATCTTGTGGAAAAGCTTGGCTATGAAGTATGGAGCTATTTTTCTCATAAAGCTTGTTTTGTTTGACTTCCCTCTTAATTTGCTTGATATTTTTTAGATTATGAAGTTGTACCTGAGTGACTAAAACTAGTTTTAATGCTACTAGATCAACATACAAGTAGGAAAAATAGAATACATTGTTACGGTCTGCAAGTTACGATTTTGGTGTGGGAGTTTTGTGATGAGCTCCAGAGTGCTTATTTGTGTCCAGTAATATAAACGAATAAGATGCTTCCTTTTTAATATATCTATAGGACTAAGTGCTAAGCAACCAACTTTTAGGCTTGAAGATATTGTTGCATTCTTACTATTTCACCCGAAAAGCAGATGTCGCTTGGATGGGTTCTGCTCAGAGCCTTTGGATATGTGCTTTGTACCCAACAATAAGATACACAATTTTCCATTTATGGCATTTATTCATTCTTCATGGAGTCCATTCTGTACTTTGGGCCCTGTTATGTGCTTTCTTTTAGCTAAAAGAAACATTTAATTTCTCTATGAAAACACTCAATTTATTGTTAGGTAATTAAATAGTTTTAAATCTTGAGGGTACACTCGGTAGTTGCAGTGCATGGATCATGGATGATCTTATGTGGTAAAATGTAGCCTTAATGGTTTTGTCCTATTGACCCTTTGAAAGTGTTGGTTATGTCTCAACCTGTGGATCAGAATAGGGTTCTTCTAAGTACCTTCCATTTCAGCAAGATAAGTCATTTCGTATTTGTTGCAGGTCAAGATGGTGAGAATTACAAAAAGAGTGGTGAATACTTATTATGCAAGACTATATTTTATTAAGGTGTTGTAAATTCATCAATTTCAATTTGTGGCCGAAGTAAACCATACTTTGTGAACCATCCATTTACATTGTATCTTAATTTGCAGCCAGGTAAAAATGACATTTTAAGCGTGGATACCCGTCCATCTGATGCCATAAATGTGGCAATCAGATGCAAGGTACACACTCTTCATTCTTGGTGATGCATGTGCTGTTAGCTTTCACGTGGTAGATGTGCTTTGTACCCATGTTTCACGTCACATTTGTACCCTTGCAACTGGTTCTCTCTGATACTTAACTTACGGAAAAACATGTATGGCTACTTCAACTTGTTTCATTCGAAAATGTTTACTTATGATGAGTGAAACAAGCATTTTTACATATTATGTTTTTGAACTCATTGAATATTCTCTTAGATATTACACACACCGGCATAGATAACTTGTATTTGAGTGTGTGCTTACTTTCTGGACCTGTTGTGAAGTTTTATGGCATGTTTCGTTAAGTTTCAAGTATTTCTTCAATGATGATGACAATTTTAAATGAGAAATTGCTCATTGCAGGTGCCAATATATGTAAATAAACAAGTTGTCTTGAAAGATGCCGTGAAATTTGGTTATGGGATGGGCAGAATGCATGATACGAAGTCTACTTATGATGTAATACTTGACAGGTAATTTCACTATGCATACATAGGAGCTTCATCTTGCTATCATCAGTTATGTTGTAGCACTAAGCAGAAGTTATCTTATGATAATTGCTCAGTGCCATCGATGGTCCAGATTTTCTATCCGAGGAACTTGGTTTAGTGGGGAAAATGAACTTAGCTGTTAGTGAGGAAAGGTACATTGATGCAGGTATATTTGATGGGACAGAACCTATTTATCTTGTTATTACTACTTTTAGGTCAATAGAGAAACCTTTTTTCATTTCATCTTCTATCCCAGTTATAACTCTTACAAATCCATTAATAATCGAATGCTGATTCCCACAGCTATGTGGAGAGACAAACTAGTGATACTTCGGAACTCAAGTGAACAGCATTAGCAAATCTCCAAGTATTAATCAGTATTGATGTATTTGGTAGTGCACACAACTCCAGATTCTTTCACAACTCTGTTTCCAGATTTGGGCAAATTACTGACAGTACACATTATTTGCTTTCAGTTGTGTTGATTGCCAGATGGTATGGTGATTCAAAATAAAGCTCAATATGTTTATGTTGAAGCCCTTACCAGAATGAAGCCTTTGAGCTATCTGGCAATAGCGTTTCAGTAGGATCCTAGCTAACTATGGAAGGAACACCCTGTGGAATCCATGCATGATTTATAGAAACTTCCGGAGTAATCTAGTATGTACAGGTTCGGGTTACTTCATAAATCTTGTAATATATAAGTATCTGGAATAATGTATTCACTTGTTTCCTCTTAATACAAGAATCATGGATCCCCTTTGCTGTTTTGTTCTTGAGACATGAAGTCGTTAACAAGGTCAATGCTGTCTCAAATGGAGATGTAACTGAACTTCAAATCCAGCTTTGTCTATGATTCTAACTAAATGATGTTATCAACTACAAGGCATCCTCTGTTTTCTACTTTTGGGTTATCATCTTGCTTTGAGTAAGTCATATATACATATTTATATTGAAAACAGTAAGAATTGAATCATTCATGGAGCTTTTCTAGATTAATACTGGCTCTGTATGGAACAACTTTGGGAATGCCTTGTACTAATATGACCCTTTACATATAATGCATTTGCAGATTAGTAGTAGTAACACAATGTTAAAAGATTTGGGTGATAAGCCTATGTATGCTTTAAAGCATGTAGATTGTAGCTTCTGTTAAATGTTGGAGGTTGATGCTGGTGGGTATTATAAACTGCAATTAATTTAGGTATTACTTAAAACATTACATTAAAAATTGGAAAACAACACGTAGAACAAAGACCAACACATTTGAAAAATTATAATATTAACGTGAAAAGTACACAAATGAAATTACATAAAAGTTCATACAGCATAGCTAAATATATCTAGGTAGCACAACCTTGTATTGCTGTAGTTGGCAATGGCCAGTTGAATTCGACGCCAACGTCTGTCGCTGTCGAGCAAAAACGGCGACTAAAATGTGCTGTCCAGCGAAAACGTGAACTTTGGAATTTTGAAATTTTGGCTCGACGCTGATGGTAGGGGGCGACTTCCACGTCGACACCCACAAAGTCGATCTTGACGTCTAAATCTAGTAGTCTTAGCTTCCAACACTAACCTCAGGAGGCACTGAAGTTGAATGGTTACCATATTTAACCCCTACGGGTGAACTTACAAGAGAGGAGAACGGAGGAAAGATTCCAATGGGCTTGACCTTTCTTTGTTCATTTTTTATACTTGCACAACGCAATCAATATGGTATCATGTTGCTTTTCATTATACAAGTCAAATAACAGCTACCCTACCTCATTATACAAGTCAAATATATTTTTGATGAGAAGAAAGGTAACATTCAGTGAGGAATGTTAAATAGAAATTGATAGGTACATATTTTCATCTTCAAATAATGATGATAAAGAAATATAATTTTTTTTACAGATCATAATTACAAGATACATCAAAAAAACTAATCGAAATTAAATATCAGTTTAAATATTCTAAAATAATTTAAGTTTGTATATATAAATAAAACATATATCTATTATAAAATGTACAATATTGTTTGATTTAGTCTGTTCGCATCTCCCCTCTATCACTCAAACTGATGAAGGATAGGTACTAAAAATGGCTCACCGTGACACCACCACGAAAGCAAGAGACTCATATTGATTGAGACAGGACCACTTGCTTTTCTTTTTTAAAAACAAATACATATATTAATGATGAAGATCCTGTTTTATGAATTTTGTAATGCTAGTTGAGCAAGAGTTAAAGGTTACAAAAACACCAAATCCAATCATGTTGACTGGTGGCAAGTTGCCGCATAAGAGTATAATTTGGAGTTAAGAGCTGACTCCTCATCGTTTATACTGGCACTCGATCCTTCAACATCTTTAGAAAGCCATTTTGCTTCTATTTTTCGTTCTCTTCAAAGATCATATCCCTTTCTACGTCATATTTCAACATTGTTAATGTGTCCTAGAATATTACAGTCTTTTCTACCGTCCAATCCCTGTTTTTTATTTAATTTACCATCTATTTTCATTAATTATAATGTTTATTAATTAAAGAGTAATTCGTTTTTAATGTCGAAATGTGTTGTAACCGACTAGATATTTTGTAAAATAATAGACTTGTGTTTTGTTATTTTAATCCGTAAGAGTGACGTGTCACCGTGTCTACGTTCGGCGTACCTGGGTGGGAGGGCAGAAGAAGTGGCTGATTTAAGAGGACAAAGACGTAATTTAAGTGGCTTAAATAATAAACATTTTAAAATGTACTTTATTTATCCATCCATGGTGGACATCCGGTGATGACCCACCACCATGTGGGACCCAGTGCTGACGTGTATATACCTGCAATCAAAACCAAAACCATGTTTTAATTAGCCAGGAGCGAGCCAATACAAAACAGCATCTCCTCTCTCTTCAGGGCCTTTTCCCCATTTTCCCATCAAAATTCTCCAATCAACCAATCGCCATGGCCGATCCTTAATCCTCTTCTTCCTCGAGCTTCTCGCATTCTCGAATCTCCGTTTTTTGTGTAAATCTGCGATCTGCGTGCTGCCTGTTTTGGTGTTGAGGCCTTTTTGATTTCTGTCAATGGCGATAGAGGAGGACCTCGAGAGCTGCGGCAGCAGGGCGGACTCCGCCGCGCCTCTCGGGAACCCGAGACACCACCGCCAAAAGCTAGAAGTCTACAACGAGGTGCTCCGGCGAGTTCAGGAATTCAATTACGAGGAGGCGAATCTGCCTGGCTTCGACGATCAGCTCTGGCTCCACTTCAATCGACTTCCTGCTCGGTTCGTCCCCTTCAATCCTACGTTTTCTTCCGTTTTTTCTTTCTTTCTGTTCCGAATTTGCAAGTTCGCTGCGTCTGTGGTTTCTCATTTACTGAGTGAGTGAGGAATTGGAAATTGAAATGACGCGATTGTGTAGAATCTTAGAATTTTGTTTAGTTTTCATTCATTTTCCAGTAGGAAAATCTGATCAGCCAAACAATCATTTTCTGTTCAATTTCTCTTCTATCAGTCTCGATCTTCATTAATTTCTCCCTAATAAGGGTTTGGGATCTACCGGATGGACCACAGCAAAATGATCTTATAGTACTCAAATAATCTCCTAAGAATTCACCATAACTTATTGCAATAGTGTGCATATATGCATGTATAATCATGTATATGAATGCATATCTCTATCCATGAGTAGTAATCTATGTGTATATTGTCCACCATAGGCATTATTACTGTGGGTTTGCTTTTTTTGTTGCAATCAAACACTACACTTCTTTCTCTTGTAACTTATCTGGTTGCTGACACATAGATATGCTCTGGACGTGAATGTGGAGAGGACAGAAGACGTGCTCAGGCATAAGAGATTACTGCACTTGGCAGAAGACCCCACCAACAGACCCGTGTTTGAAGTCCGCCTCGTGCAGGTAATATGCCTAGACTTAGTAGGATTACTAATATCCATAGCTTTTGTTTATGCTTATCTCTTGATGGTGCAATAGGACAAGGAAACATGTAGTTTCAACTATCACATGCATTAGGATTCTTTGATTTTGGGGTGACTAGTGTCTGTCTCTCTTGTCTAGGCAAAATGAGAACTTGGATAATTACTTGACTTCTCTTCTCATTCAATAAGCTTAATCTCGACTGCGAAGTCAGAGATGCTGATTTCCTCAGATAATTATATTTTTTTGATCCATTATATCACATCCTTGTCGCATTACTGATAGAATGATACTGAAGTAGCAAGTTACAATTAGGATGATGAAGTTCTATCCCCGGGGAACATATTCGTCGGTGTTTTTGGTTTTCAAACATAGTTGTTAGATTTTTCCGAGCTATAATCAGAGGAATTAATGTTAGAAGATATAGAGGGTTTAAATTGTGTATGGCTTATAAACAATTTAGTGCCTTCACACACAGAAAATTCTTAATCAATTTGGAGCTATGAAATTTGATGTGTTTCATTTCAATATATATTTTTATCCTTAAATAGGTTCATCCTGTCCCAAATGCGAACCCAGTTGATCCTCTGGACACCGGATCTCCAATGAAGGAAGATGCACAAAGCTCTTATAATCATAACAGACATAGGTACTGGCTCTTTACACCGAAGTTTATATGCACAGTTCATCTACTTCACATGCTTTCTTTCTTTTCGTCTCCAATAATACAGTCTTCTGTGTGCTTTTCACTTTGTTTTCCCATCTCTTCAGCTTCCATCCACCACCTACCTTTGGTTCATCACCCAATCTTGAGGCATTGGCTATTCACACAAATAGAGACCATATTGAGGAAGAAGATAGTGCTGTGAATTCAACACCTCGGTAAGATATATGTTTTTATAAAGCCAGTTTTATTTTGATATTTTACTTCTGAGATGTGGTTTCCTGTTCCTTCATGCATGATGTATGGCCTTACACAATATAAATTTCGAATAGAATACAACTTAAGATGAATTATTCAAGTTTCATCCTCTATCCTCTGTATACTAATACTGTGCCTAATAATATATTTAAGTTGATAATTGGTCACTGTCCTAAAAGATATGTGAGGATTTTGAATTTTTAGTAGGATTATGAGAAAAACAATGCTTTCCCGAAAGACAGAAGCTGAGATGTAGAAAAACTTTAAACTTGTACTGTTGAATGCATAATTTTGTGTAGTTAGTTAATGTATAACCATATGAGCGGAAACATTCTCTCTTCTTCCTGCAGGCACATATACATAGCTTCTGATAAAGTTCTGTTTTTTAATCACATTTTAGAACTGCAGGTTTTATTTTTCTTTAATATTTGATTATTTTTTGGCCTATCTGTGAATGATATTCTGCATATTTGCATGCTGTCTTTATAGTTTATACCAGCATGATGGAGTTAAATGTAGGTATGTTCTACATATCACAATACGTTTATGTGGTTTGGTAATCTTGCAGGCCTATGCATGAGATCACCTTTTCAACAATCGACAAACCAAAACTTCTTAGTCAGGTAGGTGATTGACTTATTTGCACAAGCGAATTATGTTTTCCATTCTTTTGTAATGAATGTTGGACAAAATGGCAGTTTATGGCATTCTTTTTAATGTCCATCGATAGTCTGTATTTTTGTATTAATCTCAGAATATGACATAACATTTTTTTTTATTTTTTATAAACAGAGCTCTAAAATCTTGTCAATAGCTGTGAGTGGTGCAAATTAAAATGGTTGTATGGTTATTTATACATTTGTACTTACATATGTTTCACGATGTTCAATGTTGATGTCATTTATTACTTAATATATAAGTTCAATTGCACCTTAAAATGTGTTTTTTATCGTTGAACCTGTGAATCATATCAGGAAGTAGATATACAAGGTTCACGATCAGGTTCTTAATGTGAATAACATTTTGTTTTCTATGTTTTTGCTATTACTGTTTGAAATATTTTCTTCTCCAAAGTTACCAACATGCGAAAGAAGTCATACTACTTCTATGCTTCAGTATCTAAACGTTTTATGCTATTTTTAGAGCAAAAACAAGGGAATATGATAGCTATCGACTTTTGATGGAAGAGCTTTTTATGCTGTAATTATCATCCAATCATTATTCTTAATTAGTCTTGTTCACAAGCATGGGTGACAATACATTGATTTGTGATACTTTGTTTTGTTGCTATCAAATAAATTGTTAACTGCTCGCACCCTGAATTTGTTATCCTCTGCATTAAATGAATGATATTTGCTTTGATTTTCAGCTGACTTCTTTACTTGCTGAGATTGGGTTGAATATCCAAGAAGCGCATGCGTTTTCTACTGTTGATGGGTTCTCTCTTGATGTCTTTGTCGTTGAAGGTTGGCTTCATGAGGTAGCTCCTTTGGGTATATAAAGTTTTTTTTTTCAATTCAATGGGTATAATATATTCCTGCAGTTTACTATCAATTATACTGATTGACATAATATTAAATTTTTAGGAAACCGAGGAGCTTAAAAGGGCATTGGAAAAGGAAATCATGAAATTTAAGGTAGCATTTATCCCTATCTATTACAATCTAGATGCAAAATATCTGTGAGTGCTTGGGCTTTGAATTTTTTTTTGTTTCTTTCTCTTTGTCCCCCACTGCTATTTGTGTGCATATACAAAGACACTACTTTTGCATATACCTATTTACCTAGTGGGACTTTAGATTCCCGTGTACAAATTGATGCTTGTCCCTGTAAGCTGATAATCTTAACATACCTTTTTGAAGTTCTTCTGTTGCTCTTCTGAAGCTCATGTCGATTAAGCTTTTCCTATGACTGGCTGGTTCTACACCAGAGTAGTGACCAGATTAATGTTAGACAGTCACAGTTGTGGCAATTTCTTTAATGGAGAAAAATATAACCTGTAGCTGAACAGAGGTTAAGACTGTTGATATGTGCCGCAGTTAAGGAGAATAGGACCCATAATGAAATGTGAGAGATTTTAATCAGGGGACACTTAGAGTGCTAGACTAATTAGTAAGAAAATACGTAATAATGGACAACTTAATAGAGAAGGTAGCCGTAGATAGGATGCCATGGAGGAGAAGATTACTAGTAGATAGTCCACAGAGCTTTGCCAAATGATTCATCTAGCCAAAATTATTCAGGGAATGACTTGGTTTCTGTCATAGTAGAAGTTTATACCATTGCCATGTATTTTAGCTGGTTCCTTGTCTTCTGTTTGTTGCACCAGAATGATACCTCTTCCTACCTTTTAGATTCTGAACCCTTCAATAGCGTGGATCATGTTTGCTCTGCTAAACAAGTAAATGGTGCGAAGAGAAATTTGAGTTTAATGCGTAGTATTTGCACTCTCTCGTCCCTGGCTAATTTAAAATTCATTACTTCTAGTAATGTTTACTGAAAGTTAAGTTTCGTCCTCATGTTTCTCCCTGATACCTATTGTAGTCGGCAAAACCTTGTCCGACATTTTGGGTTCACTAAGCTGACAGCATGTGGTTGCCATAGGTTTAAGGCATTACTTGGTGCATTTGTCTGTCCTTATAATACTATCCTGCTCCTGTATTGTCTCCATTAGTTGTACTACCTCACCAATCCGCATCCACCCACTGTATGAGAATGAAAGAATAGAAAACTGACTAATGGCAATGATTGTTTTGAATTTATTTTCTTTTTTCGTCTATCTGATTAAACTCTTCTTGTTTGGGGCTTGTATTTTCATTTGTTTTTTTCACTTATTTGCTGGGCACATATATGCACAATTTTCTGGTGGTTCTGCAGGAGCAGTCCCATGCAAAGCAACAGTTAGTTTCTTCTGTCAGCAAGCACAGTGAAACAGTGTTTGAACCATTACCTGGATGCGTAGAGATTCCTTCGGATGGAACTGATGTATGGGAAATTGATTCGACACAGCTAAAAATCGATAATAAAGTTGGATCAGGGTCGTATGGCGATCTGTAAGTTCGGTTGGATATAGGGTAATTGTGTCTGCATGTGAACTAAATCAACTCTTACTTAATTCAACTTCTTTCAGGTATCGAGGCACATATCGTAGTCAGGAAGTGGCTATCAAAATTCTTAAGGCTGAACGTGTCAATTCAGAGATGCTGCGGGAATTTTCCCAGGAAGTATACATAATGAGGTTTGTAGAGTATGCTAATGGTGTTGAGTAGCATTAAATATCCCTTTGTAAAAGAACTCATTGTATTGGCTTTATTGCATTGATGATTGAGCTAAACAAAATCTTTTTGCAACATTTTTTTTCTTCTATACGCAAGCATGCTTCTGCTTCATACTTTGAATTTCTAATCAGGTACAGGTTTTCCTGATCAATCTTTAGGTGTTATATATTGTTCCAGGCTTGAGTCAGCTAAAAATGCTGCTTTGGCAGGCAGCACTTGCTCTTATCAAGTGTCATCATAGAAATTTTAAATTATGCTTATCAATTTCAAGCTCCTTTTGCTAATCTTGTGGACGGAGGAAAAAGATTCAGATTTCTAAAGGGCAGTATTGAAATTTGAAGCACAATTTAAATTTAGGGTTAAATATTGAAACTTACTCTTAAGTATTGGTCACGAACACTACA
Organism: Erodium maritimum; assembly: GCA_963921825.1. Taxonomy (NCBI): domain Eukaryota; kingdom Viridiplantae; phylum Streptophyta; class Magnoliopsida; order Geraniales; family Geraniaceae; genus Erodium; species Erodium maritimum. Next base: position 11,552,086 of record OY997588.1, on the reverse strand, counting down.
CTACCCACGTTTTCAAAATTAACACTACACTACCCTTAAGTATTGGTCACACGATTTTGTTAGTAAAAATGGACGGAATTTTCCATTCCGTTAGTCATATGATCTCAAGTGTCATATAATGGATGGTAAAGTGATGTTTTTTTGCCCTTAAGTATTAGACCTCTATACATTTTATAAGGAACAATAACGAGGGTACAATGGTAATGTTCCTTATAAAATGTGTAGAGGTCATATAATTAAGGGGAAACGTCATTTTACCATCCATTATATGACACTTGAGGTCATATGACTAACGGAATGGAAAATTCCGTCCATTTTTACTAACAAAATCGCGTGACCAATACTTAAGGGTAGTGTAGTGTTCATTTTGAAAACGTGGGTAGTATAGTGTTCGTGACCAATACTTAAGAGTAAGTTTCGGTATTTAACCCTTAAATTTAATTTGCAACACTCACTCCTTTTGTAGCTGAAGGAGCATGATACTGGTAGTCTCGTTTAAGTCTCTAACTCTGTAAGACCATGAGAATTTTCAAGTAAAGGAGTATGTCTATTCTTTTTTTAATAGTCATCCTATGTATTAGACATAATTCTGTATTTTCATTGTGTATAACACATCAAAGAGTTGCAAGCTGTTGCTTTCGCTTTCTTTTAGATGAATGAAATAAAGACAGTACACAATTTTGTTTCTGGTTATAAGTTTAGCATGAGAAATCTTTTAGGACTTTTTGTTCCTGCAAGCTAAACTAGTTATGGTGGCTACAGTGTTCCTTGTTAAGTTTAATTACTCTGGCATGTCATATATAGAAGATTTTCACATATCATGTATAAAGAACAAATAAATGGGATATAATGGCAGGCAGTAAACTTCCTATTAATCTATGATTGAGTATGATGAATATCAACTTTTAGAAAATTGACAATGAGAAGCAAAGCTGCATAAAAGTTCCTTTATGACAATCAAATCCTGGCCTCAATGTGGTGGTCGATAACATTTCTTGATTTACCGTGTTTATATATTGCGTATGTGCATAAATTGACAATGAAAATTGCATATGTGCATAAACTGAACTTCCTTTTGGCTGAGTTAAACCTCTTTTCACCGTGTTTATATATTCTGAAAACTCAATGTGGTGGTCGATAACATTTCTTGATTTACATGTGATGGGTTTTATATATAGCTTTCAACATGCAAGTGAATGATATTCTGCTTGCCTTTGCTCGAATATCAGGCTTGCCAGCATCATTGCACTGACAGTTCTTTTGGTCAACAGGAAAATTAGGCACAAGAATGTTGTGCAGCTAATTGGTGCATGTACACGGGCACCAAACCTTTGTATTGTGACTGGTAAATTCTATTTTCCTTTTTGGTATGATGTTGATAGGAACGACCAACTCTGCTTCCATATTGTCCATTTTAATAACTTGCCTTCATCTACCTTCACTCCATTTTTTACGTTTATTTTGGCTTTACCAGAGTTCATGTCAAAAGGGAGTGTATATGACTTCCTGCACAAACAGAAGGGGGTGTTTAAGCTTCCATCTCTGCTCAAAGTGGCAATTGATATCTCCAAGGGAATGAACTACTTGCACCAAAATAATATAGTTCATAGAGACCTAAAGACTGCAAATCTTCTAATGGATGAAAATGAAGTAAGAGAACTTCATTGTGCACATCACTGTTTTAAGTTCTTTCTTTTTGTATTCTGATTTGTTCGTGTGAATAGTAAATTCAAGAAGAGAAGTTTTTCATTTATAGTAATTTATTCTTTTTAGTAAAGGAATCAATCTTTAATCCTAGATTCTTTCTGGACAGGTTGTTAAGGTTGGTGATTTTGGGGTTGCCAGAGTACAGACTCATTCTGGAGTGATGACGGTCGAAACTGGGACATACCGCTGGATGGCTCCTGAGGTTTGATACTTAGTCCTCTAACGTTTGCTTCGGTTTCTTGATCAAATATCTTCAAGAGCATTTTTACTAGGAAATGATCTTTGCCAGGGATATATGAAGTTCTTTCGTAGTTCTTGTCCTTAGATATTTATTTTTTTCCATTTGCATCACCATAATTTGCTACCAGATGTTTTTGTCAAGGAATATTTGAAGACATTAGTGACCATTAGGTATGCCATTTTGGTATCAGAGCACCCTATATTGATACGCCAAGACTGATTATTTTTTTGGCATTTCACTCCTTGTTGCTCATTTCTCTTGCTAGACTATAATGCAATAGTTATGGATATGGTGTATATGTCTTTTTGATAAGCATAAACGTTTAGGCTTCGTATCCAGTTCATTTTGTTGTCCACTTATTTTGGAAAGGCATTTTTATTGTGCTACCTCTGAAGAGGAAGCATTTCCTAACCATGACCTTTATGAATGAAGGTGATTGAACACAAACCTTATGACTACAAGGCAGATGTATTCAGTTTTGGAATATCACTTTGGGAGCTTCTAACTGGAGAGGTAATTTCTCTTTTGCTCTTTAAAGGTCTCTAGAAACACCTCTGTTCCAAAACAAGTGTTGTCTTGTTTGATTTTTTGTAAGTGAAGTTAGTACTACACTTTCTCGCTGTGTCCTTATGTGCTCGCACTTGCTAAACATTCATGTGGTGAGAACTAACTCATGCAACATTATTGATAATCTGTGCGTAATTAACTTCTTAAAAAGAAAGTAGACACTTGTTATAGAATATCCACTTGCTAAAATGACCACCTTCGTTTTTGATACGTGAATTACCAATAATATTCCCAAGTAATAAGTTGGTCAGAATCCATGAGTTTGTTATGAAAAAAAACACGTATGGTTACATGATAGAAAGTCCAATACCAAAACACTTATCCATAATTTTTACAAAAAAATACAAAAGGGAAAACCCATGTTGGGACGTAGGGAGTATTATGCTTTCCTTGCTCTTCACGGGATACATACATTATTTTTTACTCGTTTTGTTTGTTTAAAATTTCAGATCCCCTATTCGTACTTAACCCCATTACAAGCAGCAGTTGGTGTAGTGCAAAAGGTACCTTCTCTCTTTGAATATAAAACCTGCCAAGTTTATTTTCTTCTTTTTAGCAGCAGTTGACATTAATTTATCTTATCAGGGTATAAGACCTACAATACCCAAGAATACACACCCAAAGATCACACAATTGCTTGAGAGATGCTGGCAACAAGACCCCACTCTAAGACCGAACTTCTCTGAAATTCTGGAGATACTGCAGCAAATAGCCAAGGAGGTACTGTATAATTTATGGATGTATAGTTTGGCCCTGTAAATAGTTCTAATTATATTTTGTACGGAAACAGGTTGGAAATGAGGGAGATGGGCGCAAGGAAAAGTCATCTGGTGGTTTCTTCTCGTCACTCCGAAAGGGCCATCACTGAAGTCTCGTTAGGGATTGATTTTAAAAATGTCTTTATGACCTGACAGAGAACCCATTGTCCACCTTGTTAGATATTGTGCTGTATAGTAACTTGCCAGGGGATTAATTACCTGCAATCTCCTGATCTTTTTATTCCCAGGAGTCGTGTTTTTTTTTTAAGTTTGGTTGGGCTGTTCTTTCTCATTTCCCTTCCCTAAGTTTGCAATGTGTACAAAATGGGTTGGGTTGAGAACTGCTAGGTTGTGGATGTTTTCCGTGGAATTCTGTTGGTGTACTTTACTTTCCCCCCTATTTTACTTGATTTCACGTTTGGAAAAAGAACCAATATTAGGTAGTGATTGGCCATAAATGTTGATGCAAAGTCTTGCCGAAGGTTTTTCTAGATCTTTTGCAGCGAATAAGCTAGACTCAGCAGGTAAGAAGGTCAGGCAAGGAGAGTGGAAGTACTGCGCTGATTCTCCACTAAGGGAAGATACTCGATCAGATAATAAGCCATGAATTGTGGTGCCCGTGAAGGAGATGAGAACAATCTTCCATATGATATGGTAAATGCTAAACATGCAAAAACTCTGACAAATAGGTATGGGAACACCTCTAGTTTTGGTTTCCTGAGGATGTCATGTAAGCTTTTTTGACCGAGATTCCTCGTTGATAATGAGACCAATACAATGAATCTAACGGGTAAAGGATTTCCCATTATTTAGGAATCAAATTCGTATTAATCTTCCAACAGTGAGACGGTGGAAGTTGCTACTGTTGACACTAATTGTCTCCAACGCTCTCTCGGGTTCTGGTGCCTTAATCCCCAATCTATATGTTCTTGTAAATGGGTTCTTCTTTAGTCTGCCGTTGAAGCTTTTCTGTGTTTGCTGTTCAAGTTTGCTTCCTTTCTCGGCTCCATAAGTTATTAATAGTCGATAAAACAATATTGATTAGCGATTATCACAACTGATTAAGGCATGCACTGTGACTTGAGAGGGCATTTATAGACGAATTGCGCTTGACAATTTGGAAATGCCGAATAAATAGTAACGGGCTCAATACTTGGACCTCAACGACCAGTCATCAATCCCTTTTTGCATCGCCACGTGCCTCATTATGGGACCAACATTTCAAACCCTAAATTTCTTCTATAAACACACCGACTTCCCAACCATTTTCAAAACACGCTTGTCTTATTTATTTTTATCAGAAAGAAAATAATACATTAATAAAAGATGACAAGAAACCATTAAAACAAAGTTCAACAAACAAATAAAAATGGGAAAAAGATCAAAAGTTAGGTTAACCTCAAAAACCAAAGGGATAAGCCCAATACAGTGCTCCGAGAAGACCGAAAGTATTTCAGGAGCCGAAACCAAATTCTTTGGGTCTTGCACCGTTAAATCAGAATAATCGATAAGAGGAGCGAAATTGTTCCACGAGGAGACGTTCCAAAAGACTATGCATCAACACATCTCAAGAAGCTTCGAATAACAAGGGTTTAGGCTCATCCTCATCATAAATTGGCGTCGTTTCGAATAACAACTTTCGATCGCCCCGATTCGCGGACCTAAGAAAGGGTCTTTTGAATCGCCACTGCTTCTGTCATTTCTTGGGCCGATCCCCCGGAAAGACATCACTACAGGCTTCCACGACCGTTACCTTCTTATCCCTACATAGTATGCTCCACCCCAACTGATTAGTGTCGAAAAAAACAGCTCCATCTACATATAGGAACGACCAGATTGGTGGTGGTGGTTTCCATCGCTTCATAGGGAGCTCTTTGGTGGGGTCGGGGATGTGCTAACATTTCGATGAGTCTCTTTCTAGTTATGGACGTAGATTCGGATCGTGGCATCCAATATCATTGTTGTCTCTGGAATTTGTTCTCTTACAATTCCATTCTTAGCCCTCCATATTTTCCAATCTGGTTAATTGATGGAAGTAAACTATTTTATATTTATTAACCTTCCCAGTTAATTTTTATTTGGCTAGTTGCATGTAGGGGCGGGCAAAAATAACCGAAACCGCTAAAACCAACCACCACCAACCGCAAACCGCACCGGAAAACCCGAAACCGAAAAGTTAACGGTTGGTTGCGGGTTCTTGACGATCGAACCGGAAAGTTAACGGTTGGTTGTCGGTTCTTGAAACGTCAAACCATCGGTTAACCAACCAAACCGGTATTGTTCACCATATACATGTGGCTTCATAATAACCACTGATCTGATAAAGATGAATGACTCATGAGCACTCTTTTATATCACACGGATTGTTAATATAAACCACGATGACTTATATGTAATTTTTGTTTTGTTTTGGAGAATGTAGTAATATGTTTTGGCTTGAAACAGAAACATGTATATGATTATTGGTATTTAAATTTGTACTTACATGTAGTAAAGTGATTGGTTGGTTAAAATCACTAACCAACCGGTTAATGAACTGGTTGGTTTCACTGTAAAAAAATGGTTTATGGGTTGGTTCCAAGATATGTCAAACCGATAATATCGGGCTGAATTCGTAAAGGATTCCATTGGGTGGTTAACCACCCAATGCCCACCCCTAGTTGCATAATACATGTATGTAATTTAATTTCTTAAATGATTGGTTTGATGGAAGCCAAAAGACATTGTGAGCCTTCCGTTGATTCAAATTCGCTACTGTAGTTTTAGTTTAGGCCTGAAGTTTGAGACTACGAATGCGGGCGTAGACACATGTACTCACGAAATACAATTGCTTACCCATAGGGGAAGGGGATCTTCATATCCTGGACAATCCTCAACTCTTCACACTCTCTCTCTCTCTCTCTGCTGCTGCAACAATGACGACCGCCATGGGACCTCCACCTTCTCGAACCGCCGCCGCCGCCTCCTCCACGCCAACCGAATCCATAGACGAGTCCCCTTCCTCGACAATGAAGCCCCCCATGGGACCACCGCCGCATAAAAACCCAAACCCTAACCCTCCCAAACCATCATCACCTCCTATGCAAGGCGAGCCCGAGTCAGCTCCTCCAGACCACGAAGAAGACGCGGCTGAAACTTCAACGCCCGAGCTCAATTCAAGGAGGGCCTCTCAAGGCGTCGCAGTGCCTTACACAATTCCTCCCTGGAGCGGACGGCCCTGCCACCAGTTTTCTCTGGAGGTTCTCAAAGATGGATTGATTATTGAAAAATTTGATGTGTAAGCCCTGTGCACGATGCATTTCATGTTCAATTGTAGCTGCCGTTAGGTTTCTGAGAAATGCAGCCTGGAAAATTTTAATACTGCTTAGCTTTTCAGGCACGATAAGGGAGCTTACATGTTTGGGCGCGTTGATCTCTGCGATTTCGTACTAGAGCACCCTACCATTTCTAGATTCCATGCTGGTATGTGTTTCCAGAAACATGTAGTATATTGAAACATTGAGTGTATGGTTTTTGTTCTAATGTTTTACAAGTATATAAGTTTTCTCAAACATTTTGGATTGCAGTTTTCGTAGTTGCTAAGAAACACATTCATAACTTTTGAATTCAAATCAATGTGATTAACTCCCAAAAGAACTGAATAGGAGATGATTTCTTGAAATTTGTTCAAGTCAAATGAATAATGCGGTTGTGAGAGAATTTTATCTGGATTTTCTGTGTGCAGCAAATTTAAACTAACTCTAAAGTTTAGTTGATGCACATGCCGTTACAATTCATCTGAGGAAGGCTAAGCCAACTGAAATTAGTATTGTTTCGGGTTTATTTAATGTTCATGACTCACAATTCAATTGATAATTCGTTTCGTTGCAAAAAATAAAATCAAATTCACGGGTCAATCGGCCATGCTCTTGAAACACGTGGGAATTAACTGAATAGGCACCACATTGGATGAATTGGCTGATTATTCCGATTCCAGTGATTCATGTGTGAGAGGTTCTTCATCCCGGTCAGCTTGGGATTGATCATATCCTTGTTGACCCAAACCATGATAAATCCACAATTTGCCTTAAAAAAATTCCCCATTATTTCCAGAATGGGCATTTTGATGACTTTCCAGCCAAACATGTTGAGAGAAACAACAATATATGCCATTTGGGCAACCCAACTCTTCTGCGCAACTCATTATAAATGAACCCAGAAATTCACTTTTTTTCTCCATCAAATTTTCCCTTCCCCCCAAAACACCACGTGAAATCGAAATTTTCTTATTCATATTAGTAGTAGTATGGTGTTGCAACTAATTTTTTGTGTTTTACATACCTTTTGTTTCTTCCTGGAGCCAAGTCAGTCAGCGCCTCAGAGTCCCACAATCCTTTTCGTATACATACAATGCTACTAATTTGATTATGATATATCCCATTTCCCATTACCTTTTTCTTACTGCTTACACTATTTTATCATTTATTGATCTGTTTACTGTCATGTTTATGTTTATTTATTAATTTTATATTCCTTGTTCTACTTGCTGTTCCACACTTGTGTTTGTTTTACCTTCATTTTTATTTTTATTTTTTTTGTTCATTATTGATATATATATCATATCTCTTTATAATATTGTGAGTTGTGACTTAATCTTCCAATCCCGTATCTCAAGTCCTCCGATTCACGGTTTTGTTACCACATTGATGCTCCATGTCAACCATGTTATGAAGTGGCACGCCATTGCATGGTCACTGCAGTTCTTTTTCATGTATGGAAATGCAAACAATCTGTTTACAAAAGTTCTTTTGGCACTCCCCGAAAACCCAATATTCTCTTGATGTCTTTGTTGAGTTATGCAATTTGGTCCCCATATTTTTGTATCAAAAAATGTATGAAAGGTCTATTTTCTATGATTTTATGGTGAAGGCATGTTCACGAATATATGATTGGTCATTTTACATCCTACTTTGTGGCGTCATCTTAGAAGATTTGTTTTTGTAATGTATTTCCCTCTTCCCCACTTTATTCTTGTGTAATTAGGTCATAGTTTCTATTTTTAATCGGTACATGCTGCATTTGTGTGAAAATTTCTCCTTCTTTAGAGGGATTAGTTGGACTTATTTGGTTCTTTATGCAGACATAGATTCTTCTTTGGATGATGAAAATAATGAATGTTTCTGCAACTAATTTTTTTTGCATCTTAATTCATTTTTGCCAGTTCTACAGTTTAGGGAAAGCGGAGAAGCCTATCTATATGATCTTGGCAGTACTCATGGTACTTCCATTAACAAGAGTCAGGTATTCCCTTGCAAAAATAGTTTGTTGTTAGTATGATAGTATTCATTGGCTACATTTTATTGTACTATCATCATTCATTCAATACAATGAGGGTAAGCTAGCCACAGAAATAAGATTGCTGCCTTGTGACCTTGAGGTCATAGGCTCGAGTAAGGGAGGAAACCTTGAGAAAAGCATGGTGAGGTTGCATATGTATGGTGCTCATCCGGGCCTCCTTTTTATGCTTTCTCAGTAAAGTGGCATGGTTGGAAATACCTTATGTTGAGTACAAAATATATCCTCAATTCGGAGGGCCATGTGGGTTCATTGCCTTATAGTTAAATGAAAATTTGATGGAGAAATGAACATGAACAAGCCAAACTATTAAGGACTTTGGTCGGATATGCCAAACTGATCAGATGGGAGTCATATGTCCTTATACATGCCTCTCTTCTTTTTCTTGTTTAATTTCAGCCATTGGATTGTGTATCTCAATATGTTGCAGATTTCGTTTCATTCTTCTCAAACTAGTATTACTACTTTTTTTTATTTTATATATTTGTTAAACTAAAAATGGTATACGAGGGAAGAAAAATAATTGAAAAGCTATCAATACCACCAAATTGACTGTGCGGAAACATTAAATATTTATTAAGGGTTTGTTTGTTGTTTATAATAGTACTGGAGTCTTACTTGATACCTTATTATTCTTAATTATGCAGTAGTATTGACAATTATGCTTTAGTGCTCTTAACAAATTGAACTGTTGACATATATTTGAGATCCTGAATTGCGATTATACTGGACTATTTGTTTGACAATATCAAGTTAAGGATATAATATAAGGGTTTTATTGGCTTTGACTATTATTTATTGTTATTTTATACTATATCAAAACATGTGTAACCAATATGCAATATCATCTTCCTAAGTCATTTTTCCTTATTGCTTTTTCAGGTGAAGAAAAAGATTTATGTAGATTTACATGTTGGTGATGTTGTGAGATTTGGCCTGTGAGTAGATTTCTAAACTCTTTTAGCTTTGATGATTAGTTTTCTGATTATTGCTTTTTTCTGAATGATGATTTCATTATAATTTCATCAGAGATTCCTTCGCTTTCGTTTGTTCTTTATCTATTTTCCATTGGAACTAACAAAGATTTGTGTTCAGTGTATACATATTTTGTAACAGTGTGCTCCCAGTGGTAGCTACTTTGTTTATCATCTAAGGAATCCCTTTTTTCTGTTTGACATGAAAAATGATTCAGTAAAATCACACTTAGTCACATACTGTTATTTTTCTCTCCTGTCTTTGTCCCATTGCCATAGATGTTTGCGATCCACTTGTCATTGTTTTTCAATTTTTTGGGGTTCATGTACAATGTCAGATTTTGGTATGTACTACACATTTCTTTCTTTATACATTACTGTGGTGATCATATATTATCCTGGAAATGTTATATAATAAGGGTAGCTAGAGAGGAACAGATAGGTTTTCGTAACTTGTACTTTGCTGTTTATATCATCTTCTGAGATGTATTTCATTTTGTTTTCTTACAGTTCATCTCGATTATATATCTTTCAAGGACCATCAGAGTTAATGCTGCCAGTAAGTCTGCTACATCACCACATATATACGTATACGACCTGCTTTATATTTGCTAATAGAACCTATAAAATTTTGGAAAACCTGTCTGTTGTACTGAAACAAGTTGCTTATTTTTGTTTCATCTTGTTCCATTGATCTGTAGCAAGACTGAGTTTTTCGAGTCAAATATTACATGATTTTATGTAATCTCAATTTTATTTGTTTGTTGCTCTTAAAAATCTGTTTCTCCCTCTGTCCCGGAGTGTCTATTTTACTTTGAACAAAAACTAAGGATTGGTGGGATTAGTGAGTGCTTCACTTTCCACCATATGCCCCCATGATGTCTCTTTTGTATTACCTCACAACATGGCTGTACTACTCCACAAAGGATACTATTGGTAATTCACAACTGGTTAACTTCTTAGTAAGAAAGGGTGTACTTATTTTGGTGCATCCAATTTAGGAAAAGGTTAGACACTTATTTTGGGATGGAGGGAGTATTATTCAATACTTTCTTGAGAAAAATCCAAAAAGCTATGATGTTGGTATGTGCATATGCGTGCTGTTCTATCTTGTACGTTGTGTTGTTTGTATGGTTGATCTGTCCTGTGGTTCTGTATATTAGGAAAAGGACATGAAAACTATTAGAGATGCTAAATTTCGAGAAGAGATGGAAGATCGTGAAGCTTCACTCCGACGAGCAAGAGCAGTAGCATCTCTTTCTGATGGCATCTCATGGGGTATGGGGGAGGATGCAATTGAAGAAGTCCAGGTATACTCACTTCATTTTGTAGGTTACCATTTTGGTAGAAATGTTGCTATGACTACTTAGTACTGTTTGATTAGGTAAATGCAATTGAAAATGTCCAAGTACTGTCACCTCTTTTTGAAGGCTGCAATTTTGGTAGAAATGCTGCCATGGTTATGTAGTACTGTTTGAACGTTGATTGTACTTTGAATTTACAATAGTTTTCTTTAGTTGCTCGTGAACTATGATTCATGTTTAAAGTTTGATTTCTCCCATGGAGTAATAGAAATACGATATTTATAATACATACCGATATGGTTTTGGATAGGATGACGGCGATGAAATAACATGGCAAACCTACAGAGGACAGCTTACAGAGAAACAGGAGAAAACCAGGGAGAAGATAATTAAGAGAACCGAAAAGGTAATTGGTTTCATCTTGACACTTTGATCTTTTTATTCATTTGTTAGCATTGTAGAATTTCGTTTAAGTCTGCACATGGTGGGATTTTTAAAGCTATAATATAAGTGATTTAGCTTGTACATTTTAATGTAGCTCAATTCAACCATCATATACTGATGTAGGATCTATAATTACTTGCCAATGCTCTCCCTCACATGGCAAACAGCCAACCTGGACTGCAGATTCTCAGCCTGCCCCACATTATTTTTTTCTCCACATTCATCAAGATTGGGCAGCTTTTATAATACAGTTTTTTTTGAACCATAGAACATAATGCAATTAGAATATTGCTGGAATGCATCTTCAATAGCATATAGGCTAATGAACATATTGCTGGAACATATTGAGATTCTTGGAACATCTATCTCCAGATAAGAACTTAGATTATTAGATTCAATCCAGGTTGTAAAAATCGGGCTAGGCGCCCGCCTAGGCGCCAAAAACAGATAAAATGCCACGACCTGGACGGGTCGGGCGGACTAAATCGGGAAGCCGACTAACGACCGATTAAGCGGGTCAGGCAGCATTTAGGCGGGGCGGGCAGCGCCTAGGCGGGCCAGGCGGCCCAATTAAACGGGCCCAATTGCAGGTCTTTGCCTTGCGTGCCTAAATGACTTGGTTTTAATTTGAACAGTTCTTCCCCTTCCTTTTATAACTAAAGCGTGAGGTTGTTTCTTTCCTTTTTACCGGTGTGGGACTATACTTTGCCAATAGTCTCATTCCAATTTGTCTTTTAATTTTTAAATTTACAAAGAAAAAATTCCTTCACGTTCCATTTATTTTGCTTTTGGGGTTGATCTATTCCGTCCACTCAAATATAGAGATCAACATTATTAATATTTATTTTTAAATTAAAAGAGGACATAAATATAATTGATTAAACAATTTTTAAAAGAAGAAAAAGGACATTTGACTTACTAGTTAGATATAATTGGTTAAATATAATTTTTTTTTATTAAAAAAGACATTAGGACATTAACAGGTTGGGAAGTATAAGGTTTTTGAGATGTTACAAATATGATTTTTATTGCTTATAATATAAATTGTAATTATTAATTATTTTGTAATACTATATAATAATTGTTAATTGTTTCTTATAGTTGTTAATTGTTTTGTAATCTTAAACAATAATATTTTTAAATATATCAAAAAATATTTTATTTTGAATTTTTGGTCATACATGTCTAATATATGTTTATAAATAATTAAAAATAATTAAAATAATAAAATCCGCCTAGGCCCCGCCTAGCGCCTAGAGGTCCTCACCGCCCGACTAGCGCCTAGCGCCTTTTACAACCTTGGATTCAATATTTTATTGCTTTAACCAGAGTGCTTATATAGGCACTGTTTTTTTTCCTTTTAGGTAAGAGATGACGGCTATTCCCAGAGTCTCAATATTACTCAATACTATCATATCTGACTTAACTTGTAGCTCAAGAATGAAAATTCTGGCTAGTGTTGCAAGTCAGACGATGGTATCCGACTTACTGTGCTTCCCGCGCTTCTTCTTGCTGTGATAGAAGAGCCCATATTTGTTGACCGGGTCGATGTCTCCCAAGATTGAAGCCTTAGACTGTATCCATAATGCTTCCTTCAGTTAGAAAGCCCTTACTCTTCGTAGACTCAACTAAGTTACAGTCCACCTCTTTTTGATTATATTGAGAGGGAAAATACTTAGTTTACATATGCAGTGTAGTGTACATGTTTCACAGGTTACATGTATCACCATTGGGGTTGGCATAGTGGTCAAGTGGGCTCTCTCACCTCAAGGTTATTGTTCGAATCCCAGTGGATCCGGGCTTCTGTTAAGGAACCAAATCTAGGGTTACATTAATATTTACTGCTTTATTGCTGATAAAGCAAGTGTTAGTTACTTACATTTTGCTATAGTGGATAGTGTGAATCTAAATAGCATGCGCATTGGGCTATCATTTTTTGTTTCTTTTCATTGAATAGGCCATTGCTCTTGTAACATAAAGAATATTCTAAAACTGGATTTTGGTTCTAGAAATAAATATCTTTAGGATGGATCTTAAAAAACCACAACAATATCCACTACACAGTTCAGTTTATCATGTGTTTGAGTTATTGTGTTATGGTCCTCACAGAAAATGTACTCCAAAAAAGCATTTCACTTCTAAATTTTGTGCAACACACTGTAAAAGCTGTTCTTCATGGCATTTCAATGTCTTTCTTTTCAAAAAAAATCTCCTTTTTCTAATCTATTTATTTGTTTACGTGTTCTATATTTCACCTGTAGATTGCCAATATGAAGAAAGAAATAGATCACATACGTGCTAAAGATATTGCGCAAGGTGGATTGACACAAGGACAACAAACTCAAATTGCTCGAAATGAACAAAGAATGTCTCAGGTAAAGCATGCCCATATTATCTGTGTATATAAAATGCATAGTATGCAAATTTCCTTGACTTGTTTTATATTTGGTAGATAGCAGAAGAGCTTGAGAATTTAGAAGAAACATTGAATGAAAGCATACAACAAAGTTTGGGCGCACGCGTTGGAAGGATAACTGGTGGTAAGAAGGGAGTGACAGAGGAGGAAGAAGAAATTTTGAGGTAATTTTAGAGACAACAGTACCAACTCAAAGAAATAGAGTATTTTAAATGCTTTAGTTAATAAATGCATCACTCAGCTGTATGAACTTGATATTAAATTTGGTAACCGGGTTCCTTTTAAAGGGTGTAACATATATTTCACATGATTTAGCATTTTGTGTTAAAGAAATACTTTACTTCCCTCTCTTAACATGTGGAGTGTTATGTTTTCTGAAATCAAATTAACAGATGATGTGTAAACCATAATTTTTTTAATTCTTCAATTATATGTTCTGTACAGTGATGATGATGAATTCTATGACCGAACAAAGAAGAAGGCTTCCATTCAAAAACCTGGAGAAAATACAACAATCGAGACTGCTGATACACTTCTTGATAAAAGAGATACGCTCGCGAAGGAAATTGAAAACAAGAAAGAGTTAATTTTCACTGAGAAGAACAAAATGCCGTCTAAAAGTGCAGAAGAAACTGAATCAGGAGATGCCATTGATGCTTACATGTCAGTTCTTTCGTCAAAGCTAGGTGGGGAGTTTTAAATGATGTTTTCTTTTTCATTTATGAGTTATTGGTATTTATTTAGTTTTAAACTGAATCAGTTCGCTATATTGCTGATTTCTATATTTGTTTTCAGTGCTTGATAAGATCGTACAAATTGAGAAGGAAATGTCTGCTCTTCAGTCTGAATTGGATAGGATATTATACCTGTTGAAGATTGCTGACCCGACAGGTGAGACTGCTAAGAAGAGGGAGTTGAAACTAAAAGAACCAAAACTTGACAAATCTGAGGCCTCAGCTGTTTCTATCCCGAAGAGACCTTCCAAGGAACCAAAGAGAATCAATGTAACAGGAAAACCAGCTAATGAGTTCATTCACAAAGAGAAAAACCCTAATGCAACAGAGGGATCAAGTAAAGTTAAGACTCCAGAGGATGGTGAGGTTATTAAAAGCGCAACTGCTGTGTATACTGCGGTAAAGCCCCAATGGCTCGGGGCTGTGCATGATGTGGAAAAACAACAGGCTGTGCGACAAGCAGATATCGCAAATGTGCACGAAGCTGATGATTTTGTTGACTATAAAGACAGGAAAACAGTTTTAGGCAATGTTGACGATAAACAGACTACTATGGACTCTGGCATTGAGAGTGCTGCTCCGGGATTAATCATAAGAAAGCAAAAGCAGGCAGACACGTCTGAAGGCACTGATAATAAAATTCAAGCATCTTCGTCTCCCTCTCTAGGTGTAGAACTTGTTGTTGAGGATGCTGTTGCTTTGTTACTTAAGCATAAAAGAGGATATCACGCAGAAGATGAAGATCAGGACATGCCGGGGGATGGTACAAACAAGGGAAAGAAAAAACCTAAGAAGGTGGTTGGTCCCGAGAAGCCTTCCTTCCTCAATACAAATTCTGATTACCAAGAATGGGTGCCTCCTAAAGGTATGCTATTGGTTTTTCATTTTTTCAATAGTTGCATGGAGTATAATTTCTTATATGTGTATGCATCCTTTGGACTGTCAATTTCATTGAAGGGGACAGTCTTGTTCTTTCGTAACTTAAGACCTCGGACTAGAATGAATGATACATCCCCCTTTGCGATGTTGCATAGAAAAAAGGGTAAATTCCACCTCAGTACCCTAAATCTTTCATATTTCATTTAGAGTACCCTAAATCTTTTTTGTGTCATCTCAGTACCCTAAAACTTTCATATTTCATTTAGAGTACCCTAAATCTTTTTAGTGTCACCTCAATACCCTAAACTTTTATTAATTCCATTTTAGTACCCCCAAACTTTCATTAATTTCATTTTAGTACCCACCATTAACTTTACCATAATTTTGGTTGTTGGTGACGGGTAGTATGGTCATTTTACATGTTTTGGATGAAAAATCATATGTAAAGTTAACGGTGGGTACTAAAATGGAATTAATGAAATTTTAGGGTACCGAGTTGACACAAAAAAGATTTAGGGTACTCTAAATGAATTAATGAAAGTTTAGGGTACTGAGGTGACACAAAAAAGATTTAGGGTACTCTAAATGAAATATGAAAGATTTAGGATACTGAGGTGGAATTATCCCTAGAAAAAAACTTAATAAAAAACAGTTGATGTAAAAAAAACTTCATCAGAAACAATTTATGTAGGTGTGATTATTTATTTTTCTTTTGATGGAAACCTTTAAAAAATAACTAGACTGGTTTACTTCTAGAGGACGCAAATGGATTTAACCCATGTTTTATGCACATGATTGCATCTAAGATGTGTGATATTACATGCAGGTCAATCAGGTGATGGCAGGACTTCACTGAATGATCGCTATGGTTACTGAATTCCATTATCCATGGTTACTTTTCCAATTCTGTGTTACACAGTAGATGTGTCACCTTAACTATACCAAAGGTTGTCTATAGCAATGTTCTTTCTTTGTTTCTGTGTTCTTGTAATACAGTTACCCTGCCTAAGATTTGAAGATGATTGTGCTGCATGTAAAATATAATCACACATACTATTTCTGATCCAGCTGAAACAGAGTTAAAAAGAAGGTTATCGGTGAACTATCTCGTTTCAATTCAAGTTTTCATTTTATAGCAAAATCTCTTTTTTTTTGGGCATCATAGCATCATAAGTATGTGGCGTTTTAAACATGTTAGGACGTTTTAAACAGCTATAGTAACTAGCCGTTGAGTCAAGTACTTAGCTCAGCCTAAAAACAATTTTTTATTATTCAGTTTGGATACGCATGTTTAAACCAAATGCTGTTACACCTTCACATTACTTGCAGGTGTTCCAGAACATGTATAATACACCAGTTCAGAAAAAGCTCAAACATTTGTGGGTCCAAATAAAAAAATATTGAACAATACCAAAAGTTAAGTTATCAATCTTTAGTTATTATAGGATCGCCGAATAATAGGAGATGCAGGACCATCGACCAGAGTAAAATAAAGAGATTTGATTGACTACAATGAGTTAAGTCAAGTAACTTAAATTTTTGTTTGACTTCATATTTGGCTCAAGAGGTATGGCGGTCTACCTTTAGTCAATTTCCATTTCCCAATGAAGAACAATGTAAACCTTACACGTTGATTTTCTTCGTGGAGTAGGATGTACCAATTGCAGGCATGAAACATCGTTTTCCTCATTCCACATTACATATTAAGAGAAGATGAAATATATACAAATGAGGATTCATCTTCTAGGAATCACACATATCCTTTACAATTTCTTTAGCTCAAGTAAAATGTCAAGTATTAAGCTATTCTGTTAAATCCCAGAGCATGATTCACTATTCTGTTGGAAGTCCGGTCTGAGTCCAGGAAGCATACCCACCGGCAATGTCCGTAATACCCGTAAATCCCTGCATCACACAAACCCCGTCAATGATGATCACTCAATACCAAAGTCAATAGCTAAGCGAAAGGGACGAGGAGCTTACAGCTGAGACAAGGTCAGTGGCAGCCATCATAGATCTCTTCCCAAGTTGGCACCCAACTACGATCTCATCGTCTTTTCTAAAATGCGACAACACTTGTGCCACAAACTCGGTGTTCTTTGACATCCCTGTCCCAACTTTGAACAGGTAAGGAACGTTAATGGCCCCAGGGACATGCCCGGCACTGAACTCTTCACAAGTCCTGTTCCATCAACCAACCACAATCAGCATATGAAATCAGAATTAGCAACCCAACCCGTCTCTGACTCTGACCTGACATCTAAATATTTGTGGCCGGCTTGAAGAAGCTCATGAGCCACACGAACGGGCACAGACGTTGGTGATTTGTTCTGTGACTGAGCGGTCTCTCTCAGACTAGCCTTGGGCCTTTCCATCCAAATCACATAACAAAATCAATAATAAATTAACAAAAAATAATAATATAAAAGTGTGCTTCATAGTATAAATTTACCGGAAATCGGAAGAAATGCTGCGCACAACTCCGATCGGCGGCGGCACAGACCTGGTAGAGCCATAACAGTGAGAGCCAGTTGTGGTGTGAGGGAGAAGAAGAGGAGGAGCTTGACGGAGAAAGGACGTCAGGCTGGGTGAGGAAACCAGGAACGAAACCATTCTTCTTAATGGCTCTGTTTTTCTTCTTTGCAAAGGGTATTGGTATTGGTAGTGATGTTATTATTGGAACTGATGAGATGAATAAATATGGGTGGTGTTGTTGCGATGAGGATCGAATAAAAACGGTGGAGAGGGAGAGGGAGAGATGTGATCAGACTCAGAGAATGAGAGAAATGGTATGGATGTGCCACGCCACCACTTGCTGTTGGTGTTATCCATTTTCGTCGCGTTTCTCGATGTGCTTATCACACGTGGCTCATCTCCCCATCTCATCCGAAACCTCCTCGCATGTCTCGGCCATTATGGTGTGGATGAGAGAGAGACATGCTATAGATTCTTTCACTAAATTGGAGGAGATTATGGCACCTTATCTAGATTATATACACGTATTATTTTGAATTTTAAAGCAAAACATTTTATTACACTAGTTTAAAAAAAAATCATATTATTGTTATTACACCAGAACAGAAGCATTCATTCCCGACTCAATTATTGGGCCAGGAATGAATATAATTGGGTCGGCCATATTCATTCCCAACCCACAGGTGGGTCAGGAATGACGAGTCGGGTATAAATCCATTTTTTGATTCATTCTTGACCCACCATAATTGGGTCGGTAATGAACTTGCATTGAGTCGGTTAAGTTTTTGACATATTTAAAAAAAATTACTATAAACGCGCAATACGATCAAATGAACTTGCAAATTGAACAGAAGCAACAGTCTAATGGAACTAGAAATTGAAATTCAACATTATACGAGTAAGTTGTTTGAACAAAGTTCTCGAAATAAAATTGTCTAAACAAGTTACTACAATTCAATGTTGTGGCTCTGTTTCATGTATGTCATGAGCATACGAACTTGGGTTTGCAACTCCTCCTGGCACTTCAATTCACGCTCCTTTTCCACGGTTATTTTGGTTGTGTTCGCCCCTCACCCGTTCTCCATGAGAAACTGGAAAACCAAAATGTTTTTCAGCGGCATTCTATGTTTAAAGGTATAGAAACACACTTCATTCATTTAAAGATGGAGTCAAAACACACGAGTAAAAGTCAAAACTTGTAGGTAAGAAAGTATGTTGACTGCCTTATATTTAGCTTGAATAAGTCTTTAATTAGTTGAATAAATCTCTCTCGGATAAGATAGAGTATCAGTTTGTTAGGTTGTTCCACTTTATTTGGGATTTAATTTCCTCTCTTTTGTAAGCCTTAAATGGCATCAGTATCCCTGTCTGAATTGTGTAGAGCAACATGAGCCATCAGCATCATCTCTTCTTCTTCCTCCAATTCAACATAATTTGCACGTCTCTCCCAACTAGGACATTCGTACCTGAAATGTCCAAATTTGTGGCATTTAAAGCATTCAACGGCGGCTTTGTTAAATGCCCGGCCTCCTCGTCCCCTTCCTAGAGGTCCTCTTCCACGACCTGCATATGCTCCGCGGCCTCCTCCAAATGATTGGTGTTGATTGTCTATTGTTGCTTTTAAAACCTGTTCCTCCACCACATGTTTCTGCATTTTTTTCTCATGCACAGGAAGGGAGCTTTGCAACTCATCAATAGACATTGTTTTCACATTGGATTCCTCAATCGCACATACAACATAAGTAAACTTTTCTGATAGAGTTCTCAGTACCTTTTCTACCACTTTAGAATCTGGCATGTCCTCCCCCAAGTTCCGCATGTCATTAGCCACCAACATCACTCTCCCAAAGTACAGAGTGACGTTTTCTCCTTCCTTCATTTCGAGAATTTCGAATTCTCTCCTTAACTGCTGCAGTTAAGCACTTTGTACTCGTTCATTTCCCTGGTACTTCCTCTTCATTGAGTCCCAAATCTCCTTGGCACTTCCTTTGTTAAGAATTGTTTTCAAAACATTTTTATCAATGGAAGCAAAGAGATAGTTTTTAACCTTCAAATCCTTGAGTCGTAGATCTGCTAGCTCTGTTCGTTGTACTCCAGTGAGAACAACTCCCCTTTCTGGTTGTGTGAAACCAGGTTCAATCAGATTCCACCACTCTTTAGATCGCAGCAAATTTTCCATCAGCATTGCTTAGTGTTCATAGTCGCCATCAAACTTAGGAATACTTAGCAATGAATCTCTCTCAACCATTACTCACAGCTTCCTCACTTTCTCTCGTTTTTACACTCACACAATCACTCAATTGCCCTTTCTTGATCTCTCAGCTCTGATACCAAATGATAAAAAAGGTTCAGGAGAAGTAAATCAAATTGGGGATGCATGCTTGAAAACAACGATCGAGGACACGAAGTTGTGGCATCAACGTCTAGGCCATCTAAGCTCCACAGGAATGAAAACTATCAGCAGAGAAAAATTGGTTACAGGTGTGTCTTCTCAATTGACTGAACTAAATTCAGTATGTGATGTTTGCATGAAAGGGAAGCAGGTTCGAGAAAGCATCCCACGCATGAGTAGTTGGAGAGCAACTCGAGGGCTCCAACTGGTGCATAATGATTTATGTGGTCCTATAACACCTACTTCAGCTAGTGGCAAGAGAGAATTCAAAGTGCTGGTGGAAACAATGTTTGGAGAGAAAATTGCAGGCTTGAGAACTGACCCGGGAGGAGAATACAACTCTAAACCGTTTCGAGATTTCTGTACTTCAAACGGAATTTACAGACAACTCACAGCAGCCCGAACACCTCAACAAAACGGCGTGGCAGAGAGGAAGAATCGCACCATCCTAAACATGGCGAGGTGCCCATCAGCAGCGTTAAAAAAAATGACTCCTGAAGAAGCTTGGAGTGGAAACAAACCATCCATTGAGCATCTAAGAATATTTGGAAGCATCGCACATGTTATGATCTCTTGTGACAATAGAAGAAAGCTAGACGAGAAGAGCGAGAAGTGTGTCATGCTTGGAGTTAGCTGGGAGTCTAAGGCATACAGACTTTACAATCCTATCACCAAAAAGATTGTAATAAGCAGAGATGTTCAATTTGCTGAAGATGAAGAATGGGATTGGGCAGCCACTGAAAATCATGTAGATCAACAACAATTCCTTGAGTGGGAGGAAGATGACGAATCACAACAAGAAGATGTAGGTGTGCAACACGAGGAACCTGATGTGGAGCAAGGTGAGCCCTCGAACCCTCTTACAGAAGAACCTGAAGCAGGTGAAGATCATAACTCAGACTTGGAGCAAGGAGAAAGAGAAAATCGAGCTTCAGGGAGGATCAGAAGAGAACCTGTCTGGATGAGAGATTTTGCTACAGGAGAAGACATGTTAGAGCAAAATATGATATTGTTCTCTAGCACTAATGATCCAACATCATTCGAAGAGGCGGTGCAAGAAAGGAAATGGCAAGAAGCAATGGAGAATGAAATTCAAGCTATTGAAAGCAATGGAACGTGGACGTTGACAGACCTTCCAAATGAGGCAAAGAAGATAGGAGTGAAGTGGGTGTTTAAAACAAAACTCAATGAAAAAGGAGATGTAGAAAAACACAAAGCAAGGCTAGTCGCGAAGGGATATGTGCAACAACCGGGTATAGATTTCCAAGAAGTTTTCGCTCCGGTTGCTAGATGGGATACAATTCGACTCATCTTAGCAATTGCAGCGAAAAGGGAATGGAATATATTTCAACTTGATGTGAAGAGTGCTTTTCTACATGGGGATTTGGATAAAGACGTGTATGTGGAACAACCAAAAGGGTTCGAGGTAAAGGGTGCTGAAACAAAGGTCTACAAGTTATACAAGGCTCTTTACGGGTTAAAACAAGCCCCAAGAGCCTGGTATAACAGGATCGAGAAGTACTTTATAAAGGAAGGATTCAAAAAATGTCCCTGTGAGCATACCTTATTTGTGAAGCAAGGAGAAGCGGAGAAAATACTCATTGTAAGTCTTTATGTTGATGACTTGATTTATACCGGTAATTGCGAAGAAATGCTTAAATCATTCAGGTGTTCAATGATGAAAGAGTTTTCGATGACTAATCTTGGGAGGATGAAATTCTTCCTTGGTGTGGAAGTGATTCAAGATCAGTTTGGTTTTTTTATCAACCAAACTAAGTATATCAAAGAGGTGTTGAAGAAATTTGGAATGACAGATTGTAATGCCGTGAAGAATCCAATTGTGCCTGGTCATAAGCTATCAAAGGAAGGAGATGGGGTGCCAGTAGATCCAACAACATTCAAGCAGCTAGTTGGAAGTCTAAGGTACATAACAGTTACAAGACCTGATCTAATGTTCTCAGTGAATTTGATAAGTAGGTACATGGAAAAACCTACGGAGCAACATATGCTAGCTGCAAAAAGAGTGCTTAGATATATCAAAGGAACATCGGAGCTCGGAATACGTTATAGAAAGGGAGAAGATGGAGACGTAACAGGATTCTGTGATAGTGATTATGCAGGTGATGTCGATGACAGAAAAAGCACATCAGGTTTCGTGTTTATGTTGGGAGGAGGTGCAGTTGCATGGGCTTCTAAAAAACAGCCCATTGTGACGTTATCAACAACTGAAGCCGAGTTTATAGCAGCTGCATATTGTGCATGTCAAGGAGTATGGATGCGGAGAGTATTAGAATTCATTGGTCATAAACAAGAAGCGGGCATGAAGATCTACTGTGATAACAATTCGGCAATCAAATTATCAAAAAACTTGGTGTTGCATGGAAGGAGCAAACATATACATGTTCGATATCATTTCCTGCGAGATTTGGTAAATGAAGGAACAATAGAGATGCTATATTGTCCCTCACAAGAGCAATTATCAGATGTTATGACGAAGCCCTTGAAGTTAGAAGCATTCGAAGACTTCAGGGGAAGAATGGGAGTTCAGTAAACTGTCTGCAAACCTGCAATACAGTTTAAGGGAGGAAATGTTGACTGCCTTATATTTAGCTTGAATAAGTCTTTAATTAGTTGAATAAATCTCTCTCAGATAAGATAGAGTATCAGTTTGTTAGGTTGTTCCACTTTATTTGGGATTTAATTTCCTCTCTTTTGTAAGCCTATAAATGGCATCAGTATGTTTATTTTCAACGCAAGTGAGCAGAGTACAAGTTGTTCTGCAAGTAATTGTGTTCTTGTTACTGAATGTGCTTTCTTTATCAAAGTAAAATGTGTATACAGAACAAATCAAAATGAAATAGATTTATGCGGTTCTGGTACAGACCAACTTTTTTTTTCTGATCCGCAAAGTAAAGTGTATCAAGATTATTTGGTCTCCACTTTTTGATTCCTAAAGAACTTTTTAAGGTTGATTTATCAATAAATATCTGGTCTCAACCTATACTTATGTAGAAGTAAGGGAGCACCCAAACATTTTGACCCCCACCTTGAGAGAGGCCCAAGAAGAGCATGATAGAGAGAAGCCGAAAGGGCAAGAACGAGAGAAGCCCAATAACAATTGAGAATAAATAAGAAATGGGGTACCGCTGCTGGGACTTGAACCTGGGTCTCATGAACCCAAGTTCAAGTGCTTGACCAGTTGGACAAACAAGCTATGGTCTGATACAGAACAACTAATTAGCAATTACACAAAACCAATTATACAATGCATTATGATAACGACTCCTTATAAGATAGATACACCTTTCACTCATTCAGAACCAAAGAATAAAGGAACATGCTATCAAGTTTATATTTTCCAAACATCCCATGAAAGCTAAACACTACCCCATGGACATTATTCGTGAAAAATTGAACATTTGATGGACACCGTTACATGCATCTATTAGCCCTGGTGGACGAAGGCCTCGCGACTCTACAAAGGCAAATGGGATGGTTTCATTGGACGATATTGTCAATGATGAGGTCGTTGATACACCAGTGGGAGCGGTTCCGACGATGGACGACACCAGGTATCGATATGTCATAGTCGGCGGTTGCTGTCACGAAATACTACAACCCGATGGTCATTTATGGGAAGATGGAGACTACGTGTCAGGCGAAAAATGCTCAACAATCTCGTCAAGAGACATGAGCATCATGACGGGGTGTAGGAAGATGAACTGGAGGATTGTTCTACACCATCTTTGACCAAATCCCCTTGGTCCCCTCGACGGAACGGGACATTATTGTTATTCCAGAGGACGAGGACTACTACCAAGCACTCAATACAACCCCACTTCACATGTTTTTTTTATCAGCAAAGCAAATTTAAATTAAACCTCTTTCGAGGAAAAAGAGGAGTTACATAGAGTGAGGAATATGTACTACAAAGGTTACAAGAAGATCACAAGAACGCAACCAACAGGAAGAACCCAACCACCAAGAAATACAACACTGGTTAAAAACTAGAAACCAGTCTGCTTCACACAGGAAGCCAACAAACAAAAACGGGGTCTAGAACCCAAATTTACCAACCATAAAGCGCGGAAAGAGAAAACAAAGGATCTTAGATATCCAGATTTGATCAACTTGAAGCACAAAAAGATGGGACCTCCAGCAGCAAAAGCAAAGAACCGATAAAAACTGAACCCAACCCCGCTGAACTGAACAACTCCCTTATCCTCACTCACTTAATCGATTGACTTCTAAGAAGGCAAGAAGGACAAAAATCTCACCGGCGGCCAACATCTTCATCTGGCGAGCTCGAACCACGCGGGAACGAGAAGAAGTGAAGACCAATCGATTAGAGAATGGGGAAAGTAGGGGAGAGGACAACAAGACAAAGCGGGAAAAGAAGTTACCAAACGATGGAGCTCGAACTCAGTCCTCCAAAACTCATTTCTGGTCAACAACGAGAAAGAGACCCAAACGGGAATGACCGGTATTTCTACCGAGTACGAGCTCAAACTCCCAAGCAGGCAGCAACACAAGACAACACAGTCTGGATATCCGAGGTTGACAATCGAGCTGAGCGTTTCAAAACAGAGACCAATAACCTCTCTTCGACCAACACCAAGCGAGGACTCGAAAGGAAAGGCTTGTAATTATACCGACCACGAGCCAACACCTACCCAGACATAACTGTCAATAATACTAGTAGAGAAGCGCAATGCCACATCTAAGATTGCGCTAAACAAGCTTTGACTCAAAGAATAGAGCTTTGACACCGAGCAGAGAGCAATATCAAGAGATCAGATTCCAGGGACCATGAGTGGAAATCGAGTTGAGCGTTCCAAAACTGAGACCGGTAACCCCTCGCCGGCCAACACCAAACGAGGACCCTAAGGAGAAGGCCTGTAATTATACCGAACACGTTCCCACCCTAGCCTAGACAAATCTGACACCAAAACCACAATTAGAACCAAACTTGATGGAGTCCACTACAACAGCTGCATCTCCAAAATTATCGCTGAACACGGAGAGTACGGGACCAGGGACTTACAAATTCTGAGCAACCGGGTCGGATCAACCTGACCCAGACCTGACCTGGTTCCTGACCGGATCCAACCCAGAACCAAACAAAACCCATACTCGCACCCGGCCCGATCGTATCTGACCTGACCACCAAAAAATAGATCGAGAAATGGCGCGCCAGGAATCTCCGACCAAGCTTCTAGCTACCACTTCCCTGACCGACCAAGAAGAGAACACACTAGAGCTCCTTAATCCTGGCCAGCGAGAGCAGGAGGAGACACCGGCGAGGAAAGGAGACCGAGCTCGCGGTGAAACCGAACTTCTGACAAACTTTGAGTTTCTAACGAAGCATAGATCTGATATGCCACTACTTAGAACATCCCCTCCGAGACGCCAACCCAACAACGAGCTAACGAACGAAGAGACGGGCCAACAAACAGATCTTCACCGGGGAGAGCTGAGCACACGACTATATGTTCACTGAGGAGATCAGAGCACACGGGAGCGAAAAAAGGACGGGGGCTCGGAGGAGAGAAAGGGGGAAGAAGGGAGAAAGAGGGAGAGGGTTATAAAAAGGGAGGAGGGGAAGCCTCCTCCGGCGACATCTTAAGCCGGAACCGTTTTCGTCACCAGCGAACGAGGGTTGAAGGGTGGCGGTTGAAAGCAAGAGCTAGGGTTTGGGAGTTGCAGTGTCGTTTTTACAAACTACGACCTAAATATGCTCGACTTAATGAGCACAATTTCCTTTTGTTTTATTTTTATCCAATTACAATGTCTTTTCTCACTTTATGATAAAAAATAAACATTTTTACGGATCCAGAATGCCAATACACCTGCTTTACTATGGGGTCCCGGACAATAATCAGAAACTTAGAGACTTATTCTTCTTTTTTTGAGCGAAAGATGTAATATTATTACTTTTAAAATCGATTACATTTTTGTACATCGAGGAACATGCTCCTCGACCACGAAAGGTCAGTATGAATGAACAATGGTTCACTGAGCCTTGTAGTACCAGAACCGTCATAAACGGTATTTTGACGCCCCTCGGACAAAGACAGATGGGGGACGGGGTACCAGAAATCAAAGATCTCAACAGTACTGGTGATGGTGGGAGGCAAACATCGTCTAGAGACCCCTCCCAGGGCCAATCCCCGATGCTCTATCGGCTTTTCATTCCTCCTGGAGGGGCTGTTTCCTTGCCCTTTCCTAAACAGGAGAACTCGTCCCGATCCAAGTGCCTTGATCGATCCTTCGACATTTCTCCCGGAGTTGCGAGAGCCGCCGGGATAGAATCAGAGGCATGTCGACTGTCGTTAGTCACAACCTTAGACCACGCAGCGGTAGGGAGAAGAGGCTCGCACCGTGAAAAGGAGACAACCCTAGAGGCCGCTCCGATAGTGAGATGAGGAACCAGGGCCCGGGTCGGAGCAGAACATGGTGAAGGCGCAACCCTAGATCTTGCGCCGCCCGGGAGAGGAAGAGCCAGAGACAGGTCTTGGCAAATTTGGGGGGACAGCGGCCTAGGGTTTGGTGGGGGACGGGCGTTGCTTGAGGAGGACGCAACCAAGGGACACCGCGTGGGTCGTCCTATCGGTGGAGGCCAAGGAGGTGGGGACAACGATGGCTGCTTCAGTTGCGGCTGCAAAGGTAGTGTCGGAGGGGAAGGAAGCGCTGAAGGAATCCCATGTAGAGGTTGCTTCGACGTCCTCCCGCACCGGGCCTTCAAAGGAGGATTCACAAGAGGAGACGACAGAGGCTTCGGGGAAAAGTCTGCACCGGAGACGCCATGACAGAATCGACAGGGAGAGCAACAACAACGTCAACGAGACCGTCGGCATCAAGGACAGGGCTAGAAAGCACCATAATCGCAGTAGTACAGCGGCTAAGGCTAGAGTTTGCTCTCAAGTTGCGAGAGAGAAGTTGTTTTTAGAGACTTATTCTTATAATGCACGTTTAAAAAAATAATCTAAATTTACCCGGGTGATCATGTCTGAAATTAAGGCCCGGCTCTTTCGGGTTTAATTTATCGAAACTGGGCCTGATCCTGGGCCTGAGAGGTGAAGGAAGTTTGACCTCTTGCCTTCGCCACTTCTCCACTGAGAACCACTAGAGCCACAGCCATGGCGAGCTTCATCAGCGTTTCGCCTCCTCCATCGCTACTGTCTCGCGCTCCTCATCTCCCTCCTATTTCTTCATTTCCCAGAAGTGGCAGACTCCTTCTTCTCCCCGCCAAGTGCTTGTCCTCGGGGCCGGGTCCAGACGACAATTCACAAACCGAGACCTCGCCGTCGCCGTCGCCGTCCTCTTCTTCTGCTGCCGTGTCTTGGAGCAATTCAACGTACAATTGGTGTGCTGGGCTCGGGGTATTTGGGTTTATTGAGACCTCCTACTTGACGTACCTGAAGCTCACTGATTCAGATGCCTTTTGCCCAATTGGTGGAGGCAGTTGCAGCAGCGTCCTCAACAGTGATTACGCCGTCGTATTTGGTATCTCCTCTTCTTCTCTGCTCTGCGTGTATCTATACTCTAAATGCAATAACTTGAATTGGGCATCTAGTTTCACCAAATTGTTATCTGGTTAGCTGTTCAGTTCACTGTTTGTTTGCTGGGTAACTGACGAGAAATTATCCCTTACTCTGGTTACCGCATTTGTTTTCCAGCATGAATTTCTTATATTTAAGCTTCCCTGATTAGTAGTCTCTAGTTCATTTTGCAAAAAAATCCCAGTTTTGTTCAGTATATAATTCTACATTTGTTGATCATTGAAACTTCAAAGACTTCGTGGATTGTTTTTTCTGTTTTTCAGTCAATCTGTATGGAATGGAGTCATCAATTTTACCTTTCTACTTATTTCACCCAACCTAGTGTTTAGTCTTGAACTGGTGTGTTAAATTGGTACCAAGAAATAGGGTGATGTGGGACCAAAACTCATATTTGGACACCCAACAATCTCCTTTCCACATCGAACTTTTGCTCACATCCGTCTAATCACTTCCCTCCTTATCAAAAATCGTGTTGCACGCCTAGCCTAATCCACCTTAAATTCCTGACTCTGCTGACCTATCTGACCGTAAGAGATATGTGCAAGCATGCTAATATACTATTTGTTGCGGGAGAGCAAGCTTTTCAAGGAGCTGCAACAAGCACAATTCACATGTGGCCACCCAATAAAATGAACCCGCCTTTTTTCCTTTCCTAATTGCTGCTATAATATTAGAAAACCTCCTTTAATGACATTTTTACGATTGTTACTTCCTTTGTACAGTGTGGTTTGGCAATGTAATCTATTTCAAGACATGCTCTTTCTTTTGCTGAAAATTACATGTTTAACTGTATATTGTAACTGTTTCCTTTTGAAGAAGCTGTGGATAAGAGTTGGGGGGGCAGCTACTTTCCTTCTGTAGTTATAGCTCTTCAGCTCGGCTTTTGAAGAACTTTCTTCCAAATTTTGCAGCTTACTATTATTTTGTTTATCTTTTTAGAATACACTTCTTGAATGTTTAGTGCTTTTGTATATTTAATTCATAAATTTGTGCATGAATAAATATATCTATTTCACTAGGAAATAGTACCCCAGTATCCTAATGATTGCCATTTTCATTTCCAGGTGTTCCACTTCCGCTTATTGGAGCAGCTGCATATGGCCTGGTTGCATCTCTTAGTTTACTGTTGTCTAGGAAAAGCTTGCCTTTCGGAATTGATGAATCAAATGGTCGTCTGATTTTACTTGGGAGCACGACCTCCATGGCAGCTGCTAGTGCCTACTTTTTGTACATCCTTAGCACAAGTTTTCCAGGAGAATCATGTTCATACTGTCTGCTGTCAGCTATGTTATCGTTTAGTTTGTTCTTCATCACTCTGAAGGTGTGTCTTTATATGCATGTTTGCTATCATTATACATTTAGAGTTATTTTGTTTTTATTTAACTTGGTCTTATGGATAATCATTATACTACTAACGATATTGTTCTGTAGGATTATAAAGTGCAGGATATACAAAAGGTGGTCGGTCTACAGCTATGCATTGCTGGCTTGGTGCTTGCTGCATTAACTAACTCATATAGCAGTTCTCTACCTGTCTCCTCAAGGTGACTCGTGTACATGGGTCATACTATCAAACAATTACTCGTATAGGCATGAAACGAAGGCTCTCTTCTTTGTGAAAAAGTAGTGAAACAAAAGTTTTTTGGTTTAACAATAAGAGTTTCTCATCTCTAATTAATGGTCTATTTAGAACATGTACCAATCGTTGTCATTGTGCTCTGTTCCCATTATGTAAAGGAAAGAGAATCTCATTTATTTATTTTCCTTTTTGTAGTTTGGCTGAAGTTGATCTGCAGCCATTTACTGTTGAAATTACTACACAATCAAGTCCCTTGGCCCTTGCCCTTGCAAAGCATCTGCACTCTATAGGAGCTAAAATGTATGGAGCTTTCTGGTGTTCCCATTGTGTAGAGCAGAAACAGGTGTGCTTTGGAAATCTTATGTAATTTGCTTGATAATTTGGAGTTTAAAACCTCGGTGATGGGGAGGCTGTCCTTTTCATTCCCACCTGAAACAATAACCTAAATAACCACTCTCTCCGTCCCATCGCATACCCTTTTAGTTATTCGTAGATTACCAATAATAAACTACCATGAGTTAACAACTTGAATGGTCGTAATTCTTGCCAATAGTCAATTTAGAAACTTATTTCGGGATAGAAGGAATGTATTTTAACAGTTATTATATAGCTCGCCATTTCTGTCCTCAGTACATAAGCCATCGCTATGACATAAAGTCAAAACCCAATAACTCGATTTCTGCTTGTAAATCAACATTTTTTTCTGCACCACCAACTCATCTAAGCATGAAAATTTTAAAACATTCTTGCTTTCTGCAACTGATGCAGATGTTTGGACAAGAGGCTGCAAAGCTACTGGACTATGTAGAATGCTTCCCTGATGGGTACAGAAAAGGAATTAAAATAGCCAAAGCGTGCTCAGATGTAGGAATTGAAGGGTTTCCAACATGGGTAGTCAATGGACAGGTAAGAAGTTCCCTTATGAACCTTATTTCTTCATTGTTTGTTCAAGGTGACATTTTTTGCAACTTGGTACCTTTTACATAAACTCTCCCCAAAACTGCTCTGCTGCTGTTGGTTTCTCTGCCCCTAGTGGCTTGTCTGGTGCTAGTTTGATGTGTCTACAAATTTTTTTTCTTTCCTTTTCTTTGTTCAGGTTCTTAGTGGAGAGCTTGAATTGTCAGATCTAGCAAGAGTATCCGAGTTTAATCTTGACGGGCTTAGTGAACCCAGTTAGAATGGTTCATTGTGGTAAGAGTATTTACACTTGATGTATAGATAATAGATGTCATTTTCAGGTTCAATAATTTGACAAGTATGAGGTTGTTGGTTCTAGTCCTCATACTTACAGTTATGGTTAATGAAAGAAAGATGGTTTTGGGGGCACTATCCTTAATAGCTACAACCCCAACTCTTGTATCATTGTATCAAGGAGTTAGTGTCAGATACTAAGCACATTGTATTTGTAAACTTACAGCCAAATGGAGAACCAAAATTTTCAAAGTTATTGGAAGGTGAATTATACGGGTGTTTATGATAACTATTCTAAGGAATGTGCAACGGTTGGTTGGGTTGTATTTTTACGAGATTCGGTTTTTGGTCTGGATTTTCAGACAAAAACGAGTGTCCATATACCGTCTAGATTTTTCAAATTTATCTTATATCTAATAAATAAATGAACAAGGGGTGAATTGGGTCTAGTACTTATTGAACAACCAACCTGAAAAACTGCTTCGCTAGGGTTTTGAGTCTCTGCCGCCGTACGCATCACCATGGCTATGGCTATGGCAATTGCCATAGCCTATGTCATTGTTCTTTTCTCTTCTCTATCCACCATCTCCTCGGTACATGCCTTTTGAGTCATGCGCGAGTTTTCTCTGCTAGGGTTCCTTTCGGGCCTGCGCAAGTTTTCTCTGCTAGTGTTCCTTTCGGGCCGCTGGTAGCCATCGCGTCGTGGACTCTCCCCTACCACCACCGACGCGTCTATTGCTCCTGTTCGGTCCCCCCTCTGCAATCCTGATGGTTGTCGTCTGGCTCACCTCGGCGTCAACCAATCTTCAAGCCGCCTAAAGCCGTCGACGCCTCTGCAGTCCCTGCCGCACGCCTGATTCAGCCGCCTCGGGGGTTTTCGTCTCTACAGCCGCCGTCCCTGATGCAGACGTTGCCACCATTGAAGCCGCCGTCGCCGTCGCCGCTTCTGATGCTGCCGCCGTCATCTCTAGCGTCGCACCTGAAGTCGGCGTCGTTGGATCTGCAGCCGCAGCCGGCGCGTCCTTCTCCCTGGCCTCCATCGCTGCAACCGCCTGAACCCCTTTCACGATTATGGATCTGGCTAATTGAAAGAGTGTTTTTTATTTTCTTATTTGAGTTTGTCTTTGCAGGTTTAATGCATGTCGAACCTGACAAATGCATCAGGAACTAGACCTGGGAGGGGTCCATGTATGATCCGTTGCCTCCCCCCATCGCTTTTACTATTGAGGTCCTTCGAGATCTCCGGTCTTCTGGTCTCCCCATTCGTCTTCTTTCATACTTACCTTGTCGTGGTCGAGGAACATGTTTCTCGATACACAACAATGTATTCGATTATCAAAGTATAGCAATAAAATTTCTGCACCTTTCCCTAAAAAAACAAGGGGGTGAATTGTTACAATGTGCCTTTATGAATCGGGTATAAATGCAAAGCTGCCTAATAAATAAAAAGATGACCCATGAACCCGTTTGAATAATTCATGCTCGATTTTGT
The DNA here is from genome assembly GCA_963921825.1 of Erodium maritimum. Classification (NCBI taxonomy): domain Eukaryota; kingdom Viridiplantae; phylum Streptophyta; class Magnoliopsida; order Geraniales; family Geraniaceae; genus Erodium; species Erodium maritimum. The sequence goes on along the minus strand of OY997588.1, from coordinate 11,520,037 downwards.
TATACATTATGTTAAAATGGATGAAAAACGACGGAATATTCTGATAAAAAATAATTTTGATATAGTAAATGAAAATTAATTTTTTTAATGAAATATAAAGAGTTTTAGTTAAAAAGAATTGATATTGTTGAGATTTAATTAATACAATAATGAATTATTAAAGAAATAATTATGAGTGGTAAAATAATCTTTCAATTTACAAGACAAGTTAATTTGAAACAGATAAGGGTACAATGGTTATTTACTTTTCGCCATTAGTTTTTTAACCTAAAATACATAAATGATTCGTGGACCGAACATAAGATACCAAAAAGGTCATTTCCAAACATGTGAGACCTTAAGGTCTGTGGACCAAACAAAAGGGTAACAAAAGGTATTTGCCCTTACTATTTTTTTTTTCTGACAGAAATTTCTTCATGAAAATTGTCTATATCTGAATTCTATTGGATTTGATATCTTACGTCCCAAAACCGGAGTTCGTATGAAATTTTTTTCATTTGAAAGATCAATCAAACTCAAAATCTCTTTAAACCAATTTTGATTTTTTATAATTAGTTATTATCGATGACGTATCCTTAAGTGAATCTCGAAATCTTAATATAACATGGAGAACAGAGACGATGAGAAAAGTAATTCTAGTTGGTCTAACATCAAAATCGAACACGAACAACTTGTGTATAATCTAATATTTATTTATTTATTTATTTAATTTTAGCAGAACACGAGTTTATCATATAAAATAACTAGTCCAACCCAAAGTGGACAAAACAAACACAAAGTAGAAAATAACGTAATAACTGGTCCTAACATCCTAGGACCCAAAATAGAACAGACGATAAGAAAAACAAAAGTGCTCAAGTTGCCGAACCGTTCCACTGAAATATTCGGAAGGGGATACTATGGTAGTGTCAAGACACCGATACAACGAGACTAAACTAGGAGCTAGGAGAAAGGCTGCCCATTTCCGGAATAACATCGAGGCGGACTGTTTACTCTCCCGGGTTGCCAGCATGCGTCGTCCTTCCTAGAATGATAAAATTAAGCCTCTAAAATGCGAGAGTGTTGGCCACCGAGATCAGTGGCGGATCTAGCTTTTCTAATGAGGGGGACACCGATTTTTTTTTCCAGGAATAATTGACGTAAAAATAATATTAAAATTATTAATATCGTAGAAAAAGATAATAACTAATACATATTATAAAATATGGCATCAAATTTTCATACTTTGAAAATGTTGTAAAACATTTTTATTATTAACACAATAAAAAATATCTTTATCGACGTATACAATAATCATTGGCTTCTTGCTCGATTTCTTATTGTTCTTATCAAATATCGTGAAGTTGGATTTTTTTTGAAATATTTCTCAATGATAGTAATAATTTCGTAGATAACTAAATTTAAATTTGACAATGGCCTCAAACCTCAAACAATAACTAAACTTAAAATTTAAATTAATAATAGTCTTGACTTTTGAAACAATATTTTAAATTAAAATTTTATACAAATTTTAAAACTTAAATAATATAAAATAGATTTTTTTTTTGTAGAAGTAGAAAGTTAATATAATAAAAATATAAATTTAGAAATTAATCAAATATAATTAAGAGATAAAATATTATAATAGAAAAAATATATATATAATGAAAGAAATTAGACAAATATATCTTTCTAATAGAAAAAAAAGACAGATATATCTTTCTTTTTTTTAAGTTGAGGAGTAGTCCTTTTAACTGAAAAACAGTATATTATATAAGGAAATACAAAAATATAGGTAGTATATTATTTTTCACGTGCCCCCCTGTGTCCTCAATGAATCCGCCATTGATCGAGATGATAGAAGAGTATTGTACCAGAACTTGGTGGAACCACTGCCACCCTTCTTCTAGTAGGGTGAAGTGTTTGCCCCCCCCCCCATTGGGACCCTGGTTACTCATTGGTCGAGGCGAGGGTGCTTATAGCCCCCATGTTGTCGCATGTGATACACTCCCAAAACTTGTGGACCCTTCCGATTCCGAAATCTCCATCTCCCACTCTAGTCACTTTCTTCCCGCTAAAAGGGAAGAGACACCAACCTTCCTGGTCGCCTCCAAATGCTCCACTTGTGGTCTCAGGAAGGCATCTCATGCACGTCTTCCGTGTTTCTTCTGCCAGGTGCCCCTTACGGGGCACGACAACCCCGTGTCCCCAACCTTGGTCGTGGTGATGTTGGTTCCCTGGCTAGGGGTAGTGGTCCTCAACTTTCCCTTTTCCCTTTCCTGTCATATGTCCTTGGGCAACTGTATTAAAATTTGGAATTGAATGACCTGATAAACCCCCTAGATATGCCTAGTTCGTTCCTGGTACCGCCTTTCCATGCCAGACCCGAGTCATTGCTGATCGGGGGCCCGTCGGGGAGCGTAGGGAAGGTCCTCTAGGTCCCCCTCCAGGGGGCATGCCGACACCAGGTGTCCAACACAACTGCAATCAAAGAAATGATCCGACAACCTCTCATAAGAGACATTCAAAAGCGTCTGTACCTGTGATTCGTTGAGTCTGAACCACAACTAGCTTTGTAGAGGAACCCTGATGTCGACTCGACTCCGGATGCGCATAAAATCTCCCCAGCACGTCCCATCCGCGTCATCATCTACTGTTATACAAACTCCAAGTGCTCCTCCCAAGCGAAAACCTATGCTTCTATCCCAAGCACCCACTACCAAGTTGGATATCCGGGCCCAGACTAAGAAGCGAGTGAACAACATATCCCGTGGATTCATTCCTGGTCGAAGGTATTTAAATAGGACCACAAAGTTCTTCAAAGACCGTGGTTCCCCTACAAGAACGTTCTTGCTTCGACATTGGGAAGCTGCCAGACATCGCGTATCCAGTCCACTAGTGACTGCTAGAAGAATGACTTCGTATACAGGTTTTTTGCCGCTAGCGCATAGGCAAAATTGGGACCTTATCCGTAGTCCCCCGAGGGAGACACTACAACCTCTATGATCCAGAGGCTCCCCATCCGAGATCCTAAATCCCCCAGTTCGGTCTTCTTGGTAACCTCAGGAATCCGACTATGGAAATTTGGGCCCTGAAATTGGCTCTTGTCTAACCTCGGTCGAGTCCGACGTCTGTTTTCTCTTTGTATTGGGCCCTCATGACAATTACATTTGGACCAACCCATACTACCTCATTGGCCTAGGTCAGGCCCACGGTCTACCCTACGCCCACCTCCATAAACCATCCCATTAGCGTGGATCCGATCTGTCGGGTCGAGTTTTCTAATCCCACATGTAGCCCATACTGGTCAGCATCCCTACCCTGTTCCACTTGCTCGCGCCGCCTCAACTTGTTGACATACGTCGGTGTCGGACACGCATTGCCGGTCTTGCCTATCCCAACCGCCCCACCTCGTTGACATGTTCCTTTCATCCATCCAAAAGGATCTTCCCGACATCACTCCATCATGCACAAAGATTTTGACGTCCCCCTCCTCCAATGGTTCCTCATCCGTCGGTTCCTCCTCCGGCGATTCCTCCTCTCCCGAGATCTATCCGCGATGGAAAAGCCCCAATCTCCCCCAGAGCTCCCGTTCGACCCAAACCTTTTAGAGAGAGAGGTGATGTGAGACGAGACTGGGCTGGTAAAGGGGAACGGGAGGTGTTTTGGCATTGCCGTCGCGGTTGGGGACCGATCGACGGAGTCCTCCTCATCGAACCCCTTGACTTCTCCAGTAGATTGCCTCCTCGCGTTCGAGAGAACACGGGAAGGTCTCGTTCTACCACCGGAGTGGCATAGAACTCGCGGCCCCGACCTATCGCCATTGCAGCTTCTCCGGTTGCCGAAGATGTCGAACGGGGAGGGGAGGACATAGCGCGTGGAACTGAAAACTCTGGCGTCAGGTGGGTAACGCACACCGACCGTCTCCGATCCCTCCGTTCTTGACTCATGATCGGTGATGGGTGATGAAGATGTCGTCGCCGCCACATATTTGCATTAATGTTTGTAGTTATGAAGTTATAGTAGATAGAAGTGTATCATTTATTTGTTTTCCGATAAAAGGTGTATCATTAATTAAGTACACATGAAAGAGTTGGAGTTGGGCTAGGAAGTAGGTAAGGTGGGGGAGGGATTAGTAGTAGGTTAAGTGGGTGTAGAGGGATTAGGTTGTTATTTAGTTTTATCAGACATAAAAGGTCGATATAGAAATATTAAATGAATCTGTTTGTTGAGTCTTAAAAATTTAACCACAAATTAAGCTAATTTATTAATCAAAATATACAACAAATTTGAGCTCAACACAGTTTTATATTTTAATTATAATTACTCCGTATAACTGATCACTGATATGACTGATGAGTATTAAAGAATCACATCAATTATATAATTAACGTTTTCAACATTAAAAAATCGACAAGCAACCGCAATCTTATCTAGAGAAAGGAGGTTTGTTTTGCGTTTCAAAGAGATAATCTACAGTAGATTAAAAAAATAAATTCTATGGCGATCCAATAATAATATTATATATTATAATTGCGAGTGATATTCTCTTTCGCACCCTATCCAAAAATAGGAAAAATCTTCCCCCCCGAGATGATAAATCCGCACCCACCCAATATTAAAAGAAATAAATCGTGGAAAAAATAGACGGTCGAGATTGAAGAAAATAAAGAGACGGTCTAACAAAAGAAGATGCTTCAGAATATACTCATTTTGTACTATTTCAGCAATTTTCGGATTATCTCAATAAATATTTTTTGCTTATTTTCCCATCGTCACTCTTGTCCTCATCTTCGTTACTTTTCCTTATTTAAATTTATATCCTCTGTCTAGCTTTGCTCATCTTCTTCAATCGCAACGCTCCAAGTTCACGTTTCTCTCTCTCAACACAGCAAAAAGATGAGTGCTCACCAGGAACAGCTCATAGAGAAGCTGCAAATCTTCAGGATCCAAGGCCGTGACAAGCGGGGCCGCAAGATCCTCCGCGTCGTCGGTAAATTCTTCTCCGGTGAGTTCACGATCGCCTCTATCACGATACGTATTTGTTTCGATTTTTGTTGATCTTTGTGTTTGTGGATCAGTTCCGAATCTGAGCGTAGATGCGGTGAAGAGCTATCTGGAGGAAAGGATCTATCCGAGATTGGAAGGGAAGAAGTTCTCTGTTCTTTACATTCACACCGGCGTCCAGAGCGCCGAGAATTTCCCCGGAATATCGGCGCTCCGGTCAATCTACGACGCGATTCCGGCCGCCGTCGAGGAGAATCTGGAGGCCGTCTACTTCGTCCACCCGGGCCTCCAGGCCCGACTCTTCCTGGCGACGTTCGGTCGTTTTCTCTTCGGCGGAGGGTGAGCTTCTGTCGTTTTATCACTCCCTGGCGCATTTTAGCGTTCGTTGTGTGCATTTGGTAACTTGAGCGTGCGTTTCAGGTTGTATGGGAAGCTGAGGTACGTGAGCAGGGTTGCGTTTCTGTGGGACCACGTGAGGAGGAACGAGATCGAGATGCCAGAGTACGTGTACGATCATGATGAAGACTTGGAGTACCGTCCGATGATGGACTACGGGTTGGAGAGCGATCATCCGAGGGTGTATGGTGCACCCGCGGAGGACTTGGACTCGCCTGCCGTGTCCATGTACTCGATGAGGTGTATCTCTTAGAAGATGAGCCTAATATAATGCGAAAAAGGGCTAGTTGGGCCTGCCGTGTTGGGCCTGCCGTGTTGGGCCTGCCGTGTTGGGCCTGCCGTGTTGGGCCCTCTTAATGGGCTTTGGTTGGAGAATTTTGTATCTGTAAATAGGGAGTATGAAAAAATGGTTCCATATTAAAAAACAGTAAGTGTTAATTTATTGGAGTTTTTTCTAAATTCAGAAGTGTTTTTTTTGTGTATATGAAATAAATACAAGGGAAATTTACATAATAACTCTGTATCTAATTATCGTCTCCTTCACATCACTCTTTTAATATTTTTTTGAAATAATTAACTCCCTTAATTTTATCTTCTTTTTTTTACTTTAATCATCTTCCATTCAAAGCTAACAGAAAGTAACAAAAAATATGAATTTTGTTAGGGTTTCTCTGAAACCACTAGTCTCGGCGGCCGTCCGCCCAAGACGGTGCCACCTCTTCTGGCATAGAACCAACATACCTTCTTTGTCACATGGACGACGCTCCCCCCCCTCTAGACCAACGACTGGAAGTCTCTTGATCTCGAATTCCTCACCGCCTGTGCTATCGCATCAAGGGGCAAGGCCCCATGGAGCTCGCCACTACTGTTATTGTCTCTGACTCCGATCTTTGGGGGTCTTTCGTAGGTGACACCAATGCTAACGGAGGACTGATCCAAGATCCGGTCCAATTTCAAACCCCAATTCTTTTCCTGATACCTAGATTTTCACATCCTTGTCTGGAACTGTCAGGGGATGGGTCGGCACACTCACAAACAACACCTCTGACACCTCCTTTGGGATCGAAAGCCCCATGTGCCATTCCTTTCCGAGACTCTTCTATCTCAACAGGGTTACCTTCTGCTAGCTCGATCATTTGGCTTCGTGGGTCATATCTATGTCCCGACTTCAACTACACAAAGGGGCTTGGCTATGTTATGGGTTTCGGGCGTCAAAATTGATCAACGAGCAGTAGATGATCGATCATTGACGTCGAATTTTCGGCCCCGAGGTATGAGGGAGTTCGTCTCACAGGGGTCTACGGGGAACCACGGTGGGACATGAGACATCTGACTTGGGAGCTCCAATGTCTTCTTCACCAGACAGCCACGACGGAGTGGATTGTCATCGGAGACTTGAACGGAATTTAGGATGATAATGAAACGACAGGTGGGGGAACTATCCGAAGTCACTTATTAATGATTTTAAAGAGATGTTGGAAGACCTTGATCTTGTGGATGTATCCATGACGGTTCATCAGTATACATGGTTTCGGGGAAGACGCCACGAGAGACACACACGGTCCCGTATGGATTGAGCTTTGATTTCTCGACCATACCATTCCAGACTACCGAACCTGGCATTTTGCAACACGGGCATTACGACACCGGACCACTGACCAATTCTCTCTTGATTGTAAAATGGAACAGCAGGGTCCTCGGAAATTCAAGCTTCAATCCTAATGGGTCTAGGATCCTGAAGACGAAAAAATTGTTCAAGAAAACTGGAATACGTACCCCACATGTAATATGGGGGAGGCCATCAAGAAAGTAGCCACGACACTTCACAACTGGGGTTGAGAACACTATGGTAAGAACACCCACCATATCAGATGGTACCAACGACGAATTTTCGAACTGAATGGTTGAATTGATAGAGTTGGGGTCCACATAAGAGAGACGATACAAATCCAATATGAGAAGGCTTTACTGCCTCAGGAATATTTCTTGAGACAACGAGCGAAGCATCACTGATATGTCAACGGGGAACGATATACAATTTTTTTCATGCGGCTACATCTTATTGCCGTCGTATTGACATGGTCCTGACACTAAGAACACAGTGGGTCAAATGGTAACTTGGGAAACAAGCATGCGGGAGCTGGTTATCAACTATTTTTTATCAATTGTTTACTTCCTTACAACCGGTCGTGGACCCCTTCCCCATATCCTTTCCGGTCATAGTATCGGATCAAGAGAAAGCTACACTCTTGGCCCCGACCAATGATGTTGAGGTTAAGTTTTCAGTTTTTCAGATGGGACTAGACAATTCCCCAGGATTAGATGGCTTGAACCCTCGATTCTACCAACAGTACTGACTTGTGGTAGAAAAAAAAGTTCAGATATTTATCTAGGGAGCGATTGCCAACCAAATGTCTGACCCTATCCTGAATGACATTACCAATTGTCCTCATCCCCAGAAAGCCGAACCTGGAGCAGGTGACAGATCTTCGGCCTATCGCTCTATGCAATGTTGTCTTCTGGATCATATCTAAAGTCCTGGCTAATAGACTCCGGCTCCTCTTACAATCAGTCATATATGAAACACATGGAGCTTTCATCCCGGGACGATGTATTCAAGATAATGTCATTATCTCCTTTGATATTATACATGCTCTACACAAGAAGCGTCAGGGAAATGGATGTTTTATGGCGCTGAAACTTGACATGAGCAAGATTTATGATAGAGTAAAGTGGTCGTATCTACTAATAGTGATGTGACGTCTTGGCTTCTCCTCCGAATGGATATCACTTATCACGTGTTGTATGAGCACGTTCTGTTACTCCGTATCATCAGGGGGAAGGAAGACCCTATGTTTTGCACCATCTAGGGGCATTCGCCAAGGGGATCCATTATCCCCTTACCTCTTTCTGTTTTTCATAGAGGGGATGTCTTAGCTCCTGAAGCAGGCGCAAAACCGAAACGAGATACGGGGGGTCTGAGTAGCAAGGGGGGCTCTTGAGATCTCATATATGTTCTTCGTCGATGAATGCTACATCTTCTGCGGGGCAGACACGTCGGAGGCTCAACGCACACATGTTATCCTAGATATCTTCACAGCTCTTTTAGGTCAGGTTTTGAATCTGGAAAAATCGTCAATTTTTTTCATTACTAATACCCCGACTAGTGTTCGACATGAATGTTGTACAAGGCTCTCCATTTCAAAAACCTCGACTTCAACTCTATATCTGCGGGTGCCAAACATGATTGGTCAAAACAGGAACAATGCGATGGCTTTCTTAGGGAACCGTGTCATTTCTATGATCCTCTCTTAGGATGAAAAGATAGTATCTCCAATTGAGCATGAGTTCATGATTAGATATGCGCTCACATCCTTACCAGTGTACGTTATGTCAATTTTCAGGGTCCCAAGACGCATTATAAACCGGATTCATGTAGCTCTGGCTAGATTCTAGTGGGGGAACATCGAACTGACGATTAGTCTAGTTAGACTGGGACAAACTCTCTACCCCCATGAATTTTGGAGGAATGAGATTTCGCCACCTCAATGGTGTCAACACTGCACTACTAGGCAAGCATGCTTGAGGTTTGATCCATAAGCCTCACTCATTAGTCGCCAAGGTCTTGAAGACGCATTATTTTCCATCCACATACTTTCTCTAGGCATCCGCAAAGAGGAATCCAAGCTTTATTTGGGCTAGTATCATGTCTTCTCAAACTCTCACGTGGGAGGGCCTTCATGTGGCCATCGGTGATGGTCGAGACACCTCTATATTGGGTACATCGTGGCTAGCGGGCCAAGGACCGTTCAGTCAGACTTCTTCTGCGTCTCTAGAAGGTTTGACGGTGGCATGACTAATGATCCTGAGATCTAGATGTTGGGATGTCCAGCTTATAAGAGCTTTATTCGATGAGATTGATCAGACGAAAATCCTGCCAATTCCTATATCGGAATCTAAAACATGGGACGAAAGGTACTGGGACATGGACAAAAAAGGCTTCTATTCGACAAAAACCAGCTACAGGACCTTGGCGGATGCTAGGCAACAAACTCGTCAATATAGAGAACTGGTAGAATGGTCCAATACTTGGTCGATTCCTGTCCAACCTTGTCTACAGAACTTCCCGTGGTTGTGCCTTACGGATAATCTCCAGGTAGCATCCAATCTGCACAAACGTTTTGTTCCCATTCATCAAGAATGTCCCATATGTGACCGGGGCAAGAAACAATACTATTTCGATTCGTCTCATACAATTTCTCTAAGACTTGCTGGCATGGTCTCGGGGAATCTATCATGCAAGGAACTTCACCTCCTTTTCGGCATGGTGGAATCAGGTAACTTCGGACCACAGTCCAGACATGAGCATCGAGATCTTAAGTGTGCTATGGGAAATATGGAAGGCGAGGAACGCGAAGGTTTGGGAAGGGAATCCCCCAACTGCCATTGGGGTCATTTCCGTTGCTTGTGCTAATCTCGTGGCGTGGAGAGAAATAATGGCCAATCTAGTCCCATCTCGCCCTCCTGGAATCCGGTTCTCGAACGAATGGAATCCCCCTCCACCAGGTACGATAACGATGAACCTTGATGGGGAAGTCTTTAAAGACACTAATCAATCAGGATGGGGGATAATTGCCTGAACAGAGACATGGGAACCTCGTCTAGTGGAAAACGAGGTGTTACCGGGTATCTAGTCCCCTACTATGATTGAAGCGTATGCGATTGCCACAACACTTTAAAATGCCGCAACACTAAGCATTGGACCCGCGGTTATCCACTCAGACGCCCAATTTTTGGTTGGCATGATCCTTGCGGGCTCCCTTCCCATATCCCCGGTGGGTACCATTATTAGGAACATACGTTCACTCCTTCAAAACGAGAGTCTAACTTTCAAATGTGTTAAAAGAACTGCGAACAAGGCCTCCCATTAGCTTTTCAAAGAAGTTCGTTCTTTGCTTGTTCTTTAGTGGTCATGAGAATCTCTCTAATGCACTCTAATGTATTATGCAATTAGAGCATTGATAAAATTTATCATTTATTCTTAAAAAAAAAGTAACCACGTGTATCACATGTTATATTTTTTCAAAATGTCCAAACTACCTTATATTAAACTCAAAACCTAACTTAATCCTAAACTATTCAACTTATCTCTTTTTTGCTACTCTCTCTACTTCAAGCTACACATAGAACAACCCTGCCACACCTCGCCTTTACCATCGCCCCTCCCACTCCTCTCTCCATCGTTGAAAATGTCGTCGCACTTCTGTTCCCAGAAACATTCCCAAAATCACGTAAATATAATTTGTTAACTAATGCTTTGTGAAGGCGAAACCGAAAACTCTCAATCCTCTCAATTCTCAGCTCCGATCTCCCCTTTTGGTACCATTCTTATCCTTTTGTTCTGGTTTGATTTCCTTGTATGGGGATTTCTATGGTCTGCTCGTTACAGGAAACTAAGTTGAGAGAGGAGAGCAGAAGGTCGGGTCAGGAAAGGGCTTTCGAAGAAAGGAGATTGAGCGTAAGGTCTCTTCCAAGGTAAGGAAAACTTCGAACCCAAGGAAGACGAAGTTGGTTGTTCTAGAAAAGGACTTTGTCGTTCCTCAGGCAACATGTGAGTTGGGAGTGGGTGGGGCGTTTGAGTCATCTGATGTCCGTGAACATTACAATTTGGCGATTCCCAAGGGTGGCAATTCTCTCCAGGTAATTCCGAACGAGATTTACATTCGTAATTTACCATATGAAACTTCCGAGGACTGGGTTCGTCGCACGTTTGGAGCATTCAACGACATAGTTGGATGCTCTGTTTTGAAGCGTTTGAACAAAGGCGGCAAAAACGTTTGGTTTTGTTTCGTTTTCATCCTCAGAAGCTACTTCAATGGCAGTGGAGACCTTTAATGGGTATAAGATCAATGGTCATATTCTATTTTTAGCTTTAGCTCGTCGTCCAGCATCAGATCCAGCGATGTCCATTGGAATATAGCATGGCGATACCAAAATCCCTTCAATTTCGCGGGATAGTCAAGAGGCAGATCTAATATCCCTTCAGTCGAGGGATTGTCTCGTTTTAAAAGATCTGGTCGTTGATTCGGATTTGGTAAATCAATTTGGCGATTATGCTGCGCACGATCGTGTAGGGGAAGATGGATGCAACGCGACACCAACTGTCGTATTGAGCGTAAATGCAGCTGGGTCTGAGGCCCATGTTCAAATCGTGAATGATGCCCATCAGGCTTCATTAAGTGGTTCTGAAGTCCACTTTGAGATGCTGATTAAGGCATGCTCTTAGTTGTAAATTCGAGGGATCACCCTTGAACTACATTTGCCTCTAAAAATCAAACGTATAAATGCTTCACATGAGATGTCTCACTTTTAACCTTTGACTATCCTTTGCGAGATCAAGATTGATTATTTTGGGAGGAATAGAATATAATGTTGGCGTATATGGGAAGTATATGACATAAGAACTAAAGTTAAGATGAGATACTTCCTAAGAACGTGTCTTCTATTAGTGGGTAATAATATATTGCAATGTTTGCATCGAAATTATTTTATAGTTTTGGACGGTTGATTGATGTCAGGTTAATTACGGTTTTCTTCGATTTTTGAGTATCTATGTTTTGGACGGTATGCATATATCCCGTGCCGGACATGACTTAGATCTTTGTCCATGCCGCTGCTAAGTATTAATTTTATATGATAAGGGTTTTCTAGATGCTCCCAATAAGAAAGGGAGTAGCATGTGGAGACAGGCCCCAAAACACAAAATGAACAATTAATTGCATGGATACAATTCCTCCATCTCCGCGGTCCAAACAAGCGTCCAAAAGATAAAAACAAACCTAAAGAACGGAACAAGATCATCAAAACAGGAAAATACAAACATAAAAGACACCCATAAAATTATTGGTACTATATTAATTTGGATCGAAAAGAGCTCCTGTAACACACTATCGAAAAACGACTCTACTCCGAGTAAGAGAAAAACGAAAGAATCTGTCCTGATGACTTCCCCAGCAACAAAAGAATAGGCTTTCACCTTCTTGACTGCCAACTCTACGCTAGGGATAATAGCAGAAAAAACCTCGGAACTAACCCAAGCCAGAATAGTAGCCGCTATCTCACATCCGCCGAGATGGCCCCACTACACACCCCCATCTCAAAACCTCCGACCAAATGAGCCAAGCAAAAACACATTGGATATGCAGATGCCAGCATTCCTTAAGACTCAACCCACAAAGAGACACCAACACCGTTTCATTGGAATAAGGACACCCCGACTTTACAGAAAAACACTAGTCGGGATAGCATGATGGAAACACGACCAGACAAAAGCATACCCGAATCATACGTAAACCATAGGAACGCGGAAAGTTAAAGGGTGCCTTATCAAATTTTGTCTTCTACAACAAATAGAATTTTGGCATTTGCTTTTTAATGCCACTTCTGATCGTCCATCTTTTCTGAGTAGTGTTAGTTGATTCAAATGAGAGTGGGTTAGTGAGTTATCCAAAACAGAGAGTGGGTTAGTTAATTCAAGAATGGGTAGTGGTGGTCATGGCTTCGTGTATAATGCAAGTCATGGCTTCCTAATATTTAGGCATTAATTATATTAGTGGGTAGAGGATCTATAATTAGTGTTGGATAGTTATTTCTATTTCCTATTTAATGTTGTAGTCGTGAATCAATTTAATTCAAGCAATTATCATTTTCTCTTGTTATTCTCTTATTTTCTCTTGTTAATATTTGTCATCCTACATGGTATCAGAGCAACAAAGGAGAGACAAATATCAGTAGAGAAAAATCTGTCTTATCTCCACCAGCAGGGGAAAGGAATCAAGAGAGAAGTGAGAAGTAAATTGAGTGACACAAATTTGAGTGATACACAATGAGAATGGCGAACAATGGAGGTGGATCGCAACCACTAATTCCGATGTTCAAAGGTGAAAAATATCATCTTTGGAGCATCAAGATGCAGAACATGTTCAGATCGCAGGAGCTATGGGAGATCGTTGAGAATGGGTACAGTGAACCAGCAGAGTCACCATCAGAACCTGATCAAAGGTTGCGTGATAGTCGCAAACGTGATGCTAAGGCGTTGTTCTTCATCCAAACTGCAGTGGATGATGATATATTTCCCCGGATTTCATCCGCCAAAACAGCAAAAGAGGCATGGGAAATTATCAAACATGAGTATTTTGGCGATAAGAAGGTAATTGCCGTTAAATTACAATCTCTCCGTTCTGACTTTGAAACTTTGAGAATGAAAGAAAAAGAGTCGGTGCAAAGTTATTTGTCCAGAGCGTCTGGAGTTGTTAATCAAATGAAGTCCTATGGTGAAACTTTTACTAACGAAGTTGTTGTTGGTAAAGTGTTAAGGAGCTTAACGGCAAATTACAATCATGTGGTAGCTGCAATTGAGGAATCTAAAGATCTCTCTGTTTACACATTTGATGAATTAATGTGTTCCTTGTTAGCTCATGAAGTCAGGATTAATAAGGATGATGAAAAAGCAGAGGAGAAAGCCTTTCAGGTGAAAGCAGAATCATCCTTTAAAGGGAAGTTTGAATACTCTGGAGGAAGAGGCAGAGGTCGTGGTGGCTATCGTGGTCGGGGTCGAGGCCGCGGTAGAGGTCGAATTCAGTTTTCAGGTGAATGCAATTACTGCAAGAAATTTGGCCACAGAGAAGCTGACTGCTGGTCAAAACAGAGGAGTGAGCAGAAGCAGGCAAATTTCACCTCCACCATGGTTGATGACAACAACGAAAGCAGGTTATTTATGGCTCACTCATCTAATGAAAGTAATACAAATTGCAGCTCGTTGTGGTTCCTTGACAGTGGCTGCTCCAACCACATGTCTATGTCAAAGAAGTTGTTCAAAGATCTTGATGAGTCGAAAAAATGCATTGTTCGACTTGGAGACGATAAGGAGATGTGAGTTGAAGGAATGGGAACAGTTGCAATCAAAACCATTCAAGGTGATGTTAAGTTACTTTATGATGTACAATATGTTCCTGTTTTGGCCCATAATTTGTTGAGTTTGGGGCAACTGATGCTTACTGGCTATCGTATTGAATTTGATGATGGTATGAGCTGTGTGATTGATAAGAAATCAGGCCATTGCATTGCAAAGATACACATGACTCCAAATAGAATGTTTCCTCTTGATATCTCTAATGTTATGCCATCTAAAGCCTTGATTGTCAAGCAACTCAGTGAGTCTCAACTATGGCATTTGAGATATGGGCATCTATATGCCAAGGGGCTAAGAATTCTGAGTCGTATGGTTGCTGGTCTTCCAAGAATAGACGACATTCACTTTTGTGAAGGGTGCGTTTATGGGAAGCATGCTAGAGCTTCTTTTCCTGTTGGAAAATCTTGGAGAGCCTCTGTAAGTTTGGAACTTGTACATGCAGATTTGTGCGGGCCTATGAAAATTGAATCCTTGGGATGTAGTCGATATTTCTTATTGTTCACTGATAATTTTTCGCGCATGAGTTGGGTGTATTTCTTAAAGTGCAAATCTGAAGCTTTTGATAACTTTAAGAAATTCAAGGCACTGGTTGAGAATCAAAGTGGTAACTGCTTGATTACTCTTCGAACTGACAGAGGTGGTGAATTTATGTCTGGTGATTTCACTAACTTTTGTAATGAGCATGACATTCACAGAGAACTCACTGCTCCATATTCACCTGAGCAAAATGGAGTTGCAGAGCGAAAAAATCGTACAGTGGTTCAGATGGCAAGATGTATGTTGAAAACAAAGGGGCTTCCAGATAAGTTGTGGGGAGAAGCAGTTGCAACGGCAGTGTATTTGTTGAATATCTCTCCAACAAAGGCCGTTCTTAATCAAACACCGTATGAGGCATGGAGATGCAAAAAGCCATCAGTAAGTCATTTAAAAGTTTTTGGTTGTATAGCGTATGCTTTGGTAAACCTTCGCTCCAAACTTGATAAGAAATCTGATAAATGCATCTTTATTGGTTATTGTCAACATTCCAAAGCATATCGTCTATATAATCCAATTACTGGAAAAGTTGTGATTAGCAGAAATGTCATGTTCAATGAAGAAGGCAAATGGGAGGAGATAGAAAAGAATGGAACAACTGATGATGTTTATGCAGTGGAGGATGAAAATGTTGCATGTGCTCCTCCAACAATTACTCCACCGACTACATCTCCTTCTACTCCGTCAAGTACAACTCCATCTACGCCTGATGGAAATAGCAACATGTCTCCATCTACTCCACATTCAAGTAGCAGCAGTGAAACACCACCAAGGAAGTTCAGAGAGTTACAGGATATCTATAATTCCTGCAACTTTGCTTTATATGTATCTGACCCATTTTATTATGAAGAAGCTGCAGAAATACCAGAATGGCAAAATGCAATGAATGAGGAGCTACAAGCCATTGAGAAGAACTCAACATGGGAGTTAGTTGATTCTCCCAAAGACAAGAACATTGTTGGGTTGAGGTGGGTGTTCCGAACAAAGTATAATGCTGATGGAAGCATTCAGAAAAGAAAGGCTCGGCTCGTAGCCAAAGGATACTCTCAGTTGCAAGGTATTGATTTTGATGAGACTTACTCTCCGGTTGCTCGATTTGAAACCGTAAGAGTATTCTTGGCCTTAGCTGCTCAGTTGAAATTTCCTGTGTACCAATTTGATGTTAAATCTGCTTTTTTGAATGGTACGTTAGAGGAGGAAGTATATGTTTCAACCAGAAGGCTTTATTGTTTGTGGCAGTGAAAACAAAGTCTACAGGTTGAGGAAAGCTTTGTACGGGTTAAAACAGGCCCCTCGTGCTTGGTACAGCAAGATTGATGCTTTCTTTCGTGATAATGGGTTCTCCAGAAGTGAGAATGAGCCTACCCTTTATCTGAAGCGACAGAAAGATGGAGAATTTATGGTGGTATGTTTATATGTTGATGATATGATTTATATGGGCTCTTCTCAATCATTAGTTGCTGAGTTTAAAACAAGCATGATGAATGAGTTTGAAATGACTGACTTGGGTTTGCTGCAATATTTTTTGGGGCTTGAAGTGAAGCAATCAGATGAAGGCATTTTTATTTGCCAGAAAAAATATGCCTCTGATTTGTTGAAGAAATTTAATATGAGCAGTTGTGATGTAGCAGTGACTCCTATGAATACCAATGAGAAGTTACAACGTGAAGATGAGACAGAGAATGCAGATGCGAGACACTTTCGAGCCATTGTGGGTGGTTTGAATTATCTTACACACACTCGGCCTGATATCTGCTTTGCTGTTAGTGTGGTGTCAAGATATATGCATAGTCCATCCAAACAACATCTTGGTGCAGCCAAGAGGATCTTGCGTTATGTAGCTGGAACGACTAACTTTGGTCTTTGGTATTATAAGGTGTCAACTTGCAGGTTGTTCGGGTTTACTGACAGTGATTGGGCAGGAAGCTTGGATGACAGAAAAAGCACTTCACGCAATTGCTTTAGCTTTGGTTCTGGAATGGTAACATGGAGCTCAAAGAAACAAGAGATGGTGGCTTTGTCATCATGTGAAGCTGAGTACACCGCCGCATCTGCAGCAGCAAAACAAGCTATGTGGCTGCGAAAACTTTTAGCTGATTTCAATTTTGAGCAAATTGGAGCAACAGAAGTATATTGTGACAACAGATCAACAATAGCTATCACAAGGAATCCTTGCTTTCATGGGAGAACAAAACACATCGACATCCAACATCATTTCATACGACAACTTGTAGCTGATGAGAAGATCAAGTTAACTTTCTGTGGCACGAACGATCAAACCGCTGATATTCTTACAAAATATCTTCCACCGGCTAAGCATCAATTCTTCATGACAACATTGAGAGTGTGTGACTTTGAATCAAGGGGGAGTGTTAGTTGATTCAAATGAGAGTGGGTTAGTGAGTTATCCAAAACAAAGAGGGGATTAGTTAATTCAAGAATGGGTAGTGGTGGTCATGGCTTCGTGTATAATGCAAGTCATGGCTTCCTAATATTTAGGCATTAATTATATTAGTGGGTAGAGGATCTATAATTAGTGTTGGGTAGTTATTTCTATTTCCTATTTAATGTTGTAGTCGTGAATCAATTTAATTCAAGCAATTATCATTCTCTCTTATTATTCTCTTATTTTCTCTGTTAATATTTGTCATCCTACAAGTAGAGGAGATGTCACGTTCTGTGAGTAGAGTGACAAGATCATTGAGTGCAAGATTAAGAGGTGTCCCCACGTCTGGATTGCGGGGACAACCCTTCCTCCGACTCCAATACCACAAAGTCTTTGTCCTAAACCCAGAGATTGTTCTCGGCGTCTAACTCCTGTAGTTTCTGCCGCAGAGCATCTCTTGTTGCCTTCGTCTTGAATCTTGATTTACCATAGAAAGGACGTGCCTTTGAGGCATGTTGTTTTTTCGATTCAAGTTTTGGCCAAAACACCTCATCAGCAATTGATTAATCCCTTAGGCCTCCTTTGAACCCCACTTCCTCAGAGCGCTCCTAACTCTTGTTCCGTTTTCTTCTAGTCGATTTCTTCTCCTACTGCAGAGTCGGAAGCCCCCCGCTCCTTAACCCAAACAATTATTATTACCTGAGCCTTGAATCCCAATTCGAAGGTTCTCAAAAAAAGGCTTCATAGGAGGTTCTTGAGTCGAATCCGCCTCTCTGGTCTCTGAATCCCTCACGTCTTGACTCGAAACCAGCTCATGACTACCAGCTCCTCTTGATCGGCCTGAGAAAGGCTTCGATTAGGATCATCAAGACAAGTTTTCTGTACCATCACTTTTCCCCCAACCAGCATTGAAGACTTAACCGTGTCTTCCTCAAAATCTTGAGGACCCGTCATTAGAATATCGTTCTTATTAAAAGACCAACTCAACTAAAAGCTCAAGCTGATAGTTGAAGGCCCAAATATAGTTATATTCTAACACGCTCCCTCACGGAAAAACTCGTTTATGAGAAAAGTGATAAGAGCTAACCCATTTTGGGCAAATTTGATAAATAAAGAATAAATTAGATTTTTTTTTTGTAGAGAGTGAGGTTTGAACCCGAGTCCGTGAGGAATCAAGCTTTGATACCATATTAGAGGACCAACTCAACTAAAAGCCCAAACTGATAGTTGAAGGTCTAATTATAGTTATATTCTAACGGTTATGATGTACCACTATGAGAACAACCGAAAATGCTTCCCCTCTGCCTTCACTTCAACTCGTTGTATCAATGGGGAGAACGGGACTCATCTGGATCAACACCATTTGTTCCTCCAAATTCACCCCTGAATAAGCATCCGGGTGAACCGAAGTGTTAGAATATAACTATAATTAATCCTTCAATTATCAACCTTAGCTTTTAGTTGAGTTCGGAGCGGATATACGAATCCAGAGTCAATCGCTCAGCTCCGAGGATCAGCGCTGATCCAAAACAATTGAATTTTTAACGAGAAAAATATTAATTAATAGTAGCTACGATTTTATTCAACAATCAATCATTTTGGACAGTTCTCTTACAAAATATGTAACGGAGCACTATAGCCACCCATATCAAAGAGAAGGTCATTTAGTTTCCATCATATTTCATGTAATTAAATGTTGTGTGGGCATATATACATATACACATACACATACACATACACGTGCTTATTACATTTTCGTAGCAACAATGTAGGAAACGCATGTAAAGTTTAGTTGGGCGCAACAAGCTGACTAAAATTCATAGGAGTGACATATTTGAGTCCTGCGCCGTACAAGGTCAAAGCTGCCAACCTAGAGGCCGCCTCAGTTGGATGGTACATGTCCCAAAACAGATGGTCCGCTCTGTTGTCGCACAGGTTCGGATTGTTCTTGTAATAGCAAGGCCCTTCTCCGTTGAATGTCCCGTTACCGCAGCATGCACTTTTCGTCTCCGTAAACCCTAATAATTCCCAAAAGTTATACGATCAATGTATGTTATGTTATGATGATCGAAAATGGAGTTCAATTTCGTACCAAAAACTAGAGGGTTCTCCATGAAGTCCATGGTCATGTCATAAGCATTCCCAAGTGAATACTTCACTCCCTCTACTTCCAAGCTCAATTTTTGCAACACCGTCTTTGTTACGTTGAACAATGCTTGAGCGTAATTGTTCAGCTCGTCCAAACAACCTCCGCTGCTCCCGTTCAAGGCCCTCGCGTACGGGCAACA
This sequence comes from Erodium maritimum, assembly GCA_963921825.1. Taxonomy (NCBI): domain Eukaryota; kingdom Viridiplantae; phylum Streptophyta; class Magnoliopsida; order Geraniales; family Geraniaceae; genus Erodium; species Erodium maritimum. Next base: position 11,500,476 of record OY997588.1, on the reverse strand, counting down.
CCCAACGGGCGGCGGGCTTATGATCCCAAATCTCCGCGCTCCCAATTCAGTCAAACTCTGAACAACGACGACGCAAAGGTACAATGGTAATGTTCTTTATAAGATGTATAGAAGTCATATAATTAAGGGGGAAACGTCATTTTGCCGTCCATTATATGACATTTGAGGTTATATGACTAACGAAATAGAATATTCCGTCCATTTGTATTAACAAAAGCGTGTGATCAATACTTAAGGTAGTGCATTTGTCATTTTTAAACGTTGGGTAGTGTAGTGTTTGTAACCAATACTTAAGAATAAGTTTCCATATTTAATCTATATTTTTATCAACAATTTCTAATCCATCCAGATTCTTATACTAGTAAACCGTACAATTCTTATAGCGATAAATTAATTTTCACCGATGGAAGTAAGGGAAGTCACTGACCTTTAACTGGCCGTAATATGTAGCTTGAACATTACTCATGAAATCAGTCTTGCTTATTGTGGTTCGATTGTAACGGTAGTGATCAAATATGTCGTTACTTCCAATAGATACGATGAACAATGATTTCGAAAGAACATCTGAATCTGTTAGATTTTGACCGACCAAATCTTGAAACTGTTTGATCTGATCGTCCAGTGTTGATACTTCGATCTTCAGTTGTTCGAACATATATTTACAAAATAATTAATCATTGGTTTTAGTGAAAATATTCTCATCAATATTGATTTGTAAAGGGTAAATTATGTTGACATACCCCGTACTATACGCGTTTAACGGATAAATACCCCAAAATTATTTCGTAACGAAAACATACCCCGATTTAACACTTAATAACAACATCCCCATTTCATCCATTTTCCCGTCAATTTATTGTTCATTTTTTCAGAAATTCTGAAACTATCCGTAGTTTTACAATCCTAAAACCAATTCAACCATAAATCCAACCCTAAATCTCTCTCCAAACCTAAATCTAACCCTAAAAATAAATGGAAAAATGAATGGAAGGGGAATGTTGTTACTATGTATTAGTTCGGAGTATGCCTTCGTTACGAAATAACTTTGATATATTTATCTGTTAAACATAATTTATCCAATTGTAAAAGACTAATTGTACTTACGTATAATTGAGAGCCGGTGGTATTGATTATTCCAGATCCTCCTGATGCAAAATTGACACCCCAAATTTTTGTCTCGTTACAATCAGCACAACTTGAATTTTTAGCAGTCAAGTATGGCGGCGGACTCTCCTCGTATCCCATTAGCTTTGCTAATATTATGGAAGAACAAAGCACAAATCATAAACACTATACATACATATAGCACAAAACTTTGTTGTTTAAAGTATATATATCTCCAACTTTTAGCTCATGCAATATCTTAGTTGACCACTAATAAATTTAACTCGTGTGAAGGAAAGTTGTCGCATCGTTTGTTTCAATCTATAGGGAATATATTATCACTTTCTCAAATAAAAAAACTATGAAGCAAACACTATATTGTGCTTTGAATTATAACTTACAAAATCAACTCTCGACCAAAACTTCGAAATGATTTAGCACTACTTTACTAATGTACGTATAATCTAACAAATAAACTACTTCATCAAGAACTATTAGTTAAGTGTGCATGTGCAAATTAGTTCATGAAGTTAAATGTATAGTACGAACCAATTTGGTCAGCAGTGTTGAAGCCATTACTAAACCTTCCAGTCGCTACAGAACCAGGATAATCGATCCCGTTATAGGGGAAATTGGCCCTGGCTCGACTAAAGAGCAATAAATTATTCGTTCCAACGTCCATGATCGAGTCCCCGAATATGTACATACCCGGGACAGCTTGGGAGGTCGTGGTTGCGGCCATGGTCAAAAGAATTGTTATAAGAAGAAAGCAAATAATAATCGTGCACCTCATTTCTTTTTCTTCTATATGATATGTGAAGATAAATTAAGTGTATGTGATTTGGTGAAGTAATTAGGAGGTTTAGTTGGTCACTGTTTTATACTAAAAACGTTTAAAAAAATGAACGAGTGTGTGTGGAGTTGTAGGCTTCGATTTCACCAATCTGTACATACAACAAATAAGAACGTGACGTACAGTGGAAAATCGACTGATTTTTCTAAGCTCTTTTGATTTTACGTAGGAGAGAAATCAAATCTTGTGCGAAAATTACATATACTTTTTATATTTAGAGCTTGAACAAAAACATTATTAGTTATAATCGCTATACATGTCTTTTTCAAACAAAGTGAAGTTTTTTTTTTCAAACAATTGGAACATGTTAATTGGTATTATATATGGAGATGTTTATGCGGCCACGGGTTGGAAAATTATTGTCTATCTTGTTGGTGTTTGGTTCTATTTCATGTTTTGTGATTTAGATAGGAACGATGTGAATTGTCTTGTCTTTCGTATTGAAATCTTCGAAAATTCCTAAAGAATATGCTTCAAAGGCTAATCATTTTGGCCTTTACCTTTGTTAATTTAAGAATTTTGGATACCGCCTAGGCGCTGGAATGGGCTCTATCGATCCGATTTATCCTCCTAGGGCGCTCCAGGCCGTTTGGGCGGAATATGACCGATTGATCCCCGATTCGACCAATTAATCACCGCCTGACCGATTAATTGAGCGGGTCGGTCAAGCGTTGGGTCAGATTTGTAGTTAAAAAAACAGTTTCTAACCTTTTACAAACCAAATGAAACCATAAAATTATGCTAGTTGATAGTCATACTTATTGATATTCTTTTAAGATTTGTATGATACTTTTAGTTTAATAGAATATTTATGTTTTTATTATATTTAATGTTTGATATTATTAATATTTTTTATATAATATATTTGATAATATATAATAAAAATAATAATCCGATTAATCTCCGATTAATCCCCGCCTACCGCCTAGGACCCCTTCCCGCCCGACTAGCGCCTAGCGTTTTTTACAACCTTGCTTCTAATGGCACAAAAAACTTGAATCCAACTTTCTAATATTAATCAATGATATTTAATTGGAAAAACTATGAGAGCTAATTATCAACAACATGTACTTTTTAAAAACTGATTGTAGACTTATTCATTAATCAATATGATACTGTAGACTTAAGATAATTACGCAAAATAACATTTTCTGTTAGAAATGACAGAAAATGTTACGCAAAATAACCTAGCTCCAAGCCCAAGGTTGGCATCACTAGGATATCCACGCTCATGGTCGTCATCGCCATTCCCGGTAGGTGATCCATCGGGGCAGGAAGCATGTACGCGCCCAGAGGCATCATCATCCCATGTGGCTGAGAAGAGGTTTTAGGAAGCAGTGTCAGTGTCGCGGCTCCCAATCGACTAGCAGTGTGGGGACGGCGTCAACGACGCCAAGGCCGCGATCAATGGAGGTATGTTGGACGTGGCTCGCCTTGAACGATGGTCATGGGTTGGGTTTGGAGGCTGAAGGGAGAGTGGTCGGAGGGGATCAGGGTCTCGCGTTTGGTCTTATCTTGGTAAAGAAGATGCTTTATCAACTTCTGACTGGACGCCGATGGCATGTATTGAGGCACTCCGCCGCCAGAGGTACATGGGAGAAACTTTGGGGATCATGTAAGGTTGCACGTGGTCGATTAGTTTCTGGATCGGTGTCTCGGACTGTGTTGGTGGTGTGGGGGCCTTGAGAGCAGATGGATTATGGAGGCGGTGGAGATCGACGGGAGGAAACGAGACAACGGCTGGATCGAGAAAGAGAGAGCACAAAACCCTAAAGGAACGATTGAAAAAAATAATTGCCCGTCTTGTTTTCCAATTTATTAATTTACGTTGGTGTTCTGGTAATTTGTTACAATAAATCAAATAATTACTTTAATAAAAGATAAAAACATTAAATAAATTTAATTTTTTTTTTATTTTAGTAAAATGGTTGTTATTGCATTAGAGACTAATGTCTAATAACTCGGTTAATTGAGTAAAGATTTTTTTTTGATCAGAGAGAAAGAAATGCATTAAAAAGGAAGTGTGGGTCCCGGGATAGAAACTACAACCACCAAACCAAAGTCCAACAAAAACCGGCCCAAAGGCAAAAGAAACAAAAGCAAAAGCAAAAAAGAGAAAAAAAACCACCCCGGTCCAGCTCAACAACCACAATCCCAACAGACTGGTGAACAGTGCCTCAGGAGATCGCTCGGGCAACCTTGATCGGACTAGTGAACAGTACCATAGGAGACCACACGGGTGAATCCTCTGGCCTCAATAAGGCTAAGTAATCCATGCTCCTCCACCCGAAAACGGGCAGATCGGCCCCAAAACGTGACCCCGGAACAAGTACTCACCAGACCCCGCCAAGATCAGCTACCCCAAGATGACTCCTGAACAAGTACTCACCAGACCTGGCGAATGAACCCACCGAAGAGGATCGGGGGACAAGGTGCTAAGCTCCTCGAACATGATACATCAATCCTCAAACGCTCCTAGTCAGCGCAGCAGCCGGAGACTCGATCCACTCGAGAAAGATGAAAAGCCGACTGGATGCTCTCAGGCTGGAGAAGGACCCCTGTTGAACCCTAGCTAGAAGAATGCTCGGCTCAATGCTAGCGGATCCAGAGAAAACACGACGGTTGCGCTCCAACCAGACATGCCAGTAAAGATAATGTGGAAATTTACAATTAACCAAGCGTTTATTGGAACATATATACAAGATGACAAATCGGGTAGAAGTCTCTCTTATCATAAAAACGGAGAGTACATCCTAACTACACACACCCAAGATTCAATATTCCTCATGATGCAACATCATGACCCTTAAAAAAAGAAAATGCATGCATATGTCTTTCATTTCTCACACAAACAAGAACATAATTGTAATAGCATGGTGCCGTATGAACAATTGTCCATTTTTTTCTTGACCAATGCACTAATTTAATCATTCCCGCTTTATTTTAACTCTGATTAGCTTCAAAATTGCGCCAATATTTTTTATTTTTCCAACGATTATCTATCAAGTAGCATATTGAATATATTTTGAAGCACGAACAAAATTATATCGAGATGATAAAATTAGTGTTGAGTGTTGATAAATCTTCACTGATGAATATTTCATATCGGGGTGATAAACCTAGTGTTCAATGTTGATAAAACTAGTGTTTAGTGTTGATAAAAAAAACATATGTTGGGGGTGATAAAAAACGTGTGTTGAGGTGATAAAAAATAAGTGATGAAGTGATAAAACACATGTTATGTGGTGATAAACCAAATGTTTAGTATTGATAAAAGGGGAAACTCCGCTAAACAACGGTTATTTGACTTTCAATATCACAAACTAACTTAAGGAGTACAAATTTTTTTTATAAAACAACTTATGACTAACGGAAACTGTTAAAGACTAACAGTTTCCGTCAGAAAGTGGACGGCCCGTTAAGTGGAGTGGTGGAAAGACGAAGATACCCCCACAAATCAGATTTCGTTATCTGACCTCCCAATACTCGTCTCTCACTCTCATTCTGTCGAAGCCGACTGGATAATCAGAGAAGGTGAAGCACGAAGGGATAACCAGAGAAGGTGAAGCTTGTGGAGCTCGATTTTGTCATCAACAAGAAGCTGCTCGAAGTAAGTTGAAAATATCTCAGTCTCTATTGTTGTATTCTGTGGAACTAAACGGGTTAAGGTTTGGGCGAAAATCGTGGTATTAGGGTTTAGGGTTTCGAATGTGTAGTTGTTTGAGCTGAAAATAGATGATTATCTCTATTGTCTGAATAAGCAGTATATTGTGAAGGTGTTTGTGGAGTGATTTGAACATCGAGTTAGGGTTTGGGGTAATGTTTTGGGCGAAAAAGAAATTGTGGTTTTGGGTACTGAGATAGTGTTTGTTGGTGCTTAATTTCATATTCAAACATACTCCATAACTACCTTTGTTCACAAGAACCAATATCAGAAGGCTGCATTTTAATACAATGTAATCAAAAGGGGAAAATAATACTCACTACATAGATGAGAATGAAGGTAAAAGGAGCAAGAACTACTCAAAAATCTTATTTAAAAGTGACATGGTCAAGTCAATTAAGCAACACAGTAACATCACTACTTGAAGTTCTCTCTACTGTTCTTTAATTTTTCTTTCATCTTCTTGTGTCTGGCATGTTTGATGGCTGAGAGTTTGTTGCTCCCTCTTTGGGATCTTTCTATTTTAATTAAATGTCTTTTGCTGATAAAAAAAACATCAGACTCACATGTTTCCTTGACTAATTAATGGGGATCCACAATAGAAGTTCTCTTTCCTTTGCCTCTGATTTTCTGGAAATTGATCATGAGTAATGAGTTTTCTAACCAAAATAGCTCATTGTTTGGACCCTTAAAGAGGAGGAAGGAAAGAACCAGTAGCCAATCTACTTTAATCAAAAAAATCGGAGTTTGTTAGCTTTATCAGCTAAAGTTGATGAACTCAGCATTAAAAGTGTTCTTGTTATGGTATAAGTATTAACTGGTTCTCAGTTCTAAATATCTATTTTAACAATTGACTGCTTCAAAGTGATGTTTGTTAAATTTGTGGTTCAACCTCGCATACATATTGATATATGTCGATGTTTGGAAAAAAAATGAATATGATTGTTCGTATTTGTTGTGTTTAGTTTCGAAAATCTGTCAAAATTTTGTTTTGCTGTGCATATGCATGTGTGTGTGATGTACTTTATGCATTGTTTAGACATATAAATTAGAAGGAATGTTGAATGTGAACTGATTAGATGTTGGTTTGGTAATGTTGAAAATCTGCAGATGTGGAAGAAACGAAAAGACAGTCGTGGTTTAGTTGATGAACCATCTGAGGATGAGTTAATTGCTGAGGCATAAATGTTTGATGACTTACTCATAGATGGTGATTTACTAGAAGATGAAGGGCCAGAATTTGATGCTGAAGATCTAGGGTATGAGGGGGGTGATTTTGTAGTTGATGAAATGGAGTCCCTATAGAAGGTGATGGAGCTGATGGTGGAGGTTATGGTGAAGAGCCAGGAGATGATATTGAGGAAGCAGGAGCTGGTAATGAAGATCCAAGAGGTGGTACTGATGACGAGGGCTTCGGTTCTTCAACAGATGAAGAGTATGATGTTGGTGAAGATGAGGAATCATCAACATCTGAGGTGGTGGGGGGGGGGGGGGGATTTAGCATCAGATGGGGAGGTTTTATCAACTGATGAAGAGGCCATAATGGCTATTTACTATTCACATTTTTTGTTGTCTTATATGTGGTGGGAGACATTACCATGTGCTTGACTAGTACCCTTTTGCAACACCCTATGGGAATCGTATTCCCTCCCTTCTATGACACATTACATGAGCTTTTTTTAAGTACTTTGGATGGGAGGAGCTTTGAATGGACATCTCTTTGCTTTTTCGAAACTTGACATGTGATGAAAATATTTACATTCCAATCCTTGCAAATTTTGTATTTATAATTGTTGCCTATTGCTTAGGTCATTAAATATGACCCTATAAAAACCCTTGGCCATCACCATTGAGGACCACACCTCAAAATGGATAAAAAATCAGCATCAGATGTTGAAGCTTGGGCCAAGTACAAAGAATGGGAACGAAGAGGTGGGTACTTCACACCACAGTCCTCGTTTGAGATAAGTGATCAGTGGAACAAAGCTTGGTCTTATCCCACTCCTCCACCCGAGGCATACGGCTCTCCATCCGAGCAGTGGATACCTCCATCACAAGATGAACCTCCATCACAAGATGAAGTTCAAAGTCATCCTCCCCAAGAAGTACCTCCTGCTTAAGATGAAGTTCAAAGCCACCCTGCTCAAGATGTAACTCCATCACAAGATGATGTTCAAAGCCACCCTTCCCAACAACTACCTCCACCGAAAAATTCACCTCCTACCTCTGAATATGAGGCTGATGTTGACGATAGTGAAGACGATAATGATTTCTGGTCCTCTGCAGGTAGTCAAACGGCATCTCCTAGTTTATTTAGAAAACCGTCTAAATAACTTATGTTGTTGTTTCGGGTTCTCTAAAAATAAAATTGACATGCTTATCATTTGGTGTTATACACGTTTCATCTCATGCTATTAAGGACTACCATGAACTAAACAATACAAAAAACAAATATGTGCAGCATTAACACCAAGAAACATAATATTGCATAAGAAACATAATATTGCAGTAACACCAACAAACATAATATTGCTTCAGAAACTTAATATTACATTAACACCAAGAAACATACATTGCTTAGGTCATTACAAGGATTCACCAACCAAATATTCAACACACATTGCTTAGGTCATTACAAGGATTCACCATAACTACTTACCTACCTACATAAGCAAAATAATATTGCAGTAACACTAAGAACCAACTTGCACACATTGATTCACTGCGTCTCTTTCAATTCATGACTTCCATCACTAACTAAGAACCATAAAAATGCACTAAAAAGGACCCCATAAACAAAACAAAGCAGCTGCTTTGATGAACACTTAGCGCTTGGTAGACTATTGTTTTTTCCTCCCTTACAGCTTCTTCTAATCTCGCAATCCTTTCATGTAGCTCAGGTAGTACTTCATCGTCATCAACCCACTGGAAAAAATTACAACTCCGTTGCCTCTGCACCCATGTATTAACATCATCAAACAATTTTACATCGTAATTCACATCTATTAACATCATCAAACAGTTTTACAAATATATCTTTCACTTACATTGTAGTATTTCCCACATCCATAAAATTTTCTCCCGGGATTATTTACCGAGTACGATGTCATGATAGGTGCTGGAACTCCACAATAGCACAAGACTATCTTCTGCCTTCCAAATTGAACATCCTTAAACACAAAACAAAAATAATCACATTTTAACAATACACTAAAAATTCTTAAAACAAAAAAAAATCACATTTAAACAAAATTCTTAGCCTCAATTTCACATTTTAGTGTTACTGCAATATTAGGGTTCTTATGTATCGGGTTGGGGGTAATTTCAGATTTTCGTAGCCTCAATTTCACAATTTAGAAACCCTAAATATTTTGGGTTTCTCCATTTCTAAATTGTTCTTCTCAAATCCATGAGACATTCGACCTACAATCGACCTTCAGAAATGAATTAAGAACAAGGGGATAAACACTTACCATTGCAGCTACTCGATTGCCTCTACAAGCTGCTCGACTTCGTCTTCGTTGATTTTGGCTCCTCTCTGCGTGCACCTCCTTCCGTCTACAAGCTCTACTCTGTGTCCACCTCCTTCCGTGTCCTCGCTTCCTCTCTTGTGGCTGTCTCGCTTCCTCTCTTCTCTGCGTGCAACACAGTCGGTTTTTGGCTTCTCCAATCGTCTTTTTCTTCTCAAATAGGGCTTATTTAACAACTAACTCTACCGTTCCAACACACAAAGGCAAGGGCACTTTGGCCTTTTTCAAAAATGTTTCCACCCACGTGCACAACACCTGTTTTTTCTCTAACGGATTCTGTCAACATTGACAGATTTCGTTGGTCCTGTACACTTTTCGTTAGTCTACCGTTACATTCTGGAAAAAAAATCAACTAACACGTTAGTTTGTGATATTGAAAGTCAAATAACCGTTGTTTAGCGGAGTTTCCCCTTGATAAAACTAGTATTCAGTGTTGAAAAACTAGTACTCAATGTTGATAAAAGACATGCGATGAGGTGATAAAACACATGTACCGAGGTGATAAAAACAAGTGACGAGGTGATAAAAATCATGTTTAGTTTTTATAAAATGAGGTGATAAAACTAGTGTTCAGTGTTGATAAAACTAGTGTTCAGTATTAATTAAACTAGTGTTCAGTGTTGATAAAAATCACACATATATAATTAGTCATATATTTCTTATTTGGGTCATTACAAAACGGCGACGCATGTAATTAGTCAGCCATCATGGTTTGTGAGATTCACAACAGCCAACTGACTAAAATTCATGGGAGTGACATATTGGAGACCTCCACCGTATAGGGTTAAGGCAGCCAATTCGTAAGCAGCCTCAGTCGGATGGTACAAGTCCCAAAACAGGTGGTTCCGCCTATTCCCGCACAGACTCGGCTTATAATATGTGAAGCACGCTCCTTCTCCGTTGTATTCCCCACTTCCACAGCATGCGTTTTGTATGTCCGTAAACCCTAAACACACCATCCCAGTAACAACAACTCATTAGGTTGAGAGTAAACTACAAAGGTATAATCTGAAGTTGGCACGTTTAACGGATGATTACCCTGGACTTCAAAAACTACTGATGCATACTCTGAAGTTACAACTTGTAACTAGAAACCCATTCTGTTAACTAAAATGACGAAAATACCCTCAGTGATTTTTTAAAATATTTTTTAAAATAAAACTGAAGTGATTTTTTTAAATATAAATGAAGTCATTTAATTAGTAAGTATATATATATATAATAAAAGTGATTTTTAAATATTTTTTTAAAAATAAAAATATTGAAGTGTAGTTGAGGGTATTTTCGTCATTTTAGTTAACGGAGGGGTTTCTAGTAACAAGTTGTAACTTTAGGGTATGCATCAGTAGTTTTTGAACTTTATGGTAAGCATCGGTTAAACGTGTCAACTTAAGGTAGTCATTTGTAGTTTTCCCTTAGGTTGATTCAGCTCAACATAACTTATATAATATTAAATGATCAATTGAAGCTAATAGTTGAAATTTCCATTATAGTTTATATTAATTCCAACGAAAACACGTGGATAAAAAAGATGGGTTACCGAAAGCCAAAGGGTCTTCCATGAAGTCGCTAGTCATTGCGTATGCGTTTCCAAGTGAATATTTCATCCCATCTACCTCCGAGCTCAATGTTTGCAATGTCACATTCGCTCTCTCGTGAAACGTTCGAGCATAATCGTTCAATTCTTCCAAACAACCGTCACTACTATTCCCCGTATTCATAGCCCTTGCGTAGGGACAACATCCTATGGGGGGCACGCCTACCACCCCGAATCTACGCCCTCCCAAATCGTACAAACTCTGCATATATACAATAACATTTTGTCACATAACGCAAAGTTATTAAAAATATAGATACTTAACAGAGCCAAATTTGGAAGTCATGGAGAGAGAGAGAGGGACTAACCTTTAACTGGTTGTGGAATGTTGCTTGGATGTTAAGCATGAAATCGAACTTAGAAATAGTGGTGCGATTGTAACGATAATGATCGAATATGTCATTACTTCCAATAAGTATGACGAAGAAGGCTTCCGATATAATATCATTGTTCGTTAGATTCCCTACTACTGATTTAAATTGTTCGATCTGCATGTCCATTGGTACTACATCTTTCTTCATTTCCCAAACATTCAAAAAATTAATATCGATTTAAATAAATCGAGTATTGTATTTAACACTTTGAAAAAATTAATAATAATCGACCGACTATAAGTTGAGGCTTACGTATAATTCAAATCCAGTCTGATATAAAATTCCAGCTCCTGCTGAAGCAAAATTGACCCCTCGCAATATGTTCTTCTTAAAAGTTGATGGTTTGGACTGTAGAGCGAAGAAAGGGGGTGGGCTCCTCTTATACCCTAATAGCCTCACTAATTATCCACAATAAGTTGAGGTCAAATTTGTAATAACATCTTATATTATAAATAATAATTAAAAAATTGGTTAACGGGACTCACCAATTTGGTCAGCGCTGTTCAAGCCATTGCTAAACCTTCCCGTTGCAACGGAATAAGGATAATCGACGCCATTATAGGGAAAGTTAGACAATGCTTGACTGTAGAGCAAGTAATTGTTCGTGCCAACGTCGGCGGTGGAGTCCCCAAATACGTAGACGGCGGGCACAATTGGTTCTTCGAAGGGCGAAGCTGAAGCTGAAGCAACGACCGTGACCAAAAACACGATTGAAAGATGAGAGTATATAAATGAAAACCTCGTGAAGCTCCGCATATTGATTCGTGAGGTCTATACGGCTTTCCAAGTGTTTATTATGATGTGTTGTTTTCATAGTTGCCATTTTATGATAAGAAGGTGAAGAAAATGTACAAGAGGTAAAGTCAATGTAGTGAAATTCTATGGAACAAGATACGTGAGGAGCATACGTATGAAAACAAATTAGACAGCTATGATCCCTTGTCCGAGGATTAGCGGAGTCACCTAGCAATATTGCACTTGTTTATATCTCAATGAGATCTAGCAACTGCTGATCTCTCCATCACAAGTACTTTGATGCAGTGCATATTGAAGATTTTATGACGAATCGGCTAAAAAACTCGAAAATGCAGCAGTGTCCGAAATTATCGAAACTTTAGCATTTTTCGGGTCGAAACGGGTTCCTGAGCAAAACGCATCGCTTCGCCATGACATACGATGTTTTTCGGCCATCCGAGATCGTTTAGAGGGGCGAAACTGACATTTTAGGGTCCGGTTCATTATTTATTGTTTTTGAGATGTCCTTTATTTCGAACTAGGGTTTTGGGTAGTAATTTCCTTATTGTATTAGGACTTTGGGGTACTAGTTTTCTATTTAAGCATTTGTTATTCTTCATTGTAATTTAGATTTTATGCAAAAAATATAAAAACGAGTTCTACTCAATTCTATCTGATTCGGTATTCTGCAAGAATCAACGAATTCGATAAAGGATTCCTCCTTTTCGCTCCGCACTCTGCATCATACTTCATATCGAAGGCGTCGACTCCCAGAGACGCATGCAATAAATACTGTTATTCGTCCAGACTTAATCGAATTCAAGATCTTACATATAAAGGCCTGAGCCTTGACTATTGGGATGTCCCCTTAGGAACGTCTTCAATTCAACGTACAATAGTTTCTAGTAATAAATGTGTTGTATGTTTTTGTTAAAAACTGTATGAGCATTATTTCCAGCAAAATGTGCGCGCAAGACTATAACAAAAGGTATTGAAGATAATTTTTGTAAACAATGTACATTATAGATTATAGACCCTCCATTTTACAAACGCAATTAAGAAGCTGAAACGATCAGTACGGGACAAAAGGGGTCATTCACCAGGAACTTATATGTTGAATGACATCGACTAAATATATTTTTTGGTTTAAACATATACGCATGTTTTACATGGGGATAAATGTTGCTATTGTTCTTCGTTTTCGTTGCTTCCAATATATATACCTAGTGTGAGGTATCATACCTAAGAATTATCGGATTTTCTATATAGATGAGTGGAGAAAGTCAAATATTTTAAAATATATTTTTATTTTTAATAAAATGCTTCACTTGACTATATTTAAATAATATATAAATTATTTCGTCCTTAACAATGTTTCGAACTTTCTTAAACTTTTCTTTTTTATGTTTTGAGCGAAATGTATTATATTTATTAATATATGAACTAAAAATTTCATATAAAATGATCAATGGAATAGTAGATCATTCGAAAACAATCATGCAAGCTATAATTCTAGATATGTAACTTAGATATAGTCGGTTTTAACATAAAAGGTCAAATGTCAAGAAACATGCAATTAAAAAACTTAAAAGACAAAGGAACCAATCCTAACTCGACCTGATACGAATACGGGTGTCTAACTGTTACTTGATCCTCGAGGGAGAACTATGAAATCTATGTAAAAAGTATGTTACTTGTTCCTCTCCAGCGACCCGTATTCCTAAGGGCTCCTCATTTGTCCCAGAGAGGCTGTTTTCCAGCCTTCGCCTAATGCTCTTACGACTCCTCTATAACTACGGTTGGGTTGATGATGAGTGACATATTTTCGGCTAAGGTCTTCTTCGACTTAATGCCCGTTATTGGGATGGAGGAAACCCCTTTCTCGGCTTTCCAGTATGCTATCATCTCTAGGGGTGTCTCCACGGCTCCTACATGTTACTTGTCCCTCCCAATTGTGGGGAAGCTATGGGCCAGATGTTACCCGTTCCTTCTAATTGTGGCTTAGGCGGGACGTTGGTTGTCATAGTCAACAGATGTCCTCGAGACAAACCCTCCCATGTCTCTTTAGTGGGTTGAGGATTCTAGATGGGCATGTGGATCCAAGAATATGTTGACGTTTTAGACAGAACGTGTGCTTTCACTAGCGGGCCATGAGTCATGGATGATAGTGACGAAAACCCCGGGGGAACCACGGGTGATGAACAACTGGACTTCAGTTTTCAATTTGTTGTGAAGTGATTCCCTAGCTTGACCCTCACACAATCAGGAAATTCTTTGAACCTGAGCATCATTGAGCGCTTGAGGGGTTTATAGAGGTCCATCAAGAAACGAACTCTGATCTTGCATCCTTAATAGAGACCACATTAATGACAGTGGATTTTCACGCATCCACCCAAGGTGTTACCCACCGTAGTCCTTGTTGCTTCCGACATAACCGTCGGGGGGAGATCCCAAGCTTGAGCCCATAGTTGGATAAGATTCAACCGGGAAGTAACATCATGTGAAGGGTGGGTCGGTGAGAATGAGAGGGGTTCGATCAAAGCACCATGGTTCATTCTGTCTCACCCTATCCTTCGCCTCATGCGAACCGGAGTATAACCAGTACACGTCCGGAGCCAAGTCTTTGACCACCAGACCTGCGGTTGAGGAACTCTACCCTTTGGTGATGAATCGGAGCATGGTTTTTCGAATGTACAGACGATTGGAGAGGAGGCGGCCAACCATTCAAAACAGGAGGCAGACCGGGGAAGTTTTTTCCGTTAATGTGTATTGAACCTGGATGATAGTGCCCTTGTTCGGGACTACAAACATGTAAATAGGTTGTCTCGTATGTTATCTAGGGATGGCAATGGGATCTCTGTGAACAGCGCTGGCATGGTAGGTTGTCAGTCTGATGAGAGTGGCGCCATGCACGACGGGGATAGAGTGGGGGGAGCAGGAACTCGAGACCTTCAATTGATGGGCTTGCGGGGGACGTTCACCTCAGGCAACAAACAAGGCCAGAGGCAACGACTTGTCCTAAGGGTGGTAGACCATTCAAGGCCATGACACCAACAAGAAGATGGGTTGCAGGGCTCAGTGGGGGTGATGTTCGGGCTAGCTTCGAGCAGTTGGTTTTTGTAGCCCTAAGAACCCTTTTTGAGCATATCACCCTCGTGAGAGGGTCGAGCTGACATGGTCAGTGGTACAACAGATGGAGTCACGTGGGGTGGAGCATTCGAGGCCGACAGGGTGGTGGAAAGAGTAGTCGTAAAGTGGATAATAGAAGCGGATCTATTGAGGACAAGGTAGGATTAGAGAGAAACTTTAGGGTTTTTTCGATGATGTTAATTACATTTTTTTCTTCTTCTCATAGTTAGAAACATAACGAAAAAGTTGAAATTAGTATAGTTTTTTAATGTGTTAAATACATTATAGTACCCTTATGTTCAGTCTACGGACCTTTTGGTACCTTTATTCTTATTTAATACATTTGAGTACCCTATTGGTCAGTCAACGACCAATAGGTGAAATGACATAATTATGTGAAATGACAATTTTACACTTTTGCATTTCAAATGAAGTTGTCTTTTGAGTTAAAAGACTATTTTACTCTTTTGATAATTAATTATTTAATATTTCATTATTAAATGTTAATAATATCATCTATTTCTTAAAATATTCATTTATAATTTTAAGACTTATATATTTTCTTTATCTTTATTTTTTTTATTTCTTTAATTTTTGTTGATTATTTTTTATTTAGATAATTAAAATATTTTAATAAATTTGATTATGATATATATATATATATAATTATTTTTATTTAAATTATATTATTTATCATAATATTATTTTTACAAGTTTTTTTACTAAAAGGTGCGAGATTTCATTATTCTTTTACACTTTATTTTTCTATTGATTTTTCTAAAATCACTAACGAAAATTCTGAAATTCCGAAAATTCTTGAAATCGTGAAAATTTTGGATATCGATCTCTGTATGGGGGTCTACTCTGGCGACGTTTGAAATCGATTTCTGCGAATTCAGTATCGACAAAACCTTTAACGACCTACACAAACCCAAAAATTAAACAAACATAAGGGTACCGAAAGGTCAGTGGACCGAACATAAGGGTACTATACTGAATTTAACCCTTTTTTAAATCTAATAATAAGACCCACTGAACCTGGCCTCGTACTCTGCTACCGTCATCCCCTCCTGTTCCAAGTCTAGGAACTGCCGATGTCTCTCCAACCGAGCCGACTCGGGAAAGTACTGTTCCATAAAAACTGTCTGGAAGATGCTGTAGTCATAACCGACCATGTCCTTCACATGCCTCCACCAGTGGTAGGCGTTGTCTCTCAGCTGATGGGCCGCGAAGGACACCCTGCGACGACCCTCCTCGACACCCGATGTATCCAGGTCGCGCGTGACCTGCTCTAGCCACCTCTCGGCTAGGTCGGGGTTCGGCTCCCCGAAAAATGTAGGTATCCCGAGCTTCAGGAAGTCTAGTAGTGCTCTGGATGTGTGATCCTCTGTCTGACCGGGCCTCACTGGGACCGCGGCTGCCTCTGGAGCTGGTGAGGCCGACTCTCGGTTGGCGATGACCGCCACCAAACTCTGGATTGTCCTGGTCAGCTCATCCAGGGCAGTCATAACGGGTGGGTCTGCGACCGGCGGGACGCTGGGCGTGCCCACAGAAGGTCCCGCATCGCTCCTCCTGTCCTCACCGACAGGAGTACCCTGCGCCTCGGCGTACTCGGCGGGCTCAACGGTTGGCACCCATCCTGGTGTCCCCGCTGACCGTCCCCGCCTGCCTCGCGCGGGCGCTCGTCCCCGTGCCACTGCTGCTCTTCCTCGTCTGCCACGAGCCATCAGCAGGTATCCTCTGCACGGATACACGCAAACGTTCAGTTTGCGAACTCGAATAAAGACAACAGCTCGAATGCACTAATGTTCACCCGGTCTACGTCTATCCCAACGTACTTGTTACTAAACGCTACACCGTTCACGCTAATCATACTTTTATCATAACATCACGTACGTGGAACCTCAAACTTAACCACATAAACGTACACCAAGCCCTTATTCGGTCCTTTATGCACTTACTCATAACTTTCCGCAACCAAGCCAGTGTTCGCTACTCGTCCCTTGCGGGAAAAGTAGTAAAGGGGATGAGCGTTATGCTCACCTCCACGGACACCCGCTCGATTATGGCAGACTAGTAACACACCAAGGACTTACCACTCTAGTCAGGGCAAAACACCAACACAGAACTGAAGCCAACATCCCACCGTCCATGCTAACAACACCTCAAGTACTCGCTCGAGTAAGATGAACCTCGACACGGGAAACACGTCCTCAAAACAGTAAAACACCGCTGCTCGCGCTATTAAAGCCTTAAGTATACTAATACGTAAGCGAAAAAACTCAACAACAACCCAACCGTACACCAGGCCCACGGCCTCTACAACCCACAACCGCAATCAAAAACCCGTAAAACCAACGCTCAATCACACGAACATGAACCGAATCACACAACCACAATCCTAAACGCACAACGAAACCACCCTTTTTCCTTTTTCCTTTTTTTTTTTGGAAATCGGCTGGATCGGTCCGGCAGGTGGGCCGGTCCATATGGGCTTCCGGGCCGACACGCCGTCTGTGCCGGGCTGGTTGCCGGGCCGACATGTTAGCCGGTCCATGCTGGCTGCCGGACCGGACCAGCGAGCCCTTCCTGGTCTCGTACAAGGTCGGCCTGTGGTCCGTCCCGTAGCCGCGACCGTTTCGCCCCTAACTGCCCGTCACGTCGATCTTAGGGCACTCGCATCCTACCCTTCTCCTAGCGACCCACACGCTTGTGCGTCGCAGACACTCGACCACTAAACATAAAACCCAAGTATCAAAACAATGACCAAACACGAGTCACAAAACCCGACTAAACCACAAACAAGCCCAACCGGCCAAACACCCATAACAACAACAACGACGACACCCGCCCACCGGGCCAACCAAAACTGCACAACACGCTCACCGGGCCAACCAACAACAATTACAATACGCCCACGGGGCCAATCAAAGTCAAACACAAACGCCCACGGCGTCAAACAACATCAAAACAATCAATTTTGTAAAGTTTTCTCCACTTCATTTTTAAAACCTCATACTTGACATCCCGCAGTTACAACCCGGTCCAGGCGTCCCCGAACTACGTTGTACCGACTTGATATCAGCACTGTCACGTTCGACTACAGGAGCGCTCCTGAGTCGACCCGCGACAGTTTAAAAACAGTTCACGCAATCACACACAATCAGTATGCCAGCAACAAAATACTGTAACATACACACAAACAAAAACAAGACTCAGGACATGACGGGTCTACACTGACTCGACTCTCCCACCTAATTGACGGACAGTCCGCGGTTTGAAACCTCGAGCTCTGATACCAAGCTGTCACGCCCCAATTTCAGCGAATCGAACTCGGGACGCGAACTTTTAAAACATGAATACTTAAAACCTGTTTTGAATAAAAGCTTTGACATTTCTAATTATTTACCACAAATAATAGTAGTATTTACAATACAAAAACGTCCCAACAAGTGGACAAGGTACACTTCCGTCACTAGACTCAACAAAAGTAAAGACCAGACTCCGCTCCAAGCTCCATGAACTTCAAGAGCTAACCTAGTCCGTCCGGTGATCAGTACCTGTAGGAAAAGCAGATAGGGGTGAGCGTTCGCTCACCTCCACGGATAACAGACTGACTATGGCATAATTAGTAGATAAAGCCAGTAACACTAAAACCAAACCCAACACTGGGACTACAGTCCCCAACTCAAGTACCCAACTGACCCACAACCCGTTACCTTCCTCAACAGACTCAACACTCGATAAAAACAATGTAGACCCGACACAACTATCGACGACCTCCTCCAAGGACACGACAGAAAGAGTACACAACGCCAAGCAAGATCACAAAGGATCGCACACCAAACAAGATCACAAAGGATCGCATACCAGCTGCTCAGTAACCTCTCCCACTCACACGAACACAGATCAGGCTAGCCAAAGAATGCTTACAACCTGTGATACTCAAACTCGGACCAGGCCAGCCAAAGAATGCTTGCAACCTGTGTTACTCAAACTCGGACCAGGCCAGCCAAAGAATGCTTGCAACCTGTGTTACTCAAACCGTGTCAGGCCAGCCAAAGAATGCTTGCAACCCGTTGATACTCAAACTTGGTCAGGCCAGCCAAAGAATGCTTGCAACCTACCGGGATCCACAATCACAATCACAATCACATGCAAGTTCAATCACACAGGCACTCAAGGCCACTCAAGACACCTCAACAATCAAGACTCGGGTTCAACAACCCCACGGGCACTCACTTCCACTCAAGACACACCAACGGTCAAGACTCGGGTTCAACGACCCCACGGTACTCACTGCCACTCAAGACACACCAACGGTCAAGACTCGGGTTCAACAACCCCACGGCACTCACTGCCACTCAAGACACACCAACGGTAAAGACTCGGGTTCAACAGTCCCACGACACTCACTGCCACTCAAGACACACCAACGGTCAAGACTCGGGTTCAACAGCCCCACGGCGCTCACGGCCACCCCCAAACATCAATAGTAAGACACGGGCACTCATGTCCACCCAAGACACCAATTTAAATACACGGCTCTCAAGACCACCCAAACTCAACAATAAATAACACAGGCTCTCAAGGCCACCCAAACTCAACAACAATTAACACGGGCTCTCAAGGCTACCCAAACTCGACAATAAATAACGCACAACAACCTCCGGCATAATCGATGCCTCCAACAGTCCTAAGATCGCTAGTTTCACAAACAACCTCCGGGCATGGTCATATGCCTCCAGTAATTCAATTATCGCTAAGTTCTCTGTTCCTACGACACTACTAAGTGTCACATGCTTTTCTCTTAAACGCTACAATCCCGTATCATGCTTTTCTAATATTTAAATAATCCTACTCAACCCATGACACCCCGGTGTCACATGCAATTCTACTATTAACTTTCCCTAATCAGGGCCGAGATCCGGCTACTTTTCCCTACCTCGTATAAAGATCCAAAAAACGCTCCACTAAAACCCGAGAAGATTACAGTCACTCGCCGAGCTTCCCTTTGCCTCGGTCCGCAGCACGATCTAAAAGAACACAATTTCAAGTACTTTTAAACTAGTACGAATAAACCGAAAATTAATATACTTAACGCCCAAACGTAACCCCGACAATGACGATCACTCCCAAACTTCCCCATTACTCGATATTGCCGATAAAGGACCCGTAAGGGCCAGATTCGCCCGACATGGCGAATCTGCCCGGTTTTGGTTAATTGCCTTCCGGGGATCCAAAAGTCCCCGTTTTCGTTTCTACGGTCTTAGAATATTTCAAGGAACCCAACGCACTTGACGGATTCGAATTCCGACTTCTAAATCAATTAATTAACGTTTAAAGTTTCCAAAACCCGTTAATTACAACTTCTCCAATTTAATTTCAAATTTCGATTTGATTTAAGATAAAAGACCCGGGGAACGTTTTAAACCACCCGAACATTAAAACCCGAGCAACCGAGCACGTGGGCCCCACCCAAGAGGCTTGGCCGAGACCCTAGGGTTTGAGGGGGGGCTCGGCCACCATGTGGTGGCTGCTGCCAGCTCCGGCCAGCCACCTCATGGCCGGCCGGCCACCACCCACGGTGGCCGGAGCTCCTCCCGAGCCTCCGGTCACCGAAAAACGTCATTCTTCTCCTCCAACCACCTCCAAAACGTCTCCTACTATCCCCCAAACTCACTAAAACCCTACCCTTAGTTTATAACAAAACCCTAACATTCAAGAAAATAATCGAAACGAGAATCGGTTTGGATAATACCGTAGAGGAGAACGAGGGGAACGGGATTGCTCTTTGCTTTGACTCGATCCAAGGGCTCGATCACAAACTCTAGCTCAACTTCCCTTCTTCTCTCTTCTTTTCCTTCTCCTTCTCTCTCTAAAACCTCTCTTCTTCTTTCTATTTTAATTCAACTAACAACTAACTACACTTTTCCCCCCTTTAACCCATTAGTTTCGGCCAACACACCACAACCACACCTTTTCCCCCCAAAACTAACACCACCAATTAGTTGACAAGTGTCAAGGTGGGTCCCACACCTTTTGGAAAATATCTAGTTGATATTTTCCAATCAGTTTTGCGAAAATCGGACGTTTCGGGCCCCGAACGGGCACTTTTTCCAAGAAATTACAAAACTTGACGGGCTACAAGGAAACGGCTCAAATAAGACCGCTGCGACGACGGCTAATCTTTTTGGATCCAAAACGGTCCTCGAATGGACCAAAACGTCGCTCGGTTGACTTTTCCAGCGAAAAGTCAACATTTCCCAAATTGATCAGAAAGTTGTCCCGAGTCCCCCGTAACTCACTTTGGTCAAAAACGGGGTCAACTTAAGTCCGGTATGACACTCGAGGTCATTTTAGGTTCACTTAACTGTCATTCTTAAATTTTTTAAATTTTCCTGTTTTTCGCAGGTTTGACTGGCGTTGACCGGGAGTGGTTATTACAGCTCTTCTTCGGATCAAGATACGTTACGTAACCTTAAAGAACTCCAATTTGAGTCTATATGTGGGCATTAGTCAAATTAAATTTCAGAATCGAAATTCGAAAACCAATAAATTGTTTGGACAAAAGAGTTGAGAATGTCCACACTCCTATTTCATTATCATTATCATTAAAAACGTCTACCTGTTTTGCTATATAAAAAAAGACATACTTTTTTTTTGAGAAGAAATGGTAATATTCATTAATAGTAACTTAACTCGGGGACCCCACAGTGGGACGTCGCCGTACATAAATCAAACTGGAATAATTGAAAAACAAGTGCATAAAGAGTAAATGTGCTCATTAGCATAATAGTAGGTCGGGGATTTGGGACTGCGGTAGCATCCGGAGATACCGATACAGTGTACGCCAACCAAAGGAACTGATCGAGCAGACCAGACGATAGGTAAACAATGGTGGACCAATTACTCCCCCGGTATGTCAGCGTGCGTCGTCATCCCTTGCGTGATAGTGGTAAGGCTCCTGAACGCGGGAATGCTGACCCCGAAGTGGTAGGGGAGAAACATGTCAGCTGTTGGTGGTACCAATGCCACCTGTACACCAGGGAGAAGGTACAGCCGACCAAACCCTCCCTGGCCCCGATAGGACTCATTCCTGGAGGCGAGGGTGCCTGAAGCCCCCCGCCGCTGCAGATGACGCCCCAATCGACGCCCCATATTCTTCTTCCTCCATAAGCCCTCGACCCAGGCCCACGTCACCCCCGGCCCGCACCTCTGAAATCCTAGCAGCCTCTCCCGCCGCCAACTCCTTTCCTTTTCTTTGGCACCAAGCAGCCTCTGCCGGCGGCACCCCCGGCGTGACCTCCAAGTTCGATGAGATCAGGGTCGGGGTGACCTCCTCGCCCTTGTCCGACGGTATCACGGAGACCCGTTCCCCATCATCGGCGTCGCGATCAATCCCCAGCCGTCCTGCTCCGCTTCCTAGCCCCCGGGACCTCGGCCCCCTCCCCGGCGTCACACAGTGTTCCTCCGATCTTCATGGGGACCCGTTGGCCGGAGAAGAGAGAACCCGGTGTTTCGTATTCACCTTCCGATCCCTCCGGCCAGTCCTGCGCCATCCCGCCATGGTCCTCGCCGTCCCGATCCAACCACGGGCACCCCGTCCGACTGCTCCGCAGCGCCCCACCCTACGCCGCCGCGACCTGAAGCCACCCCGGGCTTCTCGGCCTGCTTCCATCTCCCCCAACCTCACTCGCTGCTTCCCCAGTCGAGGTCGAAGACACCGATCACCTCTCCTTCCACGCTGAAACCATGATCGCACCAGAAGAAGGGAATCGGGCATCGCAAAACTCTGTGCTAGAAACCCTAGCAGAGCTGCGTCTAAAAAAAAGACATACTTAGTAACGACAGGTAAACATAAATAAAAATTGGTTTCGTCATTTAATATCCTATTTATAATGGTTTGAGTTTAAATGTTTACCGGGTAGACGGGGATTTACACCGGCCCACCCAAGTTATACCGATCTTTTATCTTAAATATTTTCAAATTCTCCCTTTAAAATATTTTAAATAATATGTTTGGCTAATTTTGACGTTTTTTTAAAATTTATTTTACGTGTTTTTGACGGAAAATCACGAAAAATACTAACTGGAAAAAATTGAAACATTAGGGAGGCGATAAAAAAAATACATATTAAAATAATGACTTGAAAGTTACAATATTTTAGGATAACAAGTTAAAATTATCTTTTTGGAGTATTAATGTATTTGATTATCTGAGGAGAAATCTATTGAGAACCACTCTTAACATAGGAACTGTGAGAACCAATCATAGCCACTATCACCTATGATTCAACACTCATCAAAATGCCACATCATCACCCTAATCCAACCTCCATCCACGCCAATTTCATCTATTCTCACACAAGCAAGGGCATAATTGTAATAGCATGGTGCCATGTGGACAAGTGTCCATTTTTTTCTTCACCAATTCACTTATTTAATATTTCCCGATTCGTTTGAACTCCGATTAACTTCAAACTTGCGCCAATATTTTTCTTTTTTCAAGGGCTTTAAATCAAGATCACTCATGAATATATTTTGAAGCACAAAAATAAAAATTTGTATCAAGGTGATAAAAATGATGTTGAGCGTTGATAAATGTTCACTAATAAATGTTTTATATCGGAGTACCAAACTAGTGCTAAATGTTGATAAAAAAAAACATGTAATGATGTGATAAGAAACAAATAATGAGGTGATAAAAACCATTTTCATTTTTGATAATAAGTGAGATACACTGGAGTTTAACGTTGATAAAAAAACTTGTGATTGGGTGATAAAAAACACGTAATTCAATGATAAATCTAGTGTTTAGTGTTGATAAAATTGGTGTTCATATAAAGCCCGTGATGAGATGATAAAAATCATGATCAATTTTGGAGAATTGGGTGATAAAACCATTGTAAAGTGTTGATAAAATCAGGGTAAAGTGTTGATAAACCTAGAGCAAAGTGTTGATAAAAATTACTCATATATAATTTCTTTAAAAACCAGCCCCGAAATAAAAAAAAATTCGTGCAAAAAAACATGTGATGGAGGTGATAAAACACACGTAATTTGGATGATAAACCTAGTGTTTAGTGTTGATAAAACTAGTGTTCATAAAAAGCACGCGATGAAGTGATAAAATCATGATCAGTTTTGGAAAATGAGGTGATAAAACCAGTGTAAAGTGTTGATAAAACCAATGTAAAAGTGTTGATAAATCTAGAGCAACGTGTTGATAAAAATTACTCAGATTTTTTTTACAAAAAAAACAACCCCGAAATAATTTTTTTTCGTGCTTCAAAATATATTCATGACTGATCTTGAATGAAAGCCCTTAAAAAAACAAAACTAATGGCGCAAGTTTGAAGCCAATCGGAGTTCAAACGAAGCGGGAAAAATTAAATTAGTGAATTTGTTAAAAAAAATAATATGATAGTTTTACTAAAAAGCTCTTACCACTAACTAAAAAGTGCTGTTTTTTTTCAGTCAACAAGTCAACTACTCAAATGCATCTCATCCATCCATTCTTAAAATGTATGACTTAGATTGGTTCTCGCGGTTCCTACGTTAAAACATGGTTCTCACCAGATTTCTCCTCTTGATTATCTAATTGTAATATATTTTAATGTTATTTATTTTTTCAGTAAGTATTAATCATCATGATATTTTTTAACAGATAATCGAATGATATTATATATTACAAAAGATGAAAAGTAAATACACTAGACACCTCTAAAATAAAAGATGACAAATAGTAAAGTGCGATAAAAGTAAATCTCACTCATTGACGGAACCGCTTCGTTGATACGTTCAGAAAGGGATACTGCAGTAGCGTCTTGAGACACCGATACAACTAATCTGACCTAGAAGATAGGGTAGAGCAGACCCATTTCCGAATTGGTACTACGGTGGACTAGATACTCCTCCAGGATGCCAACGTGTGTTGTCCTCCCTGAAGTGATAAAAGTAGGGATCTTAAACGCGGAATTGTTGGCCCCCAAGAAGGTTGAAGAGTATCTTTCCGGATATTGATGGAACCTCCTCCACCATACGTCTAGTGGGGCGATGATACCGACCAACCCCCCACTGGACCACCTCAGACTCATTCGACGAGGTGAGGGTGCTTATAGCCCTCCGCCGCTGCATTTGAGTTCTCTTCTGATCGTGTGGATGGATCCCACCCAACCTCAATTTCGAATATGGATGTCCCCTTACTTGAATGGCCTCGAGTTGATCCACCTGCCCGATTCTGATAGCCTCTGGACCTCCCCACCTCGCTACGGACCAAATGTTGATTTCCTTGAGCCTGGTTTCCAACTTCCACTGGTTCTCGGGCCATCAAGGGAAGTTGAGGGCCCAACTCATGAGGTATTTGACTCGGAACCCTAATCTTCATGTGTCCCTCACACCTCCATCACGTTTGGCCGCCCTTGGGTCCAACCGGTGCTCCATCCCCTCCACCGTGACGTTCCGCCACCAACGTCGAGACCACTTCCAGTGGACCACGACTTCGACGATCAATGCCTCGTGGTTCGCGTCCCTCACCACCGACGAGCACCATCCCTTGACCCCACTTTTTATCGTCGGTCACCACCTGCAAACACTCGACGACCGAAAGCCTCTGCACCATTCTTTTGTTGCCGATCCCAACTTGCACATACCCCTCATCACACCGGTCTATCACCGTAGTGACGGAGATCCCGACGTTCTTCCATCGATGCAACCCCAACGGGGATCGGAAACGATGGACGAGAAGAGGAGATCGATGTACGTAGGAACTAGATTTGAGGCAATAGAGGAGAAGCCCCCGCATCCCTTTTCTCCAACTCACCACACGTCGTCGCATGACCGGTGCTAGAGAAGAACTTCGTCGCCGCCTCGATGTGAGGAATCACAAAAAACCCAAGCATCTGCGTTTGCATGTCTTCAAGCCAATCCTGTCCCTCTTCAAACTTTAAACCCCCTAACAGAAACAGTATCAGATGAGACAATGGTATGATCAGTTAATCAAACCCCATAAAGCAAGCCATAACAATGGTTGTGATCAAACAAAACAGCGGCGGCAACAAAACCTTAGTGGTCGATGCACGAGAAAGCATAAACAAGATATGAGTGAAGTAACATAATTTATTGTTATGATCTTAATCATCATGATGATATTCATCGAAATGAATTCGTAAGTCCCATTTTTGGACAAATTTATTAAATAGATAAAAAAAATAGATTTTTTTTTTGTAGAGAGTGAAGTTTGACCCGGGCCCTTGAGCAACCAAGTTCTGATATTATATTAGAAAACCAACTCAGCTAAAAGCTTAACCTAATAGTTGAAGACTCGATTATAATTATACTCTAACATCGTAGATTATTTTAATTCGGATGCCAATAATGAAAATCACAGTTTAATTCTCGATTGTTATTCGGAAGGAGACGAGAATCTCATCCAAATAACACATGATGACAAAAAAGGAATGGAAGAAATGATGGATAGTATAAAATAAGGTACCAATATCTTTTTGCCATAATACCAAATTGAAAATGCGAGCACAGGTAGGTGAGATAACTAAACTCTCAGTGTTTGACTATTTGTTGGACTTTCCCTTCTTATTTGATTCATATTTTGGCCATTGACCAATTGGTGTTGCACCAACTCCACAACCACTCCATTTTCAATTCTCGTTTCCTTACCACAATGCTTATTCGTCACAAGCCCTACATACAAACATCGAAAAACATACTAGAGAGGAAAAAAAAAACTGTTTATCAAAGTCAAGACGAAACCCCATTAATACGAATAACTTTTGAAACATAGTCTCACCCGATATAAGTGATCCAATTTTAATGAAAATCTACACCACATGTGCTGAATGCTTAGGAGGCTTGACCTTCAATTATGCCATTTTTTCTACCTTAATACACACGCAAATGTTGCTAATTAAGTCCAGCAAGAAAAATGAAAAAGAAGAAATTGGGCCAATAAAGCCCATGGGCTAAAAAGCCTGCTAAAACTAAGACATACTGCGCAGCTGCAGCCTGCACTGTAGAATCATTTTATATTTGTATTTTCTGGTAATTATTTACTTAAAATGTAGCTGTACATATAAATGATGTATCTCCAGATAATTGAGCTTAACTCCGTGTTGAATTGAAGCTCCATCTGCCAGATTTTGTAATTTTTAATAAATAAATAAATAAAACTCAATCTTCTTGACTTCCTCGTGTCGTAGATATTGTTTCTGCTCACATCATTTTCTCGAGAATTTTATTTTTTTCTGGAGAATCTGTTGAGCGAATTGGGATGCAACTGTTTTGGTTTTGGAGAATTTGATTTCATGACAACTTCGTGTGTTTGCGGATCTTCCTGGGAAGCATGCCGTCGAGCATCCGAGCGATGCTACCAGTTGTTCCCATGCCTCGCCGATCCAGGTACTTTTCGTCCCAGATTTTCACGCACTGTTTGGTTTCCCAGAAAATCCAAACGAAATTGTTTCTGCCTTACTGTATTGATGTCGGTTGCTGAGGGTCACAAAATTTTTGGAACTTTCCCGAATCTCGATGTTTTTTTGTTCCATTGCCCAGTTCCATCTATTTGCCCTATTTCTTAACTGGGTTTTGATTTTGGTCGTGTGGGTTTCAGCTCGAAGATCTTCTCTGGGTCTGAAAGTGGCATTGGTGGCGCTGCATCTGGTGTATGCTGGGGTTATCTTTCTGTTTGATGGAGGTTTGATTGAGAAAATAAAGAAGGAACCATGGTATGTTAAGTCAATGCTTCATAATGGATATTATTGTTACTTAATTGAAAATTTTCAAGTGGGTTTAGCTTGATACCTCCTTGATTAGTTGCAATTCGTTGCGGTCAATGGTTGCTTCATTCCATTCATTATACAGAGGAATCAAGTTCAGTAGTGCACAAGTAGAACTGTGATCTAACACTTCAATGGAGTCTAAAGTAGGGCTGTGATGAATATCAAAATGAGGCTATCTTGCGAATTCAGTGACTTGGAGATGGTGTCGAAAGTATGGAAACTATATTAGACGATTTTTTTTTTGAATAGATTAACTAACTTCAGAAGTTTTGGGGCTCATGACCAAGTTATCATAATGTCAAAGTTTGTAGCTATTAGTTGATTGAATGGGTTGAGTATTTAGAACTTCTTGGGATGTCAATCTATGGAAATCATTTACTTGGATGAGAGAGTGCTGAAATTCTAATAAGTTGGATATGAAAAGGATTATGGACAACTGAATTCTGAATGGTCTAATTGCTCATCAATGAGGTTAGATTTCTTTTTCTATGAAGTTGTATCTTTTAATCCTATTGGTGGGGCTTTTTAGCATGGGTTTGAAAAATTGGGTCGAATGAATCATGCACATGAGCAAGCATTAAACTTCAATATTTTTGGTGATATTACTGTTTCACTAATCCTCTCATTTCTCTTTCTCGCAGGTATATTGCCTTATATTTCTTGCTTTTTGCTGCCACACTGATTCAATACTTCATTACTTCCTATTCTTCTCCCGGGTAAATACCTAGCATGGTGTTGTGTTGCCTTTAGATTAACTTGCAAGTTGCAACTGAAACACATGTTGCCATGCTCCATTATCTGCTTAACATGATTATTCCTTTTTTTTTTGTAGGTATGTCATTGATGCTATGCGAGCTGTTAATGAGTCGAGTACATTGCTGAGAAAGACGTATATGACCTCAAAGTGAGTAGAAACTGTTATTGTTATTTTACTGTTCTTCACACATTTTTTAAGTAGAATCTAAGGATTTCTTATTCTTTCTAACTGTTTAATTTACGTTTATAATGTTTAAGCAAAGGCAGCCTGCTACAAGCAAAAATGGAAATGTTGCTGTTACTATTGAAGGGAGTCAAATAGGAAGAAGTCTCCTGCACAGTAATGCAACATCTTGGTCAAAGCGGGTGGCAGAATTGTACCCCACTGGAACATCAATTAGGTAGGCACTAGAAATCTTTCAATTGGCTGCCTGAAAGTTCTATGACAAGTAACCATTTAGTATATAGAATGACAGGAAGGTCACATAACAATTCGTACGAACAATTTGCATCTTACATCGGGTTTGTTTCAGTATAATATTCACTAACAAGTATATTTGGTTTCAATTATGTTCTTTTGCTTTTGTTATTTTTTTTGGTAAGCAATGTGACTCCTGCAATTGCATGTAAATCCATATACACTTGTCACTTCCATTTTGACTTGGTTGTCTGTCATGGTTCATCAACTTCATGGCATTGAAATCATATACGCTATCCTCTTATATTTCAATATCATAAATAAGTTGACCAAACCTGTTGTCAAACATTTGGTAAATGCCTCGACGGCTGGACAGAAGTTGAAATGTGAGTGTTGCGGTCTAAGATACTTCTTCTAGTTTTGTGTTGCATATGATTTATGTTATGGGTCAAGTTTCTTACTTTATATATTATGTAATTGTTGGGGGAGCTATTACCATTACTTGGTAATTGGAAAAACATACAATGACAAAGGCCTTAACTTTTTTCAGTTGTCTATACTCCTAGTGATATTCACTTAACATAATCATGGATCTAAGCTTCAAAATAAATAAATAACCAGGTGTATGCAAATATTGTTTTTTTTGCCAAAGAGATTCCATTTCATTATAAATCGAAGTAATCATATTTGCTGTGTGAAATGTTGACTTGTTCGAAAGTTATTTGAAATTCTGAAAAGTTTTGCCATTGACTGCTTCTTCTTGGCTTTTGCAGAACTTGGACTTGTACTTATTGCAATGTAGAGCAGGTAGTACTATCTCATGTTTACATCTTTATTTTGTGTGCAACCTCTGTAGTTCATTGTGTGTATGTTCTCCCGAGTTTGAGACTCAGTCTTTTTTATCTTTGGGCTAAGATGATCTATGGTATCATATAATATCCTTTTTTATATAGTTTCAACTCTTTATCTTCTTGTCTATCACTAACATCATCAATTTTTGTAGTCTCCATTATATATATATTTTTTCTGATATAGGCGAAAACTAACCCTGCTATAAAACATTAAAAGGATGTTTTGGACCTTAGCAATTTGCAAAGTGTATAAGATTTTTGAATTTTGTAGGTACTTGCATTAGTTACATAAAAGAAACTAGCTGATGACAGAGAGTAAAAGTGACTCCTTCCCCATTAGATATGCTTCTCATAGATTAGGATTCTTTTTGCTGCTTATGTTTTGCTCTATCAAACATTTGCATTTCCAGCTGTACATGTTGTTTGCATTAAAATAGTAGCATCTAATATAGTAACTTCATTGATGAAAATTAATGAGACATATGTATATGATATTGTGGCAAAGCTACTAAGTTTTATTCATGACAGTGACCCTATGGATCTGTTCTTCACTTACTTTTTTATGACTTGTTTTTCAGCCGCCACGAGCAAAGCACTGTCATGATTGTGACAGATGTGTTCTTGAGTTTGATCATCATTGTGTTTGGCTTGGAACATGCATTGGCCAGGGTAATCATTGTCGATTTTGGTGAGTTTGAGTCCTTGTCTTATGTACTTCAGCATTAACTATTTAGCCTACTTGAATTTTTATGTGCATATCTTTTTTTTTATCAGCTTGTGCCTATCTTATGAAACTATCTAAAGAATGTTGAGAATTGTGTGGTATTCATCAAACAACTAAATGCCTGATCTTTATAGTGATACGTGTGGAAACCTTTGCTGGTATATGGAACAAGTTTGCATGATATATTCACTTTCTTAAAATATATACTATTAATGGGCTATGTTAGCCATGTCTTGTATTCTTCAACCTAAGGTTGAGCTTAAGCAAGCATAATTCTATATAAGATATTGAGCACTGGATACATCATAGTTTTATGTAATTCATCAAACCATTCTTTGTATTCTTCATAGGGGTCTTGACTAAATCCTTTTTTGTATCGTACAAGTTACACAAATGGGTACCGTCAAGAGAAGATTAATGTATATGGGGTTCTCGAATTTATATTTTAGCATTTTAGCTATTTAATGTATATCCAGTCTGAGAGTATTTTTGTTTCACAATTTGCTTTCTTAGGTGGTATATCTGTGAAGAAACAGCACTGTGCCTTTGGACTGGAATATTGTATATTTCGTACCTAAGGTCTAGGTTGTCAAGCGAATGGTATGTTAAAGTTTTGACATCCTGTGATCCCTGTTATTCTGTTAGCAAGTTTTAGTTTCATATCTAGTAGCTGTATTTTAATTTATAATGATGGTAAGAATATCTTATATACTTCAATAAACGGAAGGGTAAAACTAAGGGATAATCGAGAAGGAAAAAAAAACCTGATGTATTCACTTTTTGCAAATCGTATCCTGCCTCTTTGATAATTGCAAAAAAGTGCCCTGATCTTTCCTTTTTGTTGTACTTTGTGTAAATTTGTTTTAAATAACGATTTTATCCTTTAAAAATAATACTAGAATTTTCACATCCCTTAATTTTTTTCCTCTCTGGACATATAAAGAGGAAGGGCAAAATCCCTTAATCTAGAAAAACAATACAAATTTGTCATTCTATTAACCTGATCGGATTCCGGATTCTTTTGTTTTTTAAATGTAAATTTACAAGGGCAAAAACCTCATTTTTGAACAAATTGACACAATTTTTTCCATTATCCCTCAAAGTAGAGTCATAATTATTTGCTACTATAATAAATATTATACAAATTTTGCACCCTAAAGGAATAGCAGTTCCATGGATCTGATAGTTGATGCTGAAATCTTTCATCAGGTGGAAGGATGCGATCATAATTTTGCTGTTGGTTACCATGTCAATTTCCTTAATCTTTCTGCTTCTCCTCCTACTCTTTCATAGGTATGTGATATTGTTTCTTTACTGATTTTGTTTCCCGCATCAGATATCTGATTTACAGGGATTCCAGCTATCTATCTCTGTGATCTTAACTATAAAAATTCAGATAAAAATATAATTTAAGTACAAATATTCAACCAAAAAATAATAATGAATATACTATCATTATTAGGAGTCCTTAAAAGCTTCTGTAGCTTCTTTGCTCACATATGTCTCTAGAAATAACATTGTTTCTGGTGCAGCTATCTTGTCCTGACAAATCAGACTACCTATGAACTTGTACGGCGCAGAAGGATCCCATATCTAAGGTAAGTTGTTTCTGCTTTTGTTGTCCATTGGACTGTTGGCTTTTGAGTGGCTTATAAGCTAATGGAAATAATCACAGGTCATGGCATACACTAGATTATCAGAAAGTTGACTTACATAATTTGTAATGACTTACAGGGCAATTCCAGAAAGGGTATATCCTTTCAGCAAAGGAATTTGCAGAAATTTGTACGCTTTCTGTTGTGTAAGGAGCGGAGCATTCAGGTTGGAGGCACTGCCCACAGCAATGGAGCTTGAACAAAAGTCAGTACCCTACCGATGCCTTGATGTTATAACCTGCCGTTGCTGTTGATATGTCCTGCCTCTGCCCACTTTCACCCTTGTGATCCACATATGGACCTCTGCATATCTATCCATATCCATTTGCTTGAAATAGTCACATCATAGATATTTAAATTTGGAGGACCTTGCAACTTTCGTTTTATAGGTTTATTGTCGAGATGCTTTATTATTGTACTGTTGAGCGTTGGTGTATCCTCTGTAAGATTGATTTTTGTTTTCTTCCAGGTGATTGAATGTTAGATTGAGGCCAAAATAGCTTATAATGCCAAATTGAATTTTCATGTGAAGTTGTGTACCAATTTTATGCATGTTTAGTTGTCTCTTATTATGAAAATCGACTCAAGCACTTTCTATGTTCTTCCTGTCGCTTCTCCCTGTTGTGTACTAGAGCCCATGTTATGGAACATGTCATGCCGAAGATCTGGATTGCACACAAATAAAGGGATATTTTGGTAATTTCTATAACATGTGGATACCCTTATTAAAGGGGTAGTTGCACATGATTGTTTACATGAATTTTCACAAGAGTGCTTATTGCGGAAATTCAAGCATACGCCCATTTTCATGTTTTGTTCACTAAGTCATTTTAGTACATGAGGAAAATTTCACTATTCACATTACCCATCATGTTTTGTGCATTTTAGGGGCATGTGTGAATCATGTTAGGACTTAGGAATGACTCACATTTCCATCCATTTTCGTTAAATTTGTACTGAGGTGAGACACACAATACATACGTGTAGTCATGTGTTAAACTTAATGATAAGGTATCTATTTGTCGTTGGGCAGTTTATTTGAGTCATGTTTCTATGGTTGATATCGATAACAAATCTTGCATGACTGACCAACCTATAGAAAAATATTGATGAACAAAATCACAAGAAAATAGCTTCCCAATGTTAATCATGATGTAAAAGTATAAAAAGAAGAAAGATCATCTTCTGATTCCTTCATGTAAAACCATGTGAAACTATATTGTCAGAATGTGGTAAAACCCAAAGTTATCATGTAATATTATATCATCATACCAAGAAAAAAAAATCCCCAACCACTTAAATCATATTATCATGGTGAAAATCTAAAACCATAATACCAAATAAAATCGAAGACGAGTGAGATGACTTATTGAAGTTAATAACGTCAACCCAGCAAACTTAACAGACACGAAAATGTTAAGATAAAGAAAAAAAACAGAAGAAATACTAGTGGCAGACAGAATTTTGGAATTCGGCTAAGATACGATGGATAAATTATGTTCATATTTTACGTTGACTATTATGGTTATTATATTAGTATGGTTAGAAAACCTTTGTGGTTATAGATGATGAGATCCATAACAAAACCGACGCTCGTGAGCCCTTTTGGAATGACTGTTATCTATAGTGGACACAAACTACAGTCACTAAAATCAAGGAATTGCTCGTATACTGAACCACATAACAGAGAGTTTCTGAATGGAATGATTGCAATAAAATGAATAGTATTGAGTATCAATATAAATTTTCAAGTAAATGATAGCTATAATTTGCATAGATTAGGCACTGAAATTCATTACTGATATTGTTTACAGAAAAGTGAGCAATGTGGAATGCATATTGCATTTTTTGATGTGCAATAGTATATATATGATATAGAAGAAGACTAGAGGAGAGAGCTGATGTGCACATCCATCATCTTTTTTTATGGGAGGGACTTACGGTGCTTGAGAGCTTCAAATCGAGAAGAAAGCTCATCATAATCTGGCAATTTGGGATGCACCCTGTGACCTGGACTGTCTTTAGCCTGAGATGAAGGTACAGGTGGTGGAAGCCGCCCTGGGGCTGCATAACTGCCACCAACATGAGGCGGTGGTTCATCTACATCGATCTCTTCATCGCAATCAGATTCATCAAACTTTATGTCTGGATGTGCAGAAGGACCATTACAGCTGTGTCTCCTGAGATAATCTCTGCTACCCACATCAGTAGGTCCTCCAAAACTCTGTGACTCATATAACCTCCTTGGGTCGTCAAATTGCTGTGGCATATCACCTTCCTTCGGACGGCGAGTTCCTCCAAAACTCTGTGACTCATATAACCTTCCAGGGGCCTCAAATTGCTGACCAGTCAGTGGTTCTCTTGGCATAGAATATGCATGATTGGCATGTGAAGGATTTGGATAGTTGTTAAGGGTGGATGATGCTTGAGCAAACTGATTTGAGTTGTTAGCAAGATAGGCTGCAGCCTGTGCAGCAGCAATTGCTTGCTTTGCTGATTCTGCAGCAGCTGCTGCAGCAGTTGCCGTATCTTGGAAATGTACGGGATCGCTTTCTCTTCTTCCCCCCAGTGATGACCTGGGTCAGCAAACAAGTTAGAGGGGGGAACTTGCTGTTTGTATTGTAAAAATGTGAAAAAACAAACAAATCTAATACTTGACTCACCTATTAGTTGGCATACTTTGGGTGACTGACATCATTGGTGTAGGGTTCAGAGGGAAGCTTGTAGCACTAGCAAAAGATTTTGGTCCTTCCTGAATAACAGAGGTAGATCAGAGGTGCATATTGTTAATGGTTAAATGAAGCTAAACACAGCATGTGTGTGTGTGTGTGTGTGTGTGAGAGAGAGAGAGAGTGAGATGTACTATATGCTCTTCTTGAGGTTTGAGGAGTTCTGTCTCAGATTCAGTTGTATCCCAGTCAATCTGGTACTCCTTGGCTATTTCCTTCATGACTTTCAACTTTACTTCACCAGTAGGAGTTCTAACAGAGAGCTTATCAATCAGCTAGAAGAAGAAACAAACACTTCTTTTAGAAATCATTACCAGCTAGGAAAAAGATCTAATAGCTAATCTGAATTACATAACCTTTTATGAGTATAAACAATTGGATCAAATAGTAATTACCATGCGATTTACTCCACAGCTGGGTCGTAGATCAGTGGCCGCAGATACGAAATCCTTGCCATATTTCTTCTCAAACACATCTCGAATTGCCACCAGTTCTGGAATTTCAGAGCATCTCGGTGCTGCAAATATTAAACTAGCAATCCCTTCTTTCAGGTCTGCAGGACATTCCCTGTAACAGTTTAACATAGATTAGGAAGTTAGAGCTATAGTCGATAGGCATATCACATATGAGTTAACTGTATCTTAAAGATATGGGATCGTCATTACCTTTGTTTTGCAATGATAGAAAGCCTTGCCACCACTAGTTCACAAAAGAGCTCAACAAACTCATTTGCAGCGAGAACATTTTGCTCTCTGATCACATGTTCAACCTAAAACCAAAATCATCCATTGGAAAGTTACATTGGATGATCACACACTGTATAAGAAAAGATTCATTCCTTGAAAGTCAGATGAAATTAAATATTATCAACCATGATGATTCTTTTTCATCAGATCGTTGAAATGCAAATAACATGTTTGGGCTCTAAGCTTGAATTAAAACAATGCACAACAAGTTCCATACAATGTCCATCTTCATTCAAGTTCCATGGAGCAGAGTTCTGCAATGGAATATCCAAAGATGTGTTTACCTACCACTAGTCTGAGGAGATGACGCAAATTTATTTCCTTCTAAAATATGTACTAGTATATGATCCGAGATAAAAATCTAAAGTTCACATCAAATTCCAAAGCTAATGTAAATTACAAGATAAGAGGGAAACAAACTAACTTGATGTGTTCATTATCGGCTACCAAATATGGCTTCTGATTTGTGATCCATTTCAATCATTCAAATCCAAATAATCAAAAGGCATACTATATAAAACCAAGCATCTGCAAATCTAAAGTTCACCTAATTACCATGAAAATTGCTGTCTGGTTATTGATGAATGACAATAACACTCATCTTAGTCATGGATTTCAAACCCAACTAGAAACTCGGGGTGTAGAAAATATAACACCCCAATTGGCCAATTCACAGTCCCCCCAAATCACTCGAATGCTATAAATTAGGGTTCCATCAAAAATAGAAATTTTGGGGGAAACCAAAAGTAAGAGATACCCGAATCCGAGCAGTGGCATCCTGGCCAGACTGGAGAAGCATGGCAATGTCTCGCCTCATCTGCCTCACCACCACCTGCCTCTTGTTCTTAAGCAGCTTTATCCTCGCCACCGCCATCTTCGCCGCCGTTTTGCTGCCACACCCATCATTTCCCAATTTCCATTAACTCCAAATTCATATACAAAAAAAAAAGTATAGAAAATACCAAATCTAGTCACAGGAGACATGAAGAAAAATTTAAAAGCTCCAAAAAATGGTATAATTGGGGGTGGAGAGGTAGGAAATGTACCATTTGGAGGAGTTGAAGCCTCTGCGGAAGAGCGAGACAGTGAGCTTCATGAGCTTCTTGGTCTGGCTCGCGGCTGTTCCAGCGGCGGTCATGGCTCTGAAGACGGAGAGTGAAGAGCTGAGTTGAGTGAGCTTGGGGTTTTGAGGAGGAAGAAGAAGGAGAAGAGTAACGGTCTACTGATCTGGAAAGAAATCATACACATGATATTGTCGTGGTCGATCTGACGGTCCAGAGCCCAACGAAGGTTATTGGAAATATAGCCGTTACGTGATTTGACTTGTGGATCAATGAGTCGGGCCCACGTGTACGTCGGCCCAAATGAGTGCAGTTATCCTCTGCTTCAATGGTTGAAAAGGAATGTAACAGCTCAGGATCATAAACCGTCCTATTATCCTACTTTTTATTAGAATGAGGTCTATCAGTCTGTATATGTTTGACTTTTAAAAGGCAATTTCTACTGTTTTTTTCCTTTTTCTTTCTCTCTTTATTTTTTGTATTTGTATAAAAAAAATGACTCATACGTTTCTTTTGACACGAGCAGGCTCTCCGATGATAAGTCCTCCCCTGTTAGAGAAGTCCGTCTTGAAAGTCAGAAGAAGACAAAGGCCACACTCAAATACAAAGGAAAAATGGTTTTCAACCCGAGTCAAATGCTTGGTCTACAAATGGCTGTTGAGAATCATAACAATGTTAAGGTTGAAAAGAGGTTGTTACTCGAGTCCAAGTAGGAGCGCACATGGGTGTTGTACGACGCAACTCTCGAAAGGGATATCGCTAGAATGTCCGAAGCTCATGCAACCACGATCGCCCACATGGGGAAGAAACTGTAAAGACCGCCCCAGTTGAAAGAATTAATATTTAAATTATTAGATTGGAACGTCGTTGGTTGGAAAAAGGGTTGATTGTTGGGCCAAATTCAAAGAGAAAAAAAAGGGAAACAGGCCTGGACCAGGCCAGACTTGGGCTAGTCAACTGGACTAGGCCCAGCACGCTGAGCCCAAGCCAACCAAGCCCAAAGCCCGTCCCCAAACCCTAGCGCACTGTACATCTTCCTCACTTCACGCACGCATCCCGAGACGTAACACTTCCTCTCTCTTTCTCTCCTCTCGCATCCTTCCTCCCTCTCTCTCAGACCTCTCTCCCTCCTCTTGCGCTCGACGCCGCCCTCGCCATCACCGTGTCTGCTTCCGCGTGCGAATCGAACCACGCCGGCAACAAGAAAAGGACACCGGCTTCTCGCTCTGGTTCTTCTCCCCCGAGCTCAAATCGCGCCGCGCCGGTGATGGAGAGAACAGCACGGTTTCGTGCCTCCTCGTCTCGTTCGACTTCTCTGACGACGTCCACCGGAAACCCTCTCGCGGAGACGTTGGTTTGGACGAGCTCAGCCGGAACGACGCCGACGAACCTCTCGCTCTCGCCAGATATGAGACGGAGGAGGCCGTTGCTGGCGTGCCAACCACCGTCGTCCTCGTCCAGGTCAGGCCGGCGCTCTGCTGCCACTCCCGAGCACCGCCGCGCGCTCCTCCGAGCTCCTCCAGCCGCCGGCCGTCGTCTCGTCAAGACCAAAACCCTCGCCGGTGTTACCCTCGACCGAGCCGGACTCGAACCACACTAGGCCTCGGGCCAGGACTGACTCGGGTCAGGCTGGGCCTTGAGCCAGGCTGGGCCTCGGGCCAGGCCAGGTCCGAATTTGGACTCGGGTCTGGGTCAGGTCTGGGTCGGGTCTAGGTCAGGTCTGGGTTTCGGACTAGGTCTGGATCCGGGTCGGATCAGTTTTGACTATATATTTAATTAATTAATTAATTTAGACCAATTAAGTTAAAAAGGGGCTTCTGCGTTAAATTAAAGATAAAAAGGGGCTTCTGCGTTAAATTAAAGAACTATTTCGGACTGAACCGGCATTGATTGTCACCTCTTCTTGTTTGGAATTAGACTTTGACTTCGGACACAAGATCATCGGAGGAGGATACCCGAGGACATCGTGAGTTGGAGGAGGAAGCAAGCCAGGACGTCAGCAGCTAGGAGTTGCTCGTTGTTTATTTTGAGGTAGGGAACGTAGCGAATACCGGTCTAATTACGGAAAGTTACTAGTGTGCATGTATGTTAATAATAATAATCGGAAAGGTCCTAGTTCGCATATAGGATGTGATTCAATAGAATAACCGCTTTCAATTACGAAATAATCGGACGAGTCTTAGTGTACATGTAGTATGTGATTCACTAGAGTAATTGCTTTCAATTCTTGGGAAATTGTCGTGCTGGTAGAATGACAATGTCGAGCCTTAGGTTGTTTGTTGATTGAAATGCATGATCTTTGATTGAGGTGCATGATGTGTGACTAAGTGTTGATAAGACTAAGAATCATTTTATGTTATACCCGGTGAGCATGTTGTGACTATGTGTGGGCAAATGTGCCGTGTTTGATGTGCTGTGAACCTTTGATTGTGTTATGATCGGGTGAGTGATAGACCGATTTGTGTGTTATGGTGAGTTGGCTCGGTTGTTATACTGTGCTCGAACTATGGTTTTGTGATGGGTGTTAATCGCTTAATGTGTGCTCCAAGAGGAGGCGGGTCCGGTATGATACCTACACTGAGAGAGTATGCCGATGTAGAGTTTCGAGGACGAGGACGGTTTAACCATTACCCCGATGCTATGTGGTCCGAGAAGGCGTACGACCGAGGTATGTACCGGTCCGGTATGCGGGAGGCCCTGATTCTACGTGACAGGAAGACGTTCAACTAAGGGATTTCCGGTCTGGGATGTTACCCCGATTCTACGTGGCGGGAAGATGTCGGGACCGATGCTTTGTGTTCCGGTACGACATTAATGAGAAGGGTTGTGATAGCCGGTGATGTTGGGAACGGTTGTACTAAATTATGTGTTGTTTTGCTGAGTGCTCTATGCGTGCTGGTTGGCTTTGTGCGTTGTTTTATATGTGATTGTGGCCCTACGAGGGTGATTAGTGGTTGGTACTTGTTCCGAGGGCATTGTTGATAACTATGCTTGCTAGTATGCCCTAATTGGACGGTTACTCGTGATATTGAACTGAAGTTCATAACCTTAACTACTTTTCCTACTGAGCGAAAGCTCACCCCTTACCTTGTTGTCTTTCAGGTGTTGAGCGGGATCAGTATTAGCAGGATTCTCGGAGTTTGGGAACTGACGAGGGTCTTGGCTAGTGTCTAGAGACGTACATTTTTTACTGTTTGTAAACCGAGTTACTTTTTGTTGTTGACGAGTTGTTGACTCGCGTTACTTTTGGATTTAAAACTGTTATCTGAAACCCTTTTTATTATTAAACTGCTTTAATTATCTTTTATTTGAGTTCACGTCTCGAATCCGGTCAAAACCGGATTTGGAGCGTGACAGAAACTTACAGAACTATAGTTTCATTATAATGACATTTATGTTGTAGTTCTTAATGTAACTACTATCTTTTTAATAAACATTCGTTTTCCGTTTGAAGTTTTTTGTTTCAATTATTTTTTACATAAACATATCATTCTGAAAAATGCACCGGGATCCACATGTGGCTGCGTCGGCGCAATCGACACCCCACCTCCACCTTTGCTCCTATAAATACTCATCTTCCTTCTTTATTTTCCTTCACACCTCTTCTCTTCTCTCCTTCTTCACTTCTCCATTTTTAGCTCAAAATGGGGATTGCGGGACGCATAATTACACCTTGGTTGGTGGAGGAAGAAACGCACCTTGTGGTGACATGGCTTGAGTATGCGGAAGTCGGCAGTCAGTATTGGCCTAACCTTTACCGACAGTACCTGAGGACCAACAAGAAGGTGAAGAAATTCGACAATATCTACCCACGTCGTGCCCAACAACGCCTTTCCGACACAAACGATCGGAAAATATTAGATACAATCTTTGCGGAGTACCACACGACACATCATTTTCCATTCAATAAATTCCATTGGTGGGATCTCGTCAAAGATCAAACGTAGTAGCGTCTCTGCGCTAGGATAACTTAGTTTTATAAAAAATGTAATCGTTCATGTAATGTCTTTTGTTTCTATAAAATTGTATTTTTGCTTTAAAAGTGTGAAATTAAATTATTTCAAATTTATAAATTTTGGTTTAGTTAAGCTGATGAGTCAAACAGATTTGACACCATTGTATACGCTTGGCTTAAAAGAGGGATGTTAATATTTTGACTCGACTGTTGAGATAAATTATAAATCAAGTGTTCAACGTAACCCGTGTACATGTTTGATTAAAACAATAAAATAGATATTAGAAGAACCTTGAAAAATATAAAATTTAAGTTTTGGAAAAGGACATGCCTTAAAAAATTAAGTTTGATTGCTTAAATTGCCATGAAAAAGCCGTCCTCGTTTGATAGTTATTGACATGCATGAACCACCCCTAACAACTCCTATTATTTTCAAAAGTTACTCTTATTAATATTTTATTTGAAAACAAATGTGACGTTTTGGGATTAAGATCCATAATGTTGTGTTGTGTGTATAAGACTTGGACAAATTGAGTAAATTATGTATCAAAATTGAAGTGGAAGGAATCTTCACTTTTGCGGGGGTGTTTTAAAAGTGCTTTGAGGCTATTAAGAGAAGAGTTAGACAAAAACGGATATCTCTTACTGGTTTTGCAAGCAAGGTGAGAGATTGCATGAACCTACTTCTCGAAACATGTAAATCACTTGAGAGAATGACACGTGTTTCTTATCACTTTCGCTGATTACACTTTTAACTAACATCTGTTTTAATTTCGAACTTAAGTATTTGGTTTAGTTACCTACATTCATGAACCATAATGATTGGGTTTGATTTAGTGATTAGGTTTTGTTTAAGTTTAAGGTTTACTTTATTTTAATAAAGGTGGCTGCCTCGAGTTCGTCAATTGGTGATACTAAGTTTCTAGTAACTAAATACATCAATTTGAACTCCATTTATAATTTAAGCCTATGATAGAAATGAATACAGTAACGTTTACTATTACATCACTCGCTTACTCAAAATTGTTCGATCGTTTCAACTCACAAGCTATTAGATCTTAACCGTATTGTTGAAAACACTTGTTTATTTTGGTACATGATACCGTGACTTGTTTATATGTTCTCCTATTTAAAAAAGAACATCAATCAAAATCAAGCTAAAAGACATGTGTCACATTCAAACACTCGAATTGTTAGAGAAATAATTGAGTTTGCTTTCCATGTCATCTATAGACCTTTTTTTAGTACAACATGTTCATCTTTATTATAAAACCCATAAAAAGATAATAGGCATAGTCTCGGATAGATCCGAGACGTAGACCCTGAACAATAATTGATATTTTCGGCGTAGTTTTGAAATTTAGTAAAACACATCATGCAAATGTTGACTATTCCAAATGTATAGTTAGCGGATATGACTCTACGTTTGGTGCATCTATCACTTCTCCTGGCTCAACTCGGGTGGACCCGTTGTACCTCAAATATTCCCTAGTCCCGCGGAGGTCCATAGGAGATGGATCAGAGAGTGGGACCCATATTCTTATTTGTGGCCCGCAATTAGTAGTACTCATGTTCGTTGATTCGAGACTTTGTCTCTTTGAAAGAGTCTTTGCGTCCAAACAATTCAAATATGCTACGAAGGACTTTCTATATAAACTTAAAAGAAAGATTGGTAATCTTTCCATGCGGGATCTTATAAGAATAATACATTTTTCTCAAACAATCAAGTTCAATAAGTGATCTTTCAACTTTTATATCTCATTTATCTCTTGTTTATTTACAACTAAGAGCATCTCCAATCGATGAAAGAGCACTGACGGAGGAGAAACGTCGACAGATAGAAGCGGAACGACGGCGGATAACAACATCAGTACGCTATCCACCAAAGTAAAGAAAAAGTCAATTCAGCCTCGTGATCGTAAAAAAATCATATCAATTGGCTAATACAAAATTTTATTAGTTTTTTATCCTTTCATCCCATCATTTTAGCAAAAAAATAATTTCATAATAGGATTGGATAGCTGGTGAAAATTCAAATGTTGAGTTGACCACTCTTACTTTGTCCAAACTTATTTTTGTCTAACATTATAAACTATACAAATGATGAGAAACCATTTTTGCAATAAAGAACCTACGATCACTAGTTGATTATTCATCCATTGTATTCTAGAACATTGTAAGATTTTGATTGGAAATAATGGTCAGGTCCAGAAAATTGGAGAACATGTGATTTCATATTCAATATTTTGCTAACCAATATCGATCTCCTAAATCATGCACACGTGTTATGTAGGGAGAGAGTGTTCAATTATATGCTCTAAGATATAAAAATAAAAATAAAAATAAAATAATGAAGAAAAAGAAGAATGAGGTAATGAATGAAGTTTTGGTCTTCCTCTTTGAATGATTTGGAATTTACAAAATGTACAATTTGATAAGGGCATATTTATGGGAAAACCATCAAGGGCAATCCTCAACTATGTCCATGAAATTAACACTAATAATCATTGAGAAAGGATGTTGAGGAAAGAGACTCTGGTGTGGATGAGTCTCCTGAACAAGCTCTCCAATCCATCTTCAAGCTCTTCCATGGCCACATCCAGAGCCTCCAATTTCTTGTTCACACCCTCACCGTTCTTAAAATTGGTCAGAGCAATCTCCACGGCCTCCAATTCGTTGAAGCTCTCTCCCTCTCCCTCGCACGACACCGCCCCTTTGTGCACCAGCCTCGCCACCGCACCCCACCGGCTACACCTTTTCTTCGCCGGACCCGGAACCAGAAGGAACGAGAGTAAGGACCCGAACACGGCGCCGGTGACGGAGCCGGCCTCTTGGAGGACCCGCACCACCGCGGACAGGTGCTGGTCCAGATCCAAATGCGGAGCAGAGGACTCTGCTTTTTTCTCCATGTGTTTGAGCGACTTCTCCGTCTCCTTCTTGGTCCTTCGCAGGAAGGAAATGTAGGCCTTGACTTCGGCGGAGTCGCCGGCCTTTCTTCGCCGGAGAGATGACTGGACCTCCCGGAGGTTTTCCTTGATGGAGGACACGGTGTCCCTTGTGCTTTCGCATATGTCCAGGAACCTCATCGACCCGTCTACGAGCTCGTTGACCCATTTCTCGTGTTGGTGCTGCGACAGAGCTTGTTGGGTCAACGGGAGGTTGAGAAGATCGTCCACGCGCCGGTACAACTCTACGAGACCGGAGAGCCCAATGGAGACCGACGCCGACGCCGACGAAGAAGAAGATGAAGAAGAAGCCTCCCATGACTTGAGCCTGTTGAGTTCTTCCTCAATGACTAATGTTGTGGGGTGTGACCTTGTTGGCAAGCTTATTGACCGAACCTCGTACCGACTCGGAGGTTTTGAGGTGGAAGAAGAAGAAAC
This sequence comes from Erodium maritimum, assembly GCA_963921825.1. NCBI lineage: Eukaryota > Viridiplantae > Streptophyta > Magnoliopsida > Geraniales > Geraniaceae > Erodium > Erodium maritimum. Next base: position 11,456,415 of record OY997588.1, on the reverse strand, counting down.
CATGTTTGATGTTTCGGAGGAGCTTATGTTTGTGTCTGTTGATTGTGAAATGTGAATGGTGTTGGGGAGATTTATACAGGAGACCGAGAGTATCTTTAGGCTCTTTTGTCCATGTGGAGTTTGAAAATGGGTTATGTTGTCACGTCTCGCACCAACCTCAACCTGCAAAGCTACAAAAGTGACTTCGATTTCACCAATATTCTATACACTTGAAACCTTATCCACACCCTTCACTTTTAGACAACATACACGACGATGAGTTCAGGACTCTTGATTCTGATTCAGTTGTGACAATGATATTAAATATATTTCTAAAAAAATACGAGTTCAATGTACAAGATTCGTAAAATCAGATGAACAGAATGTGGCCGGAATCGAAAACAAAAAACTCACCGGACTCGCATGTTACTTTTCGGTTCAATTGGGTGATATTAACTCCGAAACGCTCGGAAGTTACTTAAGTTAAAAATGGGTGATGATAAATGAAGGATTTGGGCGGAGATTTGGGAGCAATAAATAATAGACGCACGAGTGCTTGATGTCCCCTTCAAATAGATGGCAAGCTGGCGAGTTGAATAAAAAAGTATAGGGTACAGCTAGCATGTATGGTAGTTGATGTGTGCTAATCCTAGTGACCATCCGAATTGTCTTCAATCTTGATGGAGATGGGGTTTTGGATCCTTGAACGAGTCCTCGTCACTACCACTACCAACAATGAACAGTCCAAATCGATCACATTTCCGATTAATTTTAATTTATATGTGGTGGGTTTTAATTAAGCTTGTTTGTCACGAGTCCTGTGTTTGGTTTGTAGCTGTAGTAGATATGTTGGGGATATTGGAAGGTACAGGGTCGGCCGGGACAATGATTAATTATAGTTTTCATCAGATCAGTAGGACAATTACCTTAATCCTTTCTTTTCCCAACACACATATTTTTTTTTTTTGAGGAAATATTGCATTTTATATATTAAATCATAAGAAACGAGTTCGGTGGGTACCGAAAAGTATCTCACCTACATAACATCCAACTAACAAATTGAAATGTACTGAAAGCAATAAAAGTGGCTCCTGGTAATGGGTTTGGCGGACGAAGGGGAAATCTGCGGTAGCGTCTGGTGACACCGATACAACAATCTTCTTCCAACATGGGACGAGGCGAGCCTACCAAGTTTTGGGGAATACTGGTGGACCTACATCTCCCCCGGGGTGTCAGCGTGCGTCGTCCTCCCTTAAGTGATATTGGTAGGGCTCCTGAACGCGGGATTGCTGACTCCGGACTGGCAGGGGAGACAAATATCAACTGCAGATGGTGCCGTCTCCATCCATCCGCCGGGGAGGGGCCAAAGTTGACCCACCCCTCCCCGGGCCACCGCAGACTCATTCCTTCAGGCGAGGGAGCTTGCCACCCCCCCCCCCCCCCCCCGCCGCTGCTGCATGTGACTCCCCATCAGACGCTGACGAGTCCTCTGACCCGATCTGATCTTCCTCCCTGGCCAGCCGCTTCTTCCCAGATAACGACGGACTTCCTTCCTTCGGCACCCACCCCGCCGGGGTATCCTCTGATTCTACCTCCTCAGTAGCCTCCTGATCCGCTTCAGAGACCTGGTCCCTAGCTGGGACCAGGGAGAAGGCCCGAGCCGTAGGTCTGGCCTCCAGGTAGGACCAGTTCGTCCCCGGGATTGCCTTCCCGTGCTTAGCCCTTTCAAGAGCCGAGCGCGGGTCCGCCGGGGCTCGAAGTGAGTGGCCCCGCATACCTCCCGCAACCGGGCAGGACGGGAACCGGTGTCCCGCGCAGCTGCATCCATAGCAGTGATCTGGTAAGTGCTCATACGACACAGAGAGTAGCGTTCGTACCTGTGATTCCGACAAGCGGAACCAGATCTGACTCTGTAGTGGGAGGCGGATGTCAGCCCGAATCTGGACCCTCATGAAGTCTCCCCAGCACCGTCCAGCAGCGTCCACATCCACCGCTTGGCACACTCCTAGAGCGCTCCCGATGCGAAAACCTACTGCCCTATTCCAGGCCCCCACAGGCAGATTTGAGACCCTAGCCCAGACTGAAAAGTGGTGGAAACTCAGTTCCCCCACCTGCATATGGGCCCTCAGATCAGTAAACATGACTAGGGACTCCCAAAACGCCCAGGGTTCCCCTGCGAGCACTCTCTCCCGTTCGCGTGCCGTTCGGAAGAAGAAGCCTACCAGTCCCCCTTCCAGGGGTCTAGCCTCTACCTCCATTCCCCACAGGTCCTCCATCCTCTCGACCAAGGATCTCCAGAAAAACCGCTTCGATGTCAACACTTTCGCTCCAGCGCGAAACGGAACTGCATCGTGTCCTGGCCCACGTCCCCAGATGGGACTACCACCTCCGCAATTCGCATCGAAGCCATCTGCTGCCCTAACTCGGGGACCACTCTCCCCTGATCCCGACCAGTCTCAGGCTATTCCCTGTTCGATGTCCGATCCGCTCCTCCCGACCTACCCGAGCCATACCGGGCCACCCAGGTAGCTACGTCTCCCTGCCCAGCCGGTCCGTCTCTGCCGCCTCGACCTGCCCTGGGATCCAGTTGCCAACCCCTCGGCCTCCACGGCGGGCATCTCCCATAAACGATCCCCCGCTTCCCAGTGCTCGTCCCCGCGCCTCCTCTGGGCCGGTTTCCTCAGGGTGGTGCCCGTCCATCATCACCGCCTTGCCTTTCGCCCGGCGGCGCTCCTGCGCTGCCTGGGACTCCGGGTACCCCTCCTCCGTGTCCGACGGGATGACCACCGGAGCGGTGGCTTCCTCTCCACCGGCATGCAGCAGACCCGGGGGTCTATACTGCGCGCCCCGACGAGCCCGGGACCACATGCCCCTCACCGGATCTGGATCTCGTCCCGACCCCAGCCTGGTCCTCACGCTTCCGCCTCCACCAACAGCATCAGGCCGCCGGGTTGCCGCGAACTCCATGGCCGGGGCCCCATGCAGCGGTGACTCCAGATCCCGTGCCTGGATCGGCACGGTGGTGTCCTTCCCCTCCTCGCCGTCCCGCGCTGGCCAGATCTCAGCCCTCCCCGCGGTCGACCTGCAGCACAGCCCCCGCACTCAAACTCCCATCGGCCGCCTGAGACGCATCTGCCGAACTCCTTGATACCGGCATCGATCCCACACCAACTTCACCCCCAGCCAGCGACTCCTTTACCGGATCACGCCACAGAGAGGAATCACCCGACACACTGGACAATCTCGCCGACGAGTTCACCATTGTTTCGCACTTTCCGAACCTAGGGTTTGCAGAGAGCAAAGCAGAGGCGGCACAATAACACACATATTATATGCATGTGAGATAAATTTTATTATCACTCACAAAAAGAATTTTTTTTTCAAAAGGAGAGACATGTGTTTTTATCCAAAACAATTATTCCGACGTACAGTAGGGTATTTATTATCAGGCCCTAACGTACAGATTATAGTTCGAGACTCCCGTAAGTATACCAATACTTTTAGACTTGTAAATATAATCTATTTTGGATCGTAGACAATAAGGAAAACACATATAAACACAATGACAAATACAAAAAACTAAGAAACATGCGATGTCAGTTCCTCATAAATTCATAGTTTTTGCGGGATGTTCTGGTATTGTCGGTCCGTCGTCTTGATTCGCCGGAATCATCTGAGATGACTGTCCCAAAGATGAGACTTCGTTTAGATGTGATAAGTAAGGTGGAACATGTACTAGTGAAAAACTCATGTCTCCCGTAAGGACCGCCCAGAAGACAGCTTCACCCAAAAAGACAGTCCATTATTCGACTTCATCCAAGAGGACAACTCAATCTCAATTATACCGATCCTAAATTGAGAAGTATAGCAAAACAACCGCTAAATTTTTGGCTTTTTTTTCTTCTTCGCAATTGTTTTTTTCTAAATAAACATTTAAAATTATACGTCTTTTTGATATTTCTTTCAAGTGTTTTGAGGGTTTTTATTTATAAGATATAATTAAAGTTAGAGTGCCAACAAATGATAATTTGGTCACCAGAAGGGTTAATGTTAGTTTGGATTGTGTGGTGTGTGGAGAGGTAGAAACAGTGAACCATGTAATGGTCGGCTGTCCGGTGGCGAAAGGGGTGTGGAGCAGGGTAATGGGGGTCCCCCCGGTTGGTGTTACTGGCTTTCGTAATTGGTTGGAGTTCGGATGGACATCGGGTGGGGGAAGTAGAGATGACTTTGTGTCGGTATTGTGTTGGGGTCTTTGGAGAGCTCGTAACCAACGAGTTTGGGAAGGAAAAAGTCCCTCGGTGGAGGCCATTTATCAGGGTGCTGAACACTTGTTGACAGGGTGGAAGGAAGCGCAAGTGGTGGATGTTCGAGGGACAAGTGGATTGGAGGTCGATCATGGGAGATGGAGGAAACCGCCTCCCGGTAAGTGGAAAGTTAATACTGATGCAGCAGTGTTCAATGATACCGGGGGTGGTGGAGGTTGGATTTGTCGGAAGGAGGATGGTTCCCCTTATTTTATGCAGTGCAAAGTGTTTGTAGGCCTTCAGGACCCGGAAGTATTGGAAGCATTGCCATTAAAGGCGGCGTTGCAAGAGCTTGTAGCAAGAGATTTTGGTAATGGGGTGGTAGAATCGGACTGTTTGGGCCTAGTTTTGGCCATTAACAGTAATTCGGTTCTGGTTACCCTATTGGGGGTCATTGTTATGGACTGTAAGCATATTCTTTCTTGTTTGATTGATGTAACTGTAGTCCATGTTAAGAGGACTGCAAACAGGGTAGCTCATGAGCTAGCTCGAAATGCCCGGGAGTGGACATCTATGGTATGAGATTATTCATCTTTGTCAGAACCTATTTCTAAGTTACTGGTTTCTGATTCTCATTAATAAATCCCTTATTTTCGTCAAAAAAATGTCACATATAGTAGAAATAAGCTGTGTACGTGGATAGAAGCAGTAGAAAGAGAATATAAATAGTGGATTGCGAAGAGCAAATAATTGGGGAATGGATGTCAGTAGATAAGGCAACAATGCGTGGTCCAATAATGGAGTTGCATTTCTCAACCAATAATGGAGATGCATTTCTGAATAGAGTAAGGAACATAGAATGGGGGTGTGAAGTGTCATGTCTATTCTTGTTCACTTTCGTGTGTGCCTCGGGCACCCATAGACCATGACTCATCACCATTAAGATACTTCTCTCTTAACAGTATTTGTAGTGATCGACGGATTAAAGACTGAAATGTGCGGACGGATTGACAACGTTGGCTAAAACAATAAAAAATATTGGCGGATTGAAGATAGATAAAACGCTAGTGAAAACGCACGACGGTAAGTTAAACACCGCGTATTTAAGTCAATGCATATTGTCACGCTTCAAATCCGATTTTGACCGGACTCGAGACGTGAACTTAAAGTAATAAATAATAAAAGACGGTTTTGAAAGAAATAAGTTCCAACAATAATAATAATTATCCGATAAAAAGTGAGTCAACAGCTCATAAATCCAGTAATAAAACGTTAGTTCAAAAATAACTGCACGTCTTTAGACGACACTAGACAAGAACCTCGTTAGCTCCCAAGCGCCGAGAATCCCGCTAGCACATATCCCGCTCAAGACCTGTAAAACAACAAGGTAAAGGGGTGAACTTTCGCTCTGTAGGAAAAATAGTTAAGGTTATGAACATCCGTCACCACCACGAGTAACCGTCCAATTAGGGCATACTAGCAAGGCATAACAACTAACAACGACCACAGAAATTCACCAATCACTAATCACTCTCACAAGATCATAGCCACATTAGTCATCGCACACAGTCAATCATCAAACATACAACACACAACAGAACAAACACATGTCCCGTACAACCGTCACCAACATCACCGGCTATCACAGCCCTTTCCACTTATGTCGTACCAGACCACACATCATCCGTACCGACATCTTCCGGTCACTTAGGCTCGGGGCACGTCCTTGACCGGCATGTACATCGGTCGGATGTCTTCCCTGCACACAGCCTAGGGGCATCACTCACAACACGTACCGGACCTACACATACCTCGGTCGTACGTCTTCCCGGACCACACAGCATCGGGGTAATGATCACACCGTCCTCGGCCTAGATACGCTACACCGGCATACTCCCTCAATGTAGGTATCATATCGGACTACCTCATCTTAGAACATGCATCAAGAAGGTCTCACGCATCACAATGCCATAGTTCAACCACAGTATACTAACCACACAAATTTACCGAACACATCACATCGGTCTATCACTCACCCGATCATATCACAACCAATGGTTCACGTCACAACAGACATGACACACATGCCAAAGTAATCAGCACACTACACCGAGCATATCATAACATGATTCTCAATCTAACAACGGCTAAGTCACACATCATGTATCTCAATCAAAGATCATGACATTTCAATCAACACGCAACCTAAGGGCTCGACATGGACCGCATGCATTTCTACAGCACGACAATCCCAAACTTACGGCTCGACATGGCTCGTAAGCTATCCCTCAATTCACTCGTTCCTCACATCCTAATCATGCAATTCCAGTAATTAAATCAAGTAATTACAACCTATATGCATACTAGTAACTTTCCGCAATGAAACTGGTATTCGCTACTTTCCCTACCTCAAAAGCACTCCAATCCTAGCTGCGGACGACCTGGCTAGCTTCCTCCTCGTCACTTCCCGATGTCCAAAGGCCTCCTCCGCCGTCAAGCTCGGGTACAAAGTCTGGATCACAAATAAACTCGAGTCAATACCAATTCCATTGCGTTTTTAACGAGAAACAACTAAACTAAGCCCGAAGGTCAAACATGGGCTAAAACGGGAAACGGGAAGGAATGAGGCCCATCCCGTGTGGCCCACAGGCCTGGAAACAGACCCGGCCCGTGCCCCGAACTGGCCCGGGATCCGACCCGGCCCGTGCAGGTGTAGCACACCGGCCCGGAACCAGACACGGTCCGCACGGCACGCCGGCCCGGGACCAGGCACGGTCCGTGCGGCACTCCGTGCCGGACCTTGGCACGGTCCGTGCGGCGTTCTGTGCCGGTCTGGATAAACCCTTCTTCCTCCTTTTTCCACTTCGTTTTCCACGAATTTCTACCTCAAACCTCCATTGATGAACTCCTAAACTTCCAAAACAGACCCAATAACCTCCAAAACTTCAACACCCTCAATGGGTTTCATCAAAACTACTCAAATCAAGTGATTTTCATCATCCAACTTCACTTCCATCCCCAAAAACAACATTTAACACCAACAAACCTTAAACTTAACCTTTTCTAGCATTTCTCTATCAAACCCATGAATCAAATTCAACAAAAACGAAAATGATTTAGATGATTACCTTAGTATTGAAGAGTAGATGAGAAAATGGGATTTTAGAGATGATTTGAGGTAAGAACAAGCCAAAGTTTCTTCCTTTTCCTTCTTTCTTCTTCCTCAAGCTTCCTTGGTTCCTCTCTCCCCTCTCTATAGAATTCGGCCAATGCAGAAAAAATGAGTGAAAATGGTCCAATTTGGTGTCTTAAACCTAGAGAGAATGATCCCCAAACTACCCCCTTCCCTCTCTCTTCTCAAGTTCAAACATTAAGGATAGAAGGGTCAATTTGCACCCATTTCTTCCCTTCCAAGCTAGCATGGACACTTGTCCATGTGGTGACCATTTCTAACCCAAATAATTCCAGCTCAATTAATTAGTTAGGTTTAGTCTCTAATATATGCCGCGTTTGACCGAAAATGACCCCGGGTTGACTTTTCCCAACATTACAGTCATTTGAAAGGAAACGGCCCAACTAAGCTAACCATAACGACAGCTAAGCTTTTTGGGCCCCGGAAAGGTCCATAATGACTCTCGGAGTCATCAGTTGACTTTTCCGACAAAAAATCAACTTTTGCCGAAAACCTCTGGTTCTTACACATGATCATTGACAGAGACAACCAGTGTTGACTGTCTTGAGGACAATGCTGGCCGTTGGCAGCCAATACGATGCCAACAAGTGACAACATTGGCCCAAAATTTCCCCCTATTTAAACTCCATAAGAATTCTTTATTTTCACACATCTAACAAAAGATTCATCATAAGTTACATCAAGGTTCTATAAAAACAAACAAACTATTAAATGGAAACCCAAACCCTCAACAATCATATTTCTTATAAATAAAACCAAAATACCAGAGCAAATTAGGTCGAAAATTACCTCAGAATCACAGTGAACTATGCTGGAATAAGATCACCTCATAATTGATTGTCGATGCTAAAGGACAACCAAATGACAAGAAAACCAATTATTAATATCAATGCAAAAATATTTCAAGCATTATAAAGCATACCATTTTACATACAACCACATACAAACATATTGAATAAAAAACAAATGAACATCGTATGCAAATTTTCAGTGTAAAAAAGAAAGACAATTGGCAAACAATAAACATGCACCTCTAGCTAGTACATTTGATCTGGAGATTATTCACCCTCAAATCTCATCCATATAGAATAGTTGTTCTTGATAGCCTCCATATACTGGTGGTAAGGAACAACAAATTCAGCAGGGCTTGTCCTGTACAAGATCATTAAGAAAATAATCAGATTTAAAAAGAGTGACCTCTGATAATTATGCACATAAGTGCCATTACCAAAAAAAAATCAATGCAAAAATGAAAAGAAAATGAAGATACAATATGTTAATAAAATCTAATAAGAAAGTCTAACTAATCAAGAAGGGGTTTGAAATACAAAAATGCTTCATACAAAGTATATTCCTAAACATGCCATATACTTCCTCACTTTAATTTCTCAGAAAGGCAATACAAAACCATAATCCTAACTCCTGCAAAGCGCACAACAACCAAAAGAACCTTCTACATGCTACTTTCTTGTTTGAATTGTAATATCTGTATTCCCAGAAAAACCCATTGTACCAGAGAGAGTTCTCCCACTTAGTATTATTACTAATTATAGTTTTCAACAATTTTAGATCTCAGAAGATCTCATTACACGAGAGAGAGAGAGAGAGTTCTCTCACCAAGAATTTTCGATAATCGTACATTGAAAAGAACGTACCTTGTTCTTATATGGTAGTTAAGAGATACGCCAATAGAAAACACGCTTGGAATGACAATTCGGAAATACATAACACAGATATCATAAATCGTATCTAATGCCTAATGGGTATTTAAAAAGATGAAAAGGTGTCACGAACGGATCATATTACAACTGGCTATATACAACTAAAAATAGGTTAAAGATATGTCAATAACCATCAAGCTTGAAAAGAATTATAACATGGTTAAGTTCTGATCAGCCAATAAACAGATATCATAAATCGTATCTAATGCCTATTAATGGGTCTTAAAAAAATATGAAAAAGTGTAACAAAGAATGATAATGGACCATATTACAGCTTGCTATATACAATTAAAAATAAGTTAAATATATGTAAATAACCATCAAGCTTAAAAAGCATTATAACATGGTTAAGTTTTGATCAGCCAACAAAAGAATAATGAAATAATATTTGTAAGAAAAATATATATACGAGAGACACCACTGGAAATACAAATCGATTTGACCAATTAAAACTTAAATATTACCAACAAGATCAGGAAGTGTTGAAGTAATCTATTCCAATCCATTTGGCTATACACCTTCTCAAAAGTAACCTTGGCCCAAGCTGCACCCTTGTTCTTGTAAACTCTGAACTATAGTCCCAACATTTCTTGATGCTATTTGTCTACCCAAGTTACCACTTGATATTTAGAGGATGATGAATCAATAACGTTATACGACAAAGATCCAACTTTCATCTCCTTCTAGGACAAACACTCAATTTTTTCATTAATTCATAACTTGAGTGAATGCTCATGCAGGGATGTCTAATTGAAAGGCCACTAATATTAAAACACCCTTTCATTCACATAACATATGCCATTTCATCCATGAAATATGCTAACGTGCCCTAATTATTTGAAAAAATAAACCACTAAGTTATTTTGAAGATGAACTTATTGCTAACATCAAGGGATTACTGCCAATCTTTTGTTGGCCACATAGAAGGATAGTCAACACCCCTAAAAAATAAAAGAATTTTTAACCTTTCACGAAATTCTACGTGACTATTATAATGTAAACATTTTTTTTTGAAACGAAAGGATATGGATTTATTATTTGAAATGTTGTAAAATACAATTGAGTGCATTCAGAATAGTGAATCCGGACCACGAAAGGACATGCATAGAACGGGTTTTCCGAGCTAGCCAGTGGGCTGCTCCGTTCGCTGACCTAGAAATATACTAGAGTTTGACATCCTCGAGAACAACAAGAAGAGTCCGAGAGTCGTCAGCCAGTCGGCCCAAAGGGGAGAACACTTGATGAGTCCCCTGAATCAAATGAATCAGATATTGGGCATCGCTACGGATAACGACTATGGAAAGATGTGACACTTGAACCCATTTCAGAGCCTACCAGATCGCCATAGCTTCAGAAAATTCAGGCCCCAACATACCTAGCCCTGTACCACTCCTTCCCTCCAGGATCGCTCCCGTATCCGTTCTACATTGCCATCCCCAACCAAATTGTCCTGAATCGGAAAAAGTTTCACCATCCACATTGATAGCCGACCAGGTCGGGGGCGGTGGGCTCCATCTCGTTTGCCTACAGAGGGGAGGCCGGAGGTTTAACCCGACCACTCTGGGCCTCTAACCAGCTGCACTGGTTACTGATTACTGTGGCTATGACACTTTGAGGAGTGGAAAGACTATTGTGTCACGCCCCAAATCCGGCTTTGACCAGATTCGAGACGCGAACATAAAACAAAAATCATAATGTAAAAAGAATTAAATGAAAGGTCTCAAATTCAATTTAGAGCTTCAAAAGTTTAGACGAGTCAACAGCTCGATAAAAGTAAGTACTGACAGAGTCAAACAGTAAACGAAAAAAAGTATGTCGCTAGACACTAGCTAAAACCCTCGCTAGCTCCCAAGCTCCGAGAATCGTGCTAGTACTGATCCCGCTCAACACCTGAAACACAACAAAGTAAGGGGATGAGCTCACGCTCAATAGGAAAAGTAGCTAAGGTTCTCAACCACAGTTCATCACCACGAGTAATCGTCCAATTAGGGCATACTAGTAAGGCACAACTATAAACAAGACTACATGCAGTTCTCAGTTACCGGTCACTTTCACAAAGTCATAAACCACTTAGAAACATGCACAAAGCCAACCATCAGGCATAAAACACACAACGAAACACACACAAATATTGTACAACAGTTTCCAACGTCATTGAATGCACAAAGCCACTTGCACACAACCGCTTATATCGTACTGGACCACACAACATCAGTCCCGATATCTTCCCCTCACTGAGACTGGGGGTAAAATCCTCGACCGGAAATCCCTCAGTCCGATGTCTTCCCGTCACACAGACTCGGGGCAATACTCACCATACGTACTGGACCGGCACACACTTCGGTCGTACACCGTCTCAGACTATTAGTCATCAGGGTACTGATCACGCCATCCTTGGCCTCGATACACTACACCGGAACTATCCCTCGGTGTAAGTACCGCTCCGGTTACGTCTACTCTTGGAACACACAACAAGGATATAACACGCAGCACAAAGCCAAAGCTGGTCTCGGTATACCAACTGAACCAGTTCAACATAACATACAAACCGATCTATCACTCACCCGGTCATATCACAACCAAGGGTTCACGTTATATCAAACATGACACACTTGCCCACACACAGTCACAGCATGCAACACCGAGTATAATCTTGTTTAGACTCTCACACAGCGGTTATAGCACACAATACACAATCCTAAGGCTCGACATGGCCCATCTACCAGCACGACAATTCCCAAGAGAAGAAAGCAAGTACAACTAGTGAATCACATCCTACATGTTACTAATACTCGTCCGGTTATTTAATAATCGAAAGCGGCTATTCTAGTGAATCACATCCTATATGCCAACTAGGACCTTTCAGGTTATTATTTTTCCCTAATCATGCATGCTAGTAACTTTCCGTAATTAAAGCGGTATCCGCTACTTTCCCTACCTCGATCGCTTTCCAAAAGCTTAGTCACTTCACGATGTCCAAAAGTCTCCTCCGCCGAGCTCGGGTCCAAAGTCTAGGATCACAAAGTAATACAAGAAATAAGCGTATTTCAAGAGTGGTTTAATGAGGAGAACATTCCCAAATAACCCCAAAAGGGCTCGGTTATAGGTAACTGTCACGCCCCAAATCCGGTTCTTGCCCGGACTCGAGGCATGACTAGTAAAACATGAATAAAAGAGATAACAATTCACAAAAAGTTCCAGGAAACTCCAATAAAACAAATTGAAATCGTAACACTTAGTTCAAAACACAAATAACCCTCCAGGGGTGTAATAATAATTCTCCACAAGTTTTGTTCAAAACATAAAGGCGAAAAGAACGAAGTCTCTATAATGCACCCACACCGAGAAGCTCCCGAGCTTCTACTCCTCAATCAATCCTGTAAACACAACAGTAGAAACATAGGGGTGAGCTTGCGCTCAGTAGGGAAAACACGTAACAAGATGGACCTTCAACTCAATAAGATCAACAACAAAGTCAACCAAAAAATATATTAACAAACACAGGTAATGGATAAATCAACCAATGTCGTGGCACATGAAGTCTCCACCCTCCGATCCACATGATGTTTCCTCTCGGATTTTCCCTCAAATCCAGAGGAGACGCATAACATTGAGGCGACCGGAAACAACCTTTCGGGGCGCTTATCGTCGGGATTCTCAGAAACGTCTCCAAGGGATTTTATGTCCTCGGGAACCAAGGTATTTACTCCCATAGGAAGCATACACTTGGGCAATTCACTAAATAACCATTATATCATCCTACACCGGACTCCTCAACGGTGTAGGTATCAAACCGTATCAACAATCATCACTATCTCACCCTACACCGGACTCCTCAACGGTGTAGGTACCATACCGTCTCAACCATAATCAGATAACAACTTGGAACGCACTCAACCGAAACACGACGCAATCCAATCCAACCACCACCAATCCACTAACACACATAGCTCACACATCACCGATTCACCATGGCACACAGCACACAAATCACTAGATCATATCACACCAATCACACAATCCCAACTTACCGTTCACTTACCAGTTTCGAACCACCGGGGCATCGATCACCTGATTGCACCGCTCGGTACAACCAGTCATACTCGATGCTCCAAGCAACCATTTAAGCCAATCAAGTCATCATTCAAATACAATTAATGATCAAGTACGAGTTTAATCAACCAATCATAACAGCCTTCAAACGAGCATTCAAACATGCAATTCCACTAGTTTCGTTAGACTCTTTAGCCTATCCACTAAGCAACCAACAACCAAGCATGTGATCCTAACAAGCAACTATTCCGAGGGCTTTGCCAAGGCTCCTCTACCAGACAATCAATTCCCAAGTATTGAAAGCGAATTATACTAGTGAATGGCATCCTAATCGGTCACCACTAGACACTTCCGGTTATTAGTATTTGAAAGACGATTATGCTAGTTATTCGCATCCTATAGGCATTTCTAGGACCTTTTCCAATTTTATTAACCTAGCATGCATACTAAGCATCATAAACGAGAGGTTAAGGCTTTCCCTACCTCGAGGTCTTCCTCTCAACACTCTGATGACAGCTCGGTGGTCACCTCTCCGTTCTTCACTCGGGTCCCGGCGTGATAAAAGCTCCTCTAACTCGTGTCCACGTTCTTCCTCCTTTCCTAGCTTGGTTCCAAGGTTTTGAACCACCAAAAGAACACAAAATTAGATTCCTCAACCAAGTGTTCTTCTCCTCAAAACACACCACAATGTTCAGAAATGGATCAAGGTTTGAAAAGGAAAAGTGGGAATCAAATTGAGCTAAAAGGAAGGGTTTTGGGCTCTGGGGATCTGATCCGGAATGCCAAACGGACCCTGTCACAGGCCGGCCCGGAATCCAGAACGGAACACGACACAGACCGGCCCGGTGAGCGACACGGACCGTATCAGGTCCCGTGCCGGACTCCCGCCCGTTCCGTGCCGGTACCAGGCCCGTTCCGTGCCGGGTGCCGTGCCGGTACCAGGCACGTTCTGTGCGGCCTACCGTGCCGGTACCTGGCCCGGTCCGGGTCAGATTCCGTATCAGACCTGACCAGCTCCTTCCCCTTTCTTCCCCAACTCGAATTTCACGAAAATCCCAACACAAACTCCATTTCTAAACTCTCCTAGCTCCAAAATAATTCACCAAAGATACCCAGCAACTACACCCTCAATGGGTTCATCAAACTTCAACCAAAACTCAATCCAACAACCTACTTCACTACTTCTTCTCCAAACAATCAAACAAAGAGCAAGTTCTTCAACTTTTAAGCCAAAACCCACAAAACCCATAGATTGGAAGTGGAAGAAATGGAGGTTTGAGAGCATCCTCACCTCTAGATAGTTGAGATGGAGAAGATGGAGTGAAAATGAAGGCAAAGGGACCAAGAGCAAGCTTCAAAATCCAAGTTTTCCTCTCTATCTTCTTCCTAAAATGTCAATTTACTCAAAAGCCCTTAAGGTCTTATCCCTTTAAAGGTAACTTAGGAGGGTATGAGGGTCATTTGGAGCCCCAAATCTCATCCTCCAAGCCAAACATGACAAGTGTCATGTGAGGTCACTCCTATTTAATAATTTTCCAGCTTTCCAAGATTTATCGATAAATAACCGATATTAAGCCCGAGTTTGACCGACAGTTGACTTTAACAATATTACAGTCAAACTGAAGGAAACGACCCAACTAAGCTAACCGTGCAAATGGCTAAGCTTTTTGGGCCCCGGAAAGGTCCCGACTGACTTTCCGAGTCATCGGTTGACTTTTCCGGCCGAAAGTCAAACTTAGCTAGGATTCACCGGTTTTACCGGGATCGACCGGGGGCGGGTCTTACATAACCGTCCCAATTACTCGAAATCAACCAAAAGGCCCAAAAGGCTCAATTCTGATCTGTCACGGTTCGGGTCACGGAGCCTTGACGAGCTCCGTAACGGATCGGGTCACGAACCCGTGGTCTGCACCGTCACGGTTCTCCTCACGGAGCCGTGACTGGCGTCGTCACGGTCTCCATCCCAGACCCTCCCGTTTCGTGCTTTCCAGATCTCGCATAGAATCAGAATCAATCTGCTCTTCATCTGCATATCAGGCAGTTGCAGTACCAGAGCCATCCAAACATGTAAGGTACACGACGGGGGGATAAGAACATGTGTACCTTATAATTCCTAGAATGCCTGGGAAAACAGGCAATGAAGGAGGAGGTGGTCAAGAGTCTCCTGATCAGCCGGACATATGCTTGGAATCGGGACGTGCACAAATTAACTGCTACTTCAAGGGTACTTGATAATGCCTGCCATAGAAAAACCTTTATACGTGGCTGAATATCTAAGTCCCATATACCCGTCTAGATTGTTGTTTCCACCGATACGTGCCATCGACCATTCTCCCAAGATAAGGCCCTATACCCTTCCTTAATTGAGTACACTCCCCGGATGTTGTACTTCCAGGACCACTTGTCTAAGTGATGCGGAAGGGGAGGTGGGACCTGCAGGATATCCTCCACTATGGCAGGAGGAAAGTTGTGCTGAAGCTTCGGAATATCTCATGACTGACCCTGGCTCGAATCTAAATCTGAGACCCTCATGTCCCGGATAATACAGGTATGAGGTGGTATGATGGGGTCATTCCCTAGGAGCCAGGGAGAACCTTCAACCATGGTCGAGCAGCTGTCCCCGATAGTACGAATCAATCCCTGCCTGAGTAAAGCCTGAGTAGCCCGGAGTCCCGACCATATCTGACTGGGGTTGGTACCCCCATCTGCGGATAAGAAGTCGCCCGTCGGAAAGTACCGAGTCTTGAAAATACGAGCAACCAAACTATCTGGCTGGGTCAAGAATTGCCATCCCATTTTGGCCAACATGGCCAAATTCATATCTCTCATATCTCGGAATCCCATTCCACCGTCCTCCTTCGGCCTGCAGAGTTTCTTCCAGTCTTGCCAGATAATTGGCTTGTTTCCCCTAGGGGTCCCCGTCCACCAATATCTTGCTAGGACAATATGGATCTTGTTGATGGATTCCCGAGGTCCACATTCCATGCTCATTGCATAAATCGGCATGGCCTGAAGCACCGATCGAATAATCACCTCTTTTCCCCTTGTGGATAGCATCTGCCCGTCCCAAGTCCCTATTTTCGTCACTATTTGATCGCATAAGAATTGATAATGTAAACATTTATTTCCTAAAACTTACACATTGCAATACAAAGAAAAGAATTACCATGAAATTACATGTTATTTTACAATGAGGGAAGAATATATAATCCTCTGTCTGAAATCAAGTCATATTTACTATGAGAGAGCATGTCCTGCAATATATATTTATTTCAGGTAATACACTAATTCTTTATGTTTGAGGAAACCTGTATTGCTTACCAACATATTAGATACCAAGAATTAAGTACAACAAGCATTTTGATGGAGCAAAGACACATCCTCTACTGTAAGTTGATCTATTCTATTACGTAAGGCTTTAAAATTTACCAATTGGTGATAAAATTTTGAACTCTTGTCTCTGTCGCCCCTCCAACGTGCCCGTGCCTTTTGCCACCAAATACAGAATCTCAATCCTACAGTAGAAAATTATTCCTATTTCCAAAATCTCTAGTTGGTGATATTCAAAACCCAATAGTAATCCCATTATGGGAAATCAAATTCAGAAACCAATTAGAAAATGATTGGTTTTACACACTATTGTAAACTATCAAACTTCAAAGTGCTACATGATTGAGAATTATCAACAAATTACAAATAAAAAAGAGGAAGCAGATGAAGAAACTCACATTTTGATCCGACATTGAACGCTAGAGTTACAGAACAATCATCATCCATCATATCCATCATTGTTGGCAATAAATCCTCGAATATTTGACCATAAAACATCACCCTATTCAAATCTTAAAAAGCTAATGCAAATGTAAAGTAATTAAGAAAACACAAATCTTCAACCCGAGAGTAACATGGATAATTGAGAAGCAAACAATAAGAAAACTGATTAATCGCGATGCTCACCTTGAGGATTGGGCTCCGGCGAACTGAGCAGGGCGAATGAAGAGATTGTGGGTAGCGATCAGAAAGAAACATGAAGAGACGCACGCCACAGTAAAGGTCATATTTAGATACCAGATGTCGCCATTAATTGCCGGGAACAAAGAAACGGCCGAAATCTCATTGAAGTAGCAGAGTAACGACCCATAATGCCCAGAATCGGAAGAGGCCTAGAGGAGAAGGAGCAAGAAGAAAGCTTGTTAGAAATTAAGCTAGACATTGCCGCAATAGATACGGTAAATACACATGTTAATTATTTTAGTGTATGGTGGTAGGTGGTGGACGGTAGTCAACACTACCTTAGTTCCTTGTCTAAGTTTGATACTTCTTTGTATTATTTTTTGGCTATAAATATGGCCAATGTCAATGCAACTCGGCAAAAGCTTCAAAGCAAATTGTCTCTTTATTTCTTTTGTTCCCAATATTAGCTTGATAATCAACAAGTGGTATCAGAGCTCCGATTCATCATGGACGATTCCGTCAGTACGATCAAGGCGAGCAACAGAGTACCTCTACCACAGTCGGCTATGGGCGCGAGCTGGCGGTGACGAGGCCGTACCTTGCGGTGGTCAGCACGGCCAACTTTCCCATCCTTTCACGTACCAACTACGGAGAATGGGAAATCCTCATGGAGGTCGGGTTACAAGCGAAAGGCTTGTGGACGGCAATCCAAGGCGAGGAAGATCTTATTGACGAGATTGGATATCGCAACGATCGCTCCGCAATGGAGGTGATCTTGCGCTCGGTTCCGACCGAGATGATCTCAACGATTGGGAAGAAGAAGACGGATCACGAGGCATGAGAGGGGTTCAAAAAAATTCATATGAGCTCAAACCGAGTCCGCGACGCGAAGGCTCAAACACTCCGGCGCGAGTTCGAGCGCTTCACACACAAGGACGGTGAAACCGTCGACGAGTTGGCAATGCGACTTATTGGCATCGTTGCAAATCTCGGTGTCTTCGGTGATGAGATACCGGAAAAACAAGTGATGCAAAAGTTCCTTCGCATAGTTCCAAGGCGTTATTCGCAGGTCGCTTTATCAATTGATAGCCTCGTCGACCTCGATACAATCAACATGGATGAATTGACGGGACGCTTCAAAGCAGCGGAGGAACGCATGGAGTTGAACGAAGAAGAGGAGGGGGGCACGAGGTTCCTCCTCACGGAGGAAGAATGGCGTAACTGCATGGGACGGCAAGACCATGGCGGCACAAACGCCTCACCCAAAACACGGGGGAAACGCCGCAACGGTGGCAACAAGGACGGTGCTGACAACACCAGGAAGCCAGGAAAGTGCCACTACTGCAGCACGGAAGGGCATTGGTTCCCCGTTGAAGGGGTGTGCCACTATCAGTTCAAGTGTGCAGCCATGCCTCGGGGGCTCTGTTTAGGGCGACGCTGAAGGCTAATACTGAAATTGAGGTTTCAGTCATCCTCCGCCCATCTCTCGGTATCATGTCTGCCATGGATGGGGAACATATGAATGTGGACTGGAGCTCTACCGACCTAGTGATACCGGGAAAATGGCCAGTAACAGTACCGATGAGGTGGAGTCCGAGTTAAAGAGATCGATCAGGCGAAGTCCAAGGTTGAAGAGAGCAACTAATACTAGCCAATTACCCATCTGAAACACATCATGTGAGTTGTGCTGTTTAATTCTCTTTCAATTGTCTTGATGTCAGTCTGTCCACTGTGTTTAATTTAACCATGCTACTATAGTCCCCAGTTTGTATGAAAGGCTGTTATGGCGTTCTACGCCCAAGAAGGGTGATCAATTTATTTACATGATGTTTTGGGTTGATTTAATGGTAGTTTCCAAAATCAAACCATTGCTTCTTATTGATAACTTCACACTATAATTATTGCATACTTAACTTCAATGAGGAGGGACAATAATAAATAACGACGGAAAAACTGTCTGTCTTGAGAGCTCTCTCTTAACCTTAGCCGTCCTACCTATGCTCTTTTCTCTTGCCCTCATCGACGAGTTGTCCTCTGTCGTGGTTCCTTCGGTCGTTCTTGTTGCTGCCCCAGCCGATGATGCCCCTCTGCTACTGTCCTGCCCCTCGTAGACCGTTCCCGGTGCTGGGGATAAGAGTCATCGACAAAAAAAGCTAAACCCTCGGTTCTGACTTTGTCTTCTTCTATGTCGGTGTTGTCGGTGCTCCCACTCCCTGGCCTGGGCGTATCGGTGGACGTGGCCTCTTTCTCCATGAGAGTAACTGCTCTATCCCCGACCGCGACGTAGAGAAGAGGGCGGCCCTTGAGACGTCCCCCAGTTGCTAGGGTCCAAACCTTATTCCACCGACCTAACCGCTTGGCCATGACCTTGCTCTGCCCCCTCCTCCCCCAAGCGGCGCAGTTGCTAGGGTTCTGGCATCGCTCGTGACCCATTTGAGCGCGGCTGATGTAATGCTGCAAAGGATGGCGTCGGTTCCTATGTGGGGCGACAAGCTACAGGCGGGAAAGATGCCCCGCCGGGAGGAATGATATACGGCCTAAGCATTGGGGACTGGCTCTAGAAGGGGTCCCCAAATGATGCGTTGCCTCCTTCCATCACAATTACCGTCGAGGTCCCTCAGGAACTCCAGTACCCTACCGTCGAGGTCCCTCCGGATCTCTGGTACCCCGTTCCCCCTCAACGTCTTCTTTTCTTGCCCAAGGGGCATCAAAATACCGTCTGTGAAGGTTCTGATATTAAAAGGATCAGTGAACTATTGTTCGTTAATACTGATTTTCTGGTGGTCGAGGAGTCTGTTCCCCGTTGTACGATAATGTAATCAATTTCAAGTAATAAAAGTACACATTTCATTCAAAAATAAAATAAATAACGAGGCAAACTCCACGTGATTCTTGCCTGCCTGCAGATTGTGCATACAAGCTTAGTTTGTAACCATATTGGTATCTCACCTACCATTTTTGATATGCAATTGTGTTGGTTTGTTCGATTATGAAATACCCTCCCCTCAGCCAGGGGAATTTAGACAATTGAATCTTGAGCTTGGTAACTTACCAACAGCAAGGATGCATGGTTTATATTCAAATGAGATTTTGGAGTGTTTAGAAGGCACACAGTATCATGTATCTGTAAATTGACCTTGGTCTTAGCCTTGTTTCTCTTTCTTAAGCATGCTGTTTCTTTGCTTTTGTCACCTGAGCACCCGACTGTCCTTGGATCAACACATATTCCGCTGGCTCAGACAGAAAATCATTAGCTATTTGCTTCACGTGATTCTCGGTTAATCATCTCCTGATAGAGGAAAAATGCGATCGTGGTTCGAGCTCCAGGAGGTGATGCGTCAGATCTGGTTGCGAAACAAAGCCGTCGTGGAGGTGTTGTGATTAACTCGCCGGTCGCAAGGATCTCGAAAACGAAGCTCTTTGTTTATAATATCTCATACGATACATCGGTAGATTGGATTACTAACTCGTTTAGGGTTTACGACGACATTGTGTCAGCCTCTATTTTCAAACGGCCAAAGCGGGGAGGTTCCTACTTCAGATTCATTGAATTTAGGTCGCCAGAATCAGCTGCGCAGGTGGTGGAAACATTCAACGGCTTTAGGTTCTATGGTTTTGACCTACTAATTGCGTTTGCTCTTCCCAGGGATCGAACTTCCACTTTTGCTGGAAAACAAAGTATGCTGGTGGATTCTGCTCCGACGAGATCTTCAACGCCTAGCAGTGGAGTTGGTTTTGGTGGTTCAGGAAAATACGGAGAGTGCATTGAGCCTGCTGATCCAGCCGTGATACGCGCGCCGTCTGATACTCTATGAATTGTTTCAATGTTGTTTTTTATTTTTATTTTGGTTGCTGTTTTTCTTGCTAATCTAACCACTTGTACGTTTTGTTTTGAAGATACCACATGACTCTGTTACTACAGTTGGACCTGTGGATAGTAGCGGAATTACATCTGCTTCTACTACAAACGTACCAGATGCGGGAGCTAGTCACATCTCCCCAAGGGTTCCCTAACTCTCATTTGAGCAAGATGCTTGCCAAATTGCTCTTGCCACTATAATAGTACTTGATGAGCTGCCTTTCACACTTGCCCAATTACTATTTGTTGTCCGTTATTTAAAGTTCCTTGTAGGACTGTTATTGCTACATAAGACAATTTTTGTTTTATATGAATCTGAAAAGTCTTCATTATATAAAGAATTTTTATACAAAAGTTTGAGAAAGTTTAAGCCTAGAGTATCGACGACTGAAGCTGTGTTCAACTTTGAGAAACCTCAAGAAGGTAATTGTATATATAAAAATTAAATATCTTCACATTTTCGTTCTTTTACTATTTAGTGTTCAAGTCATAATTTAGTTTTGTGTTTCAGATCTGGTTGATGGAGTATTTGTTGTTGGGGAATCGATTTCATAAGGTCGTGAGATTGTGAGGTGAACTAACTGTTATTTTATTGTTTTAGTTTTAAATCATGTATTTGTTTAGTATCTAATTTATTACTTTATTTTTGGCTTAGGTATGATTGCAAGTCTAACTCATGGATGGAATCATGGAAAAGAAGTGATGGAACAATTTGGAAGAACTTATTATGATTACTTGTTTAAGTTGTTATAGTTTCATCTTGCAAGGTTACACACTATTGTTGGATTTTGATACACTTTGATGATTTTATATTTATTATAAAATAGGTTAGGGGTGTTTTTTCACCATTAGGCAAGGATCATTGATATCAACTCATTGAGATGAATTCAATTAACCTTGTTTAATGGTTTTTCACCCACATGGTTTAAATTAGTTTGTGTTACTTGCATTTCTATATTGAAATAATGAAATATATGCTTAAATTTATACTTGGGCTGAGCCCACTAAGATCTGATCTGGACAGGGTAAAATCCGTATCCGATCCGGATGATCAAAAAACCGAATAATATCCGGTCATCCGGACAGGGTACGGATATTGATTTTCAAAATCCGGTTTGTCACGCCCCAGTTCCGATTTTGGCCGGTCTCGAGACGCGACTTGAGTTGACAACTAAATAACAACAAAAGAATAATAAAGATCGATTAAATATCACATTCTTAAAGATAACGGTAACTTTCAAGAGAATAAATGAAAAGTGTTGTAAAGATTCGATAACTACTAAAATGGGATCACGTGAATATCACGCCCACAGCTCAAATCCTCAATACTCCGATCCACGAATAGGTTCTTGTGTCATATCGGATCTCATACTCCGATCCACAATAGTATTCGTGTCATATTAGATTTTCCCTCGGTCAAGAGGAGGCACATACATCGGGCTACCGGTAACAATCCATGAGGGACGCTTATCGTCGGGATTCTCAGAAATGCCCCCATAGGACCATATGTCATCGGGATGCAACAGAATAACAATCCATCGGCTATGATACTACCCTACACCGGAATCCTCAACGGTGTAGGTACCATACCGCATCAACAATCACCATTATACAACCCTACACCGGAATCCTCAACGGTGTAGGTACCATGCCATATCAACAATAACCGTTATACCACCCTATACCGGAATCCTCAACGGTGTAGGTACCATTCCCCGCAGGGTCAACAATCTAACGGCTATGATACTACCCCACACCGGAATCCTCTACAGTGTGGGTACCATACCAGATCACCAATCAATGCCCCGCAAGGTCCATCAATCAACATCCCGCAGGATCAACCAAACAATTCCCTACATGGTCTACCAATTAATATCCCGCAAGATCAACCAAATAATGCCCCGCAGGGTCCACAATCAATATCCTGCAAAATCAATCAATCAATGAGACATATCACCAACACACATCACAAGGGATTCGTACCCACGATTACGCTAACCTGCATACTTACCAACCATGTTCCATCGGTCTATCATTCACCCGATCATACTCTTTTAACACAACAAATTACACTCAATTCCAAACAGATCCAAAAGGTCGCTCGGAAGCAATAAAACGAAGAAGAGAAAAGGGGGGTTTCGGGATTCATGTCCGACCGACCACCGGCAGATATGCCGGTGGCCAAAGACTCACGGTGGTAGAGACGCTCACCGTATGAAAAAAAGAGGAGGCTGCCGCCTCGGATCTGTACCGGACGACGAGGGTCCTGACGGAGCTGCGACGCTACCGAATCCGTGGCTCTCTCTCTGGTGGCGGTGACGCCGGCGTGCGTAACCGGAGTGGACGGAAAGACACGGCCGAGGGAGCGAGATGTTCGGGAGCGGGAAAGGTCAGGGATGGCCACGGGAAGAGGGGGAAAAGGGAAGGGAAGCTCGGGACGACGACGACGTGAGTTGAACGGAGAAGATGAGAGAGAGGACGCCGGAGATAGAAGTCGGAGGTGGTCGGCGTTGGTCTGAGGAGAGAGGAGGATGAGGCTCGGGAGAGGGAGATGCTGACGAGGGAGAGAGGAATTGTGAGGGACGGCTGCA
This sequence comes from Erodium maritimum, assembly GCA_963921825.1. NCBI lineage: Eukaryota > Viridiplantae > Streptophyta > Magnoliopsida > Geraniales > Geraniaceae > Erodium > Erodium maritimum. The sequence continues at coordinate 11,432,821 of OY997588.1, read as the reverse complement.
ACAGATGGGAAAATTTGGGTTCAACCCTAATTTTCGTGCTTAAATATCACATGCCCAAGCGAGCCTCGGATGGGCCTGGGCTGCACGGCCCAAGTAAGAGGAGGGGTTGGGTTGTGCCTGGCCTGGACCAAATTTGGCTGACCCAGTCAGCCTAATCCTCTCCTCCTTTCCCTTTTTTGTCTTATTTTTAAACGATTTCAAGTTACAACTCGTTTTCCAACCTCGACGTTTCAAGTCGATAAAAATAAATAAAATAATATTTTACTTCTTTTAATTTAGCCGGTCTTTACACGGTTGATCTGGACAGGATATTAAAATGGTCTCCGAACCAGGTATTCGGTTACACCCCTAACTCATTTCTTCGCATGCAGCAACAACCACTAAAGCTATAGTCCATGACTAAATATCCCTAGTTTTCTGCACTCTCAATCACAGTGCACCAAAAGAATTTGTCAAACTAATAGTCATGGCTAAATATAATAACAAAAAACCTATTTCTTTTCTGCTCCTTAGTCGGTCTTCCCTCCACACTTTCTTACTTTCGATGCTCACCTTCGACCCTTGCCTGCTTTCTTTTTTGCACCCTTTTGCGGCTGCTGAACCTCGACCCTATCATCCTTTTTCGCTTTCTGCTCAACCTCGACCCTATCACCCTTTTTTGCTTTCTTTGTGCCTGCTCAACCTCGACCATATCACCCGTTTTTGCTTTATTTTGCGGCTTCTCTTCAACATCCTCGACCCTAACATCATTGATCCGAGTGGATAAGTGGACCGCGATAGTCAATTTCGTCTTTCCCTCCTCGCGCTTTACTTTTGTGTCTGTGGTTTCATCCCTCTTTTTCACCTGCAAACGCTTCGAAAATAAGCTCCAATCGTCGAAGGAATTGACATGTTTACTTCCTAATCTCTTTGCATAATATACTTCTCTACGATAACCCTTGACCAGTGGCTACTAGACGTTGGAGGACTGCCGGATGTCATCTTTTCTTTCATAGACTTGCATCTTGTTTTTCTTTCATAAACTTGCATCCTCTGATAGTATCCGCAATGTGGTTTAATCCTCGTTTATTATCGTCCATGTAAACAACATATGTATCTAGTATGTGTTATAGATCACCTAAACAACATAAGTATCTAATATGTGTTTAGTACGACGTCTAATCTATCATGTAAATTGTGACAGGAATATGAATTTGTCTTTCCATCTCGGGACTGAGGGTGAAAGAGGTAAACTATTATCTGGCTGTCGTCTCAAGTACATTATTCGCAAGATAAGAGAGTTCTCTGGTGAAGAGAAGAAGTTCGCAGAGGGAGTGCCGGTGCTGCCGCTAGAAAAGGATCCACTGAGGTATGTGGATGTAGAATTCACATGAGTTTCTAAAGAATATGGAGAGGAGAAGACCAAGAGGCTAACGGTCCGCATCTTGAAGCACAATTATGAATTTGTCTTTCCATCTCGGGACTGAGGGTGAAAGAGGTAAACTATTATCTGGCTGTCGTCTCAAGTACATTATTCGCAAGATAAGAGAGTTCTCTGGTGAAGAGAAGAAGTTCGCAGAGGGAGTGCCGGTGCTGCCGCTAGAAAAGGATCCACTGAGGTATGTGGATGTAGAATTCACATGAGTTTCTAAAGAATATGGAGAGGAGAAGACCAAGAGGCTAACGGTCCGCATCTTGAAGCACAATTATTACGTGATTGCGAATTTCTTCTCTTCACCGGAGAACACAACTTTTCTTATCTTCTGAAAACTGAACTTGGGACAACAAACAGATAATAGTTTCCCTCTTTCACCCTCAGTCCCGAGATGGAAATACAAATTCATATTCCTGTCACAATTTACAAGATTGATTAGACGTCGTTCTAAACACATATTAGATACTTATGTTGTTTAGGTGATCTATAACACATAATAGACACTTATGTTGTTTACATGGCCTATAATAAATGCAGATTAAACCACATTATGGATACTCTCAGAGAATGCAAGTTTATGAAAGAAAAACAAGATGAAAGTATATGAAAGAAAATATGACACCCTCCAGCCGGCAATCCTTCAATGTCTAGTAGTGGTAAGTCACTGGTCAAGGGTTATCGTAGAGAAGTAAAATACGCAAAGAGATTAGGAAGTAAACATGTCAATTCCTTCGACGATTGAAGATTATTTTCGAAGCGTCTGCAGGTGAAAAAGAGGGATGAAACCACAGACACAAAAGTAAAGCGCGAGGAGGCAAAGACGAAATTGACTATCGCGGTCCACTTATCCACTCGGATCAATAATGTTAGGGTCGAGGATGTTGAAGAGGAGGGCAAAATAAAGCAAAAACGAGTGATATGTTCGAGGTTGAGCAGGCACAGCAGAAAGCAAAAAAGGGTGATAGAGTCGAGTTTCAACAGCCGCAAAATAAAGCAAAAAAGATTAAACCAATTGCGGATACTCTCAGACGATGAAAGTTTATGAAAGAAAAACAAGATGCAAGTCTCTGAAAGAAAAACAAGCTAAATTTCTAATTTTCAAGATGTGGGCATACTGTGAAAGTCAACATTAAGCTCGAACTGAGAAAATATGTCGGGCATAAAATATCAAACTAGGCTCAGTAAGCAAAGTAAAATACTCTAACAAGACCAATTTTCCGTGTATCCAGTGCTCTAAATTGAAAGATATTAAGATGAAATCACATTGAAATCAAAAAATATGAGAAACTTTAATATTAATCTACAAATTGCTTTGTTTACCATTTGGAGGTGCATACAACGTGGGGACTGAAAATCCAGAATTTTCGCCCAAATTGACTACCCATCATTTGAATAAAAACATAAACTAAGTCATAAAATCATTTGTATATGAGGGTAAATACTTAATTTTAATTTGACCGTTAAAGATAGGAAGGAAGATGATCAACAAACACGGGGTTTAACAAAAAAACAGTTCTAAAAAAATAATTAATGCACCCCTTAAATACACAATAAATACATCTAAATCAAATAGCAAGCTATGGATATTGATATACCAAGAGCTTCAGATCTTCTACACGTGTCACCTGGCTTCAGAACTACTCCATGCGCCCCGGTTCTGCTTGCCGCTCTTCTTTCTACGGTAGAGAAGTGTTACACTTACACTTATACTATTAGGGTTTTAGATGATCTTTAGTGGACCTACTATTAGGGTTTCAGATGATCTTTAGTGGGCCTGTATATTGGGCCGAATGTTTATATCGGATTAATGTTTATATTGGATTTTTAATTTGTTCCCTACATATGTTCCCTACATAGTTACTATAAAGAAAGAATTAAAGTGACTGAGCATCTCATTCATACCAATATTATGAAGACCAAATTTACGTCTTACCTTCCAAATATTCATATTAATATCTATAAACACAATAGAAAGAAATATTTAGTGGTCAATGACAAAATCAGAGTATATTTGAAGGTTACTAACAAGATATACAGATTTGTTGTGAATATTAATTTCATGGTTTTCAGTTTAAAATAATCAGTACATAGAAAACAAAGAAACATACCTCTATTAAAATAGAAAATGGAATTAAAACAGATCTGGAAAATAACAAAAAATAATTAAAAAAACAAACAACAAAATGTCTTTGTTTATGTCAAAGATCTCAGTAGCACACATCATAGTCATAGATCCAAAACATAAGAAAAAAGAAATGAAAATAAGAGCAAAAAATCAACAATATTATAAATGGAAAGCAATAATAAAACAGAAACGAAAATACCAATACAAAAATTATAACAGATATGAGTATGAAGATTGGAGAAAGAGAACTAGAACTAAGACAGAACTTGGCTATGCTTGAGAGAGAAAACAGATGAAATGATGATTTCAGAGAGGCGTGGTCTGTGAGTGAGTATTGATGAAGCAAGTAGTTAGGTATATATAGGACTAGGTAGGGTTTGTATGTGAAAATAGGTTGCTGAAAAGGCTTGGACCTATGTAATTTGGGCTTATAAGCCCATGATTTATAACGAATAAAACAAGCCCATTCCAATAATCTTCTATACTTAACCTTTTAATTTACGGAAGACGAAGAGAAAGAAAACAATATCATGGTCTACTTCGAGTTTTTTTTCTTTTTCTGATCAGCAAATGTTTTATTAGGGGAACAGATTTTCAAACCGAAAACAAGTTCAAGGGCGAACCCTCTTACAACCAAGAGTATGTCCTATGGACATCTCGAACCAGAACTAAACAAGTAGTAAACACTACAAACCAGAGCCACAAGGGGGTACAAACACCATTAAACAGAAGTAAACAAGCACGGGTCTAACAATCAACCTATACCCAGATCAAGCAATGGCCGGTTTAGAAAGTACGGCATCGCGGTTAACTGGAACCGGGATAGTATGTCCTGGTCGACCTGGAGTTGTATACGAATATGGAGGGAAAAGATCCCGGTTCCGGTTAACCGCGGTGCCATACTTTCTAAACCGGCCACCGACCATCATGTCTTCGATTATCCACTTTTCAAGCCGGAACCACGCCGGAGACCACCAATTCCAGTGTTTTCCGGTGCCGATAGTGGTCGGGTAGGTCGTTTTCCGGCGGTGTGGATTATTTTGCCCACCCCTATTCATAATACACAAACCCACTCTTTTTTTCTTTTCTTTTTATACACACAAATCCATTCTGATTTTGTCTAAAAGAATTACATTTATTAATACATAACCAACATAAATAGTACTCCATCCTGATTTTGCCTCTCAACACCTAAAAAATCAAATTTTATCGGTAAGTACAATAAACAATAATAGCAAAAAAATTATTTATATATCGTAACTATGTTTTGTTTACAGATTACCACCTCATTTTAGAACATGATTTCTCTCTCTAGTGGCACATGCTGGGGTGAGGTGGCATGAGATCCTTATCCGCTTCTCTCTTCTCTTTCTCTATCTATAATCGATTTACCCATGGCATCAATGCTTCTGCAGGAGGAAAGGCGATGGGTCGCAAGAACAAACAAGTACACTTCCATCTTTGAAGGCGATGGAAAATTGGTGGAAGTGGAAGCAATTGGACATTTTAGGTAGTTGTTAAGTATTGGTTCTTATTTGGACTTAAAAGACACTTTTGTTGTATTGTCTTTTAGACGGAATTTGTTTTTTTACAAATCAGGATATTGTTGTTCATTTGGAAACAACAAGTTAAGTATATCTTTTAATTCAAATGTTATTGGAACCAAATACTTAAGTGCTTATAACAACATGTATTTGTTGGAAACAATTGCATCATACAATGTAACCTTGCATGTGGAATCACGCGGTACTAAACGCAAATTAAATAAAGAAACCTTGGCAACATTAGAGCATAAACGCTTATGTCATATCTCAAAAGGTAGAACAAGCACCTGCGGTGAGGCCGAGACGATGCCAAGGCCGTCCGGAGGACCTCTGACCCTCTGCGGGCCCAAGTATTTTGTGGCTGCGTTCTCACCAACAGCCCTCTACGTAGATCTCTACGAAGTAGGAAACAAGGACCCTTTCCACCGGGAGAGGGTCCCGCTGGAACTCGGTACCGACTTCCCCACCCAAACCATCGTATCCGTCGGAGAGGAGGCCACACTGACCCTCTCCATGACTGTCATCAGCCCTTGTACCCTCTCCAAGGTCTCTCTGGAGCTCTCCTCTCCCCGTCACGGTGACGGGGAGTGGCTGGTCTCAGGATCCGTCAAGGCCATCCAAACTGTAAACGCAGACACACACGGAGGGAAAGTGGAGCGGGAAGTGAGCCTTTTCAATAGGCCTCATGATCAGCCTTTGAGAGCCGTGCACAAGGGTATGATTAAGCTTGATCGGGAGGTGCTGCTTGCTCCGCTCTTGTTTGATAGAGACCATATCGTGAAGATGGATCAGCATCACCTCGAATGTGGTTATCCAGCTGCGGGTATCGATCCTGACAATGACGTTCTCAATGGTGTTGGGTGTTATCTGAGTGTTGTGGTGGACTTGAGGCTTGTGGACTCGGGTGATAAGACGGGGAGGCCTCTCCCCGTTGAAGGGGTGTGCCGCTATCAGTTCAAGTGCAGCCATGCCTCGGGGGCTCTGTTTAGGGCTACGCTGAAGTTTAATACTGAAATTGAGGTTTCAGTCATCCTACGCCCATCTCTCGGTATCATGTCTGCCATGGATGGGGAACCATATGAATGTGGACTGGAGCTCTACCGACCCAGTGATACCCAGAAAAGGCCTAGTAGCAGTACCGATGAGGTGGATGAGGTGGAGTCCGAGTTAAAGAGACCGATCAGGCGGGGTCCAAGGTTGAAGAGAGCAACTAACTAGCCAATTACCCATCCGAAACACAGCATGTGAGTTGTGTTGTTAAATTCTTTTTCAATTGTCTTGATGTCAGTCAGTCCCCTGTGTTTAATTTAACTATGCTACTATGTGTCCCTTATTAACCACATTCCCCGTATGTATTGTCGATGACGGCAAAGCATCCCCTGTGTTTAATTTAGTTATGCTACTATAGGCCCCAGTTTCTATATTACTCATCATGCGTGTGAAAGGCTGTTATGGTGTGCTACGCCCAAGAGGGGTGATCAATTTATTTACATGATGTTTTGGGTTGATATAATGGTAGTTTCCAAAATCAAACCATTGCTTCTTATTGCTAACTTCACACTATAATTATTGCATACTTAAATTCAATGAGGAGGGACAATAATAAATAACGAGGGAAAAACTGTCTATATCTTGAAAGCTCTCTCTTAACCCTAGCCGCCCTACCTATGCTGTTTTCAAGATGTGCTTCAAGATGCAGACGGTTAGCCTCTTGGTCTTCTCCTCTCCATATTCTTTAGAAACCCATGTGAATTCTACATCCACATACCTCAGTGGATACTTTTCTAGCGGCAACATCAACACTCCCTCTGCAAACGTCTTCTCTTCACCAGAGAACACAACTTCTCTTATCTTGCGAATAATGTACTTGGGACGGCAACCAGATAATAGTTTCCCTCTTTCACCCTCAGTCCCGAGATGGAAAGACAAATTCATATTACTATCACAATTTACAGGATAGATTAGACGTCGTACTAAACACATATTAGAGATACTTATGTTGTTTAGGTGATCTATAACACATACTAGACACTTATGTTGTTTACATGGCCGATAATAAACGCGGATTAAACCACATTGCTGATACTCTCAGAGGATGCAAGTTTATGAAAGAAAAACAAGATGCAAGTCTATGAAAGAAAAACAAGCTAATTTTCTAACTTTCGAGTAGGGTCGGCTTAAGCTTTAAGCGAGTTAAGCAATCGCTTAAGGCCAATGATTAGAAAAGGCTCCGTTAAATAAATAAGAAGTCGCTTAAAGCATCGTGTGAAAAATACCCCATATAATTAAAGATCTGTTATTATTTGATCAAACTTAATCAAATGAAAATATTATACTTCTAATCTTGAAATTAAAATTTAATACTAGTTAGGACTAATTTTGATCTCTATTCAAATTTGGTTTTTAGAAAAACATTTTTCATCCAAATGGAAGACATTTTTTCTTGATGGTTGAACATTCTAACAACTATATGGATGTTTATTTCGCAGTGAAAAACTATCGTTAATAAAAAAAACATATAAGTTTCATTTATCAATGATAAGTGAGTTAAAAATAGGGATAAAAAACAATGGAACACATAAAAAAAGAAGCGTGAATGTTTATATATCAATACACTATAGTACTTGTTTGAGGAATCACAATCAATTTATCAACTTCATTACGAAAATGCTCAAACAAAAATAATCTGGAAAAGTAAGACGTCATAATTGAAAAAAAAGTCTAATATTGGATATAGATGTCTGACCAGAGCAGAAAGTATGCAAAACAAACATACGAGAAATCTATTGAATGTTTGATTTGATATCTCACACTCCCCTTAGTATTTTATAAACCAATTTCTCATACATTCAAATAATGAAACTATGTATATAAAGATGAATATTAAAGAATATCAACATTGTCTTATTGAAAAGGAAACAAGACACGCACATATTAACAATCAATGCTAGAATGTCTGGTTTTTGTACGAATATGTTTAGTAAAAAGAAGATCATTTATCGAAGAATAATCCATGGAGTTCATGGACTAAAAGCATGAGTCTCGGCGTGTTTGACAATATTGAAAATCGAGGTTACTAATATACACTACAAATTGTCTAGAAAAGATTTGAAGTAAGGACATTTTTAGAAGTTGATGAAAATTTCTAGCCATATATACACGACGTCACATGTAAGCTAGCATAATTTGGTGTAACTGTCTAGAATTATCTTCAATTTGTCATATTTTAACTTGACATGAATGTATCATGTTTATAAATAAATGTGAATCCTTAAGCTTTTAGATTTTTGTATAGAATTCTAGACGGTACATCTTATCCATGGAGGTTGTCTTGTTAGAAATTATTCTTGATCATTCATTTTAGATTTTGAATGTTATAAGTAGATGTTCAAGCTCATTTGTTCAATATCATCTAGTATAATATTTCTATATGAACATGTTTACTTATTTTTATTATATTCTTTTATAAAAAAAAAGACATCGATCAATTCTCGTTTTAAGCTTCAATAAACATTGGGCCGGCCCTGTTTTCGAGAGGAGGGCATACTGTGTAAGTCAACATTCAGCTCAAACTGAGCAAATATGTCTGGCATAAAATATCAAACTAGGCTCAGTAAGCAAAGTAAAATACACTCATAAGACCAATTTTCCATGTATTCCAGTGCTCTGAGCTAAATTGAAAGATATTAAGATGAAATCACATTGAAATCAAAAAATATCGGAAACTTTAATATTAATCTACAAACTGCTTTGTTTACCATTTGGAGGTGCATACAACGTGGGGACTGAAAATCCAGAATTTTCGCTCGAATTGACTACCCATCATTTAAATAAGAACATAAATTAAGTCATGAAATCATTTGTATATGAGGGTAAATACTTAATTTAATTTGACCGTTAGAAATAGGAAGGAAGATGATCAACAAACACTGGGGTTTAGCGAAAAACAGTTCTCAAAAAATAATTAATGCTCCCCATAAATACACAATAAATACATCTAAATCGAATAGCAAGCCATGGATATTGATATACCGAGAGCTTCAGATCTCCTACACGCGTCGCCTGGCTTCAAATTTACTCCACGCGTCGCCTGTCTCGGTTTTGCTTGCCGATCTTCTTTCTACGGTAGAGAAGCGTTACACTTACACTTATACTACTAGGGTTTTAGATGATCTTTAGTGGGCCTGTATATTGGACCGAATGTTTACATTGGATTAATGTTTATATTGGATTTTTAATTTGTTCCCTACATAGTTACTATAAAGAAAGAATTAAAGTGACTGAGCATCTCATTCATAATACACAAATCCATTTTTTTTTCTTTTTTTATACACAAATCCATTCTGATTTTGTCTAAAAGAATTACATTTATTAATACATAACCAACATAAATAGTACTCCATCCTGATTTTGCCTCTCAACACCTAAATTACCACCTCATTTTGACGGTAAGTACAATAAACAATAATAGCAAAAAAATTATTTATATATCGTAACTATGTTTTGTTTACAGATTACCACCTCATTTTAGAACATGATTTCTCTCTCTAGTGGCACATGCTGGGGTGTGGCGGCGTGAGATCCTTATCCGCTTCTCTCTTCTCTTTCTCTATCTACAATCGATTTAACCATGGCATCAATGCTTCCGCACTAGTAGAGGAGGAAAGGCGATGGGTCGCCAGAACAAACAAGTACACTTCCATCTTTCTGGGCGATGGAAAATTGGTGGGAGTTGAAGTAATTGGACATTTTAGGTAGCTGTTAAGTATTGGCTGTTATTTGGACTTAAAAGACACGTTTGTTGTATTGTCTTTTAGACGGAATTTGTTTTTTTACAAATCAGGATATTGTTGTTCATTTGGAAACAACAAGTTAAGTATATCTGTCACGCCCCAAATCCGGTTTTGACCGGACTCGAGACGTGAACTAAAATAATAATAAATTTAAAGAAAAGTAAAGCCAAAACAATCTCAAATAGTAGTTTAAAAACTTTAAACAACGTCGCGAGTCACAGCACGGTAAAATACTTCAACAATTAACGGTACGTCTCTAGACAATCTAGCCTAGGACCCTCGCAAGCTCCCAAGCATCGAGCATCCAGCTAGTACACATCCCGCTTAGAACCTGAAAAAACAACAAGGTAATGGGTGAGCTTTCGCTCAGTGGGAAAAGTAGTTAAGGTTATAAGCAAGCGCTCACCACCACGGGTAACCGTCCAATTAGGGCATACTAGTACAACACACAACTAATTTCCAACGGAACTCTTAACCACCATCTTCAACTCAAGACCAAACCACACTCACAAACATCCTCAAACGAACAAGCACAAACTGTAACCACATCACTTAACAGGTCATCAAGCACATGTAAACAGTAAAAGCACATACGCGTCCCGTACCGCAGTCCCCTACTCCGCCAGCTGTCCACAGCCCGACTCTATCATATCGTACCGGAACACACATCGTCGGCCTAGATATCTTCCCAGAAAACACACAGGGAACAATCTCAATACGTCGTACCAGAATCTCCATCGGCCTAGACATCTTCCCGGCACTCCTTCGGGGAACGAACAGACAACACAACTTTCCCGGCACTCCTTTGGGGAACGAACAGACAACACAACTTTCCCGGCACTCCTTCGGGTAAAGCACTGATCACGTAACCGTCGGCCTAGATATCCCACATCGGACTACCCCCTCGATGTAGGTATCGTACCAGAACCACTACCCGGGGGACCGCGCATACGTGGGACCACACCGTCGGCCTAGGTACTACCCTACACCAGCGTACCCCCTCGGTCGTAGGTACCATACCGGAAACAACTCCTCGAAACACACATCAAGATAATATCACACATCACAATGCCATAATTAAACACGGCTTACCAAGCCCAACAATCGTACCACAACACGTCACGTCGGTCTATCACTCACCCGACCACATCACATCCAAGGGTTCACATCATAACAAACACGACACACTCGCCCACACATAGCAACTACATGCTCTACGGATATACTAATTATTGACTCTTAAACTTATCGACACTAGGTCACACAACATGCATCTCAAATAATAACAGGCAATTCAATCGGCACACAACCTACGGCTCGACATGGTCGATCTACCAGCACGGCAATTTCCCAAGTATTTAAAGCAGGCTAACATTAGTGAATCACATCCTACATGTTACTAAGACTCGTCCGGTTATTATTTAATATAAACGACCGTTCCAGTTTTATTATTTCCTAGCATGCATACTAGTAACTTTCCGCAATTAAACCAGTATCCGCTACGTTCCCTACCTCAACCGAAGAACAACCGCTACGTCTCCTAGCTGCTGACGTCCAGGCTCGCTACCTCCGGTATTCTCTTTGCTCAAAGCCGGACTCTAGATTAACACGGAAAGCGATAAAAATTAAAAACGGTTTCAACGTTAAATTAAAGGTTACGACTAGTCCAGTTTAAAAAACGACAGTTGTCTTTTAAACTCGAGCGGGCTAAAAGCGGGATTATACGACGAATCGGGTTCGAGTATTCGGGCCCTGAACACCAAACCCGGTACACGTTTCCCGAGGCAAGCCATTGCCTATTCTCACGCACCCATGGTCTGATGTGAGTATGGACTTCGTTCTTGGGCTTCCGCATACTCAACGTGGTTTTGATTCCATTTTTGTGGTGGTGGATCGTTCCTCCGAAATGGCCCATTTTATTGCATGTACGAAGAAATCTGATGCAATCGCCGTGGCACATCTCTACTTTAGAGATGTGTATCGCCTTCATGGGTTGCCTACTTCTATTGTTTCTGACCGTGATACTTGCTTTGTGGGGCACTTCCGGCGGAGTCTATGGCGTTTGGTCAACACACTGCTCAACTTTAGTAGTGCGTATCAACCTCAAACCGACGGTCAGACGAAGGTCGTTAATCGGTCCCTTGGTAACCTTTTGCGATGTTTGGTTGGAGATCATCCTAAGGCGTGGGACCCGAAACCTCCTCAAGCTGAGTTTTCCCATAACCATGATGTTAACCGTTCCACGGGGTTCAGTCCTTTCTATGTGGTTTATGGCTTATCACCTATGGGTCCTCTTGATTTGTTGTCTCTGCCCAGCAAGGTGCGTTCTCATGCTACTGCCGAGGAATTTGTTGGCCATTTAACTGAGGTTCATTCGTCCACTCGTGATCATTTGGTGTCTGCTACCGCCAAGTATAAGGAGAAGGCTGATCAGAGTCGTCGTGCTGGTGAGTTTGAGGTGGGAGATTTTGTTTGGGCCATCTTGACGAAGGATCGATTTCCGGCTCGTGAATATAGTAAGCTTGCTGCCAAGAAGATTGGTCCCGTTGAAATTTTAGAGAAGATCAATCCAAACGCTTATCGATTGCGTCTCCCAGACATGTTCACACCTCTAACGTCTTCAACGTGAAACATCTTGTTCCTTTTGCAGGGGATTCCTCATCTGAGGACGATGGAGCGGGTCCAGATTCGAGGGCGAATCTTCTCTACCCCGGAGGGTATGATGCAGTGCATATTGAAGACCTTTTGATGAATTGGCTAGAAAACCTGAAAATGCAGCAATGTCCGAAATTGACGAAACCTTAGCATTTTTCGGGTCGAAACGGGCTCCTGAGCAAAACACATCGCTTTGCTATGACGTACGATGTTTTTCGGCCATCTGAGGTAGTTTAGAGGGGCGAAACTGTATTTTTAGAGTCTAGTTATTTATTTCATGTTTTTTGATATTTCCTTTATTTGAATTAGGGTTTTGGGGTTTAGTTTCCTTATTGTATTAGGACTTTGAGGTATTAGTTTTCTATTTAAGCACTTGTTGTCTCTCATTGTAATTCAGAATTTTCAGAAATAAATACAAAAACGAGTTTCTACTCAATCTATCCTATTTGGTATTCTCTAGGAATCAACGAATTATATAAAGAATTCCTCCTTTTGCTCCGCACTCTACATCACTTTTCGTGTAAGCAACCCAACACCGGAGCTATAACACACTCCACGGTCCAAACCGGTCAAAAGTCCGAGCCTGACACGCTCACGCTTCCAGCTTTCAAAAAACATTTGAGCCCTCCCAAAACTTGATTTGCTAGCCATCCATTGCACCCCGAAGAACCGAAAGAACCTTTTCCCTTCAAGAGCTCTCATTCCTTCTGTCTAGCCTCCATTTCACGACTTAAAGACCTAGCTCTTGAGCTGGTTTGATGAATAAGAACTAAGGGAAAATGTTTTGTTCCTTTGAGCCTTCGACCTCTTTTAGCAGGCGATTCTTAGCTCAAAGAACTAGCTGGTTTGATTTGAGCAGTAAAGCAGTCCCCTAAGAACTTGGTAGGCCGACACTGTTGATTCGAAGCTCAAGACGGCGTCTGCATCGACTGACGACCCTAACAACATGTTTCCATATACGAAAAAAAACACATGGAAGGATGGTTTCAGATGTAAGATTAACCCATATATGGGCGGTCCCGCGTCCATTTCTGTGCCCTAATCAATGGGCTGTGGGTGGAAGTAACGACTGACCTGCCCTTTAATGACCTAAGAAATGGGCAAGAAGAAATTAATTGCAGAGAAGCCAAAGAATCCGACTAGAAACGATGAAGGAGCACAGTGTGTTTAAGAACGGGTGCTTTCCTTTTATTGTCTTATTAGGTGGGGCACCGTGCAATGTGTGGTGTTTAACGTAAAGCTTAGTATATTACATCTAACCTTTGACATATATTTTTTTTTTATTATAGATGAGAGTTTTATTGATTACTTTGAATTACAAAGAAAGTTAAATAAAGACGGGTGATGCAACTTAGAAAGTGAGGATCTACCTGAAGAGTAGAAAAAAACAAATAAAAAACAAGGAATTGGATAACACAACAATTCAGGTGATTTGTCGTGCAAGCAACCCAACAACGGAGCTATAATATGCTCCACGGGCCAAACCGATCAAAAGGTCGAGACCGACATGCCTATACTTGCAGTTTTCGAAAAACATTTAAGCCCTCGCAAAACTTGGTTCTAAAAAATTGCTAGACCTTTGGTTCACCCCGAAGAAGCGAAGAACCTTTGCTCATTTTCAAGAGCTCCCACTCCTTCTATATAGCCTCCCTTTCACGACTTAAAGACAACTTTTGTAAATAGCGCGATCAATGTCCGGTCAGATGCTTTCTTTCTCCGTTTTCTACTCTACATTGGTGGCTTTGTATGGCGATTACTGCAAGGTAGTCTCTAGGACGACGCCATCAACAAAACAGAGAAAGGACAAAGATCGAGGGAATTTTAAACCTAAGGTTAAGAGGCCAACAAAGATACTTGACGACCGTGCTAGCGAAGGATCTCAATAGAAACTACGTCACCGGAAGAAGAACTGTCACGCCCCAAATCCGGTTTTAGCCGGACTCGAGACGTAACTTGAGTTGATAATTAAATAGTAACAGAAGAATAATAAAACTGATTAAATACTCAAAGATTCCGATAAAATACTCGAATAACATGTTCCAAATCATAATTAAAAGTCGAGGCTCCATAAGGAATACGTGAAACATAGGGTTCACTACGGTGATCAAAAGGACGTCTCTAAGACCATAATGCCCAGACTCTCCAGAAGCTCCCGAGCCTCAAGTCCACTACTCATCAAGTACGCCTGTATAAACAATCAATAAAACAAATAGGGGTGAGCTTACGCTCAGTAGGGAAAATCATAAACAATTTAACTTCCAATTTAGTAATAAAATTGCTTTAGCACGACGACACTTATCGCAATTAATACTTTTAATCAAAATGATGCTATATAATAGGCAAGATAAGAACAATATCACATTCTTAAAGATAACGGTAACTTTCAAGAGAATAAGTGAAAAGCGCTTGTAAAGATTCGATAACTACTAGAATGGAATCAAGTGAATGTCACACTAACAGCTCAAATCCCCAATACTCCGATCCACGAGTAGGTTCTTGTGTCATATCGGATCCCATACTCCGATCCACAAGAGTACTCGTGTCACGTCAGATTTTCCCTCGGTCCAGAGGAGGCACATACATCGGGCTACCGGTAACAATCCCTGAGGGACGCTTATCGTCCGGATTCTCGAAAATGCCTCCAAAAGGACCATATATCATCGGGATGCAGTAGAATAACAATCCCTCGGCTATGATACTACCCTACACCGGAATCCTCAACGGTGTAGGTACCATACCGCATCAGCAATCACCATTATACCACCCTACATCGGAATCCTCTACGGTGTAGGTACCATGCCATATCAACAATAACCGTTATACCACCCTACACCGGAATCCTCAATGGTGTAGGTACCATTCCCCGCAGGGTCAACCATCCAACGGCTATGATACTACCCCACACCGGAATCCTCTACGGTGTGGGTACCATATCGGATCACCAATAATCATAGTTTTTTTTAATCAGCAAGGCATATATTAAATAAAACCTCTCACGAGGGGAAAGAGGAGTACAAGAAGTCAGTCTACAGACCACCAAAAGCCCAAGAAATACGCAACGTTCCTATCGGGCACAATCGAAACCAAAGAAACCCACCAAGGAAAACAATCAACATAAAAAAATAATCCACCAAGAAAAACAACATAAACCACCCCGCTTCACGCAGGAAGCCTGATAAAAACAGGGTCTAATACCCGAAGTTAACAACCATGAAGCGCAATTTGAATAAAAACAGGATATGCAAGCATCTAGATTTTACCAACTTGAACCACAAAAAGAGGACTTACAGCTGATGTTGGAGCTCAAAATCAGTCCTCCGATATCGAATTCTGATCAACACCGAGAAAAAGCCTAAGTGGGGAGGACCGGTTTTTCTACCGAGAACAAGCTCAGACCTCCAAACAGGGAACAGAGTCATCACGATCTGGGGACCCAAGATGGAATGCGAGCTGAGCGTTCTGATACCAAAACCGGTAACCCTCGCCGACCAACACCTAGCGAGGCCCTAAAGGGGAAGGCAATTAGTTATACCGAGCACGAGCCAGTCCCAACCCGGATAGATATGGCACCAAAACCAGCAGAGAAGCGTAACGCCACACGAAAGGCCTCAATTTTAGGAGCCAAAAGCCGGAGCCCTCACCGGGAAACCCTAACTCACCCCAAAATTGGGGACACCTCCAAGTAGGCAGCAGTACCGACATCACTTTTAGGGATCCAAAGATGACTCGAGTTGAGCGTTCAGAAACCAAAACCGATAACCCTTCGCCGGCCAACACTTAGCGAGGACCCATAGGTGAAGGCTTGTAATTATATCGACCACGAGCCATCCCAAACCCGGAAGGATCTTACACTAAGAAAGCATCGCCCCACACGAAAGGATGCACCTCCACATACTCAATCTCCATATAAGTCGTCGGGCAACAAAAGAAGTTGACTAAACACCCCCTGCTGTTGCACCGACAAGGCCCACCTTCGGCAAGGCCCATCCTTGCTCCGGCTAGTAGGGACCCACGTGCAACTCACCAAGCTTCATCGACAAGGCAGCGCAAGCATCTCTTCTGACCAGGTCTGCTATCGGTCGGGATTGAGCACACCAGCAAGCCAACTCTTAAAACCTCCAACAGAGCAACTCACCGGAACCCACCCAAAGACCAAGCCCCACCGAAGCAGATCTGGACTTGACTTCCAGATCTGTGACACCAGGCTCCGAGAAACAAAGAAAGGGGATAGAACATGTGCATAAGTCTTGGTCCGACGAGCAGACGTTGAGGTCTAGGTAGAAGACTTCCATCTCAAACTGACATAACCCCCAAATACAGCAACAAATGAGAAGTAAGAAGGGGGAAAGGTGGGGAAGGGGGAGGAGCGAAGAGTCGCTATCGACAACGTCCATGACCAGAGATCATGACGTCGTCGACAAGAAAACGAAGAAGAAGGGAGAAAAGTTTTGGTAGGCGGGAACTCCAACTACCTTTATTCTCCTTTTATCTTGGAAAATCTTGTTTGGTGTAGGAGAAAAAAATGGGATCTAATGGAAGATGAGATCGCATGTGTTTTTGATTCTCACTGTCTGGTGCATGTTTTTATTTCATCTATTTAAGGTACGTACAATCCGTTGCAAGATACGTACATTGCATTTATAGTATAGATTAGGGGATTTTCTTGATATTTGAACAATGATTTATGATTACAATTTTGCTTTAAAATGATATATATGCTGTTTTTGTAACTAAACGACAACTTATATACATGAAACCAAGACCAAAGGGAGTGACGTTATTTAAGAGTAAGGAATATATTAGCAAGTAGTTGAGTGAGCGATAAATTGGAGGACGACAATGCATTAAAAACCACATGATCATTATGAGAAGGGTCAGGGTCAGGCCATAGAGACAAAGCAGTGGAGTTAAGGATGGGTCGGTCTCGTAATCACACACCACCATGTGAATTGTGAGTTGAGTCACACACATGCATGCATGGAACGAGAAGAAGTAGAAGCAGAACAAGATTGCATCCGTTCATTTTGAAATACGACATGTATTAATCCAAGTGTCCTTTGGTGGGATGATGGCGGGATGGTATCCATTGTGTTTGGAAGAATTGTATTTTGGTTTCTATCGGTTCTTTTCTTGATCTGACGTAAGCTTTTGTTTTTGAGTTGCAGGAGTTATCTTGGGTTTCAAGTCGTACTGTTTGGATTTACGAGCCTCGTGGGTTGTTATTCCGTTTTGTTTTTTGTTGTCTGAGTTTTTTCAGTTGGTCTGTGGTTAAATTTGTTTTTTTCAACTTTAAGTTTGTTTGAATTTTGTAATTCATAGTATTAGTTTGCCCCTATTGTTTTTATCACATTTCAAGATTAACGCTTTTATACTTCAAAAAAAAGAATAATGCTTTTATTAAACTTTTCTAGATAAAAAAAACCCAATTATCGGATAATATGTGAAAAAACTAGCTAGAGTAAAACTTTGGGACTCATTAAATTGTTTTAAGAGCAACCACAATCGTGGGCGAGAAGCAGCTGACGAGGAGATGTCGCCGGCGGGGAGGAGGCGGGGAGCAGGCGAGGAGGAGGCGAGGAGCTCGCTGGCGAGAGGCGCTGGCTATGTTCTTCTCGCTGGCAGCTAACGCCGGCGAGATGAGGGGGTTATCTCCAAAAAATCGTTGTTGTCCAATAAAAATGCTTGGTGTAATTGCTATTTGTTTTGAAAAATAAACTCCACCTATATTATCCAAAAAATATCTATACGTCCAATCGAATAACCTTGATCATCGTTTTTTATGTTAAAAAACGCTCACAATAACTACAACATTTATGTTAAACCTACCCTAAAACCTTATATAAACCCACCCTCACAAACTAAAAATTCACACACTCTCTACTATTCATCCTTCTCATAAGAAAGTATCGTCCCGACACTCATCCTTCTTTGTCCGTCATCATGGAATTCGATCCCGAAGATATGGAATTCGATTCTATGTTGAATGACATGCTTGATGACTGTCTGTCAACCGAGGAGCTGTTGGACGACGCTTTGGTGGATTCTCCACCACGGAAGCGCAAATACATTCGACGTGACCGGGTAGCCGCAAACGAACGATTAATGAATGACTACTTCAACACCAACCATGTGTACACCGAGTTGCAGTTTCGGCGTCGGTTTAGAATGCCAAAGTCGGTGTTCCTCCGTATCGTTCATGCATTGGAGCAGCACGACGATTACTTCAAGGAAAGGTTAGATGCATTGGGTCAAGTTTCATTATCTTCTTATCAGAAATGTACTGCCGCCATTAGGCAATTATGTTACGGAATTGCAGCTGATGCGTTGGACGAGTATGTGAAGATAGGGGAAACAACGTCTTTGGAATGTTTGCGCACATTTTGCAGTGCACTGAATAAAGTCTTTGGTGCTACATACCGGCGGAAGCCTACACAAGCTGATATGGACCACATTTTGGCGGTTAATGAAGCGCGGGGATTCCCGGGCATGCTTGGAAGTCTTGACTGCATGCACTGGGAGTGGAAGAACTGCCCAAGGCCCTTCGAGGAGCACATTTCCGAAGGGACCACGGTAATCGACCAACCGTTGTACTTGAGGCGGTTGCAACTCGTGACTTATGGATTTGGCAATCTTTCTTCGGCATGGCGGGGTCGAACAACGATTTGACGGTCCTGAACCATTCGAAGCTGTTCGCGGACGTTGTCAACGGTTGGCAACCACCGGTTGCTTACACGATAAATGGTAATAATTACACGCTTCCTTATTATCTTGCTGACGGTATTTACCCTTCGTGGCCAGTGTTCGTAAAAACAATTCCATTACCGCCAACGCCGAAACAGAAGAAGTATGCTGAAGTCCAAGAAGCGTGCATGAAGGATGTGGAACGAGCTTTCGGCGTACTACAAGCTCGGTTTCACATTATCAAACAACCGAGCCGGTTGTGGGCTCCCAAGTCAATCGGTTTGGTAATGAATGCGTGCATTATACTGCACAATATGATAGTTGAGGCTGAACGTCATACATACGACGGGTATCGTGAACAAACAGAAGAAGGTAGTCCAAGTCAACCACATATTGCACGAGGAGGCTTCGCCCTGACCAATGTCATACTCGAAACCACTGAGAGAATGCAAAATGAACGTATGCATTACCGTTTGAAGAACGATCTTGTCGAACATCTTTGGAATAAATTTGGAGACGCCTAGTTCATCCAGTGGCGTCTTCTTCAACTCTGTTTTGTGATCGACCTGTTAATTTCCTTTATTATGTGTTCGTTTCCTTTATTCGGTGTTAGTTTCCTTGGTGTTAGTTTCTTTTTATCTATGTTGTTTCCTTTATTCGGTGTTAGTTATCAATATTTGTTGTTTTTCCATTTAAAATCTATTTTTAAAAAAATCAAATTTATTACATCTCGCTGGCGCCTTCCCGCCAGTCCACTGTAGAATTCGCTGGCGGTGAGCTGGTGAGATGAATAAAAGACAATTCTTTATATCATGATGCTCTAAGGTGATAGGGATGGTCAAAGGAGGAGGAGTGTAATTAGTGTCGTGTTTTGCGGGGTTCGTCACTGTAACACTATAATTAAGGTGCTCAATGATTTCTTTGCCCGCGCCACGATACAAGGTTTTCATATTAATTTTATGTTATTTTTTTTGTCGTATTTGCATGTTCATTTTGTCGCTTAGTGCCATAATACTTTATTGTTTACTTCAATGTTAATCAACGTACGGTAAAATTATATATGACAAATAGGGATTGACAAGTTTGTGTATTATATTAATGTTGATTTCGTGTAATTTAGGGTATATATTTGTAAGTCTAGAGTTTGATATGTATCTATCATATCAAGTGCAAGTACAAAAGTAAGTAAAAGTAAATAATATCGAAACGAGATATGATATCTTTAGTAAAAAAAATTTGTCATTTTAAAAATTATTTGATGTTACAAATTAATAACCTAAAGTTTACACGTCAAGGTTACGAGATCTCAAAAAGATTATTTTTGTACTATTTCTTACTCTTTGATAGACTATATTTTTCATTTTCATCTCGGATAACCCTTCCTCAACGATGGAGGAGGATGGGATCTTAAGGATATGTGCCTCTCTCGACTTTTTTGTTTTAATTTTTTTTAATTTTTTTTTTGTTTTCTTCGAATGTATATAATGTTTTGATGGTGTCTTTTGATATTTTTAATTTTCTAATTATATTGTGTTTCTTTTTATTTAAATTTCATGATTCTGGTTAGTTTTCGTAAACTTTTTTCTATTGAATTCATCGTTTAGCAGTTCCTCCATATTGGGTTAGGGTTTTCTCTCCTCCTCCTACTTCCCCTCTCTCTTGCCTCCTTCCTCTTTTGCTCCATGGCACCGCCCCAATTAATGGGATCTGCCCCTCTTTCCCTACCCATCATACACGTGGCCAGCTTGCCTCCACCACACATTTCTCTGTTGTTGCTCCCATCACCTACTTTACCTCCCCCGCTTCTGAGTCTAGCGTCCTACCACTGTGTCCCGCACCAACGTACACCCCATAAATCATCATTCTCTTCGACACGATGCAAGCCGGTGATCGCACTAATATGCTCCGCTCTAACCTGGGCTTCCATGGAGGCAAATGGGTGCCAATAGAAGGCCACAAATGGGAGTTCACCCTTTTTTGGGATCAGGACATAGAGGTCGCCGACTACACAAAAGAAATCGACTTCATCGATATAGGGATCAAGGTCTCGGGCGGGGAGGGCTCATGTCTTACGGGTGTGTACGACGGATCAGGGACAATCAACCAGGCGAGGGATGCTACCCTGCTTCGCCAGGTACAATGAGTCACAGATGGGAGCGCATGACGCTGATGAGGAGCCACATCCCATCTTATTGGATATGACACAACCCGATCCCAAGCCTCCTCCTTCTCATGGAGAACTTCTCGGCTACTTGGAGTTCTTCATCCAACTGGGTCTCTACCATGGGATCGACAAGCATCTAAGACACCACAGGTCCACCCGAGTAGAGCCAAGAGAAGTGACATCAGCGCTTAAGAACGAGAATAGGGATGGATCCCCTGGTTTTTCACCTAAATTAACCGGATCTATTAGTTATAGGATAAGCGTTTCGGACATGCCCGAAACATGTCTTGTCCTATCCATTTATTTCCATAATATAATTCCACGATTCTATGTTAAAAGAAAAACTCATTATTTAGAATTTAAATCTATCACCAATTTGAGTTTTTTTTTTATTTACAAAATTAACTATTTCTACAACCAAAGACCAGAGAAGACAGAAAAAACCGACGCCGATCTACCAGGAGCGACGACGATGATTGTGATCCCGAGGGATTATGGGTGAACCCTATGGTTTGCAGAGCACAATTGTTAACTATTCTTAAATACCATACTCTTCAGTCCCTAATGAGCTTTTCTTGTTTTTTTTTTAAAAAACAAGACCCCCAATAAAACTATTTACTCCATAAAGGTGTTAGAATATACCACAATCATTTATCTATCTATTATCAAATTTACTATTTATTAGAGTTTTGTAACAAGATTATCGAATTGAACGATTAAAAACTCAACCTTAATCAAGAGAAATAATCGATGTATTCAATCAAATCATGTGTATCAGATTCTCTTTTACTTTGGGATTCCACCACCATCAAAAACATGTACAAAAATATACGTCCAATACATAGAGATTCAAAGTGTAAGAACATTGAGCAGAGCCACTCTGTTCTGTATCAGACACCTAAAGACGCAACCCAAACCACCCTCAAGATCCTTCATGGCTACATCAACCCTCTCAAGCTTCCCTCTCACCATCCCCACATCAACTCTCCCACCATTAATCTTCTTCCCTCTCACCATACACTGCAGAGAAAAGTCCAAATCCCCAATCTCACCCCCACTCTGCTCCGACCCTCCGCTCATCGGCACCAACCTCCTCACCAGCGACCACCCTCCGCCCTCCGGCGCCGACAACAACACCATCACCGACCTGAACACCGACACGGCCGTAGCATTCACCTCCCTCAGCCACTTGAGTACAACCACAACGTCATGATCGAGACACGACCCAATTGTGCTCTCCATTCTCTTGAGCGATCTCAAGCACTTGGAAATCTCCTTTTTAGCCTTCCTTCTGAAGCAAGTGTAAGCATTGATCGTCGTCTCTATGCTCGAGTCCCGACCCGGTCTTCTCCGGAGCACCGATTGAAGATCCTGAACTTGCTCTCTCATCATCGAGATCAGGTCTCTAGCGATCCCACACGTGTCCAGCAACCCCACCGACCCATCAAGAGCCTCCTCGATGATCGTGACATGGTGACTCTTCCGAAGAGCTTGTTGGGTCTGCGGAGATTGGATGGCCTCGGCCGTGCAGTTATAAAGCTCCGCAAGCCTCACCAGACCCGATCGGACCGACGAGGACGAACCGTCCCATGATTTTACCTTGTTTAAGTGAGCCGAGTTAGAGTCTAGTCTTGTCGGCAAGCTAATGGACCTTACCACACCGCTTTCAGACAAAGAACCCATTAATCTTAGGTTTGATTTTTGATTTTGGTTTAATGCTCAAAAGGGTCGTTGGATCCGATCTATTTATAGCAATGGGTCGAGAGAATCTCGTGTCTCGACCAAAAATGAGCACCCATGTGGGCCTCCGTACCTTTGTGAAGATCTTGTTACGGGTTTGGCCAACAACCCTCAACTTTTTATATCCTGAAAGCAACGTGCCTCCTTGTCCCCACTAATGATTAGTTAG
This sequence comes from Erodium maritimum, assembly GCA_963921825.1. Taxonomy (NCBI): domain Eukaryota; kingdom Viridiplantae; phylum Streptophyta; class Magnoliopsida; order Geraniales; family Geraniaceae; genus Erodium; species Erodium maritimum. The sequence goes on along the minus strand of OY997588.1, from coordinate 11,409,536 downwards.
TTGCTAATGACACTAATTTCGACATGATCCGTATTAGGAACCAACAGAAACACTAAGAGCTGGCAGTGCCTAGGTGGTCTGGTTTTGAAACTACTGCTGGAGGCTCATGGGAGGGTTAATTGAACGTAGACGGTTTAGGGTGAAAGAGACAAGATTTAACATTAGTGGACCTAATTAATTACGAGAATCTAGCTTGGCTTTGTGGCGCATTGTAGGGAGGTTGGTGTAAGAAGAATGGGTTTTTGTGGTGAGGTCGGTCTTAAATTGATTTGGGATTAGTTTTATCGTGGGATTGATAGGGGCGTTGAATACCGTACCGAGGTTGGGTGTTCGTTGGGGGACAAAGTAGTGTGTTTTGTAACCTAATGCAAACGTGTTATTGTATACTACATGTGTAATAATGGGGCAAATGATTACTAGCCTCCCTAAAACCTGAAAAGGGAAAATTCTATTTCATGACTATTTTTTGTAAACGTAGAAATTGATTTATTATCTAAAGTTATTCAAAATACAACCAAGTACATTCGAAACAATAAAATCGTATTACGGCTGGACGGACATGGAACATGCCTTTCGGACTAATCAGTAGGTTGCCCCGTTCACTATCCTAGGAATATTCTCGAGTTTAACATTATCAAGAAGAGGATGACCTATCTCGAGAAATATTCTCGAGTTCAACAGTCATCGACTAGTCGGCCCAAAAAGAAAAAAAACTTGGTGTTTCCCCTGGATCAAGTGCACCACATACTGTGCATCACTATGCACAACCACTCTAGATCGAGATTGAGCCCGTGTCCAAAGGCTTGACTCTGCAGTTTGAGAAACAATCTCGGAATTATTTCCGCAAATCTACTAAATAATAGTAGGCCTACTCTTTTCTGCCGCTTTCGCTAACGGAGTTCATGGCCTACGATCATAGTTGTCGTCGGTGTCTCCAACCCTTTTCCCCCTTCTTTCTTCTAACTCCTCCCCTCCTTCACCCTTCCTTATTCGTGTCACCCTCTTTCATTTTTCTTTGTTCTAGTCACCCTCTTCCACTTTCCTCCATTCAATTCTATTGTCGTCAGGCTCTAATATGTATTAGTTGTGCTTTTCTTAGGTGTTGGTTCGCAACACTCCTCCATGCCTTGCGATCTGGTTTCGATCTTTCGCGCGTTCTACACTTCCAGCTCAAACAACTCCCAGATCTAACTAGTCTCCCTCATTGGGCCGTTCTTGATCTCCTTACAGCGTCCCTTGTTGGCGCTCCTATCCTCGTTTTTGGATGTTGCCTTCCTCTACCTTGGGCGTCATCCTCTTTGCTCTGTCCAAGTTTGGTTAGTGTTTCACCTGAATCTTTGTTGTTGGCCACGATTTTTTCCTGGCTTTGGTTTGATGGGGTTAGGACTTGGAAGTTGGTCACTTGATTCTGTCTCCTCAGCATTGTCCCTTTGTTCCTTCGTCGTGCTATCTTTGGTCGCTACCTCTGTTTCCGACTACAGAAGAAAATTTCTTCTCGTTCCACCTGTTGCATTGCTTTGGTGGTGGACGGGGCTCGCCAATTTTATTCGGGTACCAACACCGGGGAGTTCCTCGACCATTTTGCTAGCCTTCTATCTGTCCAGGTGGTTGTTCGTGGTGGTGTGCTTTATGGTTGGCTTTCTTCTTTTTCATCATTTTTCGTAGGTTGGTTCCCGGTGTGTGCTGCGGTGCTGTGTACTGAGGAACCAACCAGTTCACGAGACACCGATTGCTATCCCCAAGTTCTTCTTTGGCCTCTTTCACGTTTCTTTCCTTGGGCCTTGTTTTGTATCCCGGAGCCTTCGGGATTTTCATAAAGTTCATTACTTTTGCTGACAAAAAAGGGTAACTATAAAAACAGACCCCTAATAATCTTTCGTTGAAAAAATGAATCGTTGTGACAGTTGTTCCCCGTACTTATTTGGTAGAAGGTAAAACCTTATGTACTACCCTTTTCATTTACTTTGGGACAAAAAACCCTGCTAATTTTGTGGTATAGTCATATACATACCCGATTTTTTTTGTAGTTTTTTATTCAAAAATAAATGTAACGGATATATACATGAAGTTTAACCTTTAATCAGATTTGTACGTGGAAACAAATATCATGACAAATCCGTTTTTGACTTATAGACCTTTTGCGGTTGCAGTTTTATACTTATTTACCAAAAAAATAGAATACAAAGGACATGAGGCTCAGACCACACCCGAGAAACAGATTTTGGAAACCAAACGCCTTAAATTTGGGGCCAACAAGATTGAAATTTTAAATCCTTTTCCTTTAGGCTTTATCTCACGATCCATGGCTAAGTGGAAACAACCGGTAGACAAAGGAATGGGCGCTACTGCAAATGATTAGTGACTAAAATCAATCGCCATGAACAATAAGAGCTGGCAGGGCAAGATTGTCTGCTACCAAATCACCATTGTTCACGATCAAACGAGGGTAAGAGAGAAAATAATTATATTTAACATGAGTAGATTAGGCCTAGTTAATTACAAGAATCTAGCTAGGCTGGTATAAGGAAAAATGGTTCGGTCTTGCTCCTAAATAAAATCAGACAAACATGAGAGTTGGTGTTGAATTGCATGCCACAGAATGAATTCTTAGTAATCAAATCGATTACATTACTGCAATAAACTGATCAACTAAATTATTGTATTTTGATAATAAATTAATTTAAAAGGTCTAGAATAATCAACCGATTAATTGTTTATACATCCTATACACAAGGTGGCAGAACGCTTCTAAGAAAATGCAGTGCCGAAAATACAAGTGTCCTGATACATGAGACCGTTCACAGTGGTATTGAAACGGCGGTTTTGGAGCCCATCGAATCGTACGATTTAAAGGAAATCGGCGTCGAATCGTTTCGACATAGTCTTGTTTATGTCGATTTTTTGAAAGCGTAGATTCGACGTCGATGAATCTGTAGACTCTGTCGCGTGTCTATTCGACGGATTCAAGCCCATCCAAATCAGGGCCCAACGAATCTTGGGCCGAAGCGTGTCCAGCATTTCGACTTCAAAAAGTCAGGCACCAACACTTCGTCTTCTTATCGCATACACGATTGTGAAGTCAACTGTTTCTCAAAAGACGTTTCTCCAACAACCTTACGCCACCGGCATTTCTCCGAGAAGCTCGGGCCACCGTCATTTTTCCGACAAGCTCATAATTGGACGTGATTCAATTCTACGGTTGGTGTTGGAACATTTAGTTTGTGTAAATGTAGTTGGTACCACATTGATAAAATATAGAAAAAACTAATGTGTTTATATATCAATGTGTTATTACTCTAATTAAATGGTGTATGTACCAAGTGATCAACATATTGGTATATTTTTCATGGGTTTTGTTAAATTATATCAATCAAGACTATGGCCAGAAATAATACCCACCAGCAACAAAACACCTAGACAACCACCTCATGAAGCCTAGTCCTTCGAGATCTTCAACAAGGCCCGAAGGCAAAAACCCCCACAATGGTCAGCCTCAATCGTGAGGCATCGACCTCGCCACCGAGATCGAGAAAAAGGGGAAGCAATTAACAAAATGGAGGGAAACGTGGATAGAATCACTAGAGAAAGGTCGGGCGGTTAAGAAGAGATCAAACACGCCTAGATCTCTCACATCTCCCGGAATCGATATTTTCACCGTTAGACTGCATCTTATCAACGAGCGCCACCACATCCTCTTTGAAGAAGAAAAAATGAGACCAAATTGTAGATCTGCAGAGCATAAAGAAGAACCGAGAAAAGGATAGAGCTCTTAGAATCAAATAAACAAGATATGCAAAAAGTAGAAGGATGGGGGAGAAGCCTCCGACGGCTTCTCGATTGCAAGAGCAAATCAGAGAATCGTCGAGGCCGAGGAAACAAGGAGAGGGTTAGGGTTGGGACGGTTAGAGGTCTCGTGAAGATGTTAAGCAAAGGAAGTGAGGGCGGTAGGACTTAGAACAATCCAACAGGTAAGATCGTCTAATAAGACAATTTGGACCGAAGCAAATATATCGTTAGAGGCTTTTTGTACTCTTTCTTGTAAAGTCTCTGTAGCTAGAGGTTTTTTGTCCTTCTATTTCAATATTTGGAATGGGAGAGATTTATATACTACTTTGTTGATGATTAAAAACAAACTATATCTTTAAGCTTTATTTTGTACAAATATGTTTTTTCTTTGCACTTTGAAGCAACACCTAATTTTTGGCGAGGATGACCCCAGGGAGTACCCCTCTTTTCTCACATGTGTGCCGCGTTATATTATAGATTATCGGTTCATTCTTTTTTCGCTCAAGGATGTCAAACTCGAGTTATCCCTAGAACTGCAAACATGGTTGTTCATTAGTTAGCACGAGAGGCCCGTTCGATGTTTGTTCTAACATGATTTGGTATTGTGATTCCAGATGCACTACCTTGTATCTTCAGGCATTTGAAATAAAAATCCAAGTCTTTACGTTTTCAAAAAAAAAAAAAGTGTTTCTTGAAGTTGAAGCAACACTTTACATTTTTAGTCAACCTATTTTTGCTTCATTCTTGAAGAAATAAATTATCACTGAAGTATAGAAGTTTAAATTAGACACTAGAAACAATTTGATACCATGTTTACTGTGAGGTGTGCTCACCGGTCAGATAACCGGACCGGTGAGGCTTACGTGTAACCAGACCAGCTATCGCTGGCAGGAAAAATGGTTCATACCGATCATTGTCGGAACAGTCGGTTTTATTTTACGCGGTATACCATTCCTAATCATTTTTAACCACAAGTTAGGCTTCCACTTGGGCCCTTTACTTGGGCCAAAAACCCATAAAGAGAGCCCAAAAGCAGCTGTAAGTAAAGCCCAAAAGATGAGCTCATGACAAATTGTTGAAAGTTCTGTCTTGTTTTGTGTTAAATAGGAGTTAAAAGACGGTGGATGTACTAATTAAGTGACGTGAGACTCTGACCCTTACGGTTTCTCTCTAACTTAAGGATTTTTCTAGCCACTAAAGGAGAAATCCTAGATGCATCAAGGGATTTTCACCACTACCGTCGTTGATCAAGCCGAGTTTAAGAGACTATACCAAGTCTAAAAGACTATATCGAGCCTTTAGTTTTGTTCCGAAATCGTTTTCTCCAGGTACGCGATACTATCGCTATATCTCCATCATCTAGTTTGTTTATGCACTGGTGTTTTGAGGTTTCGATGGCCATGTTCATGGTTTGAAACTACCGAGATGTTGGATCGACCACAAACCAACAACAGCTAAAGATTTATCAACCAAATACGCACACGAGCCGAGTGAAGAAGGTTTTGGAACAACCCTATCGGTGAGTTTGGGATCCGGGGGTGGGTCGATAAGACGAGACTTGGGGCGGCCGGTGCTTGAACGTCTCGAAAAATGTATGGGAGTCGCGCATATTTATTGCTTTTTATATTTCTAGTCAAATTGTTTTTCTATTTTTAGTTTGAAGTACTCTAGTTGAAATTCTATTTGCTTTTCTTGCACTAGGGTAAATAATTTTGAAAATGTGGTAAGAGGTCGTACTCAGTTTGTACTCAGGTCTTTGGCCCTAGTTTATAATCCCTGATTTACAGTAATACACACGCTTCTACTTGCCGTTTCAAAAACAAAGTGACGTGGGACATCAACTCAGGTCTTTGGCCCTAGTTTATAATCCCTGATTTACAATAATGCACACGCTTCTATTTGCCATTTCAAAAACAAAGTGATGTGGGACTTCCGAGATGGATGAAATGGACATGAACTCAAGGTTAGTGGATTTGGCACTCCGCTGGTGACTATTTAACTTGAGTTCACATCGGATCAAGTTGTTGTTCTTGCGCCACACCCACATATACTTCATAAGTGGACACACACAACCGTTGACGGTGGCTTCCGGTGAAACGTGACCACCCCTACTATATATATCTATCGATTCATGACTGACAAAAACATGAAATGGTAAGCAATAAAATGAAAATCATCTGGAATTCAACTTTTTTATTTAATTTCATGGATAATTTTATTATCAGTACAATAAGTTTGTATTGATTTCAGTCACCCAGAGCCCCTCGGTTGAGAAATTAGCCGGAGTCACGACCTGTGATAATTATTCATTACCTATTTAATCACCCAAATTGGCGAGCTATAAGTTTTAACCAAAAGGCCTTTGGCTATAGCAATCGAGGTTGTTGCCATAAGAAACTCCAAATATGTCGCAGTATCTTCGGTAGAAACCAATACGATCCGCTACAGCAGCATTGGCGCCTTTACCGCATTCGATGCCTCCGTTGATGATATTGGTGATGACTCCGTAGCCCGGCAGGCGCCCGGCGGATACGTCGGCGCTGGACGGCTGCCACTGGCCGGTGATGACGGCGTGGGACGACGGTTTAGGGGACTGTGGAGTCATCCAGAACCAGAGGGCCGTCTTGAATGAAATGGCCGGGTCGGTCGCTACTAAATCTGGGTTGGCCAGTATATTAGCGTTTATGGCTCTCCCCGCCGGTCCGTAGTTGTAATTGCTGCAAATTTGGTCGTCCATCAAATCTCCATAAAACAGATATAGCAAGAATGGGAAGTTCAATGGTTATACACTCTAAAAACAAGTTGTATATATTTGGTCCGGGTTTTACAAATAAAATGTTAGTTAAAGTTAGGGTCGGCTCAAACTTTAAGTAAAATCTAAGTCATGCCTAAGGTCCCAACTTACAAAATGTCCCCAAGATTTATCCTCATACCCCACAAAATTATGAGCCTCATTTTAATCTGATAAGATAAAACCTTATTTATTTAACATGTTTTAAAGGCCTTCTTAAAGAAACCCTGATTGCTTTAAGGGAAATCATGGGTTCTAATTTGTTTTGAGCTTTGTTTTGGCGATCTTAATCGGACTTGATCTTTTTCTGTACTTTCCAATTATAACCGTTCCATTTTTTGCATGGACTGACATTTTCCGTCTGAATAAACGTTGTTGTTAGTTTTGGATGGGAAAAGCCCAAAATACTCTCAGCAAAAAATGTTAGTTCGTGCAAAAAATGCAAATGTCAAATTTTGGAAGTGCAAAAAAAAGTCAAGCCCAACTTCAGTTTATTATTTTTTGCTGAGGACATTTGAGTTTTTCACATCCAAAACTAACGGCAATGCTTATTCAGACGGAAAATATTAGTCCGTTGGAAAGTGCAAAAAATGGTCAAGTCCGGATAAAATCACCAAAACAAAACCTAATACAGGTTAGAACTCATGGTTACCCCTTGTTTTTACATTTCACGTCTGAAGCAGAAAAAACGGTGGAAGTGATAAACTAGATAGGTTTGTAGGGTTGAATTTGAACACCTACAACTTGAACCAAACTTAGATAGTACATTTTTCTTGTTTTTATTGAAACGTAGATGTGACCAAAAATGAGTACCATTTATTATTATTGACTTACTAAGAAATTTGGATAGGACCGCGTCCATAATACTGTTGACCGGAGGCACAAGGGTATTCTTGATTTGGAACGCAGTAGGCTCCAGGGTTACCCTGTTCACGGAGGAAGCAATATCCCCATGAATATGGTCCGTCTGGTGCAGTTGGCCATCCACCTAACATAAGTCATATATTACATTTAGATTCAACACTTATAAGTGATACGTCGTAGAAACTCAATGCATGATATTGTGACCAACTGAATAGAGCTTGCAAAGAGTGAAATATAGGGAACACCGATTTGGTATTAGTTTTTATTTAGGCGTTGCGTCGTCCATCTCGAGAGCTATTCATCTCGTTGATCGTTTCTCGGGTTTTCGAGAACGATCATCGGATACAACGCTTGTTTAATTTGTTATGTGTTCGGTTTGTAAGATTTATTAAGTTATTAATGAATCTTTCTTTTTAAAAAAAAAAAAACTAGTTCATAGTAAATTTTTGTATGTATATAAACCTGTGGTTTCATGGGAAGTTTGACCCAAAAATGCAGCGATTTCTCTTTTGCAAGTGTTGACATCACCGGTTTTCGCAAAGGCCGGGAAGGACCTTACGGCGGCGACGAAACCATCGTAGGTGTAAAAGCCCCTTCCGGGGCAGTTGGCATCGTTGCGATGCTTCAGCATCTCATTATACAGGGCCGGGCTGATGAGTGTTGTGATGTCGCCGCAGGTCCCGCCACCGCCGGCGCCGCCGCATTGGCTCTGGCAGCCGGTGGAGCAATACTCCGGCGTGGATCCGCAGTAGCCGTATTGGCTACAGCACTGCCCTCCGGCACACACTGCTCCTCCAGCTTGCCTCCCACATTGTTGTGCCGATGTTGTTGCTGCGCAGAGGAGAGAGATCACAAGGGATGACCAGAAAGATTTCATTTTTGTTGGTTTTGAGATGAGCTTGGTTGGGTTGATATAAATAGGCCCATATCATGTGGTGGTCACCTTTTCAACTAACATTCAATTTATTAGTTTGTCTTTGGATTCAAACTATAGCGAAGTGGGTAAACAAGTTAATTGTATGGACTTGGAATTCCATATATAGTCTTGAAACCACTAGACAAGTTCCACAATTGACAACTATTTTCAAATAATGCCTTATCACACCACACTTATTATGTCGTGTGATAAGGTTTGGATTATCACAAAAGAATGGGTGTCGACTCTCTCTAATCAACCCTAGCAGCCTCCTCTGTTCATCCCCTTCCCTTTCGATCTTCTCACCATCGGTATCGTCATCGACTCCGGCCTTTGACTTTTCCGGTGGTGAACTTCTCCTCTCTCATCCTCCCTCACCCCCTTCTCGATCTTCTCTCCTCTTCTCCCTTTTCACTATGCGAACTGCTGCCCGGGTTCCTGAAGGTTTGGTCGCCGGAGAATCGGTGGCTCCCTCTGCATCGCCGGTTTCTTTGGTCACCGTGGGTGGAGCTGCTGCCTTCTCAGATCTGTTCTCGGGGGGACTGCGCGTCGTGCTGGTGTGGAGCAGCTCCGACCGCCGTCTTCCGTCTGCGCATGCTCTACTCGGCTTGCTCGCCGGAGTTCCGGTGACAGTGGGGTCTGTACTCGCTCCAGATCTGCTCGAGTTATGGAGTCTGAGCCGTGTGGCGTAGCCGGAGCTGCTTCCTCTCGCCGGAGTCACTCCAGATCTGCTCGAGTTATGGAGTCTGAGCCGTGTGGCGTAACCGGAGCTACTTCCTCTCGCCGGAGTCGCTCGTCTGAGTTAGGGTTGGGGCGGCTGCTTCAGGTACGAGCCGGGCTTCTCCTTCGGGTTAGGTTTGGCTAACCGGGTCTGGGGTTCGGGTCTTGCTCAGTCAGGTCGGGCCCTCCCGGGCAAGGTTGTTGTAAGACCCGCTTCCAGTCGAACCAATGACTCAAGAAGTCACTCGGGACTTCTCCGGAACCCAAACGAATTAACCATTATCACGGTTGGCTTCAGGAGAGAAATCCCTTTCGTTTGAGTATAATTTTGGATAAAGTCAATTTTGGTCAAAACGAGACTTTTTATCGACTAAAGCATTATTTCTAAAGTGCTGGAAATTATTTTGGAAAATTAAATGACCTAGGTGGACACTTGTCTTCTTTTGGTTGAAAGAGAGAAAAAGGGATAGTCATAGTCCCTTTTACCCTCCCAAAAGCTACTACAAGGGAATCTAGCTCAAGGGCTTTTAGGTCTTTACTACATCTAGGTATTATATTGGATTGGAGAAGCAAAATCAATTCATTTTTACATTGGTGTAGCCGAAATTTAGAGGAGGAGCAAGGGAGAAGAGCTCCCATGGAGCTTTGAAGGAAAATCAAGGAAGAAGAGGCCACTTGAAGTCTTCCTCTAGCCATCCCTCCTCAAAATCACTAGCATCTTCTTCATCTCAACATTCTAGAGGTAATGGAACTCTCTAATCCTCAATTCTCTTCATCTATTTTCATGGGTTTGGGGTGAAAATTGCTAGATGTTGTTGGGTTTGAGTAGAAATGGTGGGAGATGTTGTTGATGAGAAGCTTTGTTGGTTTTTTGTTGAGAAATCATTGGTTTGTTGGAGCTTTTGAGTTGGGTTTGATTTGATGAATCATTGGAAACTTGTTGTGTGTTGATTCCTACCATGGGTAGAGGAGTATTGAAGGATTTGGACCGTTTTGGGAGTTGGAAGGGGTAAAATTCTGGGTTTGAAGGTGGTTTTTCGGAGAAAAGGAGCTGGAGGTTGAAGAAGGGCGAAACTGCCCTGGTGCGCCACAGATCCGTGACGGATCCCGTGACGGGCGGCGTCACGGCTCCGTGAGGGAGTCCGTGACGGCACTCGTCACGGCTCCGTGATGGTAACCGTGATGGTTAGCCTCACGGATCCGTGACCAGGTCCGTGGCAGACCAGGGTGAGGGTTTCTTGAGGGTTTCTTGAGGGTTTTTTGAGGGTTTTGCATCTTGGTTTTGAGCTGAACTTTGGGAGGGTTTTGGGAGCCTTTCTTGTTGTTTAAGTGGAGTCTAATTATCGTTTCTTTGTGTCCAAGACTTTGGGGATCGAGCTAGAGGAGCAAGGATCACGCCGGGACCCGAGTGAAGAGCGAAGTGGTGATCACCGGGCTTCATCAAAGTGTTGAAGAGGAGGACCTTGAGGTAGGGAAAGCCTTAACCTCTCGTTTATGATGCTTAGTATGCATGTTAGGTTAATAAAATTGGAAAAGGTCCTAGAAATGCCTATAGGATGCGAATAACTAGCATAATCGTCTTTCAATTTCTAATAACTGGAAGTGTCTAGTGGTGACCGTTTAGGATGCCTTTCACTAGTGTAATTCGCTTTCAATACTTGGGATTTGATTGTCTGGTAGAGGAGCCTTGGCAAAGCCCTCGGATTAGTTGCGTGTTAGGGTCACATGCTTGGTTGTTGAATGCTTAGTGGATAGGCTAAAGAGTCTAATGAAACTAGTGGACTTGCATGTGTACATGCTCTCTTGAAGGTTTTTATGATTAGTTGATTATACTCGTACTTGCTCGTTGATTGCATTCGAATGATTACTTGATTTATTGGAATGGTTGTTTGGAGCATCGAGTATGACTGGTTGTACCGAGCGGTGCAATCAGGTGATCGATGCCCCGGTGGTTCGAAACTGGTAAGTGAACGGTAAGTTGGGATTGTGTGGTTGGTGTGCTATGTTTGCGTGATACGTGTATTGCTTGTTGTGGTGAATTGGTGATGTGTGAGCCATGTGTGGAATTGAATTGGTGGTTGTTGAGCTTGTATTATTTCATGTTCGGTTGAGTGCGTATTCAATTATTAACTGCTTATTATTAAATTGTCCAAGTGTATGCTCCCTATAGGAGTAATACCTTGGTTCCCGAGGACATAAAATCCCTTGGAGACGTTTCTGAGAATCCCGATGATAAGCGCCCCGAAGGGTTGTTTCCGGTCGCCTCAATGTTATGCGTCTCCTCTGGATTTGAGGGAAAATCCGAGAGGACGCATTATGTGGATCGGAGGGTGGAGACTTCATGTGCCACGACATTAGTTGATTTATCTTTTACCTGTGTGTGTTAAGATGTTTTTGGTTGACCTTATTGTTGATCTTATTGAGTTGAAGGTCCATCTTGTCATGTGTTTTCCCTACTGAGCGCAAGCTCACCCCTACAAGTTTATTGTTGTGTTTACAGGCATGATAGAGGAGTAGAGGCTCGGGAGCTTCTCGGTGTGGGTGTCCATAGCTACTTCGTTTATTCTATTTTTGTTCGGAACAGTTTTGTAGTGAATTATTATTACACCCCTAGAGGGTTATTTACGTTTTAAACTACAGTTGGTGGATTCGAGTTATTTATTGGAGTTTCTGGAACTTTTTGTGAATTGTTATCTCTTTTATTCATGTTTTACTAGTCATGCCTCGAGTCCGGGCAAGAACCGGATTTGGGGCGTGACAATTTGGTATCAGAGCCTGGTTTCATTTGAAACAAGTGTCTTAGGAACTGATTTTCAAACCTCGGACCGAAGTCAATTAGGTGGGTAGAGTTAGGAAGTCTGAGTCTTAAGTGCTTTAAGAGTTGTCCTAATTGGAACCTTACACTACAATGTTTGCATTACTCGATTGGTATCCCCTCCCTAATGATCGGTGAAGCCGAATTGTAAGACCCGCTTCCGGTTGAACCGGTAACTCCGGAAGTCACTCGGGACTTCTCCGGAACTCAAACGAAGTAGCCATTATCACGGTTGGCTTCAGGGAAGAAAACCCTTTCGTTTGAGTATAATATTGCATAAAGTCAATGTTGGTCAAAACGAGACTTTATATCGACTAAAGCTTCAATTTTAAAAGTGCTGGAATTTAAATTGGGAAATTAAATGAGCTAGAGGGACACTTGTCCTATTTTGGTTGAATGAGAGAAAAAGGGATAGTCATTGTCCCTTTTACCCTCCCAAAAGCTCCTACATGGGTTTCTAGCTCAAGGGCCTTTAAGTCATTGCAACATTTAGGTATTATATGTGTTGGAGAAGCAAAATCATTTCCTATTTGCATTGTTGTAGCCGAATTTTGGAGAGGAAGAAAGGGAGAAGAGCTCCCATGGAAGCTTGAAGGAGAATCAAAGAAGAAGGAGCCTTGTGGAGTCATCTTCTAGCCTCCCACCCTCAAAAACACTAGCATCCTCTTCATCTCCACATCCTAGAGGTAATGGAACTCTCTACTCATCTTTCCTTTTCATCTATTTCCTTGGGTTTTGGGTGAAAAATGGCTAGATGATGTTGGGTTGAGTAGAAATGATAGGAGATGGTGTTGATGATGAACCTTGTTGGATTTTGGTGAGAAATCACTAGTTGTTGGAGATTTTGAAGTGGGTTTGATTTGATGAATCCTTGGAAAACTTGTTTGTGGGTTGATTCCTACCATGGGTAGAGGAGTATTGGAGGATTTGGACTGTTTTGGGGGTTGGAAAGGGTATTTTTTTCTGGGTTGATGGTAGTTTTTCGGAGTTTTGGAGCTGTAGGTTGAAGAAGGGCGAATCTGTCCTGGTGCGTCACGGATCCGTGACGGATCCCGTGACGGGCGACGTCACGGCTCCGTGAGGGAGACCATGACGGCACTCGTCACGGCTCCGTGACGATAACCGTGAGGGTTAACGTCACGGATCCGTGACCAGGTCCGTGACCCACCAGGGCGAGGTTCTCTTGGGAGTTCTTCGAAGGTTTTACATCTTGGTTTTGAGCTGAACCTTGGAAGGGTTTTGGGGGCCTTCCTTGCTGTTTAAGTGGAGCCTAATTAGTGTTGCTTTGTGTCCAAGACTTCGGGGATCGAGCTAGAGGAGCAAGGATCACGCCGAGACACGAGGGAAGAGCGAAGAGGTGATCACCGGACTTCACCAAAGCATTGAAGAGGAGGACCTTGAGGTAGGGAAAGCCTTAACCTCTCGTTTACGATGCTTAGTATGCATGCTAGGTTAATAAAATTGGAAAAGGTCCTAGATATGCATATAGGATGCGAATAACTAGCTTAATCGTCTTTCAATTGCTAATAACCGGAGTGTCTAGTGGTGACCGATTAGGATGCCAATCACGAGTATAGTTCGCTTTCAATACTTGGGATATGATTGTCTGGTAGAGGAGCCTTGGCAAAGCCCTCGGATTAGTTGTGTGTTAGGATCACATGCTTGATTGTTGATTGTCTAGTAGATAGGCTAAAGAGTCTAATGAAACTAGTGGAACTGCATGCTTGAATGCTATTTTGAAGGCTTTATGATCATACTCGTATTTGCTCGTTGATTGTGTTCGAATGATTACTTGATTGGTTTTTGGGGGTATCGAGTATGACTGGTTGTACCGAGCGGTACAATCAGGTGATCGATGCACCGGTGGTTCGAAACTGGTAAGTGAACGGTAAGTAGTAATCGGGTGATTGGTGTGATCTGATTTGGTGATTTGTGTGCGGTGTGCTATGGTGAATCGGTGATTTGTGAGCTATGTGTGTTATTGGATTGGTGGTAGTTGGGATTGGGTTGCGTCGTGTTTCGGTTGAGTGTGTTCCTGAGTTGTCATCTGATTCTGATTGTTACGGTATGGTACCTACACCGTTGAGGAGTCCGGTGTAGGATGTTATATTGGTTATTTATTAAATTTCCCACGTATGCGCTCCTACGGGAGTATGGCCCTGGGTTCCCAATGACATAAAATCCTTTGGAGACGTTTCTGAGAATCCCGATGATAAGCGCCCCGAAGGGTTGTTTCCGGTCGCCTCAATGTTATGCGTCTCCTTTGGATTTGAGGGAGAATCTAAGAGGACACATCATGTGGATCGGAGGGTGGTGACTTCATGTGCCACGACATTGATTGGTTTACTTATTACCCTTGTTTTGTTAAGTTTTATTCTGTTAACTTTATTGTTGATCTTGTTCGAGTTAAGGTCTACCTTGTTATGCGTTTTCCCTACTGAGCGTGAGCTCACCCCTTTGTTTCGCTGTTGTGTCTACATGCTTGTTTGAGGAGTAGAAGCTTGGGCGCTTCTCGGTGTGGGTCATAGAGACTTCATGTTTATTCCCTTATTTAAAAACAGTTTTGTAAAAACTTATTACTACACCCCCTGAGGGTTACTTATACTGTATTTGAAACTATGGATTGAGGTACTCACTGGAGATTTTCGAGATTTAATATTGTTTCTTTGCTTTATTGTCTTCTCTTACCCGTCATGCCTCGAGTCCGGGCGATAACCGGATTTGGGGTGTGACACGAATGGTTGAGATCGGAAGTGGATTAACGGTCAATGACCGACCCGATATGCATACATGGTAGGGTGAGCCAACAGTTGGTGGTGCTGCCCTTTGGCGTATTACTTCGAAAATTTTCAAGTTGTAGTTTGGTCCTGTTCAAGTTTTGACTGGTGATTGACTGTTGGTCTGGAGCATGAGTACTCCATGTATGCTGTTATTGAGTGTTTTGGTTGGGGCGCGAGGACCCCGTATTTCGTTGTGTGAGAACTTTGTTTTGGGACACGAGTATCCCCTATGCCCGCTGAGGTGGCGATTTTGGGACACGAGTATCCCCTATGCTCATGGAGGTGGCGAATTTGGGACACGAGTATCCCCTATGCCCGTGGAGGTGGCGAATTTGGGACACGAGAATCCCGTAAGCCCGTGGAGGTGGCGAGGTTGGGGCACGAGTACCCCGTAATATTTTGGGAGCACGAGAACTCCGTTTATTGTTTGCGTTGTGTACTTTAGGAGCATGAGAACTCCTTTTTTTTTTACTGTGTGATGTCTTTGGAAGAGCATGAGAACTCTGTGTACTTTTACCTTTTGAATTGGTATTGATGGTTGTCCCGCTTAAGCGGAGGGTTAAGGGAAAATACGAAGGGGTCATGCCGAATTTTCCATAGAACTAAAATGTTTACACCATCACTGGTTGACTCAGGGGTGTCACTGTAGTTGAGCATGATGGTTCGATGTCCAGTTGTTACAATGAGGTTCGGGGACGCCTGAATCAGGTTGTAACAACATGAGATCGACATGAAAAGGTTTGAGTAAAAGTTAAGAAATGGGAATTCATGGAAGGGAAGGAAAGGTTAAGAGTGATTATTGAATTGAATTGTGTTAAGTACTAAACCCCTCTTTGTGAAAGGATACCCGAGCAAGGGGTATGCCTGTTGCGTTATGCATTGTGTGTTGTGCTTGAGTTTGAATCCTCCTGTGGGAGTGGATTTCTTGACTTGGTTGAACCCTCCTGTGGGAGTTGGTGGTTGATTGCTAAATCGCTGGTTGTTGCTGTGTGACGCATAGAGATGCGAACTTGTGTGCTATATTATATGAGTATATATATATATATATATATATATATATATATATATATCTACTAGTGTGAGGGGCGTATTTGTGGGTGACTTGTGTAGGCTCGTGTGTGTTCGGCCTTGTGGCGTGTGAGAACCGTTGTTGAACTGAGTACTGAACATGTGCGTTATCCGTGCAGGCGGATAGGCGACATGGCTCGTACGTATGTTCCTAGAGGTACCCGGAGCCGCCCAGCTGGGGGTCCGAGGCAGACACCTGCAGCTGAGCAGGAGGGGGCAGCTGATGCCCAGGATGCTGCTTCCACAGAGCATCAGCATTCTGAGGGGGGACCAACAGGGTCGCCACCCAGGACATCTCCAGTCACAGAGCCGACTCAGGCAACCCCTCTCGAGGAGGTTGTTCACGCTGTGCTAGCAGCCTTGAGTGCGCAACAGGGGACTACAGCACCGGCACCAGAGCCCGTGCCTGTTGCTTCAGCAGATTTTGGGGAGAGGCCAGGACAGTTTGATAGCCTCACGGCCCAGTCACTCAGAGAGTTCCGTAGACTTGGCACGCCGACCTACTCCGGGGGAGCGGACCCCGAGGCAGCTTCGGGCTGGTTGGAGCGGGTCACCCACAACCTCGATACATCTGGAGTATCGGAGGGGCGCTTGAGGGTTTCGTTCGCCACTTTTCAACTTGAGGGAGAGGCCTACTACTGGTGGCAGTCAGTGCAGGAGAGGGTAGGCAGTGATTTTCAGTTGTTCAGCAGGCTGTTCTTGGAGCAGTACTTCCCTCGCTCCATTCGGGATGACCGGCGTCAGCAGTTTCTGGACTTACGTCAGAGGGGTTTGAGTGTTTCTGAGTATGCAGTGAGGTTCACTTCTTTGGCCCGCTTCGCGCCGGAGTTGGTGCAGACTGCGGATGACCGTTGCAGGAGGTTTGAGAACGGGCTCATCCCGTCGATAGCCGACAGGGTTATCGCTTTCAGGACCACAGATTGCTCCACACTCTTGGATCAGGCTTTAGCCATGGAGAGACACTTCAGAGATACTGTCAGGGTGCGAGAGACCAGGCCTAGACCGAGTGGCTTTTTGCAGCCGTCTGACCATCGAGACCGGCGCAGACAGAGAGTTCAGGACACCTTCAGCCTCAGTTTCAGCAGGATGGCATACGCCGAGCAGGGGCCGTCGCGTCAGTTGGACCCGCCCCGGTGGCACAGCTGTGTCCTCGGTGTGGACAGCAGGGTCACCTGGCACGAGACTGCCTGAAGGGCAATGGACCTATAGAGCGTCATGATGGTAGTCCCCAGGGGACCAGTGTTAGAAAGCCTAGCGAGCCGAGGGGATGTTACCAGTGCGGCAGCGCCGACCACTTCATGCGTGTGTGTCCTGAGATAGCACAGCAGGGAGGACAGAGAGGATGCTACCAGTGTGGTCGTTCTGATCATTTCATCCGGGCGTGCCCTGAGATAGCTGGCAGAGCGCCTGCACCGAGGCCCCAGCAGACTCAGACTCGCCCAGCACCACCTGGCAGACCACGTCAGGCACCGCAGCAGAGAGCTCCGCGTCAGGCGGCGGGAGCAGCAGGTCAGAGACACCAGCCGAGAGCTGAGCAGCAGGTGGCACTTCCCCCACCACCTAGAGGAGGACCGCCGGCACGGCAGGGCCGAGTCTTTGCAGTTACCGGTTCCAGGATTGAGAGGCCGTACGCCGGCCATGAGGCCACCCAAGGTACGTGTTTACTTTATAATGCGTAGACTTCATTTTTGTTTGATACGGGAGCTTCCCATTCGTTCATATCTTCGTCTATTGTTGCTTCTTTGGGTTTGCGGGTGGAGGCTTTGAGCCAACCCCTTTGTTTGAAGACCCCGGCTACGGGTGCGGTGGTGTTGAGCACCGTTTGTAGAGACTGTGCGATTAGGGTGGCAGATTGCCATTTCCTGTGTGACTTACTCGTTCTTGACATGAACGCCTTTGACGTGATTCTTGGTATGGACTGGCTCGCGAGGTATCGAGCGACGATCGACTGCTATCGTCGTCAGGTGACGGTGAGGTCAGGTGATAGGGTGATCACGTGTGTTCTGAGTAGCAAGAGCGGAGTTCTCTTGTCCGCTTTGACTACGGGGTCTGAGGCAGAGGTCGTGCGGAGTAGCAGTGAGCTACCGAGGGTAGTGCGTGAGTTCCCGGAGGTCTTCCCGGAGGAGCTATCGGGCTTACCACCAGCACGAGAGGTGGAGTTCAGGATCGATCTGATCCCGGGTACGGCGCCGATCTCGATGACGCCGTATCGGTTTGCGCCAGCCGAGTTGGTCGAACTTAAGCGACAACTCGAGGAACTGCAGTAGAAGGGGTTTATCCGTCCGAGCGTATCTCCGTGGGGAGCGCCCGCCCTTTTCGTGAAGAAGAAGGGGGGAGCCTTGAGGATGTGCATCGACTACAGGAAGCTGAACCGGGTGACAGTGAAGAACCGCTACCCGATGCCGAGGATTGATGATTTATTCGACCAGCTGAGGGGAGCAAAGTACTTCTCGAAGATCGATCTTCGATCTGGGTACTACCAGCTGAGAGTCCGAGCTGAGGACGTGGAGAAGACAACATTCCGTACTCGTTATGGACATTTCGAGTTTCTGGTGATGCCGTTCGGTCTGACGAACGCGCCGGCCGCCTTTATGGACTTGATGAATGGCATCTTCAAACCTTATCTAGACCAGTTCGTGGTAGTCTTCGTCAATGACATCTTGATCTACTCGCCCAGTGAGGAGGCGCACGCGGAGCATCTGCGGACCGTTTTGGCGCTCTTACGCACTCACCAGTTGTACGGCAATCTGGAGAAGTGCGAATTTTGGCTCACAGAAGTGAAGTTCCTCGGGCACATGGTATCTCGAGAGGGCATCTTGGTCGATCCAGCCAAGGTTGAGGCAGTGTCGAAGTGGGCGAGACCCAACAACGTCTTTGAGATTCGGAGTTTCCTCGGGTTGGCAGGCTATTACCGGCGCTTCGTTTAGGATTTCTCCCGCCTTGCAGCACCTATGACAGCTTTGACCCGCAAAGGAGCGGAGTACATTTGGACGGATGAGTGTGAGCGTTCTTTTTGCGAGCTAAAGGCTCGGTTGACTACCGCCCCAGTGTTGATTGTTCCAGAACGGGGAGTGGGCTATGACGTGTATTGTGACGCCTCAGGCGAAGGGCTAGGCTGTGTTCTGATGCAGGGAGGGAAGGTGGTTACTTACGGCTCGAGGCAGTTGAAGGTGCATGAGCGCAACTACCCCACCCATGATCTCGAGCTAGCAGCGGTAGTATTTGCGCTGAAGAGCTGGAGACATTATCTGTACGGTGAGCAGTTCAGGGTGTTTTCAGACCACAAGAGCCTCAAGTATATCTTCTCGCAGCGTGATCTGAACATGCGCCAAAGGCGATGGATGGAGCTACTTGAGGAGTACGACTTCGAGTTGCTCTATCATCCGGGCAAGGCGAACGTGGTCGTCGATGCTTTGAGCAGGAAGTCGAGTCACTGCGTTGCCAACATGGCAGTCCGAGAGTGGGACATGCTGGAGCAGTTGAGCTTATTCAGACTAGAGTTGGAGGAGGTCACAAAGAGTATGGCCTTGTGTGCCTTAGTGGCTCAGCCCACACTTTTTGCTCGAGTGCTAGAGGCATAGACCGAGGACGCCGAGACAGCAGGGATACGTGAGAGATTGATGGAGGGTGCCGAGCTCGAGGTTTGGGAGATGGGCACCGATCAGGGTATCCGCTTTAGAGGACGGCTGTTTGTACCCAGTGGGTGCAGAGACACCGTATTGCGTGAGTGCCACCACTCCCGTCTGGTTGTGCACCCCGGTGGCAACAAGATGTATAGAGACATGCGACGACAGTTTTGGTGGAGTGGGATGCGTGGGGCAGTGGCAGATTTTGTTTCCCGATGCCTCACCTGCCAACATGTGAAGGCCGAGCACATGTGTCCCGCAGGCTTACTGCAGCATTTACCGATCTCTGAGTGGAAGTGGGAGCATGTGACTATGGATTTTGTGTGTGGGTTGCCCAGGTCGTCGAAGGGACACGACGCCGTTTGGGTGGTGGTTGATCGACTGACCAAGTCGGCCCACTTTCTGGGTATGAGGATGACTGATTCGGTGGACCTGTTGGGTCGTTTGTACGTCAGGGAGATTGTTCGTCTGCACGGTGTACCAGTGTCAGTGGTATCGGATAGAGACCCTCGTTTCATATCCAGGTTCTGGAAGAGTCTACAGAAGGCTTTGGGCACTGAGGTCCTGTTGAGTACAGCTTACCATCCTGAGACAGATGGACAGTCAGAGCGCACCATTCAGATTCTTGAGGACATGCTTCGGGCTTGTGTGCTTGACTTTCAGGGATCGTGGGAGGATCATTTGCCTTTGGTAGAGTTTGCCTACAACAACAGTTACCAGTCCAGCATTGGTATGGCACCATTTGAGGCCTTGTATGGCAGACCCTGTAGATCGCCGGTATGTTGGGCTGAGGTTGGGGACAGGAGCTTACTTGGGCCAGACATGATCAGGGAGACGACCGAGAAGGTCACTTTGATTAGAGAGCGGCTGAAGACCGCACAGAGTAGGTAGAAGAGTTACGCAGACAGGCGTCGCAGACCACTTGAGTTCACTGTCGGAGAGCATGTATTTCTGAAGGTGAGCCCAAAGAAGGGTCTAGTGCGGTTTAGACGCAGTGGAGGCAAGCTAGCACCACGTTTTGTTGGACCATTTGAGGTGTTAGAGAAGATTGGAGCTGTAGCCTATCGTTTGGCCTTGCCACCATAGCTTGGGAACGTGCATAACGTCTTCCATGTGTCCCAACTGCGGAAGTACATAGCAGACCCTTCGCACATCATTGAGTGGTCAGACATCGAGGTAGCAGATGATGTCACCTATGAGGAGCAGCCCGTTGAGATTTTGGGTGCGAAGGAGAAGATCCTGCGGAACAAGACGATTTCGTTGGTACTAGTACAGTGGGGACATCAGGGAGCAGGATCCACTTGGGAGCGCGAGGATGAGATCCGCGTGAAGTATCCCCACCTGTTCGACATTGCGGTACCTTTCTTTTAATTTCGACGACGAAATTTCTTTAAGGGGGGTAGATTGTAAGACCCGCTTCCGGTCGAACCAATGACTCAAGAAGTCACTCGGGACTTCTCCGGAACCCAAACGAATTAGCCATTACCACGGTTGGCTTCAGGAGAGAAATCCCTTTCGTTTGAGTATAATTTTGGATAAAGTCAATTTTGGTTAAAACGAGACTTTTTATCGACTAAAGCATTATTTCTAAAGTGCTGGAAATTATTTTGGAAAATTAAATGACCTAGGTGGACACTTGTCTTCTTTTGGTTGAAAGAGAGAAAAAGGGATAGTCATAGTCCCTTTTACCCTCCCAAAAGCTACTACAAGGGAATCTAGTTCAAGGGCTTTTAGGTCTTTGCTACATCTAGGTATTATATTGGATTGGAGAAGCAAAATCAATTCATTTTTACATTGGTGTAGCCGAAATTTAGAGGAGGAGCAAGGGAGAAGAGCTCCCATGGAGCTTTGAAGGAAAATCAAGGAAGAAGATGCCACTTGAAGTCTTCCTCTAGCCATCCCTCCTCAAAATCACTAGCATCTTCTGCATCTCAACATTCTAGAGGTAATGGAACTCTCTAATCCTCATTTCTCTTCATCTATTTTCATGGGTTTGGGGTGAAAATTGCTAGATGTTGTTGGGTTTGAGTAGAAATGGTGGGAGATGTTGTTGATGAGAAGCTTTATTGGTTTTTTGTTGAGAAATCATTGGTTTGTTGGAGCTTTTGAGTTGGGTTTGATTTGATGAATCATTGGAAACTTGTTGTGTGTTGATTCCTACCATGGGTAGAGGAGTATTGAAGGATTTGGACTGTTTTGGGAGTTGGAAGGGGTAAAATTCTGGGTTTGAAGGTGGTTTTTCGGAGAAAAGGAGCTGGAGGTTGAAGAAGGGCGAAACTGCCCTGGTGCGCCACGGATCCGTGACGGATCCCGTGACGGGCGGCGTCACGGCTCCGTGAGGGAGTCCGTGACGGCACTCGTCACGGCTTCGTGATGGTAACCGTGATGGTTAGCCTCACGGATCCGTGACCAGGTCCGTGGCAGACCAGGGTGAGGGTTTCTTGAGGGTTTCTTGAGGGTTTTTTGAGGGTTTTGCATCTTGGTTTTGAGCTGAACTTTGGGAGGGTTTTGGGAGCCTTTCTTGCTGTTTAAGTGGAGTCTAATTATCGTTTCTTTGTGTCCAAGACTTTTGGGATCGAGATAGAGGAGCAAGGATCATGCCGGGACCGGAGTGAAGAGCGAAGTGGTGATCACCGGGCTTCATCAAAGTGTTGAAGAGGAGGAACTTGAGGTAGGGAAAGCCTTAACCTCTCGTTTATGATGCTTAGTATGCATGTTAGGTTAATAAAATTGGAAAAGGTCCTAGAAATGCCTATAGGATGCGAATAACTAGCATAATCGTCTTTCAATTTCTAATAACTGGAAGTGTCTAGTGGTGACCGTTTAGGATGCCTTTCACTAGTGTAATTCGCTTTCAATACTTGGGATTTGATTGTCTGGTAGAGGAGCCTTGGCAAAGCCCTCGGATTAGTTGCGTGTTAGGATCACATGCTTGGTTGTTGAATGCTTAGTGGATAGGCTAAAGAGTCTAATGAAACTAGTGGACTTGCATGTGTACATGCTCTCTTGAAGGTTTTTATGATTAGTTGATTATACTCGTACTTGCTCGTTGATTGCATTCGAATGATTACTTGATTTATTGGAATGGTTGTTTGGAGCATCGAGTATGACTGGTTGTACCGAGCGGTGCAATCAGGTGATCGATGCCCCGGTGGTTCGAAACTGGTAAGTGAACGGTAAGTTGGGATTGTGTGGTTGGTGTGCTATGTTTGCGTGATACGTGTATTGCTTGTTGTGGTGAATTGGTGATGTGTGAGCCATGTGTGGAATTGAATTGGTGGTTGTTGAGCTTGTATTATTTCATGTTCGGTTGAGTGCGTATTCAATTATTAACTGCTTATTATTAAATTGTCCAAGTGTATGCTCCCTATAGGAGTAATACCTTGGTTCCCGAGGACATAAAATCCCTTGGAGACGTTTCTGAGAATCCCGATGATAAGCGCCCCGAAGGGTTGTTTCTGGTCGCCTCAATGTTATGCGTCTCCTCTGGATTTGAGGGAAAATCCGAGAGGACGCATTATGTGGATCGGAGGGTGGAGACTTCATGTGCCACGACATTGGTTGATTTATCTTTTACCTGTGTGTGTTAAGATGTTTTTGGTTGACCTTATTGTTGATCTTATTGAGTTGAAGGTCCATCTTGTCATGTGTTTTCCCTACTGAGCGCAAGCTCACCCCTACAAGTTTATTGTTGTGTTTACAGGCATGATAGAGGAGTAGAGGCTCGGGAGCTTCTCGGTGTGGGTGTCCATAGCGACTTCGTTTATTATATTTTTGTTCGGAACAGTTTTGTAGTGAATTATTATTACACCCCTAGAGGGTTATTTACGTTTTAAACTACAGTTGGTGGATTCGAGTTATTTATTGGAGTTTCTGGAACTTTTTGTGAATTGTTATCTCTTTTATTCATGTTTTACAGGTCATGCCTCGAGTCCGGGCAAGAACTGGATTTGGGGCGTGACAGTTGTAAAAAACGTTAGGCGCTAGTCGGGCGGGAAGGGGTCCTAGGCGCTAGGCGGGGATTAATCGGATTATTATTTTATTGTTTTTTATTATATATTATCAAAATTTATATTATACTATATAAAAAATATTAATAATATCGAACATTAAATATAATAAAAACATAATATTCTATTAAACTTTAAGTATCATATAATTCTTAATAGAATATCGATAAGTATGACTATCAACTAGCATAATTTTATGGTTTCACTTGGTTTGTATAAGGTTAGAAACTGTTTTTTAACTATAAATCCGACCCGACGTCTGACCGACCCGCTCAATTAATCGGTCAGGCGGTAATTAATCGGCCGAATCGGGGATTAATCGGTCATATTCCGCCCAAACGGCCAGGAGCGCCCTAGGAGAATAAAGCGGGTCGGCAGAGCCCAATTCAGCGCCTAGGCGGGGCCTAGGCGCCTCCAGGCGGGGCCTAGGCGCCTCCAGGCGGGGATTTTTACAACATTGCTCTCGGGTCAAGGCCTGGGCCTGGGTCAAGGCCTGGGTTGGGCTGAGTTGCTGGTTTGGGCTACTCTCGCCAGTTCGTTTCCCTTTTCCGGTCTTGGTGGTCGGCGTGCTTCCACTTTCTCGCCATAGCGGTTCGTCTGCTCTTGTTGGCTGTGGTTTCAAGGAGTTCAGGCCGGTTTAGGTGTTGGCCTTCTGGATATCCCGTTCCCGCTGTTTACCGCGAGGTGGTGTGGTGTGGCTGGATTGCTTCTTCGGAGGTGCCTTTTCAGAGTTGTTCGTGGGAAGCGCTTCTATTTCCTCCCGGCTGTGGATCGTTGCGACTCTGGACTGGACGCTTTTGCTACTTTCCTTCTCAGGTCTGGTCGTGGGACGCGTTTCCTCATCTTCGGGTGTTGATCGTCGTGGACCTGGTGGTTAGCTGAGGCTCACTGGTATTCCTCTTCTCCTGCTACAGTTTAGTGTTCCCCTCATTGTGCCAATATCGTTATCTGTTGGTTAGACTCTGCTTCCTCCCACTTTGTTGGGTAGGTTTTGTCGGTTTCTGGGTGTTGGCCCTCGACAAGTAGTTTGGCCATAGTGCCATTAAGCAGTGTTCCCTCAATACCGATTTTAGTATAGTGTGTTCTTGAGGGTAATACCCTTTAGAAATGTCTTCGTCGTTTGTGGTGTTGGTCATCGACTTGTTAGTGACCGTCTTCCAGTCTATGTGACAGATTGATGATCCTAATGAGACAGGGTGTTCTTCTTACTATGGTAGTAGATTGGTGTATTTCAGTTTCGTATGTACTTTTTGTTTGGAATTTCCGGGTTTTGACCTATTCTTCCTGGTGTGCCTCATGGTGGCTTTATTTGGGTGTGAGTCTCCTTTTTTAGCCGTTTTTTTTTCTTTCCCGGGTCTGCGTACCCCTTCTCTTTTCAGGGTCTGCGTACCCACTCATTTCAGGGTCTGCGTACCCACTCATTTCAGGGTCTGCGTACCCATTCACTTCTTAGTTTTCCCTGGTGTAGGGTTTCAGGGTCTGCATACCCTTTCATTGCTTCATTCAGGGTCTGCGTACCCATTCTTTGCTTCATTTAGGGTCTGCGTACCCATTCATCTCCAGGGTTTGTGTACCCTTTTAGCTTCAGGGTCTGCGTACCCATTCATCTTCAGGGTCTGTGTACCCAATCATAGCTACCAGGGTGGTAGTCGTTCATGTGGTCCTTTTTTGTTGGAGAGTATGTAGCTAGACTCTCTTCTTGTACTCCTCTTCCTCCTTGAGCGAGGTTTAACTTAAATATGCTTTGCTGATAAAAAAAACAATCTCATTTACACAAATAGATATTTTCTCTAGGCTTTACCAAGAAAATATCCTTATCTTTCTTTCAGTATGTTATCCTCAAATTTCTTCTTTACCATGTCGGGTGTTGGCAGCCGGCGTATTGATGACCATTTAACTCTCTGAGTTGGTTCCGGTTCTCGCTGCAGACAAAGGCTATAAACCTATTTGAAATTCAAGTTGTTTCATAGGCATGGTACAAAGGGCTTGGTGGCTGGTCACTTGCATCAGCCCGGAGAGCTCCTCCGCTTCGTCTCCATCATATGGAAAAACCACCTAAGTGGTCCGAAATGCTGGTTGAGTACTATTGGTGGTAGAGGAGCCAAAAGGATGGTCAGATCTATAGACACACCCGGCGACGGTGTCAATCTCGGACTGGGCGTCGCCACCACTGTGCACGGCGGTAGTGCTGCTTGCATCGGTGTATGCACAGCCGGTGGCTCTCCTTGGGTCTACTCCCTGCGTTCAGCGAGAACCGGCCGTAGTGAGATTGTGGCCGGTCCTGAAGCAGAGCCCACCGGGATGATAAGGTCGGGAACGCCTCCGCTGCTGATGGAGGCACTGCTAATGACGACGACGACAACGTAGATGCTGCTGATGGAGGCGCAATTGGTAACATCGTGAGGCGTGATAGGGAAAGACTCGGCTGGGGCGGCTGAGCCCCTACCGTGATGAGGCTGGAACCACCGTGGCGGCTAGAGGATGAGGACGATCAAAAATGGAGGTAGCCATGCCCAAGAATAAGCAGAGGTGCTTAAGGTGCTCAGCAAAGACGAAATGAATCAAAAAGCTTGGGTGCTGCGAGGGAGAAACAAGGGGAGAAAACCCGGCTGTTTTTTATAACATAATCTAATGAAATAATCGATATATGAATTCTAATTATATATTATAATAATATCACATAAAATAGTGACAACCATTTTTATTGCTGACATGGGCAGCTGAGTAGCTATCGTTTGTGTTGCCAAACAATATGGGTAGGATAGTACTGTTGCGACGTCATCCAAGATATGCAAGTTGATTGGTATTAGTCGTCGCCTATATTAAGCCCATTTATGTATACTATTTGAATCTGTATAGTCGTTGGTCGTACATATTGACCCGTCACAACATCTTATATAAGACAATGAAAGGATATGACATCGAGAGATGGTTAATTGTATCGGGCCATCTAACCAAATATTGTTCTGATCATATATATGTTATATAATCTTAATTAGTAAAGTAACATGGAATTCTTAACATGTCATTGAAGAGATTATGCCATAGACTTTGAACCAAACGGGGTTTGGCTATCGCAGTCAAGGTTTGGCCCGTAGCTCACATTCAAAAAGTCACAATAATGCCTATAGAACCCCACCCGATTTTCCCCTTGCGGGGTCGGGCCTTTCCCACATTCTATGCCACCGTTAACAATGTTCGTCACCACCCCATAGCCCGGATTCCTACCAGCCGACCGGTCCCCCTGTGCCGGCTTCCACCTCCCGGTAATGACCTCGTGGCACGACGGCTTGGGATCTTGAGGCGTCATCCAAAACCATAGAGCCGTCTGGAACGAAATTGTAGAGTTATTCGCCACCACGTCCGGGTTGCCTAGCAAGTCGTAGCCAAGTTCTTTTCCCGCTGCTCCATAATTGAAATTGCTGCCAATTCAATATATATGTGTGGATTCACTTTTTAGTGCAGACTAAATACCGACATTTTGTTAGAACCTATATCAAATTGTGTTAAAGACACATAACAAATTGTATTGGAAGGTATATAGTGGTAAAACCGGTTGAAAACATTATAAGTTGTGTACATAGGTTCTAGCAATTTATTTTTGTACAATTTCCAACACAATGCATTACAGGTGTAACGGAAACATTGGTTCGTAATTTATACCACAACTGATCACACGCATATGATATTTGTTAGACAAAAGTGAGTTTAGACAAGTGAAAATGGTCAACTTCACGCTAAATTATCTATCGGATCTGGTCATCCTAGAACTATAGAAAGATTAGTTTCGTATTCTAGAAAGTGAGGTCATCCCAACGAGATATTATGATCATCGCGTGAGATTACTGTATCAATTACGTATCGCTTTTACTATTTTGTTGGGATATGTAAAAGTTGTGTGAAAATATATCCGTCCCAACAAAATGTGTTTTGAATTCCAACAAAAACGACCGTTACTAGCTTCCGCAATGAGAATGATTTGTACTTTAGAATATTCGTATTTACCGTCTAAAAATCATAATATATAGTGATAGAGTAGAAAACTTACTAAGAAAGCTGGATTGGGCCTCGGCCAAAATACTTTTTGTGGGGTGCACAAGGCCATTTAGGATCGGGGTCACAGAAATCGGGACCTCCACTTGCACCAACTTCCTCTTTGAAGCAATATCCCCATGCGAATGGACCGTCCGGTGCCGTTTCCCACCCCCCTTAACATATATTTACACACTTAATTAGATAACTATTTTAAATCCCATATAGTAATGACTTATGGAGTGATGTCAAACAAAACCTGTGGTTTCATGTGAGGTCTGTCCCAAAAATGCAGCAATCTCTCTCTTTCGAGCTTTGATGCTGCCCGTCGTTCCGAAACCCTTGAACTTCTTCGCAGCTCTCATAAAACCCTCGTAAGTGTAGAAACCCTTCGCCGGACAAGCATCATCGTTTCGATGCTTCAACATCTTCTCAAACATTGATTTATTAACTATCGAACCTATGCCATGACGTCGTGATGCAGCGCAGGAGGAAATCGCAACGAAGAGAACAAGTAGTGACCAAAACTTCATGCTTGATTGAATTCTTCAATTGGGTTTGTGTGTGTTTGTATAGTGGCCGAAAGAGGGGAGTGATTCGAATATTGGTAATTACAATGGTGTTGGGGGCTGTCGGGCGTTAGTCGGGGTGGCCAATGTTGTAGCACACATTTAGTGAATTAATCAACCTTTATTTTATCCTCTCTATATTTTGTATGTAGCACATCTGTCCTCTTGATGACAAACCATGTTTTAAAACAAATAATTTACAGGTTGTGATTGTGAGGGTTGTGTTTTATTTGTTGGATTAAAAGGAATGAGGTATCATCTAAAATCAGTAACTCTTACTTTCAGAATTATTTATTTGAGTCGAATTCTCCCGTATTAATGAATAGGTATAATAAATCCGTGTTTTCTATCACACCAATCGTCATTCTTTGCTGCCAGTGACCACTGCACGAGTATTACTACTTGTCCCTGAACCATTGGTGATGCCCTCTCGGCCTTCTAACGATGTTGCCAAACCCAAAAGGATCTCCTCCCCTCTATAGTGTATCTTCCTCGGTGGTGCTCTCTCTAATAATTGCAGTGATTGTCCCGACAACTGCTCTTCCTTCTCTTCCTCGTCACGACATTGCCTTCTCGTCGGCAGTTCCCCCTGTTGATTGTTGCCTCTGCCTCATCGACATAGGTATCGTCCCTCGAGGAGCTCTAAGAGGGACTCCCTGCATGCTCGGTAAGCCCGGACGAGACGGACTGATTGAGGTCCCGTATGATCCAACGGACGAGACCTCCCCGACTTGTCGTCTCTTTGGCATGGTGGGTCGCTTGCACACCATTCAATCGTACAATCGAAGGATGATTCTACGATTTATCACAATGGTGTGAGGGTCATCCTCCGAAGGAATTGTGGTCAAAGACTTAAGGACTTACTTCTTTAAGTTATACTTTGCCTCTCAGGCAGCTAAGGATAGTGTTACACACAATGAACCATGGCGTTTCAACCGGACATCCTTCATCGTCTTTGATATTCTGATGCAAGGGGCTATGACGACAACTCGATTTGACCGCATCCAACTATGGGCACAAGGTCGAGATCTCCTACTGAAAGTCGTGACGGAGGCTACGAGGCACTCTCATGAGGGAACACCCAAGGGGCTGTGTGAAGGTTAGTACCGATTGATGTCTTCTTTGTTGGGGTGGGGGTAGTGGGAATCCGGGTTCGATTTTGGATGAACCTATAATTCTATCTTTGGTGGACCAAGATCCTTAACTTTCGGGAGTTCCCACAATCGATCTATATCAGTGTACAATATGGACACCTTTTGTAAGAGCCGCCCCCGGTCGAACCGGTGATTTCTGGAAAAGTTTGACTTTCGGCCGGAAAAATCAATCAATGACTCCGGGAGTCATTCAGGACCTTTCCGGGGGCCAAAAAGCTTAGCCGTCATCACGGTTAGCTTAGTTGGGCCGTTTCCTTTCCGTTGACTGCAATATTGGGCAAAGTCAACCCGGAGTCTTTTCGGTCAAACTACAGCCCGATTAAGAGCTAAATCCGATAAAAAATAATTGTGCTGGAAGTATTTAAGCTTGGAATGGTCCCCACATGGACATGAGTCCATGCTTGCTTGGAAGGGAATAAATGAGGGCAATTTGACCTTTATGCCCTTATTGGTTACACGTGAGAAGAGATTGGACCAAGGGGTAGTTTGGAAATCATTTCTTAAGGGTTTAAGACACCAAATTGGTCCATTTTCAGCACATTTCCCAAGGCATCCGTTTTTACCAAGAGAGAGAGAAGGTCTTCCATGGAAGCTTGAGGAAGAAGAAAGAGAAAAAGAAGAGACTTTTGCCTATCTACACACCAAAGCTTCATAAAAACCACTTTTTCTTCATTTACACTTCACTACCAAGGTATCTACCTAATCTATTTTCGTTTTGGGTGAGTTGGATTAATGGGTTTGGGAGAGAAATGCTAGAAATGATGAAGTTGGAGGTTAATTGATGTTAGATGATGGATTGGTGGATAGAAGTGAAGTTTGTTGTTGAGAAATCATTGTTTTGAGTAGCCTTGATGAAACCCATTGAGGGGATTGAAGTATTGGAGGTGAATGAACCTGTTTTGGAAGTTTTTGAACTATCAATGGAGGTTTTAAGGTGAGATTCGCAGAAAACGAGTTGGGGAAGAAGGGTTCTGGTCCGACGCGGAGCGGAACACGGAGAGGGCCATGTTCCGGCACGGAACGCCGCCCGAAACGGGCCAGGTTCCGGCACGGACCTCGGCACGGAACGGGCTTGGTCCCGGCACGGCATACCGCACGGACCGTGTCTGGTTCTGGGCCGGTACGCTACGCGGACCGTGCCTGGTTCCTGGCCGGTTTGTGGCACGCGCCGGGTCAGTTTCCGGGCCGGTCTGTGGGGCGGTTCGGGTCGGGTATCGGGCCGGTTCGGATTCCGGGTCAGTGGGCCTTCTGAATTGGGCCTCGTTTCGGCCCAGTTCTCGTTTAGCCTATGTTGGACTTTCGGGCTTAATTCAGTTATTTCTCGTTCTCGTCGCAACTGAATTTGTATTGATTCGAGTATTTAATTGTATACCAAGGCTTCGCACCCGAGATCGACGGAGGAGGAGAACCGAGGACATCGTGAAGTGGAGGAGGAAGCAAGCCAGGACGTCAGCAGCTAGGAGTATTTTAGCTTTGGAGTTTTCGAGGTAGGGAAAGTACTAAACTACTCTTTAAATCATTTAACGCTAATAGTATGCCTATAGGAGAATAATAACCGGAAAGGTCCTAGTTTTCATGTAGGATGTGATTCACTAGATTAACCGCTTTTCAATTATACTATTAACCGGAAGAGTCTAGTATGCATGTAGGATGTGATTCACTAGTTTAATCGCTTTCATTACTTTGGGAAATTGTCGTGCTGGTAGAATGGTCATGTCGAGCCTTAGGATTGCTTGTGAATGTATTTATTGATGATTGTTCGTCCTTGGTATTGATGCATGCTCCGTCCTTAGATTAATATAAGAGTCATAATGAAGTAGTTGAGCTTTGATGATTGTATGTGATTGGTTGATCCGTATTATGATTGATTGAGTGCCTTTTTGATTATGGATTGATTGTGCCTAATAGTATGATCGGGTGAGTGATAAACTGATGGGACGTGGTTGGTAAGTCATGCCGGTAAGCGTGATTGCTAATATGATTTCTTGGTGACGTGTTATGATGAGATTGTTGGGTTGCTAAGCTGTGATTGTACGATGACTATGATATGTGTTTTTCTCGTGTTGTGTGTTATGAGAGGAGTTGTGTTCCGGTATGGTACCTACACCGAGGGAGTGTGCCGGTGTGGGGGTAGTACCTAGGCTGAGGAGTTGCGTTCCGGTATGGTAGTTACACCGAGGGAGTATGCCGGTGTGGGGTAGTACCTAGGCCGAGGGTTTGTGTTCCGGTATGGTACCTACACCGAGGGAGTAAGCCGGTGTGGGGTAGTACCTAAGCCGAGGAATTGTGTTCACCCCGATGTGAATCCCGGGAAGACGTCTAGGCCGATGGGAATTCCGGTATGACGTGAGGTTGTTTACCCTGCGGGGATTGTTACTTGGTGCTTCATCCCGAGGGTATGCGTTCCTGCGGGAGCCTTTCCGGGAGGTATCATGCTTCACCCCGATGACTTATGGTCCTTTGGAGACATTTCCGAGAATTCCGATGATATGTGTCCCTTTAGGGATGTTTCCGGTAACCTTGACGTATGTGTCTCCTCTGGGCCGAGGGGAAATCCAACATGACACAATGACTAATTGTGGATCGGAGTATTGTGGTTTAAGTTATCGACGTGACGTTTAAATTCTCTCTTTAGTTGTTTTTATTAAAGAATTCAATGCCTCTCCTTTGATCTCCTTTAGTTACTGTTTTATTTAAGCATTGTAATCCTTGTTGATCTCTATTTATGGCATATTTTTTGTTAATCGTACAGACATTGGCTTTTGAACAATTGTACAATCGGGGGTTATTACCAAAGTGGGGGATTTCTTTTACCTTACTTTTTCCTACTGAGTGTAAGCTCACCCCCTTCTTGTTTAATGTTTGTACAGGTTTCATTGTTGAGTAGTAGCTAGAGGTCGTATCAGGGCTGGGGAGCTTTGTGGATCCAGGTGGCTTGTGTAGTAGAGAGACGTACTTTCCTTCTTATATAAACACGCTATGTTTCTTTAATTGGTCGAATTTGATCGTTGAATTCTTGTTGTTTTGAGATTAAATTTGATGATTACTTTTATTTAAACGTACTTTCATTACTATTCTATCATTATTTCTAGTTCGCGTCTCGAGTCCGGTCAAAACTGGATTTGGGGCGTGACAATTTGGTATCAGAGCCTGGTTTCATTTTGAAATTTTTTTCAAAACCTCGGACCGTACGTCAATTAGGTGGGTAGAGTTTAGGTGGTTAAAGTCGTAGTGCTCGGTGACGCAAGTCGGAAATATCCTACGCGTAGAGTCGAAACGACAAGAGTCTCGTTTGTTAAATCGCCTTGTTTAAGTTTTACCTTACTTGAATTGTACATTATCCTCTATTTTGCTATACACCTTAGTTGATCTATCATGCCGACCGGTTGAGATTGAGGTTGGTTTAACGAGCGATGCTCGGGCTGTTTATAACGTGTTGGTTTAAAGAGCGATGCTCGGGCTGTTTAAAACCGACCTTGAATGCTTACTAATTCTAGTATTAATTTATGATCATAGACTTTATTCTCAAGCTCGGAGGAGGAGACCACTAGGCGTTCTTGTGACTAAGCGTTTGGAAAACACTTGAGGTAGGGAAGAGTAGTAATTACCGCTTTTATTTCAAGAATGCTAATAATATGCATATAGGATGTTAATAACCGGAAGAGTCTTAGTTTGCATATAGGATGTGATTAATTAGAATAACCGCTTTCAATTATGGGAATTGTCGTGCTGTAGAATCACATGTGCCATGTCGGGCCTTAGGATTGTGTGTTGGTTGTGATTGATTGTGGTTAATAGTCATTAAAATGTCGATGTATAGTATATTCCTTGTTTACTTTAAGAATCATAGTATGCTATTTGAATATGATGAATGTGATATAAATGATGATCTCGTGTTATGATTGGTTGAATGAATGTGATGAATGTGATATGAATATTTATCTTGTGATATGATCGGGTGAATGATGGACCGATACGGTGTGATTGGTAAGTTGTGACAATTGGCTTCGTTGGTATGATAAGTTCGGTGTAGTGTGTTTTGTGTGGTATTGTGTGGTCTGACTTGAACCCCGTGCGACGGGAAGATACTCGACCGAGGTGTGTGCCGGTCCGGTATGTGTGTGTTATATTGTTTGCTTACCTCGATGTGCGTTTCCGGGAAGACACCTAGGCCGATGTGCGTTTCCGGTATGGTGTATTGCTTTTTTACCCCAAGGTGTGTTTCCGGGAAGACATCTAGGCCGATGTGCGTTTCCGGTATGATGTATTGCTTGTTTACCCCGATGTGCGTTTCCGGGAAGACCGATGTGCGTTTTCGGTGTATTGTTTCACCCCGATGTTGTGTGTTCCGGGAAGACATCTAGACCGAGGGTGTATTCCGGTATGATGTATTTTGTGCACCCTGATGCTGGATTTCGGGAAGATATCTAGAGCGAGGCCGTATCCCGATACGATATGTTGAGTTGAGTGTATGAGTCGGTGTATCATGATTATTGTCATTATGTTCGTGTGTTGTCGCTTTGAGTGATGTTCGTAGTGGTTATAGCAGTATAATATTATGTTGTTTATATGTCTTTCTTAGATTGGTTCTGTGGTCAATAGTGTTGGGTTCCTGTTGGTTTTCTATTCGTGTTGTCGGTTATTAGTTTATATTTCTTGACTTAGTAATTATGGTGACGGAGCGGATGTCCAATCCCGTTACTACTTTTTCCTACTGAGCGAAAGCTCACCCCTCTGTTTTTACTGTTTTACAGATTTCGATCGTGAGTCGGTCTAGAGGACGTCTCAGAGCTCGGGAGCTCATCGAGATTCTGTGGGTTATCTTTAGTAGATACATACCTTCTTTTATGAACTAAACAGAGTCTTTACGTATTTGCATTTGAGCGTTTGACTCATGGTATTTTTTATTGTTGATTTGGAACTGATTTTCGGAATTATATTTCGTTAATTGTCTGTTACAATTATTGTTTTTATTTTATTTTAGTTCACGTCTCGAGTCCGGCCAAAACCGGATTTGGGGCGTGACATCTATGCTACTATAATTAAAATTTGAAATTTATGTTTTGAAAATATTTTAGAATAAAAATATCTTTTTTATCAACATTTTTTTAAAACATCCAATCCTTCGAAATGAAAGGAGAGGGCAAAGAACTGACGAATCAACCGTCAATATAAACAATAGCATTGGCACTAAAGCACAGCCTCAGAACAATCCCAACAAGGGGAGTAAACCAGATACATGGTCTTAGTACCAGATATAACGAACATAAAGCAAATATAAGCTAACAAGGGCAGACCGAACCGAACATTAACTAAACCCTACCCAAGGGGAACAATAAAAATAGTATAGGTCTACAATACCCAAATATACCCACCATGAAGCACGAGAAAACACTAAATCGGCCTAAAACCAAGATTTAACTACCATTAAGCTAAAAAACACATCTAACAACCGTAATCCTCCAACGTCAGCAACACCACAACAACAACCGACCTATACAGGACCACCCCATAATCTAACCAAAACTGTGAAGAACAACCTTTCTCATTGGGGCCACCAACTCAAAGATTGAATGGACACCGACACGTCGACGACCAACACCGAAACGACAAAGATAGGTCAGTAGGTTAAAAACTACCGAAACCCTATACCCCTAGAATATGAAACCGACAGTCTTCAAACAAAGGCCCGAAGGCCAAATAACTCGTTGGAGGCCAACACCTAATGACCAACGAGGCTCTAATAACATAATAGAGTAATGGAGAAGACTCTACGGACAACAGATCAAAGGAAATAGTTTGTGACTCCACAAGTATAGTAGATAATGTGTAGTAACCGTGAAAACCTTACCAAAGTACACCAGAAGCGAGCCTAGGAGATGCGTCTGGAAAACAAATTCTACAAAACTTGCAATTGCAGCAACATGTTGGGTAATTATCTCTTAAGCTTTAACAACAGCCAAAACCATTCGTAGTCCAAACGGACATACCAGTAAGTACCCAACTAGACCAACCGTGAGCAACACCCCTAGAAGGCTCGGAGAAGACGGAACAGTGAGTTCCAACACGGTGGAGCCAATCCTACCCAACACCCAACTCCGAAGAAATCCATCACCGGACCTAAACGCTTAGTGCAACATAGTGACAAATCGAAATCTGGACGAAATCAAAACGCCTCCCACTCCCGTGTTGAGCAGAGCAAACCGAAGAAGTGGCTAGAGAGTAAGAGATCCGGCGAAGCTAACAAATGGAACCACGAATCCAAAAGACCTGAGAATGGCGGGGGAGAATCGAAGTTCTGGAGAACCGGAAACACCTCCCACTCCCGTCCAGTTACAAGTCAATCAAACGGTAAAAGGCCAGAGGACACGCAGGGGAAAGGTCGGAGGACACCCCCGCCGCTTTTTTTCTCAACACCGCCGGCGATCTCCTCTCCGGAGGTCACTGGCGGTAGCTCTGCCTTCCACTCTCCCTCTTCTTCCCCTTCCCTCTCCTCCTTCTCTCTCCTTCCTTGGCTCTTTGTGGTGTGTTGGTTGTATAGGGATCTAGATCCTCGAGGTTCCGATAAGGAATACTCCTTCTATGTATATTTTGTTGCCCCACTCTGCGCCCTTTACTTTTAAGAGCCGGGGTTTTTGTGCTTCAAGGTTGTTAAGTCCGGTTTTAGGACTTAAATTTCTTTTGCTGATTATATCTGTTTGGTGGCTTTGTTGTTTGCATGTGGTTATCCTGGTTGTAATTCAAGTTGTATCTGTATTTCATCTCCATCCATTTGTATAAGGATCTAGATCCTTGAGGTCCCGATGAGGAAT
The DNA here is from genome assembly GCA_963921825.1 of Erodium maritimum. NCBI lineage: Eukaryota > Viridiplantae > Streptophyta > Magnoliopsida > Geraniales > Geraniaceae > Erodium > Erodium maritimum. The sequence goes on along the minus strand of OY997588.1, from coordinate 11,373,593 downwards.
GCTCCTTCTTTGTATATGTTGTTGTCCACTCCGCACTCTTTACTTCTAAGAGCCGGGTTTTATAAATTTATTTTGCTGATAAAAAAAACTTATACTATAAAGACCAAACTCCATGTCACCTCGTTGTACTAAGGTCAAACTTCAAATCATAACCCACATATATAAAACGTATCATATAGTAACAATTTTCCAAAATTAATTTTCAAAACCATTAAAAACTGTTACATGTAACAGTAATTGTCAAATAGCAAACACATGTACCTCACGTGCCTTGTTTTGTTGCTGTGAAAAGACAATATTACCCATGTAATATTGGCTCAAAAGTTTTGTTTTATCCTCTACCCATTTCAGCAACACAATCTCACGTTCTTCTCTCAACCCATCTTCTCTCAACTCATCTTCTCTCTTCTCTCAACCCATCGTCTCTCACGTTTACGAAGCCGCACGAATCGAAGATGTTCGGACAAGGTGAAGATGCTCAAGGGTCATCCATGGTCAGTGAACAAGCTCAAGTAATATTATTTCTTCTCCTCAACAAGTGAAATTGTCAAATAATTTAGCTTCGAAATTGTAAAATTCATCTCCTTTCTAAAAACCCACGTGATGTTGTTTAGGAATCCTCAAAACATAGGGTTTATGTGCTGATAATACCCTAATGTTAAGGTTTGTGTCAAAATCCTCAAATTGTAGGGTTTGTGGTAAAATATCCAAATTTTAGGGTTCTTGAGCAAAAAAATCCCTAAATTTAGAGTATGTAGTTGTATGCATGAAAAGTTATTAAAACCTTTGAAAGTCATGGAAAGAAACTGATTACTGATATTCTACCCACATTTGAATGCCCTGTAAGCTTTCATTTAAACACAACCACTACTACTATTAGCGTGATCTTGAGGAATCCCCAACTTCTATGCATATAATGCCCATCTTAGGTTTTATTTCAATAGTGGAATAAAAAAAAGTTGTGTTAATTTAGAACAAAAAAATCAGCAAAGATAATACTTTGCTAAAGTGTGCGTAAAGTATGGGGAGCTTAATGATCAACAATGAATAGTTCCCCAAAAGTTAAGGCAAAAGAGGTTCCAAAACAGATTTAGAAGAAAATATGGGCTCATGTCAATCCTTCTTTCGAAGCTACAAATTTTTAACACTACCATGTTTTATATTTTGATGGTAAATTCGATAACTTTGGTGAAGTTTACTAGTCCATAAAGTTTTAATCCTCTCGTATCCACATTTCATTATGGTCATGAAAACATAATTGACAATGCATCTAGAAAGCAATGATGATACGGAGAAGATTGGGTTTAGATATGATTGAATTTAGATAGATAGATGATGATGGGTATAGATATAAATATGTGTTGATTGAAATGGTCTTTAAGTAGGTGTTTATTTTTGGTGTCCGTCATCAATGTGTACAAACATGACATAGTCTTTATCAGTAATAGTAGCATTGCCGTTACTTATTTCATGTTGTGTGAATTGTGCAAGGATGGTGAATTTGGAACCCGAAAAAATGTGTACTGTTATTGCGGAGTGCTTGCTCCGATCTTGACATTGTTGTCAAACAATAACCCCGACAGAAGATTTTATGGGTGCGGTAAATTTAGCTTAAGTTCTCCAAATATTCAAACATTGTTAGTGATTTTCTAGTGAACCTATTAATGTTGTTCGTTTATAATTATTGAACATTGTAACTCATTGTTTACGTAACCTATGAATATGTTTTGCAGACAAAACATAATTGTAATTTTTTCCAATGGATTGATGGTCCCGTATGCCCTAGACTAGTTGCAAAATTTTCAGAACTTAGAAGTTGCTCTCCAAGACGAACATGCGAAAATTCAGAAACTAGAAGCTGCTCTCCAAAAAGAACAACGAAAGAGTATAACATCAAACTATTGGTGCAGTATAGTTTGGTGTATTCTTGGTATTTTAATTTATGTCATAGTTGTAAGTTGTGGTAATGGTTCAGTCGAGAAAGTGTACAAGCTTCCATAGATTTGTAACATAGATTTGTAACATGTAGGGTCTCTAATATGTATTAAGTGGTTTGTATTAAGTGGTGTTTTGTATGATTGAAATATGATGTTCAGTATTAAGTGTTTTTTATGATGCCAATATGGTGTTTCTTGTGTGAATATGGTTTCTTGTGCCAATATGGTTTGTATTGCTTTTTATGGTGCTAATATGGTGTTTCTTGTGTTTGAATACTTGTTTCATTTCATTAACAGAATATTAGTACATAAGAAGATGACGATACATGAACTAGTTTAGCTACTAGTTTAGTACATAAACTAGTTTAACTAGAAACAGTAATTGTGGTTTGAATTTGGAGGACAAATATGCTGCTGCAAAGAATAAAAGCTTAGGGACAAACATGTCAATTTACTCAACCCAATTACAAAAGATTACACCTGTAAATTCTGATTTCATTCACTTAGTTCTGAAAAGTGACTGCAAATGTGAAGCCCTATTTACAAAAGGGAATCATATTCCCATGTGGTCTTCAAAAGGTGATGGTTCTCCATCACATGTGGTCTGCCACTAAACAAAATAATGTTCAATATTAAATGCCCATAATATCCTTTCACTCACTATCCTACAACTACAAAGACCTAACAAACTAAGTGCCTCCACATTTCTAGGGTTGAGAGTTGTGTCCATGGCTTGAGCTCACATCAGTTCCACGAGAAGGCTGACTCCAACTTAATCCTCTCTTACCATCTTTCCCTTTTCCAGTTTCTCGAGTAGCCCTTGCTTGTTTCAGCCATGTTTCTAATCCTGCAGCAGCCTGTGAAAATTGAAACCAAACATGATGTTAACTTTGAAGGGAATGTAATGTTTCAGATCTGATATGATATTCATGTCAAAATCACTATTTTTGTAACCAAAATTCTCACAACAGTATAAACTCATACCATTAGAAATTCTCTCATGATATGATGAGAGATCTACTGTAGAAAATAACAAAAGATAGCATATAACTAGATAGGAAAAAAGCTGTAACTACTATAAAAAAAAAACTTCTTCCAAACTGTGAGGACAAACTTATCTGGGCAGCAACTACATTTCATATCATTAGATTATCTGTGAGGACAAACTTGAAAAGCTCCCTTTCTATATTATGTAGAAGAGTAGAACCAGAAACCTCCTTTGGAATGGTTTGCGTGCTGATTCTCTATTTTAAATAAGAAAATGTTTACAGTTTTTGGGAACGTATCGTATCTGTTGTGTGTCCATTCATTGCTTTTTAACTTGCCTGGTTGTCACTTGCAGCACAACCAGGCCCTTTGAGCTTAACCAGACAATTATATTATATGATCCTAAAACGGATACTTGGCAAATCCATATGTGATTTCACTTGTTAATCTAATTTCATCAAAGTAACTAATGAACAGTCAAAATGCATTCCACGGTAGATTTGCAGAGCTGAAAGTTGCAGTTACAAACAGAAGTAATATCCATTTCGCAGTAAGTGGGTGCTATAACAAACTGAACTAAGCAGGTCACAACAACTTTTGAAAATTAAAATGAATCATCATGGATTTGTGTTAGAAAAGAAAAAAGAGAGCATAATCAAGTGCTTCACAAAAGTCTAAGATGAGGGCCATAACCAAAATAGCTTAAATATACCACTCAAATCAGTCAGGTAATTGTACCAAATCTAATCTTTCATCAAATTCTCCCAAACAAAAAAAAAACACATCAATTGATTAAATCCAACACAGTAGCAGCTAAAGAGCCAGATCTACGGAGCTCTCCCAAATGGCAACATTTTTACAAAATTAAAAGAGCATCGAACCTTGAATGAAGGCAGAAGTACACAGCTTATCATATATGGTTTCTTCTAGACCAATTCATCAATGAAGGCACATTAGCTAGTATGACATTTTATTGTAACTAATTAGTAGAACAAATCAGCTACTGTCAATATACTTGAAATATAGGATAGAATGATTTGAAAATTCCACTGAGGTTATGCGTAAAAAAATTTATGACAAAGGAAAGTTTAGGATAAAAACATTATGTCAATAAAACTATATTTTTCTGATACGAGTGACCAATACAGGCTCATAAAAATGACAATGACTGGAAAAGTTTTGCATCTGACATCCCCGTGCTCCCATATTCTTTATAGCACTATTTTCTAACTTAAGAAATAGATCATAATGATATTCTTACTTGTGACAGAACGACAAAATTGTGAACATGCAAGAACAACAATTTCTGAATCTTACAAATTTGGTAAGAGGTATACACTGCAGAAAACATCGGTAAACTTGAATGTGCTCACAAACTCCAATCAAATGAAAGATAACATACAATTCGACATAAGATCGGTCACTACAGATAACACTAAAAAATTATTAATATTATTTCCAATCATGCATCATCAGTTTCCTATCATTTCCCTACACTTTTGCATGCATCAGTTTCCAATCATGCATCATCAGAATCATCAGAGCAATGAAAAGCAAAAACAAAACGGATAAAACTATCGGTTAATCATGACCAATGTAATCTTTCAGCAAAAACGTGTGACAGGGTGGAGATTTTCAGAGCAAGCAAAAACAAAAACCCCCAAATCGATTTCCCTAATTGAAATCCTAAAACCCCCACATCGATTTCCTGATTGAGACCCTAAAACCCCCAAATCGATTTCATATAAACCCTAACAAAACGAAAGTACAAGAGATAGGAACATGTCGATTACCTCTAGCAATACATGTCTCGGCTTCGGCTGCTCAATGTGGTGGGAACTGAAGAAAAACTGACCGAAGCTCGAGAGAGAACGAAGAAGAAGAGCTCAAGCTCAAGAGAGAGAGACCGAGAAGAAGAAGAGCTGAAGCTGGAGAAAGAGACGAACTTGAATTCTGAAGCAAATATGAGAGAAAGTGGCAACGTGTATTGATACACGGGTTTTTGGAGGGGAAAATCGAGTTTTTACAAGCCCAAATAACGTCCATCCAACGTTTTAAACGGAAAGTGGCATAAGTTTGTGGTCAACGTTGCTACATGGTAATATAGGTTTACTTGGGTTATGATTTAAACATATCTGAAAGATTGGGGGTAGGATTTGGAGTAACCCCTACTACAAATTATTTATTAGAGCTCTTTATATAATAAGTAATTGAGTTCACTGTATTCTCTATCACTCTTATTTTGACAGACAGTAAAATTCTCTTTCTTATAACGATACACCATCAAACACTCGGAAAACAATGAATATTTTCTTTACGTACTATCAAATTTTCGAAACCATCCAAGCAAATGAGCGACACTATGAGCCCGATAATTATTCCTATCACAAAGTAAAAGTGGTTGGTAAAACAGTGTGTGAATGGTCGTACCGGCCGTTTCGTATGGGCTTAACAAGTTCGAAGAGAAATATGAAATTCTTCCAACCTTTTTATAAGTCCCCTTTGCTTTTCAAGCACACTTCACACTCACCTGTCAGTTTTCCCATTGACCCACAAATATTGTTTTTCTTTTCATTTCGGCGGGTTTCATGTTCAGATTGATATATTTAAAAATATTTATTTATTTAATTTTTTTTGAAACTTTTGAATTTGATTATTACCGCCACGGTAGTGTCATCACAAAAAAATAATTTAAGTTTCTTTTCAAGTTTCATAGCAAAAATATTATATTTGTTCGTGTATAGTACCCGAATACAAATTTAGAGTATCTCTTTTTTACAAGACACCAGAACCGCAGCAGCAGCACCATCAGTATAATATGGTGGAGGAAACAAATTGTCTATCAAAGTTAAATACTATACTATTTGTAGATTAAAAAAAAGAAGTAAGTGGACTATTGTACACGGTGCAAACGCGGGGTGCAAAATGGTTAGTAAATAATTTATATTTGGTGTTGAAGAATGCCAAGAGCTATTAAAAAATAAATTGATTGACATTACTTAATCAGGAAGGATCGCCAGAATTATTCAAACAATGATTTATTATATATAATAACAATGATATTTGTTTTTTACTAATAAACGAGTGGTATTATAACTTGAAAAAAGACAGATATGCATACAATAAAAGTACCGAAAAGAAAATACTAGCAGAAAAGAAATGCAATAAAATGAAATTTGACTCATTGAACAGAACCGTTGCGTTGATACGTTCAAAAGGGTGTATTGCGGTAACGCTGTGAGACACCGATACAACTAATCTGACCTGGAAGTTCGGGTTGAGCGGACCCGTTTCCGGATTGATACCACGGTGGACTGGATACTCCTCTAGGATGCCAGCGTGCGTCGTCTTCCTTGTAGTGATAATAGTAGGGCTCTTAAACGCGAAGTTCCTGGCCCCCGAGAAGGTAGAAGGGTATTTTGCCGGATCTTAATGGAACCTTATCCACCTTACGTCCAGTGGGACAGTGATACTGGTCGACCCCCCACTGAACCATCTTAGCCTCATTATGTGAGGCGAGGGTTCTTATAGTCCCTTACCGCTAAACGGTTTGTTCCTCCTGATCGTGTAGAGCCAAATGGACCGCCCCGAAAGGTTAGGCCTACCAGACTTGACCCACAAGTGGGTAATTCTGCCAGACCCAACCCACACGAAGGTGACTGAGGTGAAACATCAGATCGGTCCCATCCGACCCAGTTTTGGCCTTGGATACCGCCCATACCCTGGAAGCCCTAGGTCCGAACCCCTGTATGAGTCCTAGAGCGTCTAGGCCTCCCTACCGCACTACAAACGAGTAGTTGACTTTCATGGGTAGAGTTGATTAATTCCCCTGGGCCTCGGCCTAACAAAGGAAGTCGAGGGCTCAAAAGACTCGTAGCCCTAGTCTTCCCCTTTCTTTCGAGTTGCTGCCAACGTGATCCTCCCGTGTGACCAACCGGTGTTCTGTCCAGGCCACTATGGAGCCGACCATTCCCCTCCTTATGTAGCCCACCTTGACTGATTTCCGGCAATACTCCACCGAATAACCCTCCACCTTTGAGAGCTCCTAAATTCCCTACCACTCCCAATCGACCTATAAAGACCGGTGAAGGACTCATGTGATGTTGAGTCTGCACCGTTGACAGAGGGGGAAATGGACGGTGTTGTTGATGGGGACGAGGGCCTTCTGCCGGAAACCTCCTTGTCGGGCCTGTTGACTTTTCCAGGAGAAGCCCATGTAGCCCTCTTCCTCCCCACACTCGAGATTTCATGGGAGGATCTGGATTCCTCGCCGGAAAGACGAGAACCTCAGTACCTCGATCCACCGCCGGGGAGGATTTTACGCATAGAGATTAGAGGTGTGGCGTTAAATAGGTTTCTCCCGCCGACTATGACTCTACCTCCCTCACAAGCACATGAACAGGGGTAGGAAATATTCCTCCACCGCTTTCATGGAATAGAATAAGCCCTAGTGATGAAAGGGTCGCGTCATATTCCTAATGGGTCTAGTTACGGTGTTTTACGTAATCTTAACAATGATTTTTTTTTAACGAAAGGTGCAATTTTATTACTTGAAGTCGATTACATTATCCTGCATCGGGGAACTTGCTCCCTGACCATCAGAAGACCAGTATTAACGAACATTGGTTCACCGATCATTTTACTATCATAACCGTCACAGACGATATTGTGATGCCTCTTAGGCAGAGAGAGTAGACAGCGAGGAGTAGCAGGGTACCCAAGATCCTGACGGACCTCAACAGTAATGGTGATGGTGGGAGGCAAAGCATCGTCTAGGGACCCCTCCCAAGGCCAGTCCCCGATGGTCAGACAGTGCAGCATCCCTCCCGGCGGGGCTTCTTCCCCGCCTATAATATGACTCCCCACATAGGAGCTGGTGCCATCATCTTCCGTGCTCCATCAGCGACGCTCCAAAGGATAATAGCCAATGTGACTTCAACACACCACGCCCTAGGATGCGCGCGTCCTCTACCTCCAGACTCCCCATGCTCCCGGAGTAAGGGACCATCAACTGAATCAGCAGAGAGCTGATCATCACCCGACTCTTGCCGAATCTTCCCGTGTATAAAATCCAGAGGGTTTGGGGCAGACCACCCTGGGAGGCTTTTCGCGGGTAGCCGGGTGACGCCCCAGGTAGGAAATCGGGGTCCCGAATTAGGTCTCGGGTCCATTTTCACATGGGCTCCCTGCCCTCTAGGCAACCCTTCCTTTGGTCTCGGATCCAATGTTAGTGGGCTGGAACTAGCTCCCCCAGAATTCCGGTCATTGCAGCATCGTCTTCCAAACTCCCATGCAGGGAAACGCCATCTCTGTGGTCCTCGATCCCCCGAGCAACTCCAGAGGCATCCCGCCGAAGGAAAACCATTCCCTCGGCTACCGCCATGTCCAGCTTCTTGTAGTGGTCTCAATGGATTCTGGCACAGCCTCCCTCGAGGACAGAAACAGCCGACCACCGACCTCAGAGTCATGCCCTAGAGCAGCTCCTCCGTAGGGTATCTAAACCTTACTCTGCCTTCGCATCTAGCCTTGACGAAGAACCCTGGAGGATGCCTCCACCACGCTCCGTCCCCACCCATGTCTGACACGGATCAAGCGTTGGGTTCTAGCCGTCACCGTCGTGATCGTGACGTACTCTGAGTACTCTGTTACGGTCTGAACCGTCGCCGCCCTAGGTGTCACCAGAGCAAGGTCATGGTGAACCCGGGGAAGCAAACTAGGGTTCGGCCTAACGAGAGCCAACCCATAGCGTGAGGAAGAAGGGACCCAAGGCCGCCGCAATAATATCCCGGGACGAAAAACGCCACGCGGAGGAGGCGGAGCCAACCCAGCCGTCGGGACCTCGGGACCAAGACCAGCGAGACAAAGGAAGAGGAGGGAGAAGAAATTAGTAGTGGCGACCAACCCCATCAATTCTTATCCTCCGCACCAGACGTGGTCGGTTTAATCTTAACAATGATTTTATTAAGTAAGAATAGAATTAGTGATCCAATTTTAATCAATTTCTTATATATTCCTAGCTAGTTTGTTATTTTAAAGATAATATTCGTAGTCTGTTAAGACACTTAAATGTATTATATTATAATATTGTTGAAATGTGCACTATTTACCCTTTTAACAGGAAAGTGAACATATATTTACATATTTAAAAAAAAAACATTTTTTTTAACTTTTTTTTAAAAGAAACTGTAGAATAATCACACGGTACATCATAAATCTTACGTCAGTCACCTTGTCAGTTTTATACGTTATATATGTAAAGCTAATGAAGTAAAGTCTGGGGTCTCTGTATATAAATACACTCCTCTTCCTCCGCAATATATATATAGTTTGATAAAAATGGAAGGCCTGAGTCAATGCTCAGCCAACGTCGAACCCTTGTCTCCGGTGGGCTTTCTGAAGAGAGCAGCGGCTGTTCACGGCGACCGTCCCTCTGTCGTCTATGGCAGCCTCAGGTTTACTTGGACACAGACGCATCGTAGGTGTCTCAACCTTGCTTCCTCTCTATCGGATTTGCAAATCTCCCGCGGCGATATTGTAAGATATTCTTTTAACGTACCATCGATATATATGCACAATGTTTATAATTATATACAGCGTACTAAAATGAATTCATTATGATCTACTAATTATACTTATTCATGGGTTAATAAATGTTAGTTAAATTATCACTTAATTGGTTCTAAATAAACTCGTGTAATGAAAATAAGCTCGTCGTCTATAACAGTTTTTTTATTAAACTCATTCGTTATTAAGGATTATTAGATCATTATTCCTATATGGGTTTTTCCGATTAATGAAACTACTACTTAATCTAAATAATAAATCATTGTCAATTAGATTTCCGTTTTATTGGGTGTACACAAGAACATGCACCCGCTTACTGCTAACTTTTAAGATCAAGTGCAAAATATAAGCAAGATTTAAATCATGGTAAGAGTATTGTCAACTCGATATAGCATATTCTTAATGAAGGTGTGTTTGTCATATATTATATGTCAACGTAAAAATATATATAAAATCTGTTGAATGTACAAACTAAACGATAATAATATTACAAACTAGCTGATTATAGACTTGTTGGTTAATAATATTATAAACTCTAGACCGAAACAGTGTAGTATATGATACACACAAACAATGCAACAAGCGTGTACACTACACCTACAGTACATACAATTATTTGCCTAAATTTGAAATCAAGACCTCTCATATGAAAAGCAAGAATTGAACCGCCGAGAAGTCGGGAACAAATAGATTATTTTTGAATATATGGAAATTAGCTAAATATATTAATAAAAAAATACTTTATAGCTTGTTAAATGGGGACTTTGTGTATAACTAGCATGATGAATTATACCACCCATAATAGAGTCGGTGGATTCCGTTGAATCAGTAGGTTAAATTAGGGTTGGAATCGATAGTTTCTACAATGGAAGTAGAATTCGTTGAGACGAATCTGATAAAATTCAATACGTGATAGACGAAGAATTGCTGAGGGAGGAGAGAGAATCGGAGGAAGGAGAGACGGAGAGAAAGTAGTCGTAGAACGATGTCGATGAATCTACAGACTTGGAGGAAGGAGAGACAGAGAGAAAATAGTTGTAGAATTGATGTCGATGAATCTACAGACTTGGAGGACGTCGAATCTCAAAGAGAGAGAAAAATAGAGCCGAAACGTCAATTATACTTTTTTTCCATCACTTTCGACGATTTGTTCGGTTTTCATAGGTGGTCTTAGGAAGAAACCGCAACAGCAACAAAATTGATGGTAAACAAACATGAAATTAGTTAAGTGTGTTGTATGTTTGCTTTTTGTGATCTGATAAGTCTTATTGATAGGTGTTTGACTTTCGTGATGTGTTCATGATCTGTTAATATTAATATTGTTGACTTTTAATAGAAAAATATGATTTAGAGAGTTTAGTACTGAAATACCTTTAAGTTTTGCGCTTGAAATATTTATCATTATAGTGTTATTTTTTTTTGAAACCATAAATAGAGGCATGCATTAATGCAAATCAAAAGGTTACAAAATAGGACCAAAGACCTTGGACACCAGAATATTTTTCGAGCGTCCTATAGGCGACCGTCTTTCGTAGACCCGTAGAACTAGTCTACTTTGCATCATAGACACTAAACGAGAACGACCTCTTACCACATTTTCGAAATTATTCGACCTAACACTAGATAACCAAAAGAAGTCCAAAACAGAGTACTAAAAAAGAAAAACATAAATATTATAAAAATCTTGCGCTACTCTTTTTGCTCTCCCGAGACTTCACAGCATTGGTCGTCCCAGGTCTCGTCTTATCGTCCCACCCCCGGGTCCCAAACCCTCTAATTGGGTTGTTCTAAGACATTCTTGAATCGGCTCGTATGCGTATTCAATTGATAAATATTTAGCTGCTGCCTGTTTGTGTTCGATTCCACACCTCGACAATTCCACACAAAGATTGATGTCATAATATTCAGATTCGTACCAAGCAAGAGGCAAAAACAAAAACCGCCGGAACCCTAGCAGATGTCGATGAACAATGGGATATCGCAATACTATGGGGCTACTTACCAGCAAGAAAGGTGATGCCGAGATTGAAGAAAAGAGAGCAGACGTGCCCGAGAAAATAGAAAAACTCTCGTGCAACTAGGAAACCCTAGCTGTCATGACCTAGACATAGACACTATTTCTATTCTGTTACGCTTTGTTAGAGCCTTTGCGATTCACCGGAGGGGGAGCGAGAGAACGGCAATGCGGCTGCGGCGGAGGAGCTGGTTGTGGGGCTCCAACCCTAGAGAGCTTTTTACTTTATACCTGTTAATTATAATTGTTGAAAAAGAAATATTTTTCGAAACTAATGGTAAAATGTACATATTCATTTTGATTTTTTAGCAGAACATGAAACTTATCATATAAAATTAATTAACAGTCCAACCTAAAGTGGACAAAGCAAATACAATGTAGTAAATGACAAAAAAAATTGGTCTTAACATCCTGGGACCCACAATAGAACATAAGATAAACTACTAACCGTTCCACTGAAATGTTCAGAATGAGATATTACGGTAGCGTTCAAAGACACCGATATAGAGAGTCTAAACTGGGAGCCAGGACAAAGCCGACCCATTTCCAAAATAGCGTCGAGGCGAACTATGTACTCTCCCGGGTTATCAGTGTGCGTCGTCCTTCCTTGAATGATAAAATTAGGGTTCCAAAACGTGAGAGTATTGGTCACCGAGATGGTTGAAGAGTACTGTACCAGATGTTGATGGGACCACTGCCACCTACTGGGCCCCGATTACTCATTGGTCGAGGCGAGGGAGCTTATACCCCAACCCCAACCCTACATGTGGAAAACCCCCGGGACGTGTGGAACCTTTCGATTCCGAATTTCCCATCTCCCGCTCTCGTCGCTTCCTTCCCGTTGAAAGAGAAGAAGCTCCTATATTCCCAGTCGCCTCTAGGTACTCCATTTGGGGTCTCGAAGCACCGTCTCCTACAGTCCCCCCCCCCCCCCCCCCCCCCCGCCCCCTTTTTTTCTCCAAGTGCTCCTTACAGGGACAAGGTGCCCTCGTATCCCCAAATCGTGGTCCTGGTGATGTGGTTCTACGGCCAGGGGTAGTGGTCCTCGACCCGCCCTTTCCCTTTCCCAACTCTCGACCTTGGAGCCACTTGAGTAAAGTTTGGGGTAGGATGACTAGATGAACCCCTTAGATATGCCCAGTTCGTTCTGGTACCGCCTTCCCATGCCAGGCCCGAGTCTTTGCTGAACGAGGGTCCGCTGGAGATCGTAGGGATGGTCCTGTAAGTCTTTCCTCCAAAGGACACGCCGACACCAGGTGCCCAACAAAGCTGCAACCAAAGCAATGGCCCGACAACCTGTCAAAAGAGACATGCAAGAGTGTCCGTACTTGCGATTCATTGAATCTGAACCATATCTGGCTTTGTAAAGGAACCATGATGTTGACTCTATTCTGGATTCGCCTAAAATCTCCCCCAGCACATTCCATTATGCATCATCATCTACCGCCAAACATACTCCAAGTGCTCCTCTTAGTCGAAAACTTATACCTCTGTTCTAAGCCCCCACTGGAAAGTTGGGTATCCGAGCCCAGACTGAAAAGTGAGTGAACAATATGTCCCTCGGTCTCATTTCAAGACGAAGATCTACAAATAGGATCAAAGAGTTCCTAAAATACCAAGGTTCTCCTGCAAGGACCTCTTCTCTCTCCTTTTCCGTCTTGAAGAAGAAACCAACCGTTGCATCTTCCAACGGTCTTGCTTTGACATTGGGGATTTGCCATACATCGTACATCCAGTCCACCAATGATTGCTAGAAGAACGATTTTGTATGCAAAACCTTAGCTGCTAATGCATAGGAAAAATTCGGACCTCGTCCGTAGGATTCTAAGGGAGGCACTACGACCTCTTTGATCCGTAGATCACCCATATACTAGCTTAAGTCCCCTATATTGGGCTGATTGACAACCCCTGGAATCTGACTTTGAAAGTTTGGTCTCTGAAATGGACGATGTCCCGATAAGGGTCGAGTCAGGCGTCTGTTTTCCCTTAGAATTGGGCCTTGATGATGGTTTCCTTTGGTTCGGCGCATACCAACTCCTTTTCTTAGAATAGACCTATGTTCCACCCAAGCCCACATCCAAAGTCAAGCCCGCTAGCTTAATGAATCTGGGTCTGTCGATTCGGGGCACCTGATCCCACGGGTATCCATTCGGATCATAAATCCTAGCCGGATCGACTTGCTCGCGCCTCCTCCATTTGTTGATAGTCACCGGTGTCACACTCAAAGCCGGACTTGTCGATCTTGGCTTCCCCGAATCTTTGATATGTCTCCTTAGCCCCTCCAATTGGCTCTTCTCGGACGGTCTATAGCATTGCTCCACCATTACGAAGAGGTTTGTGTCCCCCTCCTCCAACGGTTCCTCCTCCTCCGAAATCCATCCCCGATGGAAAGCCCCGAACTCCCCAAAAACTCCAGTTCGTCCAAAAACTTTTTGAGAGAGATAAACTTGGAGTTTAGAATGATCTGATGACAGAGAACAATGAACATTTTGACGTTGTCGGAGACGTCGAGGTCTGATTTCCAGAGTCCTCCTCATCGGCCCTCTTGGTTTCTCTAGGATGTTTCCTTGTAACCATTTTCCTCCCCGCACTCGAGAAATCACAGGAGGGTCTCGTTCTACCGTCGGAGTGGTAGAGAACATGTGACCTCGACCCACCATCGTTACAACTTCTCCTATTATCGGGGATATCGAGCGAGGAGGGGGGACGTTCCGCGTGGAGATAAAAACAAAGGCGTCAGGTGTGTGTCACTCTCCGCCCGTGTCTTCGATCCTTCTGTTGTCGTCGCATGATCGGTGATGGGTGATGAAAATGCCGTCGCCGCCATGAAATTACAATAAACCCTAAAATCTCAAAAGGTTCTGCCGAGAAATAGGTAATATTGTAGTTGGAGTTTTAAATACCATTTTAAGGGATAATATTCATTTTGATACATGCATGTACAAAGCTTTCTTATTTATTGAGCTGTAGGAATAATTCATTTGGCACATGTTTCTTCTTCTTAACACTTTTTTCTCGATGAAGTGTCTTCTCATTACTTGAATATGTGTCTTGATGAATTTAACATAATTGACCTGTTTAGAGATTTTAAATAATACTACTTTTTTTTTGAAAGACACTCACTTTACATAAGATAATATTATTTTAGAACGGGGGATTTTAATTTCCTCTATTATTCTAATGAGAGACAAACTGGCCATATGGAACGGGTCCATATGGAAGGTGCCAAGGACTTCCAATATAAGAGCGCTCAAGTCAACTAATATGTATGAGTGAAGAGCTGAATTCCTCCAAAATATATTCGTGTGTTGTAGTACTATAATAATTGAATAATGCATTCCTTAATGAGAATACTTATCTTGAGATTTTACAAAATAGAAAGGTGTTTTTGTCATTTATTTTCAAAATAAAGTACAATATGAAAATCAGAAAATGTAGTGTAATTAAGTAAGAAAATTTATAATTTATACTATAACTATGTGAGAAAAAATTTAAGTCACTAATTTAGAATATTTCTTTGACTAAAAAGGTGATGGTTGATTTAATTTTGATTGAAAGGTGGACTTTAATTTTTTAGACTTCAATGTGACAAGAGCAGTGCGTCAAGAAAACCTCTGACCATATTAAAAGAGATATTACATGGTATCGAGCGTCTAAAGTCTATATACACATAGCTCTGTAACAAAAAACCTACACATGCAGTTTGTTTGGGAGCCATAAAGGCGAACAGAAAATAAATGACAATGAAACCGATGACTGCTGCTCAAGGTAGTGCCCAACTATTGCATATTTAGTAAAATACGACCGAACCTACTGACACTGATTTTCAAGGGAGGCAGAGCTCTTGCTAAGGACCCCTCCCAAGGTCAGTCCCTAGAGCACTGGATTCCCTTTTTTCCTCCAGTCGGGCCTGTCTAGCAGCCCATGCTTGTTCTTCTTGGGGTTCCTCACCATAAACCCTCTCTTATCCACCCTTCATTGCTTCAGGGCATGGCCCCGGTCCATCTCCCAGTCCAGGCTTATCTTTGTGCCTAAGCAAGGCCCGAGATGTCGGTGCCACCATACCCGATGGCTGACCGATTGCCAGAGTCTACCCGATCTGATTCCCCTGGGGTGTCTGGTGGCCCTTGTAGGGATACACACGGTTAAGTGCAGCAGCCGGGGATACTATCGGGCCGCTGCCTCGATACAATGGGGCCTTAGGTACATTAGTCGAGAATAACAACTTTCCTGACGCCTTTCCACCCCAATCAGTGGCATAATTCTTTATATGCTACTCCTTACGAAATTGCAGGACATAGGAGTCAAACCGGGGTGGATCCACCACCTTCCGATCACACTATGTACCTTGTGACTGAGCATACCATAGTTATAACAGAAGTTCGGGAGTTTGGTGTAGGTAAGTGTGATACAAATCGGGTCAGAAATGTCCTAAAAATGTAGGAGAAGCTGTCGACGAAGGGGCGTGTCACAAGGTGCCAGTACCTGATCCTCATCGACCTACCCCAGCAGATGCCCCATTGGTTGTAGGGAACCTCCACTCATAGACCTAAAGTCGATCCAATCATCTCACCCGTAGCTTTGGTTCGTACCCCGGGGGAAGGCCATGCGCATGAACACATAGATGAAGACGATCCAAAACGGGAGGCTCCCTAGCCAGCGGATCAAGGTCCCCCCAAAGCAATGGTCGACTGGAAAAGCACCATGGTCCATTCCTTCGAACCCATGCCCTAGCTGCATCTGTTTCGAAGTAAAACCCAAACACTCCCGGGCCAATGTACTAGATGACTAAGCCACCAGCCGGCCTCCCACACGTCTTCGTAATGGCCTCCTTCCGGGGCGACGTTGAGGCCCATAGTTTTCCTAGCATGGAAAACTACTGCCGAACTAGGATAGAGGGACTCACCAGCACATACGTCACCTCTACCTTGATCACAACATCCTCCTCGAAGGAGCAAGCCGAGAGCCCATCCTGCAATGTGGGCAGTTGAGACTCCATCAATGGTAACGCGGGGATCGTCGTGGCTGAGCCAGCCTCCAACGATTGGCGAAGCCTACGTCGGTGTACCATCCCCGGCGGTGATGGGATCACCAGAGCACGGACCCTGGTAGGGCTCCGGGCACCCACACAAATTGGTTCCTCCCTCTTCGGGATAGGCATGACACCTTTCCGCGAACAGGGTCTCGGATTATAGGAGGCAGCAAAGAGGTAAAAGGGGCCCCCGATGATTGTAGCGTGCTAGGGAGCGTAGGTTCTTGTCGTTGTTGAGGAGCAGAGACAATCGTTGGAAGTAGCAACAGAGTCGGGTCTATGCCAATAAAGACATTTGATACCGAACCTTGATCACCCTCGGCGGTGAGGACCCATATCGTTCCTGATCACGGTCATGACGGTGCGAGAAGCTAGTATGAGGAATAGAAGAACCATCGCAGCAGGAAGTTGTGGTTCGCCTCAAGAGATGCTCCGATCTTCAGAAATAACGACGTTGAGATTTAGAGGCGCGAGAGAGAACAACATGAGGGCTTCTAGGAGTAAGACTTTAAAGCTTACAAGGATCGCGTGTGACAGTATGACTCTGTGCGATAGTGGCTTCAACCACGTTATGTCAACCCTAATAGAGCTTCCCTAATTCCGTAATCACACAAATTATCGATTATTTACTAGACTTAAGAGTTTACAATTATTATTAACTTTTTGAATTAAAATCTTTCCCCTTTGAATAAAAGGAAAGAGACAAAGGGGCAAAAAAACACCTTGCTAGGGAATGCAAATCAGAACTGTCTACGGTTCAAACAGAAAACTGGGCTAATCAAAAGGTAGAAGTCTAAACATAACAAGGTCTACGGTTCGATTAACTCGACTACAAATAAATAAGGCATGCATGGGGAGGCAAGTCAATATCTCCCTCTACCAAATATGATATTTAACTTTGAATATATAAATGGGAGCAAATGTATATAGTGAGTTAGATTAGATTAAACTAAGATTTCTATATACTTCTCTCTGATAAAACAAAAACTTTGATCAATAAACTAAGTTACTTGGATAAGAAAGTTTATTTTATCCCTCGATTAATCTTAGTTATGTACGAAGTTGTATAGACATATCATAATATTTGAATGTGCTCAGGTTGCAGCTGTGGCTCCAAACATCCCAGCTCTTTACGAGCTCCATTTCGCAGTTCCAATGGCAGGTGCTGTAATATCTGCACTCAATCCACGCTTAGGCCCGCCCATGTTGGCTCAAATCCTCCAACAATTGGAGCCCAAGCTCATCTTCGTCGATCACCAATTCGTCCCCGTCGTCCTCGAAGCATTGTCCCACCTCAACCAAATCAACAAACCCCTCCTCGTCCTCATTCCGGATCAACACAAATCCTCGGACCACCTGGGTCTGATCGATTACAACGCACTTGTTGAAACCAGATCAGCAACTGATTTCGACATACTGAGACCCGCCAGTGAATTTGATCCTATTTCAGTGAGCTTCACGTCGGGCTCCACGGGCGATCCCAAAGGAGTCGTCTACAGTCACCGAGCAACCTATCTCAACTCCCTGGCGGTGATCGACCGCTTCGACATGGCTTTGACGCCTTCCCCGCCGGTCTTCCTATGGACGGTCGACATGTTCCGCTGTAACGGGTGGTGCCTCACTTGGGGTCTGGCCGCACTCGGCGGCACCAACGTCTGTCTCAGGGATGTCTCCGCTAGAGTCATATTTGATGCCTTGGTTTCGCATAATGTCACCCACTTCTGTGGCGCGCCCGCGATCTTGAGTCTGATAGCGGGCGCCCCACCAGGAGATCAGAGGCAACTCGCCCGAACAGTCGAGGTGACTGTTGCGGGCGTGTTGCCAAATTCTTTGATTTTAGACCAAGTACAAGAATTGGGTTTCAATGTGAGCGAAGGGTATGGCATGACGGAGGCCTTGGGGCCTACGATTGTAAGGTCGTGTAGGCCCAAATGCTCCCCCTATAAAGTCAAGCTTGACCGAGGTATACACAACGTTGTAGGTGTGAAAAATCCTAAGACCATGGAGTGTGTACCGCGTGACGGGACAACCATAGGGGAAGTGATGATAAGGGGCAATACTCTGATGTCAGGGTACCTTAAAAACCCCAAGGCGACCCAAGAAGCTTTTAGGGGAGGGTGGTTTAGGACAGGAGACCTAGGAGTCATGAACGAGGATGGTTATGTGGAAATGAAAGATCGGGGCGTGGACGTTATTGTCTCCGGGGGAAAGGCAATAAGTAGTATCGAGCTCGAGTCGGTTTTATTAACCCATCCGAATGTGTCGGAGGCAGCCGTGGTAGGGCGGTCGGGCGGTGGTTTGGGGGCGGTCCCTTGTGCCTTTGTGAAGCTGAAGGAAGGGTGTGATGGTATTACTTATGAAGAAATGATTGAGTTTTGTGAGTGTCGTTTGGAGCATTTTAAGGTCCCTAGAGATGTCGTTTTTGGAGATTTGCCGGTGAATGATACCGGTAAGGTACAAAAATTTGTTCTGAGGGAGAAGGTTAATGCTTTAGATTGGGCCAAATGACCGTAAACGGCATGCCGTATTGTAGGCAAATACTTCACCATTGCCTAATTGGTCTTTCCGGATTGTATGGATGTGTGTGTGTTTATTTCCCATACGGAACAAAAATGTCTGTCATTTTCTTAAAGTTTAATTTCCACAATTTTTGTGAAAGGGGACTTTTTTTTGAAACGCGTAACCGGAGAATTGCATTAATATCCAAAGGTAATCAAGCTAGATAGGACGTGACCGTCCCGGGTTCCAGATGTATGTCTGAGCCGACCGTAACAGGCCCATCGCTCATGGACCTATAATAATAGCCTACTTGACATCGAAGGCAAAAACTCAAGACAACTCCTTACCAACGTCTCAAAACAGCGAGACATGAAATGAAAAAACCTAAGCAACCTAGGTAGCCAAAAATTTATTCGACCTAAAACAGAATAACAATCATGAAGTAAGCCTTTGGTGCGGATTTCCCGAGACTCACCGGCAGTAATAACCCCGGGTCTGTGGATATAGGTCCCAGTGTGATCATTCCACCCCGCCGGGTCCTATCATTCGTCCTGCGGAGGGTCAAGTCCCTCCAACTGCATTCCAGCTGCTCCTGCACGAACCCCTATCCCCGATGCTTGACCCTTTGCCGGTCCCAGCGGGATCCACTGCTCTCCGTCCAGAGGTGACGCTAGTGGCGGCACTATACGACTAGGAACCCTAATGGGATTCCCTTGTTCAATAGGAATCCAGAGCATCGGCATCGGCGACACAGGGGATCCCAAGACGTCCACCCCCGCCCCTAGTTGGGCTCCGATCGTGCCCGACACTGCTTGTCCGACGACTTCGTCGCCACTCGGATCCGAAGGGGAGATCGACCGATCTCCATATCGGTAAGGCTCGATCATATGCAAACCCGGCATCGGAAGGAGACGCCATGGTGGGGCCGAGGGCGTTGCAGAAGGATGGGGCAGGCGTCCGACGATGATGAGAAGAGGACGTCGGAATGGAAGTTCGACGCGAGCGGTTTGGTTGTGTCAGAGCAGATCTGGTGAACTGGATCCATGGTGCAGAAGCGGACGAGATCTCGACGGCAAGAGAACTCCAGAGAGTGTTCGTGGTGAAGGGACGATGACTAACCGGAGAGTGGTGGCGCAGGAACCGATCGGAGATGGAGGCATGAGTAGAGAAAACCCTAGCTAGGGTGAGAGAGAACCTCAAATAGGTAGCGGAGAGCTTTTTTTTTTGGTCTCAGGAAAAACCCGAGTGTTTCTCCGGTCAACTCCATGGGAGGAACTCCTATGATATGACGGGTGTTTTCAAGCACCTCTTCCTCGGAATGAGAACTCCGCCGGGGCGCCCGGTCGATCCCCCATGACGCAAAAAAGATCAGATTTGTGCATCTGGGTCCCAAGTCGAATAATAGTTCTTGACGGGAAAAGATCGAACTCGGTATTACGAAGAGGCTTCCTCTGCTACCGTATTCCCCTTTTCCTTGCGATCTTCAGGTCTCGGTGCCACGAGTGTAAAGTTGGGCGTCGGCTGGCAAGACGACCCCCTAAATATGCCGAATTGGTACACGGGATCATCCGTCCATGACAGGCCTCGGGTCGGCCGATCTTAGATCAATAGGGGATCGAAGAGACGGTCCCCTACCCCCTTGGTCCGTATGACAGGGTGGCAGCATATGTCTTGTCACGCCCCAAATCCGGTTTTGACCAGACTCGAGACGTGAGCTAAGAAAATAATAATAAAGCAAGTTTAAACGAAATAAAACTCCAATAAGTTGTTTAAAGTCAACAATACCGAGTCAACGCTCGAAAACCACGATAAAACGAAATCTGGTACATGAAGAAAGTACGTCACTAGACAACCCGAACACAAGGACTCTCGCCAGGCTCCCCAGCTCTGAGAAGTCCTCTAAACCAATTCACGATCGAAACCTGTAAAACAGTAATTAGGGGGGGGGGGTGAGCTTTCGCTCAGTAGGAAAAAGTAGTTAAGGGGACGAGCTATCCGCTCACCACCACGAGTAACCGTCCAATTATGGCATACTAGTAAGCAAAATAACTAATGAATCAGTTAAACAAGTAACCCAAGACAACGCTTGACCCCCCACTCGGGTGCAACCCGCAAAACAACTTGTCACTGAACCGAACTCATACATTTCTTCTCAACTATGTCCTTAACCACAGTCACCCAATCACCGCTCGATGGACAACGACCATGGTTATCTCACAACCGACCACACGTACGAACTCGCATAACAACACACTGAACTCATATATAACTGTATTTCATATCACAGAAGATCACATAACAAGCATCAGTAATCACAGCAACCCGAACAGGTCAACACACAGAGTAATATCATTAGCAATCACTGCCACCTTTGGTATTCCAGAACAATGCGTCGGCCTCTAAAGCCCGACTTATCACGTCATCCGAACTCGACATCGGCCTAGATATCTTCCCGGAACATGGATCATCGGGGTACAACACACAATATAGCGAACCGGAATCCTCCGTTGGTCGGGTATATCTTCCCGTAGCACGGGGCACAAATCACATCACACATACCATCCCGGGGTACGGTATAAACATTTCTTTGGAATACCCTCCTTGGTTCTAGATCCCCTGTACTGTAATCGCACATGCAACACAGGTATCGCACCGGAACCAATCCTCGGCCTGGATATCCTATACCGGAATCCTCCACGGTATAGATATCATACCGGAAGCCTCGGTCTAGATATCTATATCGGAACCATCGATATAGATATCGGACCGGAACACACCGCCTCGTAACATATCGTGGCAGATCCGACACAACATCAACCACGATATCGGACTGTAACAGCATCCTCAAACATATCATGCCGAACACATCACATCGGCATACCGGAACACATAGCATCGGTCTAGATATCTCATACCGGAATCCTCCGTCGGTATAGGTATCATACCGGAACACACAATATATCATTACCAAACGATCTTACCGAAACACACCACATCGGTCTATCAATCACTCGATCATATCACACGGCAATAATTCACACTAATATTCACCACATTCTCATAGCATATCATGATCCTCAATTCAACAACGGATATACCACATATCAAGCATTACAAGTTACTACTCACAAAAACACAACCAACACGCAATCATACGAGCCCAACCAGGGACCCACATGTGATACTACAGCACAACAATTCCCACACCTACGACACGACATGGCCGCAAGTGGTTCCATATTTATATGACTACGCTAGATATTCACATCCTACATACGATTCTATATTATATCGAGAATTCGTAACCTATATGCATACTAGTAACTTTCCGTAATTAAACCGATATCCGCTACTTTTCCCTATCTCAACCGCTATCCAAACGCAAGAAATCAACGAGTCGCCTAGTAGTCTCCTCCGCCGTGCTCGAGAACAACGTCTAAGATCACAAAGCAATACGAGAATTAACAATAATTCAAGGGCGGTTTAAAGAGATAACACCCCAAACTAATCCCCAAGAGGCTCCGTTATAGATAACCTTCCTAATTCCCCGAAAACCACCAAATATGACCTAAAAGGTTCAGTTCTGATCCGTCACGGATCGGGTCACAGAGCCTTGATGGGCTCTGTTACGGCCTGGGTCACGGAACCGTGATCTGTACCGTCACGGTCGTCCTCACGGATCCGTGCCTTGCACCGTCACGGTCTCCTTCACGGAATCGTGACGTGCTCCGTCACGGTCCCCGTCACGGATCCGTGACGGGTCTGGACAGTTTCGTCCTTCTTCTTCCTCCAACTTCTTTTCCACAAATTAAAACCACAAAAACTCCATTTTTGACCCACCAAAGCTCCAAAATCAGTCCCAAAAACCTCAATACTTCAATACCCATAGTGGGTTTCATTAAAACAACAAAACCCACATGATTTCTATCAAAAACTTCCTCTTTTCTTCACAAATCAATCATCTAACCAACAAAATCTCAAACCCATAGAAACCCATCCTATTTCATGCTTTTTCTATCAAACTCATAACACCAAACTTCATAAATAAAATGGGTTTTCAAGGGGTACTCACCTTAGGAATGAAGAGTGGATGAGAATGAAGTAAGTTTGGAGGAGATTGGTGTTGAAAATCCACCAAAAGAGCTCACTTTCTCCACTTTCTTCTTCTTCAACCTATGAAGCTCCCAACTCTCTCCCTCTACCTACCAATTTCGGCCAAGCATCAAATGTGAGCTGAAAATGGCTCAAATGTTGCCTTTGACCTAAAATAGAAAAGTCCATTTTTCCCTCTTGCTGCCTTCCTTCTCATTTGGCCCAAATGAGGGCAATTGGGTCTTTTTAGACCATTTTCTTCTCCCCCAAGACACCATGGAAAAGTATCCATGTGGGGTCCACCTTTACCCTTAATTAATTTTGACCATTTAATTCAATCCGACTTAGCCTTTAATTTGGCCCCGTTTGACCCAGATTTGACTTTTTCGCAAAATTACACAGTTGGAAGGAAACGACCCAACGAAGCTAACCGTAACGAAGGATAAGCTTTTTGAGTCCCAGAAAGGTCCTGAATGACTCCCGGAGTCATGGTTGACTTTCCGGCCAAAAGTCAATTTTCCCCAGATTTCACTAGTTCGACCGGTGTCGACCGGGGGCGGTTCTTACATGTCTGACATAGCTAGAGCCAGAACAATGGTCTAGTAGGCGTTCATAAGATATATGTAATATTGTCTGTACCTGAGATTCAAAAGGTCGAAACCATTGTTGATTCTATAGAGGCAGACGAACATCCATCCTTACCCTGATCCGCATGAAGTCCCCCCAGCTCATACCATCTGCATCACCCTCCACCTTCAGACATGTACCAAGAGCGCTCTACATTCAAAAGCTGACACCCCCGATTATTAGATCCCGTCAATAAGTTGGAAATACGAAACCACACTAAGAAGTGTGTGAAAATGATATCTCGAGGCCTTATCCGGGGCCTCAGATTCACAAAGAGCACTAGGGAGCCCAGGGTTCCTCAACTAGCACACGAGCCGGCTCTTTCAGTATCCTAAAGATAAAGCCCACGACGTCGTCCTCTAGAAGACGTGCCTCTATGTCTTGGAGCTTTCATAAGTATTTGAGCCAGTCGACCAGAGACTGCCAAAAGAAAGTCTTCGTGGTCAAAAAATGTGCCGCCACCACATAGAAAAAGTGAAGGCCTTGTCCACGTAACTCTTTCGGAGGTACCACTACCTCCCTAATGTCTATACCTCCCATCCGAGCCCCCAAATCTTCCATGCCAGGATGTATGTCGTCCTCCTACCGGGATGGATTTGTCTCGTCGTCCTATTGGCCATGTTAGCTCTGAACCCCCTCAGCCTTCTTTGTCTCAGAACCACATGAGGGAACCCTCCAATGCCCGGTCTGCCCTGACTTGGCCTGCCATTTCTCAGCCCAGGGCGACCTAAGCCCAAATGGCTTTGTCTAGTCAAACCCAACCCATTTCATCTTTGCCCATTCAAGAAGCAGTAACCCACCTGGGAAACAAAAACCCTAGGGAGATGTTGTGTCCCCTGGCACCGCCACTTGCCTGCCTCAACCGTGCCTGAGTTTCCCTGATGCTACATCTTCGTTGGCGTTACATCCGGTTCCTACCTGTTATACTTTGTTATTTCTTTTAGGAACCCCGAGCTCTCTCTCCCATAGCAAAATAGTATCCTTTTTCGTTGACTCCTCTTCATCCATCGGTCCCCACCTTTGACCTCGGATCCCTGGCCCGTCATGACCTCCGATCTGCTTTCTCTTTAGCAAGACGATCAGAAATATGAGGGAGGAAAACGGAATTTGTGACGTTGAGATTGAGGGAGACGGAGAGAGTATTCGTGGTTAACGAGGGCAAGGGCCCCTCACCAGAGTTCTGCGAAGGATGCTCAGTGGTCGATCCAAAAGAATCCTCTAATAGGAACCTCACATCAAACCTCAACAGAATGAGGAAAAACTGAACCAAACCAAACCAGAACCCAACCAGGGGTTTACAATAGAAGAACAATACCACAACCCAACCGGGGGTAAACAAGAACAAGAAGACAGAAAAATACAAACAGAAAATCATAAAATTTATGTAAACTAGATTTGTCCACCATTGAGCCCAGTAAAATGAAGGTCTTAGTACCATATTTGTCCACCATTAAGCACATGGAAAAACAACATCCTCCAACATCCCAAAGCACCTCATCCTTAAACTATGAAGGATTAACATCAACTCCATCTCAATAAAAAACCCATCCTAGAATCGGAACCGAGGTCTTGAAAATTCTAGGTCCATGACCACGAACGGCTAAGACCTCTCCGATGGAAATCCATTGGAGCCCACAGAGCCAAACCCTACTAGAATAATCGGATTCGTAGGGCAAAATCTTGATGCCCTCGCTGCTGGCCAACCCCAAACCGGTGATTCCGAGTCACAAACGTGAATGGGGGCACAAGGAAACCAATCGAAAAAGTAGAAAGGCAGGGGAGAAGAAAACCAAACATAATAGGTTGGAGATGAGAAGCCTTACCTCAGATATTCACGAAAGAGAGGCCAAGTCCAGCGACCTTAGGGGCCACAAATGCCACCAGAAACGTAGATCTGACTGCCTCAGAAGGGAAGATCCACAAAAAACTCCCCAAATACCACTAGCCAGCAACCGCTTTGACGCCCACGAGTCTCGATTTGCAAAGATCCCAACCAAGGAGGAAGGGAAGGAAGTCCCACAATCAGATCGAAGGTCGGGTCGACGAGGAGGACGAAAAAGCAAGCCTCGCCTCAGCTCTTGGGGAGAGAGAGGGTCGGAAAGGGACGTTCCACCGATGACTGTCATGACCGAAGCTGTGACTGCCACTGGTGGCGGCGGGGAGAAGAATCGGACAGCAACGGTTAGGATTTGGAAAGGTAGTTTTTAGAGAGAGGCGAAAGCTTCTCTCTCTAGAAACTCATCACACCCTAATGAGTTGGTTGAGTTATACAAAGTTTAAGACAACTAATCCCATTAACTTCCCTTAAAGCAACTTACTTCACTTTCACAAAAGTGATTGATTGTTTCTTTACTCAATCCTCTTGATGCGGTAGGAATTATTAAAAGAAAAACATATTGTTTACATGTTCTATATCACCGTTTCTACATCATTGGAATGTACACGGGGTTAGCCCCCACAATGACCTTATATGTTTTATGCAATAAACTTGTCTCATTGAATCTAGGTCTTGGGATCCCCCATTAATTAGGTTGGATTTTCCTTCATGTTACGCCTTATATGTTAAGGGTTTTTGTCTCATTTCTTTAGATGCCCTTTTCAACTAGATCTTTATTTTAAAACTTTTGTTTAGCGTAACGTTATCCTTTAAAAAATCAACAGTAATAACTCTTGTAGAGATCAGTTGTATGATGGTTGGCTACCAAACCACCCAAACGTTATTGAGCTTATGAGGATTAGGAAGGCATAACCTCTCATAAAGAAGAAAACAACAACCACCCAACTCAGGCAATACCAGGACATTAGCGGGAGGACAGTGAGGCCTCATCTATTATGTTCCCAATGAAAACAAGGAGCACAATACTCATCCTCTTAGCCAAACTTTTTCCCGAGTTTGGACGAGCAAAATAAACCATATTCAGTACTTCCATACAATAGATCACTTCATACTAAATATTTCCATACGGTGGATTCCAGTTTGTAGAACACTACACCTCAAAGGCCGGACGACATATATTGGAACAAAATACGACTGCATAGTCCATGCATGCATTACAACCTAAAATCGACGAGTATCGCCTCAAAATCAAGTTACATACCACATCGAGCTCCAATTTACGTTTGAAGAATAACTTGAACTGATTTCGAGCACACAATTAGTTTATTGACATAATGAAAATATTTTTTAAATTATTTTTCATTGATTATCTACAGGTAAAAAAACAACATAGACAAGCCCAACTCTAGTTCAAATATTTGTCTTAAAAGAATTATCACAAACATGAAAAGTGTCTCTGGTAGAGTTGAAAAAACCTCTGCTTCCTTCCTCCCAGTTCTCCCTTACCCAGCCACCACAACTGCCTTATCCCTCCATCCTTTACCAGCTCCCACGAATTGCAACCACCCGACGACATTGAATCCCGCTGTTCTGGCCGCAACCCATCCGCCCCACTTATTCCTACCCGATATGAACTTTCTCCCAGTCGTTCCTCCTTGTATTTCGATCCAATCGGAGATCATTTCGGCACCTACTACGCAGCACGATCATACCACTGTGACAAGAACTATTCTGGAGGACATGCATGAACCCTCTCGGTCACGATCAACCGTAATAGCGCAGGCACTGGTTTGGCCGGCCCTTTGTCGACCCCATGTGGAATCCGGACGGGCTACTTCGTGCCCGCGAGGGATTCCGAAGGCTTCGCCTAATGCAGATCCAATCTGCTCATCGCTGATAGTGGTGGATTCAACCAGGTACCATCCAGTCTCCGATGGGGACTGACTTTCCGGTGCCAGATTGGGAAGACGAGGACAAGGTCCTAGAGATCACGGCGGCGGCCATCCATGCTGCCGTGGATGGTCGTTACCATTTCTCGCTGGCGGGAAGGGTTGATGCCGTATCTAGATGTTTCGCCATCTGGATGTGGATCCACAAACTAAGGGAGGAGGAGGAGGAGGAGGTGTTACAACCTCCTCCGGAGAAATGAGAAGGCCCGGCGGGGGTGGGGTGGGTCCAATTGGACCTATACCCACAGAACTGGGACAGCCGGTGCTGGGAAGTCTCGGGGAACCCTCAATCAGAGCACTTTACCTCTGCCGACTTTATGAGTTTTATCGCTTTAGTTTGGATTGTTTTACTTTGGTTGGTTGTTGGACTTTTTATTTCTTGTTTTGTACTTTTGAAATGCTGGTAAGGAGATGTCTTGAAGTAGTGTCTACGATCCAAAACGAACTGTTTGTACGGGTTCATGAGCGCCGGGTTGGCTATGGGCAACCAGGACATATATCTGAAACCCAGGGTTTTTTCGCATTATTTTGTATGGTTTACTTTTCGCAGTAATACACTTCTCCAGTTACTCGTTTTATAAAATATGATTTATCTTAAAATAAGATTTAATAATATTTGGTTCTTCTTTTCATAAAATAAAAATAGCATTGGCCGGCTGGATAGGGACTTTTGATATTTTGTATCTAATAAACAAACTATAACTTATGACTGATTTATATAAATATGGATCGTATCAACTTGTGGTCCCAATTTACACACCAAGTTTTAACTCGTAGTAGCTGGACTCATTCTTCATATATATGGACGTCCATTTTGACTGGAATAAAAATAAAGATACGAAAAACATAATCAAACGTTCAGCACAGCGTTAAAATGTTCAACATACGTAGTGTACATACAGTTATTGATAAGGACACGGAAGGGACATAACTTTTTTATAAACCCTAGTGTTCGTTGTGTGTTCTCTTCTCTCGAGTTTGCAACGATGACGGCTATCTTAGCAAAGCGGCGGCGGCTTCCAGCAGTGGCGGGTCTTCTTCGGGCTCGTAAGGTGAGTCCCCTCCCTTTTCTTTAATGGTGGGCCCTTTTGGACTCATATTGGCGACGGAAGTGAGGCTCGTGTTCTTCGCACAAACAAAAACAGGTGGTTCTCCAACGTCAACAATGGCGGGGGACGCGCCTCTCGGCAAGGTGGTCTTCTGAAGTAGCCGATAGGTATTATCCGACGGACCCAGGAGAAGGGCCCTCGTCCACGACAACCAGGGTGGTTGTGGCTAGCTACCGGAGCCTCGACCGATCTCTTTTCCATATTAGGCGTTGTCATTTCCAGCAAGAACGGGCTTGGGGATGCAGGACGTCGAGGGCTCCAACTTGGATTTGCAGGGGCGACGTTGGGGCTTGGTTGTTGAGGACGAAGGCATCGAGTCCACTAGTCGAGGTATATCCATGATCACACAACGAGCTTTCTTCAAAGAGGAGAACGACTGTCATCTGGTTCGGGTGAGGAGAGAGGATGGAGAGGGCATTTGGAACTGACGAGTCTTAGGGTCCAATCGCCCCACATGGAGTTGTGGGTCGTAAATGGGCTGGGTCGTGGCTGTCCGCTTGCGAATGGACCGAGACGAGGTAGGGGCCCAGTAGGTTAGGGTTTGTGGTGCGAGGCAGCCTCTGTAGTCAACTTCCGAGAAAGGGGTCTAGGGGGATTTGGGCACCAGAATTGAAGGATTTGTTATTCGAGAGGTTGTTGTGCCTCTGACGGAGCTTTGTGGTCGGGGGATCAACTTCGCCTACGCGGTGGCGGCTCATGTGACGACCCTGAAGACCTTCTACTGGCAGTCTCTAGTGGACTAGCTAGCGGATTTATGACAACTTTCTGATGTGCTAGCTTGACCGCTGGAGGATGGGGTGGTCGGTTTTTTCTTTCGTTGTGAAAGACAAAGAGACCGTGTATTGGTGGGTGAGCCTTGGGCGTTCTATCGGTCACTAGTTCTGTTTGCGGACCTGCTACCTCAGATGTGACTAAAGGACATCTTGTTCACTCATTTTTCGGATTAGGTATGCATATCCAATCTCCTGGTGGGTGCATGGAACTGGGGAGTAGGCTTTCGGGTGGGAAGCGCCATGGGTACCTGTCTGGAAGTGGATGGGGATGTGGACGAAATGAGCTGGGGGATTTCATGCAGGTCCGGGTGCGAATGGACGTCCGTCTACCGCTTCAAAACCATATTTGGTTCCGACTCTCGGAGTGTGAGGTACGGACCCTCTCTCCACTACCCGAAAAACCTAAGATCGACTGGATCTAGGGCTCGACATGGTCGGATGACCCCAGACACAAATTGGTCCTACTTGGGCGGATCTACTAACCGCCCAACCCCAAATTTTACTCCAGTGACACCGAGACCGAGTTAGGTTTTTTCCCTTTAGGAATAACTATCTGGCTCGGGACCTTGACTCACGAGTCAAGTCTTTTCCCGTCATGGGGACCCACCCGAATCTTCAGGGGGGGTACTCATTTCGAGGAAGAAGGCCTCAAGCACACCCGGCGCACCCCAAGGGCCTCTCTCAATCCCTCCCACGGAGTCGGACAGAGGAACAATTGGTGTGCCACGAGATTTAGCTACTTCTTCTCTTCCAACAAGTTGGAAATGTCCAACAAGGGAGATCTAGTACTTGGATTCAGAAGGCTCTACACGCTTCGAGGGGACGTACCGAACAACGCTCCGGGGGCATCAACAACACCCCTTTACTGGATGTATGGTGGTAGTGGTATCACCTAGTTCTGGCACAATACTCTTTTACCATCTCGGGGGCCAGCAATCTCGTGTTCTTGAAGCCCTATTTTATCATTTTAGGGAGGAGGACGAATGCTGGTTCCT
This sequence comes from Erodium maritimum, assembly GCA_963921825.1. NCBI lineage: Eukaryota > Viridiplantae > Streptophyta > Magnoliopsida > Geraniales > Geraniaceae > Erodium > Erodium maritimum. The sequence goes on along the minus strand of OY997588.1, from coordinate 11,343,178 downwards.
TAGGAGAGTATACAGTCTGCCTCTGCACCATTTCGTAAATGGGCCTGCTCTGTCTTGACTTTCTGTTTGGACTCGATGTACTGGTTTTGTTTGGACGCTATCACATCATCGACTTCTGAACATCCCTATAAAACATTTTGGCATTTAAACATTCACATTATATTTTATTTGTTCCATATTGTTAGGATTTGTTTCTCAGTATTTTATTTTTGTGGATACTTTTCTCGTTTTTTATCGTGGTTTTTCCTCTCTTAGTATATGGTCATGTTACACTTCAAAAAAAGAAAAAGGAAACGGAAGAGCTGTTTTTTTTACTAAAAATGTGCAATTTCATTAAATAGATTTCAACTGACTATAGAAGTGCATCAGGGAAACCCCTTACCACAGTAAAATAGTTATTACATAGTATTGAGCCCCTAAGGTCTGTCTACGCATAACTCTGTGACAAAAGAACCGACACATGCGTTTTTTTGGGGAGTCATAAAGGCGAACAAAAAGTAAATAACAATGAACCCGGTGTCTATTGCTCAATGTATTGCCCAGCTGCTGCATATTCTGTAAAATACAACCGAACCTGCTGACACCAGCTTTTAAGAGAGGCAGAGCTCTTCCCAGGGACCCCTCCCAGGGCCAGTCCCTAGAGCACTGAATCCCTTTCATTCCTCCATACGGGCCTACTTCCCAGCCCGGTCTTGATCTTCCTGGGGCTCCTCTACAAAACCCTGTTTCACTCTCCCACCTCCAGCTCCACAACTAAACTTAGCTCCAACTTCAAATCTAGTTCTATCTCTGTGCACAGGCAGGTTTAGGGGGTTGGCTCTACTGCCCCCGTAGGGTTGGCCGATCACCAAGTTCTTCCAACCCGGATTATCCAACCATATTTGGGAGACGCTCCGAGGGCTCACACCTTCAGGTACAATATTCGAGGATACTATTGGGCCCCTGCCTTGAGACAAGGGACCCTAAGGTGCAGAAGTCAAGGACATCGGTCGACGATGTATCTCACCGTCCCAATCCGTCACATACGTCTTAGGTTGGCGGTCCTTTTGATACTCCAAGATGAATGAGTCGAACTTGGGCATACCCACCATCTCCCGATCACAATCAGCCACTATGTGACCAATCATGCCAAAATTAAAACAAAACACATGGAGTTTTGTATAGGTAAGAGTGCATAAACTGGATCGGGAAATTCCTGAAATCGAAGCAGAAGCTAACGGCGAAGAGGACGCTCCACAGGGTGCCAAATTGGGAATTCACTGTACCGCCCCAATAGATGCCCTATTGGTCACACGGGGCCTGGACACACAACCGTAGTGTCGAGCCGATCATCTCTCCCATGGTTTTGGTGCGCACTACCAGAGGGAGACCATGGGCAGGCACCCAGAGTTGTAAGTGATCCAGGGGTAGGAGGATCTCTAGTCATTGGGTCCAAATCTGCCAGCAGGAGGGCCCGTCATTCAAAGCACCATGGCTCGTTCCCACGAACCCATGAACGAGCCGCCGCAACCTCAAAGTAAAACACGAACACCCCAAGCCCGATGTCCTTGATGACTAAACCCTCGACCGACTTCCCCCATGCCCGAGTGATTATCTAGAGAAGGACCTCCTTACGGGGTTGTTTGGAGGTCCATAGTTTGCCCAGCATGGAAAACTATTGGCGTGCGAGGACCGATGGGCTCACAGGTTGATACGGGACTTCTACCACCTCATCTTCACCATCCTCTAGCGAAAAAGCCGAGAGGCCATCCTGGAGATTGAGTAGATGGGACTCCAACGACACCGACAATTTCGACGACTTCGAGGCGATACCGGTTTCCTTGGGCTCTAACGATCTGCGGCAGTGGACCATTCCCGATGGAGGAGAGAACAACCACGGGAGCATTGGCACCCGATCAGTGTTGGGGATGAATATCCCCTCATAGAGAGCCTCCAACTACTTCCTTCCTGGTTCCTCCCTCTCCGGGTCAATCATAGGGGCCTTACCCCGAGAGGGGTCACTAACCAATGGAGGCGGCAGGGCAGATACAAGAACCTCCAAAGCCTTAGCATAACTTGTGCCTGAAGCTATGGTTTTGGTCGAGGAAGGACGATTGCACGGTTCAGAAGAGCCTGGAGGGAAGACTACATCCCCCGTTGGTGGAGCAGAAAGGATGAACGACTCCTTCAGCCCCGATTCCTGCCTGTCTCGAATAGGATCACATACCAAAGGAGATGACGGGGAGGCGGCAAGGGCCACCATCGATTGCAGCGTGTTAGGGACGTTAGGTTCTGGTGGCAGTTGAGGAGCTAAGGCATTCGCCGGAGGCAGTGAAGGAGCCGAGCCGTTAGGCTTTGACGAAGGTGGTGGAGACGTCAAAACCCTAACGTATCTTGGGGTAGAAGTTAGGGTGTTTGTCTTGAAGGGACGACCCCGCCTTAATTTGACCAGCGGTTCAGAGAATCCCAGAGAGAAAGCCGTGGGCGCCACTGACGTCGGAGTCGAAGGAAGGCATGTGGAAAGAGAAGAGAGAGGGACCAAAGCCAAAGACTGTTTTGTTTTCCGGTTCCTTCTCTTCTTAATAGAGGCCATAACCTTCGAGGAGAGTGCAGTAGTGACATAGGTGGCGTGTGCTGCACCACGTTTAACTTCGATTGGACAAGACCGACATTCAAAACAACAGTTATATCGACAATAAGAATAGGGGCCTTCATAAGTGTCACGCCCCAAATCCGGTTCTTTCCCGGACTCGAGGCATGACTAGTGACAAATGATTAAAAGGACAATAATTCAACATTTAGTTCCTGAAAATCTCCAATAAGAAACTCAAATCCACAAAACTCAGTTTAAAACACAAATAACCCTCCAGGGGTGTAATAATAATCCTCCACAAGATTTGTTCAAAACAGAAATGTGATAAGAACGAAGTCTCTACAATGCACCCACACCAAGAAGCTCCCGAGCTTCTACTCCTCAATCAAGCCTGTAATCACAACAATGAACTCGAATGGGTGAGCTTGCGCTCAGTAGGGAAAATACATAACAAGGTGGACTATAAACTCAATACTTTCACGGCGAATCAACAAGATAAATCTTAGCAATCACAGGTAATAGGTAATCCAATCAATTCCGTGGCACATGAAGTCACCACCCTCCGATCCACATAGAATGTGTCCTCTCGGATTTTCCCTCAAATCCAGAGGAGACGCATAACATTGAGGCTACCGGAAACAACCCGTCGGGGCGCTTATCATCGGGATTCTCAGAAACGTCTCCAAAGGATTTTATGTCCTCGGGAACCAAGGTATTACTCCTATAGGAAGCATACACTTGGGCAATTCAATAATAATCAGTTAATAATTGAATAACGCACTCAAACTGAAAACACGAAACAATCCAATTCCAACAACCACCAATTCATTGCCACACATAGTTCACACATCACCAATTCACCACAACACACAGTACACGAATCACATAATCATAGCACACCAATCACACAATCACAACTTACCGTTCACTTACCAGTCTCGAACCAACGGGGCATCGATCACCTGATTGCACCGCTCGGTACAACCAGTCATACTCGATGCTCCAAGTAACCATTTAAGGACAACAAGCAATCATTCAAATACATTCAACGGTCAAGTACGAGTTTAATCAACCAATCATAAAAACCTTCAATCGAGCATTCACACATGCAATTCAACTAGTTCCATTAGACTATTTAGCCTATCCACTAAGCAACCAACAACCAAACATGTGATCCTAACACGCAACTAATCCGAGGGCTTTGCCAAGGCCACTCTACCAGTAAAACAATTCTCAAGTATTGAAAGCGAGTTACACTAGTGATTGGCATCCTAATCATTCACCACTAGACACTTCCAGTTATTAGTAATTGAAAGACAATTAATCTAGTTATTCGCATCCTATAGGCATTTCTAGGACCTTTCCAATTTTATTAACCTAACATGCATACTAAGCATTTAAACGAGAGGTTAAGACTTTCCCTACCTCGAGGTCTTCCTCTCAACACTCTGATGATAAGCCCGGTGGTCACCACTCCGTTCTTCACTCGGGTCCCGGCGTGATCTTTGCTCCTCTAACTCGTGTCCACGTTCTTCCTTCTTTCCTAGCTTGGTCCCACGGTTTTGAACCACCAAAAGACCACAAATTAGTTTCCTCAACAAAGTGTTCTTCTCCTCAAACACACAACAATGTTCAGAAATGGATCAAGGTTTGAAGAGGATGTGTGGGAATCAAATTGAGCTAAAAGGAAGGGTTTTGGGCTCTGGGGGTCTGATCCGGAATGCCATACGGACCGTGTGGCTAGCCGTGCCGGAACATGGCACGGATGATGTCACAGGCCGGCCCGGAAGCCAGCGCGGAACGCGTCACAGACCGGCCCGGAGAGCGACGCGGACCGTGTCAGGTACCGTGCCGGACTCCTGTCCGTTCCGTGCCGTGTGCCGTGCCGGTACCAGGCCCGTTCCGTGCGGCATACCGTGCCGGCACCTGGCCCGGTCCGGATCAGCTTCCGTATCAGACCTGACTAGCTCCTTCCCCTTTCTTCCCCAACTCGAATTTCACGAAAATCTCAACACAAACTCCATTTCTAAGCTCTCTTAGCTCCAAAATGTTCAACCAAAGATACCCAACAGCTACACTCTCAATGGGTTCATCAAACTTCAACCAAAAACACAATCCAACAACCTACTTCATTACTTCTTCTCCAAGCAACAATCAAATAAGCAAGTTCTTCAACTTTTAAGCCAAGACCCACAAAACCCAAAGATTGGAAGTGGAAGAAATGGAGAGTTGAGAGTATCCTTACCTCTAGGTAGTTGAGATGGAGAAGATGAAGTGAAAATGAAGGCAAAAGGACCAAGAACAAGCTCCAAAATCCAAGCTTTCTTCTCTATCTTCTTCCTTAAGAAATGAGCTCCTCCCTTCCTCTCTCCTTGTGATTTTCGGCTGCAACAAGAGGAAATAGGCTGAATTGTTGCTCCATTTCCTTTAAATGACCTAAAATGTCAAATTACTCAAAAGCCCTTAAGGTCTTACCCCTTAAAAGGTAACTTAGGAGGGCATGAGAGTCATTTGAATCCCCCACTTTCATCCTCCAAGCCAAGCATGACAAGTGTCATGTGTGGTCACTCCTACTTAATAAATTTCCAGCTTTCCAAGATTTATCGAAGAAACAACCGATAGTAAGCCCAAGTTTGACCGACGGTTGACTTTAACAATATTATAGTCAAACTGAAGGAAACGACCAAACTAAGCTAACCGTGATAATGACTAAGCTTTTTGGGTCCCGGAAAGGTCCCAAATGACTTTCCGAGTCATCGGTTGACTTTTCCGGCCGAAAATCAAACTTAGCTAGGATTCACCGGTTCTACCGGGATCGACCGGGGGCGGGTCTTACAATAAGTGGGGTTAAGATTACTTTAATAAAAAAGATCTCAACCTACGAAAGAGTATTATTGCAGCTCAATTGATGACTAAATATTAAATTGGTCCAATCCTAAAACTACGAATATTCATCAAAAGTTAGGCAACCGTCACGGAAGAGCTTTGAATACTAACTAAACCATTTAATCGATTGCGTAGACAATTTTATAAAACAAACCAACAAAATTAGTCACGGAAGAGCTTTAAATACTAACTAAATTGTTTAACGTTTCAAAAAAAACTAAATTGTTTAACGTTTACGTAGACAATTTATGAAAGAAACCAACAAAATTAGTCTACCGATTTCTCATGTACTACGCATGACTATTCACCATTTTCTTAAAATAAAGCTATGTGTTATGTATCCATCCCCTATAATCTAAAGTTTGAGTTATCTAACTATTTCCTCGAGGAGGACCACTCGAACCATTTTTAATTAAGAGCATTTGTAGTTTGCAACAGGAAAAAGGACCAGGGTATTTCGTAAACACAAGCAGAAAGACGAATAAAAGCTGTTAGCGGATAGTTGTGGCGGTGTTGTTTCCGTCGTTGGTTTCAGGTGACGACAACAATTATTTTTTGGTTAACAATCCTTGTTTTTTCTACATTTTTATGTTAAACACTATGTTTTCTCTATCTTCAAACATACGATAAGTTTTTTTTTTAAATAAAAAGTTTATGATATACAGTCAATTGTTTTGGAAAATTAAAAAAAATCAAAATCAAATGCTAATATGACCCCAAAATTCTATAAATTCATATTCTAATCAATTGTAAAATCACACATCCCATTCTATTATCCCAACTTCAAATTCTTGTACTCTCTATTTTGGTTTTACGAAAATGTCGAGCAATTCCAATGAGAGAAGGGCGTTTCTTGCCAACAAGCGTGCAATGGAGCAAATGTTTGAACGTCCAATGGAAAAGCTTCAAAGTAATATCGAGGAACTCGTGAATCAACCATAACAACGTAAGAAGAAAAACTACATCAAGAGAGATTGGGTTGCTGGGCCACGGGTGTTCAATGCGTGACCATTTCAATCTCTCTCCCCCCCCCCCCCCCCCCCCCCCCCCCCGTTTTCCAAATGCTGAAGGATGTCTTCGCATGTATTGTCCATTAGTTGGAGGAAAGAGATCCATACTTTCGGCTAGGCAAGGATGGGTTGGGACAAGTATCATTATCCCTTATCAAAAAATTATTGTTGCCATTAGGAAATTGTGTTATGAGATTGCAGCCGATGGCAAGGACAAGTATCTAAGAATTGGAGAAATTACAGCTCTTGAATACGTCAAAAAAATTTGCAAGGCAATAATTACCAACTTTGGAAACACTTATCTACGTAAGCCCATGCAAGCTGATATGAACTGGGAGTAGAAGAATTTTCCAACGACATTGAAAGGATCGCATTCGAGGAGGGATCACGTTAGCAAACTGAAAATGGTCCTCGAGGTCGTTGCCACACGGGAATTGTGAATTTGGCACGTGTTTTTTAGCATGGCAGGTTCGAACAACGACTTAAATGTGCTTAACCATTCAAGGTTGTTCTAGGACGTCGTAAATGGTTGGCAACCACCGGTATCATTCACGGTAAATGGACACAGGTACAAGCTTCCTTATTATTTGGCTTATTGTATTTACCCTTCGTGGCCAGTTTTTGTTAAAACAATCTCATTGGCTCAACTAGCGAAGTACAAGAAATTTGCTCTAGTCCAAGAAGCATGTAGGAAGTATGTGGAACGAGTATTTATGGTTCTCCAATCTCGTTTTTACATTATCACTCACCCGAGTCGAATGTGGAAGCCCCTTTCCCTCAGCCTAGTCACGAATGCATTTATTATCATGCACAATATAATTTTCGAGATAGAAAGTCATACATATGATAACTACATTGAACAAATAGACGAAGAACGGTCCACAAAACCAAGATTCAGGCAAGGAAGATTCCTCCCTGCAATGTCATAGTAGCAAATAACAATGTGATCTACAATGAACAGGCTCATCTTGCACCGATAAATGACCTCATCGTGCATATTTGGAATAAGTTTGACGATGAAGAATAATTAATTTTCATTTTACTTCTTTATTTCGAATTGTCAACCTTGTTTTCCTTTAATATGTTAGCTTTTTAATTACCTTTAATTAAATGTCATTTCCCTTTAACATGTTTCCATGTAAAATAATTTATTTTATTTTATTTATTCTATCAGCCTCACCTATCAGTCTGTTGTAAATTGATGGATTGTAGTTAAATTTCTATCAATCTGGCTAAAACATGAGAGAGAATCAATTTTTTTTTACTTCTATCAGTCTCTCCCTTTCAACCTCAGCTAGACTGAAGGACTGTCGATGTTCTAAGAACCTCCAACCAGCGATACTTTCGTAACCGTAACCTTTTTTTTTAATTTGTCAACTGAATATTTAAAAAATCACTTAAAATAAGAACTAAAAGATGATTTTACCAAACAAGTTTTCTTTGGAGAGAAAAAGTGACAGTTTTTATTACAGACATGAGAAGCATAGTGGGGTAGTAGACTATCCTGAGATAGACTACAACTAATCCTCTAAAATAACCTGAGGCATAGACGGATTTTTGAAGACACATGCAACTAGAAAAAATAACTAAAACGGAAAGGAAAATCATATTCGACTCAACCTGAACACAACCATAATAGCCTTAAAACTTGAGAATCCTCCAAGAGGGACCTCTAACATGTTGGGGAACACACTTGGTTCGGGAGCGAGCACATGATTTGGTGGAGAGGGACATCCTAACACATAAAACTTGAAAGATGAAACAAATTGTGGAGAACCGCTCAAGATGGTGCCTAAATGCTGCTTGATCTTGTGGGAGGACTCATTTCGCTGTGAGGTGTGTGATCGAACAAGAAACCCCACAATAGGCAGGAAAGTGTGTGCCTCGCGGATTTCCATTTGATTAAACCTTCCAAAAAGGAATAAAATAGAGAAAATAAAATAGAACCAAAGATCATGACGTCCCGAAATCGGGAGAAAGAACGAGGTGGAGGTATCGACGGAGGACAATAAGGAGGATACGTTAATGGTGTCTTCAAAGGCGGTAGAGGATGATTAAGGGAGAAGAGACTTTGGTGGCTTCCCCTTGGGACCTCAAAAGATCTAAAAATTCGCGACGAAAGCGACGAAGGAGGCGGTGGCGGTGCTCGAGCGCTAGTGGTGGTTATGAACATCATGCATCCCTTCTACTAGCTAGTTGGAGAGGGAATTTGAAGTAAAGGAGATAATTGGGAAGGAGGAGGAGGTGGAGGTAGAGGTGGTGGAGTAGCGGTAGGTGGCTTGGACGGTGAAGGTGAGCGACTACTTTACCGTAAGAGTTAGGGTGGGCTGCGGAGATAGCCATGGCCACTGTTACGATTGAGTCTCTCAGACCCAAGTGGAGGTAGCAGAGAGGATGGGAGGGTTTGCTGCAATGATCGTGGTAACGGACGAGACGATGCTCGTAGAAATGAACATCATGATCGGAGAGATTGGCTAGAGCCAATCCTAGAGAGCTTCCAGAGATTTTTTTTATGTACCCAAACGAGTTCATATATGCATGTTTTTTATAGGGGTTCTAATAAGAAAAATAAAATAAAATTTATGTGCGTTTATAATTTATATCATTGATGATTTTTATTAAAATTAGATAATCTATAATATATATAAGGGGACAATCAGGTGTGAACCCCTCTTACAGTGTAAACTGCGAACCTCAAATGTAATTTCAGAAAATCGTGAATACGGTTTGAGAAAAACAACATCCTAGTTTGAGAATATAGCATTTAAGTTTGAGAAAAAAAATAACATTCCAGTTTGCAAAAATAGCGTTCATAGTTTGAGAAATTTTTTCTCAGAATATTCACCTCAAAATGGAAATGATATTTCTTCAAATCGGATCTGTGATGTTCTAAGTTCGCACGTTCGCACCGTAACACCTGATTTGCATCTGATTTTATTAAATTATATAGGGAACACGTAAACAGAAGAACCAGGGTATGGGCATGAGTTCATGTATCCAAGATATTTTTTCTCCCTAACTCATTTTCTCTATAAAAAAAACCCTAGTGCTACAACTTCCATCGCCCCTGTTTACTTCTCCACCGATGATGGATATGGCCTCTGGCCACGGTTGTCACCAGTGGAGGCCACCCCTCCCATCTCTTTTACCTTCTTCCTCATTCTATCCATCTCACTTGTTTTCTTTAACTTCTTCCCCAGAACCTAGCCTTTCTGTTTCCTTGTTTTTTTCAGATCTACTTCTCCGGCAAACTTATCCTTCTCTCGTGCCCAGAACTTGCGGTCTTCCTTTTTTCTCATTCGTTTTGGTGGTCGAGGCCCATCGTTTGATGTGATGACCTACGATGTGGTGGTGTAAGCTAGTTTGGCTTTGTTGAAGGTCCTTGCAGTATGATTTTTGTGATTGGTGGTCTCTGACAGTGCCAGTCACGGTGTTAAGTCGTGAATCGGTTGTGTCTGTTGGCCGGATGTACTTCTCACCAATGCTTTTCTAAGCCAGCGTAGATATGGGGTTCTAGCCTCTGTGGTCGTATATCTGACACTCAAAGTCGATGACCATAGTGGAATTAAAGTCTTTTTTCCCATCACTCTTGGTTTTGGTCTTAGTCGGGTGTGTGAAAGGTGGGGTCTTGACGGCATCGTTATGCTCAATTGGCATGTTCGTTCCGCACCGAGGCAAGTCTTCTGGATTTTGAGCTAAACTTCATGCTCTCTTCTATTTTAAACTTGAGATTCCCACACTTTCCCTTTATCATTTCCCATTTTTGACTTTTTCTGTTCCCAACCACTTTGGTGGTTAGGACTCACAGTTTTAGGAGTTGGCCGCCGACGAGTTGTTTAAGCATTTAGTGTCGATGAGTGAAGACCTTCAGGAACTTGATTTTAAGGATTAGTGAGCTCCGATTGGGTTCCACCTACCGAATCTGAATTCGCCATTTAGCAGTATTAGACGTCGATGTGTTGGTGGCTACCTTCATCCTTGTTTTGAGGCGTTGGTGGCATCGATGAGCTTGTGTATTCCTCTAGTTTTTGCAAGTGGTTTTGATTATTTGATTTCTGGTCATTGGTAGGCTTTGTGGGGAACTATCACTTTTTTCGCACTTCATGGTTGACATATCAAGGTACTCAAACCATTTTCCACTTGCGTTGTACTCAATGTTGATAATTCAAGCTCTAGACCTTTAATTCATATAAGCTTGTTTGCTTTATGTCTGTAAAATCTGGATTTTAACCAATATATTCTGTTTTGAGTTGTTAAGATGGGCAAACTCAAGTTTGTATGGCCTCTGGAGGGGATTTCTATCTCCTTTTCATAGTACTTTAGTTAAAGTACATAATTATAAAACGGGTAAATTATATCTCGCTATCCTAAATTTTTTGGATTCCATATTTATACCTTAATATTTTTCTCATATCGCAATCCTAAAATTGATTTTGTATCACTTTAGTGCCAACCGTTAATTTTCCATCCATTTTTCCATCAAATACACTTTAAAAGTTTATAATATATTTCACTAACAACCAAATTTTCAAAAGCATGTCATTGGTTTTCAAATTTTATTTATTTATTTTATAAAAATCAGTTTTTTTACAAAAATTATATTTTATTTTTAAAAAATCAATTTTTACTTTTAAAAATTCGTTTTTTATTTTCAAAAATCATTTTTATTTTAAAAAAATAATAATTTTTATTTTTTAAAAATCAAATTTTACTTTTAAAACTTCAAATTTATTCTCAAAAAACAGTGTATATTTTCAAAAATAAAATTTCTTTTTATTTTAAAAAATTATTTTTCTTTTTAAAAATTCATTTTTACTTTTTTTTCATTAATTTTTAAACCATTATTTAATATATATTCTTATTTTTAATTAATTATTTAAAAAAAATCATGTTCTTAATTAATCCATATGAAGGTCTCAATTTATATTTGAAGACAAGGAACAACAAATCTGAAAATAAACCCCTAAGTAGACCACTTAACCGTCTAGACTCAATTTTGGAAATAAAGAATGCACAACCCAAAAATGAAACGAACAGATTTGAAGAAGAAGGTGGATATTGGTTGTCATGCCTGACACTCCTCCGAAAGAAAATCCCTCATTTTCTCTATCTGGGTTAGCGTTTCTAGATGGGAATTTGGATCCATCAACATGACCGGTTCGAACCCCCAGGGGAAGTCAAATCGAGGTTCGAATGGTTGAGTTTTCCTTGGGGATACCCAATTTAAGGTGAATTATTGACCTAGTGTTGCGTTCAGCTCAACCACTTGAGATAGGTTGTACCGGGGTTACCCGGGTTTGGTAGTCGTGCACTCATGAACCGCGTGGCCCAATTGACCGTGGTTCAAGCAAAACATGGAAAAACGTTCGTACTTAAGACTGATGTAGATCAATTGGAAAAAAATGTCGGAACTTAAGGACCATAGATCTATTGAGGGGATGTTCAAATGCATCCAGAACCCGACCTTGATTCTATCTCCCCGGCTGAAGTCCTATTGGTCACAGTTGACCTTCATGCAGCCCTTGAGAGTATTTCTTAGGAGAGTAACTGTCGCCTCCGTCATGACTTCCGGAAGGATGGCACATGTCTGAGCCCAGAGTTGAATATGGTCAAGCCGAGGAGACATCATCTCCTCATGGATCGAGAGGTCAGAGAGGATGATAAGGGCACGATTAAGGCACCATGACTCGTTCCTTCCCACCTTATCCTTTACCTCATGAGAGGCAAAGTTGAACATGGTGACTTCAGACTCTAAACCCTTCACCACGAGTCTGTTAGAGGGCGCTCCCTACGCCTTGGTGATGACCTGGAGCATCGCCTTTTGGCTATAGGGTCGGCTGGTGCAAAGACTACCCGCCATCCCGTAGAGACAGCATGCTGGAGAGGTCTGGTCTGTTAGAGTATGTAACACCTTAACGATAGCATCTTCGTCCGGGGCGATATTGCATGTAGAAAAAAATTGTTGGAGGTCCTTGAAGGACGTTGGGGCGTTGTTGATGGCGTGGTCGTGATCAGCAACGACATCAAAGACGTCGTGGAAGAGGCGGATGGAGATAGAGGGGTTGTTGGTCTCTGTTTTGTAGGTTTCCAAACTCGTTTAGTGGAGTAGAAGAGAAACGCCAAAGAAAATGACTAGTTTTTTTTTTGCTATGTGACAAGAGGTGAAATCGGCTACAAACCACTCTAAACCTAAAAACCGTGAGAACCAATCTGTGCCACACACACCTAAGATCCAACATTCACCTTGATGCCACATCATCACCCCAATTTCACCAAAATTCACTCCACTTTCATCCTTTCTCACACAAGCAAGGGCATAATTGTAAAAGCATGGTGCCATGTGGACAACTGTACATTTTTTTCTTCACCAATTCACTAATTTAATATTTCATGATTCGTTTGAACTCCGATTAGCTTCAAACTTGCGCCAATATTTTTATTTTTTCAAGGGCTTTAAATCAAGATCAATCATGAATATATTTTGAAGCACGAAAATAAAAAGGTATATCGGGGTGATAAAAATAATGTTGAGTGTTGATAAATCTTCACTAATAAATGTTTTATATAGGAGGTATCAAACTAGTGCTAAATGGTTATAAAACATGTACTGAGGTGATAAAAACCATGTTCAATTTTGGTAATAAGTGTGATAAACTAAAGTTTAGCGTTGATAAAAAAAACATGTGATGTGGTGATAAAAACATATGTAATTTAATGGTAAACATAGTGTTTAGTGTTGATAAAACTAGTGTTCATAAAAACACGTGATGAGATGATAAAAATCATGTTCGGTTTTGGAAAATGAGGTGATAGAACTAGTGTCCAGTGTTGATAAAACCAGTGTAAAGTGTTGATAAAACCAATGTAAATTGTTGATAAAAATTACCCGGATATAAATTTATTTTTTAATCAGCGCGAAATAATTCTTTTTTTTTTGTGCTTCAAAAAAAACATGTGATGGGGGTGATAAAACACACGAAATTAAATGATAAACCTAGTGTTTAGTGTTGATAAAACTAGTGTTCATAAAAAGCACGTGATGATGTGATAAAATCATGATCAGTTTTGGAAATGAGGTGATAAACCTAGTGCAAAGTGTTGATAAAACCATAGCAAAGTGTTGATAAAAATTACCCATGTATAATTTTTTTTTAAAATCAGCCCCGAAATAATAAAAAATTCGTGCTTCAAAATATATTCATGAATGATCTTGATATAAAGCCCTTGAAAAAACAAAACTAATGGCACAAGTTTGAAGCCAATCAGAGTTCAAACGAAGCGGGAAAAATTAAATTAGTGAATAGGTAAAAAAAATATGATAGTTTTACTAAAAAATCATTCCCACTTACTAAAAAGTGTTGCAGTCAACAACTCAATTGTATCTTATCCCTCCATTCTTAAAATGGATGGCTTAGATTGGTTCTCATGGTTTTTAGGTTAAGACATTGTTTATATTTGATTTCTCCTCATGTGACAATGTATTATATTGATAGGGTAGAGGGATAATCTATTGAGAACCACTCTTAACATAGGAACCGTGAGAACCAATACTAGCCACACACACCTAAGATCCAACATTCACCATGATGCCACATCATCATCCCAATTCTACCCAAATTCACGCAACTTTCATCCATTCTCACACAAACAAGGACATAATTGTAATAGCATGGTGACATGTGGACAATTGTCCATTTTTTTCTTCACCAATTCACTAAATTAATATTTTCCTATTCGTTTGAACTCCGATTAACTTCAAACTTGTGCCAATATTTTTCTTTTTTCAAGGGCTTTAAATCAAGATCAGTCATGAATATATTTTGAAGCACGAAAATAAAAATTTATATCAAGGTGATAAAAATAATGTTGAGCATTGATAAATCTTCACTAATAAATGTTTTATATCGGAGTACCAAACTAGTGCTAAATGTTGATAAAAAAACATGTAATGAGGTGATAAGAAACAAATAATGAGGTGATAAAAACCATGTTCAATTTTGATAATAAGTGTGATACTCTAGAGTTTAACGTTGATAAAAAAACTTGTGATGCGGTGATAAAACACACGTAATTCAATAATAAACCTAGTGTTTAGTGTTGATAAAACTGATGTTCATAAAAAGCGCGTGATGAGATGATAAAAATCATGATCAGTTTTGGAGAATAAGGTGATAAAACCAGTGTAAAGTGTTGATAAAACCAGTGTAAAGTGTTGATAAACTCAAAGCAAAGTGTTTATAAATATTACCCAGATATAATTTCTATAAAAACAAGCCCCGAAATAATTTTTTTTTCGTGCTTAAAAAAAACATGTGATGAGGTGATAAAACACACGTAATTGAATGATAAATCTAGTGTTTAGTGTTGATAAAACTAGTGTTCATAAAAAGCATGCGATGAGGTGACAAAATCATGATCAGTTTTGAAAAAATGAGGTGATAAAACCAGTGTAAAGTACTGATAAAATCAGTGTAAAAGTGTTGATAAATCCATAGCAAAGTGTTGATAAAAATTACCCAGATTTTTTTATATAAAAAAAAAATTAACCCCGAAATATTTTTTTTTCGTGCTTCAAAATATATTCATGACAGATCTTGATAGAAAGCCCTTTAAAAAACAAAACTAATGGCGCAAGTTTGAAGCCAATCGGAGTTCAAACGAAGCGGGAAAAATTAAATTAGTGCATTGATTAAAAAAAGTACTATGATAGTTTTACTAAAAAGCCCTTACCACTTACTAAAAAATGTTTTTTTTTGCAGTCAACTACTCAATTGCATCTCATCCAGCCATTCTTAAAATGGATGACTTAAATTGGTTCTCGCGATTCTTACGTTAAAACATGGTTCTCACCAGATTTCTCCTCAGATAGGGTAACTTATAATGATATTTATTTTTCATTTAGAGTTAAAATTATAATTAATTGTATTATTTTGTCTTAGCTCGTATATCATACATCATATAAATTATTTCCAAACCCCCGTCAACATCAAGTGTTACGCCCATATCACACTCACATGCCAAGTGTTGAAGACTAGCAGATTGTCTCCGATTTTAACGTTACCCAGTGTTCCAACACGAAACACCTTATATTCTATACATTCCGTGCACTGCCTTCGATCCAATCTCTCCAAACTAAACCAACTCATTTCTCTCCGTCCGAGTCACGACTCGCATATTTCCACACCAACTATGCCCGACTCAGATCTTTCTCCGGCCACCGCCAAGTCATGGCCCAAAGCACTTGTTTACTCCTTGCTGCTTCCAGTAATAGCAGCCCTGATCGTGTACCAACTCGACTCTTTCGACCCAGCTCCGTTTCCCCCTCACGAGATCCCCACCGGGCCGCTGCTGGTGGCGCCGCTCCGGAACGATCGTATGCTCCACGGATCCGAGAGGGTCGGGTCGTCGGAGCTTCCCGGACCCGAAGATATTATTTTCGATAAGGAATCGAACGTTATATACACCGGCTGCGCAGACGGGTGGATAAAGCGAGTCAAGATCGGCGACTCGGTGGATGACGCGGTGATCGAGAACTGGGTCAACACCGGAGGAAGACCGCTCGGACTCGCTTTCGGGCTCAATAAAGACATCGTGGTTGCGGATGCGGATAAGGTCGGTAAAGTAGTTATTTTATGACTTTTCTTAATTAATTACCGTTATGTTCGGTCTCATCCCAAAGAGAATTTCAACTATGCTCAAAAGCAAAAAAAACCCCACGCATGGTGGTCAATCCCGACCGTGAGTCCCGGACCACGCCACTGTGATCGAGGAGAAAGAAAGTCTCAACGAGAAGGAAACGATGAGTGAGATACCTAGTAGAGGTTAGGGGGAGAGGAAAAGATCGTACGCAGAAGATATCTCATATCTCGACAAACCGAGATCTCTTCAACACCAAATAAACCACCTCCCTACAAAAGTTTCCTTGACTTTCAAAAATAATAAGACCGTCCTGTTTCAAGTCTGTTTCTTTTTATGTAAGTTTATAAATTTAGTTCGCCTCATCAATAATACATAAATTTGATAGGAAAAATGGACTAACCTATTTCGCAAATATAGGAGTCTTATCGTAACTCATGAATGAAAAGATAAAAATGGCTCCTAAGAGAACACTCCAGTTATCAACGCTCAACTTTTATATGAGAGGTCATGAGTTTGACTCTAAAATTGATATAATTATTTGTGGGTGTGTAATGTTTGTGAGCTTTATGTTACGTTGTTTCTACTCGGATTATAACTGCATTATTGATGTCTGATCAAAACAATTAACTTTTAAGCTATACCACCACATTGGAAATCATTGGTTCTGCTGTTGTTTAGGTTGTTATGTAACTGATTTTATTGAGATATTAATGGTAAACTATGAATAATTAATGTACTTATTATGAAATAACTTACTGCAAAGAAATAATAGTAGACAAAGTGAAAGTCTATTTAGCTAATAGAGGATAGAGTTATTGACAGGGGCTATTGAGCATATCAAGCCAAGGCAAAGTCACATTGTTGAGCAAAGTAGCTGAAGGGGTAGAATTTATATTGACCGATGGTGTAGACATTGCCCAAGATGGCAATATCTATTTCACCGACGCTTCTTACAAATACGCTTTCAAAGACTACATTTGGGACATTTTGGAGGGCAAGCCCCACGGCCGCTTCCTGGTCTACGACCCTCAGACCGACCAGACCACCGTGCTGCTTCGCGACCTCTATTTTGCCAACGGAGTTGCCATCTCTCCTGATCAATCTTTCGTCGTCTATTGCGAAACTCCTATGTTTGTTCTCCTACACGACTTTTTACTTATTGTTCGAGGTCTCTGTCGTTTTCAGTGAATAATGTTTGATTTTACAGGCAGAGGTGTCGAAAGTACCATATACAAGGGGAGAAAAAAGGAAGTGTAGAGCCGTTTGTAGAGAACATGCCCGGTTTCCCTGATAACATCAAGTACGACGGGGAAGGGCATTTCTGGATTGCATTTGCTTCGGTATGTAACTATTTTAAACGGTCATGTTCTTGATCATATATAGTAGCAGGATAATATCATTTAACTACACCTAATTATGCACAGAATTTACATAATTTCACCTAATTATGAGGTTTTCTAGGCGGTACCCTAGGTTTCTAGAATTCCTCTTTATAGTATCCGATTTTCACATCACTCCGATTCCCTTTTCAAGTAAAATGAAAACTTTTGGAACTTAAGGTACCGTCCAGGCGCGTTTTTTTAGTTAGACTAGTTATGTGAAAATCAGATAAATGGATATGGTATTACACGATAACGAAATTGTGATGGTAAATTGACAGGCGCCTACTAAGGCTTGGGACATAGCATTCAAGTACCCGTTTGTGCGTAAGATGATGGGAATCGTGGAGAGGTACTTTGGGAGGCCGCATATGGAAGAGAATGGCGGAGTTTTTGTTGTTGATCTGCAAGGAAAACCTGTTGCTCACTACCATGATGCTGATTTGTCGATGATTTCGAGCGCGGTGAAGATTGGTGATCATGTCTACTGTGGATCCGTCGTTGCATCTTACATAATCCGCCTCAACCTTACTAAATATCCTGCTATTGCCAAAGCGTGAACTGAGTTTTGAAGCAGTTGAATTCCTGGAAAATGGTTTCCTAGAAAATACATTTCTTTGTATCCAAGTTTTTTCCTGGAAAATCTTGATCAAAGTCTCCTTCCCCTTGTACAAGCTTTGTCACATTCATGAATAATAATCACAAGGTTTTCGATCAAACCGTCAGGGATTTCTAACCTCATACTTCATAATCTAACGACATTTACTACTAGGAACCTCAAAGATTCTTTGAAACAAAATATCAGAAGACCAGAGCTGATCAACGATACTGAGAGCATGTACAATGGAAGAGTTTGGGTTAAGGGTTTGGATTAGAGGCTTGGATACTGACGGTACAAAATAGTGAGACTCAGGACTCAAAATAAGCTGTGTTTTGCAATGGTGAGTCTCATATAGGGTCCCTTATAGGGTCTCGTATTGTGAGTGGACCAATCATTTTAGTTAAGTCCGATTTTCTTATTATAAAAAAAATAGGACGTGTGGCGGCCTACCATTGGCTAGCCTTCGGACACGGGACGCGGACCTTGGCCCATCCTGGATTTACGGGACGCGGGACTCGGCCCGACCGCGTTTTTGCGGGACGCGTAAAAGCCGTCCCACAACGGGACGGCTCACGTCCTGCGTCTCGCAAAAACGCGAGCCGGGCGACCAGACGTAACAGTTTTGGTGCTGGGAGCCAAAGGCATTGGGGCAGATGTTGAAAAGAACGGTTGTTGGCAAACGCCAACAATTTTTTTTTACTTCTTTTTTAATATTAATAACGGTAATTATATTAGAAAATGATTTTTTTCTATAAATATCCGACATCACATTTTGTCGTCCACTTCTTCAAATCTCAATGCTCAAGATTGCATCGCAAAGAAAGGAACTTAGTCTGAGCAACGAACGAGATTTGTTCTGCGGTACAATTTTTTTCTTTGATCAGAGATAAATTAATGAGAAATCTTATTTCAACCTATTCTAATTTACCACCCATACATGATCCCAAGCAAGTGTACCTGTAGAAATTCTAATCTGTGACCTCAAGAAAAATTGAGACCGTGTAGAACTCATCATTATCAAGTTAACCCAAATAGGCCGACGTGTACATATAACTCCTCCCAAAAACCGTCAACAATAGGAAACGATTTTGAAGCACAACTAGATTGAAGGCGTTCCAATGGAAAAAGAAGAAATCAAAGCATGAGACAAGAGAGAATGAACTCCTAGTTAAAGTTTAATTAGTTAAGGCGAAGAATGTTGAGTAAGAGAACATTACCGTTGTTAAATGTGAAAATCTGAACACCAATCTCTAGTCGTAGGAGGAGAAGGAGACATCTCAAGTGACGCTAGCTAGAACAATTTGAGCTTTTGCCATGAACGATGAGCGCGGCTCAAAACCCAAATGGCTAAGTTATGTTCTTATTTATCTAAAGTATTCTTTTTATATTATTTCGATTATGTATTTTTTCGACAATACCGTAATTTTCTAAATGTGGGGATATTTATTTTAGTATTTTTATAAAATGTTTAATATGTAATATTTAACTTTTTTTTAGAGAAACGATGATATTATTAATTTAAAGTAATCCGGTGCCCACGAATGTAGGAATCACCCTACATAAACCAAACTAACAGAATTGGAAAGACAAGTGTAATATTTAACTAATGTAGTGGTTTATATAATTTATCTAACTATTAATGTATTATTGTATCTATTTTAAGGGGCATTAGACAAGGGGACCCTCTCTTACTGTATTATCATTTGTACAGAGGGCCTGTCCAGGTTAATCGCTAAGGAAGAGGAGGCTTTCAGAATTCAGGGTGTAAGTGTGGCTCGTCAAGCTCCGCGAATATGTCATATGTTCTTTGCTGACGATAGTTTTCTATTCTCTCGAGCTACGGTGCAGGAAGCAATGGTGTGGAAGAATGTTCTTCTTAGCTACGAGAGGGCGTCAGGTCAGTTGGTCAATTATGAAAAGTCAGTTATATTATTCAGCCCAAATACTCCTGCAAATGAAAGACAGGATATTGTCGGCATTATGGGGATGCAGGAAGTGCACGATACAAGGACTTACTTGGGGTTGCCGTCCATTCTACAGAGGAGCAGGTATCAAAGTCTGGGTTTTATCAAAAAACGAATAATCAAACGGCTGCAGGGTTGGGATGAGTTGTTGTTGAGCAAAGCGGGTAAGGAAGTCCTCCTGAAATCAGTAATCCAGGCACTCCCAACATACACCATGGGAGTTTATTTACTACCCCAACAGCTGATACAAGAGATTGAAACAATCATGAATCGTTATTGGTGGAGCCATGATGCTAGAACGGGTACTGGAATCAAGTGGAAGAGGTGGGAACTAATATGTGACCATAAGGCCCAAGGTGGTCTGGGTTTCAAACACCTTGCAGATTTCAACGTCGCTATGTTAGGCAAGCAAGGTTGGAAATTGTTGCAACACCCGAATAGTTTAATGGCACGTGTGCTAAAGGCCAAATACTACCCCATAACCAATTTTCTGGGGGCGAGAATAAAAGCAGGGTGTAGTTATGGATGGACGAGCATTATGGCGGGTCAGGAGGTGGTCAGAAGAGGTGCTCGGCTTCGGGTGAGACCGAATGCGACTGTCAGGATCTCAGACCCATGTTGGTACCCTCTGGAAAATGTCTCGAACATGGAAGTGGGCATACTGTGAGGGACTGGCCGGTGTCAAGGCTGATGAAGGATAATGGCAGGAGGTGGAATAGGGAAGTAGTGGAAGTTCAGCTCCCGGGGGTACTTGTAGAAGCTACTTTAGCAATACCTATTGCTAGAACGAATTAGGACATAGACTGGTATTGGTGGGGGAATAAGGATGGACAGTACTCTGTGCGGGAGGTTTATAAATCCATCCAACGAAGATTAGGACGCTGGAACTCAGAAGCTCAAGATTTGCTATGGAATAAAATTTTGGGACTCAAAGTACCCCCAAAGGTGAAGCATTTTGTATGGAGGATCTTCTCTGGAACGTAACCAACATACTCTAATCTCAGGAGCAGGTATGTCCCAATACAGGGTGAATGTGGTATCTGTGGGGTGAGTGAAGATGAGTACCACATATTGTTCGATTGTGAAATAGCTAGAGCCATCTGGAATTTGGAGTGTGTGATCAGACCTAAAGATGGGGGAGCTACGAAAAAATGGTTCCTGCATAGTTGGGATATGGGGAGAGTTGAATGACCGGAGAGGATAAATATGTTATGGTGGGAGATGTGGCGTACTAGAAATCTTAGAGTCTGGCAGCAGATAGTTCGGTCAACTCCTGAGTCCAAGGACGCAGCCGGTCGTCTGCTCCATGAATGGAGGGGGGCTCAGGCAGTGGAGAGCAGAAGGGTACATAGGACGAGTACGAGGATTGTTATATGGGTCCGTCCGGAGGCAAGTTGAGTCAAAATTAATGTGGATGAGGAAATCCTAGGAGGCGGGCGTGGTGGGGGCGGCATGTTGTGCAGAGGGTCGGACGGAATGGCTCAATCAGCTCGAGTGGTCCTATTTGAAGGTGCAACCGACCCAGAAACGGTGGAGGCGTGGAGATTGGACGCTGCATTGGATTGGATCAAAGACATGGGATGGAAGGATGACATCATTGAATCGGACTGTCTAGGATTGGTCCAGGCCATCAATTCCTCCACTCGGTTGATATCTCCTACCGGTATGCTTATTATGGAAATCGGATGGAAGCTGAAAGAGCACCCGGGGTTTCGAGTTGATTATGCTCGTAGAGAAGCAAATACTACATCTCATATTTTAGCCAGACATACTATCGACTGGTTTGATATTGATTGGCGATCTACGCCTATTTCTGATGTTTTATTAGTTGCTTTAAACAGTGATTTACTGTGACCTAATAAAATTTCTCTTTAAAAAAAACACTCAAAATAAGAATTGTTTTTTCTCAACATCTCACCAAACACGTCATCCCAAATCTCAACATCTACAAATCTTAAACACGCAACCTGAAAACTCAACATCATAAATATGGTATCTCCATTGCACATTCTCTAAGAGCATATACACCGACCTCAAAATAGTAGTGTTGATGTCGCGGTCTACCTATTCCGATATCGTTCGATGTTGGAGGAGTACGTGAGAGGCGCATCGTTGAAGTCAACAACCACATTAGAGCACTCACACCGTGCGAACCGTACACCCGAAACACGATTCGCGACTCGCGAGCTCGTGGTACGTGGTTCGCGATTCGCATGTTGTGGTGTGCGTGATTCACGAGTCGCGGTGCGTACCGCGAACCACAATTGTGGTTCGCTGGTGCGCGGTGTGTGTCTTCGTCGGCCACCAAATAGACGCCTGCCACGTGGCGTGTTTGAAGCAAAAAAAAAAATCAGACCGTTAGCAACGGCCGGAAATTCAACGCTTACTTTTTTTAGAGGAGAATAATGAGTGAGGTGCTTCTGGTTCCCCCTGTGTTTGGACACTACCCAACATTATTGCATTGACGATTTCTCTAGGGTTCTTCTCGGTGCTGCTAGGTAGGGATCCTAGAGCCCTATGATTCAGCTTATCTGCTAATTGACCCATTTAGGTTTCTAACTTCTGGAACCGAGAGTCATTTTTCCGGTTCACTTTCTGATTCTCCTGCATAAATGTCTTATGCTACTCCTCATCTTGCTTATGTTGTTCCCCCGTCTGTGTCATCATGGTCAACATCATATGTTCTAATTTGGAGGAAGAATCTTGTGGATGAGCATTTTGAGGCTATTGTTGATACTACTGATTCTAAGGCCTCTGTTGGAACTGTTGGTTTTGTGGCCTTTGCTGATAGCCCTATCCTTGATGTCTCTGTTTATACCTAGAAGGAGCTTAATTCTATCTTTAAGGCTTCCATGAGATGTTTGGATGATCTTTCTATCCCTCATTATTGGTAGAGGAAAATGGATCATAATTCGGTTTCCTCTGGTTACTCACAAAATTTGTAGTTTCTCCTTAAGGTTATCCAATATCTTCAATATACTCAAGATGATCATGACCTTAGGATACCTGCATTGCATCCAACTTCTTTGTCACACTCTAGACAATTTGGTCCACCACCTTGTCCACTTATGAAGACTCCACTACATTAACTTTTCCTTGGGGTCCTGCTCTTCTTCTGTGTGAATGCCAAAAATTATTAGAGGCCATTAAATTCAGAAGGGCCGAGTTAATCTCTAGAGTCAGCTTCACAAAAGATCCTCTTGTTGTTTAATCCAGTTGTCCTTGGCTGACATTATTCAGACGGGAATGAAAAGTTTGGAATTAGACTCATAATGGTTGCATATGATGTGGACATTATCTCAACAAGTAAGAGAACCTTTCCCATGTGTTTACCAATGTTTCATCACCTTTTTGAGCAAATGTAGTGATTTCGGCTCTCAGTTTTATCGTCTTCTTTGGTGGGAAGAACTGATTCATGAAGGGACCCACCAACTGGTTCCATGTTCTGATGCTCCCATTAGGTAAAATACATAGCCACCTACTTGCTTTATCCTTTAATGAAAAAGGAAAAAGACTAAGGCGCATTGCATCATTTGAAACTTCATTATACCTGAATGTATCACAGAGTTCAAGAAATGTTGTTAGGTGTTCCAACGGATCCTCATGTGTATTCTCATAGAATGGGTCGCTCCTCACCATCTTGATAACAGATGTCTTGATTTAAACTTTTGTGTTGTAACTGGGGGTGCGACAATGCTGGTTTTGAGGTGTAAGACCCGCCCCCGGTTGATCCCGGTAAAATCGGTAAATCCTAGCTGAGTTTGACTTTCGGCCGGAAAAGTCAACCGTTGACTCGGAAGGTCAGTCAGGACCTTTCCGGGGCCCAAAAAGCTTAGCCATTAGCACGGTTAGCTTAGTTGGGTCGTTTCCTTCAGTTTGACTGTAATATTGCTAAAGTCAACTGTCGGTCAAACTCGGGTCTAATATCGGTCATTTGTCGATAAATTTTGGAAAGCTGGAAACTAATTAAATAGGAGTGACCTCACATGACACTTGTCATGCTAGGCTTGGAGGATGAGATTTGGGGCTTCAAATGACCCTTATACCCTCCTAAATCACCTTTAAAAGGATAAGACCTTAAGGGCTTTTGAGTAATTGGACATTTTAGGTCATTTAAAGGAAAGAGAGCAACAAATTCAGCCCATTTGTTGTTGTTTCAGCCGAAATTCACAAGGGAGAGAGAAGGAGGAGCTCACTTGCTTGAGGAAGAAGATAGAGAGGAAAGCTTGGATTTTGAGGCTTGTTCTTGGTCCCTTTGCCTCCATTTTCACTCCATCTTCCCCATCTCAACCATCTAGAGGTAAGGATCCTCTCAACTCTCCATTTCTTCCACTTCCAATCTATGGGTTTTGTGGGTTTTGGCTCAAAAGTTGAAGAACTAGCTCTTGGTTTGATTGTTTGGGGAAGAAGTAGTGAAGTAGGTTGTTGGATTGAGTTTTGGTTGAAGTTTGATGAACCCATTGAGGGTGTAGTTGCTGGGTATTTTGATGAACTGATTTTGGAGCTAGGAGAGTTTAGAAATGGAGTTTGTGTTGGGTTTTTGGTGAAAATCGAGTTGGGGAAGAAAGGGGAAGGAGCTGGTCAGGTCTGATACGGCAGCTGACCCAGACCGGGCCAGGTACCGGCACGGTAGGCCGCACGAGACGTGCCTGGTACCGGCATGGTACCCAGCACGGAACATGCCTGGCACCGGCACGGCACCCGGCACGGAACGGGCCTGGTACCGGCACGGGACCTGATACGGTCCGTGTCGCTCACCGGGCCGGTCTGTGTCTGGTTCCGTTCTGGATTCCGGGCCGGTCTGTGTCTGGTTCCGTTCTGGATTCCGGGCCGGCCTGTGGCAGGTCCCGTTTGGCATTCCGGATCAGATCCTCAGAGCCCAAAACCCTTCCTTTTAGCTCAATTTGATTTCCACTTTTCTCTTATCAAACCTTGATCCATTTCTGAACATTGTGGTGTGTTTTGAGGAGAAGAACACTTGGTTGAGGAATCTAATTTGTGTTCTTTTGGTGGTTCAAAACCGTGGAATCAAGCTAGGAAAAGAGGAAGAGCGTAGACACGAGTTAGAGGAGTTTTCTTCACGCCGGGACCCGAGTGAAGAACGGAGAGGTGACCACCGAGCTTTCGTCAGAGCGTCTAGAGGAAGACCTTGAGTTAGGGAAAGCCTTAACCTCTCGTTTACGATGCTTAGTATGCATGTTAGGCTAATAAAATTGGAAAGGTCCTAGATATGCCTATAGGATGCGAATAACTAGCATAATCGTCTTTCATTTTCTAATAACCGGAATGTCTAGTGGTGACCGATTAGGATGCCAATCACTAGTGTAATTCGCATTTCAATACTTGGGATATGATTGTCTGGTAGAGGAGCCTTGGCAAAGCCCTCGGATTAGTTGCGTGTTAGGATTACATGCTTGGTTGTTGATTGCTTAGTGGATAGGCTAAAGAGTCTAAAGAAACTAGTGGATTTGCATGTATGAATGCTCTTTAAAGGCTTTATGTGTAGTTGATTATACTCATGCTTGCTCGTTGATTGTATTCAAACGATTACTTGTTTTACTTGAATGGTTGTTTGGAGCATCGAGTATGACTGGTTGTACCGAGCGGTGCAATCAGGTGATCGATGCCCCGGTGGTTCGAAACCGGTAAGTGAACGGTAAGTTGGATTGGTGTGATTGGTGTACAATGTTGCGTGATTACGTGTACTGTTTGTCGTGTGAATTGGTGGTTGTTGAGCTTGTGGTATTTCGGGTTGGTTGAGTGCGTATTCAATTATTAACTGCTTATTATTAAACTGTCCAAGTGTATGCTCTTCATGGGAGTAATACATTTGGTTCCCGAGGACATAGAATCCCTTGAAGACGTTTCTGAGAATCCTGACGATAAGCGCCCCGAAGGGTTGTTTCCGTGTGCCTCAATGTTATGCGTCTCCTCTGGATTCGAGGGAAAATCCGAGAGGACACATCATGTGGATCGGAGGGTGGAGACTTCACGTGCCACGGCATTGGTTGATTTATCTGTTGTCTGTGGTTGTTAAGATGTCTTTGGTTGACCTTATTGATTGATCTTTTGAGCTGAAGGCCCATCTTGTTTTGTGTTTTCCCTACTGAGCGCAAGCTCACCCCTTCGAGTTTTATTGATGTGTTTACAGGTTTG
Organism: Erodium maritimum; assembly: GCA_963921825.1. Taxonomy (NCBI): domain Eukaryota; kingdom Viridiplantae; phylum Streptophyta; class Magnoliopsida; order Geraniales; family Geraniaceae; genus Erodium; species Erodium maritimum. Next base: position 11,316,971 of record OY997588.1, on the reverse strand, counting down.
ATAGAGGAGTAGAGGCTCGGGAGCTTCTCGGTGTGGGTGTCCTTAGAGGCTTCTTGTTTTATCTTTATTTTCAGTTGAACCCGTTTTTGTAGACATTTATTATTACACCCCTGGAGGGTTATTGTGGTTGAACTCAGATTTCAGTTTTGTTTCTATTATTGGAGATTTCTCAAGAACTAAAAGGTTGTTTATTTAATTTATTGTCTTCTATTACTCGTCATGCCTCGGGTCCGGGCGATAACCGGATTTGGGGCGTGACATGAGGCCTTCGGTACGAGGAGTTCTATACTCCATCAATGCCCTTTGCCTCGGTAGTTCCTTCGGAGCAAATAGTGGATTAAAGCAAGAAGGAGTTAGAGTTCTCTGCCTAGTTGGGTTCTCATTCCTTGGTTGGATCGCGTCCTTCTGGTTGTCATCTTGGTCATCCTCATTATCCAAGTGATGGCTCAATCCGTAGTGATGACTCGTAGCTTTCTTTCCTAGATGCTTCGCGATCCTCGCGCTCATCTCGATCTCTTCAATATCTATAGACACAAAACTCAGAAAGGGGTGAGACCGCAAGTGCATAAATAAATTAAATTAAATAAAAAATGAAATAGTCTTACCACAAATTATAAATATATCAGGGTTGTCTAAGTTGCTCTCTGGCAACGGTGCACCCTGAGAATTAACTCTATGAATGGTACGACAAGCATACCGGTCGTCAAGTAATAATCAGATTTTAGACCGAGTTATCGTACCCAAAGGAGAAATCAGACAAACACTTTAATTAATTAATTAATTCGTTACTCAAGCTATTCCTATAAAGATGTTTGGTTTTATTTTGTTAAATAATTGCTTCAATTCAAATTAGGAAAACAATGCAAAAAGGTAGAGAACAAGAACACAATGTCATAAGTGATTTGTAAATCACATATTAAAGGCGATCAAGGGCAATGACGGGGTAATAACATGAATAATCACTTATCGAGTGTTGTTTTACATTTATAACTACCATTAGTCTAGAGGCAGCGAGAATTCTCTCCGACTAGTCCTAACCATCTCTCAATCGTATTAGGACCCTATAATACTCAGACCGCCTATTTATCTCTAATATAGTTATAGAACGATACAATGCATTACAATTTGTGAATTCCTCTAACTTTCGGGATTTAATCCTATAGTTATTGCACTTGTGTCAGACTACCTATATTCTAGTTTATATTTAAACCCGGGCTATTTAATTCCTATTTCCTCTTCTTAAACTCATTTCTCAATTGTTGGCTAACAAGATTAAATCATACATTTATGTGATCAAGGCAATGTAGCATTACGAACGAAATTACCTAGACACTATCCTAGATGTTAGTTTAGAAAATATAATCGAAACCCGATTACTCATTCATTCATAGTATACCCCTATGCCCTAGATCAAGGATGTTTAGTTCATGATATTCATATACAAACATTAAGAAAATTTCCTATAGAACAATGCTCAATAAATTTTTTAGCTTATCAAAAAAAAAACAAACATTAAGAAAATATTGAAACAACGATAAACATAATTGAATGATAAGTTTGATACAAATACCAGTCAAAAGTGTGAATGATGAAATACTTTGGTTCGTAACCTCATACAAGCTTCTCAATCTCCCATTTTCTCTCCAAAAGTGTCTTAACCTCTCTCAAAATGTGATCCCCTAACTTTAGTTGAGATCCCCCTTTTATATCTTTGGTCAAAATCTAATTAAAATGGGAAATCGCAAATGTAAAAAACGTCTCAGAAACAATGCACGGTTCGACGTACGAGGTACACATAACTGTGCATTTTTAGTAACCTTTCACGATTAGATACACGACGTGCAAATACCCAGTGCAAATTTATGGCGCCTCTGTCCAACATGCACGGTTAGGCGTACGGGGTTCACCTAACTGTACGCTTCTTCCCAACATCAAATCCTTCATCAAAGTTGTAAATCTTAATTTGAACTCCCTTCGATTTGATATGTAACGGACGAAAATCGAAGTTCGGATAAGAAAGTTATGCTCTTCGGAAGATCAGCTAGACTCCATAACTCCTTAGACATTTTTTTCTCCATTTTCACCCTTTTTTCGCTCCAAATTCCTTAATACCCCTAAGGAGAGATCGCTGGCACAAATAGAAAGAAACACATTATATGCATAATCCCGAGACTGAAAAGCTCAAGAATGTAGGCTATAAACATCTAGAATAGATGCATTTCACGTTCACATCACATGCACACTTATATTCTGATCTCATATACATGATTCACCTTTCATTGCTTGCTATCTTGTCTCTATGGTGTTAACTCATGTTCCTCCTATTTAGTGACGATTCTTCTATATCTCGTCACTATATTCCATCTAGAGGTCGTTGTTGCTCCACCCCTAATGTCCAGACCTTTTTCACCTTTTTTATCTTAATGGTTATAAAATTTGGGTATGTTGATATTTTTCTTTGTATGCTCCTCTTGTTATGATAGCCTTGAGGCTGAGTTGTCATGTCAGCGCTCACGTCTACTGTTGGTTCATTTTCATGTCTTTTCAGATTGTTCTCCTCGTTGGGATTGTCAAGAGGCTATGCTATCATGTTAATGCTCGTCTTTCAGGCCTGTAACAAGACCATTATCTTCTTGTATTCCTCTTTTTACCTCATGAGGGATTTTATTTTAAATTTACATTGTTGATAAAAAAAAATACACACGTACCTTTGTTTTCATTATCTCTAAATGCGTTTAGATTAAGATTAAACGTGATGTAAAACCATAACTATATATAACAACATAAATACTTGGAAATACAGAAAAGCACCATCAAACTACGTTAGACAAGGACATGATATTGGTCAATGTACTAATATCATGCACACATCATAGAGGACAATATAATAATATTATAATTCGCGAGAAAAAATTTGATACGAGGGAGGGAAGGGAACTCGAAATTCAACATATACAATACAATACATAAGTCACGTATAATATAATATGTGCAGCAGAAAGAAAATCATATCTCCATCATATGAGTCATATGACATTCTGGTCAAGTGGCCATATTATTTTTCGTCAAATATATATTTTAGTATCTCAAAGTTGAATATAGACACAATACTTTAATAATTGAAGTTTACTTAGTAAAAAATAAGTCAGTAAAATATTTCAGAAAAGGTAGAAACCTATCTAATGAGGAAAAATCAAATAGAAACCTCTCTTTAACATAAAAACCATGTGAACCAATCCAAGCCATTCATTTTAAATATGGATGGATGAGACGCAATTGAGTTGTTGACTGCAAAAAAAATAGCATTTTTTTAGTAAGTGTAAGGGCTTTTTAGTAAAGCCATCATATTTTTTTTATCAATTCACTAAATTAATTTTTCCCGATTCGTTTGAATTCCGATTGGCTTCAAACTTGCGCCATTAGTTTTATTTTTTAAGGGCTTTCTATCAAGATCAGTCATGAATGTATTTTGAAGAACGAAAAAAAATTATTTCGGGGCTGATTTTTAGAAAAAAGTTAAGTCTGGGTAATTTTTATCAACACTATACATTGGGTTTATCAACACTATACACTGGATTTATCAACACTGAATACTAGTTTTATCACCTCATTTTCCAAAATCAAACATGATTTTTATCACATCATCACATGTTTTTTTATGAACACTAAGCACTAGTTTTATCAACACTAAACACTATGTTTATCATTAAATTACATGTGTTTTTATCATCCCATCACATGTTTTTTTATCAACACTAAACTCTAGTTTATAACCCTTATTTCGGGGCTGATTTTTTAAAAAAAGTTAAGTCTGGGTAATTTTTATCAACACTATACACTGGGTTTATCAATACTATACACTGGGTTTATCAACACTATACACTGGGTTTATCAACACTGAACACTAGTTTTATCACCTCATTTTCCAAAATCGAACATGACTTTTATCACATCATCACATGTTTTTTTATGAACACTAAACACTAGTTTTATCAACATTAAACACTATGTTTATCATTAAATTGCATGTGTTTTTATCATCCCATCACATGTTTTTTTATGAACACTAAACTCTAGTTTATCACCCTTATTTTTAGTTGAACATGATTTTTATCACCTCATTATCTGTTTTTTATCACCCCAGTACATGTTTTTTTTATCAACATTTAGCACTAGTTTGATACCCCGATATAAAAAATTTATTAGTGATGATTTATCAACACTCAACATTGTTTTTATCACCCCAATATAACTTTTTATTTTCGTGCTTCAAAATATATTCACGGCTGATCATGATTTAAAGTCATTGGGAAAAGAAAAATATTGGCGCAAGTTTGAAGCTAATCGGAGTTCAAACGAATCGGGAAATATTAAATTAGTGTATTGGTTAAGAAAAAAATGGACACTTGTCCACATGGCATCATGTTATTACAATTATGCCCTTACTTGTGTGAGAAATGATGAAAGTGTCGTGAATTTGGGTGGAATTGGGGTGATGATGTGGCATCATGGTGAATATTAGATCTTAGGTGTGTGTGGCTTGGATTGGTTCACACAGTTTTTAGGATAAGAGAAGTTTCTAGCAGATTTCTCCTCCCACTCTAACTACCTATTATTTAAAAATATTAAATGAAATATATAAATTATTAGTCATAAACTATTGTTCGTAAAAACTAAAAAAAAATTATCGAAAGATAGTAGTTTTATTATTAATCAAAGAAAAGCGCCAGCACAAAGACAAGATTCCTCGAAAGGTCCTTTTTCACAAACTTTATAACAATTCATCGGTGTCACAAACCAGTTTTATAAAAATAGTAAAAAAAAAATCTAATATTGTCGAGAACCGTTCAAAGTGGTGCCTAAACGATGTTTGATCCTATGAGATGACTCTATTTCGTGACGACTACGACCAACCTAATCTCAACAGTGCCAAGGGAGGACATGCTTATACCAAAGACCCTCTCGAACATGGTCCCTGAAGCCTTGGGTAGCTACTTATTCTCGACATGTTCGTGAGGAGACAAATTGACAAAGGCACTCATGCTTGATTTACTTCGGTGTAATTTGAGTGCCGTTTTTCCATTCAAGAAAAATAAAGGAAACAACTTTGAAACTTCGACCAGGTAGTAATTAATATTTATTAAATGTTTGGGAAATTGAGTAGTCATCACAGGTTGAAATTTCAACCTAGAGAAAGTGTAACCATCTTATTGTATATAAATGGAAACATCACGGTACCGAAGAGATCAAATAATACAATCAATATGAGAAGCAAGAGCAACTTCTGTGTCTTTCTCTTCCTTTTGGTTTTATTTACCCCATCATCATCCCTTCTAGTAGACGTTGAAGGTACAAAAGATGGTGGGTTTATCAGGTTGATGACGATGAGAAGGATATTAGCAAAAGGCCCCACTCCTGTTCCTCCTACTCCTTCCATTGACGTTAATGGTAGCACCTCGCCGGGGTCACCTCACGCACGTCGGCGTTGACTTCACACACACAGAGGCAGGTAGGGAGGTGAAGGAGGTCGTTGGTTTTGTTTTTATTGAGATTGATATTGTTTTGAGTCGTTCTTGTTTCTTTGGAAGGGTTTTTGTTTGTAACTATGTTTCCGAATCTTGTTGTTTTGACAGGTTTCTTTCCCTCATGATCCGACTTGGACAGTAAAGATCTTTATAATACATCGCTGATGAAAAAAAATGTGTGTGGTGAGCAGTCCTTGTAGCCGGAGGGAAACAGTCTTAAACATGCAACTCCTCACAAGAATTTATATATTGGTGTGAACATTACACAAATAACATGTGTAGAAAGCGTTAGTTAGTCAATCCACCGATCGCTTAATGTTTGTGGTTCATTGATGCCATAGCTTGGTAGCATGCATTCATTTTGATAGCCAGATAGTGTTATCCTGATCATTATAACTCATAAGGATATTTTTTTAAAACGGACTAAAGAGTAAGAACATAGAAATTGTTTGTGTTGTCACTTGGACTCATCTCACTCATGAGTCATGGCCACTACTCGTCTTGTTGACATATACCTTCACCAAGTCCCCCCTCGGTCAAAAAAAGATTCTTGTGTAGTTTTCAAACTGAGCTCGGTTCATCAACAACCACCTTAAACTAAGTGGTTATCAGAAATAAAGAAGATTTAATCAATCAAACTTAATCACTCTAATCAGATAATATATTTTTTTTGAGAAGAAATGGAAATATTCATTAATAATAACTTAACTCGGGGACCCCCCAATGGGACGTCTCCGTACATAATCCAAACTGGAATAATTGAAAAACAAGTGCATAAAGAGTAAATGTGCTCATTAGCATAATAGTAGGTCGGGGATTTAGGACTGCGGTAGCATCCGGAGATACCGATACAGTGTACGCCAACCAAAGGAACTGATCGAGCAGACCAGACGATAGGTAAACAGTGGTGGACCCATTACTCCCCCGGTATGTCAGCGTGCGTCGTCCTCCCTTGCATGATAGTGGTAGGGCTCCTGAACGCGGGAATGCTGACCCCGAAGTGGTAGGAGAGTAACCTGTCAGCTGTTGGTGGTACCAATGCCACCAGTACACCAGGGAGAAGGTACAGCCGACCAACCCCTCCCTGGCCCCCTTCCAACTCATTCCTGGAGGCGAGGGTGCTTGGAGCCCCCCGCCGCTGTAGTTGAAACCTCATTGGACGCCGCCGAGTCCTCTTCCTCCTTCGGCTCCTCCTCCCTCACCAGTCTCTTGGTCCCAGACAGAGACGGGGCCACTTCCCTTGCCATCCCCGCAGCTCGGTCCTCCTCGACCCCTGCATGTCTGCGCCCCCACCAGCCCGACCCCTCCGGCCTTCCTGGTGTTCGTGGGGCCTCTCTAGCCCGAACACCTCTGTCCGACCCCCCTGCACCTCTGTCCGACCCACCTAAGTAGGTCCAGTTCGTCCCCGGGGTGGCCTTCCCATGCTTCGCCTTCTCCAAGGAAGATCGCGGGTCTCCAGGTGCTCGTAGGGATACACCCCTCGAGCTGCCCACAACCGGGCAGACCGGGAAGAGGTGACCCGCACAGTAGCACCCGAAGCAATGTTCAGGTAGAAATTCATAAGAAATAAGCAGGCGAGTCCGTACCTGCGAGACAGAAAGGCGGAACCAAAGCTGACTCTGCAGAGGAATCCTGATATCAGCCCTGATCTGAACTTTCATGAAGTCCCCCCAGCAAAGCCCGTCCTTATCCACATCCACGCCTTGGCAGACGCCCAGTGCGTTGCCAACCCTGAAGCCCACATCCCTCGTCCAGGCCCCCAATGGTAGATTTGAGACCCGCGCCCAAACCGAGAAATGGTGGAACTGCAAGTCACTAACCTACATATGTGCCCTCAGGTCTGTGAACAATACCAGAGAGTCTCTAAAGGACCAGGGCTCACCCAGCAGAACCCTCTCCCTTTCCTTGGCCGTCCTGAAAAAGAAGGCCACAAGGCCACCTTCCAGTGGCTTTGCCTCGACCTTCATCCCCCAGAGGTCCTCCATACGCGCCACCACCGACTTCCAGAACACAGACTTGGAAGTCAGGACCTTTGCCGCCAGCGCGTACTTGTAGAGATTGCTCCTGCCCGTAACCTCCTGAACGGGGACCACGACTTCCCTAATCCGCATAGCCCCCATCTGCCGATCCAACTCCCCCTGTGTCCCCCTATCGATCCCAGTAGCCACCCGTGCCTCGCCCCCAGGAGACGAGACCGGCACCCGAACATGCCCGGATCTTGGATTCACCTCGCTCGGCCCACCTTGATCAGCCGGACCCGCCCCATATCGGGCGACCCACTCCGCTACGTCACCCACACCGCCCCGAGTCCAGCCCGGGTGAGGGCCCAGCCCAGGTCGCGGATGAGCAGGCCTACGGGCATCAGACATGAACCCTCGGCCCAAACCCGCCTCTTCCCTGACCCGGTCTGGCGAAACCCTAGCCGCCATCGGCTCCTTCCCTTGCCTTCGTCGCCAAGTCATCCCCTCCGGCGGCGCCCTCACTGCCGGCACCGCCTCCTGCATCGGTGACCCCGTCCTCGCCCCCACACCAGCCATGGAGTCCGAGGAGACCATCACAGGATCTTCTCCCGTGCCATGCAGAGCCTCCACGGCCACAGCCCCGCTCCGTCCCGTCCCGCACCCAATCCCGCCACCGCCCAGCCGGCGTGGCCTAGGCCCTCTCGCCACCGTACGCCGGAGCGTGGGTGGACCAGTTCGCAGCCGGCCACCCACCACCCCGCCCTCCTCCGCCACCGGGGTAGCCGAGAATTGCATCACCGGTGAGTTCGACTCCCGTCCCGACAAGGTCCCGTCCGAGAGCACCGGCGTGTCCTCCTCCACCGGCGTCAGCTCCTCCCCTGGCGTCTCCTCCGTCGCAGCCGCAGAATCCTGCTCCGATTCCTCCGCCGGCTCGACCCACCTGTGCCCGATGACAGCCTCCACCATCGGAGGATCAGTCTGCTCGCCGGACACCTCCAGACGCGGCCCCCAGTGGACAACGCCCTCCCCACCATCCTCACCATGCAGCACCATCCTCGAAGACTCCATGGAAGACGGCGGACTCGCAAAACCTGCACTCCAGTAAAAAGCCCTAGCAGAGACCTAGGGAGAGAGAGCGGCTGCGCTAGATTATCACCTTTTATCTAATCAGATAATATGATTTAGTCAATCAGAAAAAAAAAAGTATTAAGTTCACTTTTCTTTTAGCATATATGAATTTTATTAGATAGGAATCAAAATACAGATGTAATAAAAAAGAAAAACATAATTAAATATGCAACATAGATATACGAAATAAGAATAAAAGGTAAGATTTGTGTCATGTTCCGTAAACTCTAGGCGTTAACCTTATAAATAAACATCGGTTATTTTAGGGATAACTAAAGATGACCGATCTCCAAGAGGGACGATCCCTATACTGGTGGTTGTTCAATATCGGCTTGTAATATCATTCCTTGACTCGACCTGAGAGTATTGGTACCAACTGGTACAAGGCGTTGGAGGTGAACACGAGCATTCAAGGAGAACACCAAGGAATGGGAGAATCGGATGGTCGGGTTTGGAACGACCTTGACAAGGTGAGGTGTGCGTTCCCCCACATACCTCGTTTCTCGATCATTAACTCATTGGCCCTGGCGAGGTTGTATATAACAGACCTCGCATGATTGTTTCTGGTAGTGGATATGCTTTTTCGTGGGTCAACGCAAAATAGCATCGTCGATATTGTATCCTTTGGCATCAGCATTCCAAAGGAGGCCCTATCCATTTCCAGTGTTGTTCCTGGATCGTACCCTAAAACATCTCCTAGACGTTCTAAATATGGTCAAGGGGCTGTTGGGGGCCTGGATTGTTGGTGAGGTCATCACATATCGGTCCATAGTTGTGCATCACCTACGTGTCATGCTATCGGCGGGACCTGTACAGTCGGGAATGACACACCATCATCATGTGGTGACCACAAGCACAAAAACGACCACTTATGACATTCATACATGTATACCTTGAGGGGGAAAGGGATCGTTTCGTGGAGATTGCGATCCGATGGCGCTTTTGTTCGTGAGACGTGTCGGCTCAACAACTACACTTGTGTACTATCTAGTATTGTTGGTGATCCAAGGGGGATTTCAACATCCTCCCATATCTGCTCGTCCTGTAGAGCCGAACATTTCTCCCATTCGCGAAAGTAGATCCTAATCTATAGAGAGTACCTCCTGCGGAGATTTTCAAATATAGGATTCCATGGTAGCTTGATGCCCTCTTCTTCCCCGTCCCTTCGGTGAAAGGGTCGGTCCATGGTGCGTGTTAGGATACATGGGACAGGGAGAGGGAGACGTAGGAGTGACGATGGCGAGTTTGCTGGTTGAAGGGTCAACATCCTAGTGAACGATGACAGTTGTGGAAAAAGTGTGTGAGGCTTTTAACGATGGCTTCTTGAGATAGTTTCATATGTCTCCAGATTCTATCATTCCAGGCCATAGCGATGGGAGTTTCGGGGCATTCTGGGGTGGTAGGTGGGGAGGGCGAGGTCGATGTTAGGGAAACAACAATCGGAGGCAACGGTCATAGATTGGAACAAAAGAAGGCGAGAGGAGAAGAGAGAACCATAGAGGCTGGAAAAAATTATAGTAGTTCATTTCTTAATTAGATTGGTAAAGGATTAAATAGGTGATTCGTACACTACTGTCATCCCTAACGGAGGTCACACGACAACCACCGATGTTAATCGCCCAAACTGAAACAGGCTCGGAAGCCACGTGTTTTGGGGTAGTTTCAACCATCCCCGTCACCGCCTTCAGATGCATCTTGCTCTCCAATCACATATGGTGGTGTCCCTGTTCCTCTACATCTCTCGGTGAGGCTAACTCCAACCTCTTTGCATGGGATTTCCCAGTTAGGGTTTGACCCACGACATCACGAGCAAGCACCCTCGACATTGGCATGCTCCTCCACCAATCTCTCCCTCTCACCGTTGATGTCATCCCTTGTTAGGAACACCCCTCCAACGAGAATTGTAGGGATGCTCCTTGGCCATGGACGAGGACACTGTTATTGAGGTCCCGTTCACTCTGGTTGCTCTAAAAGGCTTGCATGCAGGAGATTTAATGTGGTCAGTAGGTTGCTTACGAGCCGACCATACAAGAATAATATCATGTTGAACGTGGTCACTAAAGATAGGGGTAGCTTTCCAACATGGCTTGTGATTAAGGATATGGAGCTGGCAATGTTCGTGTTCTATTTTGACTTGGAGCTTCGATAAGACCCCGCTGATTTTAAGGGATATCAATGAACCATTGGGGGTGTCAATCCTCCGGCTGGATCAGATCAAATTATGGGTCCAGGCTAGGGCCATCCCGTCTTTGATCATGACCTGAGCTACGGGGACTCTAATAGAAAACACCTTAGGAGATTGTGTGTAGGTCATGTGTGATCAATGTGGATACTGGTGTGGAGGAAAATTTTCGGTTTGGTTTTTGATGCTTCTTAATCGCCCGCTCTAACGCCCGATGGTGCTCCATTTTCAAGAATCCCGACAGTCGGTAAGGGTGAGTTGTACCTACGAGAGATTTCCGATGTTTTGTTTTAATTGTGGGCGTATAGGCATGCAGTTCAAGAATGTGATAGGGAGACTCCGGGAATTATCATATTTGATCTGCCTTTGGCGGTGGATAAAATACATACGTTGGGACAAAATTTTGCGGCAGAATAAATTAAAGCCCCCAACCAGCATCTGAAGTGCCTCCATGCTTTGAACATGTGACACCAAACATCTTAAATACCGCCCACCTTAACACACAAGTAGGAAGCTTGAGTGAGACTTGGGATCGAGTTATTTCCCATTCAGGAGGGATTGTTGATCCTTTGGCGAGACCCTTACACCCATTAGTGGTTGTCCTGGCTAGGGATGTGGCCAAGAAGAGGACATCTGTAGAGGAACCATTGGAAGATTAGACGATGATTGGCAAACAGTCTCGCCAGATCCAATGATTGGTGAACAGAAATTCAGGGCCCTAGAGAGGGATGGGACCCCGAATCTAGGTTAGATTCTTCTACCTTCTGTTGAGACTTCTGTTCGATCTTAGTCCTCACGAAAAATGAGTCATAACCATGGGATCAAGCAGTGTTTAGAAATCATCCTATACAGAGTCCTTTCAGTTGGTTATGTCTTTACAATTTTTCTTTATCGAAATTCATGTTGTCATTTCAAAATTGAATTTGTGTTAGACAACTGTTTCAAAACTTATGAACGGAAGACCGAGATCGTTCGTTTTTTATTGACTCTTTTTTATCAATTAAATAAGAATATTTTCCGTGCAAACATATGTAATAAAAATTGGTCATGGAGCTCTTTTGAATGCGCTATTCAAAATTGGGTAAAGTAGTCGTAACCAAGCAGTCCCGCTGATCACAGTTTGAATATACTTCCCTTTGAAAATTCAACCCCACATTTCAAACTTGATAGAGAATATATATATATATAATTTGGACACGTTTCCCTTTGAAAATTCAACCCTCATTTCACACTTGAAAGAGACTTACATATATGTATATAGGAGTAGAACGTATGGAGAAAGAACATATGAGTAAGTGATCAGAAAAGATCAGAATGAAGAGCAGCAAGAATATGTGTGTGTTTCTCTTCCTCTTGATTTTGGTCATGTGGTCGAGTGAAGGTAGTAATAAAAAGTGTGGGTTTATGGATACGAGAAGGATGTTAATAAAAGGCCAAGTCCCTCCTTCTGGTCCAGCTTACGGTAGCAGATCGCCTACAGCTCCTCATGGAAGTCGACGGCTTCTGTCGCCTACAACTCTGGTAGCAAGTCCCACTTTCTAGTTCAGCCACCACATACTACACTTCTTCAACACCTTTTATCTCTTATGCTCCTCGTGTAATTGTATATGTCTTGGCCTTTATTATTTAAGCAAGTTTTGAATCGAATTTTAGATCATTTATTCTACACTATGATTCTATTATATATAAGGGTTCGTGTCGATCGTATGATCACAATTTTCCGTTGGTATTGTTTGGAATATGGATGGCAACAAACAGGTATGGGACTGGTTCATGATCCCCACTCTCAGCCTTGTGTCACGGACCCGACAAGTTCATCATACACTTTGTTCTCATCCTAATAGGGATGGAGATTCCCCCAACCCGCCCCCAAAAAATAAATAAATTTATATTTGAGTTAATTATCTTTAGTACCCTTCATATATGGGTAACACTCTTTTAATACCCTGATGTATTGGTAACGCTCTAGACATAATTTTGGTCAAGTATAATACACACAAGAAGTATGGCTCTTACTTGGTTTACGTGCCTTGCCCTTCCCCCACCTCCTCCCTCCTTAACCCCGGCCACCGTCCAACCCTAGTTTGTTTTCTCTCCTCTCCCCTCTCCAGAATCTTATCTTCGCACCGCCCTCACTGACTCCTCTTCCTCGCCACTCATGCCTAAGTACACTGATGAGGAACTAAGGGCCCTTGGGTCGTCTCCGACTTTCAGATTCGGCTGGTCTCCAAATGGAAAAACCAGGTTTCTTAATGGAAAGAAGTATTGGGGGGCGACGGACCTCCCTCCCAAACCCCATCTTCCTCGTCATCCCTCCATGCCTCGCCCGAATCTTACCCACAACCCCCACCACTGCCACCCCTCTTCTTAGTCTTTCTATGCAATCTGCCCACATTAATCACCCAAGACCAAATTCGAACCCACTTTGGGGTTTATGGCCTCTTGCATGCGATCGATATACCTCGCTCCAGGATCAAATCTGGTTTGGTGATGGCTTTCCTCCATTTATCTTCAAAAGAATCCGCAGAACAAACCATTGCCGAGTTCCAAGATAGGCCTTTCAAAGGGTCCCGAATCCGGATCACCAAATCAACCAGCTCTCCTCCCCGCCTAACAAAAGTTGGCGTCGCCAATCCATCCACAGGCCTTCACTCCGGCCACCCTTCTAAACCCCAGCCAAGTCCTCATCCCTCTTCCCCAAACCAAAGATCTCTTCCGCTCCAAAACACTTAGAATCTCCACCCCCTCTCTTAGCCTCGACCACACCTCAGCTTTGATTTGGAACCCTGAATACCTGGTCCGAAGACTACCTCCACACCTGCCTTCTGGGGATTGCTCACTCGGATGAAGATCTCTTGGGAATCAAGACTGAGATGGCAATGGAGGAGGTGCATGATTTGGCTCTTATTGATCTGGGCAACCGAATTTTTCTCATCTCCGCAACAGAGAGCTCCTTCCCCGAGAGGTTTGGTCCCAACTCAATCCCCTTCCTGGAAAGATGGTTCACCATCGTGCCCAATAGTATTCCGTTCATCAAAGCGGGAGGCTTCTATCGTTGGATCGAGTTCGAGGGTATCCCCTTGTCGGCCTGGAAGAAGCCTCTATCAAATCCCTCGCTAGCTCCGACGGTAATCTGTTCACATCCACCCCCAGTCCACCTCAAACGAGCATGTTCAGAAAGCTTTCGCCTTAGTCAATCGCCTGCTCCCCGATCAACTGCACACGCTCTCTCAGCGTGGAAGGCTTGAACTTTCCAATTAAAATTTCCAACATTCGCAGTTCAAGGGTTCCAATTGTTAATCGTTGGGAAAAAGAAGGGTCAATTTCCTCAGAATCTCCTTTGCTATCAGCTTCGCCCAGAGCAAAGAATCCTTCATCCACGCCGGAATCCTCCTCCGATTCCGGGGAAAATCTCATTCGTAATGATCAGAGCAGCTCCCAAGATTTACCCGCGCACGTGTCAGCCTCGGCTTCCGAGTCGCCCCCACGTGTATAACTCAAATCGCCGCCATCTCTCAAGCCCTGTGAAAGGAAATCACATCTCCAATTTCCCATCTGATCCACCCAAAGTCCCTTCACCTTCTGAGGCCCACTCGATGGAATTTCAGAATGCCCTGCTCCGACCCAAGCCCAATATCTCTTCTACCACACTCTTGAGCCCAAAGCTGACCTCAAATGCCCCTCTTGAGCCCAGCATTAACTCCTCAAAACTCATTCCATCTGAAGGTTACAGAAAGTCGGAGATCTTAAGGGCCAGGTCCACTCCCAACCTTTTGACTCTCCTTCCATCCTCGCAAGCAACCATTCACATTCCCGACCAGGCAGTTAATTCTGATTTAATGGAGGCGCAAAAGGCTTGAGAGTTATGCAAAAGAGTCGGTTTCACTTCCAAGGATTCCAATGCCGAGGTGGTCGAACTATTTCACAACATCCTCCAGCCAAAGACACCCCCATCCTCCACGGTAATCCCATCCCCAAATCTCTCCCCTTAACCAAATCATGATCATCCTTTCTTGGAATGTCAAGGGTTTAAACTCTGACCAAAAGAAAAAAGCTCTCAGACTCACCATTCAAACAGCCAGACCCAATCTTATCCTCCTCCAAGAAACCAAATTAGCAAAAATACCACCTTTATTTCTCCGAGCTTATGGCCTGCAAGCAGATTGGGAATTCATTTTCTCCCCTGCTTCGAGCGGTCTCCTCTGCATCTGGGAATCCAATTCCTTCAACTTGGTTGCTTCTTATGAGTTCCCAAGATTTATTGTTCTACATGGCCTTATGGGAGATAATAGAACCATGTGCACAATCTACAATGTCTATGCCCCATGCTCGATTACTGATAAAAAAAACCTCTAGTGCCAACTACAGGACTCGATCCTTGTTTTATCTAACCCTTTTCTTCTTGCAGGTGACTTTAACTCAGTCATGCATCCCTCCGAACGATTCTCTGAATGCTCTTCATGCCCTGCAGACATTGAGACTTTCGATAGCTTCATCTCAATCATTCATGCAATCGTTCCTCCTCTCGTAGGCCATAACTTTACCTAGTTCGTAGAGACTCGAAAGCCAGCTAACTCGACAGGTTCCTTCTCTCCGAAAATTTTGCCTTGGAATTTCCTTCATGTGTGGTCGAATGCTTGGACAGGCTTCTCTCTGACCATAAACCCATTGTGCTTAAACAAGGGCTTCGAGATTGGGACCCCCGTCCTTGCAATATCCTCAATATCTGGCTTGAGCACTCCAAGTTTCTCCCAACTGTCAGCCTCTTCTTGAACTCCTACAAAGCTCATAGGGATGAGAATTTCAAGCTATGGAGCAAACTGAAGCTTCTAAGGTGGGACTTAAGCCAATAGAAGCATCTAGTCTTTGGCAATGTGGAGTTCAACATTAAGGCAACTGCTTTGGAAATCTCAGACTTGGATGCGATCATTGAGTCCCGATCTCTGTCCCCTGAAGAGATCTCGTCCAGGTCAAATCTACAAGCCTCTCTGATAAAGTTGATGAAGCTTCATACGAAGTTGTGGCGCCAAAAATCTAGGGCCCTTTGGCTCCCGGCCGGAGACTTGAACTCTAAGTTCTTTCAAGCCCATGCCAACCGTAGGGCCTTTAAAAACAATATTGTCTGTATCTCAACTAAGGAAGGAATTGTCTCGGATCCTGATCAGATCAAAACTTTGGCCGCATCTTTTTTTGCAGACCAGTTCTCGGATAAGTTGCACAAGGATCTCAACCTCCCCAAACTCCTTTTCAAAGACATCTCTAGTGAGCAAGCCGAGTCAATTGAAGCCTCCTTCTCGGAAGAAGAGATTTTGGATTGTGTTTGCAATTTGAACGGGGATAAAGCTCAAGGTCCCGATGGCATATCCCTCAAATTTTTCCAGAAGGCTTGGCACATAGTTAGGCTAGACGTTCTCAACTTCTTTGAAGAATTTCATCAAACTGGGAAGTTGGGTAAGGGATTCAGTTCCTCCTTCATCGCCCTCCTACCTAAAATCCCTTCTCCGGACAACTTCAGTCACTATAGGCCGATAAGTCTGCTCTCAGCTCCCTACAAAATTCTCTCCAAGTTATTGGCTTCAAGACTGAAACCACTTGTCCCTCTCCTGATTAGCGACTTTCAGTCTGCCTTTGCAAGAGGTAGACAATTGGTCGACTCGTTTCTGGTTGCCAACGAGCTCATCAATTATTCGAAATCAAGAAAGCTCAAAATCATCTTCCTGAAACTCGACTTCTCGAAAGCCTTCGATCGTCTTACATGGTATTACTTACAAAGAGTCTTGTCCAGAACGGGTTTTGGTCCAAGATGGAAAAAATGGATGAATTCTTGTGTCCGCTCTCATGCCTCGATTCTCATCAATAGGTCTCCATCCCCGGAGTTCTAGTCTTCTTGCGGTGTTAGGCAAGGATGCTCTATATCTCCTTTTCTCTTCCTCTTGGCAGTCGAGGGCATACACTTGCTATTGGAGGAGAGTGAAAGTATGGGCTTAATTAAGGGGGTCTCTCTTCCAGGTTTCTCGAATTCCATCACTCATCTTCTGTACGCGGACGACACCTTATTGTTTTTACAAGCGGATCCACAGGTTCTATCCAATTTAAAGGCTTTTTTGATTGCTTTCCATCTTGCCTTGGGTTTGGAGATAAATTTTGCTAAATCGCAGCTCACCTTGCTTAATGGCTCATATATTGAAGCTAATTTTCTAGCCACATTGCTTGGTGTCCCGCAGGGCCCCTACCCTTCTCGTATCTGGGCTTCGCTCTTGGCGCAAACCCGAGGTTAGCATCCACTTGGGCCCCGGTTGTAGCCAAATTCAAACAGTCCATGGAACTTTGGCAGGCAAAACGCATCTCCTTTGGTGGTAGGCACTGTAAGACCCGCTTCCGGTCGAATCGGTAACTCCGGAAGTCACTCGGGACTTTTCCGGAAACCAAACGAAGTAGCCATTATCAGGGTTGGCTTCAGGGGAGAAAACCCTTTCGTTTGAGTATAATATTGGATAAAGTCAATTTTGGTCAAAACGAGACTTTATATCGACTAAAGCTTCAATTTTAAAAGTGCTGGAAATTAATTTGGAAATTTAAATGACCTAGGGGAGGACACATGTCTATTTGTGGTTGAAGGAGAGAAAAAGGATAGTCATTGTCCCTTTTACCCTCCCAAAAGCTCCTACATGGGTTTCTAGCTCAAGGGCTTTTAGTCATTTACTACATCTAGGGATTATATTGGATTGGAGAAGCAAAATCATTTCATTTTTGCTTGTGGTAGCCGAAATTTGGAGAGGAAGAAAGGGAGAAGAGCTCCCATGGAAGCTTGAAGGAAAATCAAAGGAGAAGGAGCCCTTTGGAGTCTTCCTCTAGCCTCCCACCCTCAAAAACACTAGCTTCTTCTTCATCTCCACATCCTAGAGGTAATGGAACTCTCAAATCCTCATTCTTCTTCATCTATTTTCTTGGGTTTTGGGTGAAAGGTGCTAGATGATGTTGGGGATGATGGGAGATGGTGTTGATGAAGAGCTTGGTGAAGTTTTTGTTGAGAAATCAATAGTTGTTGGAAATTTTGAAGTGGGTTTGATTTGATGAATCTTTGGAAAACTTGTTTGTGTGTTGATTCCTACCATGGGTAGAGGAGTATTGATGGTTTTGGACTGTTTTGGGGGTTGGAAAGGGTAATTTTCTGGGTTTGAAGGTATTTTTTCGGAGTTTTGGAGCTGGAGGTTGAAGAAGGGCGAATCTGCCCTGGTGCGTCACGGATCCGTGACGGATCCCGTGACGGGCGGCGTCACGGCTCCGTGAGGAAGTCCGTGACGGCACTCGTCACGGCTCCGTGACGGTAACCGTAACGGGTAGCCTCACGGATCCGTGACCAGGTCCGTGACCCACCAGAGTGGGGGTTCCTTGGGGGTTTTTCGAAGGTTTTACTTCTTGGTTTTGAGCTGAACTTTGGAAGGGCTTTGGGGGTCTTCCTTGCTGTTTAAGTGGAGCCTAATTAGTGTTTCTTTGTGTCCAAGACCTTGGGGATCGAGCTAGAGGAGCAAGGATCACACCGGGACCCGAAGGAGGAGCGAAGTGGTGATCACCGGACTTCACCAAAGCATTGAAGAGGAGGACCTTGAGGTAGGGAAAGCCTTAACCTCTCGTTTATGATGCCTAGTATGCATGCTAAGTTAATAAAATTGGAAAATGTCCTAGACATGCATATAGGATGCGGAGAACTAGCTTAATCGTCTTTCAATTGCTAATAACCGGAGAGTCTAGTGGTGACCGATTAGGATGCCAATCACTAGTGTAATGCGCTTTCAATACTTGGGATATGATTGTCTGGTAGAGGAGCCTTGGCAAAGCCCTCGGATTAGTTGCGTGATAGGATCACATGCTTGGTCGTTGATTACTTAGTGGATAGGCTAAAGAGTCTAATGAAACTAGTGAAATTGCATGCTTGGATGCTGTTTTGAAGGCTTTATGATTTAGTTGATCATACTCGTACTTTCTCGTTGATTGTATTCGAATGATTACTTGATTTTCTTGATTGGTTGTTGGGGGTATCGAGTATGACTGGTGGTGCCGAGCGGTGCAATCAGGTGATCGATGCCCCGGTGGTTCGAAACTAGTAAGTGAACGGTAAGTTGGAATTGTGTTTTGGTGTGCTATGGTTGCGTGATTCGTGTACTATGTGTTGTGCTGAATTGGTGATGGTTGAGCCGTGTGTGGACTTGGATTGGTGGATGCTGAGCTTGTATTACTTCGTATTTCTGTTGAGTGCGTTATTCAATTATTAACTGCTTATTATTAAATTGCCCACGTGTGCGCTTCCTATGGGAGTATGGCCATGGGTTCCCGAGGATCTAAAATCCCTTGGAGACGTTTCTGAGACTTCCGACGATATGTGCCCTGAAGGGTGTTTCCGATAGTCTCAATGATATGCGTCTCCTCTGGATTGGAGGGAAAATCCGAGAGGACACGTAAGACGTGGATCGGGGGGTGGTGACCTCATGTGCCACGGCATTGTTTGGTTTATCTATTGTCTCCGATTGTTAAGAGTTACATGTTAACTTTATTAATGAATTTACTTGTGATGTTTTGAACTACCTTGTGGTTTGTGTTGGTGATTTATGGACCTTGTGGACATTGCCGTTAGTTCTTTGGGTTTTATGGTTCACTATGTTATGTGTTTTCCCTACTGAGCGTAAGCTCACCCCTATGTTTTACTGTTGTGTCTACAGGCTTGATTGAGGAGTAGAGGCTTGGGCGCTTCTCGTCGGGGGTACTTGATAGAGACTTCGCACTTTATATTTTTATGTTTTGAACCAAACTGTGGAGGATTATTATTACACCCCTTGAGGGTTATTTATGTTTGAATTACATTTTTGAGGATTCGAGTGGTTTATTGGATTTTTTTCTATAACTTAATTTAAATTGTCATCTTCTTCATTTAGTGTTTTATTAGTCATGCCTTGAGTCCGGGCAAGAACTGGATTTGGGGCGTGACAGGCACACCCTGATCCGCTCAAATTTAAGCTCAATTTTGGTCTTTCTCATGTCTCTTTACAAAGCTCCTTCCAAGGTGATCAAACAAATTTAGGCTATCGAACGTTCCTTTCTTTGGGGAGTCAAACCAAATCAAAGGCCCTTCTCTAGAGTAAATTGGAATCAGGTACAGAAACCTAAAGCAAAATGAGGTTTGGCCATTAGAAACCATGTTGAATTCAATCTCGCCCTCCTCTCCAAATGGCTTTGGCGTTTTGCTTCTGAGGAAAACCCTTTGTGGAACCGTGTTCTTTGTGTTGTCTACAGCTGGCCCTGTGACTCATGGGACTTATCGGCCTTGCTGTCATCCCGATGTTCGACGATCGTCTCCAACATTGTGAAACTGTTTCAAGATGGTAGGATCGCTAGTCTCTTTGGGCCGGATGGAATTCGTTGGGAACTTGGTTCGGGCTCTCATATCTCTTTGTAGTCTGATTGTTGGGCCAGCCCGGAGACCCTTGCTTCCCTCTATCCCCGATTATTCCTGCTCGCCTCAGATAAGGACGCACGGGTGTGCGATTATTGGTGCAACGATGCTTGGAATCCTTGCCTCCTGCGTCCCCTGTTAGTGTATGAGGAGGAATCTCGGCTGCTTCTCCTTCAACATCTCGCTCTGTTCCATCCATCCTCTTCCCCATACCGCGTTCGTTCGGTTCACGACTCCAAAGGGTTCTCGGTGAAGGCTGTTTACAATGAGATCCGAAATAACCTGGCTAGCCCCAGACTTCTTTGGTGTTCTATCCTATGGAGAACAAAACTCGCGCCCAAGATATCTCTCTTTGGTTGGCTTGTTGCACTAAACGATGTTCTGTCCAAGTCCTTCCTAGAGGAGTGGGGCATCCTCATCCCCATTGCCTCTGCTCTATGCTCTTTTTGTCGGTTCTCCTTTGAGGACAGCTCCCACTTGCTCCTGAATTGTCAGAGATCGTTCTCAATCTGGTCGACGATTCTTAACTGATGGAATCTCCGAGGCTGTCTCTCGTCCTCTCCCTTAGCCTTGATCCACCATTGGGGCGGTTTTGTGCATAAAGGTTTGGTAAAGCTTTGCTGGTTGAAGGTCTTATTCCTTGGTTTCTGGTTTATTTGGCTTTC
Source organism: Erodium maritimum (assembly GCA_963921825.1). Lineage (NCBI taxonomy): Eukaryota > Viridiplantae > Streptophyta > Magnoliopsida > Geraniales > Geraniaceae > Erodium > Erodium maritimum. Next base: position 11,296,062 of record OY997588.1, on the reverse strand, counting down.
TCGCAACTCCGCTATCTTCTCGGGTTGCCTTGAGCCGGTGGATTTGGTTCTCTACAGGATCCAGCTCTTCAGCTTCTCACTCTTAAGCCTAAAAACACCTAAAGTCTCCGGAGCAGATATGGAACGTTGGAAACTTGCTCCTTTGTCCTTCTTTTCTTAAGCTTTAGTCTTAATGCTTACTTGTTCGCCCCTTTGTGGGCTTGTATTCTGCTTCGGCCTCCCTTTAATAAAATCGTTTTTTTTTTGCGGATCAAAAAAAATTTGGTCAAGTTAACGCCATTTTGATGATATGTGACCAATTCATAAGGGGTATTAAATGTTATGTTACCAATACATAAGGGGTATTAAATAATCTGTGACCAATTCATAAAGGGTACTAAATGCGTGTCACCTTAATGTAAAGATTGTTATTAAACATTATAAGACTTTGGGTACCTACAAATATGTTACCAATACAAAAAGAGTACAAAAGGTAATTAGCCCTTATATTTTTTATATGTTTAAACATCTCCGTTTACCCATTATTTTATAAACTTTCAAAACGGGCTTACTTGATATTCAAAACCTATTACCTTAGTCAATTCAATTATGTTATACAAGTATATACTAGTACGGAGAGGACGGGGCATGACTTACTCGCCCCGTCCCCGTTTAATCTCGTAACCCCAAATCTCTCGTCTCATCAAGATCTAGGACTGGGATAGGGGTCGAGGTGTTTTGGCATCCTTCCACAAAACAATTAAATTCAATCGAGTATGGTTTACCTTTAAAGGTATGAAATCACTTTGATAGAACATCAGAAAAAGGGAGTGTGGGGTGTGAGCTTAGTGTGAAAGTACTCCCCTCTTTCAAAAAGTAGCCCCTTGGTTTTTTTTTTATCAGCATTTTTTTTAAACATCCAATCCTTCGAAATGAAGGGAGAGGACAAAGACAATACAAACCAACATTACACAGACAAATTGCTCAACCAAACATGGATGGCCTACAATCTTATGCCTAATTTTCCAGACATGAAGCAAACAAGAACAAAATACAGACACGAGCACTCCAAACCAGGGAGCCTCCAAACAGGTAGCTAAACAAGTAGCCCACCAAAACACAAAAACAGGTCTAGTACCTAAATAACCACCATGAAGTCCAGAACCAGAATTAAATAGGACAAAACACAAAAATAGGTCTAGTACCTAAATAACCACCATGAAGTCCAGAACCAGAATTAAACGGGACAAAAGCCCAGAACAACCAAACGGCCCAACAACAACAAACCCAGGTCCAACCAACAACAGCAATTACAAAGAAAGCGGACAACAAAAATAAAAAACTACAAAAGTAAAAACACATCGGATACCGATCCTCCTAGGGATGGAAAAATAACCCGAACCCGAAGGGTACCCAACGTACCCTACCCGATCGGGTAGGGTATTGACCGGGTATTTTTTTTAACCGGGTAGGGTATTACCCGTTGACCGGGTACATTGACTAGGTATGGGTAGGGTTCGGGTTTGGCCTTACCCGCCCCGAACCCTACCCGATTTTATATGTATATATATATATAAATAAATAAGTTCACAATTATAAACCTAATAATAAGTCAATTACAATTAAAAAGATGTACGATCGTAACTTATAAGTCCATAATGCCATACAATTCATTTGGGTTTACTGATTATCGAAAAGAAAAACTTGAAAATGATTACTTTTGCTTGGTTGCTACTTGATTTTAAGATTGTTGTATGTTGAGACTTGAGATGTGGAAAAATTTCTTAAGTTTCAAATTTTTTGCTAATTAAATTTAAATGGAATGGTTACTTAGTTCCCAATTCTTTTTGTCTTATAATCCACATATCATATGAACAAGTCGGGTAGGGTAATACCCAATCCAAACGGGTAGAGATCGGGTAGGGTATTGACTGGGTATTGACCGGGTATGGGTAGGGTATGGGTATTAGGTATGAAAATTGGGTAGGGTACGGGTTTCACAAAACCCGACCCATACCCTACCCATTGCCATCCCTAGATCCTCCCTCGAGCCCAACACCCTTGGTTGAAGGAGTCTACACTCAATCATATCAAAATATATTTTTTGAAAACTTCAATAAATAAGATAACGTACTTACATCTATATCCCTAACTAGTTGATTAAAATAGCATAATATATAACAAATATTTAATTTGTTTAGTAGTTGAGTGTAAGACTTTTAAAAGCCTACATTTCTGACTATATCCCAACCTCGTGATTCAAACTTATAAGTCTTCAATTATGCGTATAAAATGAGAACTTTATTGTTTAAAGAGAGGTCATTGCATAACAAAATGGGCATCGATATGAGTATCAATGGAAAGGGACTTCTTACATGTTGCATCCACATCCTTCTCTTTCTCTCGGTTTTGATTTTGTCCTTAACGTCCCAACAGCAATTAGCAGAAGCTGCAGTAGAGGTTAATGGAGGTGGAGAAGGAAGCAGCGCAGCAACCGTTGATTGGCATAATTTCGATACTATGAGAAGTTTATCACAAAGAGTTGAAGGTCCTCCTCCTGCGCCGGTTTTCGGTAGCAAATCGCCGAAAGCTCCTCATGGACGATGAAACGTTGGTTCGGGTACTCGTTTTGATAGTCGAATTAACTGATTTCGTTGTAATCTATGATTGAGTTCTTTCTTTCATCTTGATTGCAAATCATGAATTCCTTCTTTTATTGATAGTGTCTCTTTTTTATGATAAATAAGTACAGAGGTAACACCATAAAACAACTATCGTTCGACTTTTGTTTTCACGTTATAACTACAAACTTTGTAGTCGACCATATCACATCGTTGGGTAAAATAATTTTTGGATAACACCATAAAACAACTATCGTTTGACTTCCTAGTACAAATCAAAACTATAGACTTTCTTATCGTCCATAGCACACAGTCATGTTAGTTAAATTACCACAAACCATGAATTTTGTCCAAAAACACGGAATATTCTGTTCAAAACACGGAATATTCTATCCAAAAACACAGAATATTCCGTGTTTTTGGACGGAATTCATGGTTTGTGGTAATTTAACTAACGAGACTGTGTACTATGGACGATAAGAAAGTCTATAGTTGTGATTTGTACTAGGAAGTCAAACGATAGTTGTTTTCTGGTGTTATCCCAATAATTTTTTAAAAAAACATAATCTTCTGTGATGGTCCGTTAACGAGTTGCGTGTAAAAACGATAATACACTCAAATTTTGGTTAACTTTACAAAGTTCGTAGTTATAATTTGAAAACCAAAGTCGGATGATAGTTGTTTTATGGAGTTATCCCCAAAAAAACAACGATTTTGGTGATATTTCACAGAAGATAATGTTTTTTTGAAAATTATTTTACCCAAAGATGTGATATGGTCGACTACAAAGTTTGTAGTTATAACGTGAAAACGAAAGTCGGACGATAGTTGTTTTATGGAGTTATCCCATAAATATACATAAGCAAAATGTGATTCCTCGAATTCGGTCATGAACATTTTTTCATAAAAAAGTTATCACTTAATAATCACAACCAGCCAAAAAAGACAATTCCTCCAACTGTTTTTTACCAGACAAGAGCCAAAACATCGGCTGATAAAAGGGGTCATGCGGGTAGCTTCACCATTGATATTGCTAAACAAAGTAAAGAAGGAACGTGGATATTTAGCAAGCGAATTGTGAAAAAGGATGTTGCCAACTCCCCAGTTTTTGAATCCCCACAACATGTTGAGGTTGAGGATGACGTGGAGGATAGCGAGAATGAGATTATTCCTGAAGCGACTTTAGGAAAATCAACTCTTGTTTCAGTTTCTAACCGATTTCTCTGCTTGAATCCGGATAGGAAGTAGGCAAGGAGGGCAGTGCTTTGTTTGTTTTTAGTTTTCTATATGCTTGTTTCGGTTTGGGGAAAAGGTCCTTTTAAGGATCGTTTTTCTTGCATCTTTTTACTTACTTGTAGAACGTTTGCCTAATATAAAAAATCGCTTATAAAAAAACTTAATAATCACAATATAGGCAAGTTCTTTTAATAGGGATCTATTCAATCTCAATGTTTAATCATTGGGCTTGTACACACTATCAAGGAATCCATCTGTTGTCGTCAATTGTAGTATTATTTTTCAACGTCCTGATTATATGTAAGAGGGGTAATTGTAAAAGGGATAAACGCCGAATCCTAACAGTATCAAAAATGTCATTCGCAGGATCTAACTACACTCCACATTTTTTCACATATATATCATAACAAAAAGGTGGTACATGTTTACCAAAAATAACAACCACGTGTAAAATAATATGAAAAAAGTTGTGTTCCTTGTAACAAAATGCCACATTTATGTTACTTTTTGTAACAAAAAATCACCTTTATGTTACTTTTTGTGACAAAATACAACATTTGTGTTAGGATCTGAGACAAAAGGTGGAGCGTAGTTAGAACATGCGAATGACCTTTCTGAGATAATTAGGATTCGATGTTTTCCCTTGTAAAAATACTTTTGGGTCATGTATTCACTTTTTATTAGTTTCTTTCTATTCGCAAAAAATATTAATTTTATTTCACCCAACAAAATAACTCAAAGACGAATTGAAGAGAAGAGATTGAAAATAGAAAGTTAGAATAAGTTGGGTAAGAAAATAATTTTTTTATCGGCAAGGCAATTATATAAATGAAACCTCTTCAGAGGAAGAAAAGGAGTACACGACGGTGAACACAGATTTAGCTGCAGATCACAAAAACCCAAAGATGGATGCAACAATCTATAAGGGCACAACCATAACACAAGTGCAAACCGGAGTACTATCGTGAAGTACAGCCTCAAGACGGGCCCAATAAGGGGTGTAAACAACCACAGAAAAGGAGTACAAGACGGTGAACACAGATTTAGCTGCAGATCACAAAAACCCAAAGATGGACGCAACAATCTATAAGGGCACAACCATAACACAAGTGCAAATCGGAGCACTATCATGAAGTACAGCCTCAAGACGGGCCCAATAAGGGGTGTAAACAACCACAGAAAAGGAGCATTCCTATAATAGGAACCTCAACAATCCAACAAGGGCGCAAACCAGACAACCAAGGTCTAAAAACCTAATTTTACAACCATTAAGCACAAGACATGTAAAGATAAAAAGGGTCTAACCCTCGGATTCTACAACCATGAAGAGCAGAAGAATAAATGTCTTTAACCCAATTTTTTCTACCTATAAGCACAAATGGTACCAACAAAAACCCAATTGACCTGAAGAGCCGGTGACGTCGTGCTTGCGTCGTTCGTCACCGGCTCTGATGGTCCTTTTCCTCGTTCCTCCTTCCGTTGATGTGGCAGAGTTCGGGAGCTTGTCGTCTCTTTCGGGTGTTGGCCCCGACGAGCTTTCTTGGCCAGTTTTTGCTAGCCTCTCTTGACCTGAAGTCTCGGTTTCGTGCTGTCTTTGGCATGGGTGACATCTATTCAGTTGGAGTCCCTTGGCTCTAACAGGAGTTTCGGCTCCATCAGAGTTCCTTCTGTCGGTTGTCCGTTGTTGGTTTAATGTGGGTGTTGGCTCTGGGTATCGTTTGACATCTTTGGCCTCTCCTGCCTCTCGACATCCTGCTCTGGCTCGGTTGGATTTCCCGTGTTGTCTGTGTTTGCGGTGTCCCGAAGTTTCGTGGGCTTTTCCTCTTCCTATGGCTTGGGTCTGCCATGTTCTTGGGCCAGTTGACCTCTTTGTGTCCTTTTCTAGTCTATGTGGTGTTGTCTTTTACTTCTTTTATTTTGCTGTAATTCTTTTTTTGAATTTCAAATAAGTGGAATAAAACAGTTATTTTTGTTGATAGAAAAAAATTTTGTAACTTTCGCTCAAAAAAAAAACTATGACCCTTATGGCACAAGTCCAGCCTTTAGTTTTAAGTCCATGTGCAATGAAAAAGCCCAACCCAACTCGATCAAAATTCTAAAACCATTACCAACTCGTGCCATTATTGGGTCGGATGCTACTAATGCTTCTAGAGCAGGTATCGTTGATCATTCTCGCGTTAGTGGAACAAGCGCCACCACACCTTCTATATTTTCAAGATTTGTTTAATTTCCTCCAAAAAAATTGTTTGATGCTTTGTAGAAAACATGAACAAGTAATGATGAAGCTCTTAAAACGGACATGCTACGATGATGGTTTTAAAGATTCATTATAGCAGTTATATGAGTAATTTAAAGTGGTTTTGATTATAATAGTTGAATTATAAACTAACTGTTTCAATGTCTGAACTCTCTCGAGCCCCTACCCTCTTCACATGTTACCTTCCTGTTATATCCTATCCACGCTTTCTTCTGTCCAAAGGGGTAGTGATGATGCCTAACCTCCCTTATCAATTTCACTAGAACCTCTCCACACTCCTTCCACTCTGCATCTCCCAACTTCTGTTCCTTCTTCCTTGGATCTTTCTTTGACGACCTTCATCTCTCCTTCCTTCCTTTCAGGCCACCATAAGATCGACCATTGATGAATCACTATCCACACATACCTCAACAACCAGCCACCCCTCCGACCGTCACCATTCTATCGATACCATTGATTCCAAACTCCCAACCACCTAGCCCTATCAAAATCTCGCAGCCACCTCCTATCCTTGACAACACCCCCCTCCCACCCCCCCCCCCCCCCCCCCCCCCCCCCGCCTTTGTCCCAAATCGGAGACCAAAACTTACATATAGCGGCGTCATTTCTGGGGGCGTACTCAAACCCCCATCCTCGAGCCACAACTACAACAAGCAGACCATCATCCACCGCGTCAGCTACCGGACCTCTGTCTTCCCTAGGGTCCCTAACCCCAAACTTGGATGCGGTCCAACAAAGACTCACACAGGTCTCTCTCGGGTCAGAGCCGACGAGCGACTTTTACGAGAATGATGATGAGGTTCTAGCCGTCCCAACCCTCGACGACTCATGGTACAAGTTTGCTTTAGTTAGTCGCCTTCTTACGAACAAACGAGTAAGCCCCTGTATCCTTTGTACTGTTATTTCAAACTCATGGAACGTGGAGAATCTGATGGTCCAACCACTTACCGACAAGATAGTCACTTTCTACTTCTCCTTTAGGGGGGCCATAGATAGTATCCGAGCTAGGGAGCTGTGGGATTTCTATGGCACAGTCCTAATGCTTACGCCCTTGACTCCGAGAACCCAACCGGAGAGTATTTGCTTCCGGTCCCTGAGGATCTCGGCTCGTGCCTATGATATACATGTCGAGGCCAGGACCTCCGAGATTAGAGAGTTCATCAACTCAAATCTAGGCATGGGGGTGGAATACCGTAGGGCTAACAACTCGAGAGGTCCAACCAACCCCCGGGACTGGGATACCTTTATTTGGCTCCGAGTGGAAATATATGCCACACGTCCTCTCCATCGACACTTGATCCTACGGGTATATGAGAACACCAAGCCGCTGAAAATACGGTTTGAGTATGACAAATTGTCGGAATTCTGCTTCTGGTGTGGTCGTCTCGACCATATGAATACAAGTTGTGCTGCTATTTTACCGGGGGTGGATCAATTTGATAAGAGATACAGGGAGTCTCTTCGGGCTTCACCAACGATCCAAGCAGAAGGGATCTTTCGCAGTGACCAGAACGCCTTTCCACTGTCATCGGGGGGACGGATAAACGTCATGCCACCCCCATCCAATCTTGCTGCTAACTTGGTTTATTCAAATATCTTGACAGGTACCCAGATTAATCAGGAACCCATCCAACTGAAGGCCCTTAACCCTCGGGTGGCGCGGGACTTCAGTCTTGAAACAACAATCTTCAAGACCACAACTATGCCTACCGATCAGTGAATCGAACACCCCACACCAGTGGTAATGTTAGAGGATGCGGAACGGAGGAAGGGATCGATAATACCTCCCCGGTCCCTGTAGGCCGTCAAGACCACAATTACGCCTAACTTGAAGGTACCCCCGCCCATCACCTGTTGGGAGGACAGGTACCAGATGGTGGGTGGAATAGCACAGACCCTGGTTGGGGAAACAAAACCCAAGGAGACATTGGCTCAACACCAGGTGGAGCAATCCCCAACAAGCCTCGTCCAGCATAATCTCCAGCACGAGATCTTAGCTGGGTACGAGCCGGGATACCACACGATACCCCTTGGACGCAAGGTGAAGAAGGAACCACCAAAGAAGTAGACTGTAAAACGAGTCCCAAGGACAGCAAAGGCAACCAAGCCAAAAGCAGGGGATAAGGGATCTCGGCAAAGAGAAGATGGAGCTAAATCCAAGAAGCGGGCATTTATGCTTATTGATACCGACCACACTATGGAGGAGGCCCAACAGTACCTCAATATTTGTATACCGACGGAGGCTAACAAATAGCCTTGTCGAGAGTCATGATAGGCCTTGGGCTTGGGGGGTTGACCTTGCTCACCTTCTCATCCCCTACTGGCCCTATCTAGAAGGGTCATGTTTCATGAGGCGACACCTAGAGGCTCTCTACGACCCAAGGAAACCTCCCCCTGGGAATTTAGTCCCTTGGTGTCGTGTTAATGTGCGTATCTGTAGCAAGTATCTCTCCTCTACCTTCGTGTGTAGAATTTTTCTTTTCCTTAGTCATGCATGCCAGATCAACTATTTGTTTTCAAATGGGTGAGGCTGGATTTCGGCTTGGCTTATATCGAGTTTATCCCTAGACCTTAGTATTGTATCATGTGACTTGCTTTATCGAATACATACCCAATTTACTCAAAAAAAAATAAACTAATTGTTTCATGACCACTAATATTTTCGCTTAGTTATCAAATAAACGGTTTTAAACCAAGTATTAGTTGACACTTGAAGATTTAGTTGTAGTTTTATATTCGAACACCGTTTTTACGGGTAGGTCCGTTTATAGGTTGGATGTAAAGTATTTACGAGGAGAGAAACTCATTGAAAAGAGATAATGATGAGGCCCATTAGAGGTAAAAGATAAATATATTTTTTGTAGATAATGGGATTCAAATTCGTACATGTGAGCCTGAATCATATTAGACGTTTTAACGCGCCATCTTTTATCTATCTTCTCAACAAGCCCATCTCTCTCGCTAAATATTTCACATCCAAACCCATAAACGTGTTTGTCCATAAGGGTGTGTGTTAGAATGTAAAACTATAATTGATCCATAAACTATTTACTTGAGCCTTCGGTTGAGTTGGTCCTCTAATATTATAGTTTTTGGACTCTTTCTATTGGGTTCTCTGATTATGGCCACCGCAAAGTATGGGTACTTGGGCGACGGTTTGTGGTGCTCTGTAATAGAACCAGGGTGATGTAGTCTTTTTTGGATCAGCTCAGAAAATTTATTTGATAAAAGACTTTTCAAGAAGAAAAGCCTCTCAACGTCGAAGACCAGTAACAAGGATTATAGAGGAACTCTCGGCAATGGAACTTAAAGGCATAACCTTTAAAACAAAAAAAAAAGAGTATTCCCCAAAAACAAAAACAAAAAACAAACAAAACAGTCAAAGAAGAAACGAAGTTAATTGCTTATCTCCTTGAAACCCAGTAGGGCACCCTTAAATGGCTTAAGAGTCGTCTGATTCTACACGTTCGCCGCTAAAGGGGAAACAAGAGTAGCCATTTCTCGACTCATGGGCCGCGTTCTCGGCTTATTGAAGGTCACGATACATGTAGTATTAATCCGAGCCCTAAAAGTCGAGGACTGAATCAGGGCGTCTTTCCAAGGAATAACCTGATCCGCGCCTGTTAGGATTGGATCCTTCAAAACACCACCAACCTGAGAATCAACAACCGGATCCAAAAGAGGAGGGCCAAGGCCCTGAGCCCTCAAAACATTAGCTAAGCTCCCCGTTTCGGCCTTCTGCGTACTAGCTTCATTGCCCGAGCCCAACACTATAATAGGCTGGGATTTCTCCACTAAAATGGTAGCGCCAGAACCAGAAAGCTCCACAATAGGGCCTGAACCACGCACCTCCAAAACCTCTCAAGGATCAGCTGATGATTCCAACTCACCTGAACCAACATATCCATCAGCAATGGGCTTTAAGCCTTGGTCAAAATCGACCTCAACTTGAACTTGATCACGCACAACCAAGGCCAATTGAACCTGCCACCATAGCCCCACTTAAACTCGAGCCCACAGCCAACGTATCTTCTTCCCCGTGTGAAGCAACAATGTGATCCGTATAATCGAAAGGAATTACAAAAACATCTCACGAACCAAGAGAGGATATCTGAAAATAAAATTTTAAATCTTTGAAACACGGGAATGACAAACGAGCTACGGAACCGACACCACCCAGAAATTTCGTCGGGAGAACGACCTTGATGAAGCGACCACCATCATCGCCTAAATCAATTCTCAGGCTTTGTTTTCTGATAATACCTCATCTAGGTCGAGGCATGGCTACAAATAGATGGTATCAATTTACTTTGTAACCATGGAGGCTCTCCACGACCTGGGACGCACCAGACATCGATGAAAACAAGAAAAAACCAAAGAATTTCCTTATCGTGTTAGGCCGTTTGAGAACAAAGCATGACTGAATCTCTATAAATGACCCAAAGAAACTCTAGACCCGATCCTCAGTAATACCATAAGGGAGGTTACACACGAAAATCTCCATGGGTCTTGACTAATTAAAGATCGAATATGGTATGACCATAGACAAAGAAGGTCCTTGCTTCACCACAATCTGCATTTTGTCCCTAACACTAAAACTGAAGACTTGATCAGAGCCTGAACGTAGAAGAACAAATCTCGTGCTCTGTTTTCCATTGACAATCGGAATTGACTCCAAGCATAATTGGCTTCTCTGGCGAAAAGCCAAGTCTTTGGACCCGTTTCCACAACACTAGAAGATGTTAAACCCGTTGGTTATATGTGGGTATTTACAAAGAAACGAAATGAGAAAAATGAAGTCGCCCGATATAAGTCTAGACTTATGGCCCAAGGATTCTCTCAACGACCAGGTGTCGATTTTGATGAGACATACTCCCTACTGATGGATATGATCACTTTCAGATATTTGATCAGCCTATCAGTCTCTGAATGACTTGATATGTACATGATGGACGTTGTCATTGCATACATGTATGGTAATTTGGATACTGATATTTATATGAAACTCCGTGATGGATTGAGATTTCTTGAAGTAATGATAGGTATCTCCAGAGATCTGTGTTCTATAAAGTTACAGAAGTCTCTATATCGACTAAAGCAATCTGGTAGGATGTGGTACCATTGCCTTATCGAGCACCTTACCAGAGAAGACTATAAGAATCATTCCATATGTCCATGTGTGTTCATCAAGAAAACAAACTTCGGGTTTGTTACTATAGCAGTATATGTTGATGACATAAATTTGATTGGGACTCCAGAAGAGATCCTCATAGCCGTAGAGTACCTGAGAAGGGAATTTGAAATGAAAGATTTGGGTAAAACTAGACATTGTTTGGGCCTGCAGCTCGAGGACTTGTCTGATGAAATTTTAATCCATCAATCTGCGTATGTTGAAAAGCTATTGAAGCGCTTTAGCATGGATAATTCTCATCCACTCAGTATTCCAATGGTCGTTCGATCTTTAGATCCAAATAAGGATCCATTCCGTCCCAAAGAAGCAGATGAAGAAATACTTGGTCCTGAAGTACCATATCTAAATGCTATTGGGAGTTTTTTATATTTGGCCCAATGTACGCGACCTGATAGAACCACAAGAAGATAGAAGTCTACCCGGCGGTGAGAGAGGGCCATAAGAAGCGCCTTATGAGATCCAACTACAAATCTTCAAAACGCCTGATGACAGGTATGACAACATGTCAAGGAATATGATCAAGGTTAGGAATGTCGACTTCTTCCCTCTCCTTTGCTTCCTTCTGCTCGATTCTGTTGTCAAGCTACGACCACTATTGTACGATCGTAGCTCGTTCAAACACCAAGGCAGCTTCGGCTCCGACTCGAGTCAAGGGAAATGGTGAAGGAAAATCGAAGAAAAAGGAGCCTGGGACTGGTTCCGCTCGCAGTTCCAAGGGTAATGGTTTGGCCAAATCAAAGAAAAAGGAGCATGGGACTGGAACCGCTCACAGTTTCATGGCCAAGGAGAATCAGGCGGTTGGGAAGGACTTAGACACCAATGTCAAAACTGGTCTTGTTGCGAAGGAGGATTCAACGACCCTTGTGGCCAGTTCATCCGCAGAGGTGATGAAGACCAAGGGAGACCTAGGAACAAAGGAGAAAGAAGCCATTTCAGAGCCTTCGAAACCACAGACCTCAGTGTTGGTTGATCGTCGGCTTCGTTCAGGTAAGCTATTTTCTGACGGCTTCAAGGTTCAAGAGGATGAGGTTTTTTTTTGTAATCTACCCCTTGAATCATCGGATTCCTGGCTCCGGAACGTCTTTGGCTCCTACGGTTCAATCTCGTCTAATTCTGTCTCGAAACGACCAAATCGCAAAGGTTACCGATTTGGGTTCGTGCGTTTTGGATCCAAGATTGAAGCTACACAAGCTTTAGAGGGTTTAAATGGGTTCAAGGTAACTGGTTACTGCCTCTTCGTGGCCCTCTCTCGCCGCCGGGTGGACTCGGTTTTTGTTGGGAAGGAAATTCAGAGCACTTGCTCTGTTTCTGATTTGCAGAAACAGAGCCTACCATTGGTTATCGATAACGCCTTGAATGCTAGGGGAAGCTCGGGTTTGAATCCGGCGACTATCTCCATGTCGTTGAAGCCGTCCGGCATTGCTCTACTGAACACTCTGGAAAAATCCTCGGTCAGAATCACGACGGTTTCGAATTTTCTCCCCGAGATTACCGCCCCTGTTTGCGTTACTGCAATTACAGAAATCTCGGAAGATCTTCCATTTGATCTTGCCGCTGATTCTGAAATCGCAGACGCTGCAATTACACGTGGGGGCGAAGCGGATATTTTGCGTGGAAACGAAGCTATTGTTGGGGACGGGCTCTTGGTTGATGAGCATGTGTTGGGCCTGTCCATTCCTTTTGGGTCTGAATCTAACTCATTGGTTTCACGGCCCATTGGTTCTATGCACCCATATGGGTCTACGCCTAGTTCATTGGCTCGTTCGCCTCAACAAGAATTAACTTCGGGGGTTGCATTGGGCGATGTTAATCCTTTGAAGGAGGCCCTCCTTAAGCCGAAATCCAAGGGTCGTTCGCAATCGACGACTTCATCACTGGGTGTGATTAATGGGAAGCCAAGGGACTCAAACCAATTGATCCCGTGGTCGCCTGATTCCGTTAAAAAAGCTAAGGGAAGCAGAAAGATGATTTCTTCGCAACCCTTCCGTGTTCAAACTCGATCTCAAACACATAGTGAAAGCGAAAATCTAGAAGCTCAGCGTATAAATGAGTTATGGAGAAGGGTTAAAGCTACTGGAACTTTAGGGGACTGATAGCGAGTTTCTTTTTCTTTCTTTTTTGTTTGAGTTTTTTCGGTTTCCTTTGTCTTTGAGATTGAGTTTTTCGGTGGCCCTTCTGATGAAGGGTGAAGGTTTATGAGGGAATTTTTTGTCCCGTCTTTTTTCTCCTACTTGGAGTTAAAAGCTCTTAAGCTTTGTAATTTTCCAAAGTCTAATAAAAAATAAAAAATTATCTATAAAAAAAATGTGTTCTTCTTGTTTTGCTCGGTAACCAACCCGTGAACATCAATCTTGTTATTATTTTGGGTCATCGATATCTTGGTGTTGATTCTTTTCAAACTGATTTTACAACACTTTCGTATATATTGAGTTTAGTTGATGTATGCCTAACCCAAAAAAAGAAGTGTTGGAAATGTTCTTCAATACAATCAATTAATTGTACAGAAAATCCATAACATGCACTGATGTTAATATGATATAAAATACAAGCCACCATTTGTGACTCAACTTTCAAAGTCATCCACTAATATAATCCAATAGAGACAGATAATATAAATATGGAGACAGAGAAGATCACACACTTAACAAAATGGCAAACAATGGCAAACGCAATATCCTTCTCGTCCTCTTCCAACTCATGGTTTTATTTTGCTCATCTCCTCTCCAATTAATCGAAGGTACCAAAAACGGCGAAGTGAATATTATTTCTCGAAGGATATTACAGAAAGGGGGCCCTTCTTCCGGCAATGTTTATGGTTAGCAGATCCGGTAAAGCTCAACATGGTAGATAATTGGGGTAACGTTGTTTCCAAACCTTTCCAAACGTTTCATTATCATATCCTAACCGAGACAAACATATCGTTACAATTCATAACTCAAAAGGTTTGTTTTTTACAATTCCTTACCCAAAGGTGGTACTGTACTACAAAAAATTGTTGTTTTTTCGCAGTTAGGAATTGTAAAAAAATACCACATTTGGATTAGGAATTGTAAAAAACAAACCTTTTGAGTTAGGAATTGTAACGAAACGTCCATGGAAGGAAGCCTTCCTTCAAAGGCTTGATAGCTTCGGATTCGGTTATCGAAGGATTAAAGGCTTCGGTGGAAGCGGAGGAGAATGAGAGCAGTCCATGGAAGGAAGCCTTCCTTCAACCTCGTCAGAGCCGGCCTTCTACTTATACTATTGTTACTCGTTTGAGATCTCGTTCGTTGACTCGGGAACGTGCCATCAAATCAGTGCCTCCCATTTTGGTCTTGTGGAAATCCTCTCACAAGGCTCGGTAGAAATCAGTTCACTAGTTTTGCTTTTACGTTTCTTTTTTTGTTCTTTGGGATAAGGTTTGTCCTTATAGCTTCTCCTTAGAAGAGCTGTTTTGTAATCGTGTTACTGGTTTTTTGACCTCTAGCCTCATTTCTTCTTGAAATGTCTCATTTCTAATAAAAATCAGAGCTTATAAAAAAACACCAAAATTAATAAAAATAATTAAAAGAGTTGTCAAAAAATAATAGAAAGATATAACCAAGGTTCTAAAAATCATTAGGCGTTAGTCGAACAATTAAGACATGTAGGGATTAATCGAGATTAACAGGGGATTAACGAAACTTGATCGGAATTTTTAGAACACTGGATATAACAAGCGGGACTATCGGTAATATTTTGACATAATTTATTTGACAAATACAAGCACATGGAGCATGTACTAACTTCATTCAATTTTGATCTTGCTACATATATATATATATATATATATGTATCACAATTGATTCAGAGCTTAGATAAAGCAATCAGAATCTGAAGCAAAATAGATAGATTGGTATAGGGGAATTATAACTATGTACTAGTATAGTTATTCGATTTTCTATTTTGATACATGATATAAAACAAACACAATCCTATACAAGTACGAGTAGTGGATATATAAAACTATCTACCATGTGGAGCTATATAAGATCTGCTACCATGAACATCAGTGTATGTGGAACTTCTATGACGACCAGGACTGGAACCGGTACTACGACCATTGTCTTGGTCGTCGTCGCCATCGTCAGAAAGAGTAGTGTAGTGATAAGTAGGTCTTTTTTGTGGAGAATTAATAGAGGAATGAGCATCCATAATCACTTCACTACCTTCAACAACTAACTGTGGAGAAGATGAACAAAGTACAACCAATAGGAAGAGGAACATATTGCTTCCCATTCTGTTATGTTATGGGATCTCTATCTGTCCATGGCATCTACCATGTCTTCCGTTTTATACGATCTCAGTCACTATATTTTCTATCATATTAATATTTAGTGGATGTTTCACCTTTTTTTTCTTAATTTAATGATTACATTTTGTATTTCAAGAAGAAATGATTGCATTGAAGAACATCACCAGCACTTTATAATTGAGTGGGTCACTTAAAAGAATCCAATATTTATACTAATCTTAATTAACATTGTAGATTATACAGTGGCCAGATTCTACTGATCTTTATTTATTTATTTTTATAAGAAATTGGATGGCATCATTACTGTATTTTTTTGAACAAAAAAGAAAGATTATTATATGTCGATAGCCAATATACTTCGAAGTGGTGTTAGAATGGAGTCCCAAGTCGCTCACAAACATACTCGCAATAAGCTGCCCTAACAAGTCAGTAACCCGCTTTATTTACTTTTCGTTTCACAAATTCAAGTTGTATGATCTTGATTCTAGAGACAAGGCCGTTACAATCACTAATTACTATGTATAACTCCTTTCGGTTGATTAAATCAACCATAAGTCGATAGTCGCTTCGAACCCAAGTCAGAGGACGGGGTGAACTTGAGCCAGCAGAGGACGTCTTTGATAACATTAACCTCGACGACCACGGGGACTTGGAAGCCTAGTAGTCTAATACCAACGAAGTATAGGCCCCTTCCACATCTCCTATGAAATTCCAGCATACATATGAAGCATGTACTCAACTCTTTAGTCTTCCGGAATAGTGTGTCGTCTACCAGAAACTCGTGAGTTTCATATTAATATGTTATATAAGACCCTCATATAGGTGAAATACGCTTATCGTGTATGTCTGGGATGGATTGCAGTATTGCATTTATTATTACCTCCTTGCCTGCCTAAGATACAAGTTTGTCATCTTATCCTTCTATCCTTTCAAACTATGTCTCATGTTTCTACTCACTGTTGGAAAAATGTGGTCAAAATGTGATTTTATGGGTTTAAATGTGATTTATGATGTTAAATTGATTTTATGGTCTTAAATATGATTCATTAGTTGGTTGGCCATGACCTCTTAATGAAAGACTTTTATGGGATTAGCTACCCCATAAATTACCTTTCTATCCCTATTAGAGAGCCTATAAATACCAACCTTCTAAGTCATATTCCATATACTTTACAAACACTTCAAACACATCACAAATACACTCCAAACACTTCACATATCGTTTTTCATTCTTCCTTAGTCCTGGTGATTTCTCTACACGGAGTTGAGTTCGCTGACGTTAGTCGTTGTATCCTGGGAGACCGCTGCCCATACGGGGCAGTCAAGTGTCTTAAGGAGACAGGAGTACCTGGACTCGACTAAACCCGAATTTCCTATTCCGTAATCAGTAAGCTAGCTGATCGGTAAAGGTTATTCTATTATTTTAATTTGTTCATTTGTTTATTTGAATTTGTTTATCGTCAATATACTAACCTATATTCCCTACAATCTTAAGACATTTGAGGACTATATCGACTATGAACAGGTTCAAAGTCTAATCTGATGAAGAACAGATTCTTCGTACAGGAAAAAAATAACAATCTATAATCTGTCTATTCTAATATGTTTCTTCTAAGACTTAGCAGGAACAAAAGCAATTCGTTTGATACAAATTGGTGTATTGAAGATGAACAGGTTCAACAAGTTCTAAAACTCTAGTTTGCCGGTTCTTCGGCTGCTGGAATTGAAGTACCTGAACATACAATATAAGGAGATTGGTAAATTTAGAATTGTATTTGATTATCTGTTCCTAACGATCAATTGACAGGGTTATTGTACGCAGGAGAAAAAAAAATTGGAAACAATTTTCTTTTTTCCTTGAATCTGTTTTGAGTTGAAAAAAAAACAATTTTTTTTTGCTCTGATCCTTTTCATGGATCTGTTTGAAAACCGACACCTGTATTTTGTTTTGGGTTCTCGGATTTATGTTTGAGTATGGAGGAAAAAAAATTTTATTTTCGAAACGGGAAAAAAAAAATCAAATCTGATTTAGAAGAGCATCAGTTCAATTTTTTTTTCCGAACCGAGAATCAAAGCAAAAAGTTTGACTCGAGTTTTAGATTCTTACGTGTGTTGGATTCTGAATCAAACTCGACATCGTATTTGGAGCACGATTGTGTTTTCTCCTTTTGATCTTCTACAGGTTGAACTCAATTTCCTCTTTGTTGTTGGTGTATCAACGTTACAGGTTGAATCTGAAATGTTTCGCTCATGAAGGTTGAAAAAAAAACGGAAACGAAGGTTTAAATTTTACCGTTTTGTTGCTGGAAAATCTTCGTTTCAGATTGAGAATCGCGTCTGGAAATCGAATGAGCAAAGAGGGAGGGGCGTAGGTGCGTGGCTGCGTGAAGTGAAAAATAACCCTAATATTTTTTTTCTTCGTTTGGCCGCAGATACTAAACAAGCCCAAAACGAGAAATAAAATTTGAGCCCAAACCCAAAACGAAAATGAGAAGCGCGCAGGTCCTCTTTTGCAGGGTGAGCAGCGCGCGCGGGTCAACCAGCCGGTCCGGGTAGCTCCGCGGGTCAGCAGCGGATCGTGGGTCACGGGCCACCCGACCCGGTTCGACAGAAATTAAAAAAAAATGATTTTTCTTCTATAGAAAATCAACGTTGCTTCAAGAATATTTTCTTTCCAAACGGGAATAAAAATAATTCTTGTACGAGTTTGAATTCATACGGAATTCGAGACAACGGAAAGAAACTTGGATTATTCCTAAACGGTTTTCCCTTGTATCAAGAAACAAATTGGAATTAGTTCCTAAACGGTTTCTTGTTGATCAATCTTGTTTCTTGGAAACACGTGGAGATGATCAACTATTGTGGTTCAGTTCTAAACGTAGAACACGTATGAACATATTTTGAATTCATACGGAATTCATGGTTGATGGGAATAAACTTGGAATTTTAATTCCTAAACGTTTTCCCAAAAGAAACAAACTTGGAATTCAATTCCTAAACGTGTTTCTCAATTTTTCATAAAGAAAACAAATTGGAAATAATTTTCCTAAACGGTTTTCTAATTGAAAAAAAGGTTTTTCTTTGCTTCAAGATTAAGTTCCGATGAAATTATATATTCTTGAACAAAATTCGAATTCATACGGAATTCAAAAACAAAAGAAACAAACTTGGAATTCAATTCCTAAACGTGTTTCTCAATTTTTCAAAAAGAAAACAAATTGGAAAATTTTCCTAAACGGTTTTTTAATTGAAAAAAAAATTATTTGCTTCAAGAATAATTTCTAAGGAAATTATATTCTCGAACAAATTTTGAATTCATACGGAATTCATGATCGATGGAAATAAAATTTTAATTTTAATTCCTAAACGTTTTCCCAAAAGAAACAAACTTGGAATTCAATTCCTAAACGTGTTTCTTAATTTTTCATGAAGATAACAACTTGGAATTAATTTTCCTAAACGGTTTTCTATTTTGGAAAAAAAACTTATTTTCCAACACGAATTGTGGAAAATAAAAGGAAAAGAAAATATAAATTTTCGTTTAAGATAAATTAACGTTTGTTTCAAGATTAATTTCCTAGGAAATTACGTATTCTTGAACAAAGTTTGAATTCATACGGAATTCAAAAACGAGAGAAACGAACTTGGAATAAAGTTCCTAAACGGTTTTCTCTAAATTCAAGATGGAAACAAAGTGGAATATTTCCTAAACGGTTTCTTACTTTCCCGAAATTATAAGAAGGATATAAATTGGAATTAATTCCAAAGCGATTTCCTACTTTCCAAAAACGTATTTTTCACAACGATCGTGAAAAAAGAAAGGGGGAAAGGTTCATTTTCTAAAAGCGATCAATCGTTTTCTTGGAAAACATGTCAAGACGGTAAAATCCGTAAAGTACATCTGATTCGGTTCTAAAACGTAGAACACGTACGAATAGATGAAAATCAAACGTGTTTTCAACAACTGGAAGTTATCCGATTAAAGAATGACAAATTGAATATGTTCAATTTAGTCTTAATTGGAATAAAACTATACACGAACTTGAAAAGAGAAAATTGATATTTTCGACTTTCAACGTACGAACGATTAAACTTAACTAATCGATTCGAATTCCGTGATACAAGTTAAATCGAACGTATCGATTTATTATCGACAAGATTAGTTTGATCGGTGACTAATTAATCGGTTTCTGTTTTCATTATGAAACACGTTAGAACGATTAAATTTGGATTCTCAAATCAAGCTAATTTGTACTTTGACCAAGTTGAATGATTTCAATTTTGGATAATTATGAAAAGGGAAAAACCTTTTGTATAATTACTTGTAAATGTGGGGGTCGGTCCCACTACACGGAATATTTCCGATCAACTAAGTAACTAAATGTTACATTGAGATTTAGTTGAGAAAAAGACATTCAAGGGAATGTGACTGAAGCCCATTTAAAGGCGTTATGTGAAGGAAAAACCCATCCTAGTTGACTGGAGATCCCAAGATCTAGGTTCAATGGGACAACCTAATTGCATAACCCGTGTACGGTCACTATGGGGGTCCAACCCCGAGTCCATTCTTATGATGCAAACAAGTGACGTGTGAAGGATAAGCATGGCTTTTAATGATTCCTTGCATCAAGAGTGTTGAGCAAAGTGAATCACCTATGTGAGAGGAAGTGGGGTCGCTTCAAGGGTGACTATGGGGCTAGTCATCTTAAACTCTTGCAGAACCAGGCAGTGTCCATGACCATAACGGGCACACCAATGAGAACCAAACCATGTTTGTTGGTATCTGCGTGGGGTATATCATCATCTGCACAAACGACAGAATAGTTCAAGGACATCGCGTCTACTAGTCAGTCAGCAGAGTAAATATACTTTCACAAGGGAAGGTTCAAGGATGAACATCTACCTATCCTATGCAGGTATCGACTTTGAGAAGTCACCGCTCCCTCGTTCCTTTTCCGTTCCCATCACATTTTTGTGGGGGATTGTTGGAAAAATGTGATTTTATGGGTTTAAATGTGATTTATGATATTAAATTGTTTTTATGGTCTTAAATATGATTCATTAGTTGGTTGGCCATGACCTCTTAATGAAAGGCTTTTATGGGATTAGCTACCCCATAAATTACCTTTCTATCCCTATTAGAGAGCCTATAAATACCAACCTACTAAGTCATATTCCATATACTTTACAAACACTTCAAACACATCACAAATACACTTTAAACACTTCACATATCGTTTTTCATTCTTCCTTAGTCCTGGTGATTTCTCTACACGGAGTTGAGTTCGCTGACGTTAGTCGTTGTATCCTGGGAGACCGCTGCCCATACGGGGCAGTCAAGTGTCTTAAGGAGACAGGAGTACCTGGACTCGACTAAACCCGAATTTCCTATTCCGTAATCAGTAAGCTAGCTGATCGGTAAAGGTTATTCTATTATTTTAATTTGTTCATTTGTTTATTTGAATTTTTTTATCGTCAATATACTAACCTATATTCCCTACAACTATATTTGGCACTCTCAGATACAAGAAAGACAGAGTCGAGCTTTGGGGCACCAGGTTGTAGGTCGGAGTTGGAGCAGCGATAGGGAACCAGAACAACAGAGCATTGATCAGGGAGGTAAGGGGTCTTTGTTTCTGCAAGAGAAGAGGCCTAAGCTGAAGGATGGTATGTTGTTGAAGCTGCTCGACGGTGGCCGGAGTTCGACCTCGATGGTTGATTGGTTGACGGAGGAGATTCGGTTGCAGATTGATCGGCTTCGATTTTTTCGCGATTCTCGGCAAAGTTCCAATTTGGTTTTTGAATCTGATACGTCTTTATCGGAGGGTAGGACTGATCTTGCGGGTTGCAGCGATTCTCCAACTTCGTTGGGTTGTCTTGCCATTCAAGCATCGCAGGATAGCGTGGCGCGCTCGAAGTCCAGTCTGGGTCTCTGTTGTGGGTTGTTGGGCTTGGATGATGCTGATCCAGCAACTTTAAGAGCAGCTTCGGCCCAGTTTCAGGTGGGCTGTCTGGAAGGCCCAGTTGTGGAGGGCCCTTTGGTTGGGGTGGCGACAGGTGCCTCGGGCGTCATCGACATGGCAGTGGTTCCGATGGAAGGGGAGGAGAAGGAGAATAGCCCTTGGAAGGACGCCCTCCTACAACCACGTCAGAGCCGACCTTCTACTTTTACCGTTGTTACTCGTTCGAGAGCTCGTTCTTTGACCCGGGAACGTAATCTCAAGACGGCGCCTCCTGTTTCGACCTTGTGGAAATCGTCTCATAAGGCTCGGCAGAAGTCAGCTCATTAGTTTTTGTTTTTATTTTTGTTTTGGTTTTCTTGTTTTGGGTTAAGGTCTATCCTTATAGTTCCCTCTTAGCAGAATTCCTTTGTAAGCGTTTTCTGGTTTTTTGACCTCCCCTGATTCTGCTTGAATCAGGGCATTCCGAGTCCTTTTGGACTCGGTTTTATTAATAAAAAAATTCGAGCTTATCAAAAATAAAAGACAGGGTCAACACCTTAGTTTCTCAAAATGCAAGAGCCTTCCGTGGGCATGTCCTGGTGGTGTTATTTTTATATAAGAACCTTTAGTACCCCTATATTTCAAAACATTCCACAAAGGTCCTTATGTTTTGATAATAGTCGTCTAAAAACGAACGGAATATTCTATTTAGTTAACCATTTGACAGCATGTGCCTATGAATTTTATAAAGGAAATTACCATTTTACTCTCATTTAATAATAAATAATATTTAAAAAAAATATTTATAAAATATCAAAGAATAAGAAAATAAAAACAAAACATGACTTATCTAAACATAAACTTAATCTATTCCTTGAAGCAAACTCGCAGAAACCCTAGTTGCTCTATTCTGGTGCCCTAATGGTGTTCTCACCATCCTCCTCCCCCACCTATGTGTTCTCATCTACTTCCTCTATGGAAAAACTTGCTCCCACCACCTCGTATGGTCTCCCTCCGACCCTCCTTATATGTGCAACCACAACATTTACAAAGCTAACGCGGGGACTAAAGGTTTACAAGGCGATGGCTCTTATTACGCCAATTGTTGCGCCTCCTTCTCTGGCTATGACGTCTCTGGTTCTCTCTGAGGATCTTGATTCCATGGGAGGCACAGTTGTAGAACCTGTACTGGTACCTATTTCGTTCACCAGCCCAGCCTTCACAGCCATCTTAAGAAGTTGCTTGGCCCAAGAGGCCCCCTAGGAAGCCCAGAAAGGTATCATCAAAGACTCCCACATGCCTGATGAGTCTGGGTTCTGAAGCACTCGTTTTTCCGACTGTGGAGCCCCACCCCTACCCCTAGGGCATCTCTCTTGCCTAGGGTTTTATTCCACAGTCTATCGGTGCCTCTTTGATGTTGTTTCATGTTTTATCGTCATAGGTTGGGACAAGCGCCGACCCTTCTTCACTGGAACTCCTTCCCCCAATGGTGTTCTCTCAGGTCACGATAGGGGCTCCGTCCCAAACGGTCTTACCAGGAGTACATGGTCGATGGCCTATAAAACCGGCCTCTCTGGGATGAAAACCCGAACTCAAGCGTCTTTTTTGCTGATAGATTTCCCAAGGAAACACCATTGGGATTTGTGTCAAATCTACCCCTACCATCTTTCTCTGGCACAGACCTCAATCATAAGGAGGCACCATTGAGTACGGAGGTCAGCCGATCACCATTAATATGGGAACCAGTAATGACTCTGGGAAGTATGTCACCGTTGATGACGGTTACATTCCCATCATTGGACTATATCGACATCTACTTGGAGACATGCACACCACTACCGGATGAAGATGATATAACTCGAGTCCCCGATCAGCATGTGCTTGGGATTGGCAGGACAATTCCTCTCTCCTCGACCACCCACATGGGATTTTGTGCTGAGGATTATCCTGCGTAATTGGGGGCCTGCGGCGAAGGGACTAGTCGTTAAAGATCTCTTGTCGGGGGTTTACGCATTTTAATTCCCATCAAAGGAGGCGATGGAGACAGTCCAGCGGGGTGAGCCTTGGTTCTTCCAGTGCTACCCACTTATTCTGGCAGAACTCACATCGGAAGGCCTCCTCGGGGCGAGTATTGGACGAATTCAACTATGGGCTTAGGTATGGGGACTCTTATAGATAGTATCCACGGTTACCATCGGTACAAGGGTGGGAACGCATTGGGAGGGTGTGTGATGGTTCACGCGGATAAGTGGGGTTTCTACTGGGGTGGTAAGGTCCAGGTGCGGTTTTGGCACTCGGTCAACAAACCCCTTCAAAGGACGATGCTCCTAGGTTATAAGGAATTTCCTCAACCACTTTGGGTCATCCTTAGGTACGAGTGACTTCCTATGTTCTACTTCAACTACTGCATGATAGGCATGTGGTTTCTGATTGTGATTTGGAACTCTTGGAAGTCCCGAGGTACCGGGTGCCTCTCTCCGCGGACGGCGCTCCAGAGACTGGGAAACCGGTCCTAATTGAGTGGGTAGCGTCCACTTACAGTTCGTCCCCTTAGTTTTTGTTGGGCTTCTCCCCTCTTCAGACAAAGAAACCTGCAATAGGTACCTATGTCTTGCCTACGACTCTGATCTATGTTGAGACCCCTATCCGGTCAAGATTTGAGGCCCTTTTGGGGGGAGGGGGAGGTCCTGGCGGCACCTAAACCAGGGCGGGTATCTACTGATATCCTTGAGGGAGGTCCATCAGAATTGTCTAGGAGCAATGCATTATCGAAGGCCCTGTCTCGAAAGAAGGCAGGGGAAGAGCAAGTGGAGCTGGAAAAGGCGAGGGTTGGGAAACATCCTTGCCTGTACACATGAAGCTTCTCGGCCATGGCCAGTCCTAGAGGATTGACACCCCCACCCCGACTCTTGGGGTCCTCCACCGTGTCATATGATTCATGCCCGTATCAGGCGCATCTCTATACAAATTAGTATTTTCTTTTGGAAATCACATTGGTATTCAGGTCATAGTGATCGGGTTCATGTCGAGCCGGAGATGGTTTTGGATTTCGTTTTTGTTTTAGTTATAGATTTATTTCATAGTTCAATTGTTGTCTTAGGTAATTTTTCTACCCCCACACCAAAAAAACGACTATGCCACGCCCCCTTTTAAAGATTACACCTCCCCCCCCCCCCTTCCTCAGTATTAAGCAATAAAGATCTAAACTTGCATTTCTATTTCTCAAAGAAAAAAAAACTATTCCTCAAAGCTTCATCTCTATTTCAATTTCATCTAAACTTTCATTTAAGTTGTCTCTTCGTCTTCCATCTTTTCTTTTATCAGTAACCATAAATTGTGTGTAGTCAAGGAGACCATCGACGACGAATACCCAGCGACGGTAGTTCACGACAATGGATTTACACAAAGGGGAGAAAACATCAAGGCGATGAAGACGTGAATCTACGACGATCATACTTCACCCCCTTCAGCCTCACTTATCCTCCGCCACTACGAGGCCTGAGGGGACTTCGAGAGTCATTTCTTGCATGTCCATTGGGGATTGGTTAGGTTTATAAATTTAGGGATTTCTCTACGTGCCAAATATGTGGGTCATGTGACGAGATGTAGAGAGACAGTCTCTGGTGAATAGAAAATAGGGGCAGCAAGTGGGCATGGGGCTTTCCCCGTGGTTGGGGAGATTCAGAGGTCGGCAGAGCCCCACGACCGTCCATAACCGAAGCCGGTGAAAGTTGTAATTAGCGACAAAAAGGTTCAGGCGTAGGGTAGAATGGATGTTGGAACTGGGACGGCGTAGTCGGAGCTAATGTCCCGCCAATTGTAAGTTGTGCCGGCCAAAACAAGTCCAAACCCGATCCGAGAAATCATCCAAGTGCCCACTCAAGCCAGATCTGGTTACAAATGAAGTTGAGAAAGAGGCTCCAGGAAGCTGAAACAGAAGGATTTCTTCCCTCCCCGACGAGTTCTACTCCGGTAAGGGATGAATTAGAAGAATTGTGTCACGCGATGGTGTGGCCTACTCCGGGATATCCAATATCCGTCGGAGGTCGTCATTTCTCGACAAAACCTTGCCATCCTGAGCTCTAGTGAGGTTAAAATCGGGGTATCTGGTCCCCACGATCGGGATCGAGGTTACCTTTGTGAGAGGGAGACGGTCCAGCGATGAGGAGGATCCCATTGAACAGAGCAAGTCGGCAACATACGATGGGCGGTTCTTCCCTACGTGGACAGACCTGATGGGGCGTCTGTGATGTCTGCTACGGCTGAGGGCGAGGTAACCCCGGTAATGGGGTGTTGTTCCGGTGTTGATAGTATGATGATGTCCCATTGTTTACCTGATTGCGAGCTTTACGAATCCTTGATGGTGAGATTGAAGCAGATGAAAAGGGGAGATCCGGCCTCCGACGAACAAAGGACATAGGCATCGAGGATCTTCGGCGATGTTCTGGTGGGCGAAGAAGCTCCAAGGAAAACGGACTCTGGCGACCATCCGTTTCCCTGGTCGGTGAACCTGGTTATTCCGGCTATGAAGCCCAGGCGCAGAGGGAGAGAGAGATGGTTTATGGGGTGGCGTGGGTGCCAGATCTGGCTCTCCCTGACGAAATAGAGGCTATTTCGGGTGGGGAGATCGACCCCGATAATTCTTCGTAGCCCACAGGGTGAAAGAAGTCGGCAGTGAAGGGGAAACGAGCCTATCACAGCACAAAGAAAGGAGAGGGGAAAGTCAATGATAGAAAAGAAGCACAATGTGCGAGAGGAGGAGGCCGATGAAACGTCGGACGGACAAGACACACCTTCACCGACAACCTCCAAGGCCTGAGTCCGGATGGCCGCCGAAGGTGGCGGCACTAAGACAAAAAGGAACTGCCTTTGTTAGTGTCTCATTTGAGAGAGAGAGCCCCTCTCTAACTCGGACATGTATAGTTTATTGCAATGTTGTAAAAATCCCCGCCTGGAGGCGCCTAGGCCCCGCCTAGGCGCTAAAATGGGCTCTACCGATCCGATTTATTCTACTAGGTCGCTCCAGGCCGTTTGGGCGAAATATGACCGATTAATCCCCGATTCGGCCGATTAATCACTGCCTAACCGATTAATTGAGCGGGTCGATCAGGCGGCGGGTCGGATTCGTAGTTAAAAAAAAACAGTTTCTAACCTTCTACAAACCAAGTGAAACCATAAAACTATGCTAGTTGATGGTCATATTTATTGATATTCTTTTAAGAATTATATAATAATTTTAGTTTAGTAGTCTATTTATGTTTTTAAATATATTTAATGTTTGATATTATTAATATTTTTATATAGTATAATATAAATTTTGATAATATATAATAAAATAATAATCCGATTAATCCCCGCCTAGCGCCTAAGACCCCTTCCCGTCTGACTAACGCCTAACGTTTTTTACAACCTTGGTTTATTGGTAGACAACGGTTATTTGTTCCAATTTCTTCAAATTTCTTAATTGGGCTGGGTTGGCTTTAATTGCAAATTGGGTTTAAAATTGGAGGCATGACCGTTGACATGTGCAAATCTGGCTGAAATTTGACTTCTTTTTCTTTTTTATGGAAAATAGAAAATTGGGCCGCCAACCTATTGTCGCGACAATCTTTCTACTATACTGACACGAGGTTCATAAATTTAAAACAGCTCACAACTTCTGGAATAACTTAAATGGATAGCAATGGTATGTTAATTTAATTCTCATACTATGAATTAATGATCAAGCACAAAAAATGAAAATTAATAATAAAATGTGTTAGCTCATAACTATTCCGGCCCTTGCTACCTCCAATGGACATTTCTTTTTCCATATCCAATATGATTAAACAATAAATAACTAAAGAAGTATTGAAGAAGATATCATCAAATCAAAAATATAGCATCATATTTTTATTTATACCGTTCATGAGCATTGAGATTTACACATAACAGAAGTCTCATAAAAATCATTGTTAATTTAATTAATCTTTAATTTATTTTACTTTAAGAAAATTGAAAGACATATGTTATAACTTCTAAATTTCAAGCAAATAATCATTGTTAATTTAATTAATCTTTAATTTATTTTACATTAAGAAAATTGAAAGACATGTTATAACTTCTAAATTTCAAGCAAATAATTATCAACGGATCAAAATAAATAATTATATTTTACAAAGAATAATTTTGTGTTTCCATATCCATTTTGTTTGATTTTTTTCTCATTTAATTTTACTAAAAAAGAAACAAAACCTCTCTCAATAATAATGGAGTGAGAATTGTTATCATTGTGAGCCTCAAATTTTTGTCTAAACGACACAATTGTGAAGACAATTATTGTCTCCTTCGTATCCACGACCACACGAGCTTAAATGATAAGAAATGAAAACAACTTCATTTCCAATCAATCAAGCTACAAAATCAGTTTTGGAATTGCAATAAGACATAGTTTTGGAATTGCAATAAGACATAGAAAAGAACAAAAGTGATAATAGTTAAGTGACGAAGGGAAAAAAAAAATGAATGGTGTCAGGACACAGAACCTTTGTAGTCTTGTAGATATATACCTTTATGTCTCATGATTTGCTTTTTCTTCTTTCATATTATAATCGGAATGTCTCTGGACGCTTACACGACCATGTACAGCGACAGTGCTCCTCCTCTCTTACTAGTTAGTTACTACTCCCAATAATACCAACAAATGTGCTTCGATTAGGCTTTCTCTTCTCCCTCCACCTGTTTTCAGCAATCTCTTGCTCTGTGTTCTGTGCGATCACGTTTTTTAGCAAAAGGTGCGGCTATTTGATTAATATAAAAAGATAGTCATTACAAAGAGGAGGCTAACAAAATGTTCTTCTTCGATAAAATGCTGAGAGATATTAATAGTAGTTATAGATGGTTTTTGAAAGACATGGTATTTTAATGAATTTGATCAACCGAAGAGAACCGCTGTCTAAATAATGTTTGATCTTACGAGAAATAAGAATGATTCTTTTTGCCGTGAGAAACGTGACTAAACATGATCTTTTTTTTTTGAAACGAGTATAGGGGTATTGTATTATTCTAAACTGTAACTCTTACAAGTTATGGCATAACTGTCCAGGATTTCAGATATTTGTCCTAGTCGACCGTAGTCCACCAGGCGCTCATGGATCCGTAGAAAAAGTCTGATTCTGCTCGCAGATCTGAACTCAAGAGTTCCCCTCACCGACATCTCAAAAATAATAAACCTCAACAATCTAAAACAGAACGACCAAAGACCTCATCGGCCTAGGAATAGGAAGAAATGCAGACCTAAAATAACATGGATTAGTGCGTTGAATGTGGCTTTCACGAGACTCCCCAGCACTGGTAGTCCCGGGTCTGTGGGTATAGGTCCCGGGGAGACCTTCCCACCCCCGTTGGGTCCTATCATTTTCGCCGCGGAGGGTCTATTCCCTCCATCTGCATTATCTGGGCTCGTTTCAGCGTAGCCTTCTTGTCTCCTTCTTCCGATACCCCTACCTCTTATGGCTGCATTGTTTGTGGTCATACCACCGGTTCAGTTGGCTCCCCCGGCTCCTCAGCCCTCACGGTTTGTGCAGTAGAAGACCCCCCAGTGGGGTATGCCGAGAGTGTGACCTTCTCCCCATCAATATCTCGCTCTGCCTCAGACCTCTTTTTTGGAGGTCGGGGTCCGATTGTCGGGTTGTACTTCAACAAGCCTCTGAGGTACACTAGTAGATGATCCTGGTTATAACGAGGGCCCGAAACCCTAGCATTAATCGGGCAATGTATCTGTTTCACCGTCGATCGCGATGTCTCCCCCCCCCCCCCCGCCTCGGAGTGGGGTAACCTAGGAGTCTACAATGCCGAAGAGTAAGGACTCTCGTTCTGATGCTCCTGCTTGAGCCCGAATGGAGTGGTGACCGTCAGTTTGGTGTGTAGAGTTGTTCTGATCGGGACTGCACCCTTCGACGAGGGAACACGCGGTGCCTGCCATGTGAGCATGGCCCTTGGGGGTTCGTAAACCCTAGCGGTGCCCCAGATTTCGCTGGGGTTAGTTGTGAGAGATGGCAGGGGTCGTGCGTACCAGGGGTCGTGTTCCCGTTCCCTAGTCCGATTTCCGATCAGGCCAGATC
This sequence comes from Erodium maritimum, assembly GCA_963921825.1. NCBI lineage: Eukaryota > Viridiplantae > Streptophyta > Magnoliopsida > Geraniales > Geraniaceae > Erodium > Erodium maritimum. The sequence continues at coordinate 11,266,461 of OY997588.1, read as the reverse complement.
GATGGTACCTACCAAAGCTGTCGGTAGTGATTGGTATGGTTCGATAGTGGTGGCGGTCTGGTACCCGATATGGCTCGTACATGTGCCATAGTGGTGTCGGGCAAGGGTATCAGGATGGATCATGTTGGGAAGCAAAAGTGGGTCGGTGATGTAGGGAGTAGTGGCGGGGCAAGGGTTGACTGAACATGATCTTAATAGTAGCAATAGGAGAATATATGTAATCCATATAATTGTTCCTTTTTACAATTATTTTTAAGATAAATGTAGTGTTAATTATAAGAAAGTTATTTGAAAGTGAGTAAAAATCAAATAGAAATATCCTTAACCTAAAAAATGTGAGAACTTATCTAAGTCGTTTATTTCATAAATGGATGAATGAGATGTAATTGAGTTGTTGACTGCAAAAACACATCACTTTTTGACAAGTTGTAGGAGATTTTAATAAAACTATCATACTATTTTTTTATATCAATTCATTAATTTAATTATTTCCGCTTCGTTTGAACTGCGATTGGCTTTAAATTTGCGCCAATATTTTTATTTTTTTCAAAGAATTTCAATTAAGATCAGTGATGAGTATGTTTCGTAACACGAAAAAAATTATTTCAGACTGATTTTTAATATATATATATATATATATATAGGGTAGTTATCCAGTAAAAACCATCCTTATTGTGCAAACTACGGACCAATCTAAGCCACATGATGCGGTCAAAGTGACGTCAGTAGAGCGCGTGCGATGCTGACACATGGCCGCTTCGCACGCGCCTCTGCCCGCGCGCGCGCGCGTGTTGACCACGCGCGCGCGCGGGTGCTGATAGTTTACAAGCACGGTGCTGATAGTTTAGCACAAATGCAAACTATCAGCATTGTGCACGCAAACTATCAGCACCGTGCTACGCAAACTATCAGTACTGTGCGCGCGCGCGCCCACGTGTCAGCACCTGGTGAGTTCGTAGTTTGCACAATAAGGTGCAGTGTTTTATATATTTATTGTCCACGTGTCAGCATCTGGTGCGCTCTGGTGACATCACTTTGGGGGGATCCTATGGCTCAGATTGGTTCGTAATTTGCACAATAAGGGGGAGTTTGTACCTGATACCAACCCTATATATATATATATATATATATATATAAGTGATTTTTATCAACACTGAACACTAGTTTTATCAACACGAAACACTATTTTTATCACTTCATTTTACGAAAACTGGACATGATACTTATCACATTATCACTTGTTGTTGTCACCTCGACACATGTGTTTTATCACATCATCACATGTATTTTATCAAGGGTAAACTACAAATACCTACCCCAAACTTGTCACGATTAACTGATACTTACCCTCATGTTTTTTTGTAACCGATACATACTCAAATGTTTAGTTTTTTGACAGATAGCCCAAGCAGACAGGTAAAATGATGAAAATGCCCTCAACTACATTTTAGTAATTACTTTTAAAAAAAAAATAAAAAATCACTTTTGTTAGGTATATATATGTACTTATTAAATCACTTTAGTTTCATTTAAAAAATCACTTCAGTTTTGTTTTTAAAAAATTATTTAAAAAATCACTTCAGGGCATTTTCATCATTTTAGCTGTCTGCAGGGGCTTTGCGTTAATTTTCGGAACATTTGAGTATGTATCGGTTACAAAAAAACATGAGGGTAGGTATCAGTTAATCGTGACAAGTTTGGGGTATGTATTTGTAGTTTACCCTTTTATCAACACTGAACACTAGTTTTATCACCACATTACATGTGTTTTATCATATAATCACTTGTTTTTATCACCTCATCACATGTGTTTTATCATCCCCAACATATGTTAGTACTACCGGCAGTTGAGGAATTGCCAAGCCTAGGTTCCCATACACGGGTTTTTTCCAGTTTGTTTGCTCCGAAGCCCTTAACCAGGCCTCGTATCAGGTAGCTTGCTGGTCCACCCCAGGAAGGATGGAATTGCAAGATTGCATTTCATGTCCAATACGTCCACAACAGAAGCAAAAGGAGGGTAGGTTCACATACTCCAATCGAACCGTTATCGGCTCTGACTGATCATCTAAATGAAGTTTCAGGTGTCGGCGAAGTGGTCGCATTACATCCACTTCCAGATAGGGCTCCAGGAATGGAGAGTCATCCCGCGGTATGGTCAGTGAATTTAGGTCCTTTAATATCCCATCCACTACTTCTTTCCCAATGGTATCGGCTAAGAATTCCCGCATCTATGGAGTCCTAACCTCCACCGGCACACCCAAGCCCCGGACCGCTAAACGAAAGTACTGGAAAGAGAGATGTTTTGATTGGGTTCTGGGAGGAAGAGGGGTAAGAAGAAGAACAATCCCAAAAAAAGACCATGGTTCCTGCATCCGAATACTTTCCTGTACAACAATAGAGAGGAAGAAAAAGGCCATGATTTTGGATGACAAAGGCTCAGCAATCAAGTTTTCTGATATTCCAGGCTTTTGCAATCGCAATACAGAGTTTCGAGGGCTTACATCCTTATCCTCCAAAAGTCGTTGACGAGAGCATACCTATACCGAGCGTCATCCTTTTTTGGCATTGTGTTTGGTGGGACCACGATTATCTCGTCATCCACTTCATAGGTGTCGCGAGGAGTCTCTGTGATCGAGATCTTGGTCATCATTGCTTGAACCACATCCAGGCCCGCGCGTGGAAGGCTCGAGACTATGGACTGCGGTGTGTGGTGGGAGGAGCTACGAGTCGGTTGAGTTGTGAGTTTTTCATCCATAAAGTGGTTTTCATGTTGGTGAAATGGGCCAAAGTTACATGAAAGGGTCAAGTTGAGACCTGGTGTAAAGATCTGAAAATTTACGTTGTTTAAATTATTGTTTGGAGCGTTGAAGGTTGGAGAACGAGTTGGATTTTGGATCGATTTCAAAAAAAAAATCAAAAAAAAGAAGAAGAAGGGTTAGAGTTGGGCCAGGCCAGACTTGGGCCTTGGGCCGAGCCAGTCCAGGCCCAGCCACACTCGCGCGCAAGCCCACGCCACTGAGCCCACGCCACGAAACCCTGCGCGAACAAAACCCTCTTTAGCACCGCTTCGAGTCTCCATTTTAGCGCACGCTTTCCCAGGCTTCTTCAACCTCGCGCTCAGAAGCTCTCACCCTCGCCTTCTTCCTCTCGACGGCTCGCCGGAACTCTTCCTCCTTCTCCTTCTTCTTCGACCTCCACCCCGACAACCCATCACCTCCTCACTGAACCAGACACCCAAAACCCCTCGTCCTCTCCTCTTCTTCGTCGAATCGAACTGCCGCCGTACCTTCGAGCTTCGCCGCGTCTGTAACGGACCAAATCCTTCTCTCCCGACCTCAATCCTTCTCTCCCGTCACTCCCTGCCTGAGAAAGCGAGTTGTGCGAGGTCGTGTTGGCCGAGATTCGAGGTGGAGAAGTTCGTCGGAGCTCTCAGGTTTCAGATCTGAGATTTGGACGCCGACGAGCTTCCCACGGCGTCAGTTCTGAGCGGAGGGCTCAGGAACTCACGCCATCGACTTCCCCGCGACGTCCTGAGCCTCCTGACGCTTCTCCACCGCCGTGAAGAACGCCTCGAGCTTCCCGGCGCCGACGCTGTCACCGGAGTTGAGCCGGAGGGAGTGCCTGAAACCCTAGCCACATCACTGGCGGGCTTGGGGCTTGAGCCAGTGTCGAGGACGGGACTTGGGCCCTGGACAAGCCTGGGCCTGGGACAAGGCTTGGGCCAGACCCAGGACTCGAGTCTGAACTCGAGCTGAGCCTCGGGCCTGGTTCTGGTTTGGGCCTCGGGCCTGGATCGGATCTAGGTTCGGGTCCGGACTCGGGTTAGATCCAAGTCTAGGTCGGGCTCGGGTCAGGTCCGGGTCTAAAGTTGGACCGGGTCGGATCCGGTTCGGATTCAGGTCCGGATCTCGGACTCGGATCGGATCCAGGTCAGACCAGTTTAATTATTTTAATAATTAAATAAATTGGATTAAAATAAGATAAATTCAAGGACTATCGGACAATTTAAAGGACTTTGTGACAAACTACTGGACTTAAGTTAATAATTTGAGGACCGTTACGAGTTGGATCAGGACTGATGACCGTCCCTTTTGTGTTAAAACCAGGCCTTTACCCCGAGCACGGAGAAGACCGGAGTTGGCCAGGACGTCAGGAGCTTGGCGACCCAAATAAAGACTGAGGTAGGGATTACCTCGAAACCCACTTTATTAAGGTTATACTAGAATGCATATAAGGAAACTTAATAACCGGTTAAAGAACTAGTATGCATGTAGGATGTGAATAACTAGCGTAGAGGAATAAACTGTGAACATTTACGATTATTGTCTTGGGAAATTGTCGTGCTGGTATAATCGGGCCATGTCGTGCCTGTAGGATTGATTGCAGATTGTGTGGATTTGTGATGTGCTGTCTGAACGGTTAATAAAAAATAAACATGAAAATGAGTAGAATTGACTTGAGAATACATGATTAGTGATTTGAGTGTTATTTCCTGTTTTACCTGATTTGTTGGATTGGGGATGTTGGGGGGCGAATACCGGTTAAGCCGGTGGGGTGACCACGTAGAGAGTGGTGTCGGTAAGTGATGGTAAGTGCCTGATGGATGTGTACGTTGTTGAAACGTGATTGTGATTGTGATTGTTTTGGTGATATTTGTTATGAGTTGTGCCCGAGAGGTGTGTCGTACCTTCCGTTGCGCCGCCGGTAAAGTGTGAGAGACGTACTTCCGCAAGGTGAGTCGTACCTTCCGGAGCACGATCGGTAAAGTGTGAGGCTTGGTGTACTGTGCTACATGAGAAAGGTGGTTTCCCTACCTTCCGAACGTGAGTCGGTAAAACGTTGTGTCCCGCGAAGAGGTGGTTTCCCTACCTTCCGACTAGCACTCGGTAAAACACTGTGTTGTGTGCTGCGAGGTTCCAGGCCGCGAAGAGGCGATTTCCCTGCCTTCCGTCGATCGGTAAAACGTTGTGTGCCACGATGGGGTCGACTGCCCCTCCTGATTGTGTGTTAGGGGAAAGTTACGTGCGGCTACGCCGGGCCGAGCGGGTTGGTACCGAGACCGTGCATTTGTGTGAATTGGTTGTGTTGATATTATCTTGGTTTTGATTGAGCTTTGCTGTGTTTAAGTGTTGCGGTGCTTGTGGCTGTGGTGGTTTTCTTTGGTTTGATCCTTTTGTGTTGCATTGGTTTACTGACTATTGTCGAGTTAAGGTTGGGGACCGTTGGTCCGGTGAGTGACCGGGTAAACTGAGTATCGTTTTAAAATGGTTAAGTGTCGCGTCGATTTATCAACCCCTTGGAAATGCGTTTTGATAAAGCCGAGATGAGGAAGTTTTTTGTGGTTTTTCCTACTGAGCATCAAGCTCACCCCTTACTGTGTTTTCTACAGGTGATAGCTATGCCTTGGACTAGAGGGTCACGCAGAGCTGAGGAGCTAGCGGATGCCCGGGGTTTACTTGTCGTTATTAGAGACGTATTGTGTTTTTCATTTTATATTAACTGAGCTTGGGACTCAAGATTTGAACTCTGTTGGTTTATATTATTCTCTCATTTTCATACTTAAATCCCTTCTATATTTGTTTTTATTTAATTTCACTAAGTCACGTCTCGGATCTGGTCAATACCGGATTTGGGGCGTGACACCTGGGGGGACGAGGATGGGTGTGGTTGGGATCGGGATGAGCGGTGGGGGAGTTGAGGAGGGGGTATCAGTCGTTGATAACATAGAGAGCCCCGAAGCTGATTTCGTCGCTTCGTGAGTTTTGCGATGCAAGAAATGATGGAGATAAGCAGAAGAGGTGTGGGAGGAGGATGAGGTAGACAAGATTATGGGTTCCGGTGAAGTCTGTCGGAAGGAAGAGGATGGGGTTCTTCGTCATGATACGCTGCTTCAAGAAGACAAGAGGGCAGTGAAGAGCCAGGGACGCACGGGGTGGGGTGGTGGGGGGGCTCAAGACCGATTCATGTATTTAGTCATCATAATTTTATTATCTTTCTTATTACTGTTATTATTTACTCGCATGATTTATCTTCTTTATTCATCTTCTTGTTCTACAAATTATCAAATTATGAAAATATCAAAAGTTTCTTGAAATCGTTTTCTTTGTATTAGTTGCCACCTAATTTTCTTTCATATATACTTTTTCATCTTTCTTAAGTCTATATTTTCTCGACAACTCTATCTATTCAATCATCTTCTTTCTTCTTTTTTACAAAATCTCACTACTCAAAAAGAGTTATTCTCAATCTTTTCTTCCAAAAAAACAATAACAATTATCTCTTTTTCAATATGTTCTTTCAAAAAAAAAGTTCTTCCCTCGTTAATTTCTCACTCTTATCAAATCTCCTCTTAGAAAGCTTTTTGTCTTTATTTTTGTTCAAAGTCAAGTGTTTTACAAACCAATTTCTGGATATTTCTATCAACAACAGACTACCATATATCTCTATCTTCAATAATTTAGCTACAATTTGAGGACTTTGCACTTATCTTCATCAATGGTTTACTATCTCTCTTTAATGATTTTGGCTATAGTCTAAGCATTCAGCCTCCTCATACTCCGACTGCAGGGGAATGTTAGATTATATTACTAGTTATGTTAGAATTCATATATAGATAAGTTTCTTCCCTAGATTCAATATATAGGGACATTTGTGTTACAATAGTCTTCTAGTCGTTTACGTACTTTATCACTATATATACCTGGTATTATAATGCAAACATCAATAAGAAGTATCAATCTTTCATTGAGTAGTGTTAAATGTTATATACATACCGATAAAATTCATACTTTAACTATGAAAAAAATAGTTCAATTTTCCAAGTATTGCGCGATATAAGAGCAACAATTTGGTTTATTGAGCTTATTATTGATTGATTGATCATGCATGTTGTTTTATGGAAACCTTAAAAATATGCTCTTGGGCAATTTTTGTTAACAAAAAAGCATGTTGTGATGACTTTTGTTTTTCAAAAACATACTTATACCTTTCGTTTATTACCAAAAAGTAGTGACTTGCGTTTTTTTTCCCGTTGTTTTGGATTGAAAAAGAGCATGTGCACGGATCATGGTTTTTGTATTTATTATAAATACCGAAATTGTCCATATTCCATGTGTCGAGCACATGTTCGTTTTCCATCCAAAATAACGGAAAAATAAAAAATATAAAGATTAGTCACTGCTTTTTTATTATAAAGGAAAGGTATAAGATTGTCTTTTTGAAAAACAAAGACCATGACAGCATATTTGTGCCAATAAAGGTTGTTCGATGACATCTTCCTAAGATTTTTCCATTTTTTTATACGGTCGACATGTTAAATTTTACTACTATTAAGGAAGTATTTCACGTTCATCGTCTCCCCTTTCCCCGTTTCGGGATTTCATACCAGTCCCATCGCCGGAACTTTCCTCGGGAGGGGTGGCGTGGGAGAAGAACCATGTGTTCTCCGCACGTAGAGCGGAGGACGGTGCACCGGTGCCGACCAAAGGCATCGGAGGACGAATAATGAAGGGATCGGTCCTTGACCGAACTTGAGGATCGATGCAAAGAACTCCGGCGATTGATCCTAGGCCACGGCCCATGAGTCAGATCTAGGGAGAGATATCAGAGTGATCTACCCCATCTGGTGCTACCGGTGTCGGTGGAATCGTTTGGAAGGGGTCAATCTCTTATTATGAGGTCAATCGCGCCGGAGACGCCAATTTCGACTCTAGGAGGTTCGTTGCCGCTGCAAGACCCTCAGGGCGTGGGGGAAGGGAGTCATGCCGGTCAGAGGGCGGAAGGACACTGTCGGCGGCGTGTCTTTCGGCCGGGTCCTAGGGTTCTTGAATCGTGCCGAATCTCATATGGGCTCGGGCTGAAGTTTGGGCTGGATCGAGTCAAGGTAGGCGGGTCGGAGCTGGGCCGGATCAAAGGATCAAAGCTGGGATGGACCAAAGGGTTAGGCCGGGACAAGAGCAATAAGGTCGGGATGGATCGGGTCATGATAGTAGGGCCAGAATTGGGCCGGGTTAGAAGGGTGGACCATATGGGTCCCATATTCGGGTTGGACCCTAGAACTTAGGTAGGACCCGAAATCAAAACCCGTTTCATGGCGAAAGAGCACGGACACTGGGACATGGATCGGAGGGTTCCAATCGGTCGGACAGGGCATTAAATAAAGCGGTGAAGGGCTCCAAGCACCCTCACCTCGCCGAATGAGTCCGAGGTGGTCCAGAGGGGGGTCGAACGGTTGTACCGCCCCTCTGGACGTAAGGTGGCAGCGGTTCCACCAACAACCGGCTCAATATTCCCTTACTAGTTCAAGGGTCAGCAATCCCACGCTTCGGAGCCCTACCACTATCAGTCAAGGGAGGATGGCGCACACTGACATCCTGGGGGATATCCAGTCCACCACTATGAAAAGCCACAATGGGTCTGCTCGCCCGTTGAAACCCCATTTGAAGCCGCTGTATCGATGATCATTGGTCGTTGTCGCAATACTACCCTCCGAACAACGAATGCTTATACAATAGCAATTTCATTGCATGTTCCGTTAGTACTTTGAATTTTCTTATTGCTATGTTTGTCAGGGGTAAACATTTTCAATTATAATATTTTTCGTATTTACTCAAAAAAATAAGATTAATTTTTTTAATTATAAAACCTCACTTAATATATGTAACCTGAATTTTAAACTATTGCATTTTACCCCCACAATAAATTCTTACATGTAACAAGGTATATATCTTGGAATTACTTTCTCTTGCATGGCTTAGTGTGATGTAGCTTTTGGAAAAGACATGCATTACTTTATCCGATCCATTGGTGCACTAGAAATCTTGTAAGTCCACTATGGATAGCTTAAAATGTTATCTGTTCTTCGCTACCAATAATACAATAGGTCCAATAAATTTTAGTATATTTTCATGAAAAATATCTAATAAAAAAATACCTAATTTTAACGAACACAAAAATCCAATTTTTATGTGTTAATTTATCTAAATATCAATTTGAGTTATTAACAAACTACTCTAAACCTTATTTTTATAATTTGCCATACAAATATACAACCATGAGTGTCACATTAAAATCCCTATCCCAAAAGAGGCTAGAGTAGAGAGAGGGAGAGGGACTATAAAACTGCAAAGGGCCAAAACCGTGCCATAAAGCTCCAACCTTTACAAAAAGAAAGGACCGTGACAAGCCACTTTCTATGAACCTCTGAGCCGCTCATCGAATTCTTTCCACTTCGGTTCCTATCGGAAAGCTCAATCATCATCACCATCACTAGCAACACAACCTTTAACGTTTCTGGGTTCCATTAATCCTCTGGAGGCAACAACGCACCGCAGTGACCGCACCAGGAACCACCACCTTAACCTTGGCGACATTTGTGCTCTGTACGAGCCACACCCAGTTCGTTTTTGAGTCCTTTTTCGCATTCCCATTTGAGCTTTTTGATTGTATGTGAGCTCTTCGTCTCCTCTGGACCCTAGCTCCTCTGGGTTCTCATGGCTTGCTTGAGTGATGGGAGCTGGGTCTCTCTTCCTGAGCTGCTCTCATCGGGTCTGTCTCTGGGTTCGGATGACCTGGTAGAGAAAAGGGACCCTTATCGGCCGTCGCCGGAGCTTTCCGGTCACCGATTGGAGAAGGTTTTTCCCATGTACGCATTGGGTCTCCAGAAACCCGGGTTCGATTTGGTTGGTTTGGTTTCGAGTATGGGTGACCCTGTTTGGGAAGCTGTGAGGGAAGAGGCCAGACTAGAGGTACTCCACTTCTCTGTTCTGGTTCTTGTTGATTATGATTTTCTCTACTGTTAATGATGGGTTTTGGGTTGTAGAAGATTTTGTCTATTGCTTTTGTTTGGTTGAAAGAGTTGATGGTGTAATTTCTCTGTGTGATGTTCAAAAACTGATTCTTATGATCACATGAACTTTTGATTATGTAAGATTGGATGTCTGATTCAAAGTGCTTATTGGGTATATTGTTTTGATTGAACATCACTTTGTTGGTTCATTTACTGTGTTATACGCGGTGCAATGTTTCTTGTTTCTCCATGATTAGATATGATTGGTTGCGAAGCTGTTGCACTGTTGTATCATGCAGATTTGAGCACTGTAACATGTTTCCTTTATTGATCATATATAGTTAAAATTTGTTTACAGGCTGACAGGGAGCCGATTTTAAGTAGCTTCCTATATGCTAGTATTTTGACTCATGATTGTTTAGAGCAAGCATTGGGTTTTGTTCTTGCCAATCGGCTCCAAGATGCTACGCTCTTGGCGGCTCAACTAATGGATATTTTCTGTGGTGTAATAATGCATGACAAAGGCATTCAGCTTTCAATTCGCTTAGATTTACAGGTAACAACTTTTGTATTCCAAATAAGGTGGATGACTAAATCAATTCTTTTGAGGTAACTGCTCCATACCCATTAGCCAATGCAATCTGATGCCTGAAGATTTCCTTTCACAGGCATTCAAAGATAGAGATCCTGCTTGTTTATCATATTCATCTGCACTGCTGTATCTCAAGGTACCTATTTGTTACACTTATTAATCCCAGCAACTCGTGACAAAATCCATAGCTTTTCCTATTACTCGTTGTGGAAGGGCTTATTAAATAAAAAAGGGTAGTCTTTAGTTCTTTTTGTATTTTGATCTTCTTCCTTTCCACATATTATTTATATTTTTTTATTTTGAAGAGCAACTTGATTCGTTCTGGATAAAACAGGTGCATCTTTGTTTCAGTTAGTGGGACATTCTTTGATGCACTAGCTCAAATTGTCCTCTTAGTCATTTTATGATTAAGCACACATAACTTTATGTTTGTAAAAAAAAGATGCAGTTAAGAGAAGCACTGTTTTATCACAAGCACTTAAATGACACGGATCTATGTAACATGTAGGTGTAAGTAGTCACTAAACACACAAAAATCTGTTAATTGTACACATCATGTTTCACTTCATTTTTTGAAGGGTTATCATTCTCTGCAAGCTTATAGAGTTGCACATGCTCTATGGAACCAAGGGCGCAAAATTTTGGCTTCAGCGTTACAAAGCCGAATCAGTGAGGTAGTTTTAAGTTGAACTCTATATACTGAACATTTATACTTCATATACAAGTTTGTGCCTTTCTGGTTCACCACTTGTGATCTTTGTGCAGGTTTTTGGAGTTGACATACATCCGGGTATGTCTATTTCTTCTTCCTAGAGCTCTTGATTTGTTCACTATCATGTTATGTAGTTCATTGGGACAAGTTTGAAACTGCCAGAATATGTCATTACTTGCCCAAGTTTCTTGCCTGAGCCCTTATATTGGCAAGTAAAGATTAGTTCTCCCTCATCGATGGAAGATAGGAAACTTATCTTAAATATAAAGGGTAAGACTGTAAGAGCAAAAACCCAACTAATAAATATGACCTTGTGATCTAATACAAAAAATTAAATTCTAACACTAAGAACAGTATCAAGAGAATGGTGGATTTGGAAAATCATATCATGCCAGAGGCTTCTGAATTAAGATTTGATTTTTATATAGACTTTCAGTCGACATGCAAGTTTTATTCTAGTCTTTTTGGTGTTTTGCTTTAGCTGCAGAAATCGGGGATGAAATATTATTAGATCATGGGACTGGTGTGGTTATTGGAGAAACTGCTGTGATAGGAAACAGAGTTTCATTAATGCATGTAAGTCAATTACAAACTTCTGTTCTCTCTTATTATGTGATTCATGGACATGCTGCTTAGTTATGTATCAAATTATGATTAGTTATTTGGAAACACGTATTGAATAGTTATATTAGATCACTCATTTTTAAAACTCAAGTTAAATTTGGGGCCCAAAAGAAGCTCAAATAAATGTATGAGCTCTGTTGTGGTTTATTATGAAGCATTGAATTTGTGGATGCTAAATTTGTAGACTTGTGCTAATGTGTAGCTGTGTACACATAGTATCCAATATAGTCAAATGGCAAAAAATATGTGTACTCTAAGCAATTTCTCATATTCATTTTTAGCTATATAGTCCTTTACATGTGTTTTCTTTTCATTTTTATCTACAGTTCCTTTTTTTTTAGTTTTTCATCTGAAGGGATGGGTGCTCATTTACAGTTCTAGAATAGATTTTCATCTTTACTGAAACATGGAATATAACTTGGTCAATCATAATAAGAAAGTAAAAGATGAAACTGTTCTTAACCAAAACAAAGCTTCTGGTTTTAAGTTTTTCAGACGTGGAAATATTGAAATGAATTATGGAATTAAGTGTTTAGTTCATCATGTCTTTATGTCAGATGCATACTCAAATGAATTGGTGACTATTTTGCTCATCATAATAAACATGTGACAGGGTGTGACTTTAGGAGGAACTGGGAAAGAAATGGGTGACCGTCATCCAAAAGTTTGTGAAGGTGCATTAATTGGAGCTTGTGTGACTGTACTCGGGAATATAACAATTGGTGAAGGAGCAATGATAGCAGCTGCTTCCGTTGTTTTAAAGGATGTTCCTCCACACAGGTGATATTAACTTCACAATTATCAGCATTACCATGTTACAATAATATACAGCTAAAGATGTAAATCTGATGTTCCCTTTTTGTCCCTTCCAACAAAGTATGGTGGCGGGATCACCAGCAAAGGTAATAGGATACATGGATGAGCAAGATCCATCTCTAACTATGAAGCATGGTAAGTCATATTAGGGGAAGCAATGTCTTATTCTTTATCTTATTTAAAGCACAAGTTTTGTATGCTGTATTCATTCGAACTTTTGGTTTTCACTTGATAGTTACTCTGGATTGTATTTATACTGCCGTATATATGTATATCAATTAGTCTTATATTTCATATTTGTTATGGATGTGCAGATGCTACCAGGGAATTTTTTGAGCATGTAGCTGTGAATTTTAGGGAAGGAAGATCCACTGGTAAGTATTCTTATTGATTCCAAGATAAAATTGCTATGGATTAAAATAACTCTACAATGATTTCTCTTTGCACTGTCTTCACGGAGCTTAGTTTTTCCGAATTTTATTTATTTATTTATTTTTGGTTTGGGTGCAGTTACTAATCAATGAGCAATTACATGAGGAAGTAAGTGTACATTGAGAAAGAAATAACAGGACTTGAGATAGTGTGTCCCTGCTGTTGTTGGTAGAGGAATTGAGAATGTGTTGCATTCATGATGTTGTATACTAATAAACAGACAGCAATAGTTCTATTTGATTTTGTGATTGCTGTTTTGGCGCCAATGGAGTTTAAGATTGATTTATCTTGAGCTCAACTCTCAAGCAAGTTGTTCTCTCTTCTCTTTTTGCTTTCTTTTAGTTAAGAGAGATGTAAACTTATCACTTCTTCTAAAATTCATTAATTATTGTATCTTCGTGGGTGAACTTGTAAACAGAAAAACTTGGCCTGATTCAGATTTGAACCGGAGTGATTAACATTGCTAAACGGTGATAAATAAAATACCTTTCGCTAAAAAAAACTAAATATCATATAAAAGAAGCTCATTAAGTTTTCATCGACTTACACAAAAAAGCAGGGAATATGCATGTGTCTCCTACGTTTTGAGATATTGTTTGTGGGTTTGTGTTGGCGACATTTGAGAGCCTTGTGTACGCTTGTGGGGAGTTAGCGTTAGAGGAGTTACTTTATACGGTATTGTTGGTGGTGGGTGTTAAAGACTTGGGATGGCAGTGCTGCTAAATATGGTGTTGGCACATAGACGATAAGGTGGGAAACCTCGACCGCTAGCTTAGGTGCTCCTACCAATGATGGGGTGGATGAACAAGCGTATAGGCATTCACCGCCAACGAGGGACAAAGGCATCCAGTTAAAGCTTCTTTACCTACTCTAGATCTGGGTGGGTCTCTCAAGTTGTGAGCGATGGCAAAGAGTGTTGGAAGACCAAACTAACGACCCCTTAGATTCAAACTCGCCTAACGATCAAGCATAAAGTACACAACACCCTCACTGGATCCAATGAGGATCACAGACCAGGGTAGCCGGGACACGGGAGTCCGCACCTACTCGAAGAATCTTGGACCTAGACCTAACAAACTTCTCAACTACAAACTACTATTTGGACCTGACCTCAACTCATCTCTTTTTGACACACGATCTCGTCACTTTTAGTGACCCCATATCCGGACTGTTTTTCTTTTATTTAGTATCGTTTTGTACGTGACCATAAAACATCTACTATGTTGATAATAGATGTGAGTTGCGAAGCCAGAGCAGTTTTGTTCCATCTAGCAAATGTATTAGAGTATTTGTTAGACAAGTTCGCTTCAAAATCGAGTTAGCCATACTCGATTTATTTAGCATTCAATGAGCTCTTTCAACATAAGGGGTGACTCTATATTCGCATGTGGTCCAGGTTCTTCATTTGACCTTTTTTAGTTTTAAAAATTCGTATTATATGGTATAGTTTTATTGTCGTTTTTAATATATATAGAATAAAATACATCATTAGAAATTAATACACTTATGTGACACCAAAAAAATAAGTCTAATAGACTCTTGGGTTTTGCCCCTCTCTCTCATCTTTTTTTTCACAGTCACTGTGGTCAATACTTTCCATTTTTCCATCGTCCACACGACTGTGTTTATAGAAATTCCTTATGTTCCTCCTCCCAATGAAACTATCAGAGCCATACTTTTATTGGTTTCCCTTACTCGAGTTGCTCGAGTTTTGGTGGATCCAGATGCCGGAAAACGCCAAGGAACTCCGAGCCTCCCCCGACCACTATATGTGGGTTCGGACTCTACCCTGAAGACAACTCAAGACCTGCAGCACTCTCATGATTGGAGACTGGTATGGCTACAACTCCGAGTGCCCCTTGGTTCCGGAGGTTCGTCTCTACACCTCCGGTCGTCTCCAACAATGAAACCTGTAGGGGCCTACACCAACCCTAGAACTGGGGCATCGAATCAATTGCACCTGGGAGCGATATCCCTCGAGGACGATCTGGACGATGAAGACGAAATGGTAGAAGAGGAGGACAACGATGATCAACAGTTGAGGGCTGCCAAACAGTCCCGCTATGACCCATGATCGGATCTGGTGATGTGGTGGTCGAGGCCTGGTGGCCTACCCTCCATGACCCGGGATCGATTTTGTTGGGCATTCTGGGAGGAGTAAGGAAGCAGTTTGTTTTTTCTGTTTCAGGTTGGTGCATTTTGATTCAGTTGTTTCTAGTTTACTAGTTCAGGATATGATGTAAGAATTTTTATCATTGTCTAAGACGAAAGTTAGATTATTTCGTCAAGTCCAAGACCGTCGGGTTCCTACAGAAGATTCAGTTTTGTTCTAGTTCTCAGAGCTTTTAGTCCTACTTGTATGTTTTGATTGACATTAATAATACAATGTCTCGTCGTCCGTTTCAAAATAAAATAAAACAAATGGTAGGGGAAAAGGTAATACGTTGTAAATCATAGTAGTTCATATTTACCTGTCACAAATGGGTTTGCAATTTCAATGTTACCCTGGGCAAACTGAAGCATGCAAGCAGCTACTGTAGCGGAAAAGACAAGGTACATACACGACACAGTAGTGGAGGAGCGAAACGTCGACGTTTCTGCCCCTGTCTAATTTCTTTCCCAGGTAGTGTCGGATCCGTCCGAGACCTGCTGCGATCTCAGATTCGAATTGAATCTGATCTTCCGCAGCTTTGCACAACCTCAGAATCGACTCGTGATCCGTTCTCAAGTCTCTACTTGAAAGGTCAGCAATTGCCAAACCTCTAATTCGATTTTCATTTCCGTTTGAATTGAAAACGACTGGATTATTAATTTGCATCTGTAGAATTATATGATTAATATGTACCAATTGATCTCTTCGATTCTGGTGGAAGCTTGAATTTCAGTTTTAGTCTACTGGGATTTGTTTTTCTCAGATGATTGTAATCTTTTTCAGGAAATGGACTTGATTGATGCATAAATTAGTGAGGCAAATCCTGATTTGTTTTGGTTTTCATGAAAATAGGGTGCTTCCGCCTTGATATGGATTTCTGAATATGTTTCTTCCTGTTTGTTATGAATTGTGAATTTGTGAGCTACCCAGATGGAGCATTTCTGATATTCATGTATATAACCTGACAATTGAGATTTTAGTTGCACTCAGATTATGTCAACTCAATTTTAACCAAGTTGTGTGTGCACCCACAAATTTATAGTGGGATATTTTGCTTCTAACCTTGAGCATTGGGTTCTAAGATCCAACCTTTAGTTGCCATTGTGATTGATCGTTCATATTTAATTCATATGTTGTGGTTCTCCTTGCAAAACTTTCACTAGGTTGGAAAAATTTATGCATCCTTAAGGTGAATCCAAAGGGGGGGAAATGTCAACAGAGGGAGCTGTTGTTGGTGAATCCATTGAAAGTCACACAGAAGATGGTTTAAAGCCTGAGAAAGAGGAGCAATTCTCCACCATGAACCATGAAAGTAACGGAAATCTTGCTGAGGGACGTGGATTGCAGCTTGATGCTATCTCATGTGGGGACAAGATGCATGATGAAAATCTTCTCCAAATGCTTCTTGAGTTCAAATTTCAGAACGATTTCTTGAAGTCTCAGTTTGATGGTTTTAAAAGTTTTCAATCAGAAGAAGCAAGTGGACACAAAGGTGGGGAAACTGAAGATGCAAAAGAACTTCATGAAAGGATAGAATCATTGAATAAAGAACTTTTGGTAGAAAAACAAACGCGAGGTGCAGCAGAAGAAGCCCTGAAGCATCTTCAAGTAGCACACTCAGAGGCAGATTCAAGGGCCCAAGAGCTTTCTGCAAAGCTTGCTGAAGGTCAGTATTATTGGTTTATGTGTGTTGCTTTTAACATTTTCTCAACGAGTCCTGTTTAAATCGGAAACTTTTTGTATCACTAACGCTCTACCTTCAACTATTTTGTTGTTCCGTATTTAAAAAGTAGAACCTCTATGAAAACCTGAAAAATCTGGTATGCCTCCTCAAGTATGATCATCATGGCTAGAATATATAGGTTGGAGGACTGGAATCTGCCTTACGAGCAACTCACAAAAACAAATTGATTGCAAATGCATGGTCTATGCATTTATACCGTCTGCACAAAAAAATTTACAACATTTTCTCTTTTATTTGCCTGAAATTATGGCATGGTTTATTTGCATAGCTCAACAGAAGTTGGATCAAGAAATAAAAGAGCGTGAAGAAAAATATTCAGAGCTTGATTCCAAGTTTAGCAGGCTTCACAAACGAGCAAAACAACGTATTCAGGATGTTCAAAAGGTAAGTTCTGTTTATTTTTTCATTGGCTGGTCAAATGATGTCTTTTCAGCTGTTCTACATTACACTGACACTTCCTTTCTTTCAAGACCAACATGCTCTGATGCAAGTATACTTTTAAAATTGTTTTTTTTTTAAAAAAAAAAACTTTCATCAATACTTCTTTTTCATAGTGTTCAATACTTCCTTCAAAAATATTTTTTATTTTTATTAAAACACTCACAAATCACAAATCAATAAGAGGGAAGTGAGCTCAGGAGACAGAGCACATTCTAAACTGTCTTAGCTAGCTTGGACCTTCATTATCACACTATCCACATCTGCAGGAATTGTATAGAAAACACTCGCATTCCTTGATAACCAATTCCCAAACAACTAACATGCCCAGTTTTCTCCATAAATTTCTTGCATATTTTGGTCACAATACAATAAAGACCATGTGGAGAAGATGGATCCCAAATCACCTAACGCAGACCCCACCAATCAATTGTTCGACATCAAACCTCTGGATGGTGGCAGTGCTCATGAAGAATTGAGTAACTCCCAGCAAGCTGCCTCCATTGGCTCAATACCAGAGGCACCTAATCGTTCTCCAACAGAGATGCCTTATCTTCCCCAGATTTTCTCAAAAAGTTCTAACAGTCAAACAAAAACAAAATCCAGAAAACCCCCACAAAATCGAACAAATCACACTCTAATTAGAAGATCAAGAGCACCATTTGCAACCGACAGAAACATGGATGAGTTAGAGTTGAAATCGAGAAACTTGTACCTCAGCCTCTTAGATCTCTTCCGTCTCCTCGGACCCGATGTCGTCTCCATGTTCGATTGGTTGTCCAGAACCTCCTCCTCCACACTAAATTTTACGGTCATCATCGCCGTGGAGAGCTTGCCCTTGTCGGAGCGGAAAGCCATGTGACCGTGTAGAGCTTTCAAGGCTTTAGAACAGATTTGGTAACAGGAGGAGAACAGATCTGGACAAGTAAGGAACAAAATAGAGACAAGGGAAGAAGAAAACGAATGAACAAAGAACAATCAAGGGTTTTATTGTCATTTAGAAAAATATCCATCACATGCCTCACACATGTCACAGTTTTCCATAAAAAATGGACGGAAATGGGTAACGTGATATTTGGGAAAGTTAGGGTATCTCTTAGACGAATAAATTAGTTAGGTGTAGTTAAGTGAAAATCGCGGATACTTGGGTGTAGTTAAGTGCTGTTTTCCCAAATATAATTACCTAGCTGCATTCATCCGGAATTTAAAGAAAGGCATAAGATAGGGGCATGGAGACGAAAATGCACTAGGAAGGATAACATTAAAACTAAAGCTATCTGAGCAAGACCAAATGTAGCTTCAACTGAAGATATGATGATGAAAGATCACCTAAGGCGAGTAGACTCAAACTACTATGGAAAGAAGTAGTAAAAAAGACATGCTAACCATGACTGAATGGAGGATATAACATTAGATAGTGTGTAATGGAGAAAAGATAATACTAGTAGAAGATCTGTATGATGTATGCTAAAGGATTCATAAAGCCAACCCCAATTATATTTGGGATATGGCCTTGTTATCGTATAACATTGTAATACTAACCATGTTTTGTTTGTCTGCATGTACAACACTTGGAATATTCACATCATAACTTCTAAACATATATTATTTATGTGCCATGCTTTCACATTACAAGAAACAACTACGAGCTGTTTTTATAGGTGTTCATTAATAAATTAAGATATGGTGTCTGGAAACGCTCATTTCTAGGAAAAAGATGACCTTGAAGCCCGGTTTCGTGAAGTAAGTGAAACATCTGAGAAAGCATCATCCCAACAGTCAGCACTGCAGAAAGAGCTGGAGCGCACGCGGCAGCAGGCAAAGGAAACATTGAAAGCAATGGATGTGGAGAGGCAACAATTAAGAAGTGCAAACAATAAGTAAAATCTCTTAACTTCCTATTATAGTATCAGCTAGTACATATACCAGGGTAATGTATTTATGAGAGGATTGATATACATCATTGTACATATTTCTATTGAATTTAAGGCCACATTCAGTTTTTCCTTGAAAGTTCTATATTTTTTTAATAATAATCCACTTGGTCGCAAAAGATGTGATGCATACAACAGAGTCAAAACATGTTTCTGTTGATCTTCTCATGGATGTATTGGGGTGTTATTACTTTGATTTAAATACTGGTAAACAATCATCTAAGTGTAAGTGGATTGTCTAATTTTTCATTAGCCATTGTAAGTTAATTTACAAATTATGTCCACATGTTTATAGTTAGATGTCAAAACCTTATGTGGTAAACTTCATATCTGGCTTGGACATTCTCCTGCATCTGATAATCTTATCCTCTAGTCAGTAGTCACTCCAAATTATCTCTCATTTGTAAGAATTCCATGAGGTATTGTTTGATGATTTTATTTTTTTTAAATATATATTTTTAGTTATAACAATACTAGTGACATCCAGACTTCGAGACAACATTGAAGAATTGCGCCGTTCATTAGAACCAAAAGAGAATGCTCTTGAGGCTTTGCAACAATCACTTTTGGAGAAGGAGCAGGTATTAGTTATAAATGCTTATCTTGCTTATCCGCATTGTATAGTTTGGTCTACAATTTCTGGAAACTGCTTTCCAAGTTCTGCACTGTTGAAAGCGAATCTCTTCTACACATTATGTTGTGAATGTTCGTATGAATGCCTTATGTGCCATACTGCTGCTTTCATATGTAGGAGCTATGCAATGGAAATGAGAATTTGAGATATAATTTGATATCCTATGCCTATATGCTCATCTAACTTTTTGTGTTTGATAGTGCATCAATTCTGTAACAATATTAGAGAACCCTTGTGTTTCTCTGTTTTAAAAAATAATCAACAAACTTATTGTTGTTGTGGCTTTTAATTTCCTCATGCCTCATATGTATTGCATTCTGTTAAATTCGAACTACACTAGCCATGCTTCTTTTCTTTTTTTTCCTGTGAAGTATTTGGATCTTGGTATTGTTTGGTCATGTGGACGTATAGTGGAGAGGTAATAGACTCGTTGAAGTTCATGAAAAGTGCCTCTAGATCAGTTGGGAAACGTCAAAATTGCCTATGATATAATTTGTGAACAAGAGGTTTATGATTTTCTTAGGATCCACACAGCTACAGTTGTGACGAAGCCCCATCTATATGCTTGGAGGGTTTATTCTTGTTAACTGTGCAGTTTATTGTGTATTGATGTGAACTTTTTGATGATGATGGTTCAACGATATTAACATTAGATCTCCCTAGGTGTTTTTTAAAAAATTTCTTCACTTCATTAAAAATATTCCTATTTCCCCCCTTAGATTGCGCTATCCTCTAATGGTATTTTTGTTCCAACTTCCCGATCCTTTCAGCTTTATTTGTTGTCTTGGGCTTCCCTTTGGATATCTTCATCTTTAGTCTATAGGTGCATTAACTACGTAATAGAGTATTATTTATCTGTTCAATTGCATATTTGTTTTAGCTTAAAATATCTAACAGCAGTAGTTGATCATACTTAATGATCATCATTTTTCTTTTTCGTTATCGTATACCAAAGAGAATTGATGATATCTTCCTATACCTTTTGTATCTCTCTTCTCTATGTCACAGATGTTGGAAGATATGCGAGGATTACTGCAAGCCGCTGATGAAAAAAGGCAAGCTTCAATAGCTGACCTCTCTACTAAAAATCAGAAGGTAACACATGAAACACTTAATGCTCACAACATGCTTCTTTGTTGTCATATTAATAAACCGTGCTTTAGCTTCAACCTTGTTTTTTTTTATTTGCAATAGATTGTAGAGAGTCTCAAAGCCCAGATTGCTGATGCATTTTCTGACAGAAATAAAGCTACTGAAACCATTTCTTCACTGCAGGTGAGAATTTGATATTAAAGTTTGTTTTGTTCCTGGCCCATTGGGTCATATATATTTTTTGTTCCAAGGACTTCTTGTTCAGCTTGTAATTCAAAAGACCGGAAAAAAATAGGAATGCATATCATTTCGCTTTTTTCTTCTTTTATATCTTTGCCCCTTTTGCCTTTTTAAATCCATTTTAAGGTTTATAGCTTAGAGCTGCTTAATGCTTTGGACATCTCCATTTATTCAATATAATTTATACGCAATGCTAATGCATCAGTCTTCCAGGTCTTACTTGCCCAGAAAGAGTCAAAGATTGCTGAGATGGATATAGCTTCAACTGGGGAAGCAGCAAGGCTTAAAGCTGCTGTAGAATCTATAAAGGGAGAGCTTCTTCACCTCAAACATGAGCATGTAAGAGTGCAAACTTCAATTTCTTAAATATATAAGGGTCTTTGTGATGTTAACTTCCTTTTCTGGTACTTGCATTTTCTGACTATGAAGGCAAACCAAAATCAACATGTAGTTATTTATCTCTTCTGCCAGATTCAATAGATCTGGAGTACTAGTTTTGATTTAGATGGAAAATTTTGTTCTGCCTGAGGGATTGAAGTTAACAATACGATATATTCTAATGGTAGCTATTGGATTCCTATGTATATATTAGTGGGCTAGAAAGCAGATATTAGGTCTCTTGCAGGGAAGTATAACATATGAGTATGCTTAGATAGATCGGAAAATTGGATCAGCTACAATTCGGATCATTTATAGGCTGAAATTGCATGGGAAAGACTTCTGGAGTTTAAGAACATCAAGGGGTGCATTCCAGTTGTTGAGCAAACACAAGGCTGTATGGCCATTCTGTGCCTCTGCATTTTAAGATGCTTTGCTACCCATGCTAATATTTGCATGTGCATCCAATAACCATGTCTGTTCACATTAGCATGAAATAAATTTCACTACATTACAGAATCTAGATTATATTCTGAAACTTTAGATCCTATAATTACTTTAGCTATTCTAAATGTATTTTGATTGATTTATCATTTTTAGTAATCATTTAATGCATTCAGGAGGAAGAAAGGGAAAATTGGGAAGCTGTCTCCCAGGCTCTCAAAACCAAAGTGGAACTTGCTGAGAGTAACTGCATTCGTGCAGAAATTGAAGCTGCCAAAATGAGAAGTATCATTGTATTCTTTGACAAAGATTCATCTGATTACTTCAATGAGTGAAATGTGACCATTCATTCCCTTTAAATTGGGCAGGCCAGCTGGAATCAGAAGTGTCAGCGCAAACCAGGCTGCTAAATGCAAGAGACGCTGAACTAGCGACTGCCAGTGAGGAGGTAATTTACTTTCCTCATTCCCCAAGAGTTAAATTTGGAAGTCACGACTACAATTTAGTTTTATTGAAGGTTTCCATCTCTTGCAACTTACAAGGCCTTTTCCTTAAAGTATAGGTTAATGTTTTGGGGTTTTCCTTATCAGGCATCATGCATGACTAAATTGGCAAAAAGATGTTCGGGGTTAATATGACCACACTAATCTGTTTCTAACTCTATTAATACCGAGTATAAGAAGACTACTTTATCCTTATTATGAATTCAAATTTTCATAGAAATGTCTTTCATTCTTTTTTCATTTGTAATGCTGGAAACTTCATGGCTTTGAAGTTTACCGGCCGGAAAGTATGTTTCGAGCAACACCCAAATCAAATCCAGAACTAATTCCACACTACCAAAATATCAACAAGTCCACAACAACTCTCCCTCTTGGTGCCGAAACTGCAATTTGCACGAGGCTTAAAAAACTAAATTAACTATTGCTATTCAACTTCTTTTTTATAGTACCTGCTAAGGATCTTAGTATATCAATTTCAAATGGAAATGGATGAGGAGAGAGAAAGGTAGGGGTTGGTGGGAGGACTGAGGAGAGAGATGGATGAAGCAAAAAGGTAAATGAGGGTATTTTGAGAATTTATAAAAAGAACAAGTCATAAGTCACATGATAGAAAAACTAAAAGTTCCATTAGTTTTAACCGACGAAACTGGGTGGATATAGTTTTAAGTGATTTATGTGTCATGGACAAAAACTTATAGGTAACTTGTGTGATTGATTTGTGGGCACTACTTTGGGTGATTGAAGTGTAATTACCCCCAACATTTATACATACAACCACAGACTATTTATCTTGGCTTTGCAAAAATAATGCTGTCGATTCTATTGTTAAGGGTTGCCATGAACTTCTTGGACAGAGATAGGGGATTTTAGCTTTTCTTGTCTGTCTTGCTTAAACTTTGAAGTAAAAAAGTATGTACGTTTTCCTTCAGTGTCATTATCTTTTGTCTTGTCATCGTAAAGATATTAGGGTTAATTGTCAAAAACTACATTAAAGTTTTGTCCACAAACGGATGCATGTATAAAGTTGTGTCCACGCTGAATGGTGCACTGAAGTTTTGTCCACGTTTTTGTGAGTGCATTGAAGTTTTGTCCACGCTTTTGTGGGTGCATTGAAGTTTTGTCCACGTTTTGTGGGTGCATTGAAATTTTGTCCACGCTTCTATTCAATACGGGAAGCACTGCCCAGACCATCATTTTGAACATCCCTATTATATCAAAACTAAAAAAGTCGTGGACAAAACTTCAGTGCACCCACAAAGTGTGGACAAAACATTATGCATGCATCCGTTTGTGGACAAAACTTTGATGTAATTTTGGACTATTAACCCAAGATATTAATGATTGATCTGATGTTTTTCTGATAGTCTTCAATCCTATGACTCATTTCTGGAGGAACATACTTAACTTAACAGAAAACATCCCCGGTGTGATATTTCATACATTTAAAGGCATGTTTGTCCTTATATGTTCCTGTTAATACAAATTTTGCAGATCAGTCGCCTTGAAAGCGAATTTTCTTCTTACAAAGTCCGCGCTCATGCACTTCTCCAGAAAAAAGATGCAGAGATAGCTGCCGCAAAAGATTCTGAACAACTTAATGCTCTTGAGGAAGCACTAAAAGTATGTGTCCTTTATCTCTGCACTTCACATTGTGTATAACCTTGACTAAATAGAGTATACAGAATTAATTTGCTAATAAAAATTCTATCTCTTTTAGGAGGCTGAAAAGGAGATATCATTGGTATCTGAAGAAAGAGATAAAGCGTTTCAAAATCTTCAGGATGCTCTGGCTAATCATGAGAAAGATCTTGAAGAAAGGTAGTCTTGTTAAATGGGGATTCTTCCTTTTATTACTCATATGACATTAGTATGTTCAATTGTTTCTAGGGATAACGACATAAATATATCGTGTACTTTGATTTGTTTGCCGTGTCATCTTCATTTGTAGCTGGTTGTTACCCTTTACTTTTTTTTAGTTGCACCTTTAGTTAAAATCTGTTAAAATAGAAAAAGGCCACTTAAAGCAGCATGTAACACCATGTGACCTGCCAAATTTTCAAAGTGATAAAATTAACCCTCTTTCTTATGTTTGGATCTGAGTTAAAATCGGGGGTAGTTTAGTCTTTTCAGTTGTTTTTCAACTCTGTTATAGACGGTGCAACTATAAAAAAGTACAGGATAGCAACATGCTACAAAATGAAGATGACAGTACCAACCTGCAAACAAATTAAAGTACACGACGGTACTTCTGCCATTATCCCTTGTTTTTATTTCACCTAGAATTCGTTCTACAGATTCCTTCAAGAAATAGTCTGTCAAGTATGAAACAATTACTGCAACTTCTTTTGAATCCCACTTCTGTCTTAGAGATGCAGCTCTAAATGATGCCAAGCAACAGATTAAGAGCATTGAATCAAAGCTTGATTCTGCTATTGCTCGCCACCAATCAGATAAGGAAGCGTGGGAAATAAACCTTCGAAGTGTGGAAGAGACATGGCGATGTAATATACATGTCCTCAATTTATTGATGCCCTTAGTAAAAACATATAGGTTGAGCTCTGAAAGAACAATACTAACTATGCAGTGAGATTTGAGACCCTAAAGGCAGCTCAAAATGAAGTCCCTCGTGAACAGGATCCCCAAATGCGAAGCCAATTAGAAGAGCTCAAACAACGGTTCAAAAGATTGAAGGTACCTTGTTCTGTTGTCTTTTGTTTCAGATAACAAGAGCCAGTGCTAATTAGGGTTATAAACTGTAGGAGGAGCATGATTCATTTCGTGACCTTGCTGATAGAATGATTGAGGAGAAGGACAAGGAGATCTCAAAACTTTTAGATGAAATTAAGAATCTTAATAGTTCTCTGGAATTGAGAACACTAGTAAGTTTTTTTTTTCTGTTCATTTTGTAGTCTTTTTTAGCCTTAAATCATTCTTGTCATTTAACTTTCTAATATGTTTCCTTGGGTACCCATGGCGGCTCAAAATGGTGTGGTCCCAGAATAATAATCACAGTATAGGTATGAGGACATCTTCTAGCAGCACTTTTATTGTCTTCAATAGATAAATTTTGAATTGAAACTGTAACTTTGGATTAGACATGATTATTCTAAAGAAATTTTCCTCTTTCCTTAGCTACACAAAAGAACGATGCTTCAAACTTAAGCACCTCTTTGGCAGAACAGCAGATTGTGGTAATGCCCTCTACTTTTATAAGAATGTCATGTAATGTATGGTAGATAGTTTACTCATACGAAACCAAAAGATCTTGTAAGATATTTTAGCAAAGAACAAACAGAATCAGGGGCGTACTCAACTATGTGAGAAAATATTTAAATTGTCTGAATTTAATTTGAAAGCTGTTTTCTAATAAATACCAACTCTGCTGGAAAATTGCGCTTTAATATACCAATTCTTGTCCATGTTACCCTTGCTTGTAACCTCCACATTTTCGTTGTTTGATTTATTTTGTATATCTTTTTATCCAGGGTTAAGTGTCAAAAAGTACCCTGAAGTTTTGTCCACAAACGGAAGCATGCATAAACTTTTGTCCATGCTTTGTGGGTGCACTAAGTGTTGTACACCGACTTTTTTAGAAAACGTAACAGCTTAATTGTCAAAAATTACCCTAAAGTATTGCCACACAACTATAGAATGCATTATGAATTGCCCACACAACTTTAGAATGCATTATGTATTGCCCACAAATCTATTGACTCCACGAAAAACTGCCCAGACCATCATCCCTGTTACGTTTTTTTCTAAAACAGTCGATGGACAAAACTTTGGTGCACCCACAAAGCATGGACAAAAGTTTATGCATGCTTCTGTTTGTGGACAAAACTTCAGTGCACCTTTTGACAATTAACCCTTTTATCTAATGATTATGCTGCAGATATGACATAATGATCATGAAATGATGTGGGATATCTAGGAGCTGAATTTATTTTCTCCATCAATTTTATTTGTTCATATAATCCCATTTTACTTACCTTAAAATTGCAACAAACTTGAAGTAGTGATATCCAAATTCCATCTATCCATAAAAATACTATAGAATAGGGAATCAGATGCATTTCTGTAATTCAAATGTAAGTATTGGGATGAGAAACTATTTGATTAATTGCTAACTACACATATTTCAAATTTCAGCTTTTGGCTAGGCAACAAGCTCAACGAGAGGAAGAACTAGCACAATCGCAGCGACACATTTTAGCCCTTCAAGTCTGTTACACCAAATTATATTACATTTGTTTTGTTATTTTATGGCCATTTTCTGATATTTGGTTTGCTTCAGGAGGAAATAGAGGAGCTTGAACGGGAAAATCGTCTTCACAGCCAACAGGTAGAATGAAGATATAAATTTCCATTCTCATGATCTAGATTAGTTCATTTCTGCACTTGTAGATTAATTTTAGCTGCATCCTCTTTCTTAATACAAAAATTGAATGTCTTGGCTGCAGGAAAGTATGTTGAAGGCTGAGCTGCGCAACGTGGAAAGATCAAAGAAGCGGGAAGGAGTAGATATGACGTACCTCAAAAATGTTATCTTGAAGCTTCTTGAAACAGGTACTTACTTAAGGATTGGATTGACTGCTTCATTTGCAATGGCTTATTGTTTTTGTGTGATCCAATTAACATTTTTTTTTAACAGGTGAAGTGGAGGCCCTTTTACCAGTGATCGGGATGCTTCTTCAATTCAGTCCGGAAGAGGTGAGTAGCTCTCCTTTATCCATTTCTGTGTGCTCCAGTTAGTAAAAACTTATGAGTAATCCATTTTTTTTCTTTCTGAAAATATATTATAACAAAAGAAACCTCTTCAGTTAAGTGTTTCGTGGACAAAATCTGTTTTGTAGGGGAAATACATGTCACCCCATTAATTCAAAGTTGTATCAAGTCACCACCCTATACGTTACTTTTGTATTATTTCTCCACTGTAAACTTTTGTTTTGTGTCAATTTACCCTAACTTCTGTTAATAATGACAGGAAAAATCTCATTCTTTTCACAAAATGCCGAAAATATCCCTTGATTAAAAAAATAAATACTCGAAAAAAAAATCAGGAAAACGATGACATGTCCCTCAAATACTTATTTTATTTTTGAAAAAAAATAACATGAGTGTATTCGAAATTTCACACAAATTTGAGCACTTTCGTGGACAGTTATACAAGTTAAATGTTTACAGGGGTGGCATGATACAACTTTGAACTAATGGTGATGACATGATACAACAAAATACCAGTGGTGACATGTAATTTTCCCTTTTTTTTATTGTGCCGAGTCTGGGCATGAAAGTTGAATCCCCAGTAGAACCTGATGGCTCACTATTTTCTATAGCTTTTTCAGATATTGTTGACAGTAATGTATCATGTATGTATTAGTTTGGAATGTATGTCTGATATGAAGTCCCATGGGTGTAACTGATGTATTTTATATGCATATGCAGGTTCAGAAGTGCCAACTAGCCTACCAGGCCTCTGCAGATGTTCCACCAAATCCAGCAAACGATGGTTCAGGATCCACCCTCTCACTTTTCTCAAGGTTCTCATTTTCATGACAACATTAAGGAAAATTATTTTCATGAAAACGAATTCAAATGAAAGTAGAACCCAAGCTGGGTCCCCACATGTATTCTTTTGTAACCCCAAGCCATTATTTCATCGAGTTCTTCAACTATTGTAAATTCACTGAGAAAACTATATGTAGATCAACCATCAAGAGTGAAATCGGCAGTTTCTATAACTATAATCTTTTATAGATGAGAAGAGTTGGATTCAATAGCACATGTTTTATGCGACATTATTGTTCAAATTGCTTACCAATCATGGATATCCTTCCATTTCAGACTGGAAACTTGCAACTATTATTTTTGTAACTTGACTTAAAAGGTTGGATGACAAAACATCCCAAACCTAATATAGATATTGTAAGATTTGAGAAATGGAAAGTTGTTTGTATCAAATATATCGTCCCCCTTGGTATATTGTAAGATTTGAGAAATGGAAAGTTGTTTGTATCAAATATATAAATATTGTAATATTTGAGAGAAGGGAAGGTTGGCTGTTTGTTTGTACCAGTAAGATCTGAGAAATGGAAGGTTGGTGGAAAAAGAGTAAAGTGACCAATACATATTTGATTTCAATTGAGTTCATGAACTTATTTTCTGAATCTTGATTTCAAAATCACTCTGTTTTGATTCCTAAGTAGAGAGATACAAAAATCAGAGAGAGTTGGTCAAACTTTTTGTGTTTAGTCAAATAGAAAAAATTACAGAGAAAAAATACATGTTCAACATAATGAACATTAAACGTTACAAAAGAACACAAGTTGTTTGGTTTGCTGTTATGCTTTACCCACCCAGATCAGCTCGCTCAATTACACAAGTTACTGTAAAATTAGTAGCTGTACATGGGATGTTCATCTTCTCAAGCCAAGCTCTTCTTCTCCAGTAAAAAATGTGCAGGTTCAAGTTTTGCAGTGAAGCCAAATTTTGATGTGCAGTACTTTCTGTGAACTCCTGTTAGCTTCCCCGTTCCTGCTTTTTGGTGCAAACCAACCATGAATCTTGAGCATTCTCTGCAGATCATCACAACAAACCCATTTTAGTACTTTAAACCCTATGCTTCAGGCCAAAAACTAAGGATGTTTCAAGGATACTCACAAGAGCTTGTCTTCTGAGTAGCTGCTATGCCACTCACAGGTCTTGCTCCACTGCCTGAACCCATAAAGAGTGCATTGTGCAGTGTAGATTGCAGCAGCCGCCAACAATGATGGTTGGTATTTCAGCAT
This sequence comes from Erodium maritimum, assembly GCA_963921825.1. Lineage (NCBI taxonomy): Eukaryota > Viridiplantae > Streptophyta > Magnoliopsida > Geraniales > Geraniaceae > Erodium > Erodium maritimum. The sequence goes on along the minus strand of OY997588.1, from coordinate 11,237,151 downwards.
CTCATACTCCACCAGGGACAGTTCGATCAAGAAATAGGACAAGAGCTCGAGCTGTTCACTTAGTAATGTTAGTATTTTAGGACAACCTGAAATAATAAAATGCTGCTGCTTAGTACTAACTAATTAACTAACCTTGTTGTCGGATTGAGCAGCCTTGAGGAACCTTTGCATGAAAACAAATGGAGTAGGATAAGACATATTGAATTGCAATGTGTTGAGCATCAATCTCTCCATCTGGAGAAGGTCGTTTCTTGTGTAGGCTTTGTCTGATATGAGAATCATATCCCCCACAACAGGAACAGATACTTCCTCGTACTTGCAGGCTAAGAGCATGGCCACCAATCCAACCAGCTGAAGCTTCTTTCTCGGCACTGATTGGCGAGCCAGAAACCTGTCTATGAGATTCACCGTGAGGAACAAGGTCTCGTTCATGAGCTTGAACTTGTCATGCACCTGCAAATTTGAATTCAAGATAAAATTAATGATAGTTTAGGCATGATTCATCAATAAGAAACACTTCATATATATGTATATACATGTGATGTATACCTCAATAAGCCAGTCAATTAGTATAGCCCTCATCTTTTCATTTATGTCAGGCTGTTGCACCATATAGTCTGGCGAGACACAGCTACAACACTGCAGGTAATGATTGCATCATCAATTACCAAACTTGAATCAAATCATATGTCCTAAAAAAATTATCCAATCCCATAACCTTAAAAACGTAAGAAAATCTTGCTAATTATAGCTTCAGCTAGAGATATAGCTTTACTGAATTGGAAACACAATTGATAGCATACTGGTTGAAGATGTTGCTTGAGTTTTGAGCTTTACCTCTACTTTTCTGTAGTAGGCATACATATCTGTGACATAGTCCACAGCTGCAAGAACATTTTTTGCATCTTTGCCATCAATGTCCAACACAAGCTCCTGCTCTTCAACTGATATGTCTTCCATCTCCACCTCCTCCTACCATATTCTTATGCTTAGTCAATTAAGGGTTCATAATTCATCAAAATATTTGGAATGACACTACATTTAGTGAGGTGTAAAATTACCATTAGATCCTCATCATTTCTAGCTTCTGTCTGCTCTAAAGCCATTGGAACTGGGTTCTCATTAGGTGCATTGTCTTCTTCCACATCTACAAAAATACAATCTCCAAACTCTGAAACTACTGGGTTTGGTTTCCTCAATTGTACTTGGGGGCATGGTGGTGGCTTTGTGCTTGCCATTTGTGCTGCATAGTTCCTAAATTTACAAGAAAATGACCCCCAAAAGTTCAAATTTTGATGAAAAACTCAAAAGTAAAGATTATTGTAACTTCCAAAAAGTATAAAAAGTCTACCAAAACCAAGATGTCACGTCTTCCCTTTAACAATTGAAGATCTATGTTTCAAATTTTGAAAAAAAATCCTTTTTACTTTATTTTTTCTCAGAAGCCAAATGGTAGAAAAAGCAAGATGCCAAGATAAGTGATGTAATAATAACAACCTTGTAATTGGTCTATGCACTGGATCTGGCTGGCTCTTCTTCTCACAGACTGTATGGTTTCTGTGTTCCAAAATCAAAACCCAAATCAACATTTGAAAACAAAAACAAGAAATCAACATGAACATGTGCAAAATGCAATCAGACAAAACATGTAAATATCAACAACAAAAAAGTAAGAGAAAACGGGAGGGAGATTAAGAAATTTACAGTGGCAAAGCTCTCTTTTTGACAACACAAGGGTAAGCTTGAGCTCCCACTAAATTCTTATTGATCACACCCAGAGCTCTTCTAGTGTGCCTCACCTCCTGCCCAAACTTTCTGCTTCCCATATTTACCCCTTTTTAAAAAAATCACAGAACACATTTATAAATCAAAATCGAAACAAAACCCAGCTGAAGATTTTTGAGAACTGGGTCTCAACACAATCGTAAACATATCGAAAAGAACAAGCTCTCTACCATGAAAGTGAGTGGGTCTTGGCAGAGCAGAAGAATCGTTCTCATCAGACAACACCATTTTTTTCTGACAATTTGAAAGAAGAATCAGAGACCCAGTAAGGGAAAATCTATCCTCCTTGCACCGAAACCAATCTAGAGCATCCGATCGAACCCAGACTCTACGAGCAGAGAGAATCAGAGCGAGGTTTGCCTGAGAGATGGACCCAGAGAAAAGGGGTATTTGTCAGGAGTCTTAAACTTTTTTTAAAACCAACGGCTAGTGAAATTCGACCGTTGGATTGCAAAGACTTTCTTATCCTGTCTCTCTAACAACGGTCACTTGGTTTTGGGTTTTGGGGGTGACCATGTGATGTAGCGTTGGCACTATTAATTTTCAAATAATCCGAGCTTCCCCTTCTTAATCATTTTATTAAAGAAGTGAATTTCAGGTTATTTGTTATTAATAGATTCCTTCAATAAATGGATTAAAAACCCAATCTCGAAATGCCTAATTAACATTTATGGAATTTATTTGTGGTTTATTATTTATGGGAAGAGAAACAAATTCAATTTGGATTATTGCCAACTACAAAACCAAATTACTAGTTTTTTTTTTCCTCAGAGCCATGCGATTTTGCATGTATGGAATAAATTGTATAAGATTATTATTTTTTTGAACGATGTAGCTTATATTAATTCATATCGTCTGCAACGGCAATCATAAATACATCATACAAGGGTAAAGACCCCAAATTAATTGTCTTCCAGGCTACAACGTTTCGAGCCAGAATATGGCCTACTTTATTTGCTGAACGTCATCCAAACTGCAGTTTAAAATTCATGGACTCAAGTAGGACTCGACATTCTTGCATTACCATACCAAGGGGGGATAGCAATGGTGTTTCTCTGTTGATCGCTAGAACGATGCCTTGACAATCCGACTCTACCGTGCCCACCCGCCATCCTTCCTCTCTCACCCAGAGCAGTGCCTCTCTAATCGTGAGCAACTCCGCCATCTCAGGGTCCTGACAATTTTCGTGCACGACACACTTTACATTCTAAATTTCGCCCTGATCGGTCCGGCACACCAGCCCTCCCCCCGCCTGATTTCGCCCCAGGATGGCCCCGTCCACGTTCACCTTCAACTCGCCCTGTGCCGGCCTCACCCATCTGTCATTACGGGCATCTGCACCTTGTACTTCCACTTCCTTCTGCCGACTTTCCTTCCATTCTCGGAGCATAGAAACTGCCACGAACCAAGCCTCCTCCATTATTAAGTAAATAAATTCATCAATTATAATTTTGATTACCGTTCCCACGTTTTGGTAACTTGCATCTGTGAAGAAAAATAGACAGAATATTTTATTTCGTCCGTCCATGACCCCACATGCTGTCAAATGAGAAGTGAAATTCCCTTTTCACCCTTATCAATTATAACCATTCATTTTAATTTTGTACACTTGTCATTGCACCCCTTTAACTCTAAATCAATTATCTTTTACTTACCACTGTTACTTTTTTTTTGAAACGACTTACCACGGTTACTTCGTATGACTCAAACACTCAAGCTAATATAAACACATTATTACAGACCATTTTAAAGCTTCTGTGACCTGTTAAAAGAATCATATCGTCGGAAAAGCCGTTGTCGTCGAAAAATGATTTTTTTAAATATGATTTCATCAAAAACTATAATAATTGATTTTTATAAAAAAAATATTTTTTATAAAAAAATGTTTTTTTGAATAAAAACAGAATTTTTAAAAATAAACAAAACGTTTCTAAGATATAAACTTAATTAAAAAAAATAAACTAGTTTTTTAAAATTAAAATATGATTTTTATTATAAAGAAAAAACTGATTTTTGAAAACTAATGACAAGATTTTTAAAATTTTGACTATAGTGAAGGGTATTATGGACTTTTTAAGTGTCTTGGATAAAAAGTTAATGTTGGGTATTAAACTGACACAAATGAAAGTTCAGGGTACCGAAGTAATACAAAAAAGATCTAAGGTACTCTAAATAGAATCTAAAATATTAAGGGTGTTGAGATGAAATTACCCCCAAAATTAAGGAGTATTGAGCTTGTTAATGAATTATGGACTTTTTACATGTTTTGGAAGGATAACGAAAAGAGTAACTGTGAAAAAATTTAAACGTTAAGGTAGCGAAAAAAAATACAAGTTGATAGAAATCGAAATGTTTTAGGGTAATAAGCTGTAATCACCCCAATTTTTTTAACTCCCATCCAAACAACAGAGTTGAAAATTATGCAAGGTCACATTTATGTTACATACCGGGTTTTTTATATCAACAAAGCATAAATGAAAACTTGCTCTTTGAAATGATGAGCAGGGGTGATGTACAATGAGGAGCATTCCACTCTAATAGGGATCTCATAAACAACCTCAACAAGCTGAGACTAAACCAACCACAAACCCAATCAGGGGCACTGAAGAAGTGAAGATGAACAATGAAACCGAATAAAAAACAAGTTCTAAAAACTATATTTTTCTACCATGAAGCCCGGGAAAAAAACAGATCTGAGAACCCAGATTTGCCTACCATTAAGACCAAATGAACCAGCAGCTACCTACAAACCAAGGCCCCTCAACCCTAATCTAGAAAGGAATGACATCTACTCCCCAGCCCCCAAAATCCAGTCTAGGACTGGAGATCTTGCAGTTGCCGGTGATCATCATCACAACACGGAAAGGACTTAAATCAAACCCATAAACTAAACGATTATTATCCTAAGGCAAAAGCCTCATGGTTTCGTCGGAGGCCAACCCCAGACCGACGATTCCGACCACCGAGGTGGACGGGAGCACAGGAAAATGATTCGAAGTAGACAGAGGTAGGAAGGGAGAAGACAACTTAACTAGACAGAGAAGAGAGAAGAGGTCATACCAGACCACAACCTCAGGAAGCCACATATATGGAAATGACCTATAGACGGCGGCACCGAGAAGGATCCACCCACAATAGCGAGGACGAACAAGAAGAGCCGCAACAATCCTTGAGCAAGAAACGTGTCCCACACCGAAGCCTAAATGAAATCGCCGGAATCTGGAGGATGGGGACTTTAGCCGCAACACTGCATGAGCCACCGCAGAGGGCGAGGGTGACCAGATCCGCGGCAATCCTCACCATAACAGGAGTGGCAAGCCATCCCATGCCGGATCCGAGACACCCCAACCCCCAAACACAGCGAAGAAGCAACGGCGAGCCAACCAGAACCCAGGGAGGTAGGGGCTACCAGATCCGCGTCGATCTACCAAGAGAAGGACGTCCCATCGTCAGATCTGGGAGGACGCCACCGTCGGCGAGAAAATCCGTCCACCGCACTTCACCAGAGAAGAACAGAGAGAAGGAGAAGCGAGGCGAGGGTCTAGAAAGCAAAGGGGGAGGGAACCAGGGGAGGAAAAGGACAGCGGGGGGTGGAGATGACCGGCAACAACCTCCGTGGAAGGAGATCGCCGACGGAGGGAGGTAGGGCGACGATGGCGTGCTCTAAGGAGGAAGAGGATGGGTAGGGTTTCTAAAGAGAGGTGAGAGTCTCTCTCTCTCTCTCTCTCTCGAAACCTGGTTTGAAATGACTTTTTTTTATTTGTTTTAAAATATTTCGATCTTTTTTCGAAAAGACTACGATATACGGTGCCCATGGGCGGATTTAAAGGGGTTTAGGTATGCCACAACATACCCTGTCCTGAGAAAGTTATATGTAACTGTAGATCTTTCAGATACCTTCGATTTGATATTCTATGGGCCTAAATTAGAGTTCGTATAAAGAAGTTGTGGTCATTTAAAGATTTACTGTGTGTACAATCTTATTTTACTTAAAAATATTCTTTTTACCTTCCAAATGTCTATTACACTTCCCAACAATCTTATTCACTGTTTTTGTAAGTTGTATTTCTAAAAGTTAGAGGTAAGACATAACAGTTCAGTAGTATGCATCTATAAGTATTTAGGGTTATTATCATACGAGTACCCTAAAAATACTTGGTTTTCATCCGAGTACCCTAAAAATACTTGGTTTTCATCCGAGTACCCTAAAAATACTTTGTGACAGATAAGTACCCAAACGAAACATTGTGTTTAAATCAGTACCCGTCGTTAGTTTTCCATCCATTTTGGATGGAAAATGGTCAAATTTTTTGAAAAATGACAACACTACCCCTACAAAAAATAATAAATTAATTAAAAATAAATAAATAAGATTTAAAAAATGGAAAATGAAAAAAGGTAAAAATCAAATCTCTCACAACTCTCACGAATCTCTCTCACAATCCATCTTACAATCTCTCTCATCCTCTCTCACGAATCTCTCACAATCTCTCTCACCTGTTGGGGTATAACAACGTGGAACAATATTCAAGCAAGAAGAAAACAAGGGAAAATAAGCAATCACACAAGAACACAAGAATTTACGTGGTTCGACAATTTGCCTACGTCCACGGTCTCACTACTCTCTTCTTATTGCTCTCACAATGAATGAATGATTTGGGTTCACAAGTACATGGTATTTATAGGAGAAGACAATGGGTAAAATAAGGTAGGAATTAGATTTCCTAATCATAATAGGAAATATCCTCTAATTGCCTACTCAAGTCTCTTACCTAAATTTATTAGGAAGACTAGACTTTTCCTAAATAAAATAGGAAGTCTCCACACAACTCTAACAATCTCCCACTTGGAGACTGTCCATGAATGTCTTCACTTCACTCTTACTCAAATAACACCCCAATGCACCATCAATAAGCTTCTGAGGTAGTGAGACATCTTCCTTCAACTAACCATGAAAGCCAGTTGAAGTTATGCATAACTTCAGCTTCTCCGTTGTAACAACTTTGGTCAACATATCTGCAGGATTCTTTGACCAAGGATTTTCTTCAAGGACAAAGTACCATCATTCATTAATCCTCTAATGAAATGATATCTCAACTGAATATGCTTCGTCCTAGCATGAAACACAGGATTCTTGGCGAGATGAATGGCGCTCTGACTGTCGTTATACAAAGGACTGTCTGCTTGTTTCTTCCCTAACTCCTCCAAGAAATTTTTCAGCCAGATCATTTCCTTTCCAGCTTCTGAAATAGCCATGTACTCAGCTTCAGTAGTTGAAAGAGCAACACTCTTCTGCAGTCGAGACATCCAACTAACTGTTGTGCCACCCAATTGGCTTTTCCTCGGGGAGGGATGTGGAAGTTATATATTACATGTTCCTTCGAGCTCCAGACCAGATAGCTGGTTCTGGGTGGCTCGAGAGACGGGGTTTATAAAGTCAAGGATGCGTATCCGGAGCAGCATGAGAGTAAGGGTCAGTGGAACTCAACAAAGCTTGAGGAATTTTAGAAAAGGCTATGGACTTTGCATGTCCCGTCAAAAGTGAAACATCTTCTCCGGAGGGGTGTCTCGCATGCCCTTCCCACAAAAGCGAACTTACAGACCTGTTTTGTTCCGATTCAGGTGGAAATGTCTTTGTTATGCGCTCGGCGGGGAGGAAGGTATGGGTAAGAGTTATATAATTGGTTAGAGGATTGTTGGCAGTCATGTTCTCGAGAGGTGATGGAACTGGTAGGGATTATTTTGTTGGGAGTTGTGGCCTGCACGGGACGTACGGGTTTGGCAGATGAAGGTGAGTTCGTGGGAGGCAGACTTTCACGCTGCGATGGGCTTACTGTCGGGGTGGAAGGTGGAACGGAGAGGGGTGCCTAGGCTCTCCGTTGTGGAAGGTTTGGATAGAGACAAGAGGGGAGATCGGTGATAGGGCACTGGAAGGTTAATATTGATGGGGTAGTGTTCAGGTCAGCTAGGGGAGGGGGAGGAATGATCGGTAGGGATGGACGGGAGCATGTGGTGTACGGTGCGTCGGGTTCCCTGAGATACTGGTTCCGGAGATCATCAAGGTACAATCAGTAAAGTCTACCCTACAATGAGTGGTACAGAACAGCTGGGAGGAGGGGGAGACTGGGACGGACTGCCCTATTGAGAGGTCTTCCAAGGTTGTGTACTAGTCATGTTTGTCCAAAGACAATACCGTAGCTCATAAGTTAGCCAGGAATGCCAATCTATGGGTGCATATTATTTGGGATTGTAATTGTTTGCCAGACCCATTATCTGAGCGGCTGGCATTTGATATAGCTTAATGAAATACATGATACCTTAACTAAAAAGATACAAGGTAACAACCTATCACGAAATTAAGATGACAATAACCTGTAATCGAACTAAAGTACATGATAGAACTCTCATTATTACTAAATAATAATATAAAACATGTGCCCAACACTCCGTAGATTGAATTTTCCTACCTGCAAAACCTTAATGAGCTTTCTACATCCAAGAGTGTTCATATGGAAAATCTCATTAGTGTTGAACATATGGTCAAATTGATCCCTACAAAAAAGGCATATACTTGTAACTTACTAAATACTGAACCATTAAAGATAGAGAACTCTGATTTCTTCCTTGGCTGGAGTTTGATACTGATTCTCACTCTTCCATCTGCCTGCTGTAATACAAGATATCCATTTTGCGAAAACACACTTAGAGTTTCACAATATCTTCTTCAGATGTACAAATCTCTTCTTCAATTACCAAACAAGCACACTGAATTGAGGGGATGCCTGTTAATTACCTTCATTCAAGTGCTTCCAGATCTCCAGCACTGTGCAATGATATTCCTCAAGTGACTTAGACTTTCCTTGAACTAGATACTGTTTCACTTAAATAAACTATGCAATGTTGGCAGACTGGTTTTCTTCTCAGCCAGAATTCGATTTTGTTTCTTGATCTTCTCTACCTCATCTTCCTGCTTCATTGTTTCATTGTCAATGGTGCTACACTTCTTCTCCTTTCGTTGCTTCCCAGAGATTGCAGCCAATGACTTACTTTGGCTCCCATTCACACCCTGCAACAGTTTCTCAGACATTCCTTGCTTCTCCTGAATTATATCCTCCTGAGTATTGCACTTCCTGACAAACTCATACTTTGCTGCTCTCTTTGGTTCCTTTGGCTCATCTTGTATGTTATGGTGTTTCTCACACGCCATCTTCAAACGCTTCTTAACCTGCTCAAACCTCTTTGGGTCTTCTACTGTTAATGGCTTGTTTGAAGTACTTTTCACAGAAGAATTATTCTCGCCCTTGTTCCCAAGTCCAGGACTAGATTGTGAAAGCTGTCGCTTTTTGCTTCTGTTGATCACTGCTTCTTGCTTTGTCAAACCAGAAAGAGCTTTGATCACAGCTGACTTCTGACCATCCACAGTTTCATGCATTTGGAGATGATGTTCCTCCTTTCCATCAATATCTCTTCTTGTCTGGACAACTCCATCATTCATGGTTTCTAAAATAACCTTTCCAAGAACAAACCTTGTCTCACAAAGTCTTCCCAAACCAAGCATGTGGTAATTGATGTCAAAGTTCTCTCTTTCCACTTGATACGATTCAATATCATCTGCCAATACTTGGAAAATTTCATGTACACTGTTCTTTGTTTTCTTTGTTATAAAAGCCTACATGACCACAAATTTTCAACCATATCAGACACAAAAAATCTGGAAGTAAAAGAGGTGTATGTTCAACACAATATTGTTGTGCATGCAGCAAATTCATTCCTAGAATGGTATATATCAACTAGATATGGGAATAATGAACTTGGTGACACCTGTAACTAACCATATGCAGAGAATTTCTATGCATATATTATCATAGACCAAGTCAAGTCCCACATAGTATGTGTAGGTTATTAGCGAAAACAAGTGAAGAAAAACTTCATTTATTTCAATAGAAAACAGCACCTTCCCTTGCATAGCATGTGTACATAATATTCAAAAGATGATAGAGAAGGCAAAAGAGTTCAGCAATCCTGGATTCGTACAACATAGTGCAGTATGGCATTAAAAGTCAAAACTAGGACGAGGTAAACAATATATAGCCCAAGGTCATATCTAGACAACCCCATCCCAAAGTGTCTTAAAGCACAATCTCCGCTATTTATATGTGGAGTGCAATTTAGCCACGACTTAGCATCTTTCATTAACCAATTCACGGGGTTTCGTATTAATTTGAGGTTCCCTGTGAAGATAAAATGTTGCACAAGTTTACAAAGACATGTAGTCATGCTCTAGAATCAAATATCAATCAACAATTACCACAGATGGGTTACATACAGTGCCAGGTTCGGATGACATTATGTATCTGAAAGTGAAATGTTGCATAAGCAGTATCAATATGTCAATAATCTTACCAAATGAGAGCATGGAGAACCTGGAAATCTCAACATCGCTTCGAAAAGTTTGTCAGCATCAGTTAAAACGTCTACTGATTTTTGCACCAAATATGCTAGCTTTCTAACTCCTTCTGCAAGTTTATCATCTGAATAAAAATCAGAGGACCCTGAGATCTCGGGTACAAAATTCACTTGCACTTGAGCATGTTCTCTCGCATATTTAGCACCCTCCTTCCAATTTCCTTGATACAAAGCAGAAGCAAATGCCCTAAGTACAAGAGCATCCTGAGGGTTATTTACTAGTGCAAGGTGAAACGCCAACAGTCCAACCCTGTTCCATACACAAATTAACATAATTAGGTGCATCATAAGATGAGCCAATTATGTCATTAACTCAATTACAGTTCACTGTAGCCAATAATTGCAGCAGTTTTCAAAAATAACTAGTCCATCGCCAAGGTCGACTCACTTGCATCCCGTTCAACCAGACTGACCTACCGTATGCTGTCCAGTCCACATATCTCAAATATTGACTATCTGTTACGAGTGGGTAGATATACAGTGCATAGAAAGCCACATTACATGTCTGGGGCAGAGGTTTGGAGATGGTGACGTAGATGTACCATTCGGACTAACTTGGTTCTTATCAATCATTCCTTCAAATCAAATTCTGATCACATTCTACTAAATTCGAATTGCGCTTTATCAACAAAATTAAATTGTTTCAAAAGATTGAACAATGAACATAATAGATCATTACTTGGGAGATCAATTATTTAATTGATTGAGTCGTATAGATCAGGCCTTAATTGTCATATAGCTAGATTGCCATAATTATCACAAGAGCTTACTACTTATGCACATACAAGACTGATCGTGGATCACAAACCTTAATAAATAATAGATCTTATTCTGTTTTACCTAGGACTTGTCATAAACTGCATTTTTTCAAGTTTTGCTGCACTAACATGTTGGTCTACCACATGGGTCTGTACATCTATGTTTCATGTCCTACCATAAATGTCATATTCAGCAGGAAAAAAAACAAATTGTTAACTCACCAGACCATAGAATTGGAAGGTTGGTCACATGTAATAAATCTATCCAAGTTGGAGAATAATTTCTGTCGAAAAGGAAATAGCATATTAGTACCATGATGAAGAAGGTTTTACATCAAGAACTACACTACAAAATTAGGGTTATGCAAAAAAGGCACATAAACTTAGAGGGTCTCTCTCTCCCGCATCCCTGACATTACATTTAACCATATTTATATAATCAGTATTCCAACAAATCATATACGAAGTGCAGATAATGAATATTCTTCATATAACTTAATGAATTCTAGGATGAGTAAAATTAGTTTTCCAATGACAACACCTAGTTCTTCTCGAAATCCTTGCACCTTTACCTCAAATTTTAGTATTCAACCATCATATACGCAATTATAGAATATCTTCTCTAAGTTTATCGTCTAAATAACTTGAATTTATATGATTATTTTAGAATCCATCTTCATTACAGCCACTAATGATAAGGCAGCAAAACTGTAGTATCGTTTTTTGGTAAAGCTGAGCTTACCATCAACATTGTGGACTTTTGTGGAACTTTCTCAGTACTCTGGTGAGCAAGGTATGCTGCCTTTAAGACAAAGTGTGTGTTAAATTTAAGGTTGACAAATGACTTAACATGTACACACAATGCAATATTTAAACAACTAAGAAACCACTTACATGAAATGGAAAAAGAATTTCGAGAAGATTAACTTTCTGAAGCAAATGGAAAGAATGCTCAGAGGCTCCATATGAAAGCATGTAATTCAACTCCAACATCAATCTGGCCTGTAGAAAAAGAAACTGACGTTATAAAGAGTGTGATGAAAGACGTTAACAAAACAACAACAATACTGCCGCAGATAGAAAACATGTGTTTAGCTCTGATTATACCTTGTCCAGTGTCTTAATGGATGAGGAAAGATTGTGTATTGCAGTCTCAATGTCCTTCGATAATGATAAGCCTAAGCGAGCAGCAATTCTTAAACCCCGCAAAATCCTTGCTGTGTGACATAGATTACAAGGTTACCAAAAAGGTGTATTTCAATACCAATTACACCAAATGGGTCCAAGATTGTGATGGAAAAGGAAGTTTACACCTGAATGAAAGAAAAAAAATACCTACCACAGTCCTCTTTGAATGACACTTGAGCAGGAATTAATGTTTGTAACTGATCCATATCACCAAACAAAAAGAAACAAGTACACTTCAAACAACTGATGACAAATAAATTGCACTCTCTATATAGAAAAGTTAGCAAATAGACAGATAGTCACCTTCAAAGCCCTTAAGTCAGAAATTCCATTGGCATAATCATAGATTTTGTTCACAAATGGGTCGTAGAATAAACTGCATCGACAGATTTCAAAAAACAATGTTCACCAAGTTACATAAAATTAGGGGGGAATAGAGAAAAAGAACAGAGAAACCTTACCTGTTCACTGTGAAGTCTCGGCGCATGGTGTCTCTCCAAAGGATGGAGTCTGCTTCCCCACAGCCACTTGGAGTTTGAGCAACGAAGACTTTCTCTTTCTCCTTTTCATTACGTGCCACAGTTTGAAAACTGGACACCTGTTACAGGCAATCGTGAAGAAAAAAATATATATAACAAAATTAAGATGTGAACTCATGAATGCATGCATTCAAACATGTCAACCAAAGCTCATAGTTAACAGTATCACATGTGCGACTAAAAATGGTATCAATTATATTTAAGAGAGTTGCAAACAAACCTCGATAATAGAACCTTTAATTCGCACCATACATACAGGAAATCGTTTTCCAACAATTTGGCTGCGGTAAAATATTTTCTTGACCTGTAATAAATAATGAACGATAAAAAATTGAAATGTCATTGAACATGCAGTTTAGTAATATTTTTGTTCAAATGAACAGCTAAGAGTGTAACAGAACCTCCTTGAGGCTGGCTGTAGTGATAACATCAAAGTCCTTGGGTATTTTCTTTAGGATTAAATCTCTAACACAACCACCCACTAAATAGACTTGAAACCCTGCGTACCAAGAGAAGAGAAAATAACCAAATTATGAAATGCGGGCAAGCAACTTCAAACTATGCAAAGGTTTGAACTTTGAACTTGTACTGTTTATCACATCCCCTCAGCCATCCCCTCAAAAAGTAACTAGATATGCTTAACAATCAGTGCAAGTGTAGCTAATTATGAAACCTTTCTATGCATCGCCTTTAACCCATTGCCCCAACACATAGTAGGAAAAAACATTTTACTTAGCTTGGCATAGATGTTAGAATTAAGTGCCTGCACCTATGACAAATGGTTATAAATAAGACTGAGGAGAAAACTACAAAACATCACCTTGTCCATGAAGATTATTCAAGACAACCCAAGGAGATGGTGGAATCATCATCCGAGTTACACCAAGTCCCCTTGCATCCAGCTTTTTCCATTTTGACATGTTAGCTTGGCCTGCACCTTCATAAAATTTATCTATGAACACTAAGAAGTTGATCCATAACAACAATTAAAGCAATGCCAAAGCAATTTTGAGACAAAATATACGTTTAACAACAGTACCCAGAACCTCACTCAATGAGAAATCAAATTACAAGATACGGGTACGATAAATAATTGGATTAGATTTGTATAAACCTTGGTGAGCCACTTCTGGAGGGAATTCAGAATTCATATCTCGTCCGGACAATGTGTGATTTAATCTCGGGACTTGAAACTGAAAACAAAATTCGAATTAAATACAACAGATTACGAAGTGTTCGATTAAGCGCCAGAGAGAAGACGGAGAATGAGAAAGGAGGAAAGTGAGGTATAGAAACCTGTAACTGCAGATTAGTTAGGGCTTGGAGTCTAGACAGCAAGCCGTTGTTGCTTCTCGAGAGCATCGACGCCATCGGAGGAGCTTAGGAGAATTTTATAGCCGCCGCGATGTGGAGGACGACGAGGGACATTCTGCTAATTTGAACCTAATGTCGCTCTCTCTTTTTTTCTTTTTTTTTTCTTTTTCAATTGGAATATAAACTCCAGTGAAACAGTAGAAAGATTGTGTATAACAATGAGATCTAACCTTTTAATTTAATTGTGTTCCACAATAAGTAAGATTTAAGTAAAAATTCATCTTCTGAATGGTAACTAAATTAATATTTTTTAAAATTGATTTAAAATAATAAATATAAAAAAATTAACAAAATTAATTAATAATAAAATAAAATAACTAAATATTTTTTAAAATTAATTAATTAATAATACACTTCTAATTAATAAATAATTGTATGTTTAATTTATTTTCACTCAACAAAAAAATGGACTTGGTGAGTTTCGAAAAAAAGGCCTCATACTCAAAGAGCCATAAGATTGTTGGGCTACAATCACCTTGTATTTGTTTTTAGTGAATTGGAGCGCTCTTTTATTTAAAAGGACTGGGATAAACTTTGCATCCCTAAAAACCAGGGATGGATGGGTTTTCAACATCTGCGGGATGTGAACACTGCATTACTATGTAAACAGGCATGGAGAATGTACCATAATCCTCATTATTTGGTCGCACAAGTATTAAAGCCAGGTACTACCCATCCAACGACTTTCTCCAAGCAATCATCAAACTGAACCCAAGTTTCATTTGGTCTGGTATGGCCATTAGTGATGGTCGTGGTACGCCTATTCTGGATACACCATGGTTGTCGGGTCAGGAGCCGATGGTGTAAACTTCCTCGGTAGCCCTAGAAGGGGCGTCAGTGGCAGGTCTTATGATTCTGGGATCTTGGGTCTAGGATGTCATCCTTATACGTCAATTATTTAATGAAACGGACCAAACGAAAATCCTTCAACTTCCCATCTCCGAGGGCAGGTCGAAAGATGGGTGGTACTAGGATAAGGACAAAAAAGGTTTTACTCGACAAAAACCGGTTGCATAACCCTGGCATATATTAGACAACAAGCCCGTCAATTTGGGGATCTAGTAACATGGTCAACTATATGGTCTATTAAAAAAATAAACAAAGGACTCAAAACAGAGTTGATATAAAAATGAAAATCATTACAATTAAAAAAAGAAATACCAAGTGAATTAAATAAAAACAAATAAAGTTGGTAAAAGAAACAATTTTAAAAAAGTCAATAAGAAATTAAAATTGATTTTTTATAAATAGAATTGATTTTTTATAAATAAAAAATTGATTTGTTAGGATTGAATTTAGGTTTGGAGAGAAATTTAGGGTTGGATTTAAGATTGGAGTTGGATTTAGGGTTGTATAACTATGAGTATTTTAGAAAAAGTTAATAAAAAATGGATGAAAAATTGGACAGAATGGGCTAATCGTTAAACGTGGAAACATAAAGGTATGTATCAGTCAAAAAAAAACTTGAGAGTATGTATCAGAGAATCGTGACAAGTTAAGAGTATGTAATTGTAGTTTTCCCTTAATAATACCATGAAAAGCATTCAAATAATTTGTCAGAGTACTCCCATCCTGAAAAATATGGGATTCTTCGTCATCACATAGAACAAGGAGCTTCTCTGTAATAACAACAACATTACCATTATCATCATCGCTATTATGCTCATTTCCCTTTCCTTTATCATTTTTTATCTCTTTTAAATTTCCGACGATTCTTCTTAATATGCCCCTTTAGAGAACGGTGTTATTAGTCAATATTGGCAAACATGTCCTTACTTTTACTTTTGTCTCTATCTTTAGGATATCTGCTCTTACTCCTCCCTCTCTTGTGTAGTATACAAGACATCTCTGTGTGAAGAGGAACCATATGACTTTCTTCTCGTCTCTTCATTTAGAACACACCCATTAGCCATATACATGGTAATAACACCATTTGGAGCCGAGTTAGACAATGACGTTTTGAACGTCTCCCAAGAGTTCGATAATATACCTAGAAGCCACAAACCTTGAACCGCATCTTCAAACTTGATACCCATTCTTACATGTTGATTAACAATACCCTAAAAAACATTCAAATGATCTATCATAATACTCTCATCCTGATACTTCAAACTCTTCATCTCCTTAATTAGAAACAACTTGTAATTCTCAGTCGTTCGAGCATACAACTGCTCAAGCTTGCTCCATAAAGTGCGTGCATTTGTCTCTCCAGTAACATGATTCAAAACATTATAATCAACCCATTGCCCCTCCAAATAATTTCCACTCACCATCAAATTTACCCTCAGACTTTTCTTCATTGAATACTGACAGATAATAATCCTTCACATAAAGAAGATCCTCCATCTTTCCCCTCCAAACATGATAATTTGAACCGTTCAAATTAATCATTCTGCTTGTATTAGCTTCCATCGTTTAACACCGAAACTCAACAAGCCAATACGACTATGATAACACTCTAATAGGGAGAAATGACAAATAATAACAAATAAATGGTAAATGGAGGAATCAATTCTTCCCCACCTGTGCAAACCAAGAGGAAACCAACAAATAGAGCAAATCACGAAACAAAATGCAGACAAGATTTTAGCGTGGAAAATTTTCTGAAGTCGAGAAGTAAAAATCACGGGACCCTCTAGGCCTCTTAATCATACACTATCAAAAATGACGGGTACAATGTCTCTCTAGACGAACTAGAGGCATACGCAACATCTCAACACAAACTAGTGTTGGAACTAGCAACAAAGCACAAGAAAGAAGAAGAGAAATCTCACCAACTTGCAACTTGTGTATCTGAAAAACGAACCAGAGAAACTCAAATTTCACCGTTCACTTTGAAGACCTATACGTGGAGAACATTCACTCCAAAATTAAGCTTCATCTGACCTTCGATGAACCTCCAGTCGGGCTCTTGAAAGTGGTTGGGCGGACATAAATTGTGCACAAAATTCTGCACCTTCTTCTTCTCTTTTTGCTTCTCTCTCACCAATGATGGTGGCTCCTTCACATCCTTAATCTGATTTCTAGTAGCTACATAAGAATAGAAACCCTAACATCTCTATTTTCTTTAAGCATGTGCTTTGAGCTTTTTCCATTTAATGAAAAACAAGGCCAATACTTGAGACCAAACGCACTGCTAATTTCAATTGCTATCGCTTTTTCCATTGTTGAAAGTGAGAATGATATTAATTCAGAATGGATTTTAGCGTATATACACGAATCTGTTACACAAATAAGTGACCAATGTCTCAAATCTGATAGACACAAGGGGATATTGAATGCGGTGAGGGACTCGTCTTGGTGGAGACCTATGCATGCAAACTATCGGTATTGCTCACCAAGGTCAATAGCACAAGTTGAAAATAATGTTTTACATGACATGTATATATTGCTCAAATAAGTCAAATGTATGTGGCAGGGTAAACATGTAACGTGCATAAATTTGATAAGAAGAAAAGTCGTTTGCATAGAATGAATAGCTCAAAGATTAGGGTTTTTTTTACTTTCATTTCTACATCAACACGTGTAGAGTATACCTTTTTTAAGTGGCATATGAAGATTAACGAAAATTGTTATAAGCCAACAGATTCCATTAGAAAATTGATGATACGTTAACGGAGTATACAAAAAGACTGTTTCGCCCTCCAAACTTTACTTCTAATTTCTCATATTATATCCGTAGACAATACTATTGTTTCAGTTTATAAAAATAGTGAAATAATAATTTTTGTTTTTAGTAATTCTTTTTTATAGTTTATAATTATTATAATTTCCATTAACTATTGAATTCTTCATTAATTTTCAGTCACTATTTAAAATCTTATTGATTAATTATTTTAATTTCGGGGATGTTCAACATGGGGCAAGAGGGACTATTGATGACCATTTGGTGTTGTAGCTCCACCAGGTCACCGTAGGCTCAAGCAGAAGAATCCGGCGTCTCAACGACGAGTGAAGGTCACCCAACCACCTTCGGCCAGGATGAACACTAGCACGACCCAGCTCGGATGAAGGCCAGCGGACCCGACCACGCCAGATCTGAGAACGGAAGAATAAGATCGGCCATGCGGGATTGAAAACACGAAAGCTTCCGGCGCGAACTTGAAGAAGGCGAGAGAGAATGAAGAAAATAGAGGAGTAGGAGGGGAAGAGTGAGGAGAGAGAGAGGAGTCACACTGCTTGCCTGTTGTTGATGGTTGAAGGTGGGTAGATAAGATATGTTTCTGTATATATTTTAAATAATTAAAATTTTAATTCAAAAAAAGAACGAATTAAAATATGATTTTATTAAATAAATAGATTTAATTATTTATATATTAATTTTTTAGGTCCATCCTACTATTAAGAAAGCCAACTATGAGGCACCTTCTCCGAAAGCGGTATGATTAATTCAAACATTTAATTATCCGTACAGTCATGTTTTTGTTGTACGTAGTAATAAAAGTAAAGACTAAACGAAGAACATATCCAACTACTATGATCAAGACGTAATAAGAGTTATTTTCAAAGATGCAAATGTTTTCCATGGCGAATAAGAGATTGTCAATAATGTTGGTAACTTAATGTATTGTTTATCCATGTTATTACAGCACTTGAAATTACTTCTTGTCAGTTGGTACTTGCTGACATGAATAAAGAACAAGGCACTAAGGACAATTAAGAATGACTTAGGTACATTTTTCTTCGATCAGGAGATGATTAACCGTGAAGGCTTGAAAGAGGTTATTTGACACTTGAAGGACTAAAGCAAAGTTTGGTGAAAATATTGTGAATTGTATAGTTGCATTTTTATGTGGAATTATACATTAGAGCATTTAAATTGGGATAAAATCGAATCGGTCTAATTCCATGAATTGACTATACTTCTTCCCCAATTAAGGGTCCATTTGGTTTTGTTTGGTGTAATGGAAATTGACTAATAAGGTTTAATGTGAGTCTAAAGTTGTGATAGTTACCGAAGAAGCGGTAAACAATGTTATTTATTTATTTAATTAATTTCAAGATACATAGTGTGAATGAAATTAATTAATTTATCGACTTTGTACTCTTACGCTTGCCTAAATTAGTGATGATTCGCCGATAATTATTAGGAGGAATGTGCGTAAATAAATATGTCTTTGGTCCGTGTTCAGATTCAGATAACAAACAAATTTATAGATCACATATGCGTTTTGAACCTGTAAGTGAATGGCATAAGGTAGTGGAAGGGTACGAGTTGAGTGACATGGATCATATCTTTTCCATTGGAATCGGAAGGGACGTTGTTAACATTGTGGGACATGATGATAAAGGACCAAAATAGCATCGCAGAAGAAAACTATTTTATTGAATTTGATAATACATAACGTGGACATAATTATTTAAATTCTCGACTATCTCCTCTTCCGTTTGCGTAAGTTTGTGGTGGTTCGCCGGTAATTCTTAGGGGAACGCTGTTAGCATCGTGTGACAAAATGATAAAGCTAACCAACACACTGAAACATGGAAATAAACTTCATTAAATTAAAAACCAGGAACATCTTCAAAGTACATTACCAAACGGATTACAAAATAACGCGTACAACACTTCACACCAACCCATTCATCCTCTTCACAACGTCGTCGAGAAAGAGCATATGGGTCACCAAGTCCTCGGGGTACATGTTGGAGGTATCCACCCGTTAGTGTAAGCGGAACTCACGCATGAGAAACTCCGGCGTTTCGAGTTACTCTCGAAGGTGTTTCTCAATGTTGGCCAAGCTTTTAGCTCACTTCGGGTCGAGTGTCACGACGACCAGTACATTCTCTTTCCCCTTCGCCCTCATTGCCTTTGCCGCATTTTGGCCCTCAGGGCGACGACCGCGTACGAGTCCGTGACACCCCCCACCATTGGCCTCTTATGCGGCGGTGCCAGAATGTCCTTTTCAGACATTCATGTTTTCTCGAGCGACGTCCGTCAGTGCCAGTGAAGTCCCCGGTGATCGTGGAGAACTCGTTCTCAAAACGATGTATCCAACAATACTTTTCTCGCTCAAGGTTTCACCAAGGCTTCCATGAGAAGACATTTTCTTACTTCTCGATGTACTCCTTCTCCGCATCGACCATGATCTGGTCGTTAGATTGACCAATATGATAATACATAATGTGAGCATAATTATTAAATTTGTGGTGGTTCACCGGTAATTATTAGGGGGGCGTTGTTAGCATTTTGTGACAAAATGATAAAACTAGCCAACACCCTGAAACATGGAAATAAACTTCATTAAATCAAAAATCGGGAACATCGTCAAAGTACATCACCAAACGGATTGCAAAATAACGCGTAGAACACATCACACCAACACATTCATCCTTTTCACCATGTCGTTGAGAAAGAGCATATGGGTCACCAAGTCCTCGGGGTACATGTTGGAGGTATCCACTTGTTAGAGTAAGCGGAACTCACTCATGAGAGACTTCGGCGCTCCGAGTTACTCTCGAAGGTGTGTCTCAATGCTGGCTAAGCTTTTAGCTCACTTCGGGTCGAGTGTCACGACGACCAGTACGTCCGTCGGTGCCGGTGAAATCCCCTGTGATTGTGGAGAAATCGTTCTCAAAACGATGTCTCCAACAAGCCTTTTCTAGCTCAAGGTTCCACCAATGCTTCCATGAGAACACATTTTCGTAATTCTCGATGTAACCCTTCTTCGCATCGACCATGATCTGGTCGTTAGATTAACCACTATGGTAGATGTGCTTGAACTTCAACCAACCCCCTTAAACATCTTCACCTTATTTTTGTGACGCTTTAGTGTTTTTTGCAGTTCTTTGTTGTGCGATAAGTCATCGGGGTTTGACAGGTTACAATGACGAGGTACATTGGAGGTGGGCGAGGGATTTCTGGTACATTCGGGTGGTGTACATCCGATTGGTGTGGGTTGCTCGCCTTGCGAATGTCTGGGGGGGACGCGGGAACGTATCATTGGAGGTGGGCGAGGGATTCCCGAGGCGAGCATCGCATCCCATTGTGGCCCGTCCTCGAGCTGGACCCCGGGAAGGTTGTTGACTGATGAAAGGTCATGCAACTCGGGAACGTAGATGACACCGGATGGGGGTTCGAGGCGTGGTACTGGGGGATCCCGGGACTGACATAAACACCGGAAATGGGACGTAGTGTTGCTTCCGAAACAACTCCCCCCTATCGCATGCATAATATCATGAATCGGTGAGGTAATCCCATCGAGAAGTGAACCAGGGAGGCATGTTCGGGATTCCGACAAATTAGACGGCCAAATTCGATCATTTTTCGACACGTTTAAAGGTGATGTTGTGGCCAACATTAAATAAATATGGTAGTCTATAGGGATTCTAGTCACGAGGGTGTATGATATGACTTCTCAGAGATATTACTTGTCTAGGACAATGTGATGCAGAGGTAGGGTCGTCTCAAGCTTTAAGCAAGTTAAGCAACCGCTTAAGGCCTCGGATCGAAAAAGCCTCATAAAATTAAATAATCAGTCGCTTAAGGCTTTGGATCAAAAACGACCCCCAAAATTAAGAATTTGTTACTATTTGATCAAATCTAATCATAAAAAAAATATTAGACTTATAATTTGCAAATTGAATTTTATCACTAGTTATGCCAATTTTATTCTCTATTCATATTTATGCTTTAGAAGGAAAAAAAAAAACAATTTACATCCAAAAGGATGAGAATTTTTCTTGATTATTGCACGTTCTAACAACTCTATGGATATCTATTTAATAGTGAAAAGTATCGTTTGTGAAACAAAACATGAAAGTTCAATTTACCAATAATTATCTCCGTGGAAGGATGCCCTCGTCAAATCGAAGCGGGTGAGTCGCCCACCTAAGCATTTATCGGAATTCTATGCCATGTCATATAAACAAAAGGTTTCTTTGGATCGGGAACGATTTGTTCGCCTCGTCGATATAAGAAAACAGGTTGAGCAAGGCCGAAGTGGAAACACTCAAGTCGCAATATCGTCTCAGGGAACCGATGCATGGACTACAGTTTGTGGTTTGGCTGCCAAGAAGAAGGATGCAACGTCTCGTCGTTGACTTTGGGAAGCGAGGATTGACGAGTTTTCTTTTTCGGTTTTTTATCCCTGTTTTTCTTTTTAGAAAAGGCTTGTCCTTTTGGCTCCCTTTGATGGAGTCCTTTTGTAATCGTTGGTTTCCACCCTGTTTCCTTGTAATTCAGGGCATTCTGATTCCTTTTTTTGAAATCGGTCTTATTAATAATCTTTCGAGCTTATAAAAAAAATGGGGACCAAACATAAGAATGGAACAAAATCAAAGAAAAGATGTGTGAATATTTATATACATACTATAGTATTTGTTTGATGCATGACAATCAATTTATCAACTTCATTACAGAAATGATTCAACCAAACCAATATGATAGAGTAAGTTGTCAAGAGAAAGAGAAACTATTAAAAAATTATTGCAATAAAAGAGGTATTACGAAAGTTTCATTTCATGATTATTCAAGATAATAAATAGAGTTGACTTTATATACATATAACATGAAGTTCTATTGTCCATACTCTAGGAAAATGACTCACTCATTGGTGATGAAAATGCTTCCCAATTGTTGACATGAAGATGCTCAACAGAGAGCAAAAACCAAAGGTCATGAACATGAATAATGATTTATTTCTGGTTCCTTCATAAAAAATCAAAAGGATCAATTAACATGAGCTTGTTTATAAGCATATTTAATCTTTAGAGAGCAATTTTTTTTAATGATGTTCGACATATATCATGAGGTAACTAGAAGAATGTATTGGGTTTGACCTATATTGTTTGTGTTGGTTAAACGGTGGGTTTCAATACCGAATACCCTTAGTTCTTGAAAATTCTCACCTACCTACTGTCTTGCACCGTTTTTCTAAGTTCTGACGAGTTTCTTATTTTTGGTTATATTTGATTCATCATAGTGAAAACCTATATTTAGTATTTTAAAATTATTTGAAGTTTAGAAATTTCTAGAAGATAATGAAAATAGCTAGCCATACACGACGTCACATATATTCTAGATAATTTAATGCAATAAACTAGAATTATCTTTAACCTATCACATCCAAACCAGACATGAATATATATTATTCAGGGATAAATGTAAATCCTTGAATATTTGGATTTTTGTATAGAATTCTAGACGCTAAATCTTATCTGTCGATGATGTCTTATTCGAAACTAATATCCATAATTCATTTTAGACTTTTTAGTGTTATAAATAGATGTGGAAGCTCATTTTCTCAACATCATCCAGTATAATTTTTTATATGAGAAAATTTACCTATTTTCCTATTGTATTCTTTCATAAGAAAAAAAGTATCGATTAAATTGTCGCTTTAGGCCATAATAATCATTAGTTCGGCCTTGTGCAGAGATGGTGGGATATGATTATGAATAGGAAGTGTACAGATATGATATAACTAATGATCATTATATATATAACTAATAATCATTATATAACTAAGATGTCAATAACTAATAATCATTATATATAAATGAAACGACGGTAATATGCTTCCACAAAACCCAATGCATGTACCAGACAACCCCAACCCACTTCTTGTAACAAAGATATAGTATTCTTAAACTAGCTAACATAATATTTTGGTCTGAGTGACCAGATGCTCGATGGCTTTTTTGCTCCCAGCTTTCTGCTTAGTCCTCACTCCTCATCTCGTTCTCGTCCGCGACCACAATCAACTTACTGATCCTTGTCCCCCGGAAGCTTAGTGAATTCATCAGCCGCCACATTCAATTTCTTCTTGGCCAGGGCACGTTTTTCTTCTGCTGCTGGGGACTCATCATCCAGCTGACGCTTCTGTTGGAGGCACTTGGACCACTTTCCCCATTTGGTGAATAAGTTGGACAACTTACTTTTCAATTTCTTTGCAAATGGCACTGATTTGTTGCAACGACGGTCGACCTCTAGATCCCAAAGAGCAGCTTGTTTTTCACCCGGGCCGTGTTGCCTTTTGTAATTGTACAACTCGTTGAGATAATACTTCTCCCTGCAGAATATGATATTGTTGTAATCACCACCTAGTCTGAATGGGTCGTAATCCTCAATGAAGTCCAAGTTACGGGCTCCATCGATCGCATGGGAGTTCATGAATTGCCAAAATTGTTCCGCTTCGCGGTGGAAACATACCATATAATAGTTATGTTTGAATATCCAAACTGTCAGCCTTTTGGCTGTCTTGACTCTACGTAAGTTTTTTTTCCATATGAAAGTCACGTCCACGTACCGAGGTGGGTCACTCAGGGGCGACAAAACTAGCACACCCTTCGCCATCCTTTTCTCCTCCCCTTCGTCATCCTTAACTGGATTGGTTGTGCCAGTTCTATCGCCCCTGAGTGACCCACCTCGGTACGCGGACGTGACTTTTATATGGACGGAAAACTTACGTAGAATCAAGACAACCAAGAGGCTGACAGTTCGGATATTCAAGCATGGCTATTATTTGGTAGGCATCCTCAGATCTCTGATCCCTCAAATCTGCTTGCCCCGCTGTTTCTCTCCTCAAAACCCTCAGATCTGTTTCCTCTCCCCTCCTCTATCTCTGTCAACTTATTATATTAGGTTTTAGATGATCAGGTCTTATTATTGGGCCGTGGGCCGTTTCAATGATCAATTATGGGCCAGCTTTTGTTTGATTGTCAAAATCTTTTGAATAATGTTGGGCAATATCTATTTTGGGCCAATCTTTAATGGATTTTCAAGTTATTAACTTTGGGCCAGCCTTTAATGGATTTTCTAGTTATTATTGTGTCTTATCACATACATAATACACAGATGTTGTACAAATGTATTTTAAATACATTAACTTAAAAGAAAACACATAAATTGCATTCCCATCATCCTGATTTTGCTTTGACCGGAACAATCACAATGCGATGGTAAGTACAAAAAATTAAGTTGACCCTACACAAATCAATTCAACCATAACAAATAACATAGTGTATAGTCCCCAACCTAATTAAGTTGACCCTACACACATTAATTCAACCCTAAGAGCATTCGTATCAAGGGGAACAGAAACCCCGAGGCTTGAGGCTGAATCCTCTGTTGACTGGGCAGGGTTTAGCCCCTTGCCCCCCTAAACAGAGTGTGCTCCACATCAGAGGGGCAGGTATGGGGGGCAGGATTTTCATAAATGCTGACTGTGTAATTAATTAAGCTTTTAACTGAATATGTTAACGTTATTTTTAAATCAACAACTACTAAATAAAATTCATAAATAGAAATAAAAAAATCATAAAAAATAATAATTAAACAGTACATCACTTAAAAAATTACATAAATAATTTTTTTTACATAATTATGCATCCCTATTAATGTGGTCGATTTGTTTATGAAGTTTTCGAATTTGAGTCATCCATACCTGCAACATTTCCAAATGATGCTCCTTCTGTTCCGCGGTAAAATAGGACGTGTCCGTAGCCTTCATATCTTTAACTTCCTGCATATATTTATCAATTTTCTGGTCAAGAGTCACGGTAAGCTTCGCCTTCTCACACATCCCCTGATCAATTTGGACGAGATACAATGCTCTGTCCGCCATACTCTTCCCCTTCCTCTTCGCGGCCTTATTGCCAATTGGGCGTTCTCGTGGAGGCGGCATGCCAATTGGGGAACTTGTACCCCTGGTTGGGGAACTTGGACGTCCGGTTGGCGAACTTGTACCCCCGGTTGGGAAACTTGGAGCGATTGGGGAACTAGGATGTCCGGTTGGTTACTCGTCACCACTTAAATGTGTGACATTATCATCGTCGGTAGGGAGTGAAGTGGGCGGGGTTGTGCTGCTATAACTGCCGGACTCGTCCAATCGTCGTCGAAGTACCCTAGCTTCGCCTTCATATGCCCAGAACTTGTCATCATTTTCCAACGGCTGTATCCAATGGTGGAGCTTGAAAATCTTCGGCTCGTTTTTTAGAGGCATGGTGTGAATTCGATAGAGTTCCATCACCTCTCCCTAAACTTTTCGTCGTTCCAGCCGCTATGACCTACCTGGGCCCTCTCCTTCCTCATCAGTGTGATATACCGCCCGACTCTTGTAATACTTTTGTTGAAATGGCTCTTGACGGCTTGCACCGTCCACTGATTGGTTGGGAAATTCCCAGCTTTGCACAAGCGCCTCTTCACCATGCTCCAGAGCATGTTCCCATCTTGAGAGGTTCCAATGACGGGGGTGTGCGTTGTGCGTAGCTTAGCTAGGCGTTAATCATGAGCATATCCACTTCAGGGGGGCATTTGCTTCGCCTTTTTTGTGTCTCCCGGGTCCTCGGTCCCACGGATGATGAAGTAGACGACATGCGAGTTGCGGTGACGACCGTCATCGAGAATTGTTGTTGACCGAAGTAGTTGGCCCCCATGTTGTAAGGGTCGAACATTGGGTGGTTTTGAATACCCCAATCGTGTTTGGTGGCTGTCCAATTGGATTGGGCGGTTGTCCCGTTGGGTAGGCCGGTTGTCCTATTCCACCTACGTTGACATTTAAATTTTAATTACAATTAAAAATGGATGATTCAAACTTTGATCATACATAACTAAAATTAAACATATAATTTAACTACAATTTAACATACATGAAATTTAAATTAATGAAATTATTAATATTTTAATTAATGAAATGAATAAAATTATAATTCATAAAATTACCTTGACACCAAAGAGAGTCACGTTGCAAAAGATATAGCGATCGTCGACAAAAAACATATGAGAAATGACCAGAGC
Organism: Erodium maritimum; assembly: GCA_963921825.1. Lineage (NCBI taxonomy): Eukaryota > Viridiplantae > Streptophyta > Magnoliopsida > Geraniales > Geraniaceae > Erodium > Erodium maritimum. The sequence continues at coordinate 11,210,305 of OY997588.1, read as the reverse complement.
GCCATGTAAAAACTGCCAATCATGAATTCGACCTTCATAATGACATTCTTGATAATCTTTGACAAACCTTCCATACAGAACAAGAAAAAGTAAGGGATTAGAGGATTTCCATGTCAGATTCCTCTTTTTGGGCTAATAGGGTCTGAATTTCGTCCCCTGGAGATGATCATATATGCTATCGAGCCCATAGAAATCATAATCAGTTTCCGCTACTCCTCCGAGAATCCAAATTGTTGTATTCTCTTATTAAATAACATATTGTAAATTGAGTATTACAATCTATTACAGATTATCTTTACCTGATAAAATTATAGTTGTGAATAGAGAAACTAGTTTCAAGTGTTAACAAAAATTATAACAATTCTCAAATATAATTTTATAAATATTGGATATTGCTTTATCTTTCTTTTTTTTTACAAATTCTCGAATACAACATCGTGCCGATAGTTCTATTTTGTTTCACTTAATTTTTCCTTTGATAGGGTTGAGAGCTCTCAACCCTAACCGTCGTACCAACTGCCATGAAACCACAACCGTGCACGCCTTCAACCACCACGAGATCGATCGTGTCTCCTCTTCTCTCCAATCCTAGTAGTGTTCTTCTATACACATCCACAATCCAGGAGTGTTACCGGAAGAATGACGTATCAGCGACGGGCTGTGACTTTTTGTTGCGGTGGTGTTATCCTCTTCGCTTCCACAATCCAGCGTTGTTGTCTCAGACGGATGGTACATAGGCGATGATCCGCGACTCCCTGTTGCGGTGATGATCGCACTCTCCGTGTTAGCCTCCCACGTCTCGAGCAGGGACACGATCGACGTCATAGTCGGGCAAAATTAGACGAATCAGGCGAGAACTGCTATGGAACCTCACCAAGCCCCTTGAGTAAACAGGGATTCAGGGATCTTTACCAAGAGGGATCCCTGAATCATACCTCTCCACCCGTCCAAACTGTCGAGTTCAAGTTCGATCGCCACCTCACGATGACAAGAATCATTAGGAAGTCGCGTTTAGACACTATTTTGAACGGTCCTTGACAATTTGTACTCTTTAGTTTTAGTTTCATTCCGCTTTTATATTTTCTTCACACTGTCTCTTATTATAAAGTTGACAATAATTCTTTATTAGAGCTCTTTGGACAAAAACCTTATACGACTTTGATCATTGGAACAACTCTTTTATTATAATGTAATATATGTGTCTCTTTCTTTAAAAAAAACTCCCTGATACATTTTTTTAGAGAAATGATGATATTATTAATTTAAAGCAATCTGGTGCCCACAAACGTAGGAATCACCATACATAAACCAAACTAACAAAAATAAAAAGACAAGTGCATAAAAATAAAATTTTCTCTTAGACATAATGACGGTCGGGGGGGGGGGGGGGGGGGGACTGCGGTAGCATCTGGGGACACCGATACAGTATACTCCAACCAGAAGAAAACTGATCGAGCAGATCAGAGGATAAACAAGCAGTGGTGGACCGATTACTCCCCGGTATGTCAGCGTGTGTCGTCCTCCCTTGACTGATAATGGTAGGGCTCCTGTACGCGGGATTGCTGACTCCGAAGTGGTAGAGAAGTAACACATCAGCTGTTGGTGGTACCAATGCCACCTATACATCAGGGAGAAGGTACAGCCGACCAAACCCTCCCTGGCCCCTTCAGTACTCACCCCTGGAGGCGAGGGTGCTTGAAGCCCCCCGCCGCTGTTATGTTTGACGTACCATCATAGTTCTGAGAATTCCTCGAACTCCGTGCCAGCACAGACTGAACCGCCTCGTAACCCAGGCCCACGCCCGTAGGCCCACCCGGCCCATTCCCAAGGAAAACCCTAGAGGGTTTCTTCCCCGGCCTCCTCCATCACACAACCGCCGCCTCCGGGATGGGGGTGGTCTCCTCCCCCATGGACGCCGGCAGTAAAGGATCAACACCCCCACCGCCGTCGACTCCATCTGCTCCCGCCTCCCGCGATCGCCTCCCTGCCCCACTGCCCAGCCGTTTAGGCCGCGGGCCTCTCGCCGGCGTACGACGGGGGCAAGCCGTCGCCGGGTCCTCCTCCCTCAGCGACTCCTCCTCCGGCATCAAATCCTCAACTCCCGTCGTCTCCTCCACCAGCGCCTTCGACCCAGTCCCGTACGCCGAGCCCTGGACGTCCAGCTTCGACAGAGGGCCACCCCATCGTCGCAGCCCTCCTCCCCACCCTCCATCTCGCTTGAAAACGTCATGAAATCGTGAAGAAATCGCAAAGCACCTCTAAGCCCTAACAGAACACAATAGAGGGGCTGCGTCATCCGAGCTAGTAATACAATTTATCATTCACAACTAAATTTCGCAACTTTCGTTCAAGAAAAATACAATGGTAAAATATAATTTATGAACTCTGAACTTCCACATCAAAATTAGCGAAGTACCACATACCTTACGTTCTTCTCCGGGCCAAGTCACCTCTGATTCTTTAACACTGTAATTAAAGTTTATTTCCTTGTATTTTTCCAAAATAAAACAAAAACAAATAAAAATTCCAACTACTTTTCTTTTTCCGTCTCCCATCTTCGCAATTACAACAATACACCAAAACGAAAAACCTATCCATTTAATTCCTTGTTTCCATCAAACCAAACATCCCGATTTCTCCTCCTAGGGTTTCCAATCTCTCTCGCTCCATTTCAATCCGATTTTTCAGATTTTCTGTTGCGATTTGTGACCTCCCGGTGTATCTATGGGAGGTGATGGAGCTGCTGACGACGTAGCCGAATCTACCCACGGCGGTGGAGATGGAGGAGTCACCGTCAACATCCGGTGCTCCAATGGTACCAAATTTTCCGTTCAGGTCAATCTCGAATCAACCGTTGGATCCTTCAAGACTGTTCTCGCTAGGAGCTGTGACATCCCCGCCGATCAGCAACGCCTGATTTACAAAGGCCGGATCCTGAAAGATGATCAAACTCTTAAAAGCCATGGTATGCTCCATTTTTGTTCTCGTGCATTGAGCTTGGAAGTGCACATAGCCATTTTTGTCGTTGTTGAATGCGAATTCCTGTTGTTTTGGTTTTGCTGAATTTTGTTTGCTCTTTCGGAGATCGGGTGCGTGCTGTTCCTAATTGCATGTTTTGCTTGATTTGATTTGCTTGGAACCTAATACTTAGGTTGATTTAGTAGAATTATGATGGATGAGAGCAGATTGTGTTGATTTGCCTGTGCACGTTATGCTAAGACTTGGCAGAGACAATCTATATGCTGGAGCTTAAGGTATCAAGAGAGTTAGCCTAATTTTTCCAGATTATTGAATGCAGGTTCAGTAATGCTAGTTCTGGAAATGTCACAATGATTTTGAGGCAGCGTAATACGTTAAGATTATCTGGTTTCCATTGCTCCAGTTCCTTCTCTTGCTACTAATAAAATGACTGGAATGTACCTCATATTTCCATATATGTTATTTGTGTTTCCATTAAGTGTTATATTTATGAGATCTTTAATCGATTTATTTTGCCTTTATAAGTGGCAAGGAAAGCATTTGTGGTTGGTCAATGTTAGTTATTTCCATTTTTTAATTTTTGTCGAATAACCGTTAGTATTTTTATAGAAGCATTAAATATAAGGTCACTACATTCCTCAATCATTCAACGTTACTTCTTTTTGAAGATAAATTATTGTCGCTTGTATTCAGTGTCGGATGGTTGGTGACATTGCAATTGATAGCATCAGTGGATTAAATCTTCACTGAATGATTTATAATATTAAATACTAGCTTGCTCAAAAAGTGAAAATTTTTATAGTCTCCTGTTCTCTCAAGTCTCATCAACTCAGAAGAGGCAATTCATAGTGTTTATTCTTATACCTATTCATACTTTCCATGCATTATATTCCTGTCTATAGCTCTGACTAGTTCAGCTAGTTAAATGATATTATTCAAATTTACCTGCAACTAGGCAAGTATATTCTTCAAATTTAGGATGCACAATATCCTTTTCCTATCCAATGATTCAATTTGGTTTAGTATTGTTCCTTGGGGTATCCAACCTGACCTGAAATGTAGTCCTTATAAATGCTCAGGGTGATGAGGTTCTAACTTTAATAGTAGGGTACTGGTGAAAGGGAAGTCAAGGGTATGAGCAGCAGCTTTGGGTGCTAGTTGGGAATCCTTGTGAGCTATTTTTCAGAAAATTACAGACTATTTGCTAGCAATTGTAAAAATTGATGCCAGGTTCAGTAGTCACTACTACTAAATGTGCTCATAAGTGCTTCAATAAGCTCAATTTTTACTTCGTTCTATTGGATCCAATTTTACCCTTCTATTGGCTTCTTATTTAAGTATGTAAGAACTAGCATATATAGATCTTAAATGTTCTGCTTCCTTTACTATTGTATTTTCTTTTCTGTTTATATATCCAGTTGCAATCTGAAGTAGAACTAGTCTACCAATTTCTTTGTTGCTTCGCTCCACTATTTTTAGGTTGCACCAATAATTTTATTTTTGTTATTTTCTTCCAAATCAATTGGTTCCCTGTTTGGCGTTGCATTTAAACTTTACCAGCTAGTGATGTACTAAATACATTTGGAGGATATGTATTTCACCACTATTAAGATTTCCCATTCTCAGGATACATCTGGTAAGAACATGATGATTCTACTGTTCTTACAACTGCAGGTTTAGAGGCAGATCACACTGTCCATTTGGTTAAAGGTTTTTCACCAGCTGCATCTGCCAACACCAGTGCTGGTGCAGCCAATCCTGGAGGTCCAAATATCACTCCAAGTAATACAAGAGGTACTGGTTTGAATGAAGGTGGGGCACTGGGGGGATCTGATCTTGGAGCTTCACTATTTCCTGGGCTTGGTGCTGGTGGGTTAGGTGGCAGTGGTGGCTTATTCGGGGCTGGACTTCCGGAATTTGATCAGGTGCAGCAGCAGTTGACTCAGAACCCAAACTTGATGAGAGAAATAATGAACATGCCTATTGTTCAGAATCTAATGAATAATCCTGATATAATGCGGAACATGATTATGAACAATCCTCAAATGCGTGAAATCATTGATCGGAATCCTGAGCTAGGACACATACTAAATGATCCCAACACACTGCGCCAGACTCTTGAAACTGCTAGGAATCCTGAGCTCATGCGTGAGATGATGCGAAATACTGATAGAGCTATGAGTAACATCGAGTCTTCTCCTGAGGGGTTTAACATGCTTAGGCGCATGTATGAAACTGTTCAAGAGCCTCTTTTGAATGCAACAACTATGGGTGGAAATGCTGGAAATGATAACTCAAATCCATTTGCAGCTCTTTCGGGATCCCAAGTTGGGGGCCAAACTAGAGAAGGATCAACTAATTCAAGTTTTCAAGGGGCTGCTGGTTCTCCTGCTCCGAATACTAACCCACTTCCGAATCCTTGGACCCCTGCTGGTGGTGAGTTGTCATTTTTTACTTGATTTCTTAGTAAGGATATTTTCATCATTAATCTATGGAGTTATCGTCTGGTGTCTTCTACAATAGTAGCTTAATTGTATTTATTTTCTTTCATCCTGTTGATTTTGTGTTATGCACCATCTTTGATGCTTAACTAATGTTGATAATTGTCTTGAAAGCCAAGAGGAATACCTGCTTGTTGTACTGTTAACTCCAAACTGAAGCTTTGCAGTGAAAATGAAACTATCTCAAGTAAATCAACTCATTAAAACCTTACACGCAAAATCATTGTGATAGATGGAGCGTCAGTTTAATTGTTCTGTAGGGTTTTCCCTCCAACAGATTCTGCCCCATATGTATCAGCATATCCAAAACATAGCTGTTACATGGCATGAAATACTTGAAAAATGAAAATAGTAATAAAAATTGATAATGTTGACTACCAGTCTCGGTTGTACCTGGAAGATGTTTCTAAAACCATTGTGATTTTGTCTTACCAACTCTGTATATTCCTTTGGTCGGAATTGTTATCAGTTTCAGTTGTTTGAATATGTTACTTAGAAGTGTCAAACATAATGGGCAATAAAATGTTAACTGAGTTTGATCAAACAGCTGGAGGTGCCCAACCTAACACTACGAGGTCAAATCCTCTTGGGGAAGGTAGGCCACAAACACCTGCTGGCTTAGGCGGACTTGGTCTCACAGGCTTTGAAGGCATGTTGGGTCCTATGCAGCAGGATCCAAGCTCATTGAATCAGTTTATGCAAAACCCAGCTGTTTCAGAAATGATGCAGAGTCTTCTCTCTAATCCTCAGTATGTTAATCAGGTATCACTTTACCATGCTTTTCTTATTAACTTATTTGGCAATTGGAGAAGTGTTTAATATGAAGTTTTTTCTTTTTAACATCATTCGATGGATAGATTCTTGGTATGAACCCTCAAATGCGGAGTATGCTTGATTCCAATCCTCAATTAGGAGAAATGATGCAAAACCCGGAGTTTCTTCGTCAGTTGACTTCTCCTGATACAATGCAGGTTTATAAGCTACTCATGTCTCTGTGTTTGTGTCTATGAACAGTTCTGCTCTGCTCTCTCTCTCTCTCTGTCTCCATTCTTAGTACATGCACTTAACGGCGACACATACAAATATATGTGAATAGGTGGTATTGAGTTTTAGATGAGTAGTGGATTGTGTTCATCTAAGTTGCCAGCTGTAAATTAATTGTTTTTTCATGTAGTTAGGATTGATGTTGATTTATTGAGTTATGTACTATATCTAATATGTTAATACTCACTCTTCCATCTCTTTTTCTCTTGCAGCAACTCTTGACTTTTCAGCAATCTCTTATGTCTCAACTAGGCCGACAACAGCCAAACCAGTAAGATATTTCATAATTTTTGCTACTAGTTTGGTTGGTCAGAGGAAGCTCTATTCACTATTCACCTTGAACTTTAAGCATGATCATATAGCATTCCTATTGCCAAAATAAATGTGATTTACCATAATTATATTTTGGATCAGTTGCACCTGTCTTTCGGGTTAATGTCACATACCATATAATGTGATTGTAATTTACATGCTAGGATTGGGTATTAACTTATATTTGAAGCTGGGTCACTGAGATGTCTTTGTCCTACGGTTTAGTGTATTGATTGTTCTTTAACATTTGTTAAACAAGAAATTTCCTTATTTTTTATTAGTATGCTTTGCTCATTTAATATTCAATTAGTGTGTTGGTTATTAATTAATGAGCCAAACTTAATGTGGATTAGTTATCAAATGGGGTCTCCGGCGACATTAAGTGCATGGTGAGTGTCACTTACCAACATGGGAATAACTTTGGGGGTTATAATCAAGGTTTTGATGCATGGGTTCACATTAATTTTTATCATTTTAAACTGAGATTGATACGATCATTTCATATATTTGAGGTGGCATCCTTTAACCCAAGAGAAATATTCTGCAGCTTGGCAAGTAATTCATGTGTCCAGATGTTGATATTGATGACATATTTTTTTGTAGTGTTATGCACTCTGTTAAAACATTAATTGAACATTCTAAACTGTTTGTATCATATCCATAACTACCCCAAGCCATATAATACTAAATATTTATGATAAAAAGGTTCAAGGAGTAAATAAGATAATAAAAACATTTATGGTATATTTTGATGTGATTTATATGCAAGTTACCTTGCTGAGCTTCACTAGTAATCCAAAAACTTCTTGTTTCAAGTATTCATACAGTATCCGAATGGTTTACTAGTATGGAGTCAATATTTCGTGGTTGTACTAGCTTCATTCTTTTAATGAGATATCATTAGTGGTTTTTGCTGTTTGTTGTCTCTTAAATCGTTGTTCTCTTACAGGGAACCTGGTCAACCTATTGGAGGCGCAGGTAATCAATTTTATACCAAACTTCAATCGTTCTCTCTATTATCAGGAAATGTGTCTTTACAATCATGTTAATTAGTTTTTGCTAAATTCAACGTTTTATACTTCTATTGATAATTCTTGTTGTTCAATACTGTTAGAGCATCCCTTTATAGAAGGATTAACTCCATACTAATTGGTAAATACAATAATGCTAAGCAACATGGAAATAGGAAACTAGGAATATGAAGTACTTGTAACGGGAAATAAACTAAACTCTAACACTCCCTCTCTCGTACAAGAAAGATATCGAGTCTTAACATGTGGGTTAAGAATAAATTTCAAATTCCAGCTCCATGTTGTTGTGTCACAACTGGGTTGTAGTTGCCAAAGAACTAACATTTTTGTAATAAGTCAACACACAAGTGTAGGAATGGACATCTACATGTGTACTTTAACAAATTTGGGCATATGCATATGGGCCATAATAGAATTGGACATCTACTTATGGGCTTAAACAAAATTAATATAAAGTGAAGGTGACTAATGAGATACTACCCAACAACGACTTTAAAAAGTAATAAAATATGGAGCCATTAACTCATACCTTGATTTTGTAGACGCACGATTCAACTTTGAGCAAATTAATTACATCACATAAGTGCAAAACATCACACAAGTCACACAATGATAATGTGAAACCACTTCAAGCAACTACGCCGCATAACAACAATGCATATAGGGGTGTGCACGAGCGGGTATTCGACCCGACACACACATCTTTGAATCCTCTCGTACAATTGCAGATCGGTTATACTCAAGACTAAATCCGCCCATCGGATCAAAAACTGGGTATGGACCCATTCGATCGGGTCTGAACCCACGAAATCCGCACATTTTCAAACCTTAAAAACCATTACTCTCCTAACCAAATATGTAACAGAATTCATCAAATCTGAAGCATAAATCTGGAATATGCAGCATTGCTACACTCATCAAATGGAAGTAATATCAGTTCTTATGGACATCAACAGTCATAACAATTATCAAATCAGCTCCTCCATAGTTGTCGTGCTTGTCGGAAGTTATGAATCACGCTGACGAGTCGAGGTCGTGAGGGGCTGGACGAGGAAGAAGCGAGTGCAACTATAGCTCTTCCCGCTTGGAAGAGTCAAAGGTTGGTCCGCTGAGAGGTGAGAGAGCCGAGACTTTGGGGACGAATACGAGGTTGAGATATGAGACACCGGGAGATATCAGGATCGGAGACACCACGAGAGGAAGGACAACTACCTTTACCGTTAAAAGGTAAGCAATATGAGTCATGAGAGAGGGAAAGTGAGGTGAGATGAGGTTTCGCAGTGAGAGAAGTGAAGTGAGGGCTTGGGTTTTTCAATAAGAAGGGCGGCTAAGGCTCGCCATGAGGGGACAGACAGAACGTGGGAGGTTGAGCGATAAGGTATTAAGGAACAAATAAGGTTGAGAAGTGGGGTGGTTGTCTATCCGCATGTAAAAATCTTAGACGTAGATTCAAAATATTAAGTTGGATCAACGGTAGAGATTAAAAGAATATAGTATGTAATGTATATTTGAACCGATCGGATAATCCGCGGTTTATCTGTATCTGATCCGACATCCACCCGAACTCATGCAGACTTGAACTTTTTAAACCCGTATCCAAAATCCTGCGGGTGAGGCAAAATCATGGGGCGGATTTGCGGGCGGATTCGGAACCGCGGGTCATTTGCACAATCTTTAAGGTGCGGAACAATTTCAAGCAACTACGTCATGTAAGTGACAATGCAAACATCTTCAAGCAAATACGTCATATAATGACGGTGCATTAATCTTCAAGCAACTAGTTGCATGACGACAACACATAACAATTTCAAACAACTATGTCGTATAAGCCCGGGCAAAACATCTTCAAGTAAGCACGAAGATGGTGTGAACCATGCTAATTTTATGGTCGTACGAGAATGTGATTTTCAGGAAAACCACCAGAACCCTAAAATCAGAAGAACAAAGATGGAAAGAAACTGATCGTTAGCACGTGAACATCAATGGTGAACAGTGCCCATGAACAGATGTGTACTTATATTACTAAACTGGTTGGGCACCTTGCATAGGGCTATTCATTCCCTTATGTATACTCACCATGTTTAGCATGCCGGCTCTTGATTGGTGTGTTGAGAATTCACTGTGGAAACTGGATCCTGTAAGGCTGATCTTATGGGTCCAATCTTTCATGATAAGTTGCTTTCAGTATTACTATAAAGCAACTACATTGCCTGAGTGTGGATTAAGGGCTTAAATGTGTCATCTGCAGAACCACTCAGGAATCAGGATACCTCATGGTCTAACTAAAAGACAAAACTATGCTTCTACTAAGGCAAAAAAATCGTATTATAACTCTTTAATAGTTGTGCACTCATTTATTTTTTTCACTGTCCACAGTGAGCATTATACTACTAGTGTATGCCTCACTTTAGGTATAGAACATTGTTTGGGTGACAGGTGGTTTATTGATGCATGTGTTTATACTGGCAGGAGGAGTCAACAACATGAGCCTGGAGATGATGATGAACATGTTTGGCGGACTTGGGGCTGGTAGCTTGGCTGTTCCTCAGAGATCAGATGGTTATTTTAGCTTCTTAACTTCCATGCCAGTATACCACACACAAACTCACACAATTTCTGTTTTCTTTGCACTCACTTTTCATTCCATCTTTTCAGTGCCACCGGAGCAGCTCTACGCAACCCAGCTGTCACAGCTTCAGGAAATGGGCTTCTTCGACACACAAGAGAATATTCGGGCACTGATGGCAACTGCAGGCAATGTCCATGCTGCTGTTGAGCGGCTGTTGGGGAACTCTGGTCACTAGTATCTATTATTCTACCCGAACAATGGTCTGTGATCAGTTTGGACTGGAACCATATATACTCATGCCCTGTACTGGGTATGAATTTAAGTCTGACTATGAACAACATACTTGAGTGGGCTCTTCTGTTCTGTGTGCGGAGATCTCTCTCTGGATGGCTCTTGTGTGTGTGTGTGTGTGCCTGGCACATAATTTAGGATTTTCCGTGCAGATTGTGGGCCAATTCTCATTGACGTCAGATATGACATTTTTTTGGGTCAAATTTGTCATTCACAAGTTAAAAGTTTGAAAGTACAAAAGTTGATGAACCATGTTTCTTTTGCATTTGTTATAAATGTAATTGTTGCTTAACACTGGTATCTTCGGTGCACCCATTTTGGATCTATGGCTTTTTGAAGCTATTGGGTACTAAAATGAGCTTAAAAGAGCCTTGGACGTTTAACATTTTGTAGGTAACAAAGATGGTTACATCTGTTGAACTTTTCTGTCATCTTTTCAACTCATTCACAATTTCAGGGGTGAAGAGAACGTTATGGACATTGATCAGTATAATTAAGAGCTAAACTCATTGTGCAGCTCTTATTGGGTATAATTAGTTTAAACTCGGGTTCCAACTGGCTTCGCCTGACTTAGCATGATCACAACTGCATCATCTATAGCCTGAGCAGCTGAGCTTCTACTTGCTGCTATTTTGGGATTAGGAAAAAAAAAGTGCAGCACTAGAACGATTTTTTTAGTCCTCACGTGAATAATAACGATGTAAATTTATGTCTCAAAATGATGAAATTTTATTTGGAAAAGAGTTAATTAGCTTCCTTTAAACAACAAAAATTCATTTCATCTTGCCCCAAAAATTCAAATAATCACCAGCAAATAGCGAGATATGGCCGAGGAAAGTGCCAGCGAAAGTAACTGCTGCTATGAATGGATTTGGGAAATAATATAGAAAATTCATTTCCCTTAAAAAATAATTTCTTTTTTCTGTTTTTTTGTTGACTAATGAGTTGTTTTCCAAATTTCATCAGATTTATCAAATACTTCCAAACGCATCTTTTTTTTGAGACTTAACCTTCACGTGAAACAAACAGCGTATACAAAATGAAGCGTGAACGACAGGTCGTAAGTTGCAATTCACTTGTTGTTCGGGAAACACATCAAAACGACAAGTCGTATCAATAGTGTATGGAAAATGACACCGGTCTACAACCAATCAACGTATCATTTTGACTGAAACAAGTAATGAAACGGTTAGCCGAGCATAACCGCCGGCTGAAAATTTCTCCGACCAGTCGTCACCCTCTATAAAACCTCCCTCAGTTGCTGTCCGAAACATCACTTGTTTTAAATTAAAAACAAAAAATAAAAACCAAAACCCTACCTCTCCAAAAATGTCTTCCTCCGGCGCCGGGGACGGGAACAACGATGGGAGTGAAAGTGTCCACAACGACGGCGATCAAAACCCATCACCACCGCCACCGCCCCAGTCCGATCCCGGGGCCGAGAGGAGTGTAGCCAAGACTGCCCGGACACCGCAAAAAGGCGGCGAAGAGGGCAGTAGCAGCAAGCCCAAGAAAAAGAGCGATCCCGGCGGGCGTCCGAGATCGGCGGCGGTTTTCGACGCGCCGGAGACTCCTCCGCCGTGCGACGTGTGCAGCAAGGTGTTCCCGTCGTGGAAGGCGCTGTTCGGTCACATGCGGAGCCACCCGGAGAGGTCGTGGCGCGGGGTGAAGCCCCCGCCGGTGTTCACCCCGACCGGGTCGCCCGACCCGCCGGAGAACCCGATCGGGGATCCGGAAAAGGATGAGAGTGTAACCGATGATAATATCGGGATGGTGACCCGATCGGGAACCCTAGCGGACTTCGATCTCAACGATCCGATGGAGGCGCCGGCGGAGGAGGAGGGCACGCCGTGGCCGAAGCGGCAGAGGACGTTCGACCTCAACATGCCGGCGCCGGAGGACGACGACGACGCGGAGGACAAGTAGGGATCGATATGGGCGGTGCATGCATGGAGTTGAAAATCGTAGTGTAGCAATAATTAGTGTCATCAATTTCACTTCTCTCTATTTTCATTATGCTTTTAATTAGTGTTCAATTTCATCTACTCTCTATTCTTCTTATACATCTCTTCATAATTTTCAATTTCTTCTCGATATCATCCATTGCTCCTTCTCTTTGTTATTTGCATGATTATAAATAAATCGAATGGTTACAAGTTTTGCAATTTCATCAACAACTGTTATAATCTGCATTTTGGGTTCTTTTTACTGGTTACCATAAGAGAAATTGCAAGTATTTTTTAAATTTGTAGACCATATGAGAAGAGGAAATTAAGTTGATATGATTTCGTTATTCAAATATTGAAGATATAATGTTCGTTAGCGGTTAACTTAGATAATAATAATATTACACTCATGCTGTTAGCTGTTCATTTAACCGACAATTATTACAGATATGTTCGTTATTCGTTATATGGTCGTTAGTCGTTAATTTAACTTATCCTTATTATATTTATGTTCGTTAAAGTGAACTAGTAATTATGACACACATATATCCGTTAGTCGTTAATTTGACTAATAATTATTACGGATATGATCGTTGGTCGATAATTCAACTTATAGTTATTACATACTCCTTAAACTTAACTAACAATTATTACATATATATATTCGATAGACGTTAATTTAACTAATATTTATTACATATATGTTCGTTGGTCGTTAATTTGTAACGCCTAACCGATCATGAGAATATATTGCACATATATTCATCAAGTTACTATTTATTCCTTTTTTATCTCCAACCATATGTTCGGCAACACACCTATTTGATTTGTTTTTTTAAATAATGTCAAATTTTATATATCAACGAGATATGCATATCTAATGAACGCGCATTACAAACAACAACATTGATCTAGATGATAACATCACTTATTTATATAGGATCGAACTCATAACCTCTAATATGAGAGGTTAAAGTTTGACCACTGCGGTGTTCCCCTGAGAACCTATTTGTTTCGTTATAATCACTCATCGTTGTGTACTCGAATCATAGTCATAAATGATGAGACCCATCGACAACTCCAACATGACCTTATTGAGCACATATGAGGTCACTTTGACGCGACTTACCATGGCTCAGACGACGACGAGTAGTGAGATGAGTTAATAAATTTGATGTACCAAAAAACATTTGCAGTTTGACGATGCGACTTACCATTTTAGTTAATTAATTTTATTTATTAATTAGTTTTGCATTCTAATTCATTTATTTATTTGTTGATTTATTTTATTTAAAAAATTCAATTTTATTTCGTATTTATTGTTTTAAATATGAATTTAATAAATTCATCAAAATAATAATTAATTACCTAGTCAGCATCCACTCAACACTTCTGTAAACCATGATCTCCTTGATGTGGTCCTATCTCAAGTTTTAGGGTACTCACCTCATAAATACCGAATTCTAATCATTAATTTATATGTGATGACAGAGCTTTTGAGGAACGCATGGTAGAGAGTAAATAGTCATGGTTAGTCCAATGGCTAACGATGAGCCTAGACAAGGAACCACTCTTGCTAAAAGGTGGCTCATTCCGCTGGTTACGGATCCAGGGAATTCCAATCCAATGCTGGACAAAGAGGAATTTGGAGAAAGTTGCAGGGGCTTTCGGGGAGGTAGTGATGGTTCACCCAGAATCGGTTGTGGGTTTGGATTTAGACGAAGCATATGTTCTGATTCATATTTATTCTGAGAGAAAATCCGAGCAATTTGTTCGAGTGTCCTTTGATGGCGAGACTTGCAGCATCAAAGTATCTGAAGTTCATGATCTTCAGGTACCACTGGTAATCCCGAATATTGATAAGGCGGATGATAGCTGGCTGTCTTTTAGTCCTGAACATTCGGCTGGAGTGAATCCCGAAGCAGAAGGCAACCGGCTATCCACTGTGAATGCCAACCTTTCTGAGAGTTTTGACTCTACTGGGATGTTACCCCCTGAGTCATCAGCTTTGCTTCTGCTTCCTATTGTTGAGCAACCTGAGGACTTTACCGATGTGCCACAAACTCAGACTAGTGTGGATTCGGAGAAGACTGTGTCAGGTATTGTGATTTCGAAGAAGCAGAAAAAGAAGACGAAGCTAAAAGCAAGAGACAAGGCCGATTCTCAAGCCACCGTGAGTGATAAGTCGATTGCTCATGAAACGTATGGGCCGAGCCCAGAATCGCGAGCCCAAGGACAGCTTCATGCGGCTGAAAAGGCATGGGCCTATTGCAGTGCCATGGGCTTCAAATCAAAGTCATCTGGTGAACAATTCAAACGTGAACTGGAGGCTCTGAATGCAGAATTGTATGTGGCTGCTGGGGATCGTGATCCTGGGTTGGACTCTGAGGAAGAGTCGGATGTTGGAGGCTGCAACGCCTACTCTTCGCCCCCTTAAGTCTTCTGATCACAAGCGGAGTTCGTTATGGGAGGTACTTGAAAGAGAAATCCGGTTTTTGTCATGCCTCAGGAATTGTGGTCTCCAAGGGCTAGGTTGCTTAGTTTGGGTTAGCCAAGACGGCCCTCCATGCTTTTTCCTCTATTCTTTTGTGGTTTGGTGCAGGTTCCCTTTCGTGAGCTGTAGGAGCTCCATTCGTTCCTTTGGTTCCAAAGGCTATTTTTGGTGCTCTAGTTGTTATGTCTTTTGTTTTTGTTCTTGGTTTTCAGTTTATAGGTCTCTGTAGTGTTACTTTTGTTAAGGTTTTAACCTTCGTTGTAGCCTTTTAAGACACGTTAGAGCCGTTCCTGGCTACCTGTCATTCAGACAGGGATATATAAAACATCACTGATCAAAAAAAATATTCTTTTCAATCCTGATTATTCTTGTGTTATGATTCATGTAATTTAAATTATAAGCACAATTACAAATATTTTGCCTTTATCTTTTGAGAATTCCAAGTTCAAAGTTCCCAATTCATTTTCCATCATTATCAAGGTAAATCTGTTTTATGTTTTCCTTTTTTGTTTGTTTGATTCTTACGCAGTTCAATTCATTTTATTTTCAGAAAAGAAAAATGCATGAACTTGAGCGTCAAATTTCGGTTTCAAGTTGAAAAAGAAAGTAACGGCAGATTTCGGGAATAAAAAATCACTCATGTCGAATGCTAAAAATAAAGTAAAATAAAAAGACATCATTCAACACTTCTATATACAAGCTGTCTCATTTCCTATAATTATTTCAGAAGTTTAAACCACTATTTGTTGAATATGCCATTTCGTTTAGTTTTCTCAAACAAAAACTTATTGAATCTATAAATTATATAATGAATTTTCATTGGGAATTATAATATTTTACAAAAAATTCAAGTTACCTAAAAACCGAATAAAAAGACCTATCACATACTCATTAAAACATAACTAAATTATCAATTTTAATCATATATATATATATATAGAAAAGAAAAAGAATCAATATGCATGATTTTTTTTTACTATAAGGTGTAGAATTTTATTAAATTAAAAGAGTTAGTACAAATAAAGAGTTTGCGGAGGGCTCATCACACAAAACTCTGAGACAAAGTAATTGTCATACACGGTATTGAACTCGCCATATAGGTAGAAAGGAAAAGTGGGGAATTGGAAAACGAAACTGGAAGTCATGCTCAAAATAGTTCCTAAACGCTGTATATGGAGGCAAAGTCACCGAACTTGAACTACATCAGTTGTAGAACCAAGGACCCCACCTGAAGCCAGACCCTAAAGTCATAAGAGCACATCATCCCTCCTGGCAAGGCTGCTTACCGTCCCTCGCCTGCTCATCTCGGGGTACTCCAATTGACCCCCTCTTCAAGCCACTCGCACCAGCCGCGGGGCCTGAAACTTCGGTTTCTTGGTCACCAGAGAATTGGCCACATACCAAGTTTTTCCAACCGGGATCAACCTTTCCGGTTGGGGGGCATCCCCGAGGTCCTGTACTGTTAGGTAAAGTGCTCAGGGATACAATTGGCCCATCCTGCGAGACGAGACACACATAGGTATAATATTCGGGGATAAGGATCCGAAACCCGGTGGGATGTCCAGAGACGCCTTCTCCTCCCAATCCGTCGCATATATAGTGCTTCACCTGATGATCCTTCTGATACTCTAGCATGAAAGTTTCAAATCGCAGGGTACCATCTAGATCCAGATCACATTCCCGAATCCCATGGCCGATCCTCCCTTAGTTAAAGCAGAAGGTATGGAGCTTCGTCTACGTGAGTTTGACCCTCACGGGATCTGGGAAATCCTTGAAATGCAGTAATAAAACACGACTGAAAAGGAATTCCACAGGGTTCTAGAATTTCACCCTCATCGCTCCTCCCAACACAGCCTCCATTGATCGCAAGAGAGCTCCACACATCCTCCCAATGCCTCGTCAATTTTCTACCCCGTCGCCCGTGTTAGTACTAATGAAGGGAGACCGTGGGAATGAACCCAAAGTTGTATGCGGTCCTAGGCGAGGAGCTCTCGGGCCCGTGGGTCAATTTCTCCGAGAAAGAGAGGACGACCATCAAATCACCATGGTTCATTACCCCGTACCCAATACTGGGCCTCCACCGACTCGAAGTAAAAGCAAAAAATTCTTGGGCCAATATCCTTTATGACCGGCCCCTCAGCGGACCGGCCCTAAGCGTTGGTGATGATGTGGAGGAGGACGTCCTTCTGGGGAGACCTTAGAACCTAGATCTTTCCCACCATACGCAATTTTTGGCGCGTGAGCACAGATGGGTTGACTAGGGAGTATGGAACCAAGACCTCCACCTACTCCTCCTTCCCGAGAGAGAGAGAGCAAGATGAGAGGTTATCTTGGAGACACGCCATGGATGCCATCAGGCCCGACGAATCGGAAGCTGTGGTCGTCAGGCTTTCCTCCGGTGGTAGCATCGCCTTTCGTTCGCGAACCAGTCCGATAGGGACGGTGAGGAGAGATGGGATCACTGGAATCCTATCCACATTGGGGAGCAATAGACCCACCTGTAAAGCATCTAAAGATGACCTCAAATTGTCGTCGATTGGTGCTTTCGCACGAGCAGGGTCTCGTTTCAGCGGAGGTAGGAGATGAGGATGTCCTTGGAGGACGGTAGAGGGCGAGAGTCTTTAGGCGGAGGAATGAGGGCCGGTGGTGGGTTGCTTGCAACTAAAGAAATGAGTTTGTGCTTCATTAGATGACCTCTTCTTAGTTTCCCCGTCAATGGTGCCAGTGTGGAGGATCCTAGAGAGAAAGGCATAGTAGCTATGGAGAACGTTGGTAGTGAGGGAGGCGTAGGAGAGAGGCCAACTAGGGCTTGCTTCGACTTTCTCCTACGACGAGCCTTTAAAGACAGTGTGACCTCAGAAGAGGGAGACTGCATCGGAGGAGGCAACAACAGGACATGGCCGGTAGGAGTTACAATAGCGATGTCGGTGGCGGTACCGCCGACGATTGTAGGAGTAGGGAGCTTTATAAACTAGGGCTAGGGTTCGTTAGGAGAGGCTCTCGATAGAAACGAGAAAGATTTTATTAATATGCAGGATTGAATTATGTATTACATAATTAATTTTAATTTAATCACAATGACAATAAAAATAATATAAGGGATAACTCATTATTAAGTCTTTTTACGAAATAAAATAATATACAAATCAAATAAAAATACGCAATCATTCAATATTGAGTCGAATCAACTCCGAATATTGATGTAATGTATAAATAATTGTTTTATTAATTCCAAAATATGTGTACGAATTTTGAAGCGCTCTGTTAATGTAGACGGCTCCTCTCCTTCTTCTCTCTCGAGGTGAGATGAAGTCTTTGAGATTTTGTAAGGAAACCAGTACGTTACTGACGCCACATTCTTATAGCCGAGCGATGATATCTTCCCCTCCTCTCTTCTCGTTGACATCTCCTTTCTCAATCTCTCTCCTACGGACCATGATTACATCCTTGGAGTCGGTTCTACAGTGGAAACAACCCCCTCGCACCACCGCAACAGATGTCCCTCCAAGAGAAGATGAACATGGTGTCGCTTTCCGATGATGAAGGGGACGATGACAGTTCATCTTTTCCTTGTAGGGGCGGTCCAGACCATAGACGACGCCCGATACCATTTTCCCCTTGCTAGCAGTCTCTCCAAGAAGCGCTTCAACCCGATGGCCTTGTGTGGTCTCATGGAAACAACCAGGGACATCAAGGGCCTGGTGGTGCAACCGCTCACAGGCAGAATCTTCAGCTTCTTCCCATCCCGAGAGACGATATATGAGATTCACAACCGAGACCCTTGGACCTTCCACAATTCTGTTCTCCTTTTCATGCCTCTGGCCCCTCGCACACAATCGGGGGACATGGTGTTTCAAAATATTTGGATAGCATTTCATGCATTCGATATCCTAGTGGAAGCCTAATTGTCTCAGATGCGGACCCTTATCGGAGATGCTTTGGGAGCAGAGGCGCCTATGGGGGGATTAACATTTACGTTAGGGATGGGATGATTTTTTGTGGCTCGGGAATATATTGATGTCACCCAGCCGCTCCGACACTAAGTCCACCTGGGTTTCAAGGGATACTCGACCCTACATATCGTTTGGTTGTAGTACGAAAAGCTCTCAAACTTATACTTTCGGTGTGATCGTTTGGGTCATACAAACATGGATGCATGGCGGTCATCCCGGGGGTAGAATGGGGAGCTATCCATTACAATATCTCCATCAAGGCCTAGTCGGGGCTTTTGGTGGAAGGTTTCTTACGAACGGATTGGGAGGCAACTCCGACAGCCCTGTTTGAGAGGAGGTTTGCTGCAAGCAGGTTGGATCATCCTCCACGGTCGCTGCTTCCGCCACTATGATGAAGGATTCTAGGGTACAAAAACCGCAACGAAAAAAAAAATCCTTAGAAGCCTTCAGGATCCATATAATTTGTATGAACTGACAAAAGGAACAAAATTCTTAAGCTTGTTATCTTTTTCGTAATTAGTCTAGTTCGATAAGAGGACTGATGAACATGTTTTTGTTGCGCGATTGAGTTGTCTCCAACTAGATGCGTCCTCTGTAGGTAGCCACACCAACAAGGCCTTCCTAAAATTCAATGTGCTAGCACTAAGAACTTCTCTCTTCTCTGTTTCCTCTTTATTTTTCTCTTATGAACCTCTCAATCAAAACGTGAATTAACATTTGAAAACGTAACCCAAAAAGAAGTTACGAAATATAAGCCATCATGGATAGATTCTAGACCCACTTTGAATTCAAAATTAGTAAACAAATTTAATTTATGAAATTCAAAGTTTATTTAATAATAATTGAATTCAAAAACGAAAAAAAACATATATACTATAAAGTTCAAATTCTATTGTTATTTAGAATATGAAAATAAATAAATAAATAAATAAATAAATATATATATATATACATATTTATTTTATTATCTTTATAAGATAATAATAATATAATATAATTATATTATAAAATAAAAACACAAGAATGATTAATTATATTATATTATATCAAATATAATATAATTTTATTTAATTGGGATTATAAAGTCTATATCGATTTTGGGCTTATTGTTGTGTGTGACAATGTAGGCTCATACAACGTTGGCAGTGGTCCCGAAATCCACATTTTGTCTATATGTTATAATTGACATCTAGTAAGATATTATGACTACCCAAATTAGTTATATGAAGATCGTCAATCCGATTTAACCTTTTAAACATTAATATCTTTATCCATTTGTCATTGATATCTCGATTGAATATAAGACATAAGACCATCATCTTTATTATATTTGATCGTTAGTTTCTTGATCCTAAGTAGACTGTGAGTGATAACTCATTATCGATTCGCATGGCCATGCATTTCCACATTCACACTTATTAAGGAGACCAACGATATCTACCTCATATTTACATGAGGGACAAATTATTTATCAGTCATTCACATTTCTCACATAAATGATTATGTACTCAACAATTATCTTTATTATTTTCTGGTTAAAAACAGTGTTGAATTGGGTCAAGATACAAAAACACTTATATATAATTCCATGATGACTACATGGTTAAAGGACTTAATCCATATTATGATACTGAGAAATACTTATGACAATTCTTATGCAATATTCTCACATTAGGTTATCCAATACTATTTCACTAAATAGTATCTATGATTTGACTCCATATCTCATATGCATGATCAATAAAAACACGATCATCAGTCAACATCATACTATTCTTAGTATATCGGTAAGACTAACGATCAAGGAATAATACTCTTTATATATCTAAAAGTTTTACTACCTAGTCACGTACTTGATGATCTTAGAAACAGTTGGTTATTCACGCAATTAACATTTCACAACATGATAACAAAAGTGTCAATGTATTAATAAATGATAGTGTCACATATAATCGAGATTGGCCTAGGGCATATAACTAACACAGGACCCCTCTGGGCCTTGTACTTACCACGACCTACTCCCTTGCGTTGGAGACCCTTTCGGCATGTGTGCGCAAGGATTTGACTGCAACATGGACCAATGTCCTGCCTAACATCTCAACTTCAGATAGGGTCTCAATAGTGTTACTTGAGGCCCAGGAAACAGGTGGTATAGGAATGGTGAGGTCGGGGGAGACCCTGCGAGTCACCCGGATCAATATCTTGCCTAACATGGGCCAGGATTCTAGCGGACGCCTCTACTTATAAACCATATAACTTTACCACCACCTCTAGCTCTCAGCATTTATCTCCGACACCCCTTCCACTACCCCCTACCTTCATCTTAGGCACCCACACGCCACCACCATTAGCTACGTCCGCTCGTTGGAGGGTTCAGGGGACCATTTTATGCCCCCGTAAAAAAGAAGCAGAAAAAAGGCCTCATTGGATCTGCCCCCCCCCCCCCCCCCCCCCCTCTTGACCCTTGACGTATAAAGAGCTCCAAGGACCTAGAATGAGATAAGTCCAAGCGGGCTAAGGCGGTCAAGTCCCAATTAGAGAAGCGGGATTTTGGACTATAGGAAAACGAACCGAATCCATTGGGGGCCCAAGGGGAAGAAGAATCGAAGTCACCAATGAGGTTTTCCAAACAACCTTGCCGAGGCCATTAATCTTGGGAGATGGGGTCTGATGAGGGGATTGAAGCCCATTAGGCCCTGTAATGGGTCAGTATCTCCGACTTGTCTTCCTCGAGTGGGTTCGCTCAAAGTGCCCTAACAGATCAAGACCATAACCTAGTAAGGTGTACAACTCTTTTTACATGCTTAATCATGATTGACAGTTGTGCGCAACTATTACTTCCTAGTATTCAAATAAGATTATGTTCTTGTGGCTTATAGCGTCGATATACCTGTCTATGATGGGGTCCAAGATTATATCCTCGGTCTTAGGGGCTTTTCCCTTACCTTTATAATTGACGACCTTATATGAATGAAGATATTGATACCCTTTCGAAAAATATTTAAAATATGTTACTTTTACAAAATCAAACAAGCATATTTTTTATAATTATAAATAACAAATACATCATGTTTTCCAAAAAATATGATGCAAAACATGAAACAAATGGTTCATTATTAACTAATTCAAAAATGTGTACGGTCTTAAAAATTCATGTGATTTATATACATCTGGTGTTTCATGGCTATTTTTCTGGATTGGTTCTTGGAGTTGTGACAAATATCGAAACTGGTGGCCTGTCTATTAAAAGACGGTGTATCGACGTTCTTCTTCCGAACGACAAGGGAGAGGGAGAGGATCCTAACAAGTGAACCTTGAGCGTTCTAACGGTCTTTGGTAGTACTGGCAGATCTTCAGCCATACATGTTTCCCAGTGACATCGCCTTCACCCACTTATTAGTATAGATACGGGTCACCAACCTCTCAATTGGAGTCTGAAATCGAGGGGTGGGATTCCAGGATGGGGAGAAACTGGGCATTTTCCTAGCGGTGGATGACGGGGACGAAGACAAGATGAAATGGGGTGATTTCATGAGGATCTGAGTACGACTCGATGTCAATCAAACCCTGTAGTGACAAATTTGGTTATGAGAGGAGGAACTCGAGGTACGACCCATTTTGTGTATCTTGTAAGAATGCTTACCTTACTACAATTTTGATTGCAACCGAGCAGGAATATGGTCAAAAAAAATTAATTTGGGGACGGGACCATGTGAGCTCATAATGACGGCAATATGGAACCCCGAGGAAACCGTATTCAAATGGACCCTAGACAAGGCACACAAAGCTAAGGTCGGGCTTGGAGTACTGAACCTTCTAGAAAGTCTTGAGCAGCAGGTCCTACGAGCCTAAGGGATCCGTAAGTAGACCACTATCTGGGGGATAGGAAGGGAAAATGGTAAGATGATTGATGAGGTTTCATTTTCGTAGGCTTATGATAGGACATACTTTATCACGCACCAGGGTGCCAATTCCTCTCTTACATCACAAGAGAGGACACAATCCGTCACAAGAGGAACTCGCCCTCCTACACAAGATGATGATGGGAATTGGAGAGATAAAAAGTCTTCCCTCTTCTCGGTAACCACTAGAGGCCTAACCTAGACTAAGCCGAGGAGAAGGTTCACACCTAGGATCCCTAAGGGTGTGTAGGTGACTACAACCGAGTCTCTCTCGGACCTCGGGAAACGGTTAGTTGTGGTTTTCAAGGAGCGGAGTTCGAAGGATTTGTAAACTCGGATGAGGCATCAGGAAAACCAACGGGGAGTGGCAAATACCCTCACCTCTCCCTATGAGTGCCATGACGGTTGGTGATGGATCTACAAGTACCGTCTTCTCATCGATCGTAAGGTGGTGATGGATCCACCAAGTACCAATAAAAATACCTCCTAACCATCTTGGGAGCCAACATTTTCATGTTTTTAGGGACCTCGCTGCTTATCTGGGAAAGACGACGACTACTGGTTCTGCAGGAAAGTATCCAGTCCAGTTGCGCACCACCACCTTCCAGGTTTCAGGTGGACTAGACTTGTTTTTTTAGTCTCCAGAAGTTCTATCGGTGGTTCTTACCGCTACCACAACTACAACCTAAAGACAACCGTTTGGTTTAATGACTGGTTTCTCATGTTACTAGTCTCACGAAGTTCGGACTTTGTGTTTAATTTTAGTTCTCCATTTATCTATCGTTTGTGCACTCTATTTTATGATTGTTTAACATCAATGTTTTTGGGCGTTTATCTATAATAATCTATGCCTAAGTTAAAAAATGATTTACTAAAACAAATAGAAGTGTATCAGATAATACATTATCATGATGTATTAAATGGTAAAAATATAAGGTTGTGAAATAAAATGTATTAGCCTAGAACGTTTAGAATCGTTGATCGTCCTCCATGAACATGATGGTCCACGTGTTGGTTACAGTTAAGAAAGTAGGAGTAGCATAGCACAGCTCGTATCCGTGGCCAAAGTCCTCCGCCTCTCTCCTCGGCGATCCGTACTACTTGCCGCCCAAAACGGCGAAAACATATAAAAAGCAACACAAATTCAGTTTCTCTTCACCTTCTTCCCGCCACCTCCACCTCCTCTTCCCTTTCTCCGCCACTACACATTGTCACCGAGCCTCAATTTCTCTCTCTCTACTTCACGCGCCACTCGTTGAGCTTCTCCCTATACTCGTTTCAGGTCTGTTTATCTGTTGCCTTTTCTTTTCTCGGCAGCCAAACAGGTTTTCGTTTTGCGGATTTCAGAGAATTTCAGGTGTTTATGCGATCTTTGTGTCTGTTTTGCTCAGTGACTCGTGCGTGTTCGCGACAATGATGGAGAGGGCGGATCTCGGGCAGAAGCTTTACTCGCGGATGCGGCTCTGGGAGTTCCCGGACCAGTATGTGATTGAGCCTACTGATGGCAACTGTCGTTCCGCTCTGGCCATCGATCGGGTCGATGGCTCAATGAAGCTCATTGGTGATTCCTTGATTTTTGATCATGTTCCTGGTTCCGTGAATTTGTGCAAAGGTGTTCAAATCATGAGATGCTTGACTGTGTTTTTGTGTTTTCTTCAGATGAAATTCCAGAGTGCAAAAGTCTTCGGGTTCCTAAACTTCGGACGATTTATGGGGTTGTGGGGATGCTAAAGCTTTTATTAGGTAGGTTGTTTTTCGAATTTAGATGCTAAAACTTGGCTATTTGATGTCAGTGGTTATGATATTCTTTGTATGCTTGTTCTGGAATTGGATCATTTGGTGTTCATTTATCCTCAATTTGGTGCTGCAATCTGGTTTTCTGTAATGTCTGTTTTTTATGGCAAGAGAAAGCATGGGATTTTTAGTTGGGATTCTGGACTTCCTGCATATAGTTATTTTTTTACTAGCTAGTTAGTTTTGGACAAACCCTTTTTTCTTCACCTGATTTGCAGCTAGCAATGGTCCATAAGTGCAGTAACAAACAGTCGACTTTACTTCAATTTTATTGGGGTGATAGTTACTAATCTGAGAGTTGGATTTTGTTTCAAGATAGGAAACAGCATTGAGAAGCTTTCTTACCAAAATTCTTAAATGTCTTCAGGACCTTGTATCCCCTCCACTTATTTTTATTTTATTTTATTTGGTATGCTTGAGAACAAAATATACCAATATGTCTGCACCTTTGCGTACTTAACAATTAACATGAGGGAAATGAAGGGAAGGCATATTTTTCTCATTGGTTGTACTTGCCAAGTTGAAGCTGAATATTGTTATTTATTTGCTATATTTGCAGGTTCATATTTAGTAGTTATAACGGAGCGTCAATGTGTTGGATCTTATATGGGGCATTCTGTCTTCAAAGTTTCATCCTTAAAAGTACTTCCCTGTGATAATTCACTTAAACAATACTCTCCAGAGCAGGTAAATCTGCTGCTGCTGGGTTAGGCAGCAAAAGTTTTTCACCAATAAGGCTATTTTGCAAATTACCCCTGATTTGCTTTGCCATTTTGTTTCTCTGAATAATGACTGGTCTGAACAATATAAATTGTTATAACAATGCAGAAAAAGGCTGAGTTTGAATTATCCGGGTTGCTAAATGTTGCAGAGAAGACTCATGGTCTATATTTTTCATACGAGACCAATTTAACACTCAGGTGAACTATCAATTTCTACATAATTGAAATAACATAAATAAGACAACTGGTCACTTGGATATTATATCCCATAAAATTTGTAGTACTTTTCTGAGGTATTTGACTGGGAAAATGGCTAAGATATGATAATCATGATTACCTTGTGACTTCAACATATTTTAGAATCTAATGCTGAATGAGATGTGCTTTAATGAAACTGGAATACTATAGTATTAACTCTCTCTTATCTTAGGTTGTAATATTTTGACTTGAATTCAATGTTGTTAAAGCCCAACCCAACCCAAAAGCTCAAGCTTATGGGTGGAGGCATCAATATGCTTTATCAAGTGGTCAATTCATCTACATACTTCCGATGTGTGACACACACTTCAACACTCTCCCTCATGTGTAGGACTGGACATCTACACATGGGCCATAGCAGGGCTGGACATTTGCATATGAGCCGGAGACCATAGGGTGGAGGTGACAAACGGGCCGTGGGCCGAACTAGCTGATACCATGTAAATTTTGGGCCACATATATCGTGGTCGGACTTCCACAACTAAAAGGTCAACCTTATTAGTTGGTTTCCTAGTCTAGTTTGGTTTCCCATGTTGTTTAGTATTAGTATTAGTATTTCCTATTTACTATAGAGATAATCCTTATATAAAGGATGCTCTCATTGTGTTGAAAGACAAGAATATTGAAGTATCATCAATAATATTTTAGAAATTTTATATGGTATCAGAGCTAGTTCGGCCCACAACCCGTTTACCCTGTGGTCTCTGGCCTATATGCAGATGCCCAGTCCTACTATGGCCCACGTGTAGATGTCCAGTCCTACTATGCCCCACATGTAGATGTCCAATCCTACATGTGAGGGGGAGTGTTGAAGTGTGTGTCCCACATCGGAAGTATGTGGATGAATTGACCACTTGATAAAGCATATTGATGCCTCTATCCATAAGCTTGAGCTTTTGGGTTGGATTGGGCTTTAACATGATATCAAAGCTGGTTTGGGCATGTGAGTCTGCCTCAGTGTGCGGGAATCTCCCTTCAGTGCCCTGGTGTGCAAGGCCTGCACGTGAGGGGGAGTGTTGAAGTATAAACCCACATTGAGAAAATATAAGAATAAAAAGCTAATAAGGTTCACCTTTTAGTTGTGGAAGCCCGGCCCGATATATGTGGCCCAAAATTTACAAATGTTTAATTTTGCTATGGTTCAATCTTGTCAAGATCAGAGAGCCTGGCATGCAAAATTTATGCTGTTATAAAATTTTCACTTATTTTTTACTGAAGTCATTATTGAATACATATGTGATTCTTTTGCCATATGATATGTGTGTTTTGCAGTACTCAACAGTTACATATATTGGGTGGTGATACTAAAATGGTCCCTCTTTGGAGACAGGTAAGTTTTAATAAAATTATTTGCTCTCAATTTCTTTATTTCCTTTTCCTATTAACCTTTTCTATATGAGATTTTTCCATGAAGACTGCTGGCTTCTGAAGATGTCTGTACCTATCATTTCCTTTTTTGAGTTATAATATATAACCTTAACCTGTCTTCTGTTGTGTTGATGTAGGCAGAACCTAGGTTTCTCTGGAACAATTATTTGTTGGAAGCTCTCATAGAAAACAAGGTTAGTAGCCAAGTTGTTTCTATTGTTAGACTAACCATATACATATACTTAATTACTTTGTATTTGTAAGCACTAACTGGTGGATTTGTCTATTATCATTTATGCAGCTTGATCCATACTTACTACCTGTTATCCAAGGGAATATCCTTATCTTGTTATTGTTTATGGCTTTCTTCTCTTTGTATATGAAGGAGAGTAAAGTATTGTTTATAATTTCATCTGACTAAGTTTAGCTATTGTATTTGCTAATTCTGTTTCCGCTAAGTTTCTCCTTAACTGATCATTACGCTTTCAGACCTTTCAAGCAGCCATTGGAAAAGTTATTGTTGATATTACTTTAATTGCTCGGAGAAGCAACAGGAGAAATGGTAATGAACTCTACTCAGCTTAGCCTACCCTTTTTATTTAGCCTGTTAGCTTCCAAAGGTGGTGTTATTCCATATATGCCAGCCTCAGTAACATACAAGAGGAAGCATTGATTGTGCCAACTGGCCGTGATAATTTGATACAGATTGAGGGATCTGTGATGTTTGATAAGGTTAAATCTTGCGATAAAAAACATGTAAAGCGATAATATCGAGTTGTCAAGAAGTTATGAGAACATTACTTGCTTGACAATGCCATTACATAGTTACGAATCATTAGGTTTCTAATCAAGTTGCACCTGCGTTTCTGGGCAGGCACCCGGCTATGGAGAAGAGGAGCTGATGCTGATGGCTATGTTGCTAATTTTGTGGAAAGTGAGCAAATTGTACAGTTTAATGGGTATACAGCATCTTTTGTTCAGGTAATTTCTATACACTTATGGATTTGGACCTGCTGTTTCATATTTGGTTTGTCTTTTTTTGGTACTGAACATGAAGCTAAAGCCATGTTTCCTCATAGGGAAAACATTATCATGATATGGGAAGTTGCTACCATCACATTGTTGTTCCATTCCTTAAGGTAGCAATAACTTCATTGGGTTTTCAACGAGGCGGGGAAGCCTAGAATGTAGTATTCCCCTAATAAGTTACAATGGTATAATCAACTGTCAGTAATTTCTTCCATACTGCTGATCAGACAGTATTTCAATCTCAACCAGGAGGACCTTTACTTTTGCATCTCTAAATGGGATATCATGCGGAGTGAAATTAACAAACAAAAAAAGTTGTGTAAACATAAATGAAAAAGACGTGATTGTCTTGGGCTCGACTTGAAGATAAAATATTATGATACACATCTCTGTTCAAGATTCTGTTCATTAATCACATGATAAAGACACACATTTGAATTGCTATCAAGTGTAATCAATGTTATCAAAATTGGGGTATCTTGACTCTGCCTACCAACCCAGATCATTTTGTGAAATCGTAAGATTTTAATATGATTCTTTATCTAGTCTTTTGACCACATCTTTGTGTGTGTGTGAATTTGTATTTAAACTATTAGACATAGTATTTCATTGATGTTTAATGGGTAGTTGTATTGCTTGATGTTCAAGTCCAACTAAATTTGGCCTGAGAAAGTAAGATTACTCTCAAAGTGCCAGTCTTAATCACTCCACTGTTAAATAATGAAATTCTGAAATGGATCTTTAATTGCTGGTTTGATAGAGTAGTTTAACTACTTACAATATACGGCTACTTTTTTGTCATATTATCCTACGTATTAATGTTAAAGTGTCACACATGGAAAGACATTTAGTGAGCACTTAATATACTACCGAGCCCTCCATCTAATAGCTTAAGCTTTTGGGTTTGATTAAGTTTAACAACGTTTCTTATAATTATTTTTAGTTAAATTTATAGAATCTTATGATCCGACTATCTACCTCCGTTATCTCCTTACCGACACAAATAGAATCCTACATTGTATCTCAGTCTCAAAATTGACGGGGCCTCCTCCCGATGTTGATGCTGTTACAATTATGATCGTCATCCAACATATCTTCTGCTTACAATTATTTGAAATTTGACTCATTGATTCATACTATTGTGTGATCTGAAATGAATTCAAGTCATTGAAGAAGACCAAATTATCTCAAAGAACTCCATTCAAGACCTTGAAAAAAAATGTAATTAAGAGTACTTTGGAGTGCTTGTTGTCAATGTTACGGGATGATTATTACTATAATATTATGTTGCACATGATACTCTAGCAGCTCTGAGGATGCATGTGATACTATTATACTGTTCCATGTAATTTTGTTATTACTTTGCCTTGTGCAGATTCGAGGTTCAATTCCTCTGTTATGGGAGCAAATAGTTGACTTGACTTATAAGCCTAAGTTTGAGATGATTGCGCTTGAAGAAGCAGTAAGTTTCATGCAAATTTGTTTCTGTTAAATTATCCACATTAGTGCTCTCTCACTTTAGCTAATGGTCTACTTTATTTTAGCCTCGAGCTCTTGAGCGTCATTTTGTGGATATACGGAAAAAATATGGGGCTGTAGTAGCAATTGATCTCATAAATGGAGTAAGCCTTACTCTTCCATTGTTTTCCTCTATCCGGTTATACTCATCTGCATGTAAAGATTTTCTATAATTGAAGGTCATTATAAGGATAAAAAGATGTGTGACTCTAGGCATGTATATATATATATGTGTGTGTGTGTGTGTGTGTGTGTTGCAGGTGTGCATTTGGCTGATTGGGCTTGACATCTTTTTATATATTAACAATACTAATTGAGTTATTTATTCTTATGCCACATGTATCTCATACTAGCACGGTGCGGAGGGACACTTAAGTGAAAAGTTCTCAAGTTCAATGCAAGACATTGCTAGTGATGATGTAAGGTAAACTTCCTTTTCATCTGACAATTTTTTTCTTAGTTATAATGTTCTATTCCCTCAACGTTTCTCTAAATCTAACTTGTACAAAATGTTGCAGATATCTGCACTTCGATTTTCATGGAATCTGTGGGCATGTTCATTTTGAGCGCCTTTCTATCCTATATGATAAAATTGAAGATTTTCTCGCTAAGAATGGGTATGGTTTCATATGAATGCTCATAATTTGCCTACGTTTCCCTAAATATATCAACATTCTCTTTGTTTCATCAAGTTCCTGAGATGACATTGTGTGTTCCTATTGTTAAACTGAACTTCAACTCAAAAGCTTTAGCATTAGGTGGATGGTCCAGCTACTATATCAAATGGTTGCTGCTAAAAGCCTAAATCCCTCTTCTTTCTGAGTGAGACACTTCAACACCCCCTCACGTACGAGACCCATAGTGGATAACACAAAGGGTCTTGCACATGGATCGATAATATATGAATGAGAGGAAGCACAAATGGGTCACATGTGTCCAATACCAGGTTTGGATACCATAGAGCCCAATCAAACCCAAAAGCTCAAGCTTATGGGTGGAGGCCCCAAGATGTATGTCAAGTGACAACAAGAGTTATACACTTCGGTGGACTCTGACATTTATTATCTAGTTTCTTCTTGTTATTTTAGCTTTTATAGTTTCCTAGTCCTTGGTTCTTGTTATCTAGTTGTATTCCATTTACGAAAAATATTTCTTAGTAATAGTATTTTCTATTCTCGTACACTTTCTATTTCTAGTTTGCATCCTATTCGTAGCGTAGATCAATTTGTTATTCCCTGAAGGGATTTCACTTGTACTTCAAGGCATCCTATTCTGAATTTCTGTTTTATTATTTCCCGATGTTACTGTAACCAAGCATAACTACCATATAGAAACTCTTCTTTCCCTGTAAGTAGGAGATTAATTTGGGACTTGGGAAAACAACTCCCTTTTTAGAGGTTTCCATAAACAACAATTGCCCCATGCTCATTTGATATTTTCTTGCTTGTATTTGTGAATATGCATATTTTGTAAGCTGACTCCATACTCAGTACAAGAAGATAAATTTATATAATATCATATATTTTCTCCATTCACTATGTTTGAAATGACAGGTACTTTTTGTTGAATGAAAAGAATGAGAAAATGAGTGAGCAACTTGGGATCGTAAGAACCAATTGTATTGATTGCTTAGACCGTACGAATGTAACCCAGGTATGCTAACATTAACCAGAAAGACATTATTTTGCATTGTTCTACTGATAGTGTCATATGGTATAATCTTGCATCTATTCTTGCAAGTCATTTTCTTGGATTGCAGCCACCATTTTTCCATGCTAACCTTCATAACCATGTATGTATGCGTGGAAACTCTCATATTTTTTCTGTAATTTTTTACAATTTATATGTCTGTTAATTTAGCAATCTTATGTGCGATTTCTGAGAAATTCCTCAGCTAGTAAATTAATTTATAGGATAAGCTATTAGCTATATTCACAAAACCTTTTCTTTATTAAATGCTTGAACTCGCCAGGTTTAAGCCACCTAAGCTGACAGATTTTCTTGTTATTTCTCTCCCTGTTGCAACAAAATAGGCAAAGGCATTATGTGCTCCACTTTGTTGACACTTATTTCACACACTACATTTTCAATGGGTTTCTCCATTCATCATCATCCTTTTTTAATTTCAAAATTTTAAATTCAGTACCAACATAATTCCTGGTAGAACTTAGATGGATCAGGAGTTCACTATGTTTCTATATGTATTCACTTATGCATGTTTAGACCATATAAAAGTAACTTGCTAAAGGATTCTCTTGACCTGTAATTATGGCTCTACTTGTGTCATGTAAAACAATATTAAGTTGTTTTTGCAGAGCATGATAGGTCGAAAAGTGATGGAAACTCAATTCAGAAGACTTGGTATTTTTGGGGCTGAAGAATCCATTTGCTCTCATCCGAATTTGGATGAAAGCTTTAAAATATGTAATTACACTCTTCACTCTTATTAAAATAATTTGCTTCTAAAATATTTGTGGTAGCTTGCCTACTTTTACATGGCTTTCCTAGCAACTGAAACTATGGATATTGTTTTAACTGATTGAGTATTATTAGTGTGGGCTAATCATGGGGATGATATAAGCATTCAGTATTCTGGCACTCCGGCTTTGAAAGGAGATTTTGTCAGGTAATCATTTTGGATTAGCTCTGAAATATTTGTGAACTCACATGTAAAGATCCAACGTTTTGTGTCTATCAGCAAGCGATATAATAAATTTTATCTTAGATGTTGCAAATTTCAATTTCAGTTTATGTTGGAAACTGACTTCGATATGCCACTCTGAGTGCATCATTTATCTAGGATAATACATTGATATTGACATATATTATGGCAAAAATTATATTTTGCTGTACTTTTAAGTTTGTGTTAAATGTGTGGATTGTAGATTTGGCAAGCGAACAATTCAGGGGATGATTAATGATGGACGTAATGCTCTTGCACGCTACTATTTCAATAACTTTTCTGATGGAACAAGACAGGTTTGCATGCTTTGTTCCTCTTATCATATCTTAGATACTCAACTAGCGATTTACAAATATTATTGTTTGTATATTTAATAATGGAGTGAATCATTATTTGGTAGATGTTTCACATGTAGGGTTTGTTGAGTAACAGTGCTGATTGGTATACCAATATTATCATTAGCTAATAGCACACTTTGTTTGTCCATGTGCATATGTACACATTCGCTAAGCTTGTATTAGTACTGAAGCAACAATTGTTTGATGTCAAACCTGCTCTTGCAAATTATTATTTTTAGTGTTTTTTTGGGGTGAAAAAATACATTTACCTTTTGGTTACAAATGACAATAAATGTTTCATTACCATTATTGACATTGTCTTCCTCTCTTTGACATGTGATCAAAGGATGCAATTGATCTAGTCCAAGGACATTACATTATATCTAGAAGCCGTGATATGTCCCCCTCATCGCGAAAAGATAACCTTGAGGCGGTATCTGTGAGTATAAAGCCAATTGTATTTTAAAACCTTTTTTAAATATATATTTCTTTTCCTTACCTTGAAATTTCAGACATTTCTCCCCTTTCTCATTATGATTACTGGTAGACATCACATGCAATTTATTTTTAACTTAATATGTGTTGAATTCCAAAATATGATATAATTTTTGTTTGATTCTTGACTCTGAATTGATACTCCTTTATAAAACAAATTACGGAAGGGAAATAAACTACTAAGAAGTAACAAACTAGTAACAGGAAATAGACTCATAATAGGAAATAAACTCTTAACAATATCTAACATTAGGGGTCTCCGAGTCATGTTCCAACATTGGTTGAAAGTAGAAGTGGATGCCCAAGGGTTGTGGTAGGCAGATTGCATAAAATTTAGACTAATTCTCATTGAGATCAATTTTGGAGGAAAACAGTTTCTCTAGGAAATGCACACTCCCATATAAATAGTTTGGTCCTGGGATTTGTTGAGTTGATAACAAAATCCTCAGTATTTAAGAGGAAGAAGGCTAAATTTTCAGGTGAATGTTCTGCATGCAAGTAGTGGTTTTAGCAACTTCAGGTCATATCTGGTAGGTGCACTGTATTTGTTAATGCCCTGATCAACCCCAAAGTTTAAGGTATTGGTATCAACCAGTAGGAGGTCACTTAATTCATATTCTTTCATTGTGACACAGCTTCAACACTCCCCTCACATGTATAGCCCGGAAAACACAACGGGCCTAGCATATGGACCAAGAATTAATGGGAAAGAAACATAAATGGGTCATACTCCCAGATACCATGTTAAAGTCCTGCTTAACCCCAAAACTTAAGGTAGATGGGGCCAACTAGTATATTAAGAGGGAATTTAGTATTGCAATATATCTAGGGATAATTGTCAAAACATGCACTTATGTTTCGTCCACAAACGAAATACTGCACAATGTTTTGTCCACGTCGTCTGGCTACCCTTATGAATCGTCCACGCACTTCTGTTAGAAAAGTGTAACAGCAGAACCTGAATTGACAATTTTGCCCTTTTGGTTTGAAATTCAAAAATAAGAATTTCGTCCAAAAAAATGAGTGGCTGAGGATTGTTAGGGCAATTTCGTCCAAAAAAATTTTCAGACACAAGCACATGATAGCACGTGAGGCTACAGATTCGAATATTCTGTTAATTTTACTGACAGAAGTGCGTGGACGATTCATAAGGGTAGCCAGACGACGTGGACGAAACATTGTGCACTATTTCGTTTGTGGACGAAACATAAGTGCATGTTTTGACAATTATCCCATATATCTATATCTAACTTTGGACAGTATACAAGTTGTAGGGTATACAATTTGTTTTTGTAATGCACTTCCAGTAGTCTGTGATGGCATATATCTGAATAGTGGCATGCTTGCAGTTGTGTAGTTGGCGTGCTTTGTGTTTTCCCTATATTACCTTCCGAGTTTTCTCCAGTCTACAAGATATACTACCACTCTTAATTTTTCTTCCATGCCAAGGATAAACGGTTTTCTAACACTGTTAAACTAGTTTATTTTCATTGTTTTTATCCAAAGAGCAAACTACAGTTTACTTTTTTTGTCATATTCATACACAGTAAAATGCAGTATATATAAGTCATCCCCGATTTGTTTTCTGATTTAACATTATTACTTTACAGTCCTTTCCAGCAGCTTTGGCAGTGGTTGTGGTTGGGATCTTTTTTGCGACAGCGTCACTATCAAGAGGTTAGTTTGCGTCTTTTTCCTTTGCTTTGTTAGTATGATGTCAATAAAGGCAAACAAAGCATATGAATTTGGTGACCATCATTATTATCATTGGTATACAGTTAGACTCAGAACCTAGCAAACAAATTATTTGAGATCTCCATTTTGACCATGTTATAAGGGAAAATATATTTTGAACAATTACTTATGATGACATCCAGAGCTCGGGTGATTGTTTGAAAGAAGCATAAAATGTTGCTTTTTGGGTTGTAACTTGTTTAATTAGTTTTATCTGTGTTTATGCAGTTACATATGATTTTCGGAATATTTTCTATGCACTTATGTGGGCTGGCCTAAGTGGTGGAGTATTGGCCTACATGAAGGCAAATGGCCGCATGTTCTGCAATCGACCTTCTCTGCAGAAGCCTCACACTTAACTCAAATTTCAGAATGATGTGCCACTCATATTTTAGCTTATTCTTTCATACTAGTTTTTGTAGTTAAAGTGATTTTGACTCTTCCTCAGTTGTACCTAAAAGTTTGATATATAGCATTGAATTAATCTTTTCTGCTTCTAAAATGCCATTTATTGTATTCTGTTGTTCTATAAATAAATTCTGTTTCATCACCATTCAAGGACCCTTATTTTTTTTCTCCATCAAGTTGATGTAACACCACATTTGCTTTGCAGTGGTTGGGGCAATGAAGATTGGAGGCATGCTATAATCGGGTTTCCTGGTGAGTTTCGTTTTATCTTTATGGATCATATCTAGACCTTTGTTCATTAGCTTGACGTTCTAAAAGAGCTTTCATGTTTATTTAGCTACTAGTTACATGAAAAGAACTCGCTCAATCTCATAGCTGCTTTATTTTGTTAGTCCTCTTCAGAAGAGTATGGACTCTCTGGAAATTCAAGACTGCCCAAATCAAGTGCCAGAGGCCGATCTGGGGCCAGAGAGCAGCCGGAGAATAGAGCAAGCAATTGCTGGTCTGCCACAGGAGAAAGTTGCTGAGGCGAGTCTCCCCAGAAGTCCTGATCAAATTATCAACCTCAGGAGCAACTGACATGTACATTTGCCTCTCGATATCCACCAACTTGATCCGATCCTCCCCATCAACAATCTCACCATCACTGGCCCTAAGCTTGCAGGAATTTTTAGTGGCGCGCACAATCTCGTCAGTGGAAGTGTAGCACATACATATAAGAAGATCTATATTGTTGTTATTGGCACTGACCTTCATGACCTCCTCAATAGCTTCCCTGAGGGGCAGGCTGAGGAGCTTCAAGTTCCCCAAGAAATGCACCCTGACGCCGTACTGGTGAATGATACTGTCGGCCTCCAGCATCCCTTGGACCTTCTCGAGCATGAGGTCCATCACTCGCTGGACTGTCTCGGGCTTGCGCTTGAAGTTGTCTATGCTGAAGGCGTAGAGGGTCATGTACTTGATGCCCAGCTCGTAGCAGTACTTGAGAATGGACATGAGAGCCAAGAAGCCAGCTCTGTAGCCATCAGCTTCTTCCAAGTGCATTTGCTTGGCGTATCTTCTGTTGCCGTCAAGAATGAAGGCTACATGTCTCGGTATCGGACCCACTGACAGGATTTTGAACACCCATTTCCTCAGTATCCTGCTCAAGTTCCCAACCACCTCCACTGCCCTGTTTCTATATTCTCTCTCCATTTTTTATCACCAAACTAACCTGTATAATTCAATCAAAAAATTATATCACAGTCAAGATGATGATAAAAATTCATGAAATCTATCTATTCATACAAACGCATTATACCCCATAAAATGGTTGATTGCTAAAAACTACATTATGTATTGTCTATGTGCGAAAATCTACATTATGAACCGTGGTCAAAAGATATTGTAATTTAAAAGGGTGGACATGACAATACATAATGTAATTTTTCGCAATTAACCCCTCAAAAAATCATACAATGGCGTTATAAATTGTTGAAACTATTCATCTGATATGCTGGTCTAGTGGTCAAACGGCACCCACCCACCACAGATGTTCAGATCCTACTAGGTAAAAGTATGCATATTTACATCATGGAGAAGACTTGATAAGTTGGCATTGCTAGAGACAAATAAGGTTAAGAAACATCAAAATACCAAAATGTTATTGGATGTTGGATCAAATGGATGGAACCAAACAAATTGATAGCTAAAATCGTAAATAAAATGGAATTGAAAAGTTAAAGATCAAGACCTGCAGGAGAAGAAAGAGTTAATGCTCAAGCAAAGACAGGAAGAAGTTGCAAGTTGAAAGTTGGATATTTTATTAGAGCAATCTGAAGAAAAAAGAGGAGAACATATATGTATGAAAAGCATGAAAGCAAGGCATGCAAAGATTGTGCGGCCGAAAAATAAGGTGGAAGACCATTTGGGTGCTCCAATTCATTAACTCTTCTTTCCTTCACACATGATATATATAGAACTCTTGAAATTTGCATGTTGCATAGCACAATTTCCCAAAATTACATTTTTATGCACAAGTTAATAAATCGAGACTAGTGGTCAATCTACGACCTATAAATATCAGTAAGAATCACCACAGATCAAACATTAATGAAAAGTGACACAAATCGATCTATTCATTGATGCTTGACATGAATAGGCGAACGAAAATGATGGCGATGTGCAACAGATCCAACCTTGCCTTCTTTTTGAGGGTTATCTCTAAACGCTTGGATCTTGACGAGAGACTCGACGACTTCTTTCATGGACGGTCGGTTTCTAGGGTCGGATTGAAGGCACTTTTGAGTGAGTCGTGCTGCCAGTAAAGCTGCCTTGATGGAGTATTGGTCTTCGATCCCGACATCCATAATGTCCTTAAGCTTCCTCTTACTAGACAGGTACGGTCTCGCCCAGTCGACTAGGTTTTGTTGTCCGGACGGCCGTTTTGTGTCCAATGCTCGCATCCCCGTCAGCATCTCTAGCAACACTACTCCAAACCCATACACATCGCTCTTCACGTATAAATGTCCTAATAGATTATATTTTTTTAAATTATTTGTATCCATGATATTAATTAACCGAGTTAGAAAAATTAATTAAAATGTTATTATTAATTACCTGTGGCAATGTATTCAGGAGCAGCATAGCCGTAAGTGCCCATGATCCTGGTGGTGACATGTGACTCTCCACCTGACGGTCCAAACTTGGCCAACCCAAAATCGGATATTTTGGCATTGTAGTTCTGGAAAATGTATATTATTAAAGCAAGGATTAAAAATTTCGAAAAAGGATCTTTACAATTTTGCTTTTCAATTTATCCAAAAGACCCTTTTGGACTTTGGTAGAGTGTGAAATCAACTCATCAACTTGCACAACAAATTCATGGAGTAGTGTTTATCAAAAAGTCGCCTACATTAAAATGATTATAGAATTATATAATAAATTTACCACATATATTATAATTATAACTAATTCAAAACTAGAAAGTTGACTCCCTTCTTTATTATGTCTTAAATGTTTGGTACAAACTCGAGTTGTCACTTGGGATAGAGTTAGAAATGTAATCTTAAAGATATGTCATCAGTATTGTTAAATATAATAAAATAAACTATATCGTCATAAGAAACTTGAATTACGAGGGAAAACATGCTATACAAGATATGTGCAAACACTTTTATGTAGTGACTCTAACGCTAGTTCTAGAACCAAACCTTTTACCAAGAGTCATGATTAGGGTGTTCTAAAGTTTTAAAGTTTGAAGATAAAAAGAGCATTTTAAAGAAGAAGAAATAAGTTAAACACACAATAGATTTTAAATTAATTATAATTTTTCCACACAAACTTTGATTTAGGCTCATAAATAATAATCTGAGATAACAAAAAACTCTATAATTTTATATAACAAACAAGTGTACCATAATATATTCTATACCCCACTAAATCCGCCCTCCTTATAATTTAATCATAAGCTTGAATTCAATTAAACTCGATAATAATGATTTTTTAGGCAATTCATTAATGGGCCTATTATTTGCAACCATGACTGAAATAAAGTTAATAAAATGTAATTATCCATAATATTCGGGTCAAAATTAGAAACAAAGGTAAATTACAAATACCTACCCTAAACTTGTAGCGTTTAACTGATATATATCCTAGAGTTTTTTTTTAACTGATACCTACTCAGATGTTCAGTTATATAACAAATAGCCCAAGCTGTTAGGTAAAATGACGAAAATACCCTCAACTACACTTCAATAATTATTTAAAAAAATATTATAAAATCACTTTTGTTATATATACATATTTACTTATTAAATCACTTCGGTTTTATTTTTTTAAAAATCACTGAGGGCATTTTCGTCATTTTAACTGGCAGATTGGACTATTTGTTATATGACTAAACATTTGAGTAGGTATCAGTTAAAAATTTTTTAGAATAGATATCAGTTAAATGCTATAAATTTGAGGTAGGTATTTATAATTTACCCTAAAAACAAATATGATCTTACCCCATCAAGTAGAATGTTTGAAGACTTAAAGTCCCTGTAAATGACTTGCTTTTCTGATGTGTGCAAAAATGCCAAGCCTCTGGCTGCTCCAATCACTATTTTAAGCCTCAAATCCCAGGATAGAGGTTCTATAGCAGCCCCTGAGTAACAGTAACCCCAAAAACATTTTAATTATATATACTAATTAAACAAATAGCATGATTAAATTGATATTGGTATCCTAAAACTAATTTCTTACTTCTGAAAAGATGATTCTCCAAACTCCCTTTCTGCATGAATTCGTAGATAAGAAGCAACTCCGTGTCCTCCCAACAATATCCAATCAGTTTCACCAAATTTGGATGAGACAGTCTACCCAAAAAATTTACTTCTGACTGAACATACAAATTATTAAACTAGTTCAGAGTCGATACTAAAGATATTAAATATCAAAATACAAAATTAAAAATTATAATGATACATATTGGTAATGAAACTGGATTTTTTTGAGTCGGTATTGTAGTTTTTTTCTCAACTCATTTTATTTGGATCTATAATGAAACTATTATTTCCGACTCGCTTATTTGGTTCCGTCGGCTCAACTCATTTTATTTGGATCTATAATGAAACTATTATTTCCGACTCGCTTAATTGGTTCCGTCGGTTAAGTGACTTTTTCTATGTAGAGTATATTCTAAAGCTAAGTGCATCGCTTAGCTCACTGCAATTAGCTCTTTTATCATAATAATAATTGAAAATTAGACCGAAGACATTGTATCTTAGAAACGACCCCACATAAAAGGAAATGAAGTTAGTATTATTGACAAAATGAAAATGTTTTAGAATTCAATAGAATATTTTACTTGACATCACAATTCACAATATGAACACATGACTTTATTCTATAGGATATTTTGTTGACGAAATTGATATTTCTTTTTTGCAAGCAATTCCAAAACTACATGTCAATTTTATAAATAAGGGTAAGACAATTTAGTACAAGATATTGAATTTATACATTCGTGTTAAGTACTAATTAATTGAGTCAATTTTAAGACAGAAAAAATGATACCGTTATCAACACTTGAGCTCTAATCATGTTCAAACACAAATTTAGACAGGTAGACATTTAAATTTTATAGTGGCCGTGTCTATTATTTCACATTATTTTAGATTTGATGATACGTTAAATACCCTTAATTTTGAAGCATACGGGATTAAGAAAAATCAAAAGTTAGTTTAATATTTTATCAGAATGTATAAAAAAAACACAAACAATTATTAATTTTAGTATCAATTATCCAGACGATAATCATCATGTGCATAGACTTTTAAGTGGGACATATATATTTGTAGTGGTATTTTATTTTATTTTTCCTAGTTGGATCCTCCATCATTGAATTGAAGCATATATTGATGTGATTATCAATAAAGTAAAGTCAACAATCACTTGAAAATATAATATATGGAAGATGAAAACAATGTTATTGAAAATGAGATGATCGTGATTCGTGAGGTGTGACCTGCCATTCAAGAAAGCCTTGGACACTTTCAGATTTGAGTTTCTTAATAGCTACGGTCTTGTCGTGGATCAAACCCTTGAACACCTTCCCGAACCCTCCCTCTCCGAGGATCATGTCCTGTCTGAAGTTCTTGCTCGCGCTCTTCAGCTCCGCGAAGCTGAACACTTGCAGGTTCGGCGTCTCCAAGATTCTTCCGTTCTCATGGCTACTTAACATCTCATCCCACATCGGATTACAAAACCCGTTGTTGTTGTTGCTGCTGCTGTTGTTCTTGGACATTCCTACACAAGAACGTAACAACGTTAACCTTTAATTCTGCAAATAACGATTTTTTTTTATCAGAGAAGTTTTATAAAGGCTTTAGTCTCAAAATAAAACCAAAGCAGTATGCACGGTGGCAAATAACGAAATGGAAGTGATGTTACGGATGTGTGTTACCTTGAGGTGAGGTGGAGCTGTCATAGAATGGGGATCCCCAGCAAAGACCCATCTGAAAAGGCACCTCTTTGTGTAAATAGATTCAGGATCTCGAAGAAGAATAAGAAGATGAAGCTAAGCTGAAGGTATGGCCTTTTTTTAGGTGTAGGAGGAGGAGGAGCTTCTGTTGATTTAGTGGAGGAAGCATGAAAGAAAGCACTTGGATAGTTGGATATTTATTTTGGGGTTTTTTTTTGGAGGAAAGGTGGTCTATCTTATGTTTAGGTTGCTTCTTATCTTCTGCTCTTTATAGCCAAAATTATTTTGAAAAAAAACGAGAGGAAGAAAGAACTTAATCAAACCATAATGGTTTTTTTATAAAACATAAAAATTGCTGATAAAAAAGAAAAAACATAATGAAAAGTCCCCAAGTTGTTTCATTTCACACATCCATTTTAATTTGTTTGTTTTCCTGGACACGTTCAAATGTAACATGAGGGGGCACTTTTTGTAAGGTTACATGCACGTATTGTTCGGCACTATCACCCGCGCAGTCGTACCAAGACTTGGTCGGGGGAACATTCTCTCTCGGGTCCCAAATCTGGCAGTTTCGAGAGTAGGACGGGTGCAACAGGACTACCAATTCCGGGAAACGAATCTAGTCAGGCAAGAGAAAAATGGACAAATGAGCATAAGGGATCTGGGTTCGTGGTTGGGAGGACTCAACATTAAGGAAGTAGTGGTTCCCCGTCAGAAATTTGTGGAAGGGGCCCAAATTTTGTATATGCAGTAGCAGCAAAGGACATGACTACAAAGATTTTCTTATAGCAGACCTTGGTAGACTAGTTATGCGACTTGTGATAGATTCAGAATGCGGAAGCCCGACCTCTGGAGGATGGGGAGGTGGGATTCTTTTTCCTGACAGCACGAGAACAACACGAGTCTTGGTCGGGGAACCATGGTATTTCCGAAGGTCTCTAGTACTTTCTGCGGAGCTAAGGCCTCACATGAGGGCCCTGGACATGATTTTCACCTATTTCTCGAATCTTCAATCTCCCGGTGGGATCTTGGAATAGAGGCGTCGAATTTTATTAGGAAGTGCACTCGGTATATGTCGATGGTGGATGATGATGCAGATGGCATGTGTTGGGCGATTTCATGAGAATTAGAGTCTGGTGAGTTAGTTGTGGTTTAGATGGAATAAGTCTCATTTACAAACTTTATTACACATATTTTATGAATACCTATTGGATCACTGTTTTGTTGCAGCTGCGTCGGACATCTGTTATCAGCCTGTCCTATGGACGAAGGGAACATGGGACCATCTTTTCGCTCCCCGACAGACCCAAGATCGGTCGTTTGTCAAGCTCGTCACAGGAGGGTGGTCCCGGGTACAAACTGGTCCTACTTGGGGGGGGGGGGGGGGGGGGGTCCATCTGGTCAACCGACACCTAATTTACCCTAGTGGCGCCGAGGCTAAGAGGTCGCAAGGGCAAAGGGAAAGCAGTGACAGAAGAGGTTTCCCCGATGGATCGAACTCAATATTTTCCTATCAGATACAATCATCCGTCCCGGGACTTGGAGGCACGAGACCGATCTTTTCCTATCATGAGGAACTATTCGGGAGCCTTGGGGGGAGCCCCAGACCCATCCACCGCCTCTCAGAGATCATTCTCACTCCTTCCTAAGGAATTGGGAGGAGGAATATTCAGATGCTTTCCGGAACTTAGCCACATTCGTTCTTCCATCAGGGTGGAAGCGACCAACAAGGAAGGATCAAGACCAAGAGATAGAGGGCTCTACATGCTCTGAGGGGCATCTTAATCAGTGACAGGGGGCTACAAGCACCCTCACCTCGATCAATGAGGAGTTTGTGGTCCAGTGGTGTAAGAACCGCCCCGGTCAACACCAGTCTAACCGGCGGAAATCGGAAAGAGTTGACTTTTTGCCGAAAAAGTCAACCAACGACTCCGGGAGTCATTTGAGACCTATCTGGGACCCAAAAAGCTTAGCCGTCGTTACGGTTTGCTTAGTTGTGTCTATTCCTTTCAAATAAGTGTTTTTGCGAAAAAGTCAATTTCGAGTCAAACGGGGTCAAAATAGGGTTTTATCGGACTAATTAAATTGGGCTGGGATACTTGTGAGTGGAGATGGACCCCACATGGACACTTGTCCCTAAGTTCATGGAGGAGAGAAAAGGGAGGTGAGAAAGTCACTTTTGTCCCTACCTTTTCACAAAATTTGGACATTTCCACTTTAAGTTAAAGGCCACATATGAGCAAAATTCAGCTCATTTTTTTCCCTTGGCCGAAAATTACAAGAGAGAGACGGTTGAGCCTCCATTAAAGAAGAAGAAGAAGAAGAAGAAGAAGAAGAAGAAGAAGAAGAAGAAGAAGAAGAAGAAGAAGAAGAAGCTTGTTCCTTGCATTTCTACCACCAAAAATTCCCCAACTCTCTATATTTCTCATACTCTCTCCATTTCCAAAGGTAAGCAACCAATCTCTTCATCTTTGGATGGATTTAAGATGTGGTTTTTTTATTGGATTGGGTAGAAATGGAGTGGGTCTTGTAGGAATAGTGAATCCATGGTAGAATTGATTAGAAATGGAGGAATTTGGTGGTTTTGGGGAAGAAATTGAGGAAACCCTAACTTTGAGTTTTAGGGGAATTGATGAATTGGAGCTTGGGTGTTTGAATTGAAGCTTCTCTTTATTTTTGTTGATTGGAACTAGTAGGATTTTGATCTTTTGGAGCTTAACCATGGAGTTTTGAAGGTTTGGGTTCGTTGGGATGGAGTTGAGGGAAGAAGAAGAAGGGAGCAGTTCGGACCCGTCACGAATCCGTGACGGGAACCGTGATGGAGACCGTTACAGTGCACGTCACGGCTCCGTGACGTCAACCGTGACGGTGCACGTCAAGACTCCATGACTCAACCCGTGACGGAGCCCGTTAAGACTCCGTGACCCACTTCGTGATGGAGCAGAAATGGACCTTTCCAAGTCCATTTTGTCGTTATCGAGTAATTAGGAAGATTATCTATAACCGAACGTAGTGGGGGTTAGGTTGGGTGTTTTCTCTTTAAATCACCCTTGGATTGTTATTAAATTTCGTATTACTTTGTGATCTTAGCTGTTGTTTCCGATCGCGATAGAGGAGGCTATTAGGCGGTTCGTGGTTGTTCGAGTTGGATCGCGTTCGAGGTAGGAAAAAGTAGCGGTTACTTGTTCAATTAAGGAAAGTTACTAGAATTACATATAGGAATAATCGTAGAACCATGTGTAGGATGTGAATAACTAATGTAGTCCTTAAAATGTGGAATCACTTGCGGGCCATGTCGTTCCCGTAGGTTTGGGACTTGTCGTGCTGTAGAATTGCATGTGGGCCATGTCGTGCCTGTAGGATTGTGTGATGTTTGTGCTTTACTTGTGTGAATGTTATTGTTGAACTATTTCCTTGTGACACGTTTGAGGTGTTGTATGTGGGCGAGCTTTGTGCGTTATGTGAATTGATAACTTGTACCCCGATGCTGAGT
This sequence comes from Erodium maritimum, assembly GCA_963921825.1. Taxonomy (NCBI): domain Eukaryota; kingdom Viridiplantae; phylum Streptophyta; class Magnoliopsida; order Geraniales; family Geraniaceae; genus Erodium; species Erodium maritimum. The sequence goes on along the minus strand of OY997588.1, from coordinate 11,165,493 downwards.
GTTCCGGGATGATATCTAGGCCGATGATGAGTGTTATGGTATGATATGTTTATGATTTGTACCCCGATGCTGAGTGTTCCGGGATGATATCTAGGTTGATGCTGAGTGTTCCGGTATGATATGTTTATAGTTTGTACCCCGATGTTGAGTGTTCCGGGATGATATCTAGGCCGATGCTGAGTGTTCCGGTATGATATGTTTAAGACGTGCGGTGGGATCCGGCGTATTATTGGACACTTATTGTGTGTGTGTTTGCTAACGTTTTATTATGTGTGCTGACTAGTGTGATTCTTGTGTGACTTGGGTGCTAAGGCTCCTGATCGAGCAGTGGGTATGTGATCTTGAATGCTATTATATATGGTTTCAGTGCATTGTTGTGTGCGTTCTCATGTGTGGTTAGTTGTGATAACCGTGTTTGTGTTCTAGTGTGAATTGTCTGGGTGACGGGGCTAAGTGTGTAGTTGAGGAGAAGGGTCTGTGTGATGGTTAGTATCAGGTTTGATTTGCGGACTGCTCCCGGTTGGATTCAAGTGTTGGCATTGGGTTACTCTGTTTAATTTGTCTTGTTGATGCTTTACTAGTATGCCATTATTGAATGGGTATCCGTGGAGGTGAGCGAAAATGCTCATCCCCTTTACTACTTTTCCTACAGGTTTCGTTCGTGAGTTGGAGTAGAGGGCATCTCGAAGCTAGGGAGCTTGTAGCGAGAGTCTAGTCTTGGTCTGTCTAGAGACGCACCCCCTTTCGTACTAAACTTTTTACTGTGGATTTCGAGCATTTGACTCTTGTTATCGGAATTGCTAGTTTTGAACAATTTTTTTGAGTTTCATTTTGTTTAAAATTGCCTACTTTATTACTATTTTCAGTTCACGTCTCGAGTCCGGTCAAAACCGGATTTGGGGCGTGACAAGTGGGGGGGTCGGCTAACAACACCGCCCACTTGACGTATGGTGGAAATGGTCCCACCAAGTTTTGGCACAGTGTTCTCCTAACACCTCGGAGGCCAGCACTCTCGCGTCCTTGGGTTCCTACACTATCATTTTAGGGAGGACGACACATGATGGTACTCGGGAGAGTATACAGTCCACCTAAGAACCAATCCAGAAATGGGCTGGCTTTGTCCTAACTTCCTGTTAGGGCTTGCTAGATCAATTTCTTTGGAAGCTACCGCAGTCTTCCTTTCCGAACATCTTAGCGAAGCACTTCGATACCTGAGCATTTATATTTAGTTGTTAGTTCCTTTTCTTGTCAATCCCCATGATGTTAAGACCTCTATTCCAGTATTTTTTAGAGCGGTTTTCTCCGCCCTAAGATCATGCGACTTTGGCTCGTCGTCCAGTAGATAACTCTGAGCTCTTGCATGTTCTACTTGTGAAGGTTTTGGGTTTCAGATGGGGGAAGTGTAGTGGTGGATAGGAATTGTGGGGGAGAAGTTAGCTTAGGTTAGGGTAGTTAGTCATTGTGTGTTAAAAGGGTAGTTTGAGGATTTTTAAAAAGAAAATATCATGTGTTGCGCACATGTTTAACTTATGTTAGATTTTGGATGGAAGTTGGATTAAATTGGAAAAAAAAGTTGAAGAAGTTAAATGTCAAAAAAAGAGTTAAGAAGATGATGTAAAAAAATGTCAATAATAGAGTAAGTTATGTATAAATTTTCCTTAGTTATGGGTGTTATCCTAAAACAAAATCTAAAGTATCTTTCTATGGCAAAATCTAAAGTATCTTTCTTTAGATGCGTGCGTCTACTAGGTAACATGACCTCTTTTGTGAATGATTAGGAGATGTTTATTTACTTTTAGGGAAAAATGATTAAAATTGGAAAAAGGAGCTCACTCTTGTAAGCAAATATCTTAACACATTGTTTAAATAGTTTATCAGGAAAATCCATTTTCCTATCCATTCTTTTGTGATCGGAACAAACCTTGTCTAATGCACATTCTTGTATTATTACTAGTAAAACATGTATTTTTATAAATGCCATTTTTCTCAACCAGAATACTAATTCTATGATGGTGGCGGCTCCGATAATATCGGATCTCCCCACGGAGATTCTGCTTCCAGCCTGCGCCATCATTGGAATCACCTTCGTGCTTCTGCAGGGGGTGCTTGTATTCAAGGATGGCTTTACGAAGTCGCTCATCGAAGAAGAGGAGGGCCAAGGTCCACGTTCGACAATCATGAAGAGACTTGGGTCGGAGTGAATGCGAACCCTAACCACAGCGGCTTCGCACTACAGAGGAGCTATTGTGCTTCTCAATGGAGCAGTTAATATGGAGTTTTGCTCCATCAAAGGGGCTCTTGTGGTTGTCGCAGACCCTTGTCATATTAGGGTTTTTGCGTTTTCATGGCATCGGCGGCGGGTCTAATCCTACGCCGATCCATGCGGCTGCGATGGAAGGGACATAGGCATGGACGGCGTTGGTCCATCTATGGGGTCTGCTGCGGAACACGTCGGCTCAAGGACCCCGGCTGTGGGTGGGACGACAATAGGGGACGACAGAGGATCGAGTGATGGGATTGTCGCCGCCATCTCCGGCTTCCGTGTGGGACAAGACACCGGACTTGCGGGAAGCACGGCCGGAGTTTGGGTGCAAGCCAGGCGAGGAGGAGCTACAGGACTGGGTGTTGATCTCGTCGGCGCCGGTATCGCAGCCGGTGACGTGGGAGATGCCATCAACTGGACGCGACGACTGAGAATGGAACCTGGGGCTAGGGTTTCCTCTCGGACGCAGACGGGTCCGGGTCGGGACCGGGTCAAGGGTCAGCAGGTCACAGAGTCAAGTCCGGGCGGCCGGATCGGGTACCGTACCCACGAGGGACGGACCGGGCTGGATTCGAGTCTTCTGAGCGAGCGTCTAAGGGTCCATCCACTGGCTCGGATGGAGCACCACATACAACGCGGGGGGGGGGGGGGGAGGGGGAGGCGGGGGGGGCCTCCAGGAATGAGTCTGAGGCCCAGAGAGGGATTGGTCGACGGTACCCTCTCTCTGGCAAGACGGTGGCAACGGTTCCGCCAACTGTCGACAGGATTCTCCCCTACCAGTTCGTGGTCAGCACTCCCACGTTTAGGAGCCCTACATTTATCAGTCAAGGGAGGACAACGCACGTTGACTCTCCGGGGGAGATATCGGTGCACCAACGCACTTTCTTCACTCGGTTTGCTCGACCAGTGCCTTATGGTTGGCGTATGCTGTATCGGTGTCTTCGGATGCTACCGTAGTTCCCCCTTCCGACCACCCTTATGCCTAGAGCAACAGTTATTTTTCCGTCTTGTTTTCCAATATTGTTATAGTATTTGGTTGTATGGTGAAAGCAGTTTTACGATCATCTGAACGTTTTAATTAATAATATTTCCATTCCTTCTAAAAAAAAGTAAAACATATATTTTTCCCTATAAAAATCCCCATAAACTAAATGCCTTTGAAACAAGTAAAGATGTAGGAGTGTGAATTTTATTTGTATTTTAATTATGAAATAGTAAATGATATGTGACAATATATATAACAGAACGATTTGACTATATATTTATGTCTTTTAATCATATATGAAAAATGGCAAAAAAATATTTCATTTTCATAACTTAGTTTTTTTTAATCAACAAAGGTGTATTATAAAAACACAACCTTTCAGATAATGAAAAAACAAGGCACCAAAACCAAAGGGGTAGAACCCGAAAACTCTAAGGACCGGACTATTTTCGGCCTAACAGAAAACCATGTGGACTGATCTCAACCACGAACCAGACACCAGTACAACCAACCACTGACAAATAAAAGAATAATATTCCTATGACAGGAACCTCAACGACCCAACAAGAGTGTAGTGGATACACAGAAAGAGCATTTTCAGAACCTCAATGAAATGTCTAATAACAAGATTTTACAACCATGATGAACAAACCAATAAAACATAATGAAGGTCTAAACCCCGAATATGACTATCATGAAGCACACAAAGAAGGAGGTCTAAAACCCCTTATTTTCCAACCATTAAACCCAAAACAGATAAGGTCTAAAACCCGTATGTTTCAATCATAAAGCCCAAACAATACTTAAAACACCATTATCCACCGCCTAAGTGTGTAGGGCACCCTGTCTCATTATGACCATCGTGCTCTAACAATGAAAGTAGATGATCACTAACAAGTCGACAACCAACACTACAACGACGAAGACAGATCCAGAGGACTAAATCTACCAGAACACACTAAAACCTAAATCAAATCTGAAGGAACTCAACCAATAGGCACGATTGCCTTAACCACTAGCCGACGGGAAACATCGAAAATCGACGAGCCCTTACTCCCGAAGGAGAAGGAAATCGATGAGAACCAAACAGAGACAATAAAGGGCAATGTAGGGAACAATAACACAAAAGCAAAGATAATGGAGAATAAGAACCCTCACCTAAAAAATTGAGCAGCACCGGAAGAAAGCACCACCTCGCTGAAGTCAACACATAGCAACGAACAAAGAGGCGCGACTCGAAATGATCCTCAACAATCTACGATCAAACAAATCAAGAAATACGTCCCACGCATGATTAAGACGAGTCACCAAAATCACACAAAAATCAGAGATACAGGAGTCAAAGAACGAAAACACCAACTGCGACAAGTCCGTATCCGCTGCAATCACAGCAAAGATGTCGCGAAAGCAGTCCAACGACGGAACAAAAAACACGCTGCCACCAGAGACTTTCGAGCATCAACCCTACCACCAAATAGAGTTGTCGAGTCAAGAAGTCATGCCACCAAGGCTTGACCGGTCGGAGCTCTGACTAGAAACCCGAGCTCACCAGAAAGGGGAGGATCGGATCTGAAAACACCAGATCGAATCCTAGAAGCTCGAGCTCAGGCATTAACTACCACCACGAGGCGAGTCCCACACCTAGAACTCGAGCTCCACACCTTGTCTGAATCCAAACCCCTAAAAACCACCGCTGAACGCCAGGTAGCACCAAAACGAGCACTCGAAGCATATTCTAATAGAGGAGATAGGAAGGGATCAGACTTAGTACCTGCCTGAGCGCACAGCCAGTTGTGGAGGAGACCACCACGCCATCGGAAAAGGCTGCTTCAGATCTGAAATCTGGAGCAGCAGCGTCCCACGACAGAGGATTTGAGGAAGCTCTGACAAGACGCGAATAGTCTAGCCTCTGGACGGTGAGAGGGGCGCATTCGCCGGAGATATGATATGAGAGGTCGAGACGCGCGTGAAAGAATGAGAAGAAGGGGAAAAGGCGGGAAGGAAAGTTAGGGAGATGGGGTGGCCTCCGTTAGTAACAACCACAGTCGTAGTAGTGGCTGTCACCGACGGAAGAGAAAAACTAGGTGCCGACGGGTTCGAATTAGTGTAGAAGGAGCCTTTCCTCGAGAAAGCTGTTTTTTTGGAAACAAATGAATTAACAACACAACATTCACATGGACTGTACACACAAAATACAAAATAAATATATATATTTGAAATGAAGTAAAGTAAGTAAGAAGTATCACAGATGAACAAGTTGGCAAGTTGGGTGTCTCTCCTCCAAACACTAATAACAAATGATGATAAAACGAGTGTGATAGGATAATGGTTCAGTTTTTATTGAGTAAATATTAAATTTGATATACCAATGAAAAATTATGTATATCAATAGTATAACAAATTACACATCAATATACCAATTTTAACGGTTTATATTTAAAATATAATAAATACACCCATTTTCTAAGATTGAATTAAATATCTCATATATGAGAGATTGAACTTTGTTCATTGTGATGTTCCCTGGAGCTCGACGTGGCTAAATTAGTTATTGATGACGGAATCGAATACCCAATTGTTTTGTTACTGGCTTATTGCTACTGACATGTCAGTATCAAAAATAAAATAAAAGTCAACTTCAAATATGAAATGGAACCATGGGTTGGTCCACTGCTCAAATTCATTGTGACCTTCAATTCCTGGCGAATTCAGTTATTTAAATAGTCAAAGCCCAGATCTTTATAACTTCTGTCTTGAAAAAATCGAATTATAATGTTTTTTTTTAATTTTTGAGCGAAAGTTGTAATTTTATTAATTATTTAAAACAATAATACAGCAAAGTGTTTTAGAAAAAAATGATGGTCACTGAAGAACAGATAAAGAACAAGCCTTCTTAACGAGCCAGTGAGTTTTGTTCACAATTCTTGTAACAAATTCGAGAATAGTCTCTCTTGTTGAAGAAGCAATTCACCGATGAAACTTAATCTAATATATTGAAGATGATTGCTTGAAGTGGTGCCTAAACGTTGTTTGATCCTATGGAGAGAGCTTTTTTCGTCGTGTGGAATGCGATCAAACCTAAACTCAACAGTTTTATTGGGAAGATATACTTGAATCAGTGTTCCCTCCTAGAAAAAATCTCTGAACCTCAACTCACTAATCATTGACCTTGCAAAGAAGAAAAAAGATAAAATAAAAAAGACTCAATCGTTTAGTATGATCTAGAATCGAAAGAGGTGTTAAGGAGTATCAGTGGAGGCCAAAGAGATGGACGCGCTGGTGGCGGCTTCAGAGACAGAGGGGTTGATCAGAGAAGATAATCCGATATAGGGAAGTTGATAGGCTTCGGGACGAGGAGGTCGATTGATGCCGAGCTGAGCCAGATGACAACTATCGGAGTTGTAGAGGGAGACCCGAACAAGATCGAGAAGCACGTCGCTGGTAACGAGAAGAAGCCAACATCGCGATGACTAGAAACGACTCAAAAAAAAGCTTAATAGAGAACGAAACTCTAACAAGACTCATGAGAACCCGCGAGTATTCAACTGTATTTATTTGTTTTCTTGTTAACAACCTTATGTTCTATCATACATTGTCAGTGAATGATACAAATAATATGATTAATATTTCACGCATTATTATTTTTTTAAGAAAATGAATACCCACTAAAACCATAGGACCGTTAATAATCTAAAGTGAGATCATTTTTATTTTGATCGAACTTGGAACATTTAAGATTTACCTCAGCTTATCCGTACTATTTTTGTTTCTGATTTTTGTTATTAACAAATTATAGAGTTTCAAAAGAGTTGTCATGCTCACATTCAAATCCTTAAACCAATTAATATCATATCACGTGACAAATAGCACTTAATCGAAAGAAATGGCATTACTATAAATGAGTTGAAACAGTATTGAGAGGTAAGGGGGTCTAAAATTGACCCATAACCCAGTTCATTTGATCAATCCGCTCATCGGGTTTCGGTGGGTTTGTCCCCAGGATTACAGGAGCAGGTTTGAGTTTAGAAATATCAAACCAGAATGAGCAGTCCGAATAGTGGATCTGTGACATGGTTTTCTATATGACCCGGACCACCCGGATATAGTACAAGTCCAATGCCTCATGTCACACTCTTACTCCTTTTTATTACTTTTGTATATGGAGATGAAGATTGATGGCTTGAGATTTAGAAGGTGATTACCAATTTTGTAATAGAACATGTCGTAGTTTTGTGTTAAGTTGAACTCATCTTTTGTAATCGTAATCTATTTTGGGTCAACTTGAACTCCCTGATTGCCGTTTGTAATCCTTGAACTGTTGATAAAGTTCTAACAGGTTATAAAGTTTTTTCATCATTAAAAAATGACCAAATTGAGAGTTTCTAAGCACTCTTTGATGACTTTTTAATGGTTTTTTGGAAAATGAAAAAAGTATTTGAAACTATATGTATTACTACTTACGGTTAATGTGATCAATTTTTAACAAATTCCGATTGATTGGTCCAACCCGATGAACTGGCCCATAATCCGGACGGACATGTTCAAAGGTCCCTTTTTGGTACCAGAGTCGGGAGTGGGTTGAATTTTTTGAACCCGGTCACTCCGGGTCGGTTCAAAATATTGACCACGGGACCGGGGCCCGGCCCATGGACACCCCTATTGAAGGAAACAATAAAAGAATATGGAAAATTTTCACTTAACTACACTTAACTATCATTTATTTTTACTTGGCTACACCTAACTACCAATGTGTTTTAGAACAATAAATTGGAACATATCATTGAAATGAAAGGCAACCCAATCATGGTTAATAAAAAAAACAAGTTCATAAGTCAAACAAAATGTTAACGGACGGAACGTAACTAATCTACAAGGAAACGAGCACCAAGGCAAGGCCTAATGAACTTTCCTCGTATTGGTGCTCTTTGCTGCACTGTCAATGAGAATGGACTCCACACGTTAAAAGGGTCAACCACATATGCAAAATCTTCAACCCAACAATCAACAACAATGCCCTTTTTCAGGTCAAACTCCACCCGTGTGGCACAAAACACGACAAGTGCAAAAGTTTCAGGTATCCAAAAACATAATGGATGAACTAGGTTCGCATGAAGAATCATGGGCAAAAAGAGCACGTTTTCATCGAGGTTTCTTTCAGCACAGCACCATGTATATAATGGCTTATGGGCCCTAAATGTCTCAAAATAGTTAGTGATGGTATGCTTTTAATCCGTACTAATACTATTACTAACCGATGTTGTTGTTATTTGATGCGGGCTTGTTCTGGATAGCTCGAGCCCTATGTCTTCTCTTAAACACATCTTGCCTGAACCTCTTGGTCTCTCTCTGTATCTCCATAAAGGGTTTCCTCTCAATGCTTGCCTTTTCATCCTCCAACATGCTCTGCCTCTTTGCTGCCGCCTTAGCTGCTGCCTCGTTCTCCTCCTGCTGCCTCTCTGCCTCTTCCTGTAAAGATCGGTAGAGTTAGTGCTTCACTTTTCACCATATGTCCCCATGTGTTCCACTTGGTAAGATGCTCATGTGGTGATAAATACTAAATAGATATTACAAGGATATATTCACTTTCTCGAAAGGAGAATGGACACTTTTATTAAAACATCTAAATCAGAAAATTATGACACTTATTTTGACAGGGAGGGAGTAATCAATGTGTTTAATACGTTAGGTGTTAGGAGGTTCGAGTCCCAGAAATGATACCTCACTTCTTGGTTCTCTTTCCAACTTCTATTGGGCCTCTCTCTATCCAGTCTGTTGGGTCTCTCTCAAGGTGGGGGGTCAAGAACTTAGTGCTCCCTTCTACATAAAGGAGCCTCATTTTTTGCTAGATACATCAATCTTAAACAGTTCTTTAAGAATCAATAATTGCTTAGTTGCCCTTGCTTCTACATAAGTAAGGTCTTTAGCTCAAAATGCTTTGATACACCTAATATGTTATCTTCAATGTTCGAATTGATTTATTGACTTGAAGTCTTTTCATAAATTTTGAAATGTGAAGGTGAACAACTATGCCAAGTGAAGACAATCATGAAATATCCATTGGCATCTACAAAGAACAGGGGGCAAAGAAGGGAGTGAAAGGACCTCAAGATCATGAATGAGTGTGTCTAGGGATTTGATCTTCCTATGTGGCCATCGAGGAATGCCAAATTCCCTGCACTTGCGCTTTAGGACTGTGAGTCCAACTTTCAGAATTCTAGAAGCTTCCACAATTGGGAGATCAAAGTACTTAACAAGATCTTCTAAAGATAACTTTGCTACATCTTCAGAAGCAGCCCTCTTCTTTTGCCTCTTCACTTCCATACCTGCAATTATTTATACTTATCTGTCAAATTGTTTCATGCAGTCACTAACACATGTGGTTCTAAACCAAACCTGACGCAGTTTGATCGATTTCCTGATCATTAAAATATTCTGATGTAGCAACTGGATATGGATAACAGTTGAGATCCAAGACATGAACATTCCTTGTAGATGCACGGTTGTTATCTCCTTTCTCTTGACCCGTTTCCTGGGTTGAGAACTCTGACGTATTCTCATTTCCTAAGCAGCCACTGAACTGGAAAATCATCTGAAGATCATTAGCGAGCGTTGGGACTGACTGCAGTTTTGGATTGCTGAAAATCAAATAATAGCATTCCATAAGAAGAGCAACTTGGACATAAAAATTACAACAACCTAGACAAATTCAACAGAAACTTCATTTTTCAATTACTTTAAATTAATATCTATTTTATTGAGTATTAGTTTATAATCTTAACCATAAAGGCGGAGTGACAACTTTTATCCATATCGCTCCTTCCACATATGTAATAAGATGTGCTTCTTTCTTACTCAACCTTAAATATGTAACTTTTGACAATGAAGTTGTTAGTTTCTAACCCATAAGGGCACTACAGATGATAGATCATATAACAACTTTTGGACCACTCAAGTTTGTTGCTCTCACTCACATGAAACAGATGTTACAAGTAAAAAAAACAATACTTTGTAAGCAGAAGAGTATGTAAAAAAATGAGAATTCTGAGTGGTTAAACTTCCTCTAGAGTTTCAGATAATCCATACTCAATAATGACTGGTTCCATAAACGATTCGGTTAACCTAGGATTCGCCCATTGACCGTCCCCATTACCAAACAAGGATAAGATTGCAATTACTCAATAAAATGTTAAGATACTATAATGCTCATGTAGAATCAATATGTAATAAAAACACAATGACACTAATTACAGTTCTCCTTTAGATGTAAATCCAAGCAGAGGAGTTAACCAAATGTAGTACAAACCTCTACTCACCTGATCTCCATGTTTGTCAAAAGGAAATGATGTGAGAGAATTCTGGTTGTTTTGTTTATGTTGATGACACGATTACAGGAAATGATCTTGATGGAAGGAAATCTTACAAGACTATTTGTCTTGAGAATTTGAAATGAAAGATCTATGTCAACCGAAATACTTTCTTGGGATTGAAGCTTCTTGATCAGGCATGGGAATAAATCTATCTCAAAGGAAGTATGTCAGGATGTCAACCCCTTCAGACACCAATGGAAGAAGGTATAAAGCTGAAACACGGACTTAAACAGATACTGAATGATAAAGGTACGAACGACTCGTGGACAGGTTTATGTGCTTAGCTCAGACAAGACCAGATCTTGTTTACGCATTAAGAGTGAAAGTCAAAACATGCACTGATGCACAATCCCAAAAAGAAACATGTGAATATTAAGATATTTGGAAAAATTGTCAGAAAAAAAGAACTTTGTTCAAGAAGAAAACAGACCTCCGGAGCATTGATGCACATATTGATGTTAACTGGGCAGACTCTCTGGATAACATACGATCTACCTCAAGTTAACTTTCCTTTATGACTTGGAGAAGTAAGAAGCAAAATGTTGCGACTTGTTCAAGTACAGAACCTAATTTCATAGGTATGACTTTTATTCTTTGAGAGGCGTTCTGGTTAGAACTTCTTTAACAGGATTTAGATCCTCCTCCAAAATAACCAGTTTAATTATTTTAGAATAACAAACAATTTGTGATATTGCACACAATCATGCATAAAAAGAGCATACAAAATAAGTTGAAATAGACAGATTATTCATCAAGTAGAAATTTGATAACATGACTATGGAGTTGCCCAAAACCTAATCAGAAGACCAGTTGTCTGACACTCTGATCCGAAGACTATGCACACTGTCACAATAGCAATCTCAAAACAAGTGTATCTTAACTTCCCGACAAATTGGGCATGTGCGATATCTACGCATCAACTTGAGGGGGAGTGTTGAGATATCAGAGTCTCTTGCAGTGACTGTGTGCATAGGCCACAATCTCTCCCAATTTTGTTCACACCCAATTAGATAACTTTCAGGTAGAATCCTTGCAATTGATCTTTGACATTACATGTAAATGTCAAATCCTTTTATACTATACTCTTGAAACACATTTCACACACACGCACATCATCGCATGATCAAAAGTCCACCCAGAAGGCACCTAAAGAGGTTTTTGGTTGTACTTTTGGGACGCAATTTGGGATGATTTCAAACTTGAGGCCCAAGCTTCCTGGGCACTAATGAATTGTGCTCAAGTTCAGCCTATCACATGAAACAAACAACTAATCGGAGCCATCTAGATTCTATAAGATTTAAGATGCACTGCCACATACATAGTTCAATTCAATCACTCAACCATCCAGCAAAAGTTTTTCACAAAATCAAAACCACATAAATGAACAACAAATAAGAAAAAGTGGTTAAAATCAGAAATCAGTACCCAGAAATTGAGAGTATCGAAGGAATGTGGGTCTGAAGAGAAGGAGACTGATCAGCATGAAAAGCATAGATGCAAAGCCACAGACCGTTCACCTCACCTTCAAGCACATCAGGAACCTTCAATCTCTGCAGCCTAAGAACTGGATGTGCCACCATTTCCCTGTACGAACCCTTTTTTGAGAAGAAAAATTCCCTCTCCACTTCATTTTCTCTACCATCCTCAAATTGATACACATGCAAGCTCCTGATCAACTCTGCGAAAAACCCAGATCGCATATAAAATAAAATTCCAAACTTTACCGAAAAATCCACGTTAACTTAACAAAAAAATACACAAAATTAGCGAGAGAGACACAGATCGCCGATTGAATCTACCTTCGTTGATGGTGTTTTTGAACACTAAGAGAGCAATGATGAATCGAGTCTTTGAATGATCCATGGAAGGAGAAAACTCATGATTCTGATATCAGCTGAACGAGAACTGTAATGGGTATAAATAGGAGATTGAGAGGAGACGAATCGAGGGTTTGGATCAAAATTGGATGATTTTGTTTCTTCTCGCTTTCAGTTCAAGTGCAGCCAAGCAAATGCATTGATAGAAGGGACTGTTTGAAGAGTTACTTCCTGTAAATATGGGCATTTATTGTTTTTCTATATATAAATAAATGAAACTGTCTATATACTTAATTATCATTTTGAAGATTTTTCTTTTTTCTTGGTAAGTCATTTTTGTAAATTTCATAGATACATTGTTGGGTACCCTCCCTAATTTAATATTAATAATGGCAACAACTTACTTTTTTTAAATTTAAATAACATATAAATATAATATAAGATGAGAGAGTGTTTATATATTAAAATAATATGGCAGGGTGAAAATGAATTATAATTGATATAAGTAGATTTTTACACTTTAGAGTATAACTTTTACAAGCAAATGATGTGTATTGGTGGTCTTATCTGCCATTAGATTTCGGTATATCTCATGTTATTACTATTAAACTCTATGATGGATAGTAATATGAATATATGAGTTTGTTCCTTAAGCCCATACACTCAGTGTGTTTTTCTTATTAGACATTGTTTTATCAACAAATGACATTAAGATCTAGTTTTTGAATAAAAAACAAAGACCAAAGTAAAATCCTCAAAATTATAAACCGGAGAAGGCCAAAAAAACACCTCAAACCAGAGAATATAAGCTCAGTCGATCGGTCAACAAAAGTCTGTTACCTAAATATAACTATTATGAAGCAAACAGATGAGGGTTAACAAGTTAACCACACGGGCCAAGCCCAAACTATATGAACTAGGGGCGAAAAAAAGAAGAGAAGGCCAAAAAATCCAAAGGGATAATTTCAAATTGAATCTATATCTATAGATTCTTGGGACGGAAGGATTCGAACCCTCGCTATAGGGATAAAAGCTCGTTGTATTACCGGTAGACGACGCCCCGAGCGTATGGTGGCGTGTCTCGCCACCAATACAGAACAGATGTAGAGGCCAAACATACAAGCATTTCCATTTTTTTATTAGCCAGGGACAAAAGGATTCAAACCTTCGTGTATCGGGATCAAAACTTGTTGCCTTAACCGCTTGGCTACGCCCCAGACGTATAAGGTGCGGGCAGACAACACCAACACCATATACGCCTCGAGAGCTTCTACGCGGGGTCCGTTTTTCACCCCACTAACACTTGGAATTGGGAGCGGGCCTTTTGTATAAGGCGGTAAGGCCCCGTATAGAGCCCCCGCCCGAGAACGTCTTGTGTGGTTTTTTCACCCTCATCCTCACATGCCCAGTACTAATATTGTACAAAAAAAGAACAAAGAAAAAAATGCAATACCCCATCCCCCGCACCACTCATGTTATAATATAACATAATCGATGGGTCTTTGTCAACACTCACACAAATCTATATATTTACTGAATAGATTTTATACACCCCCTCCACCCCGTCCAATGGGATAACCCTCTTTGGATTTGCTCAAAATCTTCGGAATTCATTTATTTCTCTTAGTACACTGCTAACATCAAGAAATAGAATAATCACTACAAATAGTCCGACCACCATCGGTCGGACAATAAGGATCCACCACCGGACTAAGTTGTTCGTCGTAGAGAGATCCGGCGAGTCAGCGGCCAGCACTGATACTGACACACAGTAGGAGAACACAGAAACCCAAGCCCTCAGAGCCATCGAAATAGCATCCATCGAACTTAGACGAGTCCCTCGCCGTGGCCAATACCCAAAACACGACGAGTAACATAGTTGTCCAACTCGCCAAAGATTAGAGAGAGAAAGACCCCAACAACCTTAGGAGCAGTAGATTCGCGGTAAACCTCTAATCATATAGTAGTGGACCACCAAGGAGACGGAAGAGCTTTGGAAATAGTAGATCTAAATCCTAAGAATGTCATAACTACAGGCGGAGGAGAAGAAAGTGACGGAAAATCCTCCACAACGAACGACCAGCGACGACAGATCCAAATTTACGGCGATATCCACCTAGGACGGTGAAGAAAATACCTCCCCTTGTAGATCTAGAAGGGCATACCGGCCGGAGTCGGTAGAAGGAGAAAACCAGAGGTGGCAGGTCAGATCTACGATAATCTTCACCTGGAGAAATGAAGAAAATGTCTCCCGCAAGTATATCTGAAAAGGCTCGCTGGTCGGAGACGTTGGAATCTACCACCACAATCGCACCTGAAGGGAGAAGAAGTCGGGGAAGAAGTAAGGGATAGGGGAATTTTATTTATAATCAAATGAAGAAAAGCACAACGATCAAAATAGCAGGAAAAATTCAGAAGAACTAATTAGGATCTTTTGTATGCAAGTCAGGGCGACCCCTTAACTCAGAGATATTCTGAAACCTTTAATAACCTCTTTTTGTCGTTGGACGGAGAAATGAAACCAGAGTCTTGCAAAGATCTTACAATATCATAGCCTCCAATTTTTTTTGGAATAGATCAAGAGGAGATGACATCCTTGAGATTCGTAATAAATATTTTGGAGACAAATCCTTTTATGCTTCTTCTTACGTTTGTCTCAAGATAACGAGCAAAAAGGTTAGGGGGATTTTTCAGGCTCAGATCAATTGGAGTCGACCCATTTAATAGACTGTATTCAAGAGGAGTGCTCAAACACGTAATTGAAACTTTTTCATGAACTACCCAAAGGGCACAAGCCTTATTCTCATGTTAGTATCGGGAGCATGCATGTCAGCCTATACACTTTATTCGTATTGACCACTCTGGAACTGGAGAAAATACATCTAAAGAGAGTTGGAAAGAGATTAGAAGCACTAAAACCTCTGGGCCCCCACACACAACCAAGGGTATGAAAAGTCCAGAGAGAGTCTCCGACCTCTCTCTAGAAAACCCTCATCTCTCGTTCATCGTCTACCTCCTCCTCTAACCCTAACTTCCGCCGGCGGCTTTCCAGATCATCTCGACCTCGGAGGTCGTTGACGATGGACTCCTCCCTGTTTTCCTACCCATTCGCTCCTCTTTTCTTCCTCTCTCGTTCCGGGGAAACACGAAGGCTCTCTCTCCTCTTTGATGGTGTCGCCTACTCAAATCCGACCGTTGGACATCCTTCTTAGTGGTCGATCGACACAGATCTGGTAGCCCTCACCTTACTCATGCTCAGGTAAGCATGTCACCGTTTTTTCGCCGCTTTGAGGGTTGGAGCATGTTGGCTCCGGCCGTGGGACGCCTCACCTTCTAAGGTGAGGATTATCGTGGATCTGGCCGCCCTCGTTGCCATATTGGTTGCTCCGCCGGTGTAGTTGTGATGGTGAATTCTTACTTAAATCCCGGTGACTTCTCCAGATCCGGTTGTGGGTTAAGTTTCGTTCTTCTTGTAGGATCCTTGCGTTTCTGGTGTTTTTTGTTGCTGGGAAGGATGCCTTCTCATTCGTCGCTGCTCCGCCCGTAGATCTGCAGATCTAGGGCTTCCTTGAACGGGCTTCTATATGAGAGCTCGGAGGTAAGTTCCCCCCACCCCCTCCCTCTTTCTTTGTCTGGGCTATCTTATCTCTCCCATTGCTTCATTTTTTCAATCGGGTTTCCTGTCTTCCCGTACATCTCGAAGTACGGGTTCACTGGTTTTGAGGTGTTGGCCACTGACGAGTCTCTAGGGCATCATGCCTTTGGAACCCTTTTGAGATTCTTGTTTAGCTAAGAGGGTTACGGTATCCTCTACCGGATTAGACTCAACCATTCGCGGTGCTGGCCGCCGACACTATAGAGGTTTGGGCATGACCTGGGAATTGGAGACGAATACGTCTCTAGAGGTTGACCCACATCCAGGTCGACTCACATCCACAAAAAACCATCCGAACTTCGTACTGTAGGAATAGGGGCAGTGGTTACCTAATTCTCAGGATCGATGCAAGGAGGGCACGAACCAAGGCGTTCCAGGCATTTCTGGTACATTCATCGCTCGGACCCCAATCTTTATACACCTGAACTTGATGTCATCGGTTTGCATGCAGGCCAAGAGCGGAACCAACATCACCAGGTAACCCTTGAAGCTCTAGGGGCCCCGGTGACGGATGTTCTCCATGGTCTCCCGGGACGAGTAGTGAAAGGTCACCACATCCTTGGTAAGGTACTCGATCTCCAGGCCGTCGACTTTCCAGTGCTGAAGCATAAGCCCATAAAAGGCGTTCTGGTTGAGACGTCCCGTTCCCGCAACCTTCCCCGCAAAAGAGAAGCGGTGCCGACCATCCACGGCAGTAGGGATGGCCTCCGCCGGGATCTCTAGGATGTCGTCTTCATCTTCCGAATCTGGTACCACTGGCCGCGTCCCCGACATTGTTCTGGACGGGTTTAAGAGGGCCCTCACCAGATCTGTTGTAGCCAAAGTCGAGCATACCAGAGAAAGCTTGAAATGGGCCTCTATCATACCTCGAGGGCGCGATGTGGCTCGCCCGGACTCTACATGAGGTAGGAAGATGTTCGGCCAGGTCGGCGCTTGGCCTATCACAGAAGGACGCGGTCGAACTGGGGCATGCATGCCTTTCGGCGTACCCCCCGACGTCGTTTGGTAGTCGCGTAGAGGTGCACAAGGCGAGGGGGTTTCGGGTTGCACCGAATCTGAAGGAAAATGGGTTCGGGGGAAGTTCATGTCTGGGAGAAAGAGTTGGTGAGGCTGGGTAGAGTCTGGGGCGGTGGTGTCCGGCAATGAGGGCTGGAGGGGTGGTTCATGGAGGAATTGGTTGTGGTGGTGAAGGCGGTTGCGACAGAAACAGAGAGTGAGAGAAGGAGGCTTTTGCAACCCTAATAGAACGGTTTTTCCGTGTGAATACAAATCTCAAATAGAATTATTTGAGAACGTATCAATTTTGTTATTTGAATTTACTATGATATATAAATAAATATTATCGGTCGGGCCGAAGCATGTTCTCCCCATCCCCGACCAAAAGCGTCATATCCCCAATTAAAACCCAAAATATCCTCGCCCTGCTTAGTCTCCCATTAGATCGGGAGTATCGGGTCTACATCAGGATGTTTTTCATCCATATCCTTGAGTTGTTGGTTGTAGGTCTGGTCGGGATCGAATCTGGCGGCACAACCTGGCTCTTCTGATTCGAGCCCTAGAACATGTGATACGAGTCCCAAAACACGAGCCGCCGAAGGCCCCTAAACTACAACAATTTCGTCAATTTTAAATGACAATATAACTACAAATTATATTTATTATCGCAAATAGTTAAACTAAAATATATCTGATTACACATAAAACATCACATTTATAAATCAAATCACTTTCATTTATGTTTCCTTTTGTTCAGTGTTGTAATTATCGAAAGAACAATAAAACATCACTTTTATGGTATTGCACGATAGACAATTGTTTTTTTATCAGCAAAACATATTTAAATTAAACCTCTTTCAAGGGAAAAGAGGAGATACAAAAGAACAACACTGTCAACACGGGCCAAACCAGAAACTAAACAAAGCAACTAAAGATGAAGGGTATGCAAACCCTGAAGACAACCAACTAAGAAGACAAACCAGCCACAACACCACTAACAACACAACAACCAGAAAAATCACTCGTAAAAAAACAAGGATCTAAAATCCAAATTTGACAAACATTAAGCATATAATTTTGAAAAAAAAGGTCTTGAGCACCCAGATGTAACCACCATGAAGCACTTTTAGGGGAGGAAGCTTCCAATCTGTCGGCGCCAACAAACAGAAGACCTAATCCCTAACCTTGAAGAAGAATCCCATCTTTCTGCTCATTAGACTTGTCATCCCTCATCAAAGAAAATGGCAGACGTTAATTGTCGGCGACTAACACTGTAAACAGCTAAGCCTACCTCTAGCACCAAATCAGCCCAAACTAATGACTTCTGAAGCGGGCAGAAAGAAGCCCTAAACCCTTACTGACGGAGTCACCCACTAACCGGCGAGCTCGCACCACACCTTGATCGAGAAGAAGTGAAATCAAAAGCTTGGGAGAGCAAGTGAAGAGATAGAGGAAGAAGACATATCATACAAGGAAGGGATCAGACCAGAATCCTCCTAGGAGTAGACCCTCAATCCCGAAGCCAAAAGGCCGGACTACGCCCCGTGTCCTCAAAACGTTTCCAGCCATTACCAAGAAAACTCCCCGAAGAAAGAAGACATGTATAACCTTGAGCGAGGCTGACCTAATAGTCGGTCAGATCTGTCCTCCTGGAGCACGACCCAGCCAGACGACACGTCTGCAGCGCGACCATAAAGGCCCTAAGAGTGGCAGAGCACAGTAGCCAGGAATCTGACCCTTACCGAGCCAAGACACGAACGGAGAGGAACGACGGCGAAAACGCGAACCGATGAGCAGGGGAGGAGACTTGTCCAGATCTACGAAGATCCATGCCAAAGAAGATGAGGAAGAACGTTCCACTACCAGATCTGAGGAGCCTCGCTGTCAGAGAACATGAACCGCCGAGCTTCAACTGTGGCCACACGAAAGGAAGAGCCACCATATCAACGCGGACGAACAGATCTGTGAACGGGCATAAGGAAAAGGGAGACCACCGCTAGCGACCTCCGCGGAGGTAGACATCGCCCACGAAGGGAGGAAGCAAGCGACGGCGGGCTGAGGAAGAGGGCTTTAGGATTTGTTTTCTAGAAAGAAGTCAGAACACTTTTCTCTAGAAATCTCCTTTTGACTTTTCCATCTACGGTACGATAGACAATTGTTGTTGGAGATATATACACACATTTAGGTGAGGTGACTATCGACACAACATCTCTTAGACCTTCTACAATTGGATTAGATCGAATCGATCTAATATTGGTCTAATTAAACAAAAAACAGAGAAAAAGTGGGTCGAATCGACCCGATTCGTGGGAAAAGGTGGGCCGAAAATATATTTAATATATTTTAAAATTATTTGATGTCACGTGACGATTCTCCATAGAAGAATCGTGATATTAGACCGAATCGACGGTCGACGAATCCCTAGAAGAGCTCTGCAGTCTAAACTCAAGAATCGTAGGATTCTAGGCTTTTTCCCAAAACAAACTACCGATTTGATGTTCGATTCGACGCACAGAAGACCCCACTTTGGGTGGTCTTATAGAATAGGGGAAGCATCTCCTCATCCCCTGTGATCGTCTGATTAGTACAGCATAGTTGATGTGTTCTTGCTAACTCATTGGCTATGTTTTATACATTTGGTTTCTACTTTCTCTTATTCATGAATAGTGAAATTATAACATCTGCACTTGCAGCTTTCTATTACTTGCACTTCATCATCTTCACGAGTAGATGATATTACTACAATTTGTTTCTAGCAAAAGAGAAAAAATCCGAAGACCTAGAATGAAGATAAAAAAATTTACACATTGATTTGGACTCCGAATTTATTTTATAGACATATACAAAGAATACTTTACCTGAAACAAATGACATGAATCTTCCTTTTCTTTATTTCCATTTCCAAAACTACTACTTCTCCAACTCTACTGCTGCACATATTTAACTCACTATGCTGTTTTTCTTTTTCTTCTACTTGAAGAGTCGACAGAAGAACTTGCTTACCCTGGTTGATATCGCCAGCCAGGGAATGATACCAACCTGAAATTACACACAATCATATATCCAGAATCAAGACTGGTACATGCCTTGCTTGAAACGCTTTTCTTTTGCTGATTTTTTTTTTCATCAGCAAGAAACATGCACAATTGATTGCAATATATATACATTTGCTCGAGGCCATAAGACATGTTTTGAAGTAACAGAGATCATGTGAAACCTAAATGCTTGAGACATTGCAGAATTGAGCAAGATAACAGATGAGCAAACAAGTACTGAGTGTGAGTTCAAAGTCCAAAGCCATAAAATGAAGTCAGAGAGAATTTATCCGGCAAATGGCATGCTAAACACAGTAAATTCATGACATGGGTATTGCTTTGCCATCATACAACTTTATCAACCCTTAAATACTCTTCCCTAAGTATGTAGGTACGAGGGACCTAAGAATACACTTCAGATAAGGCATCTTTATCAAATAATAGAAACTCAGACATAAATTCTAAGTCAATTACCATAATATAATCATTTGACGATCCTCCCCCTGTAAAAGACAGGAGTTCTCCTGAAAAAAGAGAGATAAATTTCAATCAAGAAACATCACCATTTTTTCTCAAAAGTGTCCTCTTATCTGGATAACTTTTGTCCAGCATGATGGTAACAGTAGATTCACAGAGCTAAACTTTAGTTCACAAACAAAACAAAACAAAACAAAAATTACCACATGGTCGTAAAAGTTGCCTAGATATGGCAGCAACAGGACTCCCCCAAAACCAGCAAATCAGAATAAAATAGAGACCGATCTATGTGGATAAGACAGGTAAACCTATTAGGACAACAGTGATAAGTAAAGGAGCAAACTTGTAAAGTGTTAATAAAACCAGATCCACCTTCGAGAACTTAATAGCTTTCAGATACAAGCCAAATGACATTTTTATATCCTTCTTGTTTGACGCTTGACCTAGAAATAAGAGTCTCATCAGCATCTACTAGCATGACATTCAAATCAAACAACAAGAAGATGATGAATATCCAAAAAGTCAGGCAAAAATATTATTTATACAACCATAACATAAACTCAACAAATATGTATAACTTGTAAGGAACCTAACAAGATATCAGAAGTTGACACTCACCCCACCCGACACATGTCATAGTCAACTACTAGCATTGGTTTATGTGTTCAGAGGGGCAATATACCTGATTTAAAAACTCTGCACTGATATGTTTTGCAATTTACTTTTGGTATATGTCATTCGCCATCAGATTGGTGGTCTAAGTCAACTTCAATATTATTTATCTCATGTTATGTTCTGGATAAACAAGTGGGCAAAAATTGGCAGTGGAAGGGGTTCAAAAGTCTGGATTTGCCCAATTGACAGCCCATTAGACTATGTAGGTCCACCTCTGCTGTCTGTGATTAATATTTCTTTTGTAAGAGATCCTCATAACAACATTGCCCAAATAATGTATAGATAAAATGGAAGTTGTAGAGGGGATGAAAGGATGCTAAGTGAAGGGAGTAAAGAAAAAAAAATGAATCTACTATAAGATCTTGAAATACTGAACATTGATTACCTAGGAGAATTTAAAACACTTTGTAGTGTTACCTCAACAGTCAACATCTAGAAATTCTGGCTCATATTTCAAGCTTAACGTTCATTATATTATCAAGTTCAAAACGGATTCTTCAAACTAATGCTTAATGAAACAAAAACTATAGGAACCATTACTTGCAACCCTTCAATTTCAGATTCCCACCAATCATCAACTATCTCACATACATAATACCCAAATGCGGCAAATGTCAAAAACAATTCAAACAATGTTCACAAAAATATACCAACTTAAGTTGGGTCAGGTGGTAAAGAGCTCCTTTCTATATGAGAGTTGAGAGAGGTCTTGAGTTCAAATCTTGGTAATTCAATTACATATGGAATTAGGTTAGGGTTTAGATTAAGAATTGGCGATAAAAAAATGTGCACAAAAATATAGTTCTAGTTTGTGCTTGTGATGGTAAATATAAATGGAAAAATGGTTGTGCGCTGTGCCAATAAATGAAGGAATACAACTAGAAATAGGCTCAAAGTAAACAACATCAACATCATAACTACATACATTTTGCAAGTTCCTTTTCTTTAGCAGCAGCTAACCTCTTGAGTTTTGCAGCTTGTGCAAATGTTGATGGTCTGCAAACAGCAAAAATGAGCCATAAGTGACTTATGTTATGTCATACCTAGTCATTAGCAATTACACTATCTAACATAATCCAGAGAAAAGTTCAGTAGGATTTGAGTCAAAATTAAGTTGTTTAGATTAGAACACATTGAAAACTTCTCTGAAAATCATAAAGTTTCCGTCATCAAAGGTTTTTATCCCATTAAGAAAACAATACAGAAATCATTGACCAAAAGAAGAACTTACAGTAGGAAATGCACATTAGATTCCATTCATCACAAGTAAAAAACATGAAGATCATTTTACCCCTCATTTATACTGAAAAAAAAGTATTTCAACAAAAGACAAAGTTTGATTCGAAACTATTGTTATATCCTGCCATGTTCAAGTGAACACCAAACAGATGATTTTTTGCATCAAATATGATATACTCCTAAAAGTAAAAAACCTTATTGTATACGGAGTCACTAGAGGCAAAAGACTTTGAATGGATCTCTAAGTACCACACTCACTGTGAGAAGGAGCTCGCATTTCTTAAGAGTTGCTTTATTTCTTTACGTAACTGGATTTCGGTAGCACTCATGGAAGCCATCTGAAAGAAGAAAAACAGCAAAGCAGATTCATTTATTTACAGTGCAGACATCATAAATAAAAATAAATGGTATGGCGTATCTGTCAAATATCTTTACCTTCACTGTTAAAGTAACGCAGTTATTCTCAAGACCAGATTTAATCAAATCCTGAACTGTGTATTATCAATACAGGCGAATCGCATTATCTAGTCAACCTAGTATTTTCTCCCTATCCACTAAATACCAGTATGTTACCGTACTTTATAGGTTACATACACTCCTATTCCAAAGGCTTTCTCGGTTTTAACAAATGGCACACAATGTGATTCTTATGAACTACACTACTACAGATCATTCACCATTATCTATACCAGTGGATATAAGAATTACATTAATCTACAGATTTAATTCAAAATAACAAATCTGGGCAAAAGAATACCAAATTCTTCAAATCCCCAATACTCCTATATCATAGAGCAAACATGCACAAAACCAGTCTATTCAAGTTATTATCCTTAAATTCAAAAGACCAGATCAACAAAATTTGGAAGGGCTTTTCCTAGAAGAAACACATGATATACATACTGGACACCAAATTTAACATGTATATCAACACTTCCTTGACGACAAAAATTAACAGACGAGACCAAAACTGAAATGTGTACTCCAAACAAATCAGACAAGAAATTACCAAAATATTATAAAATCATCAGCAACCAAATGAAATCAAATCAAATCTTCAAACCGGTATCTCCGAATCATCACAGCAACGATATGAACGGTCGAAATTGGCTTACCATTGAGCCATAAATCTGAAATGAAGAAATATTTTTTTTTTTTAAATCAGGAAAACTACCTTCTTCAATTGCTTGAGACGCTTGGTTCCGAACTGGAACAGGACGACGAGAGCGAAGATGAAAAATGCCGAGATGGAGCCTCTATGTTCTTCGGTTACGATTACGGTTTCGGTTTCTTCTTCCATAGCGTTTCTCTCTCCCTCTCTTACGCTCACCGGAAATTGAATGTCGATCAATAATATATCGTTCACTTTCTCATTTTTAAAGGTGGTCATCACGGCCATTACCATTGTTGATGAAAATTAGGAGCTGTTTTTTTGAGGCCGCAACTGTTTTGGGCCCGGTCGAACCGGGAAGTTTACTGGGGGAGTTGAGGTCGGTTCGTCTCGGACAGATTTTGGGACCTGGCCTGATTTGGAGTACACAAGCTCAATCTGGGCTGGGCTCTGTTTGTTTGATAAATCACATTTTGGGTTGGGCTCTAGTAAATCAAATGAGAAACTACTACTTAAAAATTAATATATTTAATTAATGTGAGATTGTACGATATTTGATACTGGTTTTTATTATATTTTGAAGTATATCAAATGCCTTTTAGTTTTATTTTATCTTCCTAGGCCTCTTTCAAGGTAAGACAAGCTCGAGAGAAATTACATTTTATCATCGTCAATATTATTGTGTACTGTAAATAGTATAATACGTGGGTACGTGGGTTATGAGACTAGAAGTCATGATATGAGTAAAACACCAAAACAACAGTCGTCATCGTGAATTAGTTGGATCAATGAGGTAACGGTGTGGATCTGTCGAGGGCTAGAGCGTCCAACGATAGTAAAAATACCTAAAGGGGTTGGTCTCAAGGAGGCGGTCAGGCGAATTATTTTTGGGCAAGACTTTTAGGCTGGTTGAGTGGTACATATATTTCATCATTCTAAAAAGCCGCCGAAACGTTTTAGCATCGTACAACGGAGTAGCTACAAAGTAGTCGAATATAAGCCAGTCATGATCACTACTTAGATCTCTGTAAATGTATTGCCTTTTCTGCTTGTCCTGGACGAGGTCCGTCACTTCAGCCTCGACCTCCGTAACTTTTTCATGTATAACCTCCAACATCTCTTCCTCTGCTTCTCGGGTCCTTGCACATAACATTGCGTAGTCTAATTCACCAACATCATTCTCCTCACTACTCGATGAATGCATGAACACAAGACGGGATCACAAGAAATGTAGTGAGAATTTGGATGAATTCAGAGATAGTTGAGAGAAAATGTGTGGGATTTGTTGTGTTGGGGTGCAATGTATTTATAAGAATCCCTATAATTTTGTTTTCATTTACTTTTTTTCTGGTCAACCGATTATGTTGACCCATGCAGCGTGGCAGAATCGCCGCGCCTTTTCTGCGTCTGCTTGCGAAACGTCACCACGTGGCGTTCGGTGATTCGCATGGTTAACACCGAGTTGATCTATTCGACGACCTTGTGAGTCGAAAGATTCGTAGACCGTCTAGAACAGATTCGACAAATCGACGTGACATCAGACTTGGATTCGATAAATAGAAAAAAAAAACGATTTTTCTATCCAATTCGATTCGACGGCGACGAGACCTTTCTGTAGATAGCCTTATTTATAAGAGAAAATTTCAATTTAATACCCTGGCAAACTTTTATTTGCAATATAACACCCTAGCATGTTTTTTTTTGCATTATGATACCCTACCAAACTATTATTTTCAGTTTCATACCCAACCGTTAACTTTCCATCCAAAATGGATGGAAAATGGTCATGTTCTTTGCACATGACCTTGTTTTTTCAAAAAAAAAATACCAAAAACAACCTTCAACCTTTGATTTTTTAAATATATAAAAACTGATTTTTTAAAATATTTTTTGAAATATATAAAAATCTGTTTTTTGTAATATATAAAAACTGATTTTAATCTTTTTAAAAATGAATCTGATTTTTTGAATTATATAAAAATATGATTTTGAAATATATAAAAACTGATTTTTTTAAAATATATAAAAAATCTGATTCTTGTAATATATAAAAACTGACTTTTAAAATATTTTTTTAAATAAATCTGATTTTTTGAATTATATAAAAATGTTATTATGAAATATATAAAAATTGATTTTTCAAATATATAAAAACTTATTTTTTGAAATAATTTTTTTTAAATATATAAAAATCTTTTTTTAATATGTAAAACTGTTTTTTTAAAACATTTTTTTGAAATAAATCTGATTTTTTGAATTATATAAGAATAATATTTTTGAAATATATAAAAACTGATTTTTTTATATATAAAAAAGTTTTTGGAATATATAAAAAATCTGATTTATCGTGGTAGGTTTCGAAAATTTGATTGGTGTCAAGGGGTATTTTGGACTTTCCATTCATTTTGGATGGAAAGTTAACGGTTGGGTATGAAACTGAAAATAATAGT
Organism: Erodium maritimum; assembly: GCA_963921825.1. NCBI lineage: Eukaryota > Viridiplantae > Streptophyta > Magnoliopsida > Geraniales > Geraniaceae > Erodium > Erodium maritimum. The sequence goes on along the minus strand of OY997588.1, from coordinate 11,139,423 downwards.
TTGTTAGAGTATTATAATGCAAAAAAAACATGTTAGGGTGTTATATTGCAAATAAAAATTTGTCAGGGTATTAAATTGAAAATTTCCTTATTTATAATCATGTTTGATTTAAACTCGTATGAGAAATTGAGAATTATTACTCGGATTTTATCCGTACAATCCGAAGTGATGATTTGAAAACTACGTGGCAATTGACAAATACGATATATCCCGATTCGTAAACATCAACGCCTAAACAAATATCAAAGTCTGAATTTACGTAAACACCCTCGTTGCAATAATATCCGTGGCATAAGCCTGTCGAGATATACCCACTATTATTGAAGCCTCAACAACCCTCCCCCAAGGCGCTCTCAACACTTAAGCCCATTATCGTCATTTCAGCTGGGAACTCAGCACACGTGTAGCTTATCCGAACCGGAAGAAACACAAAGGAGAGGGAGAGAGCACACGGATAGGTGACGTGGCGAGGGGATAATTCAAAATCCCGCCTAAACCCGGACTTCAATTCGTTCGTGAATCAGTTTTATTGTGTTTAGCCCCAAAAAACCCTTCGCTCTCTTTTTCATCGGCCAGCCCAACACAACACAACACACCCACACCAACGACCCTTTATCTCTTTACATATTTTCCATTTTTCTTCTCTCCATTTTGCTCTCATCCTCTTCTCTTCATCGCCGCTCTGTAAACCCTAGGAGGTAACTCGCTCTCCCCACGCCGCCCTCACTCGGGCCGACTCGCGGACCGATTCTCACCGTGTTGGTCGTTTTTGTGCAGGATTCGCCATGAACAGAGGCAAAGGAAAGGCCGACAACAAGTAAGTAATCCGTTGTTCATTTCTAGGTTTTTTGTGGTTTTTTCCTTCTAAATTTGGTGAAATCCAGATCTCAGATCGGCTGTTTTGGCACGCTATGTGTTTTCGTTTTTTTTGTTATTGTTGTTGTGCGTATCGGAATGGCTGAGCGTTGTTTTTGTCGTTTCCAGGCTGAAGAGGAAAGGCGCTGCTCCTGAGAGAGCCGCGAAGAAGCCGACCAAAAAGGAGAAGGCAGCGGCGAAGGATCCAAACAAGCCGAAGAGACCTGCCAGTGCCTTCTTCGTTTTCATGTGAGAGACTATATTCCTATTTCAATTTGGCGTAGATCTGATTCAATAACAGTTAATTTTCTTTTTTGTTGGAATTTGTGTTGATTATGGACTTTCCGTTTATATTTGATGAACAACAGGGAGGAATTTAGGACCACGTACAAGGAGAAGCACCCTAACAACAAATCCGTCTCCGTGGTATGCATTTTTTTAACTGAGATCTGATCTGATTTTTCTGTTTCTGCATCTGCTCCGTTTGTGTATGAATTCTTTTATCGTCATGTTTTCAATCAATCAGGTCGGCAAAGCCGGTGGAGACAAATGGAAGTCCATGTCAGATGCTGTGAGTACTTCATGAAAACTGTTACTATATTTGTATATTTTATATAATTACTTTGATTTACATGCTTTTATTCATCATATTTTGTAAAATGCACTAGTTGATCATGTCATTTTTTTGTTTATTGAAAAATGTTAGGAGAAAGCACCCTATGTACAAAAGGCTGAGAAAAGAAAGACTGAATACAACAAAAACATGGAGGCCTACAACAAGAAACTGGTGATTCCTCTTTCTATTACTGTCATAAAAAAGTCAGAAATGTTTGATTTGGTTCCTTTTTTGATAATGATTGCTCAATGTTTCGCTAACAGGCTGCTGGAACAAACTCCGCTGATGAAGAGGAGGAATCTGACAAGTCAAAGTCTGAGGTGCATGATGATGATGAAGATGGTGATGATGGAAGTGAAGAGGTTTGTTGTTGAAAAAATGATATATTTTATGGTATGAGTAAAAGCATGAACTTGGATTTGAGGTTAAGTAATAATTACTGTTTTGGATTTGATTTCAGGATGACGATGACGAGTAAATGTTGCAGCCAAGGGAGGAATAGTTGGGGGATTGCTCTTTAGTTGCTGTTATGTAGAATGTGAAGTGAAGATGAGCTAACTTGCCCTTTTCAGATTTGCATATTTTTCACTTATAATGTATCCCAATTCTGGCTTTTCCCCAGCATCATTTAGGCTTTAGATTTACTGATATAAGAGCTGAAAGTGGGATTAGCTTCAGGTTCTCTCCCAAGAGATGTTGTGCTCTATGTACTTAAATTTCTTCAATGTCAAATGATTTAGTAGTTTTTGAAGTTATTGTTGCATTTCACTTGCTCAATGTAGTTTTTGAAGTTCATTGAAATGAATTGGTTGTGAAGTTAGAACTGCAAAGTTAAATATCTTAGCCAGCTTGTCTTTAAGATTGGGTTTCAACTTTTGAGAGAAACCTGATTGATCTTGCAATTTTTGGATTCGTTTTCGGTTAAGTGGAATTGTAAAGAGTCATCCTACTTCGGAAAGCATGGAATGTTTTTTTTGCAACTGTTTTGGGTCATGTTCAATATTTGTTGGTTGTGACTTGTGATGATTGGTTTGACTCGCTTTTTGATGCTTTCTTTTTTACTATATCTATTTAACTTGTGATGATTGTTTTGACTTTTTTTTTTGGATTCTTCCCCCTTTACCTATGCATAGTTGTGGTAGCAGCGTGTATCTCATTTTCCTGACTAGAAAGTCAACTCCTGAGCCAACTGTTTTTTCAGGGTACTTGACAGGAGAGCACATTATCCTAGTTTGTTATTTGTAGCTAGCTGGTCATTCCACTATCTGTTTTGTTTGACTTCGTGCGGATACTTTATAAGGGAAAAAAAGTTACTGTGAAACCAATTGTTCGTTCATTGAACTGATCTGATTGGGTGATTGAGCTGTGGACAATTGGCATAAACTACTCAAATTGCACAAAGAGAACTGCTTTGTAAAAGAGCTTCCCATCATTGAATACTGTATGTTACTTGACCTGAGCTGCGGTATACAGATTCATATGTCAAACAATGGATAGCTTTCATTGAACCATACTTTACTGAAAAAACCAATTACATAAATCCTACTAGTTAAGTGTAAATGAGTAATCTGAAGAATAATTACAAAAATCCTACCAGTTGAGTGTAAATGAGTAAACTCATGTCAAACAGTATTTACTACATAATTGATAGTTCAATCAAAAGAAATAAACTACATAATTGAAAGTTCAATCAAAAGAACATGTTGTACCCCTCTACTAGTATACACAATAATTTTATGTAACCATATGGCCCATTGAAAATTGAATTCCTCAGTCATGAGAATAAGCAAAACTGCTTTACAATATCTGTATGTTCATTGCCATAGTACAGGGATGGTGCATGATATATGGCTTCTCCCAAGAAAATGATGAACAAAGACATACTATATATTCTATACCACTCCAATTGCGCTCCCTCATTTGAAGCCTGTTCCTTTTATTTTCTGAAAATGGTTCAAATCACAGATGAAAGTCACAGGACCTATAGTTTCTGTCTGTCTTGCTCAGCTGTTCGTAGAGCCTCTTGTGCCATAGAAGAGAAGGATTTAGCTGTGTCCTCCATCTCCGTACTTCTCAGGTTGATCCCCTATCCATTTTAGCAACAATATTCTCGGTTAATGGGATTTTTCAATAATGAACTAAGCTTGATCAACGTTCCTCCCTCCATCAATGGGGAAATCAACCTTGTTCTAGAAAGAAGTTCCTTGTTTGTATATAAATTAATGGAATACTTTACCTGTAGCTTCCTTGCATTATCCTGCAACTTGCTTTCTGCCATTTTAGTATCGCTTGTTACCTGCATCCACAAGTATCCTAATTATGACCTATTTATCCTGAACCCCTTATCAGAGAGTTTCACATGTTAGAAATGCAATACAAATATTCAGTTCAAGCATGATTATGAAGTAGTAGGCAAAGGGAGGGAGCAACTAGTCCGCTCATGTACATTAGATTATGGAAACACATAAATGAACATATATAGAGCCCCCTTGAATTGGATGTATACTCACACTTGAAGAAGGAAACCCGTACTTCCTCTTGATTTGATCAATTGAACCAACATTCTCATCTTGTTCTACTTCCTTGGTGGAACTTTTTTCATTCTTGGTTTTCATCTGCATCAGTTTACCTGCATTAGGTGAATGTTTGTATCAGTGACTTGTGGATTCCACAAAAGCGCTGGATCTCCCTTAATTCAATTTAATTTATCTAAGTACAACTTTCACTGTAATAAAAGGGTCTTGTTTTTTCCAAATCGGATGATGCAAAACAAGTGTCGTGTTTTCTTTAAGGGAGTAAATTATGCATCAATCACCAATAAAATCTTGATATGAGTTAGTTATTACCATATTCCAATCTATGCAGAGTGGGAAAAGAAGGCAACAACACACAAACCAATGCCTTTTCAATTTCTCAGTCTAGTCAGTTGGTTCTCAACTTAAATAATATATAGTGCCCGAATACAATACAAGTGATAATAAGTTACTCCCTCCCCAAAATGAGCGTCATGTTTGACTTCCGAGAAAAGCTCAGGATTACAAAAGTTTTGGCATTCCATGCATAATTAGTTTCCTCTGAAGGATAACGGATACTCATTTTGGGATGTGGGGAGTAGTTTGTTAATGAAATGATGTTTATAGCTTGCACATGCTGGTACTGACCTTTGAATGCCTGGAATTTGCTAGCCAATTTCTGCGTATTCAGAGCAGCCAACATATTTTGTTCTTTCGGTTTCTCTTCGGGATCCTCAATATCAATGTCATCTTTGTAATAAAAAAGAATGTGAAGAATACCATGTCAGAAGCCATCCAGGATAAGTAAAACAAAACAAGCCTAAAGGTCAGAACTTCAGCAAAACCACCTTGAAGGCTTGAAAGGTAAATAGGTTGATTAGGAATACCATGTTATATTTAGCCATAAAATCTGAGAGAATTGAGTCATACCTATATCTAAAAAATCATCGTCTTTGTCCACGGTCATGCTATTCTCCTGAGCATCATGGGGGAAGTTAGCAGTTGAGAAGATCATAGTCAGTTCCTTGATACTTTCATTGGGATCTTCTGTCTCCACGTCAACCACAGGCTTCGGTTTACTTCCTTTTATTTCTTTAATTACCGAGCTAAACATACCCTGGCACACCAAATTATATACTTTAAACATTTGCCTCTTCATTAGCTAGGTCATATCAGAGTTAACAGTATATCAGAGTTAACAGTTGTTTATACAACAGCTACCTTCTTCTTTTCCTTATGGACAGTGGGTACTGAGATGGACCCGTCTTGTGGATGAATTATATCTTTTCTATACACTTGGCTCATAGAGTCCAAAAGCCTGGCATGGAAGCAATCAAAAGCATAAGGGACACTATAAAATGCCTATGAGATCCAAAACACCATCTTCTGGTTGTTTCTCAAGCAACCCCGCCGAGATGAAACTACAATGTGTTTTTATGCACAAAAACCTAACAATATGATCGGAAGGAAAAAAATGACAGAAAGCATGGCCAATTTCTGAACCCATTTCCATCACCGGGTAACAGTGAGCAGACAACTAATGAAAAAGAAGATATAGATAAATCCAAAATTATAGTGCATGTCTCTCCTGAAATCAGGATAGGCAGCAAAAGAGAGATGAGGAATAATAATTTAAAGTACTATACCTAAATATTTCCCTTTTCACCAAAACTGAAACAACAAACATTTCCTGATCACCATTGACCTGTTTCAAAGAATAGTATTTCAGTTCATGAAAATATCATTATATCTGTATCCACAATAAACATGCTCAAAAGACTAAGATACGATGTCATACCATAACAAGTTCTCCATCAGATGAACAGCAGACTGAACTCCCAGATGATGAGCTTGGATTCGAATTGGGAATTGTGAAACCTCTGATTGAAGTATCATTAATCAAGGACAGCTCTGGCAAGGATCTAGCATTTTACAAAAGGTATTCAAGTTACTGAACATTCAATCTACTATAGTTATGCCAAAAAAAGCACCATACTGCTGTTTAGTACCAATTTAGTATGTTCCTTTGACTTTTATATATGAATGAGATTCCAAATTAGTTTTTGAAAACTTGCTTGGTGTGAAATATTCTTTTAGCATAAGGGAGCACTATATATATGAAGATAATAATAAGAGTTAAATATAGCAATAAAACGCTCGAAACAAGCATGATTTGGGTAAAAATGCTAACTAAACTATATCAAGGCAGGGTGGATGTTATATCCCCTTCATTTGTATTCATGTAACATCTGCCAACACATGTTGGCCCCAAGTGGTAAAAATCTCGGCCTTTTAGGAGCAAGGTCTTCGGTTCAAATCTCATAAACATCTTTCAATGGAGGTGTATTTCTATGTGAAGGTAATTGCACATAGTTGATAGATTTCACATCGATGGAAACTGGTATACATAGAATAGTAGTAGCGTCATCACCTTATTTCAATCTTCCCACTTGTGAAAAGGAGTATAAGGCCAACATCAGAGTGGCTGTAGAATGTTGATGCCCAGCAACAAGAGGAGTTGAATTTCTTCTTGTAGAGCACCTTCTTAATCCCCTACAAAACAATTGAGAAACAGGAGTTAGCTACATTTGTGTTAAATAACATGAGTGTCTACATTGATTGACAGAGTGTTTACCTGAATAACATGTGTTAGCGAATAAAGATACACAGCTTTCTCTGAACATAGCAATAATGATGCTTGTTCTGAAATTGTGCTCTCAGCACCATTTCCTTTGTTCTGTTCTACACCATTACATGCATTTGCACCTCTTACTAACTTATCCTGAACCCCATCTGTACAAACAATCAATTACAGATAATTCCTGGAATTGCATTCGTTAATCTTGTCACAAACAAAGTTACAAACACCTGAAAAGAAGTGCTTACCCAAAACCTGGGCAAACAAAGCCATAGAAGGTTTCTTAGGACGAATGTTGACAGTGGTCAGGGTGCTTCCAGTATCACTATCAAGGGCTAAACATGATGAATCCTTCGTTGCCACAACTAATACATTCTTCTCAAAGCCTTGCACACTGCAGGTATCAAACTGCAGAGAGACAATACCTGAGCAAATTTCAGTTGCAATATGTTTTTCGTATAGTTGAGTTGGCCCTTCTACATCAATCACTGAAACCTGTAACAGAAACAGTTCGATTATGATATATATTATATTCACAGATCGATCCACGTATTTTGATATTGATATTAAATAACTGAAACATGATCAAATAGTTTATAGAACCAATGCTTATAAAAAAACTTGCAAATGTTACAGAACTAAAACCTTAGGTTATAATGAGGTAATTGATTTTTTTAGTAGTGTGTACAAGGACTTCACGTTTAAATTTACATATTAGGAGGACAGCCAATTAAATTACCTAACTACTTATCTATGCCACTACGTATAGCATAACAGCTATAATGCTTGAAACCAAATATAATGACATAACACCATTTGCACACTATCATATTATGCACTTCGAATATGACTAATCATCGCCAAAGTACTCCGTGTATTCTCCGGCATCTGATAATGAATACCAGGTAGCAAATAACTGATGACAAGCAACAACAAAATCTACCAGGAAGATTTGAAGGCATGGATCACAAATGGAAAGTCAACAAAAAGGGCATAGCATTGTCTTGAGAAATGGATGAGAAAGAATGAAAGCCACAAGAGAAGGAAAGAATGGAAATTTAACTTACATATCCTCTATCAGATCCAACAGCAAGATGTCCTGAACCAGGTCTTATGTTTAGACAAAGCACAGAGCCATTAACCTTGATAAGTTTCAAACCCTGGATGACATGATTATTTCCCTTCCTTGAGCTTCCTGGTGGGCAATATGCAGCATGAGGTTGATGCATTGACATATTAGTCTAAACTCAAAATACCGTGTTGACTAAGAAATTAAGATGGAAAATGAGTATGATTGTATCTACTGATTTAATTGTCGGTTATGTTTATGTACGCGAGGGAAAAAAGATTACTATCATTGTGCTGATATATCTTGATATATTTTAAGCAAGCATTCAATGTGTTTCTATCACAGAAGTTAGAACCATGAGTTGGTTAGTGCTTAGAAATTAGAGGTTAATCTTAACACAAAAAATTCCTGCAATTACATTAATAATATTTGTAAAGCAATCATATATCTTTGTACTACCTTGGAGACCCATAAAACTACTTTCTGTGGAATATGGCTCAGGTTTAAATTTAAAGATGCGAACCTGCAGATCAAATATATGTAGTGTGAAAACTTTTAAATTACTCAAACCAAACAGCTGATTTATAAATTAACCAATAAAAGTGTCACTTACAATTCCGCTTTGATCTCCAGAAATAAGAAGCCGTGTGTTTCTGTCAAAGGACAATGTCGTCACAGCTATACCACTCAAAGAAAAATCATCCTCACTCTGCACATAAGGACCAGCAGAATTAAGCATACTATGTATAAAAAACATACTTGTATTCATGAAAGCTTCATCCAATCTTCACTTTCCACATGTTCCCTTGCTAAATTTGTTTTATGATTCAAAAACAAACTGGAAAATAACACAACTAGGTAATATTAAGATGAACATAAACATCGAGTCAACAAGGGTGATCAAGCCTGGTAGTTCAGCCAAGAAAGAAAAATTGCATTATTGGAGAAACCAGTTCTTCATTTATGTTCCAGAACTTTGAAACTTCAGAACAGAAACTAAACAGTGTGAAAATACCTGCTGCTGTAGAGATAGAATTGGGAGCAAAATTGGACAGGATAGATCCCAAAAGTTTATGGCTCCATCACTGTGTCCAGTTATGTACAAGTTTTTAACTTTACTAAACCCACTGAAGTTGTTCAAACTCGAGTGAGCTCCATCTTTTAGCTTCGTCTCTAAAGGAAGAAATGGAGGAATACTTTTTGCCAACAGAACATAATCCTGCACGTGACCATATATATATAAACGTCCAGTCATTTAATTATGAGTGACAGACATGTAATGCCGAAGACAAAAAAGTGTCTTAAGCCAAGATGTATTATTCATTTACATTACCTCGTCGGAGCACATCATATATTTGTTGTTGGTGATAAATTTTGCCACAGTGATGCTTGAATCAGAAACTGGCATCTTCACCCCAAGCTCCTTCGGAAGTGAGGGTGGGGACTTAGATTGGGATTGTAATAGATACTTTTCAATCAAGCAATCATCATATGCATATATATGTCCCGATTTACCAATCAGCAGGAAAGAATCTTGTCTATGTTTGCTTTGATCACTAGAGCTCAAAATGATCTCCATGTCAACACAAGGTTCAGGCAAAGGAAGTCCCAACTTAATTGTGCGAGTTTCAGTTTGCTCATTCAACAAAACAATCTGCAAAAGTACTATTAAAATTAATAAAGTTGTGATAAAAGGAAGGTTTAATGTCAACAGGTTATGATGAAGCTTTGAAAGGAATGTATCACCCCTCCTACTCATGGAAGCTGCTTGAAGGGACATTTATTTCACCAATAATTGTATGATCTATCTGACCCACGTATATCCCTAGCAAAGACATTTAACTACCCATATAGACAAGCTTTCTGAACAGAAGCTAGAAGAGGGTCCGTTCTCAAGGGAATAAAGAAATAGCTAGTCTAGTGACAAGATTTGAAAATTCAATAACACATAGATAGCAAGCCTTGCAAATTAGGTACATAGAAATATCTGCAACTTTTGCATAAATAAGCAATACAAATTAGCATCCAAATACCTGCAACAGATTTGCAGATGCAAAGTCGGGGGCACCCATCACATATAATCGACTTGCCTTTCCATCCGCATAAGCCCATATTAAGGATACTATAGGAATTTTGTCCAACCTATATCCAAGATTGAGTTTACAGATTGGAGCAGTGGGAGTACTACACTCTGGTAAATTCAGGCTCGGGGTAGGAGGAATACTCCAGATTAATATCTCTCCATTGTTGTACCCAATACAAACTTTATTTCCAATAGGGCATGCCCAACATGCAGATGTCACTTTCTTCGTTTCCTGATGTTGTGACTGAATCATATTTCCACCAGTTCTGAAAATGGACTTGCTTTCTCTAATTTCCCATAAAGAAATTAGACCATCTCTGAATATTATAAGCACCCTGCACAGTCATGGGGGGAAATGGCTTATATGGTATACTTCTAAATCCTATAAAGTTGTTAGCAAGCAGAATATATATCTATATTTCCCTGGACAGTTTCTAAATTCATTTAGTTTTCTTGGGAGATCAACACATGTTACACAGCTAGAAGCCTTGAAGCACATTAAACTCAACAACCTTATTGTATGAGGCCAATAAAAATAGCTAATTAAAAACATTAAGCCACTTTAAAGGCATAAACCTGTTGATTTTCTGTACGAGACAGTACAAAAGTTAACAAATGAGTAGACTACCTCTTGCTTTCAGCTGTTGGTTGAGGCAGTATATGAGTCACAGCAGTATCAGCAGAAACTTCAGTTGGAGTCCCTGATGATGAGATATAGGTATATACAAGATCAAAGGGCAGGTAGAATAAAGGAGAAGAAAAGGTGAAATTTAGAGAGGAAACATATTGTATCTCACCGTGAGATACTGTGCAAGGTATAGTGTATTTCATATTTACAATTTGAGATGGTTCTTGGTCAAGCTTTAAGACAGAGACATTGCCAACAGAATCCCCAACAAACCTGTCAGCAGAAGCATTACACCCATAACTCACTTGAATGCAATGCAAGCGTTTATCTTCAAAGTCCAAAATGCCTGGGTTGTAGTTGCAAAATACTTACATGTAAAAACTATGTTTCATGACTGTAAAATAGGTAATTTCTTCCTCAAACAAATGCACATGAGACAGCAGCTTCTTGTCTATGTCCCAAACCTAATAATTCCTCTAGGAAAATTAGATACCAGCATTAACATAAAACTTAAACAAAGATCGCCAAGGTCTCTGGCATCAGAGATGGAGAAAATAGTTTCGGTAGTGAAGTAGCCAAAATGAGCAACGCATCTACTCAAATAACTTGCCTCAATTTGGTTCTTGGAAGTCACGTTTAGAAGAATGCCTTGGTTCTCCACAAACTGAAAATAAACACCACAGTTGGTATAAGTTTATCAATGGGGAAACGGTCTTCAGCACAAAAACTTAAGCTATCAGGTGGAGAGGCCAAGTAGTATACCAACAAATCACTTAATCCACATTCTTTTAACACAACTTCATCACATGACAGCAACAATAATCGTAACAGAGGGACGTGGGTTCATGTGGTTGGTACCTGTAAAAACTTGCTTGGGACTGCTTCATTGGATTCGAGCATAGCTTCAGTGTTAGCTCTTCCAAGCAATTTAATTCGACCATTCCTAAGCAGGTCAAAGAAAAAGTACGGATCAAAACAGCTTCAATCAAATTTTAACAAATGTAATCGGTATAATTTGCTCAAAAGGAATATGGTTACTTACAGAAGAAAAAACATATGGAAGTTGCCTAGTTTTTGAATTAAAAGATAATGGTATCCATGTAAGGAAGAAAGCTAACTTCTTAATCAATAAAACAATACAAACAGAATGACAAGGATAACAAACTTAACAGCTTCATTTCCATTATAACATTTGCTGATGGACTACCAGAAATCCTTCACAGAGTTATGTACCAGTAATGAAACATCAGACTGTAAAAGAGACACGTAGCTTTGAATAACAGGAAAATATGTACCTACTATAGGGCTACAGCAAAGGAAACTTACTTAGTGGCTATTGCCAGTATCTTTTGAATGGGGTCATAGGCAAACTTGTTTGATCCTGAGGGGATCCCATGATGGAATACAAGACGTGGATCTACATCACTGGATTTCAGGCCATTAGAAAGTCCTCCAGGCTGCAAGTAAAGCATTGGCAGAGTCAACATGAAGAGAAATAGCAAGCAGAATTTCATTGGGCGCCATAAGTTCAAAATGATACCAACATAACCTGTGCAGTACAATTCAGCTCATGTGCATGTAACAATAACTAGAGAGACTATGCTGAGTCGGAATTACTTTACAATCACAATGTGTATTTGAATCAAACCCCCCGCTTTAAGCCATTAGTAAAAATACTAAGGACTACTAAAGAACAGACCATACATTACTCAGAAGTACATGATATTCTGAACTGGAGAAGCAAGTCAATACTGATGAGGCAGTTATCTGTTTGTACTTAGCTTTATTATGTTTTACTCTCAATTATATTTTTATAAGCTTGAACTACGGCTGCATTGGGCTGATGCCTCCCACTTGCAATGTGTTTCAATTTTTAAGGTTATCTTGAGTGAGTATTCCTAGATTGGGAATTCTAGTACTAGTAAAAAAAGTCTTTTTAGCATTTTGAAGAAAACTCTTCCTTTTCTTTCTTTCTTAATTAACTTGGACAAAATGTGTGGGAGTGTTTTTAGCTGCCAATCACATTATCCAAAGAGCTTCTTGAGTTAATGCCACACAACCACATCAAGAAGATCCAACATAATATCAATTAATATATAATATTACATCAATAATTCTTTTTAATATTAGTATCTAAGATTAAAAGTATACCATACAAAAGATTACATGAGGTACAAATCCTATTTCTAGTAGTTAATAGAAACGAAAATAAAGGGCCAAGATGTTTTTTAAATAGAGAAATAAAAGGAGAGGACACATGGATACCATAGAGTGGATCTGGTGGTGGTGGGTCAGCAAACAGACAAACCAATTTCCATCTGACTTGGATATGGATTGAAACTTGGTACAACCTGGGTCCAGTGAAACTGGCCTTCTAATTTAATACTACCACCGTCCAAATCCATCACATGGACTGAACATGTAACGTGTTTGACCATTAATTAATTACTAATTTATCCTATATAATTTACAAATATCAAAATAAACGTAGTGCATTGGATAATGCTGCTTCTTTTCCTCCCAGATTTGTAGGTTGAAACTAACATCTTACCAAACAAAGTCACATCAATAATATTCTTCCTCCAAATTGTCCTCTTTTCTTTAGCTATCCTTAATGTAATAAATGGGCCATAACCATCACTCTTTTCATTTTTCGGGTTTATTATATGGGACAAAGATGGATATAGTCATATAGAGACCTTAATGTCAGATCCGTCCCAGGGAAATTGAGCACATTCTGGTTTGAAGTTACTCAATCGCGTCTCAGATTGTGTAGGATTTTCTATTGTTGCTAAAGCAAGGTACAAAAAAGGTGTGCTCAGAATGGATCTTAAATGGGTAATATTTCTTTGTCCAAACAGAGATCAGTTCTTACTCCATTACAGGATAAGATCAATTTTGTTTCTACTTCAGCTCATAGATCTGCAATTATATTAGAGATATGCAAATAATTTCATAGTAATTATGGAATAAAAAAAATCATAGTAAATGCTATTAATATAACAATTACTGAAAATCATCAAGCATTGCTTTCCGCTTCATTTTATTTTATTCTTCCCAACAATCCCCAAACAAACCAGTACACAATAAGCACGACATTCAAGCCCAGATCATATTTAAAAAAAAGAGCACCCGAGGGCGTGAGCACCTTCAGTTCATGAATCTAGTCGTAGTATTTAATAATGAATTAATAATTTATTTATTCAATATTTCAGTACGTCAGATGAATAAAATTTCACAACTATTGAGACTGACACAAGAAAATTTACAGAAATTGAAATGTTAAAAGAACGAAGATAGATCAACGGTCAAATCCGAACCCAACAATCTTCGAATCTAATCAGCAGGATAATCTAGAGATTCAACTAAACATGAAGAAGAGATAGAAGACATCGCTTACCTTCTTCAGAGAAGCCTTGTCGACGAGCTTTTTGAACATTTGAGCCAGCTGTTACCGGCAGAAACTTGGATCGGAGGGAAGTCGGAGTCTCGGAATCAGAGCACTGTGCCTTAATAGATCCACACACTGATATAGGTTTGCGATAAGCGACGAAGACGATGAGCGAGGTAGGAGAAATGAGAGTGGAGTGAGTGAGGCAGTGAGAGGAGGAGAGGACGGTTGTTGATTGTACAGTTTCTGATGCTCAGGTTCAGGACAAATGAATTAGCGGTTTCTTTAATAGGCAACAAAAAAGTGAGGGTTGGGATTAGATGGTTGGTACACGTGGAGGGTGATTAGGAGATCTAGTCGTTGAAGGTAAGAAATTGTTTTGACGATCTGAATACGACAACGAGGATAAAGCCGAAACAAAGATATGCCACGTCAACTATTCAACTTCACGATTCGAAATGGATGACAAAACGTGGCATTGTTTGGACGCAAATGCGGGACCCGTGTTCTTCCTCACTGTCTGATTTACTTGTTTTGGATCGTTTGTCCTTTTGTCTGAGTTCATGGGCTTTTGATCTAAATTGGGCCCATTAAACTGATAATGGGCTTGAGAATGTCTTTATATCTTTTGAAATCATCCACTTCTTTGAACAATAATGTTTAGGTCCTTTCTCCCTCTACAGAGACCAAAACCCTAGCCCTCCTCATTCTCGTCTGGTTTCGCCTCCACCGATGGTCACTGTGGTCTCGGCCACGGCGGCATCACGCAGCTAGGCAGAGGCAGACACGCGGCATTTGGTATATGTCTCGCAATTTGGTTGGGTTGGTTTATGTATTCTTGCGATTTGGTTGGTTTATGTATTCTATATAGCGATTTCTGTTTCTATTTTTGAATACAACACAAAGTTGTGCCTCTTTTAAACTGTACCATATCATTTTCTTTCTTCTAAATTACAGTTTAACCATATTTTTAACGGCCAAATTATCATTTCCTTTATTCTAAATTACAGTTTAACCATATTTTTAAAGGTCAAATTAAGTACTTGCACTGGTTTAATCTCATACAAATGACTTTCCTACCATAATTTCATGACTTAATTTGTGGAATTCTTTATTTATTTCAAAAACATAAGTAGGACTAGGTATGTTTTTTTTTCTATTTCATTTTCTAACAATGATTTCATGACTTAATTTATGTAATTCTTTATTTATTTCAAAAACATAAGGACTAGGAGTGTTTTTTTTTCTATTTCATTTTTGTACTTGTTTCCTACAACGATTTCATGACTTAATTTATGTAATTCTTTATTTATTTCAAAAACATAATAAGGACTAGGAATGTCTTTTTTTTTTCTATTTCATTTTTGTACTTGTTTGACTGGTGGGTATTGTAAACAATTTGGGCAAAAATTCGGTTGAACAAACGATTGCAGTCCATCCACAGAGCAATAATTGTTATTTATAGTCTGGTAGAACAAATGTTTACTTGATATGAAAACTATTCGGTTTATGTATTCTCGCTATTTCGTATATGTATGTTATATTGTGATTTTTAAGCATTAATTGTATTTTCAATGAATCTAATTAAAGTTTTGTTTTTCAAAATTGTGTTTTTTTATGAAGGGCAAACGGAGAATGCGCGTGGAACTTAACAAGTGCGACTAAAAAGTCCTGAGAACAGAAAAAGTCCCGTCTCGAGTATATAGATATGATATAAGATACCAATAACTAATAATTGTTATATAAATAAAATGATGGTAATATACTTCCACAAAACCCAATGCCTGTATCCAGCACAATCACAACCACAACCCACTTCTTGTAACAAACTTATAAGTATAATATTTAAACTAACTAAACACATTAACAAAAATTTTGGGTCTGAGTCATCAGATGTTGATGCCTTTTCTGTTCAGCCTTGCCTTCCAGCTTTTTACTTAGTAATCGTCCATGTCCCTAGGGAGCTCTGTGGTTACGTGGGCGGCCACATTCAACTTGTTCATGGTCAGAGTGCAATTTTTTACTGTTGCTGAGAAATTATCATTCAGTTGATGATCCTGTTGTTGGCACTTAGACCAGTTGGGGAATAAGTTGGACAACTTACTTTTCAATTTCTTCGCACATGGCACTATTGGGTCAAAATGGGGCCGTTCTCTAGATCCTCAGAGCTTGATAATTGAGGACTGCCTGGGGGCGTCTTGCACAAGAGTGGTTGTGGGACGTGGTGTCCTTTTGCCGTCTCGCTTGGGATCTCTGTACCATTATGCATTGAATTTGTTCATTATGAGCTCAAACCTAGGTGTTTCACAATACTGAATAACTAGGAATATAAGTGTTTTTTTACAGGCTTTCTGTTCATCCTCGCCGCGTAGTCCTGTGTACCATGCTGCTGGTTGAGATAATGTATTAATTTCTCCCGACAGAATATAAGTTTTCCATAATCAGCACCCAATCTGTTCGAACTATAATGCTCTTTGAAGTTGAGGTTGCGTGCTCCATCGACCACGTTAGAATTGCCAAAATTTGTTTGCTTCAAGGTGGAAGCCCATCAGGTAATAATTGTGTTTCAGTATCCTCACGGTAAGCCTCCTCTTTGTCTTGACTCTATGTATTTTTTCAGCCCATATGAAAGTCACATCAACATACCTCGGTGTGTCACTTGGAGGCGGCAGAACCGACACTCCCTTTGTCATCCTATTCTCCTCACCAACAAACATACATTCTAGGATTAGGCGAATAATGAAGGAGGGACACCCGCCACCTGCTTTCTTTTCATTGTTGTAATCGAGATTGATAGTTACGTTCGAGTTCATTCCTGTATTAGTTAAACATATGACCCTTTTTACCACAATGATGACATTTCTAAGAAATTACCGAGATAGTCATATACGAGCAAATAATATCAAGAAATCACGTTGGGAATGTCATTATTGTGATAAAAAGGGCCATATGTTTTAAATAATACTAGTATGAACTTAAACGTGACTATCGATCTCGGTTACAACAACGAGAAAGAGGGCAGGAGACAGGTGTCCCTCCTTCATTATTCGCCTAATCCTGGAAGGTATGTTTGATGATGAGGAGAATATGATGACAAATGGAGTGCCGGTTCTACTGTCTCGAAGTGACGCACCAAAATATGTTGATGTGACTTTCATATGGGCCGAGAGAACAAAGAGTTAAGACAAAGTAGAGGCTTACTGTGAGGATACTAAAACACAACTATTACCTGATAGGCTTCCACTGTAAAGCAAACCAGTTTTGACAATTCTGACGTGATTGATGGAGCACTCGACTTCAGTGAGCACTATAGTTTGAACAGGCTGGACGCTGATGATGGAAATCTTATCTTTTGCCGGAGAAATTAAAACATTATCTCAACCAGCACTATGAGTACACAGAGCTACGCAGCGAGGATGAACAAAAAAACCTGTAAACAAGCCCTTCTATTCCTGGTTATTCTTTGCTGTGAAGCATCTGGTTTGAGGGCATAATGAACAAATTCAATGCACAGTGGTATAGGGACCCTAAGCCAGACGACAAAAGGATACCGCGTCCCACAGCCACTCCCATGCAAGACACCCCTCAGACAGTCGTTAAGCTCCGAGGATCTAGAGAACGACCCCCGTTTGACTCAACCGTGCCATGTGCGAAGAAACTGAAAAATAAATTGTCCAACTTATTCACCAAGTAGTTCGAGTGCCTACAGCAGGATCATAATGATGATTCCCTTGTAGCAATAGAAAAACACACCCTGACCACGAACAAGTTGAATGTGGCCCCTCATGTAACCATTGAGCTCCATGAGGACGAGGACTAAGCTGGGAGGCATGGCTGAGCGGAAAAGGCATCAACATCTGATGACTCAGACCTAAATATTTTGTTAATATGTTTAGCTAGTTTAATAATACTATATTTATATGTTTCTTAGAAATGGGTTGTGATTGTGCTGGATACATACATTGGGTTTTGTGGAAGCATATTACTATTATTTCATTTATATAATGATTATTAATTAATGACATCTTATATCATATCTACACACTCCCAGATCATAATCATCGAGTGGGTAAGTGGTGCTAGCTTAAGTGTGTGGTTGACATGCTTCCCACCCTTTGTTTTTATATAATCTGCTCTAAGGTACTCTTTTAGTTTTGCAGGATTACAAGTAATCCACTATCAGGACTTACTGGGAGGTAATATTACAAAATATATCATTTGTTTATAGTGTTTCTGATTAAATATTCTTAATCATTTACTTCACGTAACGCATACACATTGGTGCACTATATGAGCTGGACAAAATCTTGGTCTTTGTGAAGCAGCTGTGCTTGGTTTACTATGTAAATCAGTTAGTTTCATAACAATCTTAACCTAAAACTAAATAGCTTTTCTAAATTTTCTAATCAGAATTGAGCTGCGAATAGAATTGGATTTGGCCAATCCACGGTTTCTTTGTGTGTTTTACCCTGAAGAATTTGCAACCCACTCATTATTTTATTAACTTGCATTCATGTTTTATGCTTACTGGAAAAGAAATAACTACTTTAGCTATAAGGCTAGTAAAGTTTAATAGAAAGGATACCATTCAGATCGGGGATGGCTGTGCTTTGGTATAATAAGGTTTAAAACATATATGCCTTTTTAAACACCTGATATTAATTCACAAGGAGGTCTACCAAATCTATGTATATGTATAATTGCAGGGAAGATCTACATACAAAATTTGTGTTTATGCATTTGATTATCCACTGTGGGCCTCAATTCAGGTGACCTTGCAAGATAATGCTTTTCAGCTCATGTTTACTAGTAGTTCCATTGCAGCTTCTCGTATTCCCACCGCATTGTTTTTGGGAGAAACCAAAAAATTAATGTTTCTTTAGAGAGGAGACAAATTGATTCATTTATTTCGCATAAACGACACGGATCCATGGATTGAAGGTGATGATAAGAGGACACCAAGAACAGTCATGGTTCAGGTGATGCAAAGTTAATTTTCTCCTATCTTGTCTTGATGCGAGGGGTTGCGAACTGATCACCTTTTTTTTCTTCTATTGGATCAGAATTCGAGGACTCCAGGAACACTAATTCATGGTAACCAATCGACGAATGTCTGACTATTGGCCGAGTTAATGCTGGAATAGAGTTCAGCCGGCCAATCATGCCAAAATGGAGTGGAACAGCAGGAGTTATTTTTCTGGTACATGTGTAGAACTCCCACATACTGATGTATTTTTATGCTTGATCATACACTAGCAACTTGCACTTATTGGCATGCAATATTTCAGCATATGGGTGTTAATGATGAAGGAGGAGTGCACTTATTGGCTTGGGCTTTTTGTGTTAGTTTGTTGGTGGACATGTGGTGGGTAATTTCTCTCCTCATGAAGCTTTTGTCGTCGATGGAACTGATAGTGTGAGGTTATGAAGAAGTTGTTGCGGGTTCTTATCCATTATCTATTTTCATGAGCAATTGTTGTCCGCTGAGAATGACAATTTTCTTGCATCCCTTGTCCTTACGTAGTTTGTGCAACAATGAGATGCAAGAAGCTTACGTTCAATGCAGTTTCCCCATACAAGGACATATACAAGGGTCAGATCTTCTCTACTGACAGTTGGAGGTGTTGGGGTATAACAACGTGGAACAATATTCAAGCAAGAAAAAACTAAGGGAAAATAAGCAATCACACAAGAACACGAGAATTTACGTGGTTCGGCAATTTGCCTACGTCCACGGTCTCACTACTCTTTTCTTATTGCTCTCACAATGAATGAATGATTTGGGTTTACAAGTACATGATATTTATAGGAGAAGACAATGAGTAAATAATGTAGGAATTAGGTTTCCTAATCCTAATAGGAAATCTCCTCTAATTGTCTACTCAAGCCTCTTACCTAAATCGTTTAGGAAGACTCGACCTTTCCTAAATAAAATAGGAAGTCTCCACACAACCCTAATAATCTCCCACTTGGAGACTGTCCATGAATGTCTTCACTTTACTCCTACACATGTAACTCCAATAAAACCCCAATGCACCATCAATAAGCTTCTGAGGTAGTGAGACATCTTCCTTCAACTAACCATGAAGGGCAGCTGAAGTTATGCATAACTTCAGCTTCTCCGTTGTAACAACCTTGGTCAACATATCTGCAGGATTCTTTGACCCCAAGGATTTTCTTCAAGGACAAAGTACCATCATTCATTAATCCTCTAATGAAATGATATCTCAATTGGATATGCTTCGTCCTAGCATGAAACACATGATTCTTGGCGAGGTGAATGACGCTCTGACTGTCGCTATACAAAGGATTGTCTGCCTGTTTCTTCCCTAACTCCTTCAAGAAATTCTTCAACCATATCATTTACTTTCCAGCTTCTGAAATAGCCATGTACTCAGCTTCAGTGGTTGAAAGAGCAACACTCTTCTGCAGTCGAGACATCCAACTAACTGCTGTGCCACCCAAGGTAAAAACGTACCCTGTAGTACTCTTCCTTGTGTCCAAACATCCACCTAAGTCTGAATCAGAAAACCCTTCTAAGATTACATCATTCTTCTTGAAATGTAGTGCAACCTTTGAAGTGCCTTTCAAGTAGCGAAACAACCACTTGACTGCTTCCCAATGCTCTCTCCCAGGATTAGACGTGAATCTACTAACAACTCCCACTGCATGTGCAATGACTGACCTTGTGCAAACCATTGCGTACATCAAACTGCCCACTGCTGATGCGTACGAGACTTTAGCCATTTCTTCCTTTTCTTTATCCGTCTTAGGTGACTGTTCTCGAGTGAGTTTGAAGTGACCTCCCAACAGCGTACTTCTTGTCTTAGCATCTATGAGACTGAACTTGTTTAAGATCTTCTCAATATACTTCTCTTGAGATAGCTTTAAACTTCCATCAGATCGATCCCTACTGATGCTCATTCCGAGTATTTGCTTCGCTGCGCCCAAGTCCTTCATCTCAAACTCTTCAGACATCTGTCTCTTCAACTTGTTGATTTCTACCATGTTGGATCCTGCAATCAACATGTCATCAACGTATAACAATAATATGATGTAGGATCCATTGAAATGCTTGACATAGCAACAATAATCCATGAAACATCTTGAGTATCCACTCCTCATCATAAAATCGTCAAACTTCAAGTACCACTGTCTTGGTGCTTGTTTCAGACCATACAAACTTTTCTGCAATTTGTAAACTAGGTCTTTACTGCCAGCTCTCTGGAAACCCTCTGGTTGTACCATATAAATATCTTCGTCAAGATCACCATGTAAGCACGCTGTCTTCACATCTAGTTGCTCTAGATGAAGATCCTCTGTAGCCACGATACCTAACACAAACCTAATAATAGTCATCTTGACTACTGGAGAGAATATCTCGTTGTAGTCAATCCCCTTCTTCTGTTGAAAGCCTTTGACTACTAACCTTGTCTTGTACCTCTTGCTACCATCATGTTCTTCCTTGACCCTGAACACCCATTTATTTTGTAGAGTCTTTTTCACAGCTGGTAACTTAGTCAATGACCAAGTCTCATTCTTTTCAAGAGATTTCATCTCTTCATCTATGACTGACTCCCACTTAATCGAATCATCCATTTGAACTGTTTCTGTATAACATTGAGGCTCTCCATTCTCAGTCAACAACAAATAATGTAGTGATGGAGAGAACCGTTCTGGAGGTCTTGAAACTCTGCTCGATCTCCTCACTTTAGCTACTGGGGTAGTCGGTAGTATCTCCTCATTATTTTCTTGTAGTTGACTCTCACTGCTGCCTGTAACATCTTCTATTGTAATATCTTCCAACATTGATTCTTCCTTGTCTTCGGATTCTTTAGTGATATCTTGCGCCACACTCAAGCGATCCTTATACATAGCGCTTTCACAGAATGTGACATCTCTGCTTCTGATAACTTTCATCTTTGACTCATCCCAGAATCTATACCCTATGTCATCAGATCCATAGCCAATGAATGCACACTTCTTTGCTTTTGGATCAAGCTTGTCTCTGTCGGAATCCTTTACTCTCACATAAGAAACACAACTAAAAACTCGCAAATGTTGAAGATTTACCCCTCTTTTCCACGCCATTCTTCTTCAGGAATCTTGAATCCCCAAAGGAACTGAGGGTCCATGATTGATGAGGTATGCTGTTGTGCTCACTGCGTCTGCCCAAAACCTTTTAGGCAATCCTGCTTGAATCCTCATACTTTTGTAGGTCCATACACGTCTGAATGCACCATTTCCAGCTTCTTTGCCTTATGAGGTTTCCCTGATTTTGCAAAGCTAACTCGTTTCTGCTTTCTGAACACACATGGTTCGCAAAAACTAACCTTCACATTCTTCAGTTCTTGAATCTTCCCTTTTGAAGCTAACATCTTCATTCATTTCTCACTCATATGCCCAAGTCGTTGGTGCCATAGTGTTGAAGGATCAGACCCATCAGTAACTGCATTAACCTCTTCCACTGGCATCTCCGCCATGTACAAAGTTCCCCTCTTCCATCCTCGAGCAATAATCAAATTTCCTTTTGATACCTTCCATTTGCCGTTTTTAAAGGTTATACCGTATCCCAAACTGTCCAGATGACTTACAGAGATCAACATTCTCCTTATGGTAGGGATATACCTTACATCTTTTAACGTCCAAATTGTACCCATGGGAGTTTTGAGATTCACATCTCCTATGCCTGTAATTTCTTCCGTCTCATCATTGGCTAAATGAACTATACCTTTTATAGGTCTAAAATTCACTAGCTTATTTTTATAATGGGTAGTATGGAAAGAAGCACCTAAATCCATGATCCATGACTCAACCGGGCTTTCTACACAACAGGTCAAAGCATCATCTTCAAATTCTTCTGTCGCATTCACCGAGTTGTTCTCCTTTCTTTCCTTCTTTGGGTTCGGGCATTGACTCTTGAAGTGGCCAGTTTGTTGACAATTATAGCAAGTCACGTCTGCTCTGCTTTTAGATTGTCCTCTCCTTCTGGACTTTGATCTGCCCCGCCCTTTGTTCTTCCCCCTTTCAGAGTTCCTACCTCTTCCGTCCACGTTCAACACGGAGCCTGACGATTCTCCAGAATTCCTTCTACGAATATCTTCCCCGAGAATCAAGTCTCTTATCCCCTCGAACGACAGCTTAGTAGATCCAGACGAACTACTAACTGCTGTGACGGTTCCTGACCAACTATCAGGTAACGAAGACAGCAACAATAAGGCTTGTACCTCATCATCGAATTTAATATCCATTGACACTAATCTGGATAGTATCGTATTAAATTCGTTCACATGATCGGTAACATTAGCACCTTCCCTCATCTTCGTATTAACTAATAGACGAATCAAATATACCTTGTTTGATGCAGACGGCTTTTCGTACATATTTGATAGCGCTTTTATTAGTCCATAGGTAGTTGTCTCCTTCATTACGTTGTAGGCAACGTTCCTTGTCAATGTCAACCTCACCGCACCAAGTGTTTGTCGATCTAGCAACTGCCAATCAGCCGAACTTAGCTTCTCTGGTTTGGTCTCTGACAATGGTTCATGTAGCTTCTTCTGGTACAGATAATACTCAATCTGCATCTTCCAGAATCCAAAATCTTTCCCATCGAACTTGTCGATTCGAACTTTCCCATCTTCTGCCATTGCTCCCACTTGCCACGAACCGGGCTCTGATACCGGTTGTTGGGGTATAACAACGTGTAACAATATTCAAGCAAGAGGAAACCAAGAGAAAATAAGCAATCACACAAGAACACAAGAATTTACGTGGTTCGACAATTTGCCTACGTCCACGGTCTCACTACTCTTTTCTTATTGCGCTCACAATGAATGAATGATTTGGGTTTACAAGTACATGGTATTTATAGGAGAAGACAATGGGTAAATAAGGTAGGAATTAGGTTTTCTAATCCTAATAGAAAATCTCCTCTAATTGCCTACTCAAGCGTCTTACCTAAATCAATTAGGAAGACTAGACCTTTCCTAAATAAAATAGGAAGTCTCCACACAACGCTAACAGGAGGGATTGAGTTGTAAGCTTCAAGGTCCCAACACAACCACCAATTGTGTCCTAGAGGCACCGGACAGACTTAAAAAGAAGAGGATGAATGAAAGAAGAAACTCATACAATAATTACAGGGACACAAGATAACAAGTATGTAGCCACTGCAAAGAATACGACCACAATAAGAGGACTTGTCCTCTGTTGTGGCCAGTTGATGCTTGGCAGAGTGCATGGAGAAAAACAAGCTGTATATGAGGAGAAAAAGGGCTGATAGTGCTGCTTCAACCACTGCTGCAAGTCCAGTGGGAAGAGGAATGCCCCAGAACCTCATATTCCATATACTAGGCCACGACCAGAGCGTGCTGAATGAAGCATAGAGGTATGACCCAACTCTAACATGATGCTGTTGAGGTGCTTTACTTGATTGTGCTTTTTCCCTTATTATTTTACAGTTAATATTCCTTTGATTGACGTTACTTCTGTTATACCGCAGGCTACTACAACCGATGATGGAGTAGGTATTGCCCAACATGAACTGAATGTTGTCCGAGAAACTCATCACGTAAATTTACAATTTCATTGTGTTGTTAGGTTTCATGTTTAATTTATAATTTCTCATCAAGATATATTAACATTTCATAGTTCATTTGTTCGTGTGGCCTCCAATAGAAAGGTACCGAGCTTCTAGGTTTAAGGACCATATTTATGTCCGTCACTGTTGACTTACATGCTAAACTGATGATAGGTTGATGATATGTTTTGTTCTGATTACATTGGTATTATAGACTTTTATATTCGTGATTCAAACTGATATTAGGTTCTAATTTATTTGGAGTTTACATACTGTGACACAAACTCAATAATTGACAACTTATTTGCTCATGTAGTTTATGGATTAATTTGTGAACTTAATGAGTTTTTGAAGCTTTTGATTTGAATTTCTAAATGTATGAGTGTTGAATGATACATTTTCATTAGAATTTGAATTTATGTGTTGTGTTTCAGAATGATGAATGTATAGGTTATATTGTTGAGGATGACATGTTGATTTATGATAACACTCCTCATTTTACAAAAGATTTATGAAAAACTCATAATACAATCAATAAATTATGGGAACTTTATAATGCGTTTTTCATCTATGGGCGATACATATGTTTCTTCATCTCAACGGAGACAAAACCCCATTATGAGTGCTCTTCGTATCCGTCAGCTGTAGATTATCTCTACAGGATGCATGCATCCAGATTCTTATCACCCTTACTAACCCTGTTATTTCCTAAAATAGACCTTTTTCTGTCGGAATCTTATAATGAACCTTTTAGTAAACACTATAGGGTTATACAACGTACTTTTTCAATGTGGGATATACGCCGCGTTGTCTTTGTCAAGCTCAAGTCTCTCGTTGAGAATTTTTTTACCAAGACAATCAATATTATATTTATTGACAATGACGGTGAAAATGACGCTTTAAACCCTTTTCTTAGTGATAATGGAATTACTCGTCATCCGTCCCCTCCTTAGAGTATCGTTATCGTCGTGTAGTTGAGATCGGTCTCTCTCTACTCTATCACTCGGGCCTACCATTGGATCATTGGCCTCACGATTTGTCTACCTCGTAAACCATCTTCCCACCTATGTCCTTCAGAATGACACTCCTTATTTTTGTCTCACAAAGAATCATCATTACGAGAAATTTAAGCCTATACTAACCATAAAATTCCTCCGAGCTTTCCTATGCAGGAAGCGTCTTTATTCCTCATGTTATATTCGTTTCGTATCACGCATTTGACAAGGTTCATGCCCCTAATACGCTTTACATTGCCTTTCAATTTGCATCATCCGACACACGATCCATCCCACCATTGATTAGCCCCTATTTCCTGGACTCCTATTCATCTACAAATGGTCACCTCTCACATCCCTCATGACCCTCTCCCTCAATTTGAACCCGATCTTGAGATATTTTTAACGATAGATGTGAAAATAATGACTTAATGAATGGTCAAAGTTAATAATTAAAAAAATAATGAAAATCTGAAAATATGAAGGCTAATGAAAGGTATTTTTTACAATTAACCAATTTCATATTTTTAACAGGTTTTTGAAGATAAACCAATAAGCCATCCAGCTTCATGAATAAAAAAAATATGAGGTACTACAAAGCATCAAAAACCGAGTAAGCCATGGCTTTCTCCTTCCCCAACTTTTGCCACGAGCTCCTATCCTTATACGAAGAATACGGTAGGATTGTTACAGTTTCTCATGGAAAGAGGATTGGGAAGGGTTCATGTACTTTAGTTCAGAAGGGACGAAATAGCATGTTTGTCAGTCTGAGCAGATCTGACTTTTGGTTCGTAAGCAGCTAACAAACTCTAGTCCTAGATTCATCCGCCTCCGCTTCTTCGGCAAAATCTCTCTCAGACCTCGATCTCGAAACCTCTTTGATTGGTTGATTTTATCAACGTTTGGTTCAGATCTCGATCAAGGATAAAACTTGATTTTTTTCTATCACATATTTGTTGTTTCTCATCTCTTATGTTCCGGGTTTGTGTTAGAACTATAAATTTATTTGAGTTGGAATGATAACCATGTATCATGATTCATATGTTTGGTTCAGATCTCGATCTAGGATAAAATTTGATTTTTTTTCTCTATCTCATCTGTTGTTCATGTTACTTTAATGTTAACCATGTATCATGATTCATATGTTGATTTGCTGATTCATTGATTCTTGTTCAGTCTGTTTATTAACTAAGCAGTCTTGGTGCCAAAAAAAAAAACTAAGCAGTCCATGTGATTTTGCCTGTATTCGGCGATACCGATTAGGGCAGATTTAGGGTCGGATGCATCGTCGATCAGGGCAGATTTAGAAGACTGAGGGAGGAGAGGGAGAGGAAAAAGAATTGACGTCGACAAATTCGTACTCTAGAGAAAATTCCACCTCAATACCTTAAATATTTCATATTTCATTTAGAGTACCCTAAATCTTTTTTGTGTCATCTCAGTACCCTAAATCTTTCATATTTCATTTAGAGTACCCTAAATCTTTTTTGTGTCACCTCAATACCTTAAATTTTTATTAATTCCAGTACCCTAAACTTTCATTAATTTCATTTTAGTACTCATCGTTAATTTTACCATAATTTTGGTTGTTGGTGAGAGGTAGTATGGTCATTTTACCTGTTTTGGGTGGAAAATCATATGTAAAGTTAACGGTGAGTACTAAAATGGAATTAATGAAAGTTTAGGGTACCGAGGTGACACAAAAAAGATTTAGGGTACTCTAAATGAATTAATGAAAGTTTAGGGTACTGAGGTGACACAAAAAAGATTTAGGGTACTCTAAATGAAATATGAAACATTTAGGGTACTGAGGTGGAATTATCCCAATAAAATACAAAATTTAAAAAGTACATATCTAATTTTTTTTACATGATTAGGCATCCCTATTAATGTGGTCGATTTGTTTCTGAAATTTTCGAATTTGAGTCATCCATACCTGCAGCATTCCCAAATGATGCTCCTTCTGTTTCAGAGTAAAATCGGATGTGTCTGTAACCTTCATATCTTTAACTTCCTGCATATAATCAACTTTCTGGTCAAGAGCCACGGTAAGTTTCGCCTTCTCACACCTCCTCTGATCCATTTGGACGAGATACGATGCTCTGTCCGCCAAACTCTTCCCCTTCCTCTTCGCGGCCTTATTGCCAATTGGACATTCTCGTGGAGGCGGCATGAGAGGCTCATTTCCTTTTCAGTTGGCGTTATTATTAATTCTTTTTATGTTATATGGGCTTGTTTTATGTTTTGGGTTTTTATGTGTGTTTGAATTTCCCTTTGGTTGTGTGATGGTCAGATGAGATCTTAATTAGTTTTGTGTCTGTGAAGATTAA
Source organism: Erodium maritimum (assembly GCA_963921825.1). Classification (NCBI taxonomy): domain Eukaryota; kingdom Viridiplantae; phylum Streptophyta; class Magnoliopsida; order Geraniales; family Geraniaceae; genus Erodium; species Erodium maritimum. Next base: position 11,111,726 of record OY997588.1, on the reverse strand, counting down.
GCAGACTATTTCTACGGATCCAAGAGCGTCGGGTACTCTGAGGGGGACTCAGACTATATTATGGAGCTCAGGACTTCGGTCCTCTTGTTTATTATGTCTTAAGTTTTTGTTAAGGACATTTAGATTTTATCTCCATTTTGATATATTATTTTTTATGGATATGTACTCTTAAATCCGTTACTGTTAAACAATGTTTGGTACAACTTAATATGTTTTTCCTTTCATGTGTATTGAGTGATTTTTATAAATATTAAAAAGAATGACAAAAATTCGGGGTAGGTTCGAGGATTCGGGGAATCCCCGATGGGATCGGGGATTAATTGGGTCGGGCGCAATCGAGTCGGGACTGAAGCGGGGCAGAAGCAGGGACGGGGTGGGTTTGGGGAACAGGGATTGTGAGTGGGGCGAGGTCGGGGATCATGATCCTCTCCCCGTTGCCATCCCTAGTCTCGTTCCATCGTCGGATTGACGAGAAACACGAGACCTTCCTCTGCCCCTTCTACAGCTCCTCCGGTCTCCGGGGACTTTGAGCGGGGAGGGAAGGCCTTGACGCGTGGCACACTGGCACTGATACCTTCGACGCGGTCTCATGGCGATCTCATGAACAAAAGGGGGAGAAGATGTTCCGGCGCCGCCATGGAATCGCAAAGGCCCTGGTAAGGAGAGGTTCTGCGCTGTCTCCGTCTTCAAGTCGGATTACGAATGTATATACTCTTCAAGACTGATAACATGTGGGATCTGTAAACAAGATGAAGTGGGTGTTTCCGTTTTTCAGTTTCGGGGGCTGAAGGAGAAGACATTCCTAGTTCGCCCTTTTATTTTTCTAATAGTATTTTAATTGCATACCTTAACCATAAAATATCCCTACAGAAGCCAAATATATACGAAATTGATGTCAAAAGCTCACGTTACATAATTGGCTGTTTGAGGGGTAATTGGTAGTTATTTAATACCACACAATAAAAAAAACTCATGTTATATGATTGGTAGTTTGCATGGTAATTGAAGTTAGCGTGGTAATTGGGAAGTGGGTGTTTTTTTTAGAATAACGATGAGATATTATAAATAATAAATGTTTATAATCATAGAAATCGATAAAAGACCTAAAAAAAATGTAAAAGAAATCCCAACAGTAGAGGACATCAACAAGAAAGTAAAGAGCTCAATGCACTGATCGCCTCCCTAAAATGTCTGGAAGGGGATACTGCGGTAGCGTCTGACGACACCGATACAACGAATCAAAACTAGAAGCTAGGGTAGAGCTGACACATTGTCGGAGAAAAAATATGGTGGACTGAATCCTCCCCCGAGTTGTCAGCGTGTGTCGTCCTCCTTGGGCTGATAATGATAGGGCTCCAAAACGCGGGATTGCTGACCTCCGAGCAGGTAGGGAATTACCTTTCCAGTTCTTGGTGGAACCTCTGCCACCTTACGTCCAATAGGGCGGTGATACTGGTTGACCCTCCACTGAACCACTTCATGCTCATTTTCGGAGACGAGAGTGCTTATAGCTCCCCGCCGTTGCATGTGAAACTTACCCTGAGCGAATAAAACCTGGATCTTCTTGAATTCGCTCTAGAGTCTGGCCCATCAAGTCTTGTTGGGCCGAGACAGGCCCATGGAACAATCTGAGCCCATTAAGACCATACCTAAAACCAACCCCACAAGCCTTATGGGTCTGGGTTGGCCGGGTCGGATCATCCGGCCGAGCGGGTTTTCTAACTGGGTCTTGGACCCTACCCGGGTTCTCATTCACCCGCCACGAGCGTCTGATCACCTCCTCACCTGTCGGAAACATCACGAGAAGTCTCGCCGCCTCTGTTCTATGCTCATCGAAGGCCGATTCTGGTTTCATCCATATTCTAGTTGCATCAACAAGGGGTCGTAGTTCCTGCAGACCAACCAACAGCTCGCCGGTACCGGAGTTGCCTAAAAGGAGTCAACTTCTGGGTGACTTTTGTAAAGCCCGGCTAAATTTAAAAGAAGCAAAATATTAGATTTTATTGAGTTTTAACGTCGGAGCTGAAAGCGGATCAAAAGAATTGGATCGAGTGCGAAAAAAAAAAGGGAAAGGGGGGAGGTTTAGGCCTGGGCCAGCCAGACCATTTTAGGGCCGGACCAGACCAGGCCCTGAGCACACACGTAGGCCCAACACCAGCCAGGCCCAACCTCTCACACCTTAACCTTAGTTGGAACGCATCAGATCATTATTTGCGGGCACGAGTCCCAAGGCGCCGCGTCCTTCTCCCTCACGAGCTCGAGCTCGTCCCTTCCCTCTCTCTGGACCCGCGTCCTTCTTCGACGAAACCTCGCCGGCGATGCCTTCCCAGGTTTCATCCCGAGACACCACAACTTCGCCGGAGCATCAGCTCCACACCACCTTACCAGAAACCACCCCAAGCCCCTCGTCCCCGCTTGTTCTCCCTCGGAGCCGTCCACCCGAACTCGTCGTGCCTTCAACGAACAAGCCCGTACCCGCGAGCCTCTCCTACCCTCGATCTGCTCTCCCCATCTCATGTTCTCTGGAAATCGAGCGAGCATGAACTCGTCTCGCGCTGCTTCTGCCAGAGAAAGTTCGCCGGAGTTCGTGCACGCTTCGCACGCCGGCAACCTCCTCACGGCAACAGATCGGGACTAAGGACTTCAGAAATCTCGCCATCGACTCCCCCGCGACACTCCGAGCACCCTGCCGCCTTTCCCCGTCGGAAAGAACCACCCTCAACCACCGCCGCCCCTCTGAGCTCGCCATCGCCGCCGGCAAGAGCAACCCTAGCTCACCCGTACTCGAACGGACCAAAGCAGGTCGGGCATGAGCCTTGTGGTTGGGCCTCGGACCTCCTTGGTTGGGCTTGGACTGGCAGAGCTTGGACCAGGCCCAGGTCTAAGGCCCGGGTCAGGAACCGGGTCTGGACCGGGCTCTGGTTCGGGTTTGGGTCGGATCCGGGTCGAATCCGGATCGGATCCGGGTCAACCCAGTTTCAAAGAAAATTGTTTAAAAATCAGTTTTAATCAATTGACTTAATCAATTCAATGTGAGAATTTAAAGGACAATTTTGGATAAATCAGTGGACTTTGGACCTTTATTGGTATTGATTGGACTTTTTGTGTGTCAAACTTAGACGGGACTTCGCTCGAGGACAAGGACAATGAGAGTTGAGTATTGGCAGATCCTGCGGGATGTTCATTGGTTATTGGGCCTGCGGGTAATCGGTTATGGGACCCTGCGGGGCATTGGTTATTGGACCTGCGGGCAATTGGACAGTTTACCCTGCGGGGAAAGGATTACTTATGGTTTCACCCCAAGGAACTGCATCCCAGTGGGTGCACTACTTGGTCCCCTATGACATATGGTCCTTTGGAGGCATTTCTGGGAATCCCGATGATAAGCGCCCAATTGGGATTGTTTCCGGTGCCCCGACGCATGTGCTTCCTCTGGACCGAGGGAAAATCTGATATGATATGGATACTCTGGTGGATCGGAATATGGGAACCGAGGTGATCCCAGAATCTATCCATGGATCGGAGGCTTGAGAAAGCAAGTGGTTGGCAAGATTGATTACTCCCATTTTACTCTTATTGATCCGTTAAAGTATTTATTATGAACTTCTTTTAAGTTACTGTTATCTTGGGAAAAAGCGATACTATTTCATTATCTGGATTCTATAACATTTCATTGATTTATAGAATTTACTCGTTTTCGTTGTGTCGACTTTTCTATGTTAGTATAATGTTATCTGTTTATTCTCTGAGAGCTCATCGTTATCCTCGAGAATGCGTTGTTGTTATCGCTGCTTCTTATTCGTTTATTATACTTTTTGGTCTAAGGGTTTTAAATACTTTTGTGACATCGATTTAAAACAGATTTAATATTAAACTCAGAGACTAAGGTTATTTACGATTTTCCCTACTGAGCGTAAGCTCATCCCTATTTGTTTACTTATTGTGTGTACATGTGTGCTTGGGATCTGGGAAATTCGAGGCTCGGGAGCTTCCGGATGTCCTGAGAGTTGTAATAGAGATGTGTTGGTCCTCACTGTTGAACTTTATTTACCTTTTGTCACTTATCAAGTTTTGACACTATATTTGAAGTTTAGATTGAATTATTGCGGGATACTTTGGATTCGTTTTCAGCTTTAAAAGAATTTGTTTCAAGTGTACTACTTTTACCTCGTTTGTTTCTGGTCACGTCTCGAGTCTGGCCAAAACCGGATTCGGGGCGTGACAATTTGGTAACAGATCCTGGTTTCATTTGAAACAGGTTGTAATTTTCGAACTTGTTTTCAAAACCTTGGACCAACGTCAGTTAGGTGGGTAGAGTTAGGAGGTCTAAGTCGTGTACTCAGTGATGCAAGTTAAAGACTTTGATGCATAGAGTGAGAATGACTCGAGTCTTACTGTTTCCAATGGTCGTTTAAATCTAAACCTTTTGTTTACAATGCTTACATCGCTTGAGTGGTATCCTTACCCTATGGGCTGTAATGTACAGTGATCGGGGAAACCGAATGGTTGAGATCAGTATTGGGTTAACGAGCAATGGTGGAAACGTATTGTATGTTGTTGAGTAAATTATCGGTTAAGTGTGTTACTACCGTGCTGATCGGTTCATGTTTGTTAAAGTGGAAGAGTCATTTGATTGAGGTATTGATGAGGTTAGGGATCGGATTCGTTGGAGTGTTACTGTCGGAGTGATGAATGACCGAGGGTGAACTTATGGAAGGATTGGACTGTTGAGTTTTTGGGATTGTTTGAGTATTGACTCGGTTATGAGGTTGAGAATCGTTTAAGGAATCAAGGTTGAAAAGATGGTCTAATGGGGATAACTTTGGAGAAGAGAATGGAACCCGAGTGTTGTTGCACCCTCTTTGACTGTGTGTATAATTTGAAGAGTATGAGAACTCTGTGTATTGATTGTGGTGTGTACCTTGTGTATTGATTGTGTGGTGTACTTTGTGAAGCGTGAGAAATCTAGGCGTTGATTGTCTTGTGAAAATTAATTGGTAATTGTCAACTTGTTTAAGAGCCCACCGTTATTTAAGAATTGAAGTTGAAATTAATTTTGAGTCGAAATCGACAGTGGGTCTGAAATTGACTTTGAGCTTGAAGCTGAAGCTTAACTTAAGTTTGAAATTAAATTGGAAAGTATGTCGAGATAGAGATGGGGGTTGAGTTAAGATCGGGTTAGATCGGATGAACGAGCGATGCTCGGGTTGGTTATAACACGTTGATTAAATAATTATTGGAGGAATTGCCGCTTATGACGGCCGTTATTTGTTTAGTAAAACCTGAAGAGTTAATTTGACCGGGTAATATTGAGTTAATTGCTGAGACCCGCAAGGTTATTTATGGTGTTCAAGTTGTTGTATATTTGAGATGTTTTGTGTGCACCTTCGGGTAGGACTCTGTGTACAGGTTGTTATAAAATGTCCCGCTTAAGCGGATGGTTAGAGGAAAATACAAACGGGTCATGCCGAATTTTCGGTAGAAACTGAAGTGTTTGCACTATCACGGGCTGACTCAGGGGCACCACTATAGTCGAGCGTGATAGAGGGATGTCAAGTGGTTACAACGAGATCCGGGGACGCCTGAATCAAGTTGTAACGATGTGAGATCGACATGAATGTTATAAGAGAAAAGTAAGGAATTGAGGCTATGGAAAAGAGTTAAGGACATAAATTGTGAAATTTATTGTGTTGCGATTTTAGACCCTAGAGTTGGGAAGAGACCCAATCGAGGGGCATGCTTGATGCTTTGCGAACTGTGTGAATTGTTTGAGATTGTTCCTCCTATGGGGGTTGATTGATTTGGTTGAACACCGTTGATTGCTGTTGTGGGACGCACTAAGTTGCGGCCTTTTATGTCTATATATAAAGTATTATATATTTATCTTTGGAGCCAAGTGCGGTTGGTCATTTTATGATCTTTGTAGGACACACGTGAACGTCCTTGAGTCTTAATCGAACCGGTTGTTCTAAACAAGACTCCGTACTAGCGATCCAAGCGGGATCCCTTTTAAGACACTTGAGAACGTCCCTTTAGGATAATTTGAACCACTTGAGTTAATTTGAGTTATGAGTACTTACGTTTAAATGCAACGAGTACACAAGAGGTTCCGTGTTTACGGTCCGAGAGGGACCAGGAGCCGCCCAGCTGTGGGACAGAGCCAGACACCAGCTGTTGAGCAGGCAAGGGCAGCGAGTGCCCATGTTACTACTCCTTTAGAGCACCAGAGTTTGAGCGTGGACCGTCAGGGTTACCAGTTAGGGTTCCTCCAGTCGCAGAGTTGACTCAGGCGACCCCCCATGAATGAGGTGGTTCGCACAGTACCAGCAGCGCCCAACACTAACCAGGAGACTGCAGTACCGGCACCAGAGTCTGTGCCCACGACCGACGCCGTCACTATCGAGAGGCCAGGTCAGATGCACAGCAACACGCCCAGGCTCTCAAAAATCTTCGTAGACTGAGAACGCCAATCAATCCCGTGAGTTCAGACCCCGAGGCAGCTGTGGTATGGTTGGAACGGATTACCCGCAACTTTGTTACATCGAGAGTATTCGGATGATCATCAGAGAATGTTTTCGCGACCGTTCAGCTTGAGAGAGAAGCATGATACTGGTGGCAGCATGTGCAGATCAGGGTTGGAGGTGACTTTTAGCTGTTCATTAGATTGTTCATGGAACAATATCCTCCCCTCGATCCGTTCGAGAGGACCAACACCAGCAGTTGTGGATGTGCAGTAGAGAGGGATGACCGTCCCTAAGTATGAGGCGAGGTTTACGTTCCTGTACCGCCTCGCGCCGATATGGTGCAAACCGAGGAGAGCCGCCATAGGCGTTCGAGATAGAACTCACCCCGTCTGTCGCGGATCAAGTTGTTACCTTCAGAATGAGGATTTTCTGTACTAGTGGATCATGCACTAGCCGTTGAGAAGCATCTTCAGGGGACCGCCAGAGCGCGGAAGAACAGGTCGAGGTCGAGTGGCTTCCTAAGGCAGTCAGGGGTTCACAATACTACGAGGCAGATGACCTCAGGATTATTTCAACCAACGGACCCAGTCCGATGGGACACGACGGGTTGGGGCAGCAGCGTCGGTTGGACCTGCCCCGCTGGCACAGTTTTGGCCTTCGTGCAAACAGTTTGGACATCTGGGCCGGAACTGCCCATGAAATGTTATATTCACAAATCGTCCTGCAGGTCGGCCTACGAGAGCCGATAAGAGGACACGCTATCACACCAGCAGAGTCTTCCACCACCACCAAGAGGAGGACTTCTGATTCAGCAGGGCCGAGCATACGCGATTGTCGGGCCCCGAGCTAAGGGACTTGATACCGATCTTGAGATCGCTTAGAGTGCCCGTTTATGATCTACATTGTGGATTGTGTTTGCTAACACTTGAGCTTTACACTTGGTCGTATTGTTTTCGTAGTTATTTTCTGTTGGGTAGAAATTAAAACTGGTAAACCCTACCCGTATCTTAACACACCGACTGGAGGTGTGGTGGTGCCGATTAATGTCAGTTTGAGTTTGAAAGAGGAGTAACAGACCTTGTCGTACTGAAACTTCTTTTCTCGTCGAGAGTACTGATCGAGTTTTAAGAACCAACGGGTGAAACAACAGACGTTCATCGTTTATCATCAGCAGCGAATGCTGAGTAGTGGAAGGTTGCAGCCTTGACCAGTAAGCGGTCCGACCGGTCACCGGAGATGACCGAGCAACGATAAGATCAGAGTAGCGCAACGAAAGCGTGGTGGGCCCATAGCCCACAGGAGTAGTAATCTCCAGCTTCTTCTACCTCCGCTAGAAGGTTTAGGTCATAAGATTAGAAACCTTCAAGGCGATTTTGTTTCAAAATCCCGTTTAACAAGCGAAAAGTTGCACAAGTATGTGCCGTATTTAAGAGATTGGATTAGAATGTGCACCATACGTTCGTCCTGGAGGGGCTAAACGGTTAGCCACCAGTTCACGCGGGACAGGCAAGTAACATCGAGAGTTATTCTGACGACTTTCCCAGCGGAGAAGAGTACGGAAAACGAGAACCGGGTACCAAGGTGTACCTTGTCAGCAAGAGAAAAACGAACGTCAAACGTCCCGCGAGGACTAAGCATAATCATAAGGTTACTCCATAGAAGTGAGAGCACCTCACGTTGAGACCCAGCAACAGATAGCTGAGGGCGACTACCACAAGCTTCTAGGCCAGTAACAAGATGGCACCGAACGAAGCGTTGTGTAGTAGGTCGGATTTTGTACCATGCATGGGCACAGGTAAGGTTAAGAGTTAATCGTTATTGATCTTGAATTGTTTGAGGAACGATGGAAGGAACCACGCTAGTTTCTGAACCGTTCAAATTATCGAGACCTAGTGCATGATGATTACTCCTTATGGGGTGACTTGGTTGGACTTGACTATAAGTTGTCTTGATCAACAACTCGTGAACGAGTGTCGGCACTATAAGGATTACCACCGATCGGGATAAACTTTATTGATAATGAAGGACGCTAGTTTCGGCTAGAGTGACAACACGAGGTTCCACCGTTCTTGTTATTGTGCGTCGTTCGTCCGACAAGATGTTGGAAGAGTTGGTGGCTATACGGAACCGTGCAGCGGGTTTGAGAACCGTGGTCTCGCAGATACAATGACTTATACGAAGCGACTTGTAAGATGGTTTTGTCAGAAGTGTGAGCGGGTATCGACGGTAAAAAGATTATAGCAAGTTGGTTAACTTTCGTGATACTAGATGAATGGTCGAATCATTAGCGGATCGAGAGTCTTGAAAGGATTTACCAGGTGTGACCTGTCGATAAGATTGGGCAAGTGTGCCGCACTTTGGATAACGTGAACTTCTAATGGTAGTGCGTTTTGAGGCGTGCCGACTTCCGACTAGATGTCGGTGCATTGTTTTATTCACTTGTTTGAGGTACGCCTACCTTTCCACGAGATGTGATGAACGAACGATTGGTCCTGATCCTACAGTGTTGGTGAGATCTTTTGTTTTGTTGAGTGGAGTGCTTTTTATTTCCTTGTAATTTTTTTGTGGTTGGCCCTGACTTGTTAGTACTTGAGTTCCGTTGGGTTGAGCCCGTACGATCAGTAAGGAGAAATTGGTTGAGTTACGTTAGGTGTGGTTTCGACTTGGTTTGACTGTAAAGGGTTCCAGCAGGATACCTTTGACAACGGAATTTCGGGTGACGTTTGAGTAACTAGCGTGATCTAGTGAAGCACGATTAAGTGATTGTGCGTAAATTCGGAAATGGTTAAAGGACGTGCAGAGCCGACAAAAGAATCATGCAGTTAGAAGGCGTAGACCTCTGGAGTTTACAGTCGGTGAGCGTGTATTTCTGAAAGTGAGCCTAAGAAGGACTTTTAGCGATTCGACCGCGTCGGAGGCAAGATTGGCCCCGCAGCTTATCGAACGTTTTGAGATCTTCAGGCAGGACTAGAGCCGTTGTCTAGCAGCTTCCGCATGTTCCCAAACCGCGGGAGTACACCGAGGATCCCTCACTTATGTGTTTTGAGCGGACTTTCCCTGAGGAAGGGTCAAGAGGAGCGCGCTCGTTTTAAATTTCGAGGACGAAATTCTTTTAAGGGGGGTAGACTGTAAAGCCCGGCTAAATTTAAAAGAAGCAAAATATTAGATTTTATTGAGTTTTAACGTCGGAGCTGAAAGCGGATCAAAAGAATTGGATCGAGTGCGAAAAAAAAAAGGGAAAGGGGGGAGGTTTAGGCCTGGGCCAGCCAGACCATTTTAGGGCCGGACCAGACCAGGCCCTGAGCACACACGTAGGCCCAACCTCTCACACCTTAACCTTAGTTGGAACGCATCAGATCATTATTTGCGGGCACGAGTCCCAAGGCGCCGCGTCCTTCTCCCTCACGAGCTCGAGCTCGTCCCTTCCCTCTCTCTGGACCCGTGTCCTTCTTCGACGAAACCTCGCCGGCGATGCCTTCCCAGGTTTCATCCCGAGACACCACAACTTCGCCGGAGCATCAGCTCCACACCACCTTACCAGAAACCACCCCAAGCCCCTCGTCCCCGCTTGTTCTCCCTCGGAGCCGTCCACCCGAACTCGTCGTGCCTTCAACGAACAAGCCCGTACCCGCGAGCCTCTCCTACCCTCGATCTGCTCTCCCCATCTCATGTTCTCTGGAAATCGAGCGAGCATGAACTCGTCTCGCGCTGCTTCTGCCAGAGAAAGTTCGCCGGAGTTCGTGCACGCTTCGCACGCCGGCAACCTCCTCACGGCAACAGATCGGGACTAAGGACTTCAGAAATCTCGCCATCGACTCCCCCGCGACACTCCGAGCACCCTGCCGCCTTTCCCCGTCGGAAAGAACCACCCTCAACCACCGCCGCCCCTCTGAGCTCGCCATCGCCGCCGGCAAGAGCAACCCTAGCTCACCCGTACTCGAACGGACCAAAGCAGGTCGGGCATGAGCCTTGTGGTTGGGCCTCGGACCTCCTTGGTTGGGCTTGGACTGACAGAGCTTGGACCAGGCCCAGGTCTAAGGCCCGGGTCAGGAACCGGGTCTGGACCGGGCTCTGGTTCGGGTTTGGGTCGGATCCGGGTCGAATCCGGATCGGATCCGGGTCAACCCAGTTTCAAAGAAAATTGTTTAAAAATCAGTTTTAATCAATTGACTTAATCAATTCAATGTGAGAATTTAAAGGACAATTTTGGATAAATCAGTGGACTTTGGACCTTTATTGGTATTGATTGGACTTTTTGTGTGTCAAACTTAGACGGGACTTCGCTCGAGGACAAGGGCCTAGACCCGAGCTAGAAGAACGAAGGCCAATCCGGGACCCGTGTGAAGAACGGAGGAAAGGCCACTTGAGTTTTCATCAGAGTTTTATTAGAGGAAGACAACAAGGTAGGGAAGGTCTTAATTTCTTAATTAACGCTTAGTATGCATGATTAGGATAATAAAATCGGAAAGGTCCTAGAATTTTCTATAGGATGTGAATAACTAGAATAATCGTATTTCAATTACTAATAAATGAGGAGTCTAGTATGCATGTTTAGGACGACGACAATTAGTGAAGTGTGCTTTCAATACTTGAGAACTCGATTTACTGGTAGAGAGGCTGTGAAGAGCTCTCGGATTAGTTGTGTGCTAGGATCACATGCTTGATTGAGAGTTATTAGGTTAACTTAAGAGTCTAATGAAACTAGATTAGCTTCTCTTATCGAATGACTATTTGTTCGTTCACATGATGATTGATTGGTTGAATGCATGCTTGGTTGATCGAGTGTTGATGTTGATATAATTGTTGGTTGAATGGATGATTGAGTATGACTGGTTGTGCCAAAGGGGTGCAATCAGGTGATCGATGTACCGATGGTTGGTGACAGGTAAGTGTACGGTAAGTATGAAATGGTGTTAGTTGTCTTGGTTGTGATGAAGGTGTGTTCCGATGTGTGTTGCTTGACAGATGAATGAAATGCTTGTTCCTTTATTCTTATTCTTGAATGTATGTTCGTTTATTGGTTTGTATGTTCGTTTGCTTGGTTTGGTACTACACCGGGGGGGGGTGGGGGGGGGGGGTAATCCGGTGCCGATGAGGTGGTTGGAGTTGAACAGATACAGTGAGTTAATGACTGAGTTTAGAGCCTGAGGGTATTGGTTACTGGATATTATAAGAGTTGAGTATTGGCAGATCCTGCGGGATATTAATTGGTTACTGGATATTATGAGAGTTGAGTATTGGCAGATCCTGCGGGATGTTCATTGGTTATTGGGCCTGCGGGTAATCGGTTATGGGACCCTGCGGGGCATTGGTTATTGGACCTGCGGGCAATTGGACAGTTTACCCTGCGGGGAAAGGATTACTTATGGTTTCACCCCAAGGAACTGCATCCCAGTGGGTGCACTACTTGGTCCCCTATGACATATGGTCCTTTGGAGGCATTTCTGGGAATCCCGATGATAAGCGCCCAATTGGGATTGTTTCCGGTGCCCCGACGCATGTGCTTCCTCTGGACCGAGGGAAAATCTGATATGATATGGATACTCTGGTGGATCGGAATATGGGAACCGAGGTGATCCCAGAATCTATCCATGGATCGGAGGCTTGAGAAAGCAAGTGGTTGGCAAGATTGATTACTCCCATTTTACTCTTATTGATCCGTTAAAGTATTTATTATGAACTTCTTTTAAGTTACTGTTATCTTGGGAAAAAGCGATACTATTTCATTATCTGGATTCTATAACATTTCATTGATTTATAGAATTTACTCGTTTTCGTTGTGTCGACTTTTCTATGTTAGTATAATGTTATCTGTTTATTCTCTGAGAGCTCATCATTATCCTCGAGAATGCGTTGTTGTTATCGCTGCTTCTTATTCGTTTATTATACTTTTTGGTCTAAGGGTTTTAAATACTTTTGTGACATCGATTTAAAGCAGATTTAATATTAAACTCAGAGACTAAGGTTATTTACGATTTTCCCTACTGAGCGTAAGCTCATCCCTATTTGTTTACTTATTGTGTGTACATTGGGATATGGGAAATTCGAGGCTCGGGAGCTTCCGGATGTCCTGAGAGTTGTAATAGAGATGTGTTGGTCCTCACTGTTGAACTTTATTTACCTTTTGTCACTTATCAAGTTTTGACACTATATTTGAAGTTTAGATTGAATTATTGCGGGATACTTTGGATTCGTTTTCAGCTTTAAAAGAATTTGTTTCAAGTGTACTACTTTTACCTCGTTTGTTTCTGGTCACGTCTCGAGTTTGGCCAAAACCGGATTTGGGGCGTGACTACTTTGGTTCCCCGACCGGGATGAGGACGACCGGAATCTGGGCTACCTATATTACGAATCAATCAGGTTCTCCTTGTTCGCAACCGATATACATGCTCAATTTTATTTACCCCTACCATCCCATATGCTGGATTTGGGTGTTCATTTTTGTGATTGTAGTGAAAATTTTAGTGGATTTTCTTGGGAAAGTATTGATTTTATTCGGACATGGCCGAACTTCGTGTGGCATGAACTTCTCGAACGATGTGAGGTCGGCCGGGGCTTGGGCTCCCCGAACACCCTATAAACCAACCTGTCATGCGCATCCGTGCACGAGTCTCTCGGGCTCTCGCTTTTTACAGTCAGATTTCCCAAAGTCGGATGTTTATGTCCTCCCTCGCCCGTCTTCTCTTATCGTGCCCTTGAACTACTCTGCCAACATCAGTTTGCTGCCTTAGACTTTAACCATCTCCACCCGGTGCCGTCATCATCGCGAGGCAAGGGACATCCCAGCTCGTCGTTGTTTTCCCTCAAAATCGACGATGAACCCGATCCTCTAAGGTCGGGGCCCAATGGGGAGTGGATACCCATTGGGCCCAAAAACAGGCGAGTCCTCTTGGTGCACCAACCATCTGAGGGCCCGATTTGGAAGTCACATTCCGTGGGGCGAAGATATCTATCCAACCGCGAGTCAGGACAACCACCCAAATGGATATTTAGTTCTTGGCCTCCCGTTATTGTGCGTATCTATAGCTGTTGATTCTGCTTTACTGTTTTTTTGTAGAAATCGTCTATGTTTTAGCCACGTCTGTCGGATCACGTGTGTTTGTCTCAAACGGGGGATCCCGGAAGCTATCTTGACTTGTATCGGGCTTGTCCCATGACTCTTGATGGTGTACTGTTTGGTTTGCTTAATGAATACCTATCCCTTCTAAATTATGTCTTGCAGCAACATTCACTGAACTTGTAAAAAAGTACTGAATTTTATTTGGAGACCTATGATCCATTTTACCCCAGAACAGGAGTACTGAAAAGGACAAATCAATTTCTTTCCATAATCTATTTCAATTTCACCAAGTAATCCTAAAACAAACATGAAAAAGGAGAAAGTCTACCATTAAGAAATTACCGTATCCCCAAAGCAGGCAAGAGGAAGTTTCAAAAACATTCAAACTCAAAATAACCAAACTCCCACTCCGTTTGAAATAGGAAACCTTTCCTATGAAGGTCTCATCTGTATCTACCATCACTGTTTATGTCTATATATACAGTAATAAGTTTGGGTAAGTTTTCTGCTTATTACCATGGACACCGGTGAAACCCCAAACCCTCTAACCCACCATAAGGCCCTCGACGTCGTCCGCCCTGTTGCTGGGACAAATGATCCTGATAGTAGCAAGTTATGTTACTTCGGGATTAAGATGGGGTTGAGCATCGAGTCGGTCAAATTGAGGTTTCAACCAGAGCCGAGACCGGTGCAGCTCCGTCTACGGTAAGATCTACCTGAACGACCCCGAGCCCTTCAAAGTTCATACTTTATACAACCGCCCCTCCGGTGAGGCCGAGACGATGCCGGAGCCGTCCGGAGGACCCCTGAGCCTCTGCGGACCCAAGTATTTTGTGGCTGCCTACTCACCAACAGCCCTGTACGTTTTTCTCTATCAAGTAGGGAAGGAGGACCCTTTGTTCCGGGAGAGGGTCCCGCTGAAACTCGGTAGCGACTTCCCTACCGAAACCATATCCGTGGAAGGAGAGGAGGCCACACTGACCATCTGCATGACTGCCATCAGCCCTTCTATCCTATCCAACGTCTCTCTCGAGCTCTCTTCTCCCCTTCACAGTGACGGGGATTGGTTGGTCTCAGGATCCGTGACGGCCATCCACGGAGGTAGAGCGGAGGGGAAAGTGGGGAAATTGAAGAAAGTGGAGCGGCGCATGAGCCTTTTCAATAGGCCTGATGATCGCCCTTTGAGAGCCTCGAGGGGATATGACTCCTCTGGACAGCGCAAGGATATCATAAGCCTTGAGCGGGAGGTGCTTCTTGCTCCGCTCTTGTTTGATAAAGTCTATGTCCGGAAGATGGCTCGACTTCACATCCGATATGGTTATCCAGATGCGGGTAAAGATCCTACCGATGACGCTCGTAATGGTGTTGGGTGTTATCTCACTGTTTTGGTGGACTTGATGCTTTTCAACTCGACTGGGAAGCCTTTCCCCGTTCAAGGGGTGTGCCACTATCAGTTCAAGTCCAGCCATGGCTCCGGGGCTCTGTTTAGGGCAACGCTGAGGCCTGTCCAAGTCGGCCACCTGATGGAGGAGATTGAGGTTTCAGTCGTCCTCGAGCCATTTCTCGGTATGATGTCTATCATGGACGACGAACCATATGAATGTGATATTGACCTCTACCCACCTAGTGATGAAGAAGAAATGCTATCAGATAGCAACTAGCCAATTACCCATCAGAAGAAATGCCCACAAACACACCATGTCACTTGTGTTGTTTAATTCTCTTTCAATTGTCGTTTAATTTAACTATATGCAACTAGGGTATTAACCGTGTCTCTGTTTAATTTAGTTATGCAACTATATATTTATGTGTCATATTCCCCTGTTTCTATATCATTGATCGTGAGTGAATGCGTGTGTTGTAGGCCTACAAGAGGGAATGGGATGATCAATTTATTTACATGATGTTTTGGGTTGGTTTGATTCTAGTTTCCAAAATCAAACCATTGCTTCTTATTGCTAACTTGACACTATAATTACTTCAATAAACTCCATCTGATTTACAAGTCTGTGTGCAGATTGTTCATTTGGCAAACTTTGTAACCATATTATTGGTATCTCACTCGTTTTCACCTACCATTTTTTATATGCTATTGACAGATGAATGGGGAATGATTACATTCTATCTGGTTAATACCTGCACCATTCGCCAGAACGAGCCGGAGACCATTTCTCATTTATTTCAGTCTCTCTCGTTGTCATTTGCCAGAACGAGCCGGAGACCATTTCTCATTTATTTCAGTCTCTCTCGTTGTCATTTGCCAGAACGAGCCGGAGACCATTTCTCATTTATTTCAGTCTCTCTCGTTGTCAGAATTGGAATTTGCATATCGATGGGCCTCAGTATTGCCATTACCTTATGCTCCCCAATTTGACCCTGGAAAATCTAGAAGGCTCGTAGCGCTTTTGTTTCGAATGAGGATGACCTTTCCCCGGGTACCACAATTATCCCGCTATCTACTTCTAGGAAACCGAACCTTGTTTGGGACCTACCGCCCCCGAGTTGGCTATCGGTGAATATGAATGGAGCGATCTTTCCGAATTCAAACCAAACGGCCATGGTGTTTCATCTGTTGGGATGAACAAGGTGTAGTGCAAGAAGGTGTTAGGATCGTAAATGGAATTTTACTGATGAATGAAGAATTACAGCCGATCTAAGCTCTCCCTCGCTTTAGACTCGGCCCTCTCTCTCTCTACAAACTCAAATGTTCGAAGATGAAGATGCACAGTGAACTTCGTCCCTTTTATTGACCCTGCCACGTGTCCTCTTCATGTAACAAACTACGACACGTGGCCTAACTAACTCCTAACAACCACTCGTGGCTGTAACAACCTCCACGTCACCCTTCTGGAAGCTTGACCGTTGACTGTCTTGGTCACGCTCCTGACAATTGCCTCCCCCTTCGCACGACTTGTCCTCAAGTCGTGACATCGAACGTCCGGCCGGGAAAACGAGCTCGAAAGGTGGTGATGTCTTCCCACGTCGCATCCTCCGGCATTGCTTCTGACCACTGGACCAGCTTCTGGACAACGGCGACATTGTTCCTCTTGACAAAGCGTTGGGCGAGGATTCGAACTGGTACAACCTTAAGCTGCCCGGTTTCGGACGTCTCCGGTAGCTGCGTTGTCGCGATCTGACCCTGCCCAATCCTCCTCTTCAACAAGGCAACATGGAACGTTGAGTGGATTTTTGAGGACTCCGGCAAGCGCAGCGTGTACACGACCTTGCCCACCCGAGCCAGCACCTGGAAGGGCCCGAAGTATCTTGCTGACAGCTTGAAGTTACGGCGCAGCGCGACCGTAGCTTGCCGGTACGGCTGCAGGCGCAGGTATACCCAATCCTCGACGGTGAACTCGCGTTCCGACCTGTGTTTGTCTGCCTGGGCCTTTGCTCGATCCCGTGCCAGCAGTAGATTGTCACGAATCAGATTCCACACAGCTTCTCTGTTCCAGGCAAACGATTCCACCGCTTCGACCGTCGTAGTGAAGATGGAGGTGACCGGGGACGGTGCTGGGTGCCCGTAGAGAACCTCGAACGGCGTTGATTGCAAGGCGGTGTGATATGCCGTGTTGTACCAGTACTCGGCGAGGGACAACCATTGTGCCCAGTGTTTCGGCAGATGGTGTGAGTTGAGCCGGAGAAACCCTTCCAAACACTGGTTGACCCGTTCCGTCTGCCCGTCCGTCTGTGGATGGTAGGCGGAGGAGATGTGCAGCCGTGTTCCGAGCAGTCTGAACAGTTCTCGCCAAAACTGGCTAACGAAGACCTTGTCTCTATCTGAGACCATCGTTCTCGGCGCGCCGTGGAGTTTGTAAACGTGGTCCAGAAACGTCTGTGCCACTGTAGACGCCGTGAACGGGTGTCTCAAGCCCACGAAGTGCCCGTACTTCGAGAACCTGTCGACGACGACCAATATGGTGTCAAAACCGCCCGAGCGAGGCAATCCTTCAATGAAGTCGAGCGATATATCGAGCCAGGGGCGCGTGGGGACCGGTAAGGGCTGGAGAAGCCCTGGGTACGCCACCGTCTCCGATTTGCATCGCTGACAGACGTCACACTCTGCCACGAACCTTTTCACGTCGTGCACCATATGTGGCCACCAGAAGTGCCCTTGGACCCTCTTCGTGGTTGCTCTGGCCCCGGAGTGGCCTCCCAGGGCTGTCTCATGAAGGGCGCGCAATATTCTGACCCTGGCCTCCTTGGCTGCTCCGATGTACACCTTGTCGTGCACCAGGATCATTCCCTGCTTCAATTCATACCCGTCTATGGCTCCCGGACTTACAGATAACTGCTGAACTAGCCCCTCTGCTTCTGCGTCCCCCTCGTAGCTGGCTGTGACTTCCCCAATCCAGACTGGTACTACCACTGACGTTGCTCGGAGCTCGGCGTGGCTTCTTCGCGACAAGCCATCGGCCACTCTATTACTCGTTCCAGGTTTGTATTCAATTTTGTAAGAGAGACCCAGCATCTTGGCTAGCCATCGGTGTTGGAAGGAAGTCACTAACCTTTGATCCATCAGAAATTTCAGGCTCTGCTGATCCGTGCGCACGATGAATTCCCCCTGTTGCAGGTATTGCCTCCACCGTTGAACGACGAGTATCATTGCGAGCATTTCCTTCTCGTATGTTGATCTGGCCGCATTCCTTGGCCCCAGGGCACTACTCAGAAATGCGATTGGCCGTCCCTCTTGCATCAGCACAGCTCCAATGCCTTGGTCGGAAGCATCGGTCTCTACGACGAAGGTTTTGGAAAAGTCAGGCATGACGAGCACCGGCGCCGATGTCATTGCTCGCTTGAGCTCTTCAAAACTGGCCTGCTCGCTCGGGCCCCATTGGAACGTTGTCGTCTTCTTGAGCAGGGTCGTCAGTGGTCTGGCTGGCTCGCCGTGCCCGCGTATGAATCGCCGGTAATAACCGGTCAGCCCCAGAAACCCTCGGACATCCCTCACTGACCGCGGTTGAGGCCATTCTGTCATGGCCCGTACCTTGTCCGGGTCGGTCGCTACTCCGACGCCGGAGATGATGTGCCCCAGATACTCAACCGAGCTGACCCCAGAGGTGCACTTGGATCGCTTCGCAAACAGAGTGTGTTCTCGCAACTTCTCGAAGACTAGGCGCAGGTGCTGGACGTGCTCTGCCTCCGATTTGCTGTACACGAGGATGTCGTCAAAGAACACAAGGACGAACCGGCGCAAGTAGTCCCGGAACACATGGTTCATGAGACTCTGGAACGAAGATGGCGCATTTGTGAGCCCGAAGGGCATGACCCGAAATTCATAATGGCCGGCGTGGGTCCTGAAGGCTGTTTTGTATTCCTCCCCTTCCTCCATTCGAATCTGGTGGTAGCCGGCGCGGAGGTCGATCTTGGAGAACACCTGGCTGCCGGCGAGCTCATCCAACAACTCTTCGACTGTCGGAATTGGGAACCTATCCTTCACCGTGATGTCGTTCAGGGCTCTGTAGTCGATGCAGAACCTCCAGGTGCCATCCTTCTTCTTCACGAGCAGCACGGGGAAGGAGAAAGGGCTTGAACTGTTCTGAATAATGCCGGCGTCGAGCATTTCTTTAACCATGGCCTCTATTGTGTCCTTCTGCTCTCTGCTGTACCGGTACGGTCGCACTGACGGGGGTCTGGATCCAGGCAGGAGGTGTATCTTGTGGTCATGCTCGCGATGTGGTGGCAGCTCCCGGGGTGTTTGGAAGATCTCCGCGAAGTCGTCCAAACAGTGCTGTAGCTCCGTTGGTCCTGACGCCGGCACAGCTTCGTCTCGATGCCTCTCGACACAAAACTGGGCTAGGAACAGTGACCCTCCCCGGCCTAGTTCATTTTTGAGCTCCGTCTCTCCTACGAGCCTCACCAGTGGCTCTGGCCTCTTCTTCGGCATGGTGCAATCGGCGGCCTGGATTCGTATTATAATCGATCGTGCCACGAAATCAAAGGTGATTGGATTGACGGAGCGCATCCAATCAGTACCCAGCACTATCTCGCATTCGCCTAGGGGCATGACAAGGAACTCCCAGGTGAATCGATGCTCCGCACACTCCCAAGCGAGCGTACTCTGGCTGGTGCACACGAATTTGTTCCCATCTCCGAGCTGGATGTGGGCCACCGGCGCCGGCGACACTAACACCCCCAATCTCTGGGCAACTCGTTCATCCAGGAAACACGTTGTCGCCCCTGTGTCTGCCAACACTGATATACTTGCTCCATGTACCCTGACCTCTACCCTCAGTGCTTGCGTATGCTTGGTCTTCGCCGAGCGTAAGGTCTCCTCTCGCACCCCACCTTCATCCCAGTCCATGGCTTCCCCAGTCGTTGTTTCAATTTTCCTCAAATCGAGCCACTCCTCTAGTTCCATGTCTTCTGACTCCTCATCTTCTTCGTCCTCTCTGCGCATGAGTCTGAACATTTGCCTCTTGTTGGGGCAGACATGGGCCCTTGAGTACGGGGCTGGGCAAGTGTAGCAGAGGCCCTGTCTCCTCCTCTCCGCACAGTAGGCCGAATCAATGGTTCGTACTGGTAAGGGCCGTTTGTTCGTGTGGCTGGGCCCTGCTCCTGGGCCTTTATCGTCAGGTGGCCCAACCCCGGTTCCTCCTCTGTCCGTGCCTGTGGTCATGGTCCACGGTAATCCTGCCAGTCTTGCTCGTGCCCCTTGGTGCTGTGTCTCTCCGGCCCTTTCCACCGGTAGTCCCCACCGGGATCCTCCCTTCTGCTCCCCGAGTCGTTGCTCCTCCATTCTCGCCAGAAACATCGCCTTTTATAGTGTTTCTGGCTCCAGCATACACACGCCCGTCTTGAGGTTCTCCTTCAGCCCACTGATGAAGTTCGAAATGAAGTACTCCTCGTCCAGGTTGAGGTTTCTTGTCAGCATCCGAGCTCGCATGGCGTCGAACCGGTCTTCGTACTCAGGCACAATTGTCTCTTGCCTGAGCTGCTTGAATTGAGCTACCACGTCCGTCCGTCTTCCTTCGTCGAACTTCAGGTTCAGATCGTGCACCAACTGGTCCCAATGGTGAATTCGGCGCCCTCGCTGGTGGTCTTGGAACTAGGTCTCAGCCTTGCCGGTGAAATGCATCACCGCGAGCCTCACGCGCAGGTGGTCGTCAACTGCACAAAGAAAGAAATAATGCTCGCATTTCCGGAGCCAAGCTAGCAATCATGTGCCATCAAACGACGGAAATTGCAGTTCCGGTGTTTTGAAACTTATCTGTGTATGTTCGTGGTGCCGTCGAGGATCCGGCCATGGCTCACCATGGCCCGTGTCCCGTTCAGGCCAAGCATTCGCCTCACGGCGTGAGGGAGCTCTTCCGGCACCGCGGTGGTCGTGGTGGTTCCGGCGCTCCTGCCATGGCTCTCGGAAGCGCGTCTCACGCTCCCTCCATGGCTCCTCCTCGACACGCCGGGGACGGCGGTCTCCTCCACGGCATGACTCTATCTCAGACCAACTGCCGCCTTCTCGTGCTCGCCGACCTTCGTCTCGTTCCTCTTCCCATGGCTCTTGTGGACGGTCCCTGATGTCATCGTCTTCCCGAGCGCGGAGTGGCCTCCGCTGTGGCTCGTAGAATCAACCGGAATCTGCCTCCCGCCGCTGCTCGTTCCTCCTTGGCGCGTCGTTGAATCGCGACTCTCCTCTGGAGTCTCCTCGGGCTCCTGGTGCCTGTCGTTGCTCCGGCGTCGGAACTCGCCGTGGTTCGTCGCTTGTTGCTTCCGGCCTTGGTCGGCGCTCCAAACCTCCCACACGGTCCTCCAGATGGTCCACCTGTCCTGACAGCCCTTGGAGCAGGGCTAGGATCTCAGAGAATTGGCCCTCCGTGCGCTCTGTGCGGCCATCGATGGCTTCCACTCGAGGTCCGATGTTCTGGAACTGCTCGGCCAAGCCCTGTACTGGAACATGCAGCTGTTGAAGTCCCTCGTCGACGGCTCTTCTCGCCGCCTCTTCGGTCCTCCGTGCCGCCTCCGCCAGATCCGATGCTCTGGTCATCGCTCTCCGTGGATCGTGAGCTCTGATACCAAATTGTTAGGATCGTAAATGGAATTTTATTGATGAATGAAGAATTACAGCCGATCTAAGCTCTCCCTCGCTTTAGACTCGGCCCTCTCTCTCTCTACAAACTCAAATGTTCGAAGATGAAGATGCACAGTGAACTTCGTCCCTTTTATTGACCCTGCCACGTGTCCTCTTCTTGTAACAAACTACGACACGTGGCCTAACTAACTCCTAACAACCACTCGTGGCTGTAACAACCTCCACGTCACCCTTCTGGAAGCTTGACCGTTGACTGTCTTGGTCACGCTCCTGACAGAAGGTCGAAACAAGATTTTATCGGGGGCCCTATCCTCGGGTATGATGGAAGCTCAAACTATTCAAGCAACCCTACTCTAGATCCAATCCAGGGGACTCAACATGGTTACGATGTGTGGTAATGCACAGTTATGGGTGAACATCTTGAATATCGTGTGTGTCTTACTTTTAATATGGTTGTTGTCCTGTAGCATTGTAAGGCCATTTTGACACAACTCGAAGACATCAAATTTAATTTTGCCTATTGATACAAATACAACTCGGGTGTGCCTTGGTTTGATACATGGTTTGACCGCCGGCGAGTGGTTTAGTGATTATGCCTATTGATTGATTCCTTCAGTTTCGATTTAGGGTTCAGTGATTGTGGTGGCTTGGATCACTGCAAGTGTCTCTGTCGTTTGCAGTGTTGGCCGCCGGCTTGTTAGTGTTTGTCGTTGATGGTCTTAATGAGACACGGTGCACGTCAATCATAGGCAAGGATCTCAGTAGTTTCAAGTTTTTTATGAGCTTCATGGTTGGAAAATCAGGGTACTAGACCCCTTGTAGTTCTTGACTTCATGATTGGAAAATCAGGGTATTAGACCTTCCCTCTGTGCTTAAAGTTTGTTAAATCTAGGTTATTAGACCTATGTGCTCTGCTTTACTCCCACTATTGGGTTTCTTGATTTCAGGTTCATTGGGTTTGTATACCCTTTCATTGTTTCATATCCTTGTAAGGCGAGTCATGAGGCTGAACTGTCATGCCAACGCTCTAGTTTGTATCAAGTTGATTGCGGGTATCAAGTTGGTTGTGGGTTTTTTTTTGTGTGGTCTGTAGCTGGACATTTATTTGTACTTATCTTCCATCTCCGGAGATGTTTTAATTTAAATTTGCTTTGCTGATCAAAAAATAATTTGTATCCTAAGTCGAAAAAATTGATTGAATCGTTTTAAAAGGCTTATTTACTATTATCCTTTTAACAAAATAGTACATGAGTTGATTGTTGGCCGGTGGAAAAGTGGCAATAGATTGTAAGAAAAAGTAGAGTAATTATAAAATGGTGGGTTGTTTGGTTGCTTATGGATGGCAATCCATTTTTGTGACAAATCCACATCTCTCCAACCACAACTACAGCTGCACGGTGCTCAACCAACTATAAAAATAACGCTGTTTTTTTGTTTTGTCGACCAAACAAAACATTCTTTCCAAACCTTCACTTCCACGCATCATCACTTGCAACTAACACTCCACTATTATTTTATTTTTATATTGAAAGTATCAATTAATTTTATTTCTCAATTGGAACAATAATTTGTTTAATTATTATTTTTTGTATCTATCTGCTTGTAAAATAATATTTTATTTCTCGATTGGAACAATATTTATTTAAGGATGAATTTGTAACTCACCTGAAAAAGAGGGGATGTATTAAGGAAGAATCTTTAGTCATACGATGAGATCTGAATTCATTTAAAGAGATATCACTGTAATAACTAAAAATAGGAAGGAAAATAAGAATACCAAACAAACACAAACAGCCCCCAAAAGCATTGTTTTCATACGCGGCGCATGAGGCACATGGAGCCGCTAAAGTACGCACATGGGGACAGTACACCGCCAAAAAGAAAATAAAAGCATTTTTTCTTCGATCCAAGTCGTCGTCTCTATCTCTTTTTTGTCTCTTTTTCGTACCTTTTCCTTCTATTTCTCTCTGCTCACAGCACTGACACAGTGACACTGTTCCAGAGAGAGACTGTGATGACCGAAGAGCCACCATGATGGGATGGGAGAAGCAAAATCAGAACCACCAGCCGCCGCCGCAGAGCGAGAATGGGTCGTGTGGAGGAATGGTGTATGTGAAGGTAATGACGGATGAGCAGCTCGAGACGCTGCGCAAGCAAATTGCTATTTACGCCTCCATTTGTGAGCAGCTTGTCGATATGCACAAAACCCTCACCACTCACCAAGATCTCGCAGGTCTGTTTCTGTTTATTTTTTCCACTTTTTGTTGTCCTCTGTAATCTAGTGCTTGTGTTAATGGCGTTTTGGTTTATGATTTGGGGCTAGCAATTGGCTTTAAGCCGTTGCATTTTGGGGTATTTTTTTGTGGAGTTGGCTTCAAGTTTCACATGTTTGTGGTTCCTTTTTATATAAACTATTTGATGCCCATATGAGTGTTAGGGAATTTGTTTGGTGCATATGATGATGGTGAACCTTGTTGATTTCTTCTGCACAGTGCCTGGCAACTATTTTTTTGCACTATTGATCACATTTGTTTCAGTATGTGTTGATTGGGTAGATGTTTTGAAATGGCTAAAAGGTGTAGTTTAAATTAGTATGTGTTTGAATGATTCATAGTCCTGGTTTTCGATCATTCAAATTATTCCTAATGATCGAATGAGTAATATTTAATATGCATCCCTATACATGCTGTTATTGAATATAAAAAGTACTTAATATGCACCAATGCCTTAATGTTCAGACAAGTTGATTTAACTTTGAATTCCTATGCCACAACTTTCGTTGAGGGCTGAATGACTTAGAAGTATTCACTCTATTTTTTACATAGCTCAAATCTTTGAGGAGTGTTGGGGTAGTATGAGTACTAGAACGTTATGCTGTGGTGTTGAAAAAAATCAATAGGATCTTCAAACCAGCCTGGGAAAATGAGAAAAACAAGTTAGTTAGAGAAGTTGATGCTTCATTCCAACTTATTAGTTGTTCTCTCATGATTATGACTTTTCTTTATACATACTTCTCGTTCTCCGAATTTCTTTTGCAAGACTGATTCACTCTAACAACAAAAATTGTGACTGCTGTCTCAGGAGTTAGGCTGGGAAATCTGTATTGTGATCCGTTTCTAACATCTGCTGGCCACAAAATTACAGCCAGACAGCGCTGGACGCCTACACCAGTGCAGCTACAAATTCTAGAGAGTATCTTTGATCAAGGGAATGGGACTCCAAGCAAGCAAAAGATCAAAGAAATAACATTTGAACTGAGCCAACATGGGCCAATTTCAGAAACAAATGTCTACAATTGGTTCCAGAACAGACGTGCTCGCTCAAAAAGGAAGCAAGTGGTTGCACCTAATAATGCTGACTCAGAAGCAGAGACTGAAGTGGACTCAACCAAGGACAAAAAGACAAAGCCAGAGATTTTTCAGTCCCAACAGAAACCAGGTTGCAGAGGAGAAAATGTGTTCTTTCAAAGCCCCGAGATAAGCTCTGAATTGCCTTTCTTAGATCCGCAGGCCCATAAAGTGGAGATTAGAAATTTAGGCCAGATGTCTTTCTTTGACGGCATGCTATTGAATCCAAGTATGTAGATTCTTGAACTCCTAACGTTTTCTTCCTATTATTCTAACATAGACTTTCAAATCTTACATTTAGTGTTTTTAGCATATTAGCTGAAAGGCTGTGACCAGTGTGATAAATAATCCGTCATCTGACCAAGTAATTTAGTAGATAGCAGAAACTGAACCGCCAGCCAATGAAGATTGGCTCATGTGGTCAAGGCTTGGCACTACTGCTTGTCAGATTTGGGGCTCAGGTCACCAAGTTTGGTAAACCATGACCCTTGACTGATTAAGCTTGCTAACAAGCTAAACTTTTCTAGATAAAAATAGAAAAAAAAAACCTAAACATTCAAGGAAAGTGCACATGCAAAACTTCATTGTGTGTGGTAATGTTAATAATAATGTCCCTCTCAGATCAGTTACCACTTAAGTCAGTTTGATAGATCTACTTTACCATATTTTCTTTATCGAAGTATGAATGAATGATTTACAGTCTTTATTAATATCCCAACAGCTCTTTTCCCATTCAACTGTATTGCTACTTAATTTAATTAAGTGGGCACCATCTATATGACTTTCTTTCCATCATGCTTTATAGAAGACTGAGTTTTCTGCTATTATTGGCTTGTTGACATACCACCAAACCTTCTAATCATTTAGGCTTCTGTAGAGTCATTCTAGCATCTTCCTTTTTGAACAAGTTTACCCCTTCGCGGTGCATTTCACTTTAATTATATGTCAAACAAATGTGTGGATCATTATACTGTCACATGCATTCACATAATATGACCTATTTGCTGTGAAACAGGAGATCCTTCTTATTCCCTTTTGTCATATCATGTGTAAGACTAGAGTGTTACTCCCCATCCCCAACATATGTTATATATTTGTGAATTACGTGCTGTCTGTTACGGAAAATATAGAATTATGCAAGTATAGGTGCAGGATTACATATGACTTAGAGCTTGTAGAGACCTTATTATTGTCCTAGCAAATTTATTGCACTGCTTGAAATGTTATTGCAAGAAGTTAACATTCAAATCTAAATTTCTGGCTCAAGGTTGAGAGATCAATGCACACCCAAGTATCTTATCTGCACATATAAATTACTGGCAATGCTCTTATGTTGCCCTATTGATCCAGGAAATGACCATTTGGGGGGGAAGATGGAAGCACCGGGAAGCTATGATCTCTATGAGCAGACGGAAGACTACAACATGTCAGGGTGACACTTATTATATTCGTACAACATTGTTTATTTTGTTAACATGGCGACATCTAAGCCATTCCCGCGCGGCAATTCACAATACCTGGCTTGTGATCATGGGGAATATACAGTGCATAACATAGCAAACTTAGTCCTTTTTTTGTCTATAGGTTTGGTACTACATGTCTTTCTAGTTGTCTGAATGGTTCTTGTGTGCTAAGCAGATTTATCAAATCTTGATTAGCGGTTGTCTTTTGTCTACAGAGTGAAATCCAGCTTTACTTTTGTGATGTTTTGTTGAAATGACAGTGATTACTGATATCGACCTCTTTGTTTTATGGAGAAATTGTGGGGTTTTGGCTGTTTTTGTTCACATCTATCATATTGAAGAGATTTTTTTTGTTAAGTTTTTTTTTAAAAAACGGAAAAAAGATAGTTGTATTACCATTCAAGGAGGGACCTAACAGTCCCGGATACCAGCTTTTTGTCCCAACCGGCTGTAGCCCGTCGGGCGCACATGGTTCCATACAATAGTCTGCTTTGATTCGCAGATCCAAACTCAAGAGTTTCTCGATTCAACGTTACAAGAAAATAATAAACCAAAGTCCTAAACTTATTGAGCCAAGCTATTATTCAAACTAAAACAGTGAACCCTACTAGCGAATTAGCCTTTAGTGCAGATTCCCCGAGACTTCCATGTTGCAAAAGCTTGGTCGAAGTTGAGAGTCCCGAATTCGGGTGCCGTTGAAATAGGCCCCAGCCGACCGTCCCTCCTCCCGGTTCCCAGATCCACCGAGTGGGCAGACCCATGCTGGCGAGGGGTGACCCTGGGGCAGGAGGCCGCTGCAGATGGAAGACGGCGCGTGGAGCCTGTATTCCGGAAGACGTCAGGGGGGGCACGGTGGCTACTGGCTCGAGGGCGGGACCGGTCCGGCGATGCATGATCGGTAGCACGAATCGAGGGAGAGGCTGTGACACAGATTGAAGGGTAGGCGGCGACCTGCAGAGGTAGTCTGTCTGCAAAAAAGACAAGAAAAAAATAAAACCGACTCCGATCAAAAGAGCGGCGACGGTAGAAAAAGATCCTATAAATAAATCCCACAATTTAATAAAATCCTATAAATACCGCCATACCCCATTCTCAAACTACCAATTTACTTCTATAACTTCCTCACACTTTTTTCTACCAAATTTCTCTCCTCAGTCTCACTACAAAATGTCTGATTGTGACGGCCCATCTTATGAGGAGTTGACAACGGAAATGCGTTTAGTTGAAGAACGACTCTAGCGAAGGGTTGAAAGAGGCATACCGAGAGTAATGCCAAGGATCAACGAACAAAAATTGTTTACTAAGGTCCAAGAATGTGCTCGGAAAGATATTGAACGGGTATTTGGAGTTCTTCAAGCACGGTGGCACATCATTTCCCGTCCCGCTCGTGTTTGGAGCAAGTTCGTTGTGGCTGATAACATGCACACTTGTATCATTCTACACAACATGATTGTAGAGGATGAACGCCATCTGTACAAATATGGAGATGATGAATTGTTGTTCGAGACCCCTCCAGAAATGCCACAATGGACACCACCGGAACGATGGCACCGAGGAGGGCCCTTGCAATACCAAGCACACGTGGACGCTCGACTTAGTGTCACAAATAATTCCACCCACCGACAACTACAAAATGACCTTATTGAGCAAATATGAGTCGATTTGGAGCGTATTTCAATCCCACCGATGAGTGAAGAAATATTTTTACATGCAACAATTGTGTACTTGTGTTATCATTCGGGGATGAATAAAATTTATTTTAAGTTATGTTGTTATTAATTATTTTTACCAAATTTATTTCATTTTTATATAACGTTTACAGTTTTAATAAGTCATTTAATTAAATCAGCAAAATATCAATTCAGCATCCACCGTTTATTTCAAGGCATGTAAGCCATTATTTTGCACAACCAGTAACGATTTAATCATCCGATTTGACCCATTGTACATGTTCTTAGCAGAACAATAGTTCATTTTATTAAAGCCATAAAAGAAAATTGGTTTTATCAACCATAGAAGGACGAAAATGCAGGGGCGTTGACCTTGTAACAAAAATGTCCGGCTATTCCAGATGAAAAAGTGGAGAATCTATTCTTATTTTCGTGAGGAGGCTCATATATCGTTTTTTCTACCTCGACTCTAATAAACCTGTTTCGCTTGAACTTCACCTTAGTCCTTTGGTGGGGACATGCGGGGGAAGAGGGAAGTACTTTGGGCGATCAATGACTAGTCTAGGGAAAAGATGAGGAGAAGGATCGGGCCTTGTTAGATTCCAATGGGACGGGACATGTCTCCTCAACAACATCCCGTTCTTCCGTCTGGTACTCATTCGAACTAGCGAGGCTGTGTAACAAATCTTGTCTAATTTTTTGGACCAACAAAGATTCATGCTACTGATCCACGACATCATAATGTTGTCGCCGATCTTCCTCCAACTGTTGCTTATAGTCTAGAGGAGACAACACCATCTTTTATCATTGACCAC
Source organism: Erodium maritimum (assembly GCA_963921825.1). Taxonomy (NCBI): domain Eukaryota; kingdom Viridiplantae; phylum Streptophyta; class Magnoliopsida; order Geraniales; family Geraniaceae; genus Erodium; species Erodium maritimum. The sequence goes on along the minus strand of OY997588.1, from coordinate 11,082,881 downwards.
GCCTGCAAATTCAACCTCTTATCCCAATATCTATGATCCAGTTCGGGGGTTAAAATGACCCAACACTAAGATCCATAACGGCCGGACCTGTTCCTCTCTTGTCATTGGAGTCGTTCCTATCCTCCCTGTGATATTAGTACAAAGCCATCACAGGCGATGGTGGAGTATCAGAATGTCTTTCTTTACCTTAACAGCTCCAGGAGAGGGTCGGAGGTTAATCACCAGAGGAGATGGGGGAGGAGGTGTTGGACAAGACTGAATTCGTAGATTTGGATACCGACGACAACGTCAAGCCTTAGAGTTAAGGAGAAGATGCATCGTAGTTTGAAAAAATCATACAAATAGGGTGTAAAAAATATTATTTAAATGAAACAATGAAAGGAAGATTTTTATTTCTATAAACGAAAAAGAAATACTCTAGTATGGTCCGGTTGGTTTGTGAAGTATAAAATGGGCGTGAACCCCAAGGGAAAAAAATTGAAAAAGCGAGTTCGTCCGCACCGTTTTTTCTTTCCAAAAACTAAAAATAAATAATACGCACCGTTTTGGCGACCTGCACCCATCATCCATCGTCTTCTTCATCATCATACATATATCAACCCGTTTGCAGAAACAGCTCGCACAGCAGCTCAGCTCGGCACTGGAGTCTCCGAAGGAGCTGAACATGAGGCAAGTTTCATGGCTATACTCTCTCGCTTTTCCTCACATCTCCTTTTTTGAATCCTAGTACTGGTTAAGCTCGCAGAAAGGTTCTTTAATTTTTTGATTCAGATAATGCAGATCTGTAAATCGCCAATCAATTTTTTTAAACTGGTTCGGATCAATTTAGGTATTTTTTTTCCTGATAATTTAGTGCCAATTTCGCAATTGGAAGATCAGATTGTGCCCTAGAAGTGACTATTCTCATTTTGGGTGGATTGGTTGGTGTTGTTTGTTTCCTTTTATCATTGAAAATTGCAAGCTTTCAATTGCTATGAAACTGACGAAACAGTGTGTAACCTTACTCTGATTTTGTTGAAATTTCAATTACGTTATAGTTAACAAATGTATTGTGCCTGAATGCAGGTTTGGGCGACAATAATCTGAAACCTAGAGGGTGAAATGGGTGAGGCTTATATTGAAAATGCGAAATATATATACTTGCATGACCAGAAATGGCCAACTGAAGCAATTGACGTGCACCATGTTGTTGTGAGGAGAAGCATTGCAAAGGGTATCCTTATCTGTCTCTTTGTTGTTCTTTCTTGGGCCAGTGCCTTGTATCTATATCCTGCCAAGGTAAGCAGTAGGTTCTGCATCCTGATGCTTATTCTATTAAAATAATTTCATGGTCATTGGTGCTTTTAGTTTGATACATGGTTTAATCATAGGAGTGTTAAGTTGTTTGTTTGGTGACAATCAACATTGATGCTTTTGATGTGAATATGAAACAAGTAGTTTGGTTCTTTATTTATTTAATAGATTTCCTGTCCCTGACATGCACATTTGTTTTAGTATGGTAATTGTTGCATCACCCCTAGCTTTTTTTTGGTTTGGTTTCTGGTCACAAGTCTCATCCTCACATTTCTTCACATAATTAGTTCTCTAAAGGACTACACAGCATGAATAGAAGGATCAACACGAACTTCTGGGTACTCCCAATTTGTTAAAAACTAGAGCAGACATATTTGGTACAATTATGCTTCAGAAAGTCTTTATAATATTGTAAGGTTTCTATATCTGCTTGCTATTGGTTGACTTGAGCATAAGGATATTGTATAGTCATGCTTCAAAAAGGCTTGATAATGCTGCAAGGTTTGTATATTTAATTGCCACTGGTTAAACTAGAGCATGCAAACATGATACAGTTATGCTACAGGAAGTCTTGATAATACTGCAAGCTTTCTATATTTGATTGCCATTGGTTGACTTAGCATACGGATTTGGTACAATCATGCTTCAGGAAATTTTGACTATACTGCAAGTTTTCTGTATTTGGCTGCCTTTGGTTGACTTGAGCATACCGATTTGATACAATTATGTTTGAAAAGTATTGATAATAGTGATACTGCAAGGTTTCTATTCTGTTCCCATTGGTTGACTTGTGACAATCCCTGATGTGATTGCAATTATACTATCAGGGTCAGTCAGTGTTGTTAATGTGTTGGAGCTTTCTTCTTGGTGTATTTCTTATCAAATTATTGCTTTTGGAGCCCATAAAGAAAGGTGAGGATGCGAGAAACACGGCTTTCAGTCTTCTGGACTGTAATTATCTATCTTTATGCATGGAAAATCAAGTGCCATTAACTACTTCTGGTGTGATTTCTTTTTTAAAAACAAACTCTAATATGGTTTTTTCTTTGAACTACTCAGAGTCTGTCATGGTTGTGCCATCTTTCGGGGTTCAACTTGAAACTCATCATGTAAGGTGACTTCCCTCTCTCTCTCTCTCTCTCTCTCTCATGCACTCTCTCACACACACTTCTTTTGTGAATCTGGACATAGTTTTTGGATATATTAGTGTAGTAGCAGGTACAAAGAGGTTTTGGGGGTGGGGGATCTATAGTGTTGTTCACAATTATTACTTGCTCGTGTAATAGTTTGGTGAGGCTTAGATTTTCTAGCAGTTGGACTTGCCATAGAATAACAAGGATGTCTATTTTGTAGTATTTAACTGCAGAATCTATCTGAACATAATTCTTACCTTGCACTCCCACAAAATTTTGTTTTAACTTGGCATTTTATGGCCAACCCTGACTTGGTCTCGAAAGAAATCTTGCAATAGTTGAGCATTTTGGTACCCACGTCATACTATAACTTTATGTATATAGATAATCACAAGTTTTGCCAACATATCTCTTAATCTTCATTTATTTATTATGCTGTAGTGGAAGAGTTACCCGTCGGTTTATTCCCATCGACAAGATTTTGAAACCTGTCCTGGTAGAATGTGTGACACCTGTCACTTGCTTCTGGAGCTTGTCTCTCATTGTACGCGGGGAAGAAAAATTGATGTTAGTATTTAAGGTAAATCAATCTTGTCTTAAGCTGTATAACCTTTTTGGAATAATCTGATTGATAAACTGAAGTCAACAGGGCATGTTATGTTTGGGGTTCAGAGTCTACTTAAGTAGATCTGCTTCATAAATTAAAGGACATATCGAGAAGCACTGGTGCTAATGCATAAATTATTGTTTATCTAGTGTATTTCTCTACTTTCTGTTTAATTTTTTCACTCATCTAACTTGAAACAATTAACTAGGAATTACGTCCACCATCTAAGATGTTGGTCCCTATTTGGAATGCCTTGTGTGCTGCAACCGACAGTTCAGAAATCCCAAATACGTGTAAAAACGACAGCTCCACAACCTTGGAGAGTTCTTTTTGAGGAGTTGGGTTGCATGCTTTTTTTGAGGGGAGAACAACTACAGCCATAAGATATACAAAGATCATGAGTAAGCGGAGCAAGATGTTTGATGTCAGGTGCGCCTCATCTTACCAGGATAGAGTTTGTACTTGTAAATGTAAGATTAGTTGACCAAAAAGAATAGGTTCTTCTGTTGTTTATGATACCTTGTATAAACAAGTATGCCGTTCATATCTTAAGATAATGATGCTGGCACTGTAATTTCCTTGAACAAAGATCTGTGATTTTGATACACACAAGGATATTTAGTCTTTCTTTGGATATTATTGTATTGATGTCTGAAATTTGACGGTAGGATCAGCACACATTCAAACTTGATGGATTCTTGTGCTGATCGGTTGCAGCCTTGTTTGGCTGGAATGTTATTGAATATTGATGAGTTCTATTGATCTCCTCTCCGGCCACAACGGCACTGCCCAAACTAGGATAGGCTGACATTAGAGTAAAAAAATTGTAGTCCACATCAGGTAAGCCAAGAACGCGTACCTGGATGTTGTTGAAAAATGGTGTAGCAGTATCGGGTCAAACAAAACTCATAGTGGTCGAGAATGGGGTCGAACCCACATCTCCAAGAGGAAGATGTGAGGCTTCAACTATTGAGTGTCTTTCCTGAGGTCCAAGATAAAGATGTGAGAGTTGAATCATTGGAGGGGACTTCAACAATTGGGTGTCCTCCCAAAGGTCCAAGATGAAGATGTGAAGTGGCTTCAACTCTTGGGTGTAGGATGTCCCCAGACGACAAGAGGTACATGCCAATATGTCATCAGGGTCACATGTAAACCTTATTATTCACAATTTGCATAACACTGACTAGGAAATGTATGATGAGAATCCTGAAGCCCTATGCTACAACTGTCATGATTAAGAACGCTATTATAGTATACAGTATCACATAGCTAATACATGGCCTCCTCTAGCCACTATTTTACTTCATGAAAATGATACCAACCGTACACTAAAATTGGTCTATGATGTCCATTAAGTGTGTGCAAATCATGATTCACCAAACAAAACAAACCAAATATGATATCCATTATATGTGTGCAAATCATGCTTCACCAAACAAAACAAACCAACACTCAATTGTTATGCTACTGCACAAGCAATTACAAAACAATTGGTAACAAAGAGAAACTTTGCTAGTTGGTAGTTACAGATTTGCTACAATAGCCTCTTCTTATGAAGCCCCTATCTAGATAGCACTCCTCAAACGCTGTACAGTTCTTTCAAGACTGAGTTCTTGTCGGCGTAGTCCATGCCAAGGCTCATTTGACCTCTCATTCGACAATCCAAGTTTAGGAATCTGCTTGCGTAGTGCAACCAAGTTAACAAGAGGGACAGTTGTAGGTCGCCCATGAGCACACTGCATGGCAAAGACTCAACAATTAGACAACAATGAACCCAAACTCTCTCTTGTCCAACTGGAACTATTTAGACTCACTTGGAAGCATAGTGAGGTCTGCTTTAGCTCTTCAACAATGAGAGAACACTCTGAAGGTAGTAAAGAATCCCCAAACATGATTGCACCTTCAACAAGCCAATAAACATTAGAATAGTTTGTGGTGTTGGATAATATAATAGCATGTTTTTAGTCACATTAATGATGTACCTCTGCACGCCTTGTAATTAAGAACTTTGAGAACTGAAGGTGGTATAGTAGATGATCCATCTGTATCAGAAAGCTGTGTATGGCACATTGGAGTTTAGGAAGACATACTATAATTTGAAGAGACTCATAAATAAAGAGCAATAGCGCTCCACAATATGTTACCTGTTGAATGAATTCTAGAAGATCCACATCAGATAATTTGACTCCTAAAATGCAGGGAACCTGTACATGGTTGAAACTATGATCACAACTACTTATAAAAATCAATAAAAAGGCAAATAATTCCACATGATAAATCAGTCAGAAAGATAGAAATAAGTGGGGGGAAAGGGACGATGCTTCACCGCAAGTAATGTGACAACTGTTGGCCGCCTGTGCATAAGATCCATATTTCTGCATAAGCAACCAATGTTATAAACCCAAAGAATAAACAGCTCTATAATTAAGGACTATACAAACTCCTAATTTAATAGATATCCAATATTACATAATCAAGAACCATTTTAAACTTGTAAATGCATGAAGTCTTAAGAAAATTAATTCCTAGCCAATCAACAATTCGAAGACCAGTATATTGTATTACTGGCCTTTATAACCCACTATGGTGGGAGCCTCGTACAAGTGGACTGCCCCTTTACTAGTATATAGGATAGACTGTCGCCAGTATTCAGTCTGTTTCTATGCTGATAATAACAATAAAGATATAAAAGAGAGATATGGAAATCACTTCTTGAAGGATCTTGAATCCTGAGCATGAATGTTACAGATCCAACCCCAATCTTTAATCTGTTCAGCATAATTGTCCAGTAACTGATATCCAATCTCAGGTAAAACCTGAAATTGTACAGTTACAAGCTTATCCCTGGAACCATTGACATGAAGAAACAAATAATAGCTACAGCAGAACCCCATATACCATCACAGAAAGACATACCAGCTCCTTTTCAGCATCCAAATAAGCTGTTGTCCTTGCTTCTCCAGACAAGACCTGATTATTCATCAATCCTTGAAGTCAAGCATGTGCATATAACTTTGCAATTGTAAGCTGCAAAAACATATTTACCTTCTCACGCAACTCTTCCAGTCTAATTCTTTCATCTGCAGCATGCTGCAGAAAGAGGGAAATCGCAAAGTCAATACTGACAAAATCTCGACGTCGGTCAATTCCTTGTGTCAGCAGGTACGTTTGCAACCGTGCTGCGCCTAAATGTTTTTGATTGGTTGATGGATATGAAACTTCATCTAGTATAAGTTCTACATGTACTAAGCATCAAATTTTAATGAAAATTGACGCTTATTTTGCTCTGCAGAACAAGGTTATTCATGTAAAACTGTTACTATGTATTTGTTCTCCTTTCAGAGACCACCAAGCACCTCTGTAGCAGCTAGTACGTCCAGAGTGATTGTATTATCTAGTAAAACCTCACAAGGAAACTTTGGGGTAGCTGTACACGGTGCAAAAGCTATATGACATGCATTTGCATGCCAGAAAAAGAGTACTATCTAAGAGACTGAAAGTTACGGACCTGGTCAATAACAGCAAGTATTCCACCAGAAATAACTGGGATGAATTTCTTATCCACCTGTTGCAGAACTTTGGCATCTTTCAAGTAACTCTTAGAGATAGATTCTGGAATCAAAGAATCGCCAGCAAGATGCAGAAACCCCGAAGAAATGTTGAGTATATTGTTCGAGATATGACTTTCAAGTGATTTTTTGTTAGTCTGCGTTAAATGGAGAAAAGGGAAATAAGAGAAGCAAGTTACTGATGAAGAGAACTCACACAGTGAAATAGTGTTATTCAGTCAATAAGATTCCAAAAATGGCGTAAGTACTTAACAGCAATCTGTGGAAAACTATTCCGCCATTTGCTCTCTGAATTTGGTGAATCCTGACTATCTGCTGAAGAAAAGTCTGCAAGGGAAAATAATTGTAAAATTGAGACCAACCTAGTTTATCTATGAAAATGAAGACATTTGAGGATTAAACTCTGTAAAAGTCTGAAATATTATTGATGATACTTAATGATCTTGATGTTTCAATACAATGAGAGCATCCCGTTATATAGGGATTAACTCTATTCTAAATAGGAAATACTAATTACTAAACAACATAGGAAACCTAACTTAACGAAGAATGGGAAATACTTGTAACTGGAAATAAACTAAACTCTAACACCAAGTTTGACAAGCTAATTTGAATCATCATGAAAAATTGAAATAACGAACAGCTAAGTGAAAGTGTGACTCTTGTACATAGATAACCCAATGCTAAAGGATACATACACAACTCATCCATGCATGCATGTCAGGAAAAGGTTCTAAAGTCTCCTAATGTGACCTAATCACAGTATAAAGACTTCTCAATAAACCACCCTTTCTGATGACTATATTCACTAAACTAAGAGTAGAATCATAAAAAACCTAGTCCGAATTACCCTGAAGGGGAGCAGTGTCATTAAACTGCAACAATATGGATTGTTCCAAATTCTCATCTTTATGAACATCATTTGGGTCCTGCCTAATATCGTCTATCTTCATTTCTGACCTGAAAAAAAGAAGTCCCAGGTTTGACAATGTCAAACTTTTTGCTAATCAAATGGATAGGGGAATATGAGCACTTGTAGTACCTAATATTGGGGGATATATCCACTTCTAGATTCGGTTTAGCCTGTACATTATACATACCAGAAGGTTTATCTGAGGGCTTTAATTCACCACCCCCTGCAAGAATTGTGCTTATCAGTTGGTTTTCAAGTCTTAAAGAAACAGAGCAGAAAAAAATAATAATGAAATACTGTATAAGTCAGGGAATCTTAAATTCACCAGATGTATTTCCTGCTTCCATCATCAGATGAAAATTTAAGGAAATAAACCTCTTCTTTTCTCTATAAAATGGTGGAGCTGACTGGCTTCTCATCGATCTTGCCTTAGAAGTATGTGCATGAGCTTGGGATTTTAGATGCCTTTGTCTTTCATACTTATCAGCACCTGTATTATCCTCACCCGATGAGTCCATACTTAACCAGCCTGTTTTATCAGTTTTCATATCAAACTTTTCTTGTGAAATTTTGTTATATTGCTTGTGCCTCTTGCGGGATTTGCGGAAATCACTATCAAAGCCATCATAATCTTGAAAATCTAATGGAGCTTTTGTACAAAATGCAGTGCAACTATCACGATAGCAGTAATTTATGATTTCATAACTACTTCTGCAATCCTTGGGCTCACCATCTGGACAGTACCCATAATTTGTCCTCTTACTAGGTCTGGAACTCCCCGTAAGAGCATTCTCACTAGGGCAATTTTCAACATTCCAAGCTTCGGCTTTAAAAGCTAGAGGAGACCAGTCAGACTTGAAGGAATTATGATATGAGGATGAATTTCTAATTGGTTTATATGAATGATAAGAGAGGTTATTGTCTCCATCAGATAAGAACCATTTCTCAGACCCACCAGGGCGAAGATCAAAATCTGTAGCCATGCCATCTGGCCACGAGGTTCTTGAATAGAAATCAAATCTCCGGCTACCAATTTCTACATCAGAGATATTAGACATGTAATCAGGGAAAGCCCGTTTCCGTTTCATCTTTTCGTCTTGAAATTGTATCTGAGGTTCCAATTCTTCATCATTTGCAAATATAGCCCCATCAAGTGATAGTCTTTCTTGTGAATAGCAACTCTGCAGGAGAGGTTTTTGGATATCCTTGCTAATTTCCGCATCATCGCTAAACTCGTGAAAATCTAATGAGAAAGAACTTCCTATTGATCCATCATAGGGTTCAACTTCACTGGACTTATTCTGCCATGTTGAACTTGTAATATTGTCCTCCGCATGATCATTGAATATTTCTACAGCAGTGAACATATTCCTCGGGGAATAATCCTCTGTCAAGCAAAGGTTGGTATCAGGTATCCAAAGACTGCCGTAAGACTCATGACATCTCTGGGGCATGTCAGATGTGCACTTGGCAAGAGGGCCATCCAATGATTGAAAAGCATAGTGAGTCTGACCAACAAATTCCTTCTCAGTGGGCTGCCTGTCGAGTTGTGATATATTTTTGTGTAGATCCTGAAAAAGGTTCTGTTCAGGTTTCCTTTGAAACAAGTTGTTACTTCCTTTGCTTAGTATCTTTGAAGGGGGAGATGGAAGATCTAGAGAAATCTGATTGTTATGGATTCCACATTTCCTCATTGCAAAATTTGTGTTTCCTGAAAAATCTGCACAAAAGGATATAGCAAAAAATTAGGAAAAAGAGCATGAGATGAAACTGATTTATCTCAACCTCAGCCATGTGCTATTCTATATTGACAGCAATGGTTCTCTCTATCTGAACTAGTGCAAGGTACACAATTTCAGATCTCATCATATTAACATCAGAAAATGAAATATTCAGCATGCCATGTATGTATGTTATGTACCTTCTGCACATTTGATGCCGTGAGCTTGCTGCCTTTCATCTTTCTCTATATCAGTTGCTTGAAGAAAGGATTCTCCTGAAAACATGCCATCAGTTCATTTTCTAGAACAGCCAATAAAAATAAAAATCGCATTCAGTAACATCATACCGTGTCCTACAGTTTTCCTCCAGAAGTGTAAAATGGCCTTCTCGATAAAGGTGAGTACGGGAACCCAATCCTACCAAAAACGAAGAGAGAGAAGGGTTTGTTATTCATTTGGGAATGAAGACGGGTTTGGGGAAGCTATCATCTCAAATTAGTAATCCCTATTAAAAGGACAAAATGTTAAAACTGACAAGCGAACCGGTATGGAAATCCCCAGTTCTAACAATTAGGCATGGAGCGTATGAAAAAGAAGTGATTGATGTAGAGGCTTTGCTTCTCTTTCACTTTTGGAGTCATAACCATACAAAAATGAGAGAGAGAGAGAGAGTTACCTTGAACTCAACACAAGTCTTAGATGATTCAAAGGTTAAATCATAGAGAGATTGAGGGCAATTCAAATTCACAATATAGGCTGGACAGGCTAGAGGCTTGGTTTTCTTCCCTCTTTGCGACTCACTATTAACCTTCCATAGATCCAAATCTTCAAACTCAGTAGCCAAGTGATTTACCAATTTATGAATTGGACCTTTACAAGTGAATCGTGAATTGATATCTGCCATTGTTAATTAAGGTCACAAAGCAAGTGCACAGAATATCTAATCCACTCCAACTCGTTATCGTGCACAATTAATACTTCATACAGAATCTGGTATATAAAACATGGATACAGGCATATTGAAAGACCTGCAAAATGAGAATCATGTAATAAGGAAGTGGTTTACTAAATTGGCGTTATAACATCATCAATATAGGCCCAGTATACCTTAATTGGAAAACTACTGCAAGGGCCAGAAATGTAGCCAGTGAGCATTAGCTCTCCATCACTAACGTTCAATTCTTGAAAAGAGCTAGAATCCTCAATTCCAAAACAACTCATCAAAAGTGGCAAAGGAGAAGTGGAAGGGTGTGTGCAGAGAAGCTCATTCTCGCTTTTAAAAGAGAACAGAACAGTCAGTTGGCAGACATTATGACCATATAAACTTGAACTAGGAAATGAGACGGGAAAGTTACCTTTCAATATCAAAAACTTTGAAGGAAACCTTAGGGTGCACAAGGGCAATACGAAGTACACATTTCTTGACTGAGTGCAAGACCTTTTTGGGGCTTCCAAAGCAAAAAAATGCATTCAGTCAGTGCAAAGCATTTCAAGTATGATCAAACTATTTCAAGATGAAGAAGGAACCTGGATTGAATACACTTCCTCCGAACTGGTTGGTTGTAGAATAAATCACGAACGATAACTGCAAGGAGCCAACCATGAATTGATGTAAAATCAGCTGTATAATGATCATCTGATGAACTGGACAGGAAAAAAAGGAAAACAATTAAGTAATGTGTACATCTGGAAGTGTTTGCGGCCAAAGTTGGCCTTAGAAACCCCTTCGAAAAAGAATGAACACCGTAAAAGTAAGTACATATATATCCCTTCAACATATTGGTAAATTTTTATGCAAAGGAACCTCCCTATAAATTCAATATGCGACCTAGGATCAATTCACACCATCGCTAGTAGACTTCAAAGAATTTAAAATGGGGAGATACTTTGTAGATCACCCTTTTTAGTAGTTTAATATTTGCAAATGGATCAAAATGTTTCGGATGTGTATGATAGTGGGAGTTTAATTAAAGCTTACATAGAAGTTATTTGTGTAAGCTAACAATATTATCTGTGAGTGATTATATTACCTGTTGTGCCCACGTCTCTTCTGTCATCATCAATACCAACATACAAACACTTTGATCCCTGAAAATAATGGTGAAAGGTTGAAACGCAGCCATCCTAGCACTAATTGCACAAAAATATGGCATTTGCTTCTGCATAAGTAAATAAAACCAGTGATACAAGACCCATACCTTTATCACTTTACGGTATCCATTTGGCCTCCCATAAGCTTTTGTTACAACCTCCAATAATGAGACATCAGAAATAGAAGCCAAAGCTTCTCCCCGAGAACCAAAGCTCCCATCAGCAGCATCCAAATCACCATTATGGTGACACTTTGATGTTGCTGCCAAAAAGTTATAACTAAACATTATCACGCAACCAAATATCAATCAGACTCATGACATATTGCTTATGAAACTTAGTAGGATCCCACCCTGCCCCACTCTGAACAACTTAAAGTTCATTTATTTGGAATAAAGGTGAATCCTGCCAAATGACAGAATTTGGGACCCAAAAAGAATCTTAGAGCTGATTAAGAAACTGAAAAGCTATAATCTTAAAGAGACCTCGAGATTTCTTAGAAGTAGAGGGGGTACTGGGGGGAGGAAATTGAACAAAATGCAAAGTGAAATCTATGAAAGGATGAAGACTGTTTTTAAAATTTTGTACACTGCAATATGCTAGTGCGCATATAGTAATAAGGAAATCTTATACCAATAAGTTTGAATTAATGAATCAAAGAACACACAACATAACATATTGTACCAGCTTTTTTAGCAGAGCCTACCCTGGAGTATCAAGCAAGATGCCATACCCTGTTCCCAGGCCCACACCATGACTCAATCTACTTGTATTTACTTCAGTACTCCTCACTAACAAAACGTCACTCCTACATTGATATACTCATGGCTTGGAGACTTTAACCTACCTTTGCCAATTTTTGAGGATATAACCTATCACACATCACATCTTAGTGATATGCGAATGCGAGTTACTTTTTTGATACTATATGCGTACGAGAAAATATATCAGCACTCTAACTAAAATTCTTCTGAGGTATGTAAATATAATGGCAATATGAATGACAACAAAGAAAAGCAAGTGAATGAGAGTTACCTACCATAGCGTTCTCCCAACAAACCAAGCCCATCCCGAGAGATGCCTGCTCCTGTAAGTGCATAAAATAGAAGAAAAATATGTATCAAACAAAGATATACATAAGTTCTAACCTTGAAAAGATCCTTACTACTCACCATCATCCACTACTTTTATGTAGCACGTTCCCATGCTTACCCAGACTGATACCTGATGCATTAAATAATTGACCATTTTTAGAACTATGATGCTGCTTTTATGCAGCAAGGTATCCAAACTGACATAAAAAAAGATGCATAAAACAATAACCATCTCACCTGGAAATCGATTGAGTCGCCATCACCACAAAAAAATTAAATACATAAATGAAGCCCGCAGAAGGAATACAAGAAAGACAATAAGGACACCATTGTTATCACCCGTCTAAGTTACTATGATGAAATGCAGTAAAAACCATCAATTACATCCCTTTCATTACTACGATAACTAATTATGCATATGGCCAACTGCTTGTAGTTTTAACTTTTAACAGTTTGGAGCCAATAAAGGACTAGATTAATATCATATTCAGTTGTTATCACATGATTTTCATCCTGTGAATGCAAAGGCTGCGTAGTCAGCAACTTCAGCCGAGTTCAACGTTCAAACCAATAACTATTTGATTAGACAAATGAATTCAACAGAAGAAGACAATTAGAACTCCATGGCATACAAACAAAGTTATACAAATAGATTGAAAGAGTTATACTGAGACCAAGCCAGCCACAGATAGGTAGTAGCCATATGTCTAGCTTCTAATGTCTTCATTAACGAAACAGCCAAAACCCACCTCAACCTCAGTTGAAAGATCCAATTGACACTAAAAATAAAGAATAAAGCGATCTTCTTCTTTTCCTTGGTAAGGAAACTATGCCATATGAAAGTAGACACGAACCAAGTCAAAGAGCATTATTACCTTTGTTGCACCTGCATCCAGACTGTTATAAACAAGCTCTTCTACAACCCTAGTCAAATCAGACAAAAAAATTCCTGAACGAACTGAACTACGAACATCCTCCGGCAAGGATTTGATACTCCCCGTCAAGAATCCAGCTGAAACCACAATGCCACTAATTCAACCATTTGCAATAATAATAATAAAGAAAAAGCTATACCCAATAAACATGAAACGATCCAACTAAGGGTCATATTCTACCTTTGGGCTCCATGGTCAGCAGAAATTCACATTACTTTCTGAAGCAAACCCACATGCACAGATTATTGATTCAACACTCTGTTCCAGTACAAGATAACGAATCAGTGCTCAGAACATACTATACATCCTAAAACTTAATTACGCCATATTATTTCCAAAAAGAAAATGTATAAGCTACGTTTTCTTCCATAATCCTCCAGTTTCTCGAGAACCAAACATAAATGTCGATAGAGAAATTCCCAAAAATGAGATTACTCAGTCGGATTATTGTAATAAGGCAGCAAAACAAACAGGTTAATAAAAGTTTGTAAAACATAAATTGAAATCAACCAACCTGATAAATGCGATTCCGGTTCAGTAGGGTTTTGACGATACGGTTCCAGAGAAGCTTTTCGCGGTTCCAAAACCCAGAATAAGGCGGTTTCTGTACATTCTCTGGGCTGTTAAGCTTTTCGCGGTCGGGGACGTGTCGCATATAAGAAAATGGGACTCGATCGATACATATGGACTATTTACCAAAAAACAGAAACATAGGAATTTTTTATTATCGAATTTTGGAATTTTTTAATCGATTTTTTTCTGTCGTTTCCATGAACTGAAAATCGAGTGCTTTCTAGTTTTTTATTTTATTTTATTTATAATTTGAGCAATTGTAGAAAAATGTATTTATAATAAAAATAAAGCATCCTTTGTATTGTTAATCTTAATTATTTGGGGTTTGTATAGAACTCTAGTCTATATTGATATAATGACGAACTAAGTTTTGATGTGAGTTGGCTCTATAAAATAGTTTGAATTGGTAATTAGAGGAGTATTTTATACATGTAGGGAACTCGGTAGGTGGTGGAGAATTGTAACTGATCAGAGTCAGTCGTGGTGGGTGCGGAAACGCCTCTTTTCTAGCGTCCCGCTTCTCTGTGGGTGTCTCATTGGGCTTGGCGAGGTTGGTTACCAACCCTCACCAGATCCTCGTGAATCGCTTTCACCAGATTTTCTTCGAGCGGTTGTAGTACCATAAACGTTGATCCATTAGTCGAGGCTCCCACCGACGGCAACGCAAATCCAATCTACCATGGCCCATCGCTGGAAAAACATTGTCCCTGTTTGTGCCTCTCCGCTCCGGCCATCACCTCCGTCGTTGTCCCCAGCCGCTATAGTCGTGTTTTGTCTCGGTTCATGTTGGCTTCCGCGTCTCCAGGACAACCCCTCGTTCTTCTGATGCCCGACCCACATCAAGAGTAGCACATCATCGAGATGCATAACTTTTTGGAAGTAGAGACCCAAAGCCGCAACAAAGAGTCGTAAATCCAGTGATTCAACACCAAACATACAACCGTTTTTGTTGCGTCAACAACAATAAAGATTAGTACGAGAGAGGAGAGCGGTCGCAGAACATCCCCTTGTATGGTATGCTTTTTATAATATTTTGAAAATATATTGTTTTCCAATCATTTCAAATTTTATATAAAAAAAAGTATGAAATATCTAACCTTTGATTTAAAAATATTGAAAAAAAAAGGACCATTGTTTGCTGTCTCTTACTTCTTGAGACGATAGCGACTCAAGAAAACTCTCCCTTTATGTGCTATTTTTATTATAGTTGTGTCAAATTGCAAAACTAGAGTTTTTTGGGGTTTTGTAGACCAACGTGTATGGCATGTGTAGTGCATATGCACTCTTGATACCAGAACAATAATTAAACAAATGCAATGTATTCTAAATAATTAATGTATTATAATTGTACTCAAATCCAAAGATCTACCAAAATAATCTAAATCCAAATCCAACCTCACTACCAAAGAAAAGAAAAGAAAAAAGTAGAATCAAACATTAAGACTCCTAACAAAGCTGCTTTGAAGGGGAACTCCCACTGAAGAACCATTGGAGACCACAATGGGACTCCTAACATAATGTACTCCATCAGACCACACAAGCCCACCAAATGTATACCCAGAAATCCCCTTGGAACCCTTGGCTCTAAGGCTCAACTTGAAGCTCTTCTCTTCCCCAATTGTCTTGAACTCCAACACCTTAGGTTCAACCGAGACCTCCACACCAAGCGGGTGGTGCACCCGCGCGATGTACTTGCCCGGAGAGCCCACATTCTTAAGCTTCCTGCTCACAGTGACCGGTTTCGAGAGCTGTGGGACTGTGATGGAAGGATAGTTGAAGTCGAGAAGAGCGTTGGAAGACGAAGACGGGCACTTGAAGTCCTGAGAGAAGGACTCGATCAGCGTGTCATCGAACCCCAAAGCGCATAGGAAGTTGAGGTAATCATCGGTGGACAAGTCGTAGACCAGGCCAGGATCTTGGGCGCGGTTAGGCCTCAAGTGTCCACTGCCATAGTGGAACGGTGTCGCCTTGTCACCAAATGAATCCTGAATAGCCCCCGGAAAATCATCCCTCACTCTAGCTGCAAATGGAACAAAGAAAAAAACAGGCCTCATCCACTTCCGAGCATAAGATTATGTTACAAATATCTAGACATTTGCGCGTAGGTCATAATAAAACTGAACGTGTATATGTGACGTTTAATCAAGTTAGCTTTGATCTTACCGGTTGTCATGATTGCAGATTTGATGGCAGAAGGGCTCCAATGAGGATGGAGGGTCTTGAGCAGGCCCGCGACCCCAGAAACATGGGGACACGACATGGAAGTCCCATCCATGCTAGTGTAGAGAGTGGTTCTCTCCTGCAGTATGTCAAGGCTTTCAGAAGTGTAGGCTGCTATGATATCCACTCCAGGCGCTGTTACATCAGGCTGAACATGGAACAAACAAAAAAAAGTTAGTTTCAGTCAAACAAAAGAGGTTGCACAAGAAAAGGGATTGTCAAAAAACTACCTTAAGTATCTCTGGCGTGACGACGTTGGGACCAACAGAAGAGAAAGACGCCATCTTCGGAGCAGGCCTGCGACCAAGTCTCTCTCGCGGGACTGTGATGTAGCCCGTCGGGTTTCTGTCCAAGTTACAGTCAAAATCATCAGAACTGGATCATAACAAAAACGAAGAGACGAGACATGAGAGAGTTATATGCATACTTAGAAGAATTGATGTACTGCAACACAGCAAGACCGTCTTTGTAGTTAATATGTGACGCCGGAAGGACGTGACCATCACTAGAGACACTATCTCCATCTTCAACACCGTTGCGGAGAATCATCCCAGCAGCACCAGCTAGAAGCGCTGCACGACCCTTCTGCATCCTTTCGACCCCGCCTCCTCTCAAGCACAAGACAATCTTCCCCTTCACCTTCTCAGGATCTAGCGCCCCTGGCGTGCACACCAAGCTACAAGTACAACATCAAAAAAACAGAGTCAATAGATCAATCCTAAACTTCACTTCAAACACCACAATACTCATACTTACGCTTCATCGCCACTGGCATTGGAGGCCTTGGCTTGCAAAGCGTTCACAAGTGGGTAAAACCTCGGTTCCGGTAAAGGGCCCGCCGTTTTGCTCTCACCCTGATTAAAACAGAGAAAAAAAAATCATGGGTTTTGTTTAGTTTTGTAACTTTTGTTTATTGTATCTTAGTATGTGAAAGAAAATGAGTAGGTCACCGTGAAAGTGAGGTCATTGCCGAGCTCAACATAGGTGCGGAACACACGATCAGTGGTGCTAGCTCCGACAGTGATGATCCAAGGAGAGAGATTGGATACAGTACGAGGTTGTGGTCCCGAGTTTCCTCCGGAGGCGACCACAACAATACCGCGCTGCACGGCGTGGAACGAGCCGATGGAGATAGCGTCCTGAAAGTGTGGTTCGGGGTCTCCTCCGAGGGACATGGAGATGACATCGACGCCGTCATGAATGGCTGTGTCCAATGCTTTCAGGATATCGGCATCAAAGCACGAGCCTTGTGTAGTTATTTCAGGCCAACAGACCTTGTAGGCCGCCACTCTGGCTCTCGGAGACCCTCCTTTCGTCGTGCCGTTGTAGACGCCGGAAAGGCTCGCTCCCTTCACAAAGTTGCCTCCGGCTGTGGACAGAGTGTGCGAGCCATGGCCCTCGAAGTCTCGGGCGGATCTCTGGATTGGGTCGATCAAGCTAAGGTATGGGTACCCTTTGTTGTAAAAACTTGCACCAATTAACTTCCTGTAACAACAATATCAATATTTAACTATCAGCTTAAACTTGAATTAATACTCTCTTTTTTATCAGAAGTTGAATTAATACTCTAACATGGTATAAGAGTCCGTTACTAACATGATTTGAATTCTATATTATTTTTCTATGGTTGTCTAATTTGCCCCTAATGATTAGGGCTCGAGTCTCAGTGAATTACCTGTTGCAAGGAGCACCATGAATGGATTTGGTGTTGTTCTGGCAAGTTCCTCTCCATTTCTTCGGGATGGGTCCATAGCCTTCATCACTAAAGCTCGGAGACTCGGGCCAAACACCTACAAAGAGTAACAGATTCATAACTCGGGTTTGTGTCAATCAATCAAGTGTTGATTATTAGAGAACCAATTCAACTAAAAGCTCAAACGGATAATTGAAGGTCCTATAATAGTTATATTGTAACACTGAATTATTTAGAAGAGGAGAAGAGTCAATTAAAAAGAGAGATAAGGGTTAATCCATTTGGAGCAAATTTGATAAATTGAGTAGAAATTAGAATTTTTGTAGATAACTGGGTTTGAACTCGGGTCCGTGAGGTGTTATTAGAACCAACTCAACTAAAAGCTTGATAGTTGAAGGTCCAATTATAACTGGATTGTAACAATTTTCATGACATGACAGAAGATAATCACCAGAATCGATGTTGGCGATGATGGTGTCTTTGCCGAACTTGGCATTCTCCCAGATGGAATCATGGTTGAGCTTGCCGTTTTTCTCAAGCATCATGAACTCCCACGAATGTGATGTGTGTAGTTGCCTTCCTTTGTTCAAGAAAACCGAGACAACCTTCGGATGCTCTGCATAGTACAGTCAATAACATCTCATAAACATAAACACTTGTTCTGTCAGAAAAAAAAAAGTGAAGCTTAAATTAGACATAACAGTTGAGCTCTTCTTACTGGCGATTTCAGCGGCCTCTTTCTCATCAAGCGTAGCAGCGAAACCATTGATATGGTGCTCATAGGAGTAAAAAATCGAATCTTTGGCCTTCGCGAGACTGAATGTATTGAACCCACAAAATAAAACCAATTATTCGAGTAAATTAAGCAAAAGGGTGTGCAAATTGATAAACTTTTAATGACTTTCTCTACCTTCCCACAAAAGATGAAAGGAACTGGTGGTGAGAATCATGAACACGCTTAACATAAGCCAATGATTGTTCTTCAGCAGGATGTGCATGGGCTCCCAAGTACACCACGTAAGACTTTCATGACATGACAGATTCAGAAAACACCAAACGTAAGTCACAATTCAGAGACCTTAACACACAAAAATCGACCAAAAGAGCTCACCTTTTTCTCTGCTAGAGCGGGTGGTTGAAGGAGGGCTAGAGTTAGGAACAGAAGAGCAAGCTTCGGGATCCACATCGTGTGTGTTTTGAGGATCTCCATGGAACTAAGGCTGATTGGTACACATTGTGCATGGATTGACGTGTTCTATATATAAAGGTGCGAATACAAGTCCTATTATGAATGAAAACGGATGTTAATACAAGTCCTATTATGAATGAAAACGGATGTTAATTTCCATCCAAATCCTAATAGAAATTGATATCTAATATAACCCGATTATGAGTTGTACCCATATAATCAACTATAGAGACACCTCAAAAAAAAAAACTATAGAGATAAACCCATATGAAGTATAATTGATATTCTATAAAAAAATTTTGAGAGGATTCTATATTTTTATTAAATACTACACAAATTTATTTTTATCATCAAGACCTCTAAAAAATATGGATAATTGGATCTACGAGATAAAAAGATCCAAATATTTTAGTAAAAACTTATGATAGTGCCCCTATTATACACACAACAAATGGAACAAACTCAAACTATAATTAAAGTGACACACTTGAACATATGTACCTCGCTGGAAAAAAGCTCTGAATAACGCTTGAAAAAAGCTTAGAACCCTAGGGTTATTCCACGCCGCCGCCGCCTAGCCCACCATGAAGCTGCCGCCGCCCAACCCTCGTCCCCGACAAACCACCACGTCGCCTCCGTCCAACCCTTATCCCCGTCGAACCTATCCCCTTCCTGCCGTCTTCTTCTTCTTCTACCACAGTCATCGCAGCCATGGTCACTCCCTCCATAATCATGGCCATCGAATAGACCGTCGAACCTACTACAAATACAACCATTGTCCCCGTCCACCATGCATCGCCGTTCCTCGCGAATCCGGCGACTCTAGGCATCAGGTCGTCGCCTGCCACTCCTCCGGGAACCATGAAACACGAGTTGCAGCCTCGACCACGGGTCATTCGATCCCGTTCAGCCACCACAACACAAGCTCCGGCCTGACCAGCGCGCCGCCGTCGCCTGCCACTCCTCCGGGAACCATGAAACACGAGTTGCAGCCTCGACCACGGGCCATTCGATCCCGTTCAGCCACCACAACACAAGCTCCGGCCTGACCAGCGCGCCGCCGTCGCCTGCCACTCCTCCGGGAACCATGAAACACGATTTGCAGCCTCGACCACGGGCCATTCGATCCCGTTCAGCCACCACAACACAAGCTCCGGCCTGACCGGCGCGCCGCCGCCACCCCCACGCCGAATTCGGATGGTTTACATCGCGTCCGCGAGAGCCACAAGAGATCTCGTCCAACACGCGACCAGTTGAGGAGCTACAAGTGGAGGGACCGCACCCCGAGGGAGTATTACTGGTTTCGCCCCGATGATCTGTGGTCCTTTGGAGACATTTCCGGGACCTCCGACGATATGTGTTCCTAGGGAATGTTTCCGGAAGTCCTAACGGCATGTGTCTCCTCTGGACCGATGGGCAATCTGATATGATATACAAGTCAGTGTACAGATCAGAGTCTTGGGATTTGATATTCAGTATTTCGGTATTTGTGTGTTTCTTTATTCGATCTCTTTGGTATATTTGTTATATTTCCGTTGATTTTTTTTAGTGTCACCTTCTTTAAAGTATTGTAATTCTTGTTGATCTTTAATTAGTGTCTGTTGGATAATTGTACTAATCGGTTTTATTGTTAAAACGGGGGTTCCTTTACTTTACTGTTTTTTCCTAATGAGCGTAAGCTCACCCCCTTCTTGTTTACTGTTTGTACAGGTTTCCTTGATGAGTAGACCTAGAGGTGCTCTCAGGGCTCGGGAGCTCCTTGAGGCTTCGGGAGATTTTATGTTTTAGAGACGTACCGTATTTGTACTAAACTACATTTCCTGCTATTCTGTTGGTTTGAGCATTTGAATCCTAATTTTTGAATTGAATTTAAGTTTTTGCGAAGATTGTATTATTAAATTCTTTTTTATTTATTGTTTAAATTATTTTACCAGTTCACGTCTCGAGTCCGATCAAAACCGGATTTGGGGCGTGACAGAGATGATGCCTGAGAGGAACGACGACGAGGTCGACAAGACCAATCAATGGCGTAGCTTGGGTGCTCAACAATGACGAGACGAACTAGTCCTTGTTACTGGCCTTTAGGTCCCGTGGTCTTGGTCTCGTCCTTGACTCTGTTTCCGGTGGTTCGATCTTCATCCGGTGTGGGATTATTTTCTTGTTGATTGTAGCGGATCTGGTTGGGTCGCTTTAGAGCTCTTGTTCTTCGCTCTGCGGCTGCTTCCTCTCTTTTTACAAAGTGACTCTAGGGACTCGTCTAGGATTTAGCGTGGGACGCGCTTCTCGACCTTCTTGGTTGCATATCGTAGTGATTCTTTTCGAGTAGTGCCTCCTAGTTGGTAGTAGTTTTTAGCTTGGTGGTGCTTTATTCCGGTGTTCATCTTGTTCATGTGAGGTTTTTTTATTCTCCCTTTCCTTCGCTTAAGTGTTGTGGTTCCCGCACTGTCCTTTTATTGTCTCTGTTTGGTTATCTTCGCTTTTCTTTCACTTCGGTGATAATGGCTCGTCGGTTTATAGGTGTTGACCGCCGTTGAGTAGCTTAGGCAATTATTCCTTCTGGTTGATCTCCTTCTGATTCGATTTAGGGTTTAGTGATTTCCGCTGATTTATACCAATAGATCTGTTTCCTTCGATTGTAGTACTAACTGCCGGCTTGTTAGTGATTCATGTATTCTCTATATTTAGAGGATATTGGTCCTAATGAGACAGCGTAACTTTAAATCTCAAGTATTGGATTGAGTATTAATAAGTATAGTTTGAGCTTCATGGTAAATCAGGGTTAAAGATCTTTTTATCTTCTGCGTTTCATGGTTGTAAAATCAGGGTGTTAGACCTTTTACTTTTTCTTGTTTTGTTCTTCATAATTTTAAAATCTGATTTTTAGACCTTTGTTGTTAGGTTTGCTCCCAAGTTGGGATGTTAAGGTGCTTTTTATAATATTGCTTTTATCTTTTGTTGGGACTGTCTTGAGGCTGAACTATCATATCAATGCTCGACTTTTAAAATTATAGTTAGACTACCGTCATCCTGTATTCCTCTTTCTCCTCATAAGAGATTTTAGTTTAAACCTTGTTTTGCTAATAAAAAAAGAAACTCCATCGACTAAATTATAGATGTAATATGATAAACAAAATGAAGGCATTAATTAAAAATGGTGAAATGGGAGTAAAATTAAATAAAGAAAGGGGAGTGTTAGTGTTACTGTTACATGGGAGTTGCGTAACTTCAGAAACCAATAAAAATTCTCTGACACGATATATATATCAAAACCGTCTTCAATTTTTTCGTCTCCACCTCACCTGGATTTCGTCGTCGTCCTTCTCTCTATCAAAACCCTAATTTCGAGAAGTTTCGCCGTTCCTCTCTCCATTTATCCATTTCCGTGATTCTCTTCCGAGTTCAGGCAATACACAGAATCATCAGGTACTTGTGTGTGTTTTTGTTGCGCTCATCGCCATGGCTTTTGGATCATATTTTGTTCTCCAGCTTCACGGTCCAAGCTGTTAAAAGCCGTGGACTTGATTGGATTTGTATAATTCTAGTGAATCCAGCTTAGATTCGCCTCGTAACTTTCCAATTCTCTGATTTTTGATGATCATCTAGATACCGTGGCAATGTTTTAATATGCTTCTTGCCGAATCTGGTGTTCGTGAGCTTAGAATTGGACTATCTACTTATATCTACAGGCTTGCGATTTGAATTTTGTATGCTATTGCCAGTTTCTGGATTGAATCGTTGTGAACTGTGAGTTCTCTCACGTTGGGGGAATCACTGAGCAACTGATTAGATTTAGTTTTTCTAATCTTCAATTTTTCTATGTATGTTTTTGAAGTCTGATATCTGTTATACAAAGATCTTTGATCCTGAATTCTGAATTCTGGCTCTAATCGCAATGCAATGTTATCGCTTGAGCTGATTTCTAGGGTTTCATTTAAACTGAAAATTATTTGTTATTATTTCAATTTGATTCAAGTATTGGATCTCTGTTCCAATTTGACTTGAAACTCAGTACTTATTTTTACTTAATTGACAGTTATTTGGGTGCATTGTATTTATATAATCTAATGTACTTGGATGTGATGAGGCTTTAATTAGAATTCAATACTGAAATCATAATTTTTTTTTTCTGGTTGTTCTAGCTTGAACATAGTGGCAGCAGTCATTTTACCCCATGTAGAGGATAATTTGTGATTTGGGGGAGAATAATGGAGGCAAACATGTGTGACATCAATCACTTGGATTCTGATGTTCTTTTGCCTCCTCGGAAGCGCCTGCTTGCTGGATTGAAGAAACAGAGTTCTGATGCAGAAGTTGCCCAGCTTCAAGCTTCAAATGATAGTTCCAGCCCTTCATCAAGTGAATTCAATGCTCGTCTTAACCATTTGTTGAGCTATCATTCAAATAACCGTAATCTCTCACCTGAGGAGATTGTGGAAGCCTCGCGATCTGCAGCTATTACTGCAGCTAGGGCTGCAAAGATTGCAAGGTCTGCAGCCGAGGAGAAGGCTGTAATTGCTTCCAAAGCAGTTGCTGCTGCCAAGAGTGCTTTGGAATTGGTTGCCTCTATGCCTGATGAGGTAGCTGGTAAAGAAAGGGGCCTGAAAAGGAACAAGCTGAAGAAGCATGTTCCAGTTCAGCTCTTGTACAAAAAACATCAGCCAGTTGAGAACTTTAAGAAGGATGAAGAGTTGGCTCGTAAGTTGCATCGTGCAATTAATAGCTCCCCGAGAATCTCAAAGAATTCTTCAAGTCCTGAATCAAGGAGTCATAAACATAAAAGGCCCAAGTACTACCCTCCTGAAAGAACCGGGGTGTCCAATGGAAGTGTAGTTATGGGAGGACACCCACCTTTCTTATACAACAATGGCCATACAGTGGCTGGAGACATAGACTCAGAGGGCTCCATAGAAGAGATATACATGATTAGAGGAGATGATAACGTAATGAAATTACATACAGGTAATGACCAATCAGATGTGAATAATGGAGAAGCAGATACAAGTCAATCAAAGGAGAGAGCATTGGAAGATGTGAGCTTGTCTGCTAAAAAGAGGGGAAGAGTGAAGCTAAAGAAGTTGCCCTTAAGCATTTGTAATTTTAGGGATCAGTCAAATCCCAAGGAAGAAGACAGTGTCAAAAGCTCCACATTACCCGGAAAGTCCATTGATAAACCTAATGCTAGCAAGATGAGATTGTTTTCTATGGAGCCATCTGCTGATGGGGTGATGCCAATCGAGGCTACTTCAACATGGAAATGCCAGGAGTCCAATGCACCTGCATGTGTCAAACAAAATAAAGCAGTGCAATCATGATGTTCAGATCCTACAGTGGCAAATGCGGCCATAATAGAGTTTGATAGTTGAGGTAGGATTCATGATGCTTTTCTTATAGAAAGGTTTTATTTGATTTGTCTTAATTTATTTTTTCTGGCTTTGTAATGAACTTGATCTGACTATATATGTACATTACATGTCTATTTGTTTGCATCTACCCCCCACATTTTCAGTTTCAGTCCGAAGCTTTACTCAATAACAAAGATGGGATACAACAAGAAAATAGCGCAGTAGTTTGGATGTTACTATGTTCATGTCGTTTTGTTGTAGTTTTCTTATTTCCGAGTTGGGCATATGATTTTTCGTTCTCTTCTTACTTTGAAAGTTATATATGTTCTACACCAAATAGAATTTAATTAAGTTTTTAATTCTGTCATATAAATATATTAATGAGAAATAATGTACGTGTATATTCATTAGAGAGTGATTATCGGCAAATTGTTATCATATGAATGGGACTCTAAGCATTTTTTATACTCTAGAGATATTCCTGCAGGTCATTTTTGGAGCATCGGATGGACCAATTCTTAGTGAAGGCAAAGAAGTGTGTAGTTTCGTTCATCATGTAGTTATTTTACCTGTGCCTTCCTCCACCTAAACATAGTACCGACCTAGATGGGTTTCCAATTTTTTTTTATGTGCAAACACCAATTAATAATTGTTAGGTAATGTTACTTCATTTTTTATTGTCATTTTCAATTTGTTGTAATTATAGCATGTATGGCCCAAATTCTCTTGCAATAAGTTAGAGGCAGTCTACTTCCGGTGAGCTTGGCGTGTTGTATGTTCATTTGGAAGCCAGAATTCATATATATATTTGATCAGAAATAAGAACTATTGAGTTGGATAGTGTTATGTATAAGTTGGTTATTGTTTTGGTTGCAATTATTTTTTGTCAAGATTGGTTATGTATGGATTCAGAACATGTTTTTGTTTGTTTGTTTGTTTGTTAAGATATAGTGTTGAAATGAAGGGTGGTTGTTGTGCCTGATATTACAAGTTGCAGTTCAATTGTGGTTGGCTGGAGACAGGCTTGATGCTTAATCATTGTCATTTGACTTCGAAGTTAAACAACCGATGAAATGTTTTTTTATCAGCATATTATATGAATGGAGATTGAAATCATCGACCTCATACAATTAAGTATGAGATCTCCGTCACTTTACCCGCGACTTTTAGATAATGAAGTGAGATGTGGTCAACAGTCCCAGATCCAAGTATTCACCAAACTGAACTAAGAACATGTTTTTTGCAGCAGATCCATATCCATGTGATATATAATTTAACTTAGCAGTTCAATGTTTATTATGACGAGTCTTAGCTGTGTGGGTATTTGTGTAAGTTTTCAGTACAAACTTTTGGCTGAAGCTACAAAATTAGTTATTTTCGTACAGATCCATAACATCTGACAAATCAGTTAATTAAAGACATTCTAAGTTTCTTCTGTTGGGGCATTCTTCTCACCCATTTATTGAGTGTAAATGTTAGGTGAAAATGGTACAGAATGATTTAATTTCATAAGTAGAGAATTTCAGATTCTTCCTAATGCTAACAAGAATACAAGGAAATTAACATAAAGGGTAAATAACACATAACTATCTTTATGAATTAAACATAAGTACATAAACCCGTATCACAAACTTTTACACAAAAATGACCATGTTATGAATTTTCACGTGTCATCATCACACAGAACAGAATAGATGAAAACCATCAAAAAAAATTGTCATGTGACTTGTACATGAGCTTGAAATTTTACAATATCCAAAAGAAACTCAATCTAATCCTTTTCTCTTGATTTTAATATGATTCCGTGGAGGATTTCGAAAACGTAACCAAATTGAAATCACAATAGCAAATCACGAGTGTAGTTTTTAGATATTTTAAAATTTACTTTCACGTAGGTAATGTGACAGGAAAAAAAACAATTGTTTTGATGTTTACGTATATATTGTATGATGATAAGTGGTTATGTGCTTGTGGGTAATTCAGAAAGGTAGTTGAGTGCAATTTACCCTAACTTAAATGGTTGACAGCCTCAGACCCAACAAACCCCAAACCCAGTTCTCATGTCAAAGTCAAGCATGTTCATATGACTAGTTAAACTTGACTCCATTCTCATGCAGACTAGCATTTATAGAAACATTATGATGAGGCAGTACACAAATCAATAATAATCCGGCATCATAGTGAAATTTCTCTACATTATGTCTTTTCTCACAAATTTTGTCACTATGTTACATTTTAGTTAATAAAAAAAATCAATCTTATTATAAATGTAAACACAAAATTATATCACAATGAATAGTCATGCAGGTGGAGGGAGAGGATGCAAAATGGAGCTTCCTGCAACATCAAGACACCTTGATCCCTTCTCACAATCACCACAATGTAAAGGTTGTTGTTCATTGGAAGGCATTCAGTTTCCCCCTCAAGCTTGATTCAGCTTTGGCCTCATTTATAGACGCTTTAGCCTCCTTTTGAGATGAAGTCGTTAGATTGAACCATGGGTGTTGCAGAGACTGCTGAGCTGTTGGCCTCTTCTCTGGGGAAAAATCAAGAAGAGGACACAGAAACTGGGAGAACTGACGAGCATCGGCCTCTGAAAACTTGTATTTATCAACCAGTAGTCGTTCCAGTGGCCAGTACTTGAGCCTCCTGATCCTCTTCAGATCACCGTGCCTATCGAAGTAATCCTTGGATCGAGCCCCTCCAACTGCTATCTGCTCATGGAGACAAAAGGTATGTATTTGAGAAAAGAGTCATTGGATAACCATGGGATCAGAACAAGGAATGAAGAGCTTACCTTTTTAGGCATCTTTCCTAGTAGTTCCATCATTAGAGCAAGATGATCCTGCAACCGAATTTGGTTAACAATTCCATTATGATGCAATGGAAGTTAAAATGACTCAAAGAAAAGTTATCATATGAAATGGTCAAATCATTATCAGCCAATGATTGATGAACTGATGTGCACATATAACAATGAAGAGTCTGGAGATAACAACGCGTGACTTAATATGTCTATTTATCGGATTATTTGAAGATAGTTAATTGGTGGGTATCAACTGCAAATGAGATTCATGATGGACAAATGGTTTTTCATATGACCACTTAAAAATCATGAAACCAGTAGGGAGGTTGTAACACAAGCATACCTTTCAGCAAGGACTAGAGTTTATAGCATTTATTGCAAAAAAAAAAGTACCTTGTGGTATACGCTTTTTGCAATCAGTAGCCATCTTCTTTGATTATTGCAAAAAAAGTGTCACGAGCTTGTCTTTTTGTTGCATTTATGTAAATTTGTTCAAAAAGGTAATTTTACCCTTGAAAGTTTAAATTTAAAAAATAATAAGTAAAAACAAAAAACAATTCAGATTTTTCATCTCCCCTAACTTTCTTCCTCTTTGTATGAAGAAATTAAGGAAGATGAAAATTCTGGATGCAATAAAAAGGCAAGTTTAGTGCACTTTTTTACAATTGACAAAGAAGATGACTACAATTTGCAAAAAGTGAATGTCTGAGGGTACTTTCTTGCAGTGACCCCCTTTATAATAGATTCAAAGTTAACAGAGAACATAAAAGGTATTTACCTCGTCTTCACTAAAACCTTGTCCCTCCTTGGGAGCAAACATCATGTCACCAGTGGCAAGCTCAAAAGCAGTGCAACCAAAGGACCACATATCAACAGAAAACGAATACCCAGACCGAATAATAACTTCAGGGGCTCTGTACTGTCTTGTTTGAATTTCTTCTGTGAACTGTTTATTAGCCCAACATGCATTTCCAAAATCAACCACCTTGCACCTAAGGTCAATCCCCTCAAGAGATCTCTCGGTTTTCTTCAACATGGCTCCTCCTATTGTTCTTTTTCCAATTTTAGCAACTGCCCGTTTGGCTCTATTTCTCAATCTTTTCTCAATCAGATTCATTGTAGTTCCACCATTTTGGCTACCCTCAGGCCTCTCAAGAATTGGGGTGAGCCCAGATCTAACCGGGTCTTTTGAAGCATCTATGGTGGAGAAGAGCAGAATATTTTCAGGTTTTAAGTCAGTGTGGATTATACGTAGTTCTCGGTGCAAGTAGTCTAAACCTATCAAAATGCATTTGCAGATCTCCCTAACTTTATCCAATGGAAGGCCTTTGTAACGGTTGTGCTTGATTAACCGGAGTAAGCTATCGCCAAGAACTTCAAGGACCATGCAGAGATGCTGCCCATTTGGGCCTGCATGTTTAAACTGGTCTATCAGATGCACAACACACTTGGAATGTGAGGGGTCACCATTTGCAATAGCTGCCAGGACATCAATCTCATGAAGGGCAGCTTGAGTAAATTGGGATGCACTTTTTTGTATCTTAAGAGCCACATATTTCTGAAAAACAAAGGAATATAAAATGCGAAAATTAAGGCCCTTGCATACAGAAGATCCATATTAATGGAGAGAAAGATGCATGCTTAAAGAAACTTACTTCTGACAGTATTTACTCTCTAACTTTCCCTATCGCAGTAAAGAGGCAAAGAAGCAAATTAAAGATCTGTGTAATTCTGAAACTTTTGAGTCAGGGTAAGTTGCTATTCTTACAAAAAATAAATTCTCAAAAGAGAGAAAAATTATAATGCTTTGCACAACAAGCAAAAGAAGCTTGTTTGTTTTCATGGTAATGGGAAATCATGGTTAACTTGAATCACCTATGACCATACTAAGACTATTTTTTCTTCGTCTCAAGTCGGATGATTGTCACAAATACTGTAAACAACGGCATATATGTAAGCCAAAAGCAACCTCCCCAGAACAGTTTTTGGTTAACCCAACTCAGAGCTCATTTTCATGCCAAACTCAAAAACTTATATTTCTGTTCAGCGGTGTTTTGGAGGCAATGTTGCTGTATGTTTACGCAACCTTTGCATGAACAGAAAAAATAATTGTGTCCGAAACTAATCCAAGTACAGTATGAGCAACTACAAATGTCTCACCTTGCATCTACATAATACAAACCATTCCATTGTATCTACGAACACATCATTGTGAAACCTGCTTATTGATTGAGATTGCAGCATCTTAACATCAAGGTACTATTCTTCACCATAAATAGCATCTATTGTGAAGTCATCATTAATTGTCAATGTAGCTGTACTTAAGTGGTCCCAAGGGAACACCTTAATGGTTCAAACTGCACATTGCCGTTACTGACATTCCAAGTTTGATTTTTATTTTATTTTTTTATTTTATTTTTATTTTTTTAGGATTAGAACTTGGTAAGGGTTATGAGAAGGGGAGAACTAAATGTGTTGAGTAGCTCAATTGCTCTGTGCTTCCAATGATCCAATCCCATGGATGTATATCAAACATTCCTGAAGACCTAGGGGAGCACCCTAATGGTTCAAGCTTCACATTTGCTTAGTTGATAATGTGACTTTGAACTCTTACCCAATTTGCTTCATTCAAACCCATAAATATATGTTTACCATTGCATGATAAAACTCGAATAGTTTCATAGAAAATGATGTACATTGGAAACAACCAAATGTGTACAAACAAGCCACGCATCAATGTGTACAAACAAGCCACGCACCAAATGTGTACAAACAGCAACACAAAGAACACCCAGTTCATAGAAACGGACAAAATCACAGATTTTCCATCAAAGTCAGCAACCCAAGATCAGTTTCAAATACAACCCAGTTCTTAAATCACATTAGATCAACTGAAAATGCAATAACTTACAAGATTTCACCCTCAATACATCAAAAAAGGAAAAGCAACACAATCTAAAATTCAACAGATCTATGGAATCATCACAAACATAGGAGAGGGAGAAAGAGGGAGACAGAGAGCTTACAGAAGATTGAGTGTCGTAGGCAAGCCAAACGGTGGAGAACTGGCCCCAACCGAGCTTCCTTTGGGCGATGTAGCGACCTCCGGCGAAATGATCCCCAACCCGGACGGCGTGGTAGCCTCCTTTCCGGTAGGAGTCGATACCCTCATCATCGTCGTCGGAGCCGGAGGAGGAAGAACAGGACATGATATGATGTGTAAAAACTGTTTCCGTTGGTGGGTTTGATCCGATGAGAGACTCGGTGGTGCGCAAGGTTGGGTTTTGAAACTTGGGTTTGGTTTATTTAAGGAGGGGAGGTGATGGGTCAGATTAGGATGAAGAGAAGGAGAGAGAGAAGATCCTCATTATGGTTGTTGTGTATTGCTCCCACCTAAGAAGGACGAGAGAGGAAGGAGAGACACTGCTCTCCCCACTTTTTTCTCTAATCCCATTTTCTCTTCTTTTTAAGGCTTGATCTCTGAAATTACCACTTCGTGCCTCATATTATGATCCAATCCATTGATCCCTATGAGCTTTATAAGGTGGTTGAGATGGAACTGTCCATTTTTATGGAATTGTTTGTTTGGGAGTAATGTCTTGGACTTGGACAGCTTCCAATTGATCTCATGACAAGGTTTGTTTGTTTTTTTTCATCAGGTGGATCAGCACTGTTTCAAACTTTTGAAGTTTACTTGTTATTGTTATGATTTTGATAGGGTTGATTACTTTTTGTATCCTTTTTTATTGATAAGATACTTTTGTATATTTACGTTTTGTAACGTTTAATAACAATTCTTTCGTTTTAATAATTGTCATTTAGTATCTTTTATAAATTGGTTAGAGATCATTTAATTACCTTACGTATTGATAACAGAACATTTAATACTCTTAAATTAACCACATATCATTAAAATAGCGTACGTTTGATAAATTTTTTGTTCAGAACACAACCAATACATCATATACTAAAAAAAGTGTTACCAAGGTAGTAAAGATAATTAACCCATTTTGATAAGTACAATTTGTTGTTATTGATTTGATCCCATTTTAATTTTTTTGAAAGTTTGATTAAGTGATCATTGTTATAGTTTGCATGGACTTGCTTATGTGGGATATTTTAATGGATGGATTTTAAAATCACAGTAGTATTATTATAGATCTAAACATTATCTTTTACCAAATAGAATACTCTGTTTTGAGCTCTTAAATTATCACAAACACTTGTAAGTAAATTGGATTGGGATGTGAATGAAAACACTGAAACACATTCATTAATGTAAGTGATTGCATAATCTTATATGTACAATATGAACTTAAATAGTTACAAAAACCAAATCTAAAACAAGTAGATTGAGGCAGATATGGAAGGAACATAAAAATACAGAGCATCAACCAGCTTAAAATGGTAGATGTTGAGAACAGTAGCAAGTATCAAGCTTTAGGTGCAAGGATCTCAAGGAGTGAAGAATAGGTACCAGACACAGCCACAACCACTCCAAGGACCACAATCACTCCATCGAGAGCGACGCCATGCCAACCCAATTCCTCCTTGAACACCAGCAGATGAAACAGAGCAGGCAACACGAACCCCAGAGCACAGCACACGCTGCTCCCAACAAGGGACAAGAAGTCTGCAAAATTGGGCACCAGCAGAGCCACCAAGCACACAACCAACACCACGACCCATCTCAGCCAGAGGCAGTACCGAGAGCCCCACAGCCTCCTCTCGGCCACTTCGTACACAGGGTTCATCATCAGAGGGAACGAGAAGAAGAGGTTCACACTGAGGCCTATCTGGACCATTGTGCTGACCAGTCCGGGACCGAAGTTGGTGGTGATGATGTCTTTGGTCTCGTCTCCGAAAGCGCAGTAACCCAGAACACCGAAGGTCCCGTACAATGTGGCGATGAAGGCCATACACCAGGCCAGGACTGTGCCGAATTTGTCTTTGTTTTTGGCTTCTGATTCCAATGGTAGGATCATCCCAACGCCTTCGAAAGCGTAAACAGCCACGCCGAGGCCGTAGAAGAAGGTGTTGATTCCACCGAAGGCCTGGAGTACGGGCCTGTTCTGGAGAAAGGCGGTCACATCCTCGACCATCACCACACCCATGGCTCCGAGATCGATTACATCGGCGAAGATGCTGAGAGGGGCCAAATGGGTCAGGGTCGGGATCGAATTTAACCCTAATTGGAAAGGGAAGCAACCCCAGATGTAAAGGGCTTTGGGGGTCATACCCAGGATCCGAGTTGTGAGATCGGAATTGAAAATGTTTGCTATTGTGTTGGCGATGAAGATGAAGTAGCTTACGCAGAAGCCGGCCTGAGCGAGGACGATCATGAGGTCAACGGCGAAGCGACCCAAGGGGCCGCAGACGGTGAAGCCCAGATCGCCGAAGGAGTTGATTTTGGTGAAGCCTTGGAGCAGTTCGAGCTTGCGGCGGGTGTGGACGAGGAGCATCATGCAGTGGTAGGTGACGACGGCGACGGAGAAGAGCATGAGAGAGCCGAAGACCCATCCGGTCCGCTTGAAGGTGTAGGGGAGGCCGAGGACTCCGGCTCCGACGATGGCGATGAAGACGTTGGCGAAGGTCTTGAACTGGGAGCTCAGTGGCTGGTTCGATTTTCCGAGCAGCGCGCTGTTCTCGGTCGGGAGGGTGTGCGAGGACGAGCTAGCCTCTTTGGCGAACACCATGGCTTCAATTTCTCTTGAATTGGTCAGATTTAGGAGAAATTTAGAGATGGGTTTGGCGATTCTGGATTAACTTTCTGCAACTGAGTGAAAAATCGTACTGATTTTGAGCAATAGATGGTTGGATTTGGGGAGGAAAGTCGGAGAGGAAGGTATCATGTAACCTACTTCTAAACTGTTCAGTTATTACAGTTTTAACTAGCACAACCCATGTGTAGTAAAAGAACAATCTACAACATTCTTCTTGGTAGGGGTTTCCAACAATATGATTGGTTTGATTGTGGACTCTGGTAGAAATCGGGAAAGCCTAGTCCCATACCATCCCCAGTCGGTGATGTTTTCACGGTAGTTAGGCGTTAGCGTTTTCTAAACGACGATAAAAATTGTCTTGGACACATTAGTTTTATTGGTGCGAAACACATCTTATTGCGGCGTTACGGTTGTGGCGTGATGAATAGGATCGTTGGAAAGCATCGACAACAACATCTATTTTTTTCATCGACCAATAATTGACTACCAGAATTATTGAAATATATGTTGAAAAAAATCAAAATTTTATCACAAATTTTGAAATTCATTGAGTGTAAATTAATATAAATAGAGGTATGTTTGAACATAAAACACAAGTATATGTTCTACCCTTCTACTCTTCCATTCTCAAATTGTTGTCATAAATTTTTCTCTCCAAGCCAATGACTATTTTTTTCGAGCGATAAATCAAAAGTGCAATTGAAAATAGCATCATGAATTCAACCCCCAGAATACAAATGTTGTTTGATCGAGTCGTGAACCCATCACCCGCAACGTCGCTCCGTTCGAGAAAAAGATTACATCAAAGAGATCGTGTGGTAGGACATGAACGTCAAAAATGTGTGACTACTGTATAATGTACATTTTACCAATAGGTACAACGAAGCTATACCAGTGAGAAGGCATACACGCAAGATGTCGTGCAACGCAATGAATCACCCGTCCTGGCATATATGGATTAGTGGGACGCATTACATCTTGAGACCGAATTCTTGAAGGAAGAATGCTTTATAAGGGAACAACGGATGAGGTTGGGTGGAGCAGGTAGAACAACTCGTTTACAACAACCGCATCTGCACCTAAGCATAGTCACATACCACAACCTGATTCTCAACCATCTCCTAACCTTGTGGAGTTCTCGTCATCCCCACCATCCTACCAAGTCCGTTCTCAAGGACATAAGGCGGCCAAACTCAAAGATAAGAGTCTGACTCCTAAGGCTAAGCCACAACATGTGGCATGAACCTCCCTTGCTCGCTACTCTTTCTAAGATTTCAAAAGCCTCATTTACAGGGCCACGGGTGCTGACAACTTTCACGTTTTGTCCCATAAGATGAGAACCATGTCAACATCATGGTCCTTAGCAAATAGCAAGAGGCTGGCTTCTCTTTGCTGAATGAAAGATACACAGAAAAAGATGCATAGGGTTCTATCCACAAACCCAGATAACAGATCCAATGAAACAAAGTCAGCCAGTGCAGCACAAATATATATGATTTTAGTTCAAACATCCAGGGGAACAAGGAAGACCTCTACAACTCTACCTGGATAAGCAACCAGTATCATATCAGATTACCATCATCAAGTCCTGATGCACTGCAAGCACACCACAATAACACAAGTCTCTTCGTCTATGTGCAAAGACATATGCAGATCTTGTTTAGATTCCAGTGGTTAATTACCTTTTGTACCCATTATCTTTTGGTAACATACCTTTCGTACCCCTGTATTTTGTAACGTTCAATAACAGTTCCTCCGTTTTGGAACAAGTTTAGTAATGAGCATAACGGCCCTATTGTTCCGATGGCGAGAAGAACCTATGATTAGCTTTTCGGGAAATTTCCAAACAAACAATTTCAACGAAATCTTTCAATTTCTTATTTTACTATGTTCAACTCTATGTATTCCTCTATTCGTAGAGTACATTGAATGTACAGAAATGACTATAACCGAGTTTCTGTTATTCATATTAACAGCTATTCTAGGAGGAATGTTTTTATGCGGTGGCTTTGAACCCAAATACATTACCCACGATGGAAGTAAACATATTAGTAACAGAACCTTCTTCAAAAAGGTCTAAGGGGTAAGCTACATAAGCAATAAATTGATTTTCTTCTCCAGCAACGGGCTCGATGTGATAGCAACGCCCTTTGTAACGATCCAGACTAGTAAGCCCATCGGTCCACACGGTTGTCCATGTACCAGTAGATGATTTAGCAGCTATTTAGTACCCTTTATGAATTGGTCACGGATGATTTTATACCACTTATGTATTGATAACAGAACATTTAATACCCCTTATGAATTGGTCACAGATCATCAAAATGACGTAAACTTAACCAAAAATTTGTCCAGAGCATTACCAATACATCAAGGTACTAAAAGAGTGTTACCAATAGAAAATGGGTACTAAAGGTAATTAACCCTAGATTCTACTATAATACCAAACATCATTCTAAACAATTTATGAAACGAAGCTTCTCAAGTACAATAGCAGAGCATGATACAGTGAAACATACCACAATGATCTCCGATTACACCTTGAATCCAACATCACTTGTTGAACTCATAACTTCAATAAAATCCAAAATAGATAGACTCATATGTGGGAAAAGCTTCTTAGCTTGGAGTGGAAGATTTATGTAAAAATCTTTCATTCGAACCCAGTATATCATTTGTCTATTCTATGCAAACATCTTTCGTCCATAACCTCTATTCCTCTAATTACATATATTCTAACAACTAATCTCCATTTAACATAGACAATGCAAAACCTCAATCATGCTGACCCAACTTTCAGCAGAAAAGCCCATCAACAGCTCAAAATTGAGGCATTTGCAAAAAATGAGAAGAAGAAATAAAGTCGTATATCATCTACGAGAAGTTCACTATGGACCCAAGGAACAAAAACCTTTTTCCAAGTCCATTTGTTCAGCAATTAACACCCAGACAACATTCAGAAGGGGTGTCCGAAACCATTTGCTTTATTTCAAAAATAAAACATTTTTCTTCTAAATTGAGCACCAAAGATTCAGCCTCATACGGTTTTGGTTTCCAAAATATATGATTTTGTTCAATTCTAGGCATTTTCATCACGCCACCATAGACACGTCATTGCCACATCAAAACGTACAACCGTTTGAGTACAGAACTCGAGTAAAACAAACAGATACTTTGAGTAGCATTTCTGAGCATTGTACATTAACATGCAGATTTGAGCAGTAAATGCTAAAATGCACATGCTCACTCCTATAAATTCAACTATTATCTAAAAATAAGAGGGAGTCCTTTTCATCCATAGTAGTATTGGTTCTCATAGTTTGCTCCACAAACACAACTACAGTGCTAGGCACATAACTAGTATACTGAAGAACATTATATTTGCCGCTCAATCATTTCAAAGGTAGATTATCACATAATTTTCTCTAACATTTATAGATCTATAGGAAGTAATGTCTGACAAAACATAACCTCACTGAACAATTCAAGCCATTGAGTTAAACAACAAAGGCAAGACAATACTGCAAATTATCAATCTAGAGAGATTTGATTATCAAAATTGAGTGTGCAACACACTCAAATCATCAACATAATCTGATTCAAACAGAAAGCCTAGAGATTTTGTTCGAAGATCAATCCAAGTCTTTGACTACCCTAATTCCCATGGATTTAGCGGTCCCAATAATGGATTTGCAAATAGACTCCAAAGGCATGTACTGGCAATAAGGATCAGATTGCTTCACCTTAGCGATCTCGTAGATGTGCCTCACCGACAGAGTCGACGCCTCCACGTGGCCGGCGCGGCCGCTTCCGGATTCGATCCCCGCCGCCTTCTTCAGGTACCAGGTCACGGACGGAGACTTAACCTCGAAGTCGAAGGTGTTGTCTTTGTAGGCGGAGATGGTCACCGACATGGGTGTGTCTGGTTTGTACTTCTGGGTCCTCGCGTTGAAGTCCTTGCAAAACGCCATCAGGTTGAGACGGTACTGCCCCAGCGCGGGACCCACCGGCGGCGCCGGACGCGCTCCTCCTGCCGGAACGGTGAGCCTTATGGTCGCCGACACCGGCCGACGGGTTAGGATCTCCTTCAGAGTCGCCATGGGAATGTTGAGAGAGTGAGCTTTGACTAAAATGAACAACGCAGGGTTTTCGGCTATGGAAGTTCAGAGCACCTCGAGGTTTTAGGTTTTGGATGCGTAAACCGAGTCCGGTTCGAACCGGAGTTACATAGTCTCCAGCTTTTTAAAGATGGGAAAATACATTTTTATTTTTTTTTCCCACATAACTGTATTATTTTATATATAAAAGGGATAATGTGAATTTCTTTTTGTTACAAACATTAATGATTATTGTCCTATGATTTGCTCTCTCTAACCAAAATTAGTCAGGTAAGAATCACATGACTTCAATTTTCTTGGAAGTACATTTTGTCCTATGTGTGATTTTCATGTATGTACGGTCGGGTATCCGGCCCGACCCGTACATATGTAGACCCACCCGATAATTTTCGGATCGGATACATCAAGCTTGAAATCCGCCCGTCAAATCCATTTTTAGTTACAGATCCGTCCGAACGAATTTTCGATCGGTTCGGATCCAAAACCGACAATCCGCAACTATAGATAAGAACCCTCATCATCCTCAAACCTTAGCCTCTACCTGCCTCTTCTCAAGCCTCAACGCTTATTTTTCTCTCGACTTCCCAAGAATTCATATCACACTGAGACGCGAGACGCCCCATACGAAGCCTTGTTGCGAATTTTGAGGTGACGCACCACCGTTTGAGAGCCTTTATCGATGAAGACTTGGCTTTCTATGTCTTTCTCGAAATTGACGTCGGAGAAGATAGGAGAACTCAACGCTGGAGAAGCTGATTTGCTGCTACAAGACTCCGGAGAAGCTACAGGACATCGAAATTGTGATAGACTGTGGAGGGTATGAGCTCGCTTGGATACAGGAACGAGAAGCTTCTCTGGAGAGGATGATAGTTTGTGATAAGGCTTTTGATAAGGATTGTGTCGGATAAGTAAAGATATGGTTAAGAAGAGTCCACGTGTAAGGTATGGTAATGATTTATCATGTGGTTGGTATTTTAGTTTGGGAAATTTTCATTTTACCACCCTGACAAACATTTAATTTCAGTTTAATACCCTGGCATAAAAAAATTTCACTTTCATACCCTAACCAAAGTTTTAATTTCACTTTCATACCCAACCGGGTAAAAAGACCATAAGACCCCTAACTATTACTCAAATTTTCAAACTCATGCCATTGGTTCAGAATTTGAAAATAAGTGAAATGACAATAATACCCTTCATTGTTAGGGTGTTAAACTGAAAATTTCACTACTTTAAAAATAAAATCAGTTTTTTTTATAATTCAGTTTTTTTTATAAAAATTATTTTTATTTTCAAAAATTCAAATTTCAATTTTAAAAATACATCAAATTAGTTTTTTTTAATTTAGTTAAAATATTATTATATTTATTTTTTTATTTTATTTTTTTCATTTTCTGCCCTCTCTCCCGTGCTTCTCTCCACAGTAGCCATAAATCTCTCCACCATAGAGCCCAAATCGGGTTAAGTGAATCAGGTTCTGCCTCACCGTGAATCCGATTTGGTCTCCATATTTGATTTGAGATTGAGTGTGAAGTTGCTTAATTGACAAGTCTGGCAGGGCTCCATCCCCAGATCTCGGAACCCATTTTCATTTATGGCCGACAAACCTTCCTTCGTCGTCGCCGCACCAGCCACCGCTGGAGCCGCCAAGCCTCCCAATATCCAAAAATCTCTTCGTCTCTCTCTTCAGAAATCGTAGCCATTGAGTTTTCGTCATTAGATCTGGAAATCAAAAACCCATGAATCACAATCGTGGATCTGTGTTGACGAACTGGGTTTGTTTACTGTAAATTGATGAAATCGATGAACTTGCTTTTGATTTTTGTTGTCTGTTTGTGATGCGACCAAAAAGCCGAATGGGTTTGAGATTTTCGTGTCAAGTTGTGATTTTTGTTTAGCGGGTGTGGTGGGAACGGGTGTTTGGGAGCCTGGAAAGTAGCCGAGAAAGGGAAGGAAAATGAATTTGATGCATTTTGGGGGGAATGAGAACAGGTACAAGTTGACAGATCTGGATTGGGTGGGGATGGGTTGATGTAATTAGAAGTGTATTATAATAGTGTGATTAAGGAATGAATATTGAGACAGAGACGAAGAGATTTGGGTATTGAGAGAGATGAGTTGAAGAGAGAGAAAAAGAAAATCTGGGTAGAAAAATAGAAAAAAGAAAATAAAAAAACAAATAAAATAAAATATTAATTAAATTTAAAAATTAATTTTTTATGTATTTTTAAAATTAAAAACTGAATTTATAAAGAAAAAATTGAATTTTATGTATTTTAAAATTAAAATATGAATTTTTGAAAATAAAAATTAATTTTATAAAAAAACTGATTTTATTTTTAAAGTAGTGAAATTTTCAGTTTAACACCCTAACAATGAAGGGTATTATTGTTATTTCACTTATTTTCAAATTTTGAACCAATGACATGAGTTTGAAAATTTGAGTAATAGTTAGGGGTATTATGGTCTTTTTACCCGGTTAGGTATGAAAGTGAAATTAAAACTTTGGCTAGGGTATGAAAGTGAAAAAAATTTATGCCAGGGTATTAAACTGAAATTAAATGTTTGCCAGGGTGGTAAAATGAAATTTTCCCTTTTAGTTTAGATTGAGGCTGAATTAAATGGGCCTTCTGATGTTGGACTTATTGTACACAACATGACTTTGGGTTGTACACGGTCGGATCGGATGATCCACGGATCATCTGGTCCACATCCGACATCCGACCAAATTAGTTCGGATTTTGTTATTTCTGACCCGCGACTGATCCGAAAACATGCGGGTGACACAAAAACGGGTCTCAGGTCGGTCGGACCGTCGGTCGGGTCTCGGGTCGGTCGGACCGTCGGTCGGGTCCGGATCCACAGATAATGTGCACACCCCTATATATGTGTTTTACATTTTAGAATCCTTACCTGTACAATTTTGTATGGTTACTTTCAACTTTTTGCAAAATAATTAAACCCCATTATTGCATTTTGCAAACAAAAAATAGTTAGAAATGTTTTTTTGCAATATAATAATAGATCACCACAATATCTACAAAGTGCACATAGTTAACCGCGAGCTTTTATGATTACTCATTTACTTAACTATTTAAATAATCTTATAGAATAAGTGTTGTTACCGGTTAACAGAACCTAATAATGAACTTATAATCGTACAACAATATTAAGCATGTGAGTCGAATACACAATCGGAATTACAGTGTCAAAGAAAAAACATTAGAATCTGGATGGAATGTAACTCTTAGAGTCGTTTTAATTCATGTGTCATATGTATTCTTGGTACATAAATACATTAGTTCTTTAATAAGAAGATGGTAAGGATAAAAAGTACATTCTGGCTCTTGATAAAAGTACATTCGAGAAGGAAAAAAAGATACATTTGGTTGGAAAGAAGGGTGGAGGATGATGAATTTCCAGGTTCCCTACACATTGTCCAGAACACCCTTGAGAAGATCCAGGCCTTCCACTGATATGCTCCTCCTCCGCTGATTCCTGGGAATCTCAATCCGGGGAGGAGGCTCTGGTGAGAAACACACCACCACCACGGTGAGGTTATCACAAGAATTGCGCTGGAGCGCTTCCTTGACAAGCTCTCTGGAGCACTCATTGGGGTCGTTATGCAGCATCAGTGCCTTCCTCACCATTGTAACCGCACACTGGCTGCTCATCACATCCCACAGCCCATCACATCCCATTATCAGGAACTCATCTTCTTCTGTCAGGACAAGCTCCTCCAACTCTGGCTCCGAGCTCAGGGGACACTTTGAACCTTTCAACCCCTTAATGTGCCAGTCCCCAAGGGCACGTGCTACTGACAGTTGCCCGTTCAGATACCCATCGTAAATCACGCCCCCCAGTTTCTCTATTCTCAGCCTCTCAGAGGTGCAGTTGGGTTTGTGGTCTTTTGACAGTTCCAGTGCTCTTCCTCTTTTTCCCAATACAGCCCGAGAATCCCCAGCATTCGCTATTAGCATCGTGCTGTACACCCCAAAACATATGGTTAAAATATTATTATTCCCCTATATGTTGATATTGAGTATACTATGCAAACCACT
Source organism: Erodium maritimum (assembly GCA_963921825.1). Lineage (NCBI taxonomy): Eukaryota > Viridiplantae > Streptophyta > Magnoliopsida > Geraniales > Geraniaceae > Erodium > Erodium maritimum. The sequence continues at coordinate 11,041,800 of OY997588.1, read as the reverse complement.
ACATATACGTTCTACATAATGTCATATCATCTTAACTCAGCATCACATCATTTTCATACCAAAATAATACAGTGGAACGGGTCCACTGGGTCTTGATCTGGTGGGTCAAGTGAGCTCCTCACCTCCTTGAGGTTAGGATTTTGAGTCTCAGTGGGTGGGAGAGGTCGAGGTTGTATATATTTGTATATTGTATGTTGTTTGTGTGTTGTAGTTGTTCTGTTTGGGATTATCCCAAGTGTTTGTTGTTAGTGTTAACTTGTTCCGGCCAGGTTTAAGTGGTACACAAGTTATGCTCATTTAATGTCGACTGCAGGAATTGTTGTTCCCGCCAAATATGGAGTATCTAATGTCGTTGTCATGTACGCTAAATGGTTGTTCTGTATATCTTCATGACTGATATACAATATATATATAAAAAAACATATAAAAAATGTGGAACAGTAAAATTGCTTACCTTGCCATGATAAGGGCAGTTAAAGCGGTTGTTCCAGAGGAATTATCAAGGGCGATAGCGTCATGAAATGCATGATCAGCTTTTACAAAAGCACTCCTAATAGCCTTTCTAATTCCAGTGGGGAAATGGGAGTCTTGGACAATGAAATTTAGAATGTTCTTTTTGATGAATGTTGCTGCATCGACTCCACCATGGCCATCAAACACCTGCATAAATACACAAGTCTCAGGACACTACTTAAATGAATTCTAGCAACTTAGGTTGTCCCTTTCATAGAATGTATGAATTCTAGCAAAGAGTAAGCCACAAACCCCATAAAATGCTCCAGGAGAAGCAAAGTTTGCAGAACCAAGGTGGGTTTGAAGGTCATCTATGCAAAGGTACTCGTCCTCCATGAACTGTTTTGGTCCTTTCTCTGAACAGCATCCAGAGCGAAGTATGGGTTGAAACCCAGATTTCTCACCTCCTGCAGTCTTAAAGGCAACAGCCCCAATGTCTGATTCCTACAGGGGCAAATGGTGAAAATGTTTCTTTGTTCCTCATGTGCATGGAAATACATACAACTTAGCAAAGCATTGTACCAAGCAATAAATATAAACTCAACTCATACAAGATCAAATGAAGAAAGGCTGATGCCGATGCATCAAGTATAGAACAAACATAGTACTACTTCTCTTATTGCCTATAAAATTGACCATTTCAACTTCCGCAATAAATAAGTCTAAGTGCGTTTTTTCCTTCAATTTAAATGCGAACATTAATAAAGTCGACAACAATGGAAGATCTTTTTTATCAGCAAGAATGCGAGGAAATCCCACTCTAACCTAGTCTAACCTACACGACACCTGCTCCCAAACAAATGTATTTTCAACCCTCTGACCTCAAGGAGTGACCACCAGGTCAATCCTGGTGGGCAACAATGGAAGATCAAAAGATGAAAGCATTGAAATAGACCAAAATAACAAGGTATAATATCCTGAAGATTCCAATTCAATACAAAATATAAATATTGAACAAGATGCTCAATTGCAGAGGCCTGAAAAACAAGACCAAACCTAGAACAAAAATGGGGCATGTGATACAATAGAGATAAGAAACTCACCGACTCTGCTATGGCAGCCAACCAGGCAGTGCTGTTGCAGTGCCTCATAGCAGAGACATTTCTGGGAGGCTTCCCAGCATTGGTCTGATTCAAAGATTCCTCGTTCTGATCCTCCATGGACGACTCACTGCTGTTGCAGGATCCACCATCTACCCTGGTCAATGGAGGTGAAAATTCAGTCCCTGGAGCCATCCTTCTTCACAACCCATGAATTCGAATCATCAATGAAGCAAATATAAGGGGGGATCTGAAGAAGAAATAGACCAACCAATCTCTATAACCCGGCAGTGCAGCCCAAAATCACCAGCTCTGCTCAATCGCTACACCTGTAGCCCACTGGCAAAATCAAAATCGCCCATTTCTAGAGAAACCCAGAAAACGAGAGACCATAAACAATAAAGACAGCCCGAACCAGCTGAGCAGCGGTTGAAGCACAAGCACTCAATCGAACCCAAAAAATATGAAATTGATTCAAAACCACGCCAACCCAGAAATCCTCCGGGGATAAAGATCACGCAAAGCGTTTATTTTCTCGGTATAGACCCGCATTTCAAGGATCCCGAAGCCAACAAGACACATTGACATTCCGGTTGCAAGCAACGATTTTTCTCCAGATTGAGGACCGAATTCAGAAAACCCAGGTCGGAGATTGAATAAAAAATGAAGGTGAGAAGCAAAAATGGTTGAGCACGGAAGTAGGGGAAGAGAAAAGTGAAGGATGGTTGAGAGACAAAAATGGTCCCTCTCATGTTTTATTTTATTGCCTCCTCCTTCCAAATACATTTAATAAATTTTATTTATATTGATAAAAGAGTTGGGATTTTTAAATTTTTTAGCTTATGAATTATAAAATATAAAAAGATTTGGTTTATCGTATAAATTTGACAGCTGTGATAGAATATCTCAACTCTAGTCGGTTCTTCTTCTTCTTCTTCTTCTTCTTCGATCTTTTGATTTCTCTAGCTTGCTCTGTTTATTTTCTATCATCATATATGGTATGTGCATCGTTTTTGGGATTTTGGCGAATTGTCCCTTGACTTTGGATGGATTTGCGCGTTTTTTTTATCCCTTTTGGGATTTCGGCGAGTGGTCCCCCGATTTCGGGTCGACTTGCACGTTTTTTCTATATCTTTTTTGCAGGTTTTATAGTCGGAACTATTATGGAGCTATTATCTGATGGGTTGTGGAGGCCATAGATGTTGGTGGGTGCCTAGGTGGTCATATGGTAGTTCACATACTATGTGGTTTGGGAAACAGCATCAACTAGACAGAGTTTGTGCACAACTTACATGGACTTTGATGATAATAGGACCAAGATGAGAAGCAATTTTAAACAATATATAATGTATGGTATGACCAAAACAAAATGATAAGTTTTCATATTTAAGCAAATAATTTATATAAACCGGTGAATAAATATGCAAATAGTATATATGAAAACTGGAAGTACCTCTGATGATCAATTTGAACAATCAAGTGGAATGTTGTGGTCCTTGTTGTTGAGGCAACAGTATAGTTTGGTTTGGTCCCATGATGTGCAATCATGCGTGTGCTTTTGACCTTTGTACCAATCTCATTCCTAAAACACAGTGAGTGGTCTCTCCTTATAAAATCCTTTTAACCTAGTTTTAGTTATCAACATCATGACTTCAATTCCATTGTTGGATCATTTTTCAATATCGCCAAGTGATTGATTCAAAAGGGTTTTGAGTAGTTTAAGATCGTGAGGGTTCAATGATGCTACTTTTCAATCCAACTTATGAAGTGGACACAGAAAAGAAGCCAAACAAAAGAGGCCAAACCACTATAAATTTTGCAAACATTACGTATTGTTTTTGGCTTTAACATCATGCATATGTAAAAGTTGATAGTAGGGAATTTATTTTATAAAAAAATATTTTCACAATCGAACATAGGACAAATATAGTTCATGTATAAAAAAATTTATTGTACACTTGTTTTTTAGAATAATTACAGGAACTTATAATGAATAATACATGGTTTGTAATTGGATCGGAATTACAATTACATGATATACCTTAACCTTATTATCATAGAGAATGATCTAAAACCCGTATTATTTGATGAAACCTGGATTTACGATGAAAGCTCCATTAGGGTTCTGCAAGATGGGAGCTCCGTTGTCAGAGGCCATGGCCGGCCGGTTGACAATGGAAAATCGGGAGGTCTTCTCGTAAGCCAGTGTGAATGTTATCAGAGGGAAGGTAGTTTCGTGCCCCTTCTTTTCACCATGTATCTGTTTTCTCAGTTTGGAGTCTTCGAATCTGCTTTATTAGACCGAGCGTTGTTTTGGAATAGATCTGATTCATCTGTTGCTCATCGTAACCCCTTCCCGTTGAGTATTGAATTTCAGGTGGGTTGGTTGATACAGACCCTTCGTCCCTGGCTTAACCCCCGCCGTTGACAGCCTCTGTCCCTGTTCGTCCTGTCTCCGTCGCGCAGGGGGAGGCGTCAAGTTTCATTTGTAGAACCTTTCCACGATCTTATTCGACAACGCATGATGGTGGATGTTTCTCGATTTAAGACTGCTAAGGTGGATAGCACAGTGGTCGCGGTGGTGTTGCAAGGGAAAGGGTGGAGATTGGTGTCTAAGGAGGACAACGAAGGTTCGGGTCGTGTCAGTAGAGACCGGGATGTGGTGGAGCCTCACGATCAGCATGGAGAAGAAGAGGCGTGGGGACACGGCGTGCGCAACTAGAGGCGACAAGGGGGTGGTGTCGGGCCCTAGGGTTCCAACTGCGACGTTGGGGCCTGTAAAACCCAGTCTGGTTAAAAGGGTATTAAAGTGTGAACCGGTACTTGGGGTTTGTTTTTGTATGGAGTTTGTTTTTTAAAAAAAAAGGGAAAAAAGAAAAGAGGACTCAGGCTTGGGCCTGATCAGACTCGGCTTTGGGCCGAGCCAGACCAGGCCCGTTACTCGCGCGCACCAGGATCGGCCCAAGGCCCGGTTACCCCAAACCCTACCTTTAAAGCCTCTCTCTCGCCGATTCAGCTTCATTTCGCGCACAACTCCCGAGACGAGACCTCGTCCCTCTCCCGACGACCCAGAAACCCGCCGCCGTTCTCACTCTCCTTCCCCCGGCCACCACCTCTTATTCTTCTCCGACCTCACACCCACCTTCTCCTTCTTCTTCTCCGTCTTCTTCTACCCGTCGTACCAGAAACCCAGCACCCTCACCCGTCGTCTTCCTCTTCGATTCGACGCCGCCGCCGACGAGGACGAGCTCCACCGCGCCTGATTCAGGCGGAGCTTCAAACGGTGAGTCACTTCTCACCGGTTCCACCCCCGTCCCCCTTCTTCTCGCGTCGATTCGAGGGGCGTCAAGCTCACAGAGGAGGTCGGGAGCGTCGCCGGAACTCTCCGAGTTCCAGATCCGCGATTCACGTCACCGGCGAGCCTGTTGGCCGCCAGATCTGGCCGGGAGGGTTCGGACCTCGCCCCAACCCTCGTTTCCGTTGAGTCCTGGCCCTCTGTCAACCCATCAGACGCCGGAGCCGCCGTCGAAACCCTGACGCCACCGCCGCCGGAGTCGCCGGAAACCTACCCTCAGCCACGGCGTCTTCAGCTCAGACCGGATGAGGCGAGACCTTGGGCTCGGGCTCGGAGCTCAGCTGGGCTTTGGCCTGGACAGGATTTGGGCCTTGGGCTCGAATCTGGTCTAGGCCTTGGCCCGGACTGACTCTGGTCTTCGGGTCCGGACTCGGGCCTGACCCCGGGACTGGATCGGATACGGACTGTTTGAACAAACTCGTTTAATTAATCTTTTAAAACTGATTTAAACGACACTTGGGACTAAGTCGGACTTTTATCATATTAAACGGTTAATCAACGGAAATGAAGAACTGTTAATTTAAAGAACTGGGTAATCTGGACCCGATCTGATTTTGGATCGTTTGTGTGTAAACCCAGATTCGTAGCTGGGACTTCGCCGAGGTGACGAGGCGAGCCGGACAGCTGTTGATAGGAGTATTTGTTCGTAGGAAGACCGCAAGGTAGGGAAAGCCTTAATTACTTAATTACCGCTTAGAATGCATGAGTAGGATAATAAAATCGGAAAGGTCCTAGAACTGCATATAGGATGCGAATAACTAGAATAATCGTATTTCAATTACTAATAAACGGATGAGTCTAGTATGCATGTTAGGACGATGACAATTAGTGAAGTGTGCTTTCAATACTTGGGAAATTGATTTACTGGTAGAGAGGCTGTGAAGAGCTCTCGGATTAGTTGTGTGCTAGGTTCACATGCTTGGTTGCTAATTGCTCGGTTAACTTAAGAGTTTAATGAAACTAGATTAGCTCGTATGATTGAATGCTATTTGGTGTATTCACATGATGATTGATTGGTGGAATGTATACTTGGTTGATCTAGTATTTATGCTGATATAATTGTTGGTTGAACGGATGATCGAGTATGACTGATTGTGCCAAAGGGGTACAATCAGGTGATCGATGTACCGATGGTTGGAGACAGGTAAGTACACGGTAAGTATGAAATGGTGTTGTTGTATTGGTTATGATGAAAGTGTGTTCCGATGTGTGATGCTTGATGGGTGAACGAAGTACTTTTTCCCTTTTTCTTATTCTTGATTGTATGCTCATTTATTGGTTTAGCTATTTGTTTGCTTGGTTTGGTACTACACCGGGGGGGGGTAATCCGGTGCCGATGAGGTGGTTGGAGTTGGACGGATATAGTGAGTTATTGACTGAGTTTTAGAGCCTGAGGGTATTGATTACTGGATATTATGAGAGTTGAGTATTGGCAGATCCTGCGGGATATTCATTGGTTACTGGATATTATGAGAGTTGAGTATTGGCAGATCCTGCGGGATATTAACTGGTTATTGGACCCTGCGGGGCATTGATTATTGGGCCTGCGGGCAATTGGTTATTGGACCCTGCGGGGCGTTGATTATTGGGCCAGCGGGCACTTGGACATTTTACCCTGCGGGGAAAGGATTACTTATGGTTTCACCCCAAGGAACTGCATCCCAGTGGGTGCACTACTTGGTCCCCTATGACATATGGTCCTTAGGTGGCATTTCCGAATTGGTTTCGGTGCCTCGGTGCATGTACCTCCTCTGGACCGAGGGAAAATCTGACGTGATGTGGATACTCTGGTGGATCGGGTTATGGGAACCGAGGTGATCCCAGAATCTATCCACGGATCGGAGGCTTGAGAAAGCAAGTGGTTGGCAAGATACTGATATTTCCCAGTTTACTATTATTCGTCCTTTAAATTATTTGTTTATTAGGAATTTATTTATGTCACTGTACTTGGATACTATTACGTCGTTGCAATTGTTTCTTATTCTTTCCTTATTTATTATATCGTTCTGTCGTTCGGGTTACATTCGTAGACAGTTCATCTTTAACTTAAGGGTTGAGTCATTAAGGTTTTTCCTACTGAGCGTCAGCTCACCCCCTTTGGTTTCTAACTGTTTTACAGGAGTACCAGATGTCTAGAGAGGCCGAGGCTAGGGAGTTTTGGGACTCTTCGGGTTCTCACTAGAGTTATGTTGGTCTCTTGTGTTGGACATACTTTATTTGACTATTTATGTTGAGCTGTGACTCACGTTGTTTTAAACTATTTACTGATATGTCGTTTTTTTTGACGAAGTTTGTATGAGATTTTGGAAATTTTATCTATCGTTTACGTTTCCTAATTATTTCAACTCAGTTCACGTCTCGAGTCCGGTCAAAATCGGATTTGGGGCGTGACAATTTGGTATCAGAGCCTGGTTTCATTTGAAACAGGTTGTAATTTTTGAACCGTTTTCAAAAACCTCGGACCAACATCTTTTAGGTGGGTAGAATTAGGAAGTCTAAGTCGAGTACTCAGTGATGCGGAGTTAAACACGTTGATGCATAGAGTAAAAACGACTCGAGTCTTACTGTTTATTTGGTTACTCAATGTTGAACTCCTCTTCCTATAACGGTTGTGTCGCTTGAGGGATACCCTTACCTTATTAATTGTAAGATGCAGAGGTCGGTGAAACCGATTGGTTGAGGTCGGTATTGGGTGAACAAGCAATGACTAAACCGTTGTATGATGCTTGTTGAGTAGATTGTTATTTGATTAAGTGTATTACCGCTGTGGTGGATTGTTTGTGGTGTTAAAGCTGAAGGATTAATGGATGGAAGTGTTGACGAAGTTAAGGATTGAATTTGTTAGGGTAGTACGGTCGAAAGGATGTAATCGAAGAGTGGATTTATGGAAGAATCGGATGGTTATGATTTGGAAATGGGTTGAGTGTTATCTCAGTTATGGTATTATGACTTATCTAAAATTTGAGCCTTGAAGGGTGTGACGCAATTGGAGTAACTTTAAAAAGGAATCGAAATTGAGTAATTTGGTACCCTTTGCTTGCGTGTGTGTACTTTGCTGAAAATCTCTGTGTTGTTTGTGGTGTGAACTACAGGGCATGGGAACTCTTGGAGTATTATAACTTGTGGAATTTTATTGATAAGTGTCCCGCTTAAGCGGAGGGTTAGTGGAAAATACGAATAGGTCATGCCGAATTTTCTGTAAAACTGAAGTGTGGGTTATATCACGGGTTGACACAGGGCGCCACTGTAGTCAAACGTGATAGTAGGATGTCAAGTGGTTACAACAAGGTTCGGGACGCCTGAATCAAGTTGTAACGATGCGAGATCGACTCGATTATTTGATTAAAGATAAGTAACTTGAGGAAAGAGAAAAGCCGTGAATAAGAGAGTTGAGGACTTAATTTCTAACGCTTGCTTGTGTTTTCCACCCCAGTGATGGGTGTGTTTGTGTGTGAATTGTGCCTCCTGAGGGAGTTGATTGCTTTACTGTTTGCTGTGTGAGACGCACGAGGTGCGGACCTCTTTGTTTATAAGAGCACTATATACGACTTATCTACTTACCCTCGATCCAATTAGGATCCGTTGAGACGTTCGAAAGCGGCCCTTTTGCTTAAATCGTTTCGCTTGTTTTAAACCGAGTTGAACTGTACGTGGTATTGCAGCGAGCTTTTGAGATGCTTCCCGCTTACGTCCCGAGGGGTACCAGGAGTCGCCCAGCTTTGGGGCAGGGTCAGCCACCCGCTGTTGGGCTGGCAGGGGCAGCAGGTGCCCAGGATGCTGCTCCCACAGAGCACCAGAGCGTTGAGGGTGGACCGTCAGGGTCATCAGTGAGAGTTACCCCAGTCGCAGAGCCGACACAGGCTACACCCATTGATGAGGTGGTACGCGCGGTGCTAGCGGCACTCAGGGCTCAGCAGGAGACCCCAGCACCGGCGCCAGAGACCGTGGCTGCTACGGAGACAGTCGTTGTAGAGAGACCAGGACAGATGGATAGCCACACGGCTCAGGCACTTCGTGACTTTCGTCGTTTGGGTACACCGACCTTTTCAGGGAGTGTTGACTCAGAGGTAGCAGTGTTATGGTTGGAGCGGATCACCCGCAACCTTGATATGTCCGGTATTTCTGAGGGACGTCTGAGAGTTTCCTTCTCCACCTTCCAGCTTGAGGGTGAGGCTTTTTACTGGTGGCAGTCTGTGCAGACCAGCGTTGGTGAGGATTTCGAGCTCTTCAGTCAGTTGTTCCTGGAGCAGTACTTTCCGCGATCGGTTCGGGATGACCGACGCCAGCAGTTCGTGGATCTACGAAAGAGGGGGATGACGGTGACTGAGTATGCGGCGAGGTTCCTGTCCTTATCTCGCTTCGCACCCGAGATGGTGCAGACTGAGGACAGTCGTTGCAGACGATTTGAGCGTGGACTCCTCCATGCCATTGCGGATCGGCTTATTGTTTTGAGGACAGAGGTATACACCACCTTGTTGGGCCAGGCTCTAGCTGTGGAGAGACACTTCTGAGAGACTGCCAGAGAGCGAGATGTCAGGCCGAGACCGAGTGGGTTTCTCAGACCATCAGAGAGGCGTGATGCTAGACGACAGAGGACTTCTGGGTACTTCCAGCCTCAGTTTCAGCAGAGTGGTTCGCGCAGAGGAGCAGCAGTAGCATCAGTTGGACCGGCTCCGGTGACTTAGTTCTGCCCCACGTGCAGACAGCCGGGACACTTGGCCCGATACTACCCGAGAGGCAGAGGACCTGCAGAGCGGCAGATGGATCGTCCACAGGGTTTTGCTGAGCGGCAGCATGTTGAGGACCAGACTTGTTACCAGTGCGGCCGGCAGGGACATTTGTCTTTCGCTTGCCCCGATCGGGTCGGAGCTGTACCTCCACCGAGGCCACAACAGGCACAGCTTCGTCAGGCACCTCCCGGTCGACCACGACAGGCACATCAGCAGAGAGCTCCGCGTCAGGCGGCGGGAGCGGTAGCCCCGAGACATCAGGCTAGGCCCCATCAGCAGAAGGCACTACCACCACCACCGAGAGTAGGACCACCGGCACGGCAGGGTCGAGTTTATGCAGTTGCAGATGCTAGAGCTGAGAGACAGTATGCCGGTCATGAGACCATTCAGGGTACGTGTTTATTGTTTCATTCGTGGGCTTCCTTTTTGTTCGATATGGGTGCATCACATTCGTTTATCTCTACTTCTCTTGCTCGTTCCTTGGGTTTGGTGGCGGAGCCACTTCGTAGACCCCTTTGTCTTGAGACCCCAGTTACGGGGGAGGTGGTGTTGAGCACAGTTTGTCGAGATTGTGAGGTTCGAGTGGCTGATTGCCCTTTCTTGGGCGACCTTCTCGTCCTAGAGATGACTGCTTTCGACGTGATCTTAGGGATGGACTGGCTTCCAAGATATCAGGCGACGATTGATTGCTTTCGGCGGCAGGTGACCGTGCGATCTGGTGATAGAATCATCACTTGTGTTTTGGGTAGCAAGAACAGAATCCTTCTATCCGCCTTGTATACTGGGGTGGAGGCCGAGGTGGCGCAGAGCGGCAGAGACCTGCCGAGAGTAGCGTGTGAGTTCCCAGACGTGTTTCCAGAGGGGTTATCAGGTTTACCACCGGCGCGAGAGATAGAGTTCCGGATCGACTTGATCCCAGGCACCGCGCCGATCTCGATGACACCTTATCGATTCGCGCCAGCCGAGTTGGTCGAGTTGAAGCGCCAACTCGAAGAGTTACAAGAGAAGGGTTTCATCCGCCCTAGTGTCTCACCGTGGGGAGCACCCGCCCTCTTCGTGAAGAAGAAGGGTGACGCCTTGAGGATGTGCATCGACTATCGGAAGCTAAACCGGGTGACGGTGAAGAACCGCTACCCGATGCCGAGGATCGATGACCTGTTCGATCAATTGAGAGGAGCGACATGTTTCTCCAAGATTGATCTAAGATCAGGCTACTATCAGTTGAGGGTCCGGAAGGAAGATGTGGAGAAGACCGCGTTCCGGACGCGCTACGGACACTTTGAGTTTCTAGTGATGCCGTTCGGGCTGACGAACGCGCCAGCAGCCTTCATGGACTTGATGAATGGCATATTCAGACCTTACCTGGATCAGTTTGTCGTCTTCTTCGTTGATGACATTTTGATCTACTCGCCTAGCGAAGAGGCACACGAGGAACACTTGAGGGTATTGTTGACCTTGTTACGCACTCACCAGTTGTATGGGAACCTGGAGAAGTGTGAATTCTGGCTTGCAGAGGTGAAATTCCTCGGACACGTAGTGTCCCGTGATGGCATCTTAGTTGACCCAGCAAAGGTCGACGCAGTTTCGAAGTGGGCAAGGCCCAAGAACGTGTTTGAGATCCGTAGTTTTCTGGGGCTGGCCGGTTACTATCGACGCTTTGTTCAGGACTTCTCACGTTTGGCTGCGCCTATGACAGCTTTGACTCGGAAAGGAGCAGAGTTCCTTTGGACTAGTGAGTGTGAGCATTCGTTCTCAGAGCTAAAGGCTCGTCTGACCACTGCTCCAGTGTTGATTGTTCCGGAGCGAGGAGTGGGCTATGACGTTTATTGTGACGCCTCAGGCGAGGGACTTGGGTGTGTTCTGATGCAGTCAGGGAAAGTAGTTGCCTACGGCTCCAAGCAGTTGAAGGTGCACGAGCGCAACTACCCGACCCATGATCTCGAGCTAGCAGTTGTAGTTTTTGCATTGAAGAGTTGGAGACACTATCTGTATGGTGAGCAGTTTAGAGTGTTCTCAGACCACAAGAGTCTCAAGTACATTTTCTCTCAGCGCGACCTGAACATGCGCCAGAGGCGATGGATGGAGTTACTCGAGGACTAAGAATTCGAGCTGCTCTACCATCCGGGCAAGGCGAATGTCGTCGCAGATGCCCTGAGCAGGAAGTCGACTCATTGTGTGGCCAGCATGGAAGTCCGAGAGTGGAACATGCTGGAGTAGCTGAGCTCTTTCCGACTTGACCTTGAGGAGATCATATATGGTATGGCCTTATGTGCATTGGTGGCTCAACCCACTTTGGTTACTTGGGTGCTAGAGACACAGACCGAGGATGCTGAGGCGATGGGGATTCGTGGGAGACTGGTAGCTGGAGAGAAGATCGATGACTGGGAGTTGGGTGCAGATCAGGGACTTATATTTAGGGGACGATTGTTTGTACCCCGAGATTGTAGGGACACAGTACTGAGAGAGTGTCACCACTCACGACTTGCAGTGCATCCCGGTGGCACCAAGATGTATAGAGACATCCGACGGCAGTTCTGGTGGAGGGGGATGCGCAAGGCAGTTGCACTCTTTGTTTCGAGATGTCTTACCTGTCAGCAGGTGAAGGCGGAGCATCAGCGTCCCGCTGGGTTGCTACAACCTCTACCGATTTCCGAGTGGAAATGGGAACATGTGACTATGGATTTTGTGAGTGGGCTACCGAGGTCACCCAAGGGACATGATGCCGTTTTGGTTGTGGTTGATCGACTGACCAAGTCGGCACATTTTCTAGCTATGAGGATGACGGATACTGTGGACATGTTGGGACGGTTGTACGTCAGGGAGATTATTCGTCTACATGGGGTACCAGTGTCAGTAGTATCTGATAGAGACCCCCGATTCACATCTAGATTTTGGAAGAGCCTACAGAAGGCTTTGGGGACTGAGGTACTGTTGAGTACAACTTACCACCCTGAGACAGATGGACAGTCAGAGCGCACCATTCAGATTTTGGAAGACATGCTTCGAGCTTGTGTGCTTGACTTTCAGGGTTCATGGGAGGATCATCTACCCTTGGCAGAGTTCGCTTACAACAACAGTTATCAGTCCAGCATTGGTATGACACCATTTGAGGACTTGTACGGCAGACCGTGTAGGTCGCCGGTGTGTTGGGCTGAGGTAGGGGATCGGAACTTACTGGGACCGGACATGCTCCGAGAGACGACAGAAAAGGTCACATTGATCAGGGAGCGGTTGAAGACCGCACAGAGTCGTCAGAAGAGCTATGTAGACCGACGGCGTAGACCACTTGAGTTCACGGTCGGAGACCACGTATTCTGAGGGTGAGCTCGAAGAAGGGCCTACTACGATTCATTGGACCATTTGAGGTCTTAGAGAGGATTGGAGCTGTAGCTTATCGATTAGCCTTGCCACCGCAGCTTGGGAACGTGCATAACGTTTTCCATGTATCCCAACTGCGGAAATACACGGCAGATCCCTCTCATGTTATCGAATGGGCAGATATTGAGGTAGCGGATGATGTCTCTTATGAGGAGCAGCCTATCAGGATTGTGGATACGGGAGAGAAGGTCTTGCGGAAGACGACTATTCCGTTGGTTCGAGTACAGTGGAGGCACCAGGGGGCTGAGTCAACCTGGGAGCGTGAGGACGAGATATGGGAGAAGTACCCCCACCTGTTTGACACTTGAGGTACGTCTTCTTTAAATTTCGAGGACGAAATTTCTTTAAAGGGGGTAGACTGTAAAACCCAGTCTGGTTAAAAGGGTATTAAAGTGTGAACCGGTACTTGGGGGTTGTTTTTGTATGGAGTTTGTTTTAAAAAAAAAGGGAAAAAAAGAGGACTCAGGCTTGGGCCTGATCAGACTCGGCTTTGGGCCGAGCCAGACCAGGCCCGTTACTCGCGCGCACCAGGATCGGCCCAAGGCTCGGTTACCCCAAACCCTACCTTTAAAGCCTCTCTCTCGCCGCTTCAGCTTCATTTCGCGCACAACTCCCGAGACGAGACCTCGTCCCTCTCCCGACGACCCAGAAACCCGCCGCCGTTCTCACTCTCTTTCCCCCGGCCACCACCTCTTCTTATTCTCCGACCTCACACCCACCTTCTCCTTCTTCTTCTACCCGTCGTACTAGAAACCCAGCACCCTCACCCGTCGTCTTCCTCTTCGATTCGTCGCCGCCGCCGACGAGGACGAGCTCCACCGCGCCTGATTCAGGCGGAGCTTCGAACGGTGAGTCATTTCTCATCGGTTCCACCCCGTCCCCCTTCTTCTCGCGTCGATTCGAGGGGCGTCAGGCTCACAGAGGAGGTCGGGAGCGTCGCCGGAACTCTCCGAGTTCTAGATCTGCGATTCACGTCGCCGGCGAGCCTGTTGGCCGCCAGATCTGGCCGGGAGGGTTCGGACCTCACCCCAACCCTCGTTTCTATTGAGTCCTGGCCCTCTGTCAACCCATTAGACGCCAGAGCCGCCGTCGAAACCCTGACGCCACCGCCGCCGGAGTCGCTGGAAACCTACCCTCAGCCACGGCGTCTTCAGCTCAGACCGGATGAGGCGAGACCTTAGGCTCGGGCTCGGAGCTTAGCTGGGCTTCGGCCTGGACAGGATTTGGGCCTTGGGCTCGAATCTGGTCTAGGCCTTGGCCCGGACTGACTCTGGTCTTCGGGTCCGGACTCGGGCCTGACCCTGGGACTGGATCGGATACGGACCGTTTGGACAAACTCGTTTAATTAATCTTTTAAAAATGATTTAAACGATACTTGGGACTAAGTCGGACTTTTATCAGATTAAACGGTTAATCAACGGAAATGAAGAACTGTTAATTTAAAGAACTGGGTAATCTGGACCCGATCTGATTTTGGATCGTTTGTGTGTAAACCCAGATTCGTAGCTGGGACTTCGCCGAGGTGACGAGGCGAGCCGGACAGCTGTTGATAGGAGTATTTGTTCGTAGGAAGACCGCAAGGTAGGGAAAGCCTTAATTACTTAATTACCGCTTAGAATGCATGAGTAGGATAATAAAATCGGAAAGGTCCTAGAACTGCATATAGGATGCGAATAACTAGAATAATCGTATTTCAATTACTAATAAACGGATGAGTCTAGTATGCATGTTAGGACGATGACAATTAGTGAAGTGTGCTTTCAATACTTGGGAAATTGATTTACTGGTAGAGAGGCTGTGAAGAGCTCTCGGATTAGTTGTGTGCTAGGTTCACATGCTTGGTTGCTAATTGCTCGGTTAACTTAAGAGTTTAATGAAACTAGATTAGCTCGTATGGTTGAATGCTATTTGGTGTATTCACATGATGATTGATTGGTGGAATGTATACTTGGTTGATCTAGTATTTATGCTGATATAATTGTTGGTTGAACGGATGATCGAGTATGACTGATTGTGCCAAAGGGGTACAATCAGGTGATCGATGTACCGATGGTTGGAGACAGGTAAGTACACGGTAAGTATGAAATGGTGTTGTTGTCTTGGTTATGATGAAAGTGTGTTCCGATTTGTGATGCTTGATGGGTGAACGAAGTACTTTTTCCCTTTTTCTTATTCTTGATTGTATGCTCATTTATTGGTTTAGCTATTTGTTTGCTTGGTTTGGTACTACACCGGGGGGGGGGGGGGGGGTAATCCGGTGCCGATGAGGTGGTTGGAGTTGGACGGATACAGTGAGTTATTGACTGAGTTTTAGAGCCTGAGGGTATTGATTACTGGATATTATGAGAGTTGAGTATTGGCAGATCCTGCGGGATATTCATTGGTTACTGGATATTATGAGAGTTGAGTATTGGCAGATCCTGCGGGATATTAACTGGTTATTGGACCCTGCGGGGCATTGATTATTGGGCCTGCGGGCAATTGGTTATTGGACCCTGCGGGGCGTTGATTATTGGGCCAGCGGGCACTTGGACATTTTACCCTGCGGGGAAAGGATTACTTATGGTTTCACCCCAAGGAACTACATCCCAGTGGGTGCACTACTTGGTCCCCTATGACATATGGTCCTTAGGTGGCATTTCCGAATTGGTTTCGGTGCCTCGGTGCATGTACCTCCTCTGGACCGAGGGAAAATCTGACGTGATGTGGATACTCTGGTGGATCGGGTTATGGGAACCGAGGTGATCCCAGAATCTATCCACGGATCGGAGGCTTGAGAAAGCAAGTGGTTGGCAAGATACTGATATTTCCCAGTTTACTATTATTCGTCCTTTAAATTATTTGTTTATTAGGAATTTATTTATGTCACTGTACTTGGATACTATTACGTCGTTGCAATTGTTTCTTATTCTTTCCTTATTTATTATATCGTTCTGTCGTTCGGGTTACATTCGTAGACAGTTCATCTTTAACTTAAGGGTTGAGTCATTAAGGTTTTTCCTACTGAGCGTCAGCTCACCCCCTTTGGTTTCTAACTGTTTTACAGGAGTACCAGATGTCTAGAGAGGCCGAGGCTAGGGAGTTTTGGGACTCTTCGGGTTCTCACTAGAGTTATGTTGGTCTCTTGTGTTGGACATACTTTATTTGACTATTTATGTTGAGCTGTGACTCACGTTGTTTTAAACTATTTACTGATATGTCGTTTTTTTTGACGAAGTTTGTATGAGATTTTGGAACCTTTATCTATCGTTTACGTTTCCTAATTATTTCAACTCAGGTCACGTCTCGAGTCCGGTCAAATTCGGATTTTGGGCGTGACAGGGCCTCGGGTCGGACGCAAACTTAGGAGATGTACCGGGTCGTGGGTCGGGACTAGGACAACCCATTTGTGGTGCAGAACTGGTGGCCACGCGCACGGAGGAGTGGGTCCCGGAATGCCACAAGTCGGGCGTTGATGGGCTCCTCCACTTTTGTTCCTTTTTCGCTATTTTGCTCGCACCGGCTTCGTTTGGACTCCGATTGATCTCTTTCTTGCGCCAAAAAATTGCTTTTCTCGAGACCTACAAAACAAGACCAATCATGAATATATTTTGGAGCAAACAAAACCGACCCTCTTGAACGTTCCTCAAGCACGAAATACCTGAAATGCGCCGAAAATCCATCGAAACACCGAACATATCTATAAAATCAATTATTCATACTAAACCTAAATATATGATTGGAAACGGGACTAAAAGCCTATATAAATCGATATAATGTGGCCCTTTTGTGTGTTAAAATGCGCCTGCATCAGCGGACTATGAACTCCTTCGAGGATCCAACATGCATCGTCCTCCCTTGATTGGTCGTGTGGGGCTCAAAGAACGCGAGAGTGCTTGATCCTAAGATATTAAAAGAGTACAATGTTTGTACTTGGTGGAACAACTACCACCATACGTCTAGTGAGGCGGTAATACCAACCTACCCCTCATTAGACCACGAACTTCTCATTGGGCGATGTGTGGGTGCTTGTTGCCCCCACCACTGCTCGGTGCGCCCCATCGGAGTGTGTAGAACCCTCTGACTTTGAGTATTGTATCTCTCCCACCAAACTCTTCCTTCCCAATGGGAGGGAGGACGTAGCTAGGTCCTGAGTGCCTTCCAGTCTCTCATTCACTCAACTCCTCGAGAATGAGTGGGAGTGTCCTCTAGACGAGAAATGAGGATTTACTTGGGAATTCCGGGTGAGGCCCCATGACAGGAAAAGACCAGACTCGTGGCCCAAGGCCCCAACTCGGGTGTTCTCTTATAGCAAGAAAAAACTTGAAACGATCAGAGTAGCCAATCTCCTACTCCACCATCTTCTCCTTCCTCTTCCTATTGCTTGGCTCGGTGCCACAAGGGCGTAATTCAGGGTATGACAAGAGGAAGTTCCTCACAGGTGAGACCAGTTCGTCCCCAACGTTACCCGACCATGTCTTGCTTGGCACCTGGCTAACCTCAGATTAGCAGGACATCATAGAAAAGTACCTATATCCCCTGGACTCAAAGGACAAAGCGAAGACATATGCCCGACACATCTGCGTCCAAAATAGTGATCATACATGTATTCATACAAAATGTGGAGGAGAATCCACGCGTACTCGGACTCGCATAAAGTCCTCCCAGCTCATCCCATCCTCATCATCGTCCACAACAAGGTAGGTACCTAGGGCGCTCTCTAGTCGGAAACCCACACCTCGGTTCTAGGCGCCCACCGAAAGGTTAAAAATATAGGCACAGACCGAGAAGTGAGTGAAAATTATGTCGCGAGGCCACATTTGGGGACAAAGGTCCGCAAATAGAACCAGAGAATGTCGGAAGGTCTAAGGCTCCCCGTCAGCACTCGAGCCATCTCCTTCGTTGTTCGCAAGAAGAAGCCAACTACACCGTCCTCCTAGAGATGTGCCATCACGTCCGACAAGTGCCATAGGTTCGCGAGCTAGTCCACAAGAGGTTGCCACTAAAAAGTCTTGGTGATCAATACCCGAGTTGCAACTACGTACGAAAAGTTTAGCCCTCTTCTGCATAGTTCCCTCGGAAGGACAACCACCTCCCTGATGGCTAGGCCACCCATTTGAACATAAATCTCGTTCACCCCGCCTACATATGAGCACCAAGGGTCCTCAGGTCTTGTCAGTACCCAAGATGCCCTAGACCCGAACCCGAGGACCCACAAGTCTTGCTGGAGCCCTAAGGATCTGTGGAGATGGTATCCGCCGCCACATCCCCTCTGTACCGGACGAAGGAGTCATCGACCTGCCTCTTCCCGGATGACCGACTCTTGTTGGCTCAAAATACTCTTCCCCAAGGCTCTTCTTGTTCATAGTCCCTGTGTCGTCATCGACCCCCATACCGTCTGCCCATCAACCTAGTCCGAACGGCCTCTACGTCATGCATGGCCAGACCTAGAGGGGCCAGCCCTGGTCATGCCACGTCGACGAGACATGTTGGGACGACAGAGATATACGTCTCTCTACCGTGCCAGACGCAACCGTCGACCCTAGTCGGTGTGCGCCACACCAGCCCACGAGATCCCCCAGAAGGACTCCCTATCAGAGGCCTCTACCTCTCACTGTCAAAGAGGAATCAATCTCCCTCGCGCTGCGCAGCAAAAACAAGCCCCGCCTCGATTGTTGCTGCGAGTCCGAATGGTATCACACCAGAAGAAGAGGGAAGAGAGGCACTGACAGTATTGGTGGAGGAGCCACCGACCATACCATCAGACGCCACTACCATTTTTGTCAAGAACCCTAAAATCGAGAGAGAGCACTAGTTGAAAATTATTCTATGTGTACTTCTAATATTTATCTTCTAATTTTTATTTCGTCTCTTATGTGTAAAATGTGATGATATGTTTCTACATATAGAAACATAGTGAATACTGAATAGTAGTTACATGTGAACCAACCTATGATAAGGTTTTCTTGTAGGGTCCATCAGAAATGGTGCAGTTGAGCCATGTGAAAATCATGTATGGAAATGGAATAAAAACACAGAAAGATCAGAAATACGATGCCCACAACACAACCACCCAATCATCTTCCAGATAATGAAGAACATTATTATAACACTTCTTCTTTCATCACAATTCACAACCACTAAAACGGATCTCTATCTCCATATCTTTCATTTATTAACCCCAACTCACGAGCACATGAGCTACAAATGGTGACCACAATCCCAGTCCCCCAAAGCAAAAAGTTTCTAATTTCTGTCATGGTCCATCACCCACATATTCACGGGCAAGCAGCTCACTGACTCACCTACCTTGGTGACGAGACAGAGAAAAGAAAAGTAAAAAAGCTTTTATTTTTCCACCAATTGAACATTCATTTCCCTCCAAATTGAGGGTTCCAACGATTTCTCCAAATTTATGGGTCATGAATGAGCCAATCTCGAGCTTGCAGCTGAAGCCACCCTTTGTCCCTGTGAGTTGTTTCTGCTTGTACCCACTTCCTCTGTTGAGAATTGAGACCAAAGCTTAGATTTTGATTCACTTTTTGTTTTATCTATTTTTTCCCATCTCCACTTTCCTCTCTTGCTTTCAAATAGGTCTATTTATTGAACCACTTTCATACCTCATGCTTTCTTAACTTAGCTAGATTGTATTATTGATGGGTGCTTGGATTCATTTTTCCTTTTCACTTGTTGGGTCTTCTTAGGTTTCAACTGTTGACCAGAAGAACTCACCTGAATCGGGCTTATGTGAATAGGGGCTTTTACTTCAGTCATGGGTATTTCGTTTAGATTTTGATATTCTTGTGGATACTGAGCCTCACTATGCACTTGTGAGTGTTTTCTGATATTTTCTTGCTGCAGTTTTTGTTTCGAAGTCTTTATTGATTTGCTTTGATTGTTTATTTTCTTTCTCCATGAATGTGGAAAGGCTTGAATTTGGACTTTACTATCTGATACTTGTTTCACTTTTGAAGGGTTTTTTGATTTTCATGCTTGTTTCTGGCAGAGATAGGTGAAAATTAGGGGCTTCTGATGAGGACAGTGGGCACAATGAATACAATTTGGATTGTGGTCTTCATGATTGTGTATGCTGGGTTTGGTTCAAATGGTGCTTCTACTAATGTTACTTCAAGACCTAGTGTTGTTAACATTGGGGCTGTTTTCTCCGCCAATACCGTGATAGGAAAAGTTGCAAAAGTAGCAATCCAAGCTGCATTTGATGATGTCAACTCAGATCCATCTATCCTCGGTGAAACCAAGTTGAACCTTACTTTTCAGGACAGCCATCGTAGTGGGTTTCTTGGCATTGTTGAAGGTGTGTCTCTTGAAACATTTCTTGTTTGTTCTCCAAGTGGAACATTTGGTTCTGTGCTTTCAGTTTGTCTATTAGAATCTCAGATGGGTTGTGATTATATATTTATAGATTTCATTTCTTGATTACAGCTCTAAGGTTCATGGAGACTGATACTGTGGCTATAATCGGCCCCCAACAATCTGTCACTGCTCATGTAATTTCACACATTGCAAATGAGCTCCAAGTCCCTCTATTATCATTTTCAGCTACAGACCCTACCTTGACCTCACTTCAATTTCCTTTCTTTGTAAGAACTGCACAAAGTGACCTCTATCAGATGGATGCTATAGCAGACATGGTATACTATTATGGATGGACTGAGGTAATAGCAATTTATGTTGATGATGATCACGGTAGAAATGGCATTGCTGCATTAGGTGATAAGCTTGCCGAGAGGCGCTGTAAGATCTCATACAAAGCACCCATGAGCCCGGATTCAACACAAGACAACATCACCGATGTTCTGGTTAAGGTAGCTTTGACAGAATCTAGGATCCTTGTTCTTCACACTTATGACGGTAGCGGCCCAAACGTGCTCAAGATAGCAAAACGTCTTGGCATGATGGAAAGTGGGTATGTCTGGATAGCCTCCAATTGGCTCACTACCATCCTTGATACCGAAACTCCCCTGCCTCAAGAGACAATGGATTTGTTTCAAGGAGTTCTTACACTTCGCATGTACACACCAGATACAAAACTAAAGAAGCAACTTGTCTCAAAGTGGAGCAGCTTGACTAGTAAATCAGCTGATGGCTCATTTGGGTTGAGTACTTATGGCTTATATGCCTATGACACGGTGTGGCTTCTTGCTCATGCGATTGATGCATTTTTCAATGAGGGTGGAAATATTACATTTTCAGCTGATTCAAGGCTAACCCAGCTCCGCAGTGGAAGCTTACATCTTGACGCTCTAAGCATCTTTGATGGAGGGAAGCTTTTGCTTGATGACATTTTGAAAGTCAACTTCACTGGTGTAACAGGGCCTTTTCAGTTTACTTCAGATGGAAACCTTGTTCGTCCCGCCTTTGAAGTGATAAATGTTATTGGCACCGGGTTTAGAACAATAGGGTATTGGTCTAATTACTCTGGCTTATCAGTTGCGCCTCCAGAAGAACTGTATGAAAAACCACGTAATGCTTCAAGCTCGAATCAAAAGCTATATAGTGTGATCTGGCCTGGTCAAACAATAGAGAAGCCTCGTGGTTGGGTGTTCCCTAATGGTGGGAGGCAAATGAAAATTGGAGTCCCAAATAGAGTTAGTTACCGTGAATTTGTCTCAAAAGTAGATGGCAATGACTTGTTCACTGGGTACTGTATTGATGTTTTTATGGCTGCTGTGAACTTGCTGCCATATGCAGTCCCATACAAGCTTATTGCCTATGGGGATGGACGTACCAACCCAAGTGATACTGAGCTTGTGAGATTGATCACAACGGGTGTGAGTGTTCTGTACTCGAATTTGAACTGTTTTGAAGTTATTTTCTGGTTTTCTGATTTTATTTTTATTTTTATTTTTCACACAGGCATATGATGCAGCAGTTGGTGACATTGCAATCATCACAAACCGAACAAGGATGGTGGATTTCACTCAGCCATACATTGAGTCGGGACTGGTTGTTGTTGCGCCCGTTAGGAAGTTGAACACAGATGCTTGGGCCTTTTTTAGGCCTTTTAGTAAAGGGATGTGGGGAATCACTGCTCTCTTTTTCCTTATAGTGGGTGTGGTTGTTTGGATTTTGGAGCATAGGTTGAATGATGATTTTCGAGGGCCCCCTACACAACAATTTGTCACCATTCTATGGTAAGTCAACTAACATCTCAAGTTTCTTTTCCATTCACTTCCTTTTTACCGTCTTTGTCTGGTGCAAACAATTTACGAGCAATCACTTCTTCGCCAATAAATGTTGTGTTGAATTTTATCAATTGCGCTTTCATTAGGAGATACTGTCTAAGCGTCGAGTCATTCATGTGCAAAATTGCATTGTGTCGATGGTTAACTGCAGATGTACATAACTACCCCCAACTCTAAAACGTCATTTACAGCCACCTAAACTTTCAGAAAATTGCAGATAGCTCTTTTTTCACTAGAAAGTCACAAAAATGCCCTTGACCCTAATCTATAAAAAAAAATACTATTTTCCCGTCTTTCTAATAGTTTTATTTTTTAAGGAGCCTTTTTACATCTACTCAACCATTTTCTACATATAACCAAAATGTCTTGGGTAGTTATGCAGTTTTTTTTTATATTAGGGTCAAGGGTATTTTTGTCTTTTTTGACAAAAAAGAGCTATCTGCAACTTTTTGAAGGTTTAAGTATCTGGATGTAAAAGTTTAAAGTTGAGAGTAGTTATGTGTAAAAGACATATAGTATGCAATAACTATGTGCAATTAGCCATAGTGCTAATTTTGTCAATCACTCACATATTTTCTGTCTCTCTGCAGGTTTAGCTTTTCGACATGGTTTTTCGCCCATAGTAAGTGCCATGAATCTTGTTTAGTTTTTATGTCTAAAACACGGGATTTAGTTGAGTGAGGCTAACGGGGTTGGCTCAATTTCTGGCTTTTGCAGAAGAAAACACAGTGAGCACCCTGGGGCGCCTAGTCCTGATTATATGGCTATTTGTAGTTCTCATCATCAACTCAAGTTACACTGCAAGTCTGACATCAATCCTCACGGTGCAAAAGCTTTCTTCTCCCGTCAAAGGAATCGACTCCTTACTATTGAGCGGTGAACCTATTGGGTACCAGCAGAGTTCATTTTCAAGAAACTATCTGACGGAGGAACTTGGTATTGATGAATCCAGACTTGTTCCTCTAAGCACAGCTGATGACTATGCTGATGCCTTGAGGAAAGGGCCTGGCAAGGGCGGTGTTGCTGCAGTGATCGATGAACGTGCGTACATAGAGCTTTTCCTCTCAACCAGATGTGAGTTCAGTATTGTGGGTCAAGAGTTCACGAAAATGGGGTGGGGATTTGTAAGCAACTCGCTCTCTCTGCTCCATATGAACTGGTTTTAATGCTGTTGCATTTGGTGAAGAGTGAACGGACTTGTTTCTTTTTTCAGGCTTTCCCGAGAGACTCGCCTCTAGCAGTTGACATGTCTACAGCCATTCTGAAACTATCAGAGAACGGGGATCTGCAGAGGATTCACGACAAATGGCTCATGAGAAGTGCTTGTACTTCACTAGGGACAAAGCTTGAGGTGGACAGGCTTGAGCTCAAAAGCTTTTGGGGTCTGTTTGCTATATGTGGTGTAGCTTGCCTCATTGCTCTCTTCATATATTTTCTCTGTATAGTTAGGCAATTCAGCAGACACTACTCTCAGGAACCAGAGTCTTCAGCTGTTACCACAACAAGATCAGGTCGAGTTCAGACATTCCTTTCGTTCGCCGATGAGAAGGCCAATGAAGTCAACGGCAGATCCAAGAGAAGGCAGTTCGAGTCTTCCTCAAAAAACGGAGGCATCGAAGATGGCTCCACCATAACAAGACAGACTGAATTGGTTTCCAACAGAAGTATTGGTACAGACAATAGTGTCTGATTCAGACATGTAAATCTTGTAGTACTATACTCACAGTATAGATAAACGAATTGGTTCAATGTTACTATAATTGATATAAAATCATTACGAGCATTGTCATTACATTTACCACCAATAAAATGAAAATTGAAAAATGAATAAGGGAGGGAAAAAGAATAGGTATAAATTGATAAAAGCAGTGTGGTACTTCACATCAAGATCCACATGTAGATGGTGGACCAGACGGTGAGAGCAATGGCTGCGACGAGGTAGGTCCAGAGCATGAGAACCGAGCACTCCTCTTTAGCTACATCGAATAGCTCCGTCATGGTACCGATGTTCATGGCAGGCGGCACCGTGTACTGAATCATTAGAGCGTACTCGTAGAGAGGGTCGTCGGAGAGGAAGCCAAAATTTTTAGCTGCTCTTACAACCCAGATCCCAATCAATGGAGACAAGACATATCGCACGCAGACAACACCAATGATCACCAGTGGTTTGATCCTTGATGTTCTTAACCCTGTACAATTCCACAACCTTGTTAGATCATTGGTATATCAATGAATCATCTGAGGCACTGAGATGAAGCATAAGGACCTTACCTTGGGTTAGGTTGCCTCCTAGTATAAGGGTGATACAAGGAATTGTCCCATCCCTGCATACAAATGAAATCAAATCATATTAGACCAACTCAACTAAGAACTCAAGCTGACAGTTGAAGGCCTGATTACAATTATATTGTAACGGATAACAGAGTAATGTTACATACCCGAGCAATGTAATGGAGTCTTGGATGACCCTGAGGGGAGCGTGATCTCCGATTATAAGGTTTTTCAGAAATCCAACAGCCCCAAAAAGGAACCCTGCGATCTGATAATACATAACATTACCAACAAGCAAGTGAGTTGGTTAACACAAGAGAACATAAGATACATTAGGAAGAGTACATATTATGATACTTACAGCAGCAAGAGTTGGGGGTGCCATTAGCTCCTCTACGATATTGTGAACAAACGACATTACTTTGCTTAACATGGACTGGTTGCTCACCACTTCAGGGGCTAAAATCTGCAGTTGATATCGAGCGAGTAGAGTCCAATTAAATGACCAGAGCCAAAGTATGAAGTATGGAGTATGAAGGTTGAGGGGTGCTTACAGCTCCAGCGTCTTTGTTGGTTCTTGGGGTTAACACAGTTATATGAACATGTTCTGATTCTACTCCTTTCAGGAGACCCACTGTCGGGTTATCACTTAAGTCGCTGTTGGCTGCTCTTGAGGCTGATTCTGTGGCTTGGAGTGCTTTGAATCTCACAGATGAAGTTCGAACAAGATGGAATGTGTATGTCCATATGAAGAAACCACCCAGCTACAAAACAGAGGTCTCACTAGGCAATCCCATAAAGACCATCCTCATGTATCAAAAAGGGCTAATTGCACATAATTATCTTTATGAATTGCCCACAAACACATAAAGTAAAATTACACATGACTAGCTTCACGAATTTCCACGTGAAAATTCGTAAGGATAGTCATGTATTTGTCAAAACATTACTACAGAGTTATGCGTTTTTGGCAATTCATAAAGGTAATTTTGTGCAATTTACCTTTGAAACAAAATTAACAAGCAGACTCACCGCCATTGAGAAAGATGCATATGATAGCCCAACAACTCTACATTTGCTACGCTCGCCAAACGGGCTCCCTTCCTCGTTACAGATTGCCGGGAGGACTATGAGGACAAGATTTCCCAAGTTTCCTGATAACCATCAAAACAACAAACCGGTGAGGGTGAGGGCTCAAATGTGTGTACATGAATGCTGAGGAGGAGACAAAAGTGTTATGATCAATCACCTGAAGCACAAGAGGCAATGATAAGGCCTTCGAGATGAGGCATGGGTTTTAGTACTTTTACAAGCATCCATCCAAGAATGCCTCCAAATAGAAAGGTAAGCCCTGTGTTTATGGGCATGAACCACCTGAAACAAGATCTATCTTCATTTTCTGATAGGCATATATGTAGTTGAAAATTATGCTTAGATTGATTATAAGGGTACCTACCATGAGATGATTTGCTCAAGCGTGACGGTCTTGGCCAGACTTGCAAACATGAGGGATGGAGTAAACACCATGAACACTATCTGCACATGGCCAAGGAAATTCACATGTGAATCATGAAAGTTAAACTGCATTATGCTAAGTCTGTATATTTACCTTGTTCATATACTTTCGGGCATCAGCGTGGAGAACGTTCCAAAAGTCACAGGCCATAAGAGCTCCGAGGATGGTGATCAGGATGACCTGAACAACTGGCATAGTAGCCACCTCCAGCAGAGACCAGAAACTCATCTTTGCTTCTCTTTATCCTCAACCTCAAGCTTGGATTGAGAAATGCGTAATTTGCTTGCTGCTAAATTATATTACTTCTCTACCTACCTGAACCTCTCCTATCTCTCAATCTAATTAGAGCCAAGGAACATCCTGTAAATTGACAACATTTCAAGGATATAAATCAAGTTCATGACAACTTGTTCATAACACAGTAACAAAATGTAAATCAAATTGAACCATTGCCTAAAGTGACGGTGGTAGAGCTATTGCCTAGTTGCCAAATTGAAGAAGATTGGGACCCATCAAAGTAGAACATTTGAGTTTATAATATAAGATTAGAACTATATGTATGTCTGTTGATTCAGATCTCAACTGATTTGATCCCATCTTGTAACTCAGGAGACATGAAGTAAGATTCGAAAATAGAAAACTAAATAAACTCTCCCAATTATATATGCATGAAATTAAAAAAAATTAGAGAATAATATAAAATATAAGTTTGGGAGAGGTTGGTTTGAAAACGCAACCTTCTTCTATTTTTATATTATTCTCTACTGTTGATCAATAATGAGCATTAATGGAGAAAAAGGCAAAACAAACAAAAAATCTATATATTACTGTATCTCCCCATTTCAAATAAACAATCAGTTACTAATTCACGATTGATTACGTTCATAAAAGAACACGAAGAAGCATAGATTTGATAGATTGATTAGCAATCCACCATAATTAATTAAAACACGACCGGAATTAAGAGCTAAGCTTCCCGAAACAATTACACAAACAATTTATTATTGGATCCGTGGACATACAAACACACACACCAGATTCGAAATCAACAATAAGCAAACCTAATCAATCAATTGCGATGCTGTAGAAGATGAGGAGGTGTAGCAGAGCAATGAGATGCGAAATTAAGAAATGAAGCACAACAGAGATGATGGAAACGAAGCGTACCGTTGTGAGATGAAGTTGTGGAGGAAAAGAGCAGGTACAACAATGGAGGATTGTGGAGGAGGAAGAAGAAGAAGAAGAAGAAATGGTGTTTAGTAATAATATTGTCATGGGAGATTTCAAGTGATTATGGTATTTATATTATTAGGATTTAATGGTTAGGAACGATCCCGTTCCCGGCTTCGCTCTCCGGTTTCCGCCTACACCATATATAGCTAACACTCTCCTTTTCATACATTTTAATTTTAATTTAATAATACTCGTCTTTTTTTTATATTTATATCTTTTCATACACGATACGATATTATGGGTGTTAGTCACCTATCAATAATAAATAATTTGAATAAATCTGAGTCATTACATCACAGCTATTAATTAGGATTATAAATAGAAATTAAGTATATTGATGACATGCATGCACATGCAACATGCACAAGAAAAATATGTTGGAAACAATTATTGTACGTTTAAAGCACACAAGTGTTGAACGCCATCAATACTCAGACCCGTTTCCATTGAACACTCCTAAAACTATATACAAAATTACAAACCATAAAAAGATATTATATATGCATTCATTCTTTTACTATTAATTTCCTGCTTGTTTTGTGCAATAATTACATTAATTTTCTTGTAATGAAAAACTTTGACAAACTAATTGGTTCTACTTTTGTTAGAGTATGTACAACGTTATGAACCAGGATGCGAACTACAAACTGCGACGCGCCATTTAGTGGTTCATGATCGCGGGTCGCGCGTTATGGAGCGCAATCTTTGCGGCCATTAACTTCTAAATAGCGGGTTGTGGTCGCAGCTTGCGACCCATGATCCGTTATTCCAGTTTGTTGGTTCGTAGGTCGTTGGTCGGGTGTCAACCACTCATCCCGCGACACGTGGTCTCTCGTTTTTTAAAAGAAAATACATAAAATCAGATTTAAACTAAATAGGATTGGTCCACTCACAACCTGCGCCCCAAACCGAGCCCCTACCTAGTTCTCACCATTGTGAAACACATTTAATTTATGAGGTTAAGAACCACCATTTTACTGATTTGACACCCGAGCCCTTAACTCGAGCCCTTGCATTGTACATGCTCTTAGGGTTAAAAATGAAATTAACTATTATAATAAAAGACGAGGACGTAGACGAATTCTAATTTGTGTGTCCAAGCGAGGGTTGGATAAGGTTGACAAGTAGAAATGAGGTGATGAGTATTTGGAGCATTCTTTCACAACTGTACAATTTGGATTAGAATTTGAATTAGCTGATGAAATAAAGACATCTTTGGATTTGGGTCTTAAGCTCCACTTTCTAATTTATGACAATTTTTGACACCCAATTTTCCAAATACTTGTGTTTCTTTTGGACAATTTCACAAGCAAACTAAAGTATTTCCCTCCAATACTAAACAAGTTCTGTTCATACTCCTAATATTAAGCTAATCTTATGCTTAATAATTACTTCATTTGAACAAGATTTTTTTTATAACTAAATTATTTCACATGACTATAGTCTTTATATAAGAAATATATCATCACCATCCATATTTTAGGTCCTTGGGTTGAGCATTTGAACACAAAGACAAGTTGATTATAACAATTCAGATGTTTATGACAGCTACCAACCACTAATACAATAATTATCATAATTTAGGTAGGACAAAAACATGAGCCCATTGGACTGGACTGCTTGTATTCTTCAACTTCCATCTTTAGGACCCCTCCAATGTCTTTTTCTACCGCAGTTGGACCTACTTATTATGATCTCATTCATCATAAGATAATAGGGTAACTTTAATAAACACTCTTACACGATATTTTAATTTCAAAAACACATTTTTATAGGTGTTAGCTTCTGAAGAACACCTTATCGCTTTTCTCATATAACAAAAAAAACCATAGATTCCGTTAATTTTTTTTAGGCGTATTTTACCCCACATATTTGTACAAGGCGTTAGAAGTCATTAGCCAAAGATTAAGGGAATATGTAGTCTTGTATTTATGAGAAAGGTGATATTGTGTTCCTAACAAACCAACACCTATACAATGTGTTTTTGCATATCAAAGCTGGTCGAGGGGGTGTAAATAACGGTTTCCCGAGGATAAAGTAGCATCTACAACAAAATCAACACAAACTCATCCGCCAACACCAATAACAATTGTGTCATTTTTTACTCTGAATTCTATATGATCACAAGTAAGCATCATCTGCGCCAGTTGGAGGACGGTCACGATGCCTATGAATAGCCACATCTATGGCATCATTTAACTTTGCAATCTTCTCCTCCAGTTCTTTGCGGTTCCTCTGTAATCATAAAAGTCACAGGCCCCAACATAAGATTGATCAGCATTTTTAATTGAAGGGCCAACCATCAGTTTGTAAAGGCCCTTTTTCTAGATACAGAATCGTTTGAACACATCCTAACCTCCAAAACTTTATCTTCATCTGAGATAAATTTTGGCAGCTTCTTCAGTATCTTTTTCCTGTTAGATTCAGCAAGTGCCTCGCTAATCTGCAGGATCATTCATATATCATAAGCTAGTCAAATGTCAGTACACATGACATAGTCATTAAAAGGGCGTGAACTAATTGAAATAAGCACTATGTAAAGCCGTTTTGGGATTATTAAAAAAGGTTCAATTTGAAGCTCAGATGACCTGATAGCTTATTAGAATTTTCAACTTAGAAAACTCTAACTTAAACACTTGCTGATTCTGAATTTTTTTCAGAAGGACATTAAAGTCTATAGCACAGAATATGAACCATTAAAAAGTCAGGCTGAGTAACTGGGCAATAATAGGAAAAACTTCAAACCTCAAGTAGCTGATAAATCACATATTGAATCCATGTTATCTGTAAGCTATCTTAAGAACCTCTCTTGTGGGCTTGTAATGAATCAGTATTACAGTAAAGTAGCAAAATTGTAGCACCATGAGATCCCTAACAGATAACACCAGTAAGGAAGAGAAATATATGCAAGCAAGCTGAAAGCTTTCGAATTAAGTAGACACAAACAACAATACCTGGGGTGCACAGAAAAAACCTAGTGCTCCAACAACTAATCCTCCCAGCACAAAGCCACTAATGAATGTACTTGTAGCACCTGATCTTCCATCGTCAGATCTGTAAATTTGAGTAACAGAGGGGTGGGATTCTCATAGTTAAAGAGACTTATATACATATCAAGCAAGAGGTAGATAATGTTTATAATTGGAAACAAAAAACATCTGAAAGGAACTCTAGAATTCTAGAATCAGCAAACTCACCCACAGACAAGAGAGCATAATGTAGTTGCCAGTTTCATATGCATACAAGGAATTACAAATGCTAATTTATAATCAACAGGAAGGACAAGAGGTAATTTAAAAAATTGGAATATTAAGAAGGCAGGAGAAAGAGCTTAGATGTTACAAGAGTAAAATTCTCAACACATCATTAAGCTTTTTGAAACAATAACATAAGCACAAGCATAATGCAAATGAGAACTTGAAAGGAACTCCGGGCATAATGTGCCGGTATACCCACAATTGCCCACACATATATGAGCAACAGCATCACATGATATGAATAAACTGATCCGCCTCTTGGAATAACACGATCAAAGAAATCCCTTACTGTCGAAGACAAGACTTAATACACATACCTGGCTTGAACAGTGAGTGACTTCTTCAATTTTGGATTACCGCAACTCAGAGACAGGTTACTCCGGGTAGTGTTCAAAAGACACCGGCCATTTGGCTTCAAAGAAGAACCTAGAATGAAGTAACATGGTAGAAACAGTGCATTTGAAACAACAAGTAATGGCTAAGAAAATCAAATGCCCATAAGAGATTTAACTCAAAATTAGATGATATGATACACTTTTGCAATAATAACTCCACTAGATGCTTCAGAGATACACAACCCCAAAAGCAATAAAATGGGTACTTGAAAAACCTAACTCAGAGTTGGGATCTAGGGCAGTTAACAATTACATAAGTGAATAGAGTTTTGGGCATTTCCTACCATTTTTCATCAGTGAGACTGAGAACCCAATAATACGCCATTAATTCGACAAACCCAACTACAAACAAACAAGCTCAAAAAAGCGGATAGAGTTATGGGCATTTCGTACCCATTTTCAGGAGCAAGTAATCAATAATCAATAACATCAGAGTATTGAAGAAAGCCAACTACAGACAAGCTGAAGAAGCAGTAGATTGTTCTGGGTGATTCGTGTCAGCAAAAGACATGACAGAACTCAAGGACCCGATAACAAAAACTGAATCCAACTAAGTATAGAAAAATCATACGTGTAGCAGAGGATAAGGAATTACCAGGTATGGCCGGGACGAAGGAAGTGGTCAGAGAAGCCATGGTATCGAATTTGCAGATGGTAAATTCTCAGTGACGATTAAGTTTGATTAAGTTCACGCCTCACAAGGTTCTTCTTTGATAGCTCGGAGCACGCTACAGAACTCACGGACCTAGAAAAATGGGCCTCTTCTGGACCTTGGCCCAATAATATATTCAAACCAGGCCCGACTTTGCCTATTCGATACTTTGTCTTATCAATAAAAACCTTGGCCCAGTAATATATTCAAACCAGGCCCGACTCGTCGTGTCAAAGGGTCGTGCCAAGGGGGGCGTGCCAGTCGATCGTTGCTGATTCCAGCAACGACCCGTCGCCGTGTCAAGGAGATATTTTAGAGGAGAGAGAAGCCCATTTTGTTCCAAAAACACTTCCTACCATGACTCTTGACACTAGACCATTAGAGAAGTCATGTCAGAAAACCATGTCAAGAAGTCAAAAAACACTTTCTGATACTGCTCCTTTAACACCACTAGTGTCAAACTATTAGAGATACTCTAGACAATGTTTAGGAAAACTAAACAAGATATGAGTATTCTAAGCTAATAGAATAATTCTTAACAACCAGGTGGTTGGGTATGACAACATTTGAATATTCACCTCCACTTTTGATACATTTCCATAAACAAGTTAGTCTTTTGTAGACCTATATACAACAAAGAAGGAACATATAAAAGATCCTAAATATGTAATAAATTATGAATTGCAGTACATTAATTTGTATTTATTTGATCAGTCCCGATACTGAATTTTGATTTTTTTGAAAGACCAATATTGAGTTTTTGGTTATGGTAGATTTTGTTTTTACCATCTAAGACTCTAATCTAACCAATCTCAATTTCTCAGCACTAAATTTTAAAAATATATAGAGAATGATATATTTTTTTGACAAAGAAATCCATTGGTAATTTGTTCTGATATTTTTGTTCGATTAATAAAATTCATCTGGTTGTTCTAATATAATTTGAATGTATTAAAATTTAAACTCGTAAATTATGTGAAACCATTTTTTTACTCTGACTTAATTATACTGGTTGATTGCTTGGTTATTAGATTAATATCAACTAGTCATTGTATATGACACTCAAGACTTCTTCAAACATTAGTCATAGATACTACCATGCTCATTATTCTTATCTTCTTATATCTAATTATTGATTGCAAATTTGCAATGGATTCTTGACCATAATAATAGTTTTTAAATATTTTTTTTTAAATCTTAAATATATTTCAAGTTGCTAGCTAAACTAGACCGTCCTAATAAAATGTTTCTTGCATATATTTGCGTACACACCATATGATATGATATGATATATTTGTGTCAACTCATAGTTGTATAAGTTGATGGTCGGGGAGAACTGGAGAAGGTGAAAACGAGTAGGGCGGGGTTGACAAGGCCATCCACTCGGTTACTCGTACTAATCAATCTCACGTGTTAATTAGACTTGACCAACCAAACGATTATTTTTCATTAACCCAAATAGCCAAGGAAGAAATCCAGTGAAGTCATTCTTTAAAATAAAAATTAGAATCTTCATTATTATGAATTTTAATAAATTTAATGGTCAAGATCAAGTCACAGACATTACTTATATTTAAACACTTCTCTGGAAAATAATCTAAGCCGAACCGGATGAATTTTAATATTTCTTGTTTTTTTTAAGATAGATGAATTTTAATATTTCTTAGTATAGATGACTATTTTTAGCTTTTGTTAGGAGTGAGAGATTTTATAAAGTCTTTAATTATAGACTCTCTTTTTTGAAACAAACGACGAAAGAATCTTATCGATTTTGTCAATCTATAGTAACATAATCTAGGTCGTGGAACATAGGTTCCATAATATGTTCGGGGCTCTAGTAGGTGACCCAGTACTATTGGACTCATAAAACGTCTAATTTTCATATTAGACAACTAAATATAAATCCAATGTCCTACCAATGAAACAACATAAATGCAAAATAGAAATAACAAGTAGGAATTTAAAAGCAATATAAACAGAAAACAAGCACGAGGATGCTCCCTTACTCCTCCAAGAACAGACAACCGAGCCCGTCCCGGGTCATGGGGTAGGCCGCCAAACACCTACCACCCCGTCCTATGACCAAATCATGGCTCCTAACAGGGCTACTTGGTAGCCCTCGCTTGTTGGTGGTCATCCTCCCCTTCAAATCTATAAAGAAACACTCTATCTCATCGTGACCGTCAACTCAGAGAGTTGAATTGACATCGACACGTCGATAATCAGCATCGCTGAACAATAGAGATGATTCGGAAGCCTAAAACTATCGGAACTCCAAAACCACAAAACGCTAAATCCTGACTTCACAAAGAGGTCCAAAAACCAAAACAATCCGTCGAAAACCAACACCCCAAACAAAGAGCCCCACTAATGAATAATTTAGTTCATCATTCATGTGGCAGTTTTTTCCTACAAGAATCTCTGTATCATAGATTGACAAAATGTAACATAAGTAAAAAAGTTAAATTTTTACTACAAGAATTAGACCCAGGTAAATGATTACCGTTGAGTCGTTGACTTAACTCAATAAAAATAAGAATATTTAAATGTGAATTGTAGCAGTCATTTACGAATGAAAAGCCTATCACACCCTCTCTTATTAATTAACTATATTATATACTCCAATTGGCCCATCTCTGTCATATAAACTGATAAATTCTCCTTCTCCTCAAGCCTCTCCTCTCAGGCTCTCACATGAACCATTTTATAGGCGCTAAATCAAACATCTAAATAAAGCTGCTATATATACTCTTTTGTGTAAGAGAGGTATATATAATAAGGTGTGTGTATATATATATATATAGAGCAATATTGTTGTTGATTTGAAGGTGTGACAAAAATGGCGGAAGAAGCACCTGAGGAGAGGCTGCTACAGCACACGTCCACATGGGCTGTGGCCGCCGTCGCCGCCGTTATCATCTTAGTCTCTCTCGTCCTCGAGAAGATCATTCACAAACTCGGCAAAGTACTTATTATATCTCCATATCTCTTTATATATATATATATATATATATATAATTATACATACAGGATCTTCATCTTCTTTGCCTTGGTTCCCATTTTTTTTTCAATACGATGATTAGTCTCATCTATATTTCGTTATTTTTATTTATCATATACCACGCTTAATATATTTCAAGTTTTTCATATGAGGATATGGAGGTGTTAAAATCCGATAGGGACTTGTTTATAGATTTTCCGTGATATTATATTGCTTTTTTTTGCTTTAATCCATGTGTATGTTTTTTTAAAATGAAAAATCAGTGTAACCTCTTTTCCGGAAGAAAATATATGCATTTTATTCGAGTTTTATTATATTTGTTTAATTCATCTTCTTGTAATTCTGAAGAAGAATAAATTAACACTAATAATCGCTAGTACTAGTATTTGTATATGTGAGCTCTCCCCCCCTCCTTAAGACTAGGCAAATAAATTTGAATGAGTCACATATTCAGGAGCAGGTGTGAAATAGGGGTTAGTTTAGGTGTTAACGAGGCTAATAGTTATTTTTAAGTATTGGTCATGAAAACTATAGTTATTTTTAAAATGACAAAAGCACTACTTTAGATATCGGTCACGCGATTTTGTTAGTAAAAATGGAAGAAATATTTTATTTTGTTAGTCATATGATCTCAAGTGTCATATAATGGATGGTAAAATGACAATTTTTCCCTTAAATATATGG
Source organism: Erodium maritimum (assembly GCA_963921825.1). Classification (NCBI taxonomy): domain Eukaryota; kingdom Viridiplantae; phylum Streptophyta; class Magnoliopsida; order Geraniales; family Geraniaceae; genus Erodium; species Erodium maritimum. Next base: position 11,006,590 of record OY997588.1, on the reverse strand, counting down.
CTTTTATACATTTTATAAAGAACAATAACAAGGGTACAATGATAATGTTCTTTATAGAATGTATGAAGGTCATATAATTAAGGGAAACATCATTTTATCATTATATGACAGTTGAGGTCATATGACTAAGATAATAGAATATTCTGTCCATTTTTACTAACAACATCGCGTGACCAATACTTAAAGTAGTGCATTTGTCATTTTGAAACGTTAGATAATATAGTGTTCAATATTTAACTCAATAGTTATATACGTGACACTAATTTGGGTTCTATGATGAATTAACTTACAATGCAATTTCTTGTTTGTCAATCTAGTGGTTCGATGATAGACAAAAAAAGGCTCTATTCGATGCCCTAGAGAGGGTCAAGATCGGTAAGCAAACAAAGGGTTACCATATTAATTAGTTACTTCCGTTGCGGTCAACTAATTTATGTAATTTCACACTCTTTGCAGAGCTTATGGTCCTTGGATTCATTTCACTACTCCTAACATTCCTCGGAAGATACATTCAAATGATCTGTATCCCCCAAGGTGCAGCCGACACTTTCATGCCTTGCCATATCGATCACAACCAACACGATGCCCGAAAGCTTTCTTCTTATGATCGTAGATACTTGGCTGGAAGCTCAGGGGCTCACAAATGCAAACCAGTGAGTACAACACAATCATTTTGACCATACATATATAGTATTTATGGATCGTTGTAGTTGAAATGTATACTGATTTGATGAGTTTGTGTCAATAGGGTAAGGTCCCGCTGATATCATCCGAAGGGTTGCACGGTCTGCACATACTTTTGTTCTTCTTGGCCATCTCTCATGTCATATACAGTGCTGTCACTGTGCTCCTCGGACGATTAAAGGTATATAATTCGAGTTTTTCTTGCTAAAATGCTACATTCTTATGTTAGTAAGTTAATGCAGATTCGTGGGTGGAGAGTATGGGAGCAAGAGGCTATGGCTCCGGTTCCCGAACACAATGATGGTACATTGTCTTAATAATAAAGGGTTATTGAGTTAGACAAGTTTTGGATTTGGAACTGAATGTGTAGATTGTGGTATGTGCAGATCCTTCCAAGTTCAGGCTTGCTCGAGAGACGTCTTTTGTGCGAGCACATACCAGTTGCTGGACTAGGATTCCTGGTTTTTTCTATGTGGTAACGAATGTTTAACCTTATTTGAGCCTTTACTCTATAGTTTTGTATCTGTTACACATTGTCATTTTTGTTGAGGATATTTTATATCTGTTGCAGGGATGTTTTTTCAGACAGTTTTTCAGGTCAGTCAGCAGGTCTGACTATATGGCATTGAGAAATGGGTTCATAAATGTGAGTACCTTGTTTACACAATTCATGATGTTAGATTTGTGTATTATTGATCCTTTGTTTGATGATCCTCTATATGTGCATGCAGGAACATTTAGCTCCCGGAAGCAAATTTAACTTCCAAAGGTACATCAAAAGATCATTGGAGGATGACTTCAAGTTACTCGTGGCGGTCAGGTACGTATCATGATCAATGTGAATTGCCCACTTGGATTAGCCTGATGGTGAAAAGCACTTCACGGTCTGGAGTAGGATTTCTCTGTTTTCTTTCCGATAAAAAAAGATGATCAATGTGAATCGATTCGGGGATGATTTTCAAGCATATATACTAATTTTGACTGTTTATTGTTTATGTTGTGGCAGCCCTGTGTTGTGGGCATCTTTTGTGCTCTTCTTGTTTCTGAATGTTTATGGTAAGGAATATGTTTCATTGACTTGTCCAAATTGAGCTGATTTGTTGTCTGAAATTAGTAATTGTGTTTGGATCAGGCTGGAGAACTTTGTACTGGGCAACAGCAATTCCTCCTGTTGTAAGAATTTTGAGTTTTTTTTCTTCTCTGATATATGAATTAGTCAAGAGTCTGATACATAGTTTCTGGGTGCAGATAATTTTAGCTATTGGAACCCAACTTCAGGGCATTTTGATAAAGATGGCAGTTGAAATAAAGGAAAGGCATGCAGTTGTTCAAGGGATTCCTCTGGTGCACGGTTCCGACAAGTATTTCTGGTTCGGTCGGCCTAAGTTGGTTCTTCATCTCATCCATTTCGCTCTTTTTACGGTACAGGACAACCCCCATAACCTTAACTCTGTCGAAATGGAGTTCTGTTTTTGTGCCTGATGGTGTTTTTATAACTTTGCAGAGTGTGTACCAGATTGCATATTTCATGTGGAACTGGGTAAGGCTCTGATCTTGATTCGGCTCACTTACTTGTGGCTCAAGCTAATTATCAGAGAATCAGCTCAACTAAAAGCTTAAGCTGATAGTTAAAGGCCCAATTAAAATTATATTCTAACACTAATAAAGAAAAATTCTGATTTGCTTGCAGTACTCGTTCGGGCTACATTCTTGCATAGACTCTGGTTTCGAGCTCGTAATAGTTAAGGTTTCTGTCGGGTAAGAGTTGTTCACTTCTTGGTCCTCTACTGATGATTGTTTGTTTGAAACTAATGGTTGGTTTTGGATTTCCAGGATCCTGATGATATGTTTGTGCAGTTATATCACTCTTCCTCTATATGCCCTCGTTACACAGGTAACGTATGTCACAACAATAAGTTGTTGTTTTGTTCCTTGTACTAATAGTTTGGGGCAATTAATATGTTGCAGATGGGATCAACGATGAAGAAATCGATATTCGATGAACAGACATCGAATGCGATAAGGAAGTGGAGAAAGACAGCTGCACAACATAAGAAGGAAGGGAAGATCCCAACTCGAACATTGGGAGGAGGCGGCCTAAGTGCAACTCCTCCAACACTGCAACGTTACAGAACCACGGGTCATTCGGGTCGGGGCGGAGAGCAAGAGATGTTTGATATGGAAACCGAACCGTTGACGCCGTCTCCGATTCAGGTCAGGGTTGTTCCGATTAAAGAAACCGTACAAGGTCACGTAGATGCTCCTTCTAGATAATGATCGTTGATGCTTCAGTGATTTGTGTTGTCCTTTTTTACTTGAATATGGAGTAGTATTTCCCTTTTCTATTATGAATGTAACATATCAAAAAAAAATTCTTATTCCAGTCCAAGCAAATTGTGTTATCAACTTTTGTCACTGTTTTGCTCTTAGTTGGGCTGCAAGTATACACATCAGCCATGTGCAAGGACTTGGGCCATCTGTTTGGACAACTCCTAAAACATTGGTTCAGATGAAATGTAAATACCTTGTATCATGTGGATGTACGTGTGGGTGCATATCACTTGTCTTCTTTCTTTTTGTTTTCTTCTTCTGAAAAACTGCTCCACCCACATTTATGATCGTCCATCCTGGTAAATGTGGTGATCACATCTCTAGAGGCATACGAGGATAGCAAGAGGGAACGAAGGACTCATGGTCCTCCCTTGAGTTTCCCGACGCTCCCCCCTCACAAGGTTGGGAAGTCTGACTCGAAAATTTGTGATTTGGCTAAGAAGCATCTCGAGGGGATGACTCAAGGATTTCAGTGGGTTCATCTCGGATTGGAAGATAGGGCCGACAAGCTCGCCAATACTTGTTATCTGGATAACTAGACTTAGGAAGAAGGCACGACCGTGCGGGGGGGATAACGTCTCTACATCTTGAAGAACTCTACACAGTCACTCTCATCTTCTCTGGAGCGGCCAATGGTGGACACTGAGGCGTCTCACCGGGTGAGAAAGCAGAAAGAACCTCGAGGGCAGCCTGACGGCCAGGGGTCCAAGAATCCCAGGGGATGGAAGCCGAAGGGGCGAGGCAAGATAGGACAATTCTACCCTCGCAAAGCAAGTTAAGACGGGCACTCGACATCTCGAACATCACCATTGTGACCGCTAGCTACTGGACGAAGGGGAGAATGACTTCCAGCAAGCGAGGGCTGCCAAGCAGCCCCACCAAGAGCCATGATTTGGCCTTAGGACATAATAGTAGGCGTTTGGTGGTCTACCCCCATAACCCAGGACTAGGCTCCACTAACCTTTCCCCGGAGGAGTAAGGGAGCACCCCGTATTATTTTCGGTTTATTTGGTCTTCCAATTTATGTTTGTACTTTTTCTTTTGTATTTTTTTTGTTCTGCTGATAAGATGTTGAATTTGTTGATGGTTGTCTAAGATGTAAATTAGATATTTTTTTACGGGCCAATCTGAAACCCATAGTCATTGGCCTTGATTATGTTATTATTGATTGACATATTTGATAGAATTTTTCGTCTGCCTGTTTTAGAAAAATATTGTTCGGTTACCGTCTACTTTGGTATCCAAATGATAATCCGGTGAGATCGTAATGAACATATTAGAAAGGGTTCTGAAAGATGATTATTAGGTTGTGAGTCTTGTGACAAATCTATGTCATGTTGGTGTGGTCTTTGGCCTAACTGCTGCTTTGGGGAATATCAATTCCAATAATCGTGGGTTGAATGCTTGTGACTACGATGTCTGGTTGGAAGCCTCTTGTCCAAAACCCAAGTCGCGTGCATTACATTCGCTTAATTCAATTCATAATGATTAAATGAAAATAATTAACTTAAACCCCAATATAGCGTAGCGTAAACTTCACGCTCATGATTACATGCACATTGGTGGCGCCAGTCATGCGAAGCCCAAATGGTAAACTGAACCGAGTTAATTAAATGCGATGTGGGCCCATAGGTGGGCCCATAGGTGGGCCCATTGTTCTTGCATTCAAGTCCCTCTCTGCATGCAGAACATACGTCGGCGAAGCATGATAGGATGGTGAACGGTGTATATAGAAATTCTTCAATAGTTTAGCCAACAATACATCAAAACCAAATTTGCTGTTTTTTTGTAGTCTACCCACAAATACCATCAATGCGCGTGCACTAGAAGGTCGAAAATGAGTACGTCTAAATAATTGTACTTATCGGCTTTTACCACATTACCTTTGTACATGATCACAAATATTGCTTCGTGACCGAAAGCAGCCATAATGGTCAATCATTGTTTAAATAAATCATTTATATTTAGTCGAATTTCACGTAAAAGATTCATCTCGTTAGTTGACTGTGTTCTAACCCTAACATTTGTAAGCAGTTATTTGGTGATATAAGTTTTATGGGTCTATCTAGGATAGGAAGACTGATGGTGTGCATATAGACAGAACCTCTCTTATTTTCCCAAAAATCAGTTGTCGTCCTTCTCTCTCGAATTATTAGTGAAGGCCCCAAACAAGTAGAATTGGTGACTCTCGATATGATAGTAGATTATCGTGTCCAGGAACGGACTTACGAAGGACCCAAGGGGGTACATGTTGGCTAAAATGTAATTCGTATCCGCATGTGTTGGCTTATGTTGATACGTTGGGCCAAATATAGTAATAACTCCCCTGTAAAATTTTAGCACGCACTCCAGAGCAGGGCTTTCACCAATTCTCAGATACTCGTACATGTCGTCGACTTAATTCCATAACACAATTGCCTAATGGCCGCAATACAATATTTCTGATACGAAGATAATGAAACCTGACCCAAAGCGTTCAAGCGTTGCCTGAAGTGTGCATCTTTATTCTCGTCCTGACGGACAATGCGGGTGAACACATCCTTCAGTATTTGAAAATGACGAAGAAATTGTGTTTCAGTGTACACGGGGTGATTATTGAAATATTCATGCATTAAGTGTTTGTTGGCAGCAACCTGGTCTCGTATGATGTAGTTTTTTGTCTTTCGTGGTAGCTATGCGATCATGGTTTCATCTAACAAACTTAGAACCTCCTCAGATGGATTGGTGATGCAATCTTCCATTGCACGTTCCAACATTCTCTCGAGCCTCCACTCGTTGGCAATGATCTCTCTTCTTGCATCAGAATTGCTCGCCATTTTGTACAAAAAATATAGATAATACAAGATTTTGGGGTTTGAAGAGTTGGTAATGGAAGATGTGATTTTTGTATGCTGCACACCTGAATTTATACAAAATTTGGGTCAATTTTAGCAATAAATTTTTGAATTCTTAAAAACAAAAATTTATCAAAACAAGAGTCAACTAGTGGTCAATGGGGATATAGTCGTTGGCGCGACGAATACAGCCGTCGGTTAGCTTATCGACGCTATTATCCGCCAACTTTACGTCGTCGTTTCGCTTCTTTCCGAGACGTTTCCCCTCTACCAACGCCTATCCGATAACGTTCCGCCATGATTGGAGATGATCTTATCTCACTCACTTACACAAGACCTAAAAGAAGTTATTTTTTTAACAAAAGATTCATTTTTAATAAAGGCCTTACACATCATAAACCAGAAGCATTACATCCACCGATCGGTCATGTGACTCCCAAAGACGATCAACGTGATTATTGTTCTCAACTCTCGTGTTTGAGATAATCGACTCGAATACAGACTCCATAAACGAAGTTGCGACATAGCTCCTAAGCATACATCTAAACAATCTAATACAATTTAAAAATTCTGAATAATCTAGATGGTACCCAAATGCTCCGGTGGGCCTTGATTGCGAACTAGTTTTGGGCTGAATTTTGATAAGGTAGATTGAGTTCTCTTGAGTTTTGGACATTAAACACCAATAAATGGCTGAAACGGTTGTTCGGGTAAGAATACTACACGGTCGACCCTTATTATCGACGAAGGGGTGCAACCCGCCGATAAAAGGAGCCGACCGAACATGCCACCTGAGGCAATGACCACCACTATCAAGAATTCGCCAAAAAAGGTCATCTGAGCCTTTAACAGCGAGATCCCGATAAGGGGAACCTACAAAAAAAGAAAGCATAAATACAAGATAAAACATGAAGAAAAAAAAACATTGTGGCACTTCGACCGGATGTCTGTCGGTATAGATCTGGGCGGATATTGCCTTGATTGGCAGCCGAACACGTTGGAGCTAAAGTCATGAGCGACTGCGACGGGGCTCGCCAACGCGAGGAAGGTGAGGCCCGCGCCCGAAAAGTGTGAGAAGTACCGCCACTATGACAAGAGGGTTTTGTAGGCTAGAATTCGACGGTGGGAGCTCCGATATGGCACCGGGAAAGGCAGATCGAGGGCCGGAGAAGAATCAAGATTTGTGGTCGGTTGAGGGGAGACGACTGAACCATATATGGGGAGGCTGACGTCCCAAGCAAGGGGATCGTCGTTGGACGTGCTTGTGGACGCACGAGTAAGACTGCTCCCCAATGGCGCTTCATCGGCACGGTAGAACACGCCAGCAAGGAGGTTTACGACTCGAGGAAGATGAAGAAAAGTAAATCCGAACCAGCGAGGCGTCGAGACCAAGAAGAGGGTGGAGAGGAAAGTCCGTCGGTAGTCCTATGACCGAAACAAAGATGACCGTTGACGGTGGCGGCAATAAACAATGTTAGTGTTTACATAATTTTTAGAGAGAATAACGAACGAAAGAAGAGTGATTGATCTTATCTAAAAGAAGTTAGGGTAGATTACGTTGACATACCCCGTACTATTCGCGTTTAACAGATAAATACCCCAAAATTATTTCGTTCCGAAAATATACCCCGAACTAACACTTAGTAACAACATCGCCCATTTCATCTATTTTTTCGTCTATTTATTGTTCATTTTTTTAGGAATTCCGAAACTATCCGTAGTGATACAATTCTAAAACCAACTTCAATCCTAAATCCAATCTTAAATCTCTCTCTAAACCTAAATCTAACCATAAAATTGAATGAAGAAATAGATGGAAAAAAATGTTGTTACGAAGTATTAATTCGGAGTATGTTTTTGTTACGAATAACTTTAAAATATACGCATATAATACGGGATATACCAAATTTACCCAAATTTATTTTTACTTGTTCAACAACTTTTGTTGTGTTCACATGGTGGATCCTCCCATGTGTTCACATGGTGGATCCTCCATCTTTTATATGAAAATGCATGAGTGGGCAGATACTTTGAGAAACCTATCCAATAGCCTCAACTATAAATGCTGGGCCTCTTACATGAAACGTCAACAAAGCCACGCGTTTCTGTGGACTTGTTTTTCTTAAGATTCCAAGAGATGTACACACCACCAAGAGCAAACCACGTAATTGGACAAGTTCAGTCACCCACTGAATGTGACATATTACATACCTAGGTTCAGTGTCGTGTGAAACTTACTTTTTAGTTCCCACAACAAAAACACAAAGAATACAAACCATCTATTTTACACCATTTGCATACTACATGATATGAGGTTACTTTATATGATCGATGCAGCAGGGGTTGACTTTAGTAGTATGATTAATCTTGTGATGAGTATGCTAATTGCATTACATTTGTCTTGGGATTGTTACTTTTGTCGACGAACATTGTCCTATTACTACTTTTAATTGTTACACCGGGATTGCCTTCGATTCGAAAACCATAGTTATTCAATAAAATATAGAAAGAAAATCATATAAGGTTTGAGATCAAGATTGCCCTCATTTTCATCCGGCACAAGTCTTTCATGCCATATTACATTTAATCAAAATATTAATGTTTGTCCATTGATGGATGATCGGATATAATAAGTATTGAAATTTGAAAATAATTAGATGAGCATTTTATTTGTGTGTTTTGAGTCTGATCTTCTAACATCATCTTCTTTGTTTTCGAGAAAGTAACAATGGAACTTCCTCCTGCCTTCTCTTTTCTGTCTTATCGTCGGAGCATGGCTAGAGTTTTGCCGCAACGCTCCTCCTTCCTTCAACCAACTAGTCCACCTCTATCATATCTACTTCCCCCTCACTACTACCCCTCACCAATGACTGACCGTTTCTTTGGCCCACCCACAACCGCCTCTCCCACAACCTCTAAATCTATTATAATTATTCCCTACTCCAACCAACAACAACATGCACCTATTTCGATTTTAGGAGCTCGATCGAGTTCCCACCGACCTGTTTCAATCTCAAATACAACATCGACATATGAAAACTCCAATTTGGACTCTCTCAAGGGCATTCAAACCAAGCTCGTTGGGGTCTCCATCGGATGGGAACCAGATGAGTTTCTGGATGAGCACGATGTCATCATCGAGGTCCCGACCACCACAATCCCAACAATGGATGATGCGAGACACATGCACTCCCTCCCCGACCGTCTTCTCTCGACAAGAAGGTAAGACCAAAAACCTTATGCAGTCTAATTGCTTCTACATGGGGCATCCGGGGAATGATATCTTAACCCCTCATAGACTATATTATGACATTCTACGTTCCGTCCCAAGCCTCTCTAGACACGATTCGGGCTAGGGAGCCATGATCATTCCATGGAACTGCGATACTACTTTCACCATTGTTGCCGAGAACACAACTTGAAACATTTCCGTATGAAGGTAAGATCTATTGATATACTAGAGGAGGCTAGGACTTCTCATATGGGAGAGTTCGTCGTCTTCAATCTGGGGAAGGAAGTTGAGGTTGTGGCCCCTGCTCAACCTCGGGGATGGGATGCATTCCTATGGCTCCGGATGGAGTTAGATGCTACTAGACCTCTCCGACAACACCTTCAACTTCAGTTTGAAGGTTTCTCTGAGCCCATTACCTCCGGCTTCAATATGAGAGGCACTAGGTTTTTTTCTACTGATGCGACCGTTTGGGTCCCGTAAACAGATTTTACATGACGGTCATGTCAAGGATTGACCGATATGGAATACGGTTTTTCGACGACCTTCGGGCCCCTACCCGATTCTAGATGGGTGGTTACTTCCGATCAGACTGAGAAGCAACTACACCTTCATCTTTTAGCCTGACTATCTTGCGCATACGAGGAAAAACCTTAACTCTAGCCAACCAGTCATAGGAACACGCCGTGGATCCCACCGGGATACAACTCTCAGACAAGAACTAATACTATATCGGGGATAGAATTCCCTAAATTAGAGATCGAAGGAAGTTTGACCCACAATCTTGCCTAAGGAACAACAGCGCATGCGTGCACCATCATTGGAACTAGAGGGACAAAAAGGTATCAGTAGGGGATCAATGGTAGCTAACCCAACTTCGATACTTGTCTGACCCACAGTCTTGCCTAACCTGAACCAACTGGGGATTTTTGGTAACCTAGGCATGGACCTCAAGCTAGTGGCACAGCCTACAACGTCCCCGTCACCACCTCCACCTACACAGGTAATCACTTCACCGCAGATTCCCGAACTCAACGATGAGTCACTTCCTGTAGGGAGTCATACGGACCACCTACCGAAGAAAAACAAAGGAGATCAAGCTCCAAAATCTCCTAAAAGGGGTCCCCGTAGGACCAAAAACGTGAAGGAACTAGAAAGGGATAAAGACAAATGAGCAATTTCCCAAAAATACATAGACAATAAGAGGGTGTTTGAGCTAGCATATGTTGACCCGGATTCAAAAGACGGTTAAGACCCATCATCCTCCAGTTCATCGATGCAGTCTGCCAAACAGCTTCGTCGCGAGCCATGATAGGTGGTATGTCGGGTGAGAAGGTATTGGGGTATCCTTCTCACCTCGAGTTCGGGGCCTTATGGCAGGGTCACGTCCCCTAGGGCAATTTGGTTCGTAGGACGGCAAGTTGATACCATCACCCAATCTGGTATTTAGTTCCATGGTCTTGTTTTATTGATCTTATCATATGTTGTCATTGTACTCCTCCTAGCGTATACAAGAGGAGCTGTTTGTGTAGCCTAGAACACCGCCACACCTATATTCAATGGGGGTATCAAACTATAATTTCGGTTGTAAGGGATTTATCCTACTATGTATGGTTTCGATGGGTTTACTTATGATCAATGAAGTAGATCAGTTTAAAAAAACGCCCCTTACAAAAATGTTGATTATCTACCCAATTTTAAGGATGACGTCACCCTCTGTTAGGTCTAAGGTTTATTTAAGGTGGCGGCGACAAGATACGCATAACCAGTTGTATCATGTGGACGACGGTCACATAATCCAGATGAGATAAACCAGGTTCTCGAGATTTGTGGTTATGTCTACGAGGATTAGTTCTAGCCCCCGTGGTGGCTCCACATTCCTTCCATTTTCTGTATCAGCTTGTAGGTTTCTTTCACCCTGTATTGACCATCTCGAGCATCCCACCAATACCAGCCATCCTCTTCACCAAACTGGCTTAGAGGAATGACTATTATCTCGACAGCTGACACGGGATCAAAGAGACCCTCAATTAAGTTCCTATCCCACCTCCGTGCATCCTGTACCATTAAATTGTCAACGGTCATCAGGCCAACCTCCTGCCTGACAACCCATACCCTACCCAAGTCAGATGGGGTCCATTTGTCACCTTTATGTACTAGAATAAAGGGCCCGTCCCCCACTCTTCGTCGAGCTCCCTCTCGGATAAGCGCCTGCCCTTTTAATAAGTTGGTCCAGAGGTAGCTGTAACCTTGTTTTGTTGTAGCTGACAGAATACTACAATTCGGATGGTATTTAGTTTTAAATACCTTCGCCACCAAGCTATCAGGGTAATTGTTTTCAATCCTTTAACGAATTTATTCTTATAAAAAGTAATAAACTTAATGATAAGAAGTGTACAAAAAATCAAAGAAAATACAATATTTATAGGGCAACTATGTGATTAAATGGTAACAATGACATTTCTATGAATACAGAATTCACAAGTGGATTATTAGGACTATAACTTGATCGTGCGTTCAGACATCTCTTTGACTATATACCAACGGAATTATTGGCACAATTCAAGCATATAATTCCGACGTTGTAATCATTTCTCACAAACCTAAAAATATTTTGATCATTTGAGCTTGGGGAACAAACATGATGTGACATGATTAGTTACTCCTATATCAAATATTTAGTTATAAGTTATATAGACTATCCATTAGTTCTATTACATATTTCTAGAATATTAATTGTGACAAATTTTTACTCAAGTAGATTATCGGTAAATTTTATACTATGTTGCAATTGTTACAATGCCATCTTTTTTATGCGGCACGAACAAATTACCTCTAAAGGTTTAGATTGTGATAACCGCTATTTCTACAACAAATGTCGTATACAATTTGCCGATGCAAAACCATAGATTATATAAATTAGTATATGCAAAATAATTATCGACATTTTGGTCATGCCACGGCAAAATTAATGCCAATATAACATTCTCCACTCCTTACAAAGCCCTCTGATAATTTTTGTAAACGAAGGTGCGCCTCGATCAATACCCAAAAAACAATGGCCTAGAGAGCGTTGGTAATCGGAGCTTTTCCTATAATTCATTACTAATGATTTATAAATATGAAAATGATATGAATTAATACAAGCTTGGTTACTATTTGTAAGTATAGAAAAAGTGAAATTAATCAAGAAATTTTATTTATTTATTTTATTATTTTCATGAACAAATATATGTATAAAGTATCATTTTTAATTGCGTGTCATACTACACCACAGGCCACATATGTGCAGTGTGAGGAGAAATCTAATAGAAACCCCTCTTATCCTAAAAACTGTGTGAACCAATCCTAGCCACACACCTTTTAGATCCAACATTCACCATAATGCCACATCATCACCCCAATTCCACCATAACTCACGCCAATTTCTTCCTATCTCACACAAGCAAGGGCATAATTGTAATAGCATGGTGCCATGTGGACAAGTGTCCATTTTTTTGTTCAACAATTCATTAATTTAATCATTCCCGCTTCGTTTCAACTCCGATTAGCTTCAAACTTGCGCCAATATTTTTCTTTTTCCAAGGGCTTTAAATCAAGATCAGTCATGAATATGTTTTGAGCCACGAAATTAAAATTTTATATTGGGGTGATAAAAACAATGTTTAGTGTTGATAAATCTTCACTAATAATTTTTTTATATCGGGGTATCAAACTAGTGCTAAGTAGTGTTTAGTGTTGATAAAACTAGTGCTTAGTGTTCATAAAAAAAATGTGATGATGTGATAAAAATCATGTTCGACTTTGGAAAATGAGGTGATAAAACTAGTGTTTAGTGTTGATAAACCCAGTGTATAGTGTTGATAAACTCAGTGTATAGTGTGATAAAAATTACCCAGACTTAAATTTTTTTAAAAATCAGCCCCGAAATAAGGGTGATAACCTAGAGTTTAGTGTTGATAAAAAAAACATGTGATGGGATGATAAAAACACATGTAATTTAATGATAAATATAGTGTTTAGTGTTGATAAAACTAGTGCTTAATGTTCATAAAAAACATGTGATGATGTGATAAAAATCATGTTCGATTTTGGAAAATGAGGTGATAAAACTAGTGTTCAGTGTTGATAAATCCAGTGTATAGTGTTGATAAACCCAGTGCATAGTGTTGATAAAAATTACCCAGACTTAACCTTTTTTTTTAAATCAGCCCCGAAATAAGGGTGATGACCTAGAGTTTAGTGTTGATAAAAAAAACATGTGATGGGATGATAAAAACACATGTAATTTAATGATAAACATAATGTTTAGTGTTGATAAAACTAGTGCTTATTGTTCATAAAAAACATGTGATGATGTGATAAAAATCATGTTCGATTTTGAAAAATGAGGTGATAAAACTAGTGTTTAGTGTTGATAAACCCAGTGTATAGTGTTGATAAACTCAGTGTATAGTGTTGATAAAAAATACTCAGACTTAACTTTTTTTAAAATCAGCCCCGAAATAAGAGTGATAACCTAGAGTTTAGTGTTGATAAAAAAAATGTGATGAGATGATAAAAACACATGTAATTTAATGATAAACATAGTGTTTGGTGTTAGTGTTCATAAAAAAACATGTGATGATGTGATAAAAATCATGTTCGATTTTGGAAAATGAGTTGATAAATCCAGTGTATAGTGTTGATAAATCCAGTGTATAGTGTTGATAAACCCAGTGTATAGTGTTGATAAACCCAGTGTATAGTGTTGATAAAAATTACCCAGACTTAACTTTTTTTTAAAAAAATCAACCCCGAAAATAATTTTTTTTTCGTGCTTCAAAATATATTCATGACTGATCTTGATAGAAAGCCCTTGAAAAAACAAAACTAATGGCGCAAGTTTGAAGCCAATCGGAGTTCAAACGAAGCGGGAAAAATTAAATTAGTGAATTGGTAAAAAAAAATGATAGTTTTACTAAAAAGCTCTTACTATTTAATAAAAAGTGCAGTTTTTTTGCAATCAACAAGTCAACACATCAATTGCATCTCATCCATCCATTCTTAGAATGAATGGCTTGGATTGGTTCACACCGTTTTTACGTTAAAGAGTGGTTTCTATTTGATTTCTTCTCTTTGCAGTGTAGTATATATAGGAATGAGCATTTAGAATTGAGGTAGGAACAGTTGGGTGAATTAAATTTATAATTAATGTTCTATCTCTTTCCAATTCCGTGATTCCATACCCAAATTCAAGCTAAAACCGCTCTGTGCTCTGAAATTGATGATTTATTTACTTGTAATTAATCATAAAATTTAGTTCAGAAAAGCGCGTCTCTGGCTAAGTGACTATGGCTTCTTCACCTTATAACCACCAAACAAGGAACCAACGCAGAGACAAAGAACGACAGTAGGCCTTCACAGCCTCTCTCTCTATCCATAAAAACTCATCCTTTTCAAGCCTCCGTCTTCAATTCATAAACCCACCACTCCATTTCTCCGTCCAAAGCTCAGATTCGCCAGTTTTGGCTCTCTGCTTCCAAACCTTCGCGTCCTTCCTTGCTTGCTTGTTGTGGGTTTTGGATTTGAAGTTCAGATATGACTTCAGAAAGTACGGGGCAGAGGCAGCTTGATCAGACGGCAACATGGGCCGTCGCCGGCGTCTGTGCCGTCATCATCTTAATTTCCATCATGTTGGAGAAGGTTCTCCACAAGCTCGGAGCCGTACGTGCATAAATGACTCACCTTTTTCTTCTTCTGTGCTTTTTCGGATGTTTCTAACTTATTTGCCGACATGGGTTTTGCTTTTGTTCTGACATTGTGGACGATTTTGCTTCCCGTTAGTTCTTAATGTATGTGGGTTTTGATTCATCTCACCATTTCTGGTTGCTGATTGATTTTTTTATGGCTCTTCTGCTATTGACAGTCCTTTCATTTTCTGTGACACAACCCAGATGCGTTTTTGAGCTTTTTGGCCTAAATGTGATGATAATTTCACTTGTTTTCCCTTTGCATGGTTGTGAATATAAAGAAATTGTGATTCACTTTGATACTATAACAAAAAGAATTGTACTTAGTTTGTGCCTTTTTATCCCCCTTCTGTTTGCTCTTGGTTTCTGTGAAGGACATAGATTGTTGTGATGTGATAAACTTGTGTCTTTCACTCTTAAGTTCTGGGAATGGCTCCAATTGTGTTATTGCTAATTAGCTTTGTTGCTAACTCCTGGCCTATTCATTTCAGTGGTTCACGGACAGACACAAAAAAGCATTGTTTGATGCTTTAGAGAAGGTCAAAGCTGGTAAAAACCTAGGTTTTTGTTGTACTTTTCTAATTGTTGCTGTTTTCTGTTTAACCGACTAGCCTGGAACTAATATTTACTTTTGGGTACCTTACAAATGATGCAGAGCTTATGGTTCTGGGTTTCATTTCATTGATCCTGACTTTTGGGCAATTATATATAGCCAAAATATGTGTCCCAATGGATGTTGCAGACACATTACTGCCTTGCGCTGCAGATGGCACAAATGATCCGTCAATAAGTACCGATGACTCTGGTGAAGAGGAACATCGCCGCAAGCTTTTGTGGTTTGACCATAGGTTGTTATCTACTGTTACCAACACAACTAATATATGCGCAGAGGTAAGTTGCCAAAACTTAGTCAACCATATTATTCTTTCAATCTTTTGTCTATTTATATTCTTTTGGGAGGTGAGTCATGGGTTGGTTATATGAGATAGGCATTCAGGTTGGTGAATGAATATTAAAATTGGCACCTCTTTCAGACTATAATATGAGAGGTGTTTGATTGGAATGTTGAGTTGTTTTCTTGCAAAAGAATCTAAACAAATCAGATGTATCTTAGCTTTTTGGCATGGGGTGCCATTACCTCCTAGTTATATGGGTTTTTGTTATTACTCTATTGACTATTCTATGTGAGATTGTGGTTGAGTAAGAATGTACAAACTAAACACTCAATTAGCCACTCACTCATCCAGTTGTTCACTGATCAGCTTGCCATAACTTAAATGCATGTCCTAATAAAAAATGTAAATAAAACCAAACCCAATTGTTCTAGAGTTTAATTGAATTAAATCCCAACAGTCAATGGGACTCTAGAAGATTGTATTTGATCATTTTCAAGAGCCTATGACATATAATACTATCTTCTTTGAATAGCCGTTAATGGATTACTTGATAACAGGGGAAAGAACCACTTATATCTACAGATGGGCTGCATCAGCTACATATCCTTATCTTCTTCTTGGCAGTCTTCCATGTGATATACAGTTTAGTCACTATGATGCTTGGAAGATTAAAGGTATGCCATTTGTTTATTATGATCCATACGTTTATTGTGATCTTCAACCATAATTTGTTGATGCAATTCTAGTCAGTGCAAGCTATCAAACTAATTGATTTTAAAGCATAATTAATGATGATATTTTACTCATTCGTGAAAATTACTCTCCGTAGACTCGTGGGTGGAAGAAGTGGGAGCAGGAGACAATGTCTGAGGACTTTGAGTTTTTTAATGGTATGTGATTCCATGCAATGTGCACAACACTCTTGAACATTAGCATCTGCACACCAAATTGGAATGTAAACTAACTATACTTTCATGTGCAGATCCTTCTAGGTTCAGGCTTACTCATCAGACATCATTTGTGAGAGCTCATACCAGTTTCTGGACCAGGATTCCATTGTTCTTCTATGTTGTAAGTACTCTCTTAGTATCCAGATTTATCTCTGTGTGCTTCAACCAGTTCTTAACTTATCAAAAAGTCCTTCTGTTGCAGGGATGTTTCTTTCGACAATTTTTCAGGTCTGTTAGTAGGGCTGACTACATGACATTGCGAAATGGTTTCATCACTGTGAGTCTTGAACTCCTCATTTTTCATTATCTCGTATTAGATTGCAATGCTTATATTGACAGTGCTATGTTGACAGGTTCATTTAGCCCCTGGAAGCAAATTTAATTTCCAAAAGTATATCAAAAGATCATTAGAAGATGACTTCAAGTTAGTTGTGGGAGTGAGGTATTAATCTCTTAATCATCATTAGTTTTTATTACTCATTTGTCTTTCTTGAGTCTATCACTACTCATCAGCTACTTAGTTTGGAGTTGACTTTCTTCTTCTTTTCCTGGCAGCCCGGTATTGTGGTTATCTTTTGTGGTTTTCTTGCTTCTTAATGTCAATGGTAAGAAACTTTTTCCTTGAGAAGTGGTTTCCTCGTAAATTTGATCTGCACTTGCAAATTGAATGGAAGTTGACGGAGTGTTGTCTCTCCAGGGTGGCGAACGTTGTTCTGGGCCTCCTTGGTCCCCGTGATTGTAAGAAACCTTTTCCTAGTAATGTAATGTAATTTTGAGGTGGATTGAACAAGATTCTGATATTTTGTGGTTACAGATAATTTTAGCAGTTGGAACAGAGCTTCAAAGCGTTTTGACAAAGATGGCTCTTGAAATCTCTGAAAGACATGCAGTGGTCCAAGGGATTCCTCTTGTGCAGGGCTCAGACAAATATTTTTGGTTTGGGCGACCTCATTTAGTTCTTCATCTCATCCATTTTGCATTATTTCAGGTATTGGACATGAATCTTATGAGTTAAATAATCTTGGTCCTTGATCTACTTGACTAGCAGCACTTGATTCTGACTAGGGATGGCAATGGGGCGGGTATGGGGCGGGGACCCCAGTCCCCGTCCCCGTCCCGCGTTCCCGCTACTCTCCCCATCCCCACCCCATCCCCGCGTTGACCCCATCCCGCGGGGACCCCGCGGGGATGGGGCGGGGAACGGGGATTTTATTCTCCGTTCCATTCTACTACTTGAGCAAATGCATTCATCTTTTCCAAACTTATCTCTAACATAGTCTACTACTTGAGCAAATGCATTCATCTTTTCCAAACTTATCTCTAAACAAACACATTATAAAACAAAACAAACAAATAAGTAACATTAGTTTGATAACAATTTAAAAGAAGTAGATTGCATAGAACATATGACTTACCTTGTATTTCGTTCCACAACCAACTTTGAGTACACATAAGTGCCTCTATAGTATTTGGATGGAGTCTACTACGATGTGGAGTGATCAAATTACCACCCGAACTAAACGCTGATTCAGAAGCCACTGATGTGGAGTACACATGTGTATATTATTAAAATTTTATTTTAAAACTAATAGTGCGGGGCGCGGGGCGGGGTTCCCCGTGGGATGGGGACTGCTTGCCCCGTCCCCGTCAAAATCCCCATTTAATTCCCCGTATCCCGTCCCGTTTAAAAAATCCCCGTCCCAAGTCCGTCCCACGCGGGGCGGGGACGGGGATCCCCGTGGGGAATGGGGCATTTTTGCCATCCCTAATTCTGACACATGATCCTCTACAGTCTTTCAAATATCCTAGAACCTCTGTCTATCAATCATTGTGAACACATGTCAAATTTGAGAGCTTTTCTATTTCAATCCCTTCATTCTATTTCTGTGTTTCGTTAAACATTGTTCCTTTTCCTTTCGCAGAATGCAGTCCAAATTACATATTTCTTTTGGATATGGGTAAGAAACTGTTCTCGGGGTTTCAAATGAACTACCCCTTTGCTCTATTATGCACATTATTAACTTTATGTGGTTGTTTTGTTTCACTGCAGTATGAATTCGGGACAACGTCTTGCTTTCATGCTGATTTCAAGCTTGCAATAGTTAAAGTTGCTCTCGGGTAAGCCTCTCTCTTCTTTTTCTCTCTTATATTATTTTTTTTAGCACAGCAGATTTTTTTACACAAGACTGCATATATATGGCTAATCAGATGTGAAACCCACCCTTGGCTTCTTCACTTGGATCTTATGAGAGTCCATCTATGATCATAAATTGATGCTATTTTATTTTTTGTAGGCTTGGAGTCCTATGTGTGTGCAGCTACATTACACTTCCACTATATGCCCTTGTAACTCAGGTAATTATTTTCCTGTGTTTTTCTTCTTCTGTAAATTAGGATACTGCCAACAAGATTTAACTGTAAAATAGAATATAATACTATCTTGATTTAGACTGTTGTGACAAATCAGTACCTTTGTATTTGCAGATGGGTTCTGAGATGAAAAAAACGATATTTGATGAGCAAACATCAAGGGCCCTGAAGAACTGGCGCTTGGCTGCAAAGAAAAGGCAGGGAGGCAAGACCCCAACCCGGGGGTCATTGGGTGGAAGCACTACTTCAACATTTGCTGGACGCACACTGCAACGAGCCAAAACCACCGGTCACTCAAGCCGCTCCTCAACCATCCACATGGAGCGCGATCTCTCTGATTCTGAAGCCGAACCATTGTCAGATACCCTTTATGTCAAAGTTGATCCCATTGTACAACAGACTGAAATGGTCCAACACCCCTCCAGTGAAGAACCTAGAAACGAGGGTGACTTCTCCTTCGTCAAGCCTGCTCCAACCAACTAACCGTCATGAGAGCTGATCACCAGAATGTCTTAATATTTTTTGTTACATTTGCTCTTGAGGGACATATGATTATAGTAGCATTCCTTGTACATAAGTTTGAGGTCATAGATACTCAGCTTCGTTTCAGTAATGCCCAACACATTCTTCAGAATCTTCTTCACCCAGTCTTGTCTGGAATGTGAAGAGTACCATGTTTGAAGGAAGCAGAGACAGGTCAGTGATCCATCTTTTTCCCTTCACATTGGCATCAAAGAGTGGCAATAATGCTCAGAAACTAAATGACAAGGTACAGATAAAAAAGGGGGAAAAGCTACAAACACATACATTATAACTGGAAATGGATTTTAGGGCCTACCTCTGTTCCTTTTAAGACAGGTGCACATGTTATGACTTAGTTCACTAACCCTAAGTGGAAGTCCTTTTAGAAGAAAAATACCTACCTGGCTTACAGCTTGTCGATATAACATCATAGTCGTATACACTGATTTTAGGTTCGATTTCAAACTGTTTCATAAAGTGTCATCTCCACTCCACATAAGATGATAAGAACCACTTTCCCATATTAAAAATAGATTGGAATCAAGAGACAAACACAACCCTTTGCATAAGCAACAATCTTATGTTACGGTAGATATCGATCCTTAGTTATTTGCACTATAAACTATTTTCTACAGTAGAGCATCAAGGAACACAAGACCCATATGAAGTTAAACCAACATCACGAAAATATAAGAATAAAAAGTTATTTATAAAGGATGGATAGTAGGGTTACGTCCAACTAATAAGGTTGAAATTTTAGTCGTGGAAGACCGACTTGATATAAATGTACATATTTTAAAACCAAATGTACACCTAACTTCAATATCTCTGATCATTTTTTTTTCTTTTTGATCGGTGAAGTTTTATAAAACTCTCCACTACCCATGACGGGTCATGGACAACAGGTTCAAGTCACAAAAGACACAACATAACGTAATCCAAAACATCTAAAACCACCGAAAAAACATCAAAGCTCATAACAAAATCAGAAAAAACGATGAATTCAAATCATCAGATCATATTAAATGAATTCATTATTCATATATATTGAACTGAAAGAGTTTAATCATTGAAGATGAAGTCATTATTACTAATCAATCCTAGCACCAGTCTTCACTGATAAGTATAACCTCTCTATATAATTCACTGATAGATCTTTCTCTTTTGAGTCTGCCTAATTTAGATTTCAAAAATCTGGGAGGGCCAAGCGTTGAGTAGCTTGCCCAAGTGGGAAGTAGCACTCTTTGTCTTCACTTTAACTTTTTACCCTCTCTTCCTCCTTTTGTCAAAGAGATTATGATTAGGAAGGGGACAACACAAACCATAAAAGCTGCTCCTCCATCCATATCACTTGATTTATAGCAAATCTTCCCAAATATCTATAATCCTAAGACTTGTAACTTATAAAACACACATAAAAATAGTCATTAGAGTCACTAATAAAACCAACATAACTGTTCCTGAATAGCCTTTCCCCTGAGAAGATAGATAAAAAGGGCATCAAAATTTAAAAAGACAAAAAGGAAGAGAAATGGCCACCTGTCCCCAAGTAATGTACAGGTCTCCATCCATGGAAGTGAGAGACTCCAACACCGCCATTTGCGTATTTAAGCTCAGCTCCGACCCACCCTTTTCCACAATCCTCACCTTCTGCCCAAAATCCACCCTACCCACAATTTTTTTTCTCTCAGACATTTCGTCGAACACCTATATGAGACATGGCTCGCCTCCACAGACTCCTGCTCTCAGGTGACTCCTCAGCCGCCCCGCCTCCAGAGGCCGTCGCGATGGAGTCAGACTTCGTGGTGATCCTCGCCGCGCTCCTCTGCTCCTTAATTTGCGTGGTGGGTCTCATAGCCGTGGCGCGCTGCACGTGGCTGCGGCGGGGTCCCGGCGACGCCGCAGGGTCAGCTGCGCGGGCGGCGGCGAACAAGGGGCTGAAGAAGAAGGTCCTCCAGGCTCTTCCGAAGTTCACGTACAGCTCCGGCGCCGGAGATGGCGGCGCGAAGTTGGCGGCGTCGGAGTGTGCTATTTGCTTGGGCGAGTTCGCGGATGGGGAGGAGATCAGAGTGTTGCCGCAGTGCGGACACGCGTTCCACGTCAGCTGCATAGACACGTGGCTCGGGTCCCACTCGTCGTGCCCGTCGTGCCGGCAGGTTCTGGTGGTGAGCAGGTGTAATAGGTGCGGCCGATTACCGGCTGTTCCTGTCGACGAGACGGCGTCGGGTTTGAAGGTCGGCGGCGCGTCCAATCATTGCAGTGATGATGGTTTCTTACCTTAAAAAAAGAGCCAATGGCAAAAACAATCGCTTCAAACTTCAGAGTTTATGTATAAAAGTTCATCCACGAATTTCCGTAATGTCAAATCCAGGAGAGACTAATTTTTCCTTTCCCAATTCCCTATAAAATTACTTCATTTTCATTTTGTTTACAAAACGTTTAAGGAGGAGGATTGCTTTTACTAACACCTAACCAAATTTTAAATATCTCTTACCATATGAATTGATATTAAAAAAACAAAATTGACTCAAAGATGCAATTTTATTCATATCAGAGTTTGATTATACGGACGTGTTGTTCGCATATCTTTTAGCACTATAACTGTCATAGATGGTATTGAGACGTCACTTAGGCATGAAGGAAAGATGGGTGGTTGAAAAGCGAAACTGAAAGTCCAGCTCAAATGTCCGAGCCTGGACTGCATCAGTTGTGGGAGGCAATGCTTGAACCAGGGACCCCTCCTGGAGCCAGTCCCTGAAGCTTGAGGAGACTAACATCCCTTTTGGTGAGGCTGATCATCCTAGGGTTCACTAGCCGAGCCTCTCTTTACTCCTTCAACACTGGCCTCGTCCCTATCTATGTGCCCAGGCAAAATGAGCTCTGAAACTTCAGTGTCCGTGCTACCAGAGAGCTGGTCGGACACCAATATTTTCCATCCTGGGTCCACCTTCTCGGCCTAGGTGCTGGCACAAGGTTCTGTATCCTTAGATACAGTGCTCGGGGATACAATCGGGCGCTGATGTAGAGTGTGTAGCGAAAAAGAGAGTTCTTTATCGAACTCGTTGATTCACGAAGAATACCGAGCAAGATAGATATCTAATTCGTTGATTCAACAGAATACCGAAATAGATAGATTGAGTAGAAACTCGTTTTTGGTGTTTATTAATCAAAATCTGAATTACAATGAGATCTATCAAGTGCTTATATAGAAAACTAAAACCCCAAAGTCCTAATACAATAAGGAAACTAAAACCCAAAACCCTAATTCGAATAAAGGAACTCTCAAATCCTAACAAAAACAGAAAATAATGAACCGGACTCTAAAAATACAATTTCGCTCCTCTAAACGATCTCGGATGGCCGAAAAACATCGTACGTCATGTCGAAGCGATGTGATTTGCTCAGGAGCCCGTTTCGACCCGAAAAATTCTAAGGTTTCGTCAAATTCAAACAATGCTATATTTTCAAGATTTCTAAGCGATTTATCAAAATGTCTTCAATATGCACTGCATCAGAATGTTTATGGTACTTATCAAGTTTAGGCATTAATAAGTGTATGGGTTAACCAAAACTTATCTGTGCAATTTGTCATTATGAAATTATGATTAGTTTGATAAAACTAATGGTAAACATATAGATCTTCTATTGTTGGTCCACTTTTTCAACTACAAAAGCATAAGATTCTCTGCCCACTTTACCCTTTATGTCTAATTATTCTTCACTTCTCACCCTCTTTTTTACGGCATGTTCTATAGTAAATTGAAGAGAGCATTTTGTGGCTTTTAGGTTTGTTTTATGGGAATGTGCATGGACGGAGGAGGGTGTATTAGTAACCCGGTATGATACAAATGTCCAAAATTATGTACTTATTCATCAACCTATATTGATAGCTTCATCAAAACTATTTCAAGTATTGTCATGTGTTATCTAACTCTCAACACAAAAGTCCTCACAACGTTTTTTATTGAAATATTTACAGCCCTACACAACGAAAAAAGGAGCCGAAAAGGGAATTTCCATGTGCATACCGATATTGTACAAATTTGATGGGACGCGAGAACCCTGTCAAGTTCGTCTACATTATCTAAAAACTCAATAATGCCAATCCTCTTTAGGAGCAAAAAGTTAGAAAAGCAAAAAAGAAGGAACAAACCTCAACTAGATGCCTTTGGCTTTACCTTTATCCCTTCCAAGACTCACCAAACCTATTTCAGTGTTGTTTCCAAGCTCATCTGAGTCTTCATGATCTTCTCTTCAAATTCCAACAAGGAATCCTATCTTTACCTTGCAAAATATTAAAAGATAATGTTCATCCATGATAACTAATAGCTTGTGTGGGATATAGTATCATGTTTTCTCGACATCCACAAAATGAGGATTGGACGAGACAGATAATATATATATATCGGTGCATCGATGATCAGCAAGATCACCTCCTCAATAGCTAGAGATGAAACAGTGTAACAAAAAGAAATGAAATCACTAGATTTGGACACTCGAATTCCGGCAATTGAAGGCTCATTTGAGCATCGGCTTCTTCTCGGTTCGATTTCACTTTTTAGTCGTAACCGGTCTTTCACGATTTCATCAATCCCAAATATACTTTTGGGGATTGACTTCTCTCATCCCCATCAGTCACGATAGTTGTCACATGTCGTCTACCCAATCAATTCTCGGTAGGTAGATTAAAACTGGGAACAAGGCCCCATAGGTCCATGTTTAATAGACTAAGAGACAAAGAACCGATGGTACTACGATTTGTAAACAAAGGACTCATAAGTTGAAAATTAAAATCAAACTATGAAGAACCGCTCAAGATGATGCTTAAACGCTACTTGATCCCATGAAGATGACTCTTTTCGTCGTGAGAAAAACGATTGAACATGAACTCGACAATAAGTAGGAGAGGGTGTTGTTGATTCAGGGATCCCTCCCGCCTAAAGGCCCCGAATCTCTGCTCATTAATCATGGCATCTGGCGAGACTGCTTCCCAGTCATCGCTTGATCCTCCTATGGTTCTTCTACATACCCCTTGTTCCTGCCTAGATCTCCAGACGGGGGTAGTCCATGAAGTTTGTTGGACAACTCAATCCCAAGTCGCCCCTAACCACCCCCATGTGGGTAGATAAGGTGTTCGAGTTTATTAGGGATCCTCTCTCTAGAGATGGGAGAGTGGTAGGTAAGGTGTTCAGGGTCACCAGAGTGAACCCTGGTGGACAAGCCATAGATGAAGCCTTCATTTTCCAATCAGTAGCAAAGTTCTACCCGAGGGTGTCAGGCTTTTCCACCTTGAAGGATTTGTCAAACCGAGGCAGCCCCGGAACGTCCCGCTCACACTCCCGAGCCATGTGACTAATCTGTCCACAGTTATAGCAGAAATATGGCAGTCGTTCACAGGGCATGTTGACTTTCACTGGGTTCGGTTACTTCTGAAAAAGCAGGACCAAAGAACGGTGTAACGGATGGTCCCGAGACATCCAAAACCGAACTCGCCCCGCCCCACCCCAATAGAATCCTAATTGGTCACATGGGACACGAACACATTCACCCAATGTTGCCTCGATGAGTTCTCCCGTTGCTTGTGTCCGAACCAGGGCCAAAAGGCCCATCACCTACACCCACAATTGGAGTATGTCCAGTCGGGGAAGCTCTATCCCCATGGGGTCGATTATATCGCCGAGAATGAGAGGGAAACCATCATGGCACATGGTTCATTCTGCCGAACTCATTCCTTAGCCTCTTGTGAGCCAAAACAAAACCCAAATACCCCATGTTCGAGGTCTTTGATCACGAGCCCTAGAGCCAAGCATCCCTAGACCCTCGTTATGACCCTTAGCATTAGGTCCTTCCCATACGTCCAGGGCGTGAGCATCCTCCCTACCATACTGAATTGTCGTCGAGCCAGAACCCCTAGATCTGCCACGGTAAACAGAATGTCAATGAAGACGTCCTCGTACTCAACGAGAGAACATGCCGAGAAACCTTCTTGGAGAATCTCTACGGACGGAGGATGAGCGGCAAGAGTCGTATGAGCCTATCCAGACCTTAATTGAGACAGCCCCGGAATCGGAACTAGAGCCTTCTCTGAGGGAAATTTTCCCTATATCACCATATGGGACAGGGGTTCAAGACTAGCCCAACCGGACCAAACAAAAGTCTCTGACGGTGCAGGCATGACCGTCGCAGCAACGGTCATAATTTGGGGCTTACGCCCCTCATTAGTTCGACGCGATCCTCCACCATAAACGGAGGGAGAGTATGTCCCGAGGAGAATATAATTGCTGCAGATTTTATAGTAAGGAAGAGGATAGCTTTTGATAGCGATGGAGAGAATGGTGGGGAAGAACATGAGCATGTGGTGTTTTGGAGTCTTGTCTTGCGACAAGGCATTCCTGATTTGATAAACACTATAGAGTGGTAAGGAGACGTGACAATGACAAGAGAAACATGTGTTGTCATTGGAACAAGTGGAGGTTATGGTTGATTGGTCTCGACGTTCACAAATAAAAGACCAATTGACGTCATTAAGATTAAGACTAAGAGGTAGAATTAGAAAGAAAAGGCCTCTCGAGAGGACCCGAGTCTGATTACCGTTTTTAGGTAAATGGATAAGGACCTGGGCCCTGTAGGCTCGGATTTTCCGCCTTTGGAGGTCGTGTCTCATGGAAGTCCGTGGAAGGAAGTCTTGGAAAAACCGATTTCTGGGGTTGTACCAAAAAAACGCGGTCGTCCTAAGAAGGGCCAGGCGAAGGTGAATGCACAACCTGTTGTGGTGTATCAGACTAGAGCCAGGACTTCTGCTGTTAAGGAGGACCCATTGGGACGATTCATGGTGACAGTACCCAAAAAAGATAGCTCGGGTGACTGGAGCTACAACTCGAAAGTCGGTAGGAAAGCTGTTAATCTTTGTTCTTTGGGGAAGGATGAAGATCTCTTGGACCAGACTTTCGATCAAGCCCTAACCCCTGTTTCGGTTTCTAAACGGTTTTCTTGTCTGAACCTGAAAAGGATCTAAGCAAGGCGTGTTTATGTCTTGTTTTTATTCTGGTTCTGTTTTTCCTCTTTGTAGTTGTATTGGTTTAAGGAAAAGGTCCTTTTGGATTTTTTTTCTTACTTTTGTTTTATATTCTTATGGAACAACTGTTCAATAAAATTTTAGCTTATAAAAAAAAGGCCTCTCGAAAAGAATGCACACGACAAGAGATTATATAAAAGAAAATAAGATTAAGTAACCTCATTAACATAAGTATTTAAATTGGTATTGGAGAAATCATCACGATTTTAGGGCAGCATGCGATTCTCTCTCTGTGCGCAAAGCCCTAGGGCGGCGGCGCCGGTTTTGGTGTTGTCCATGGGAGTGGCCATGGCTCTCATGGGGTTGGTGCACCATACCAAACCATGGTGTTCGTTCGGTGATTTCGCGAAGGGGAAGCAACAGTGTGCGGTGGTTTTGCGTGCGGCCGGGAGATGTTCGTTCATCTTAGATCAGGGAGATGGAATGGGGGTAAGTATCTTGTGCTCGGTGTTGTCGTTGAATTTTCTGATTTTCGGATGGATTTTGGGGCCTCAATCGACGAATTTAGGCTCGATGTTTTGGGGAAAATCGAGTCTGGTTGCCCCACTTCCGACGGCGGCGCTGTTGGGGTGGTTGGTGGTGCAGTCGGAAGTGGTGGGCGGCGTGACATCTCTCTTTGCCGAAGGGCGAACCGAGACTCCTCCGGGGATCCTCGTCATGGCGGTGCCGGTATCGGTGTCGCTTGGTGAGATGCGGTATTCGTGGGGTCGTCCATCGGTGGTGACGGGTTAGGGTAGGGACCGTGAAGGACCGAGAGGGTCGGTAGGCCCGGTGACGTTTCTGGCGGTGGGGACATCCTCAGCGTGGTGGAATAAGGCATGGTCGGTCTTGTGTTTGGGGACGACGACGATAACGTTTTCGTCATTACCTGGTGGACAAGGCGGCACAAGCAGTAGCCTCGAAGGTCAGAGTGGAGGCAGCGGAAGATCCACACCTGGTGTTCGTTTGGTTGTAGAGTGGGCATGTATCATAGGGACCGTGTTCTTAGTCGGCAGCATGATTTACCTGTCTGTTGTTAGTGCTCGGATAGTTATTGGTCCGATGCAAAGTTTGGGCACTGACTCAGAGGGACCTGCGGGGCCCAATGGACCACTTCAACCGGCGAGGGGCGTAAAGCACCCTCGCCTCGATCAATGAGGACTTCGAGGTCCAGTGGGGGGTCTGTCGGTAATACCGCCTCACTGGACATAGGGTGGCATCGGTTCCACCAAGTACCGGCACATCATTCTCCTACCAGATCGAGAACCAGCAATTATACGTTTCTAAAGGCCCTCATTATCATCAGAGGGGGGGACGACGTCAGCTAGTTTTTCAGGAGGATGCTTAGTCCACCTGAGCCATCTCAGTCCCTGGTTATAGGACTGCCCAGGCCGTCACTCTGGGGCTCCAGCAACTGTTTCGGTGGTTCCAACCACTTACGCAGTAGCCTCTAGGAGCACAACACAGAGTAGATTTGTGCCTTTTCACCTTTCACTCGGTTTGCTCGCCCAGTGCCATTTGGTCGAAGTATGTTGTATCGGTGTCCATGGTATCCCTGGATGCTACCGCAGATATCCCCTTCAACCGCCCCTATGCTTTGAGCAACATTTATATTTCTGTTATTGCTTTATGCTCCTTAGCTGAATTCTATCTTGTAATATGAGTACAGTTATGTGCTCATCATCCTATTTCTTTTTCCAGTAATAATAGTACTTGTTCTTCTAAAAAAAACATAAGTATTTAAATTTTGATCCGAAATATAATTCAAGTCAAAAGTTCTCTCTAAAAAGATATTTATTTATCTAACATATATAATCATGGCGATGACATTCGAATCAAATAACCTAAATACAATAATAAAACAAAGCATCCACTACACACACTTGTTACCGTTAGTCACATCACTCTTTCATGTTCACATCATCACCCGACTCATGGGAATTTTTAAGGCCTAAACTGACTCTAATTTGTAACCAAAAAGAATTACTAGTCAAATGGAAGTGTCTTCGTCTCCACCAGAATCCTACCCACTACAGTTATTCTTCACACATAAAATATCTACACAATCTATGCAATTGCAATTTGCAAGCAAGAGATGATGATGATGATACACAATAATAGACAATACAGCTCATAACCATGGAATGGACCTCATATTTTACTTCAATTGTAACTTAACTTTTGATTTTTTGTCTTATAGGGTGCTGTAAAGAACATCAAAGAAGCTTCCGTCCAGCTATCCAACGCTTATTCGATCAACAGACAGTATCTTGATCATGCCCAAAAGTTACTAGTCATATTAATCATATAAAATTTATTGATGATTGTAGAAGATATATTTTGAGGTATTTATGTTTTATAAAGACATGTTTTAACTTGTTTAGTTATTGTACATGATAAGAATTAGTTATAAATATCGATTTTAACTTTAAAATTTTAAAAATAACAGATAAAAAATCTAAAAGAAAATGCATTTATTTTTCTTCATAAAAAGGAAGAAAATTACAGGAAGTAATAGTTCTAATTCATTTGTCTTTTTAAATTAAAGTTGTAGTTTTGAAATAAATTTAGAGAAAGTTCAAGCTATTTTTTCATAATTATCTAGAAAGAGGACTACAACTTATAAAAGAAATTTGATAGGCTAACTAGGAATATAATACTAGGGGTAAATTACAAATGCATACCCTTAAGTATGCCCGTTTAACCGATGCATACCCTTAAGTTTGAACTTAACCGATGCATACCCTAACGTTTCGTTTATTAACAGAAAACCCCTTCCGTCAGTCAGACTGTAACAGTGAAGTGTAAAAAGACCAAAATACCCTCAACTACCCTTATATATTACACAACTTGTCATAATTCAGTTTTTAATTCTTTTTTTATTATTTTTTTCCTTTCTATAATCTTTTCTTTTGTTTATATTTTTTTATTTTTTATTTTTAATTCCAAATATTTATTTAAAATTTTCAGATTATTTTTTTTAATTTCAGATTTTAATATAAATCTATTTTATATAATCTATTTATTTTATTTTCTTTATTATTTAATTTATTTAAACCTATCTACATCCTTTTATTCAAAATAAATTATATATAAATTATTTCCTTTCTATCTCTTTTTTGTTTATGTTATTTATTCTTCAATTTTATATTTTTAATTCTAAATATTTATTTATAAATTTCAGATTTTTATTTTAAAAAATATAAATCCATTTTTCTTTCATAAAATTAGGTTTAAATCTAATATTTATTAAATAAGTCCTTAATTTTTATTTTCAATTTTTAAATTTATTTTAAAAAAATTATTTCTTTTTTTCCAATTTCACCATGAAATCAACAATACCCAGTGTTCTAGAATCTGCAAAATTTCAGAAAAAATTCCATTCATCTTTCTCTTTTGCAAACCCAGAATGAAAATCAAGTCAACACTAGCAAACACTAGCATGAATGTCTAATTCCATTGACAGATCTAGAAACGAAAACCCCCAAAATCGCTCAAAATCCACCTAATCCCATCAAATCCCCAAAATAAAAAATAGAAGTTGCAAGTCCGTCCCTTCTCCCCAAGCCGAGCTCCATTGTATCCAGCGAGACCGAGTGGAAGCTTTGCTACTGCTGCTCTGCCAAGGAGGTTATCACCGGCCCCTCGTCGTCTTCCTTCTGCCTGACGTTGTCGAACACCAAGCTTGAGCTCGAGTAGATCTCTGACACGCCCTCTCTTTTCCATCCACCACGTCTGGTACATCCGTCGGCCTCCGGCAGTCCCTCGTCGGAGAGGCTTTGACGCCAGTGATGAAGTGCTCAGTCCTGGGGGAAGCGAAGTCGTGTCTGGGTCAGTGGGTGAAGGAGGAAGATGAGAGAAAGAGAGGACCTTTGAGGAGAAGCAAGGATAAGATGAAAGGATAGAAGAGATAAGAAGAAACGGCGTGAGCATTTAGGGTTTACAATAAAATGAATTTTAAGAAAAGAAATATGTAAAATAGAGAAGAGAAAAGGCAAGGGCATTTTTGGTATTTTAGAAAAAAATTAACAGAATATGGATGGAAAAGTGGATGGAAGGGGTTCTGGGTTAATAAACGAAACGTTAAGGTATGCATCGGTTAAGTTCAAACTTAAGGGTATGCATCGGTTAAACAGGCATACTTAAGGGTATGCATTTGTAATTTACCCTAATACTAACGCATTCATGTAATAAAGACATAGCTTATGATTCCTTTAGAAATTTCAATTGCTGGGGCAACCAAAGAATAAAACAATCTACCCCATAAGAATCAAATGTCTAAGCAGCTTCAAGGGAGAATTTACAAAACAGCCTTATTTTGAAGTATGTGGTGCAGATGACTAGTTTAGCTCTCAAATGATAAATCCTTATAAAATAGCCTCCATTTTTAGTGGAAACCCGGATTTACCTCAATGAAGGCTACCCGGATGTTACCCGACCGGTGTTCTGATTACCGACCCGGGCATTCTATATACCCGATCGTAGAGCTCAGTAAGGTAACATCGTAATTTCGTCAAAAACGTAAAACTAAAGGAATATTATGCTATCATATTTCGGAACAAGATTATTTTGTAAATTACTCCAGTTAAAGTCGCACAACCTTTTCGTTGTTACTTGGTATAAGTATGAAGTTATAGGTTCAACTCGACTAGTTTGAATACAGATGACCAAAAGCTCTCACCATTTAATCAAGTTGTTGTGTATATGAATAAAATTTTGTAACATATGCATTATAAAATTACAAACTAAAAAAAACATGCATCTCCATAGGTTCCTACAGAAGGGCATCATTTCAAGGGAACATATATCTCTGTCTTGCTACAATACACATTTGCTGAATCCAAATGCTACAAAGTTGAAGTTGAGGTTGAAATTAATCAATACTGGTCTGCCTAGCCCCTGCCGCGAAGAACTCGGTAATGACTTCCAAGGGCATGCCCTTAGTCTCAGGGACCTTCAAGTAGATGTATATCCACGAAACTATGCACCCAACGGCGTAGAAAGTGAAAACACCGGCAAGGCCCATCGAGCTGAGCATCACTGGAAGCGAGTAGGTGATGATCAAGTTCCATGTCCAGTATGTCAGAGCGGTTATGGTGACGCAAGTTCCTCGAACCTTGGTCGGGAATATCTCCGCGCACAGAATGTTGGGGATCACCCCGAACCCCATCACGAAGCAGCTCAGGAACACCAGCACCCCGCCTGCTGATATTATTGCAGTGACCACCGGCCCCATGTCGATTGTGTTACTGACGATCAGCCCCGTTAAAGAGATTATCAAGATAGGGATTGTGTACAGCATCAGAGGCCTGAAACAAAATATATATCCCAATCAAATCACCCTCTCCACGACATTAAAACATTCGATGATGAAAAAGAAACATAGAGGTATTAATATGAAGAAATCACCTTCTACCAGCAACGTCCATGAGCTTCATGGACAAGAAAATGCAAGGAAGCATGCAAAATGTTGTGACGGCACTGATGAAAAGAGATGCAGAGTCTGAACTAATGTTGTAACCGGATAGAAGAGCTCCAGCCCCTGCTTCTTTGAGAATCTGAGGAGCGTAGTACAGAACTCCATTTATGCCGCCAAGCTGAAATTCAAACGATTTGTGCATAAGAACGTTAACATTTAAACGTTTAGAATATAAAATCATAATTTGGTCTTCAATCAGATTGACATTAAGCTTTTAGTTAGGGAATTTCTTCAATCAGAATCCTTATGAAGCTTTCAACCGCTTAACTTTTAGTTAAGTTGGTCCTCTAATGTTAATCTATACCTGTTGCAGCACTTGAAGTGTAACCCCAACAATCAAAGCACGCTTAACTCCAGGTTCAAGAAGTTCACGCCATTTAGACGCGTTAGGATCAGTTGCAGGTGGACGATCCCCGGGTTGTCCAATTGTAGTCTGACTGACCAGAGCAGCGGCACGAAGAGATCCACCTCCCCTTGACAGATCAGAACCAGCATGCATCGAAGCCATGGAGCCGTGCTGAGAGACAGGGGCACTTCCAGGGCGTAAATATACCCTCTGAACTCCTCCTTCCTTTTTCCCATCTCCGCCCGCCTTCTTCCAAGCCAGCTGCCAACCACCCCCTATGTCACCACTCACCGGCTCCCCTTCCCCATTCATAAGCCCACTTCCACGCATAGGCCCACTCCCCTGCATAAGACCACTGCCCCCAAGTCCCAGGTTCGGGGTACTGCCACTGGGCAAGAGATGAGAAACGTCCCTATCCATACCGGTTGGTTGGCCTGACAGCAATGGGCTTCGCAAGTTCATTTCATCAGAATAAGCCATACCAACATTCTGTGACTGATCTGCAGCTGGCCTTGGGTTCTCAATATTCCAATTCTCGCTGCTTTTCGGTAGAACTCCCGAGCCCATCATGCTGCCCGACATTGATGAGAGAATGTTCTCAGTGTCTGGGTTCTTTTCGTGCACACTCCCAAAGAGAGGGACTAGAGGGTCCATCAGACCCCCCAACGAGCTTCCTTGGCAAGCCACAAGGCACATACTACTTTGCTTGTTGACGGGCTCAGCAACCCAAGACTGGCCCTCCTCGGGCCAATTCAGTTTTATCTTCTTCTTATCCGATGGTATTGTTTCCGGGTCACCAGCAATGTCATCTTCAGGAGAAATTACATACTCTTCTAAAGTTGTCTCAGTGGAATTCCCCAGACCTTCAACCAGCAAGGCCAATTCAGCAGAAACATCTTCCTTACCACGTAACCTCTGCAGAACCTGTTTGGCCTCATCCATTCGCCCTCTTCCAACAAGCCAGCGGGGAGATTCAGGCAAGAAAAACACTGTCAACAGAATATAAATAGCTGATGGAATAGAAAGGACCCCAAGCATCAACCTCCAGCTCGGATTCTTCATCAGAGACATCCCGAACACAGCACAGTATGACAAAAACATCCCTCCGGAGTTATTGAACTGTGGAATTGTGTTGAGCTGCCCCCTTATTTCTGGGGGAGCAGTCTCGGAGACATAGACAGGAACAAGAGTGATGGCAAGACCACTCCCGCACCCATCGAGTAACCTAGCCAGAACCAAGACATAAACATTTGGAGCCCACATCATTATTAAACTACTTATGAAGAACAAAACAGACGACAGTATCAGCACAGGACGGCGTCCGATTGCATCTGCTATGGCTCCACAGAACATTGTGATCACAGTGGCTCCGAACAGTGATGCAGCCACAATTAGCCCTTCTATTTTTGGTTGAGTCTCCAGATGGAACTCACTCTTTATGTATATAAGACCCCCTGCAAATGTAACAATTTTTCACTTCACTTTCTCTTCAAAGTTGGGATTTTCTCTCTAAACAAACAGAAAGGAAAGGTGGAAGCTTTGATTTGTTCACAACTTCAACAAAATAAAAAAGGGTTCATAATGTTCTGAACATTGAATTATTAGACACAATCAGCGGATTTGGAATTAGGGATTTGTTGGGTAAATCAATTTGAGATCTAAATTGATCAAATGAGATGAGTTGAGACCCAAACCTGCAATAGTAGAATTATCCCATCCTTGCAACAAGTTCCCAATAGCGGCTGCAAGAGCCACCAGCACAGCTCCTCTCATATTTACAGAAGAATCGCAATTAACCCTCCGAACCCAGAATTAATCAACCTCCTCAGCCACAACCTTTGATTTTCCTAATAATTTGACGAAGATAGAGTCACAACACCAATAAAAATAACAATTTCGAAAAAATTAAGAACAACCCAGGTGATTTCTAGTGTAAACGAACTTACACCTTGGAGAAAGTCAGAAACTTGACAACAAAAGAGAAGCTGGGATGTTGAGCCCTAGAGCATTGCTCCCTGGTTTTGTTCTTGGGTTCCCACCAAAATTGATCATGAAAGATGGCATTTTATTTTGAATTTAAGATTGACCCAAGTTCTCCAAAAGCCTAATCTGGAACATGGATGTAATTTTTTGTCCATATTTGGTGATTTTTTTGTTTGTCTCAAAGAAAAGATAAGAAAGTGTAGAGAATTGTAATGAACTTTTCCAAATTTGTCATTGATGTACCTAGGATTGTGCATAGCCAATCAATTCTCTTTTAATTTGGTGCATTCATTGAGTGAAAACAAAATCTGTAAATCCCGTTTGGAAAGAAAAAAAAAAGCTTTTTTGCACATATCATTTGGATTATTTATTATTTCTCTAGAAGATTCTGGTACCAGAACTAGAAGATTCTGGTACCATGAACTTTAAATTATCTGAGTCACAAACATGTCGGATGTATTAGCATAATAGCATGTTTTTAGTCAATTAAATTCAGATAAATAGGAATTAAAATTAATTACCTTGCCAAATTCCTCTAATTGGCTAGACTCGTTGTGGGAACCAAAGTACTACCCCTCTGATAACTAATCAAAATAGGTATTATTTATAAATGGACTATTATCCTAACCTCAATGGGAGAAGTATTTGTTCTCAGTGTTCATTTTCCATTAGAATTCAAGGGTGCTTAGATCCAAATTGACTAAGTATATAGATTTCGAAAATATTTTGGAAGCCAACCTAATTTTCATTATCTTCTATTTCAATAAATACTATAGAATATCTGAGTTTATACTCAGCAAACTTTATTTATTTGTTTAAATATCAAAGATAATATTTTTCTCATCAAAACTTGTGTCGATTTTAATTTTATTTACTTGTGTAAATTTTGAAACTAAAATGTTAATTAATCAAGGTTTAATTTTGGTTCGCATGACGGTTGAGATTGCTTTTTTTTACTCGATTATAGAACATTTCATTAATAGGCTCAAATACAACATAATTGGGATGAGACTTGTACGGTCAATATTTTAGTCCAGAATCCAATCAAAGATAGGTGTATCGACTTTTTAAGCTAAGGGATACATTTTTATTAAGCAAGCCTGGAGGACAACAACAGAAACAACAAATAGGTATAATTAAGTAGAGGCAAGAATATAAAAGCCTTTTTGGGAGATTGTCTTGGCCTAATGAGATGTGAAGGGGTACCTCTCCCTGAGGAACAAGATCCGTAGAGGAGGATGCAAAAAAACGACCGAATGGAAGTTCCACTTGATCTTTAGGTGTTGTCGGTGTCACTCATGAATCCTAACGAGACTACTTGGTAGACCTCGTCGGTGTTCCCTGTGGTGGGGTATGGTAGTCTTTCTTTTCGTTTGGGTCGACATCTAGAAGCTCGAAAACCCTCTTCTTCAAGCGATCATTCAAAGACAATGCCTTCTTTTCCCACTTTCTTCATAGATCCTTAGAATTCTTGAACATGTGCGGGCTAAGAAGGGAGGGCTGGGACGGGATTCTCCAAATTTTCCTTTCCTTGGTGAAGATGCTCGGGGTAGGATGGCCGAGTGGAGGCGGTGGTAGGATGGGCGTTGATAGAGGCAGTGAGGGGGTGGGGGTGGGTCTGTCTGGGACTCTGGTTAGGGGACCCGGGATGGTGGAAAAGCATTAGGGTTTGGGAGTATAGGCGTATGAGTAATCGTCCGACCCATATTAGGCAAGATTATAGTTCGATCAACCGTTAGGGGTGGGTTGATTCTCCCAAAACCATACCAAGTCCTTCCCAGTCTCCCTGTACCCCGGTACTGGCACGGCCTGGAGGCGGTACTTTAGAAAAGATTGTGGGCCAAGGAGCCGAAGACCTCCAGTTAGGAGAATCCGAGCCCAAGGCAAGCGGTGGTGGAGAAGGCAGCAGAGTCATTTGTCCCTTATACATC
This sequence comes from Erodium maritimum, assembly GCA_963921825.1. Taxonomy (NCBI): domain Eukaryota; kingdom Viridiplantae; phylum Streptophyta; class Magnoliopsida; order Geraniales; family Geraniaceae; genus Erodium; species Erodium maritimum. The sequence goes on along the minus strand of OY997588.1, from coordinate 10,970,249 downwards.
CTCGATGTTTCTAATGGTGGAGGGGGTGGTGAGGTTGTCAATCTATGCATGTAAACCCTACATCTAAAGGCGAGAGGGTGGAGTCGCCTTCTAGTCCGTTCACCCGGACTATGGCTGGGGGACCCGAGATGGTGGAAAAGCATTAGGGCTTGGGAATAGAGGCGTATGAGTAATCATCCTACCCATATTAGGCAAAATTATAGTTCAGGTGAGCGTCAGGGGCGGGTTATGGTTCCCCAAACCCATACCAGGTCCTTCCCGGTCTCCCTGTACCCCGATAGTGGCACGGTCTGGAGGCAGTACTTTAGAAAGCTTGTAGGCCGAGGAGCTAGAAACCTCAAATATGGAAAATATGAGCCCAAGGTAAGTGGTGGTGGAGGATGCGGAGAAAACACTCTTCCTTCATAAATCCTCGGAGTTTTCGATGGTGGAGTCACTTCCTAGTACGTTCGGATGAAATTGGCCACCCCAGGGCCCGAAGGAACACGTAGAGAGTCGGAGTACAGGATTATATATAGTTTCAAATCCCATAATGGAGTTAGTGCAAGCATGGAAAAGATGAACTAGACGCCCACACCGGAAGAAGAAGTCTGACAATTTCTCATATTGTAACCGGATCGTGATAATGTTTCGGAAATCCTCAAACCGAAGGGGAACCTATCGTCAGAGAGGTTTGGTGTGTGGATCTCCTCCCAAAGCTAAAGATAGTCGGCCCATCCCCGACGGTAAGGACAATTCCCTTGTGGAACCTTTATTCCCAACTTAGAGATAGTCATATCCCGTGTTTGGGACGTCCAAGCTTCGCTCGGGATGTCGAAAGCCCAATTAGAAATGCGAATAATGTTAAAAAGTAGAGCCTTTGGCAATGTTTGTGTAGGCATTAGAGTGAGGAGCGGAACTGGACCATTGAAAGTCTAGGTCTCCTTATCTCGAATTCCCTCCAACCATTATTGAGGCGGGAAGAAGAAGGAGAAAATATTATTGGCCATTGGTTGGATGACTAGAACCCAGACCGCCGAGGTTGTAGCCATCAGACCACACATCGCCTTGGACCCGAACTACTAGCTGGTGACCAAACGGACAGCCAAAGAAGTGTCGTTCACCTTTCCAAGACTTGGATGACATCGTCGCCTATGTCTCAAAAATCAACCAGTGGATCAGAAATAGTGATCGTTGTCAATTGGGACTGGAGGGTTGCCAACGCATAGAGGAGGAGGTTGCAATGAGGTTGGTTGGGAGTAAGATGGCCCGACTCCCAAAATCTAACCGAAGGACGATGGAGAAGGAAGGGGGTAGTAGAGGAAGGTACCAGATGGGCATCCCCAACTCTGGCTAGGGGAGCTGAAATAGTGGCAAAGCATTAAGTTTTTCAGATACTCCACATATAAGTTTCAAAGCACCACAATTGTAGTTTCTGATACTCGACGACACAGGGATACAGGCTTGGCTCCTTAAATGCGAGCACTACTTTTTATTGTGTGCAGTTGCAAAGAAGATCCGTGTGCATTTTTCTGACAAGGCTGAGATATGGTTTCAGGAACTATCAGCGCGACAAGAGGAACATTGTCTGGGAACAGCTCGTTCAGGACCTCATTCGGAAGTTCGATGAGGGCCGAAGCGAAGACATGATATCCAAGATCAAACAGATCAAGCAAGAAAAATGCAACTCCATTGCCGCTGCAGTCCATTTTTACCACTACCATTGGTGTAGTAGAGTCGTTTGAACGAGACAGGGAGGCAACCTAGAACCTGATCCAAGACAATCTCACCGTTACTCGCGACAGAACCAAAGGTTAGGCAGACAAACACCGTATTGAACGACATTTTAATGAAGGCGAGTGGGTATATCTTCGCCTCCAACTCAATTTAAAATTATCATCACGATATTTTGGGCCCTCTCAAATTATACGGAAGGTGGGCAACTTAGCGTACACGTTGTAGCTTCTCGAATCGTCAAGAATCCATCCCACTTTCCATGTGTCACTGCTGAAAAAGAAAGCAACACACAGTGGTCACAACATCAAGACTTAAGGACAAGCCTGCTTCGAGGGAGGGGTAATTGTCAGGAAACAGAGCGTCATATAAGTCGAGCTATACTCCTCTTGTGGTGACGTGCGCGTGAAGCTTTTAGAAGTCTTTGTTGGCGCGAGTTTGTTAGGCTGTTACAAGTCCACCGAGTTCGTCAAAGACCATATGACAAGTGGTTAGAGTCCGACCAAACTCCGACGAGTCTATAAATAACTAACATTAGCCTAACCGTAAATGTCGATCATTTTTGTAAGAGTGTAGAAAGGGTGAGTCCAATTCTAGAGAGGGGGAGCTAGTTTGTATGCATCATTATGTAATCAATTCAATTCATCAATAAAGAAGTCTGTTTGTTCGTAGCAGAGATTGAAGACCTATCATAGCCTACCAGCACCGACGATGGCGCGAACAGGAGCTACAACGACCTGATTTTGTGCCGGTGATGAAATAGGGTTGCCATATCAATATATACGCTGGTGTTACCGATAGGATTGGACTCGGATGGGCTTGGCCCATATTAGTTTGGGCTCTATTAAACCGCTTCAGAGCTATACTTCATAAAAACAAAGAACTGAGAAGCATAGAGAAAATAAAAAATAATTGATACAATACAACTATACAAGAAATAAAAATGATTAAAATAATTTTATTCATATTAAATTAAATTGTAATTTTTAAATATAAAAAATATAGTTTTGAATTTTGATGACATGAAACATTTTGCCGACAAATTCCCAACTAACTTGTATCAGGAACCTTGCATAATACTGGTTTTGTCTTGTCCCGTTGCAGCAAGCAAGGGCATGTGCTCATCAATCACATATGTTTAAATCCAGCACAAACCACTCTCTACAATTAAGGAACATCAAATCCATAACTGATACATTTCAACATTATACATATTTAAAGTGATATCAAACTATGGCCATTCTTAGGCAGTGGCCAACCTAACAACGTTGTCTTAGTATGAATACTACTCTTCACATAACGAAACATCATAGCTAATCGAATTCCTACAACAATGTTGAGATCTGGGTCTAGTTCTAACTGGTTTGCAGTTGAATTACAGAGGCAAAAGTCAGAAATGAATATATAAAAATGTAGTAAATTGGGCAGGATAAGTGAATTGTTGGGCAAGTGAGATCTGTGCTGACCCGCTAAATGCTCAAAAGTCCTGCAACATGCAAACAACAAAAGCACATGATCACCACAACTTCATCAATGCCCACCCACCATGAAGCTACACTGTGTTCTTGAGCGGATAATGAAATTATTGGCCACAGAAAGATAAGCTCGACTTACCCGACAGAATGATCAAATCGTGCAAAATCAAGCTGTTACGTAGTCCACACCACTGCGCTTTCTCTTGTTAGAGCTTGAAAAGAAACATATCTGCGCCCAAGTTTTCTTCTGCTTCACAGGTGCTGCTTTCACATCTCTCTTCGACACTAACTCGTTCATGTATTCAATTACAGCCTGATGAACACCAAGAAGCCACATTTATGCTTGGGGTACAAAAACATCTTTTATTTTCAGTATTGAATCAGAAGCAAGTAAAGAGCAATTACCTGTGCACCCTTTTCAGCTATATGTCTTGGTGGAACTTCTAGTGGATTCTCTTCCACACGCAGAACTCGTAACTGTGTTAGCATTCTGAATGAGTCGGGGAGGACCCGTATCTGGTTATTACTTATGTCCAGCTCTTGAAGCATCTCCAGGTTCCCGATTGACCTAGGCAGGGATCTCATATCTGCAAAATTGTTCCCCAAGTTCAACTTGACCAGTGTGGTAGCAAAACACAGGCTCTCAGGTACTGACTCAAGCTCATTGAAGCTCACATCTAGCTCTCTTAAACTAGAGAGAGATGCCATAGTTGTAGGTAGCTGCTTGATGTTATTATAGCGCACTGACAAGACCTCCAAGGTTCCAATCTTCCCCACAGCTTCTGGAAGAGCCTTAAGCTTATTATAATCTACGCGAAGCTCCTTCAGACAAGGACACTGACCGATAGTATGTGGAATTTCTTCCATATCATTTGTCTCCAAATTCAATTTCTTTAAACTCATGAGAGACCCTATCGACTCGGGGACTACAGAGAGTCTATTCGAGCTCACATCAATCTCCTGAAGACGTATCAATTTGCCGATAGTAGCAGGCAAAGCTGCTAACTGGTTACCCCTCAGGTCAAGAAAAACCAGGCTCAGGAGATCACCAATGGATTCTGGGAGCTCAGCAAGTCTATTCGAATGCAAATCCAACTTTGTCAATGACAAAAGACCTCCAATGGAAGCCGGTAAGGCCACAATCCGGTTCTCAGATAAATCAAGGGAAACCAAACTCGATAATTTCCCAATCGAGTCGGGTAGCCATTCGATTTGATCCATCAACTTGCCCTGAAGATTCAAATCCTTAGTGCCTTTCTTCTTTGATACTTCAATCAAGCTAGCAAGCTTTATTAAGCTTAACTTGTCACCTTCTATCCCTGTATATGTATAGCACAAAAACGAATCAATTACTAGGAATCATAATAAATCCAATGCATTGTTCAATAAAACAAACCTGAAGCAATAGCAGGTTTGAGGGTTGAATCCAGTATGAGGGGCCTGGAATGTCCAGCCCCAATTCCATCAGTATAAAACGATGACTTGCTCTTCTTCACATAACTGTCGTCTCTACTAAACATCTTCTCCGGCGAAGCATTACTGCGGAGACCGGAGGAGAAGGCCGAGGAGGGAGGAGCAACCTTGGAAACAGAACCACCATTGGAGTAATTGGGCTTCTGGGAAGAAGATGGAGCAGTGAAAGAGACGCATTTGGAGGCTCTCTGGATAAATTCATCGAACAAAGCGTGCATATTCTCGAGATCGAGCAATTTGACGGCCTCACGCTTCTGCTCCTTGCTCTGGAAGTAGACCAAGTTCCTCTGCATCTCCAACAACACCTGGAACAGCTCCTCCGGCACCGCCGACCCCTTGCTCTGCCTAGCTATGGCCTCCACCCTCGCCTGGTCCTCCTTCTCCACATTCTGGATCATCGCCATCGCCGCCTCCACCTCCTCCACCCCAGGCCGTTCCGGCAGAGATCTGTGGATCCTCATGATCCCCTCCACCACCCCATCAACTGACTCCATTGGAAGAGGAGCTCCTGATTCGAATTCCAGGAACCCAAACAACAAAATTAGCAAAACCCAGAAAAACCCAGCTTCAGGAATCGAGATTTCTCGTTCTTAGAAGTAAATGCAATAAACCCAGAAATATACTTCAAAAAAATCAATAAATTAAGAATCAGTCACAAAAAAACAAAGCTAAATAAGAAACTCTTCCATTTTCCTCCTCACTTTCCGATTGGAAAATTTATCATTCTCGGAGACCAAACAGAAATGAGAGAGAGAAAAAAACGAACCGAACCCAACACGAATCGAGAGCTCCCGAGTGAGCTGGGCTAGAAACCGAAATGTTTGAGGAGGAAGAAGCTCTGACCGCGTCGTCTACTGAGTCGGGCTCTTTCTATTCTCTCTGAATCTTCTTCTTCTCTTTTGACGGATCTCTGCTGTTTTTATATTTTTCTTATCGGCTTAAACATTAACTAAATAAACCATCTTTTTGTAATATTACATTGTTTTTTTTAAAATAAAAATATGTATTGTGGAATATTGAAAATGACTGATGGGATGTGCTCAGACTGCCCCGTTGTCATCTAGCGGATAATGATATTATGGGCTGACGGAAATGCCCCTAATCTCAAGCTGTCCACAGCGCCACTGGTTTTGAGACCGTTGGCTCAACACTTAACTAATTATTTGGATTAACAACCCATTCTGGTTTACCAGAATCATCATGTGCTTCTGCATGTGCATGCAGTACTCAAAATATGAAAACATGAAATTAGTAAAACTATAATTAAATAGAAAAAGAATATGAAAATTTATAAAAATCTTGTGCCTAATTGAGTTGAGGAGCGAAAACTCCAGAAAATAGCTGAGTTATCTGTGGTAATAATTTGAAAGTATGTTCGTTAGTGTTTGGTGGTTACATAGTAAACATATATCTGTTATGACCCAACGACTACAACATTGTCGTACATTTCGTGTATCTTCCTTTATAACCGGACTTTGTGAACAACATTTGAACCATCACGTACGGGACTAGACTTGCTTTGCTTCTGTAACCTTCAGTTTTTGATATTCGAAAGTCAACCATTTAAACAGATGTCACAAAATCTAATCTTGTCTTTGATTAATTAAATGACTGAGATCTCGTTATAATTTTTAGTTTTGAAATCAATTTAAAAAGCTCATGATAATGGAATCTGATTTTGGTGTTACGATCGAAATCTTACTATTATTTTCGAAACATAGTGTTGAAAAGGGTTGAGGTATTTACAGGGTGAGGGAGTGGGTTTCGGCGTGGCAATAAAGACGCACTATTCCCCGAATAGTGTGCGTGTATAGAAACCGAGACACCAAAATCTGATAAAAAATATATTACAGAGGTATATGTAGAAGAGAAGAGGTGTGATTTTCGGCTAAGGGACAAAGTGTATTTATAGGTAAATTTGAAGTTTTTTTAAAACAAGTATTGCCACGTGTCGCCTCGTCGTTGGCCTGCCGACTAGTCATTGGGGTTGAGCCGACACGTCACGTCATTGTAGGATCCTAAGGCGAAAGGCTATGTCGGCACAGCTTGAGACTAGCCCTGCGTTGGCACGTCGTTGTACGAGCCGTTATAGAGGCTGCGACGACACCTAAACAACGACTCCTTGCCGACCATTAAAGGTGCTCTTAATTCAATTAATACAATTCAATATATTTCGCTAAACAAAAAGTACTCTTATATAATCGCTATAAAAATATATTCCCGGTTGATCTCTTTACTGTATCATGTATAAATTTATTTCAAAATAAAATATTTAAACTAACCTAAACTCGTATATAAAAATGATTCCATATGCAATAAAACTTTCACACTCCGAGTCTTGTGTTTCTCTTCTCTAGATATCAATTTAGTTTAAACCTACCTTTCAGTCAAGCCGTCTCCTCCGCCGCCTACAACTTTCTTGACTGTCGTGTCACCGTCACCGACTCTCGATGTGTCCCCTCCACCGCTAGTTGGGAATCAATTCTCACCCCCTTATCATGCCATCAAAACCTCACTCTGGTTTCGTACATACGATAAGGGTTAGGAAGAAACGCAGCCATAAAGCGTCCTCATCTATATCACCGACCAAGTCACCGCCATCACCAGCCTTGTTCCTCTCACCTCGCCTCCCACCGCTAACCGATACGGCGTTGGTGGTCTTCTCTTCCGGGCCCACACCACCAGACACGGCCCTAACGAAGGAGCGAGGTCGCCCTCTGAATCTTCTCAGCCAGGCTCTGTCACATGTATCAATTGCGCCATCTCCAACCTCTGATGGTTCTGTTTCGGGGGTTAAGGTCACTACTAGGGCTCCGTCTCCACCCATCCTAGTGGCACCAACAGATGAAAGTCCGGTTAGGGTTCCGACCCCGCCTATCCCAATGTCGCCGATGAGGGATCTCCAAGGCAATTTTTATGCATGATGTCTTTCCGAATAAGATGACATGGATATCGTGGTTATGTATACTTCGAATAACCCTTAGGTACTGGCTGTACTTTAATTTGGTATGGTGGGGCGCCTGGTATCCTCCAAATTGCGTCGAAAGGAATCCATGCCACGATCATTACGTGTGCATGAGGTCGATCGACCTCGGATTTGGTGGTCAAAGACCTTGAACCATAGACTTTTACCTTTTATTTCACGTCACAAGAGGCTAGGAATTGAGTTCGCAGTAATAACTGTGGTGTTTTCATGGTCATCTATTGTTGTTTGGCGAGATTGTGGACCTGATGGCTCGGTACCTCCTTAGGTTAGACCACATCTAATCATGGGTGCATGATCGGGGGAATCCACCTTATGTCCAGACCAAGGCCACCGGGTAAGTGATATGGGCTACGCTGGGGGAGTATGTGGATGCTCCGTGTTATTAGTGGGGACTGTGTTGTGGCAGAATAGTGAAAGTTCGTTTTTGGATGGACATTCATCGCCCTCTTGGGAGTACCGTGATCATGAGGTTTAGGGAGTTCCCGGAACCGATAAGGGTTTCCCTAACCTATGAGTGCCTTCCATCCTTCAACTTCAATTGTTATCGAATCGTACATATGGTTCAAGACTATGATTGAGAGGTACCAAGAACACCCAAGTTCGATGATTCGATCTTGGAGTTTAGGTACAGCAAGATAGAGAAGACGTACGACACGAATTGAGGTATGGAAGCACCACCACCGGGGTTCGCACCACTAGCTTTGGACACGATACCTAACCTGAATCTCGGGATTTAAAGTCATCGCGGGGTAAGGAACCCCTTGTAGCCTCGGACACGATATCTAACCTATATCTCGGGATTTAGGGTCACATTGGGGGCATGCCTTATCCTCGAGGGTCTGGGTACTCTTCAGAGATAGGCCTCCTTGGGTCTGTCCCATCTGTGAAGCTGTCATGCCCACATGGACTGCGATTGAGCCCATCGGGCCATAAGAAAGACATTGCGCGAGAGCCGCGTGAAGATCAGGCGAGGGTTGGAAAGAAGCCTCGCCATGAAGGATGATAGGTACCCATGGCTTCAGGAGCCTACTTTGGAGGGGGTCCCTAGTCCAAGCCTTACCTCCCGATCAGGCTGTTAGGTTCAATTTCCGTCGCCCACATCACGACAATAATAGTCTTTGGAAAGCATGAATCAAGCAACGTTTAGGCACTACTTTGAGCGGTTCTTGGCAATTTGAGTCCTTTGGTTTTAATTTATGTTTTACTTTTAACTATTGTTTACCACCATTGTCACCTATTATAGAACCGATATTCTTGTCTCAGAGTTTTTAGGTTAAAGGCCTCTTGGAGACTTTGACCGTTAAAATAACTCTTTTATAATTTAAACAATATTATCGATTGTTCTAAAATAATGATTCCACACCTAACCTAAATGTTAATTATATTAATATGACGATGATCCATTAATTCCGTACGAGCACTTAACAAAGCATGGTACAACTAATAATTTATATGCCTGAAACCTAAAAAGCTCTCTCGAGCTCTCTACAACCACGGCGGCGCAGCCATGGCTTCCCTGACCCTACTCTGATCAAGTATTAGCTTGATGCATACTACAAGGACGTACGTGTCTCTCCCAAACCCTAGGGTTGTTCTCGAACCCACAACACCGCCGCTCTCCGCACGCCCCCGAGCTCTCCTCGCCGTTGCTCTACCCCGCCACCGCTCTCCCCATGCCACCGCTCTCCCCACGACGTCAATCTCCTCACGCCCCCGCTCTCCCCACACCGCCGCCATCGTCAACGGTGTGCAAGCACCGATCTGCCCGACTGTGCACTAGTTCCAACCAGATCTCGGCCATGCTCAACAAAAGCCGATCAACCACGTTGTCGCGACAGGATCGTTTCGGGACGGTCGCTGGATTTGGGATCAAAGAGGAGGGACTTTAGGCCAGGATCTCTATCCACGACACCCTATGCCGGTCAACTTGAGACTGGACGACCCATTTTGGGTCGACTTGATGATGATCAATTTGCTTCTGCGTGAAGTATCGGTGAAGTCACATCCGGAGCACCGGGCGCATGCTCCATCCTCCGCCCCACAATTACACAGTCCAACGACTCAAGACGATGAGTTTGCAATACCAGATTGCCCCACTACTACAGATACAGAGGTTCAGAAGAACAGGCATCACAAACTCTTTAAGGTTATTATATTCGTTTTATTATTTTATTGTAGTCTTTAAAGTCAACTATACTAAATCGATTTCCAATACGGGTTTATATTTGCCATAATTTATGCGAAGTTTTCCGGATATATACTGTACTCAAGGTTAGAAACTCAAATTATATTTATGATTTTTGTCATGATTAATAAAATTTGTATGACCACATCTCAAACAAAAACTCCGCACGAGTAGTACATTATACATGAGAATATGGGATTTATATTGCGTAATTTGTAACCACTTCACGCTAATCAATGTGTGGAAATGATGTTTATTAGTTTGATAGGGATAATTAATGCAGAAATAAATGGAACACAATAAGACGTGGAGTTATGTTAGGAGACGGTACCAATCATGGTTACATGATGAGAGTGATGATGAGAGATGGGCTGCTGATGAGTGAGGGTTCGATACACGAGGGGCATACAGGTCATTGACAGTGGGAACTGAGCTGGAGACTCCAAGTCCAAGAACAAGGTCGTCATTTTCTGGGTTGTGATAATCTGACCCACCGGGTTCCCAGCTGAGCTGACAACGGAACGAGGATGGAGTAAATGTCTCCACGTGTATACGCAAGGATGGGGAACACGTGATGCCTATGTGTTCCCCAACTGTTTCACAGCTGTCACTGTCCCTCGCCTCATACCCGTGATCAGTCAGTCACTAATTAGTAATTACCGTGTAAAATACTAACAAAAATGATTTACTACATTCCACTCTCGTACCTTTTTTTCTTTTAACATTAAACTTTATCATTGAAACTAAAGACACACTTCAATGGATCCAGAGTTCTAGTTTCTTGTCACTTTCTAACTGAAAATGAATTAGCCCTGAATTGTTGTGTTAACGGTCCCTTACCACTAGATTTAACGGGGAAGATAGGTGCACCTTTCTGCAAATCAAACCGGCTACTACTTGCCAATCGTTCGGAACTTGATCTTGTGGTCATGTGTTACTTTCGAGCTATTCAAATACGTTTTGTATAACACATGTCTTTATCAAAGATGGTCGTTGGGATCATAGGGTTGAGGTAGGCATCGTTCCCATCAACCTTCCGAGTATATAGAGGCGGATCCAAATATTTATTTTAGGGTATATCATCGATAACGATTAAATGTAAAAAAAAAAATCAAAGTCGGTTTAAGAAGCGTTAGAGTTTGATTGATTTTTCAAATGAGCCCTGATTTGGGTCCGTAAGATATCAAATCAACTGAAATTCAGATATCTACAACTTTCATGAAAGAATTTCATGTAGAAAATATACACATCGTACAAGTTGAACGGTCAACCATATGTTGTTTGGTCCTCCATGGACAAAACGTTCTGAGAAAAACATATAATCAGTCATACAACATATATGTGACATGATTTGTTTAAAAAAATGAGTCAAAACTACTTCATTGCCAATAACTATAAATACTTATAAATCCATACTACTAAACCGTTATGTCTTGTATTTAATTTTTTCTAATACAACGTATAAAAAAACTGTGAATAAGGATGTTGGAAAGTGTAATAGACAATTGGAGTGTAAAGAGAAGAACATTAAAAAAAATGAGGTTATGCACGCAATAGATCTTCAAGTGACAATAACTTTTTCATACGAACTCCGATTTAGGCCCGTAAAATATCAAATCGAAGATATCTGAAAGCTCTATAATTATATATAATTTTCTCGGGGCAGGGTATACCGTGGCATACCCCAAACCTCCCTAAATCCACCTTTGCGAGCACATCCCCACATCTGAAACCGGTATCCACTTGCTCCTTATATGCAAATAAAGCCACAATCGGCAAACCATCGATGATAGTCCTACCTTTTTGGGGGTGCGTTTGTTTTCACTTACGTCTCATACATGCCTTTTGACAACTAATGTTTGTCGCTGTAGCCTTGTTAATTGGGATACCAAATTCCACACCTTATTATTTCGGGCTTTTAGGACAAGCCTCAACCTTTGAAGGTGATGAGATATTTTGGAACTAAACAGTGACTTTATTAGCAAGTAATCAATATAGGGAGGATATTGACTTGATTAGAAAGTAATCAATATATGGAGGTTCTTGTATTGTTATCCAAGTAAGTGATATTATGAGATTTGATTTTAATCCCGACATCATTAGATTGCCTTATGTTTGTGTACTATATAAGGAGATGAATATCAGTGACTCACAACAAGTTTTGTGGCATGTAATCTGTTTGTTCCCGTTGTTATTTTTACATGGTATCAGAGCCTAACATACCAACACAATAAATCATGGCGGGTGACGTTGACCGATCCAAAATACTATTATTGCTACCATCAAAAGACATGAATTCCGGTATTGATGGACAATCCGAAACACTGTTGGCGCCACCAATAATTTATACCATACAAGGATAAAAACAAATAAAAAATGCAAAAGAGGCATCTAATAGCACTTACAAACGATACCTCATCACCTATGACACTAGAGGCCACACATTCTTGACCACCACTGTTACGGATTTGGGGTCCTGATAGTCGACCCTCGCGGTGCAAGGCGGAGGGCCACGTCATCGTGTTCCAAACCATCGTTTCTCATCAGCCATCGTTAGTTCTTTGCCCAACTCAACTACAAGCCTTTGTCCACATCTCTAAGGGCGCACAGTCCAGAAGGACTCGTAAGGAGCCATCACAATCTGAGAGGAGTTTTGAATAATCCGAACCCCAAACTTGTAGCGTCCTCGCCGTCCTTTTTTGTGTGCAACCTTAAGGGGACGAACTATTTCCTTAACAATTTTTACTTTGACAAGAAAAATTATTGTTTGTAATGAATAAGTAATTAATGAAGACAAACTTTAAATGATGTACATAATAAATAAATAAATAAATAAATGGAAATGGAGATTGAATTGGTACCTCCTTCAAAGAAAGAAAATGGTAGAAGTATGTAGATTTTCCTATTTTCAATTGCTTGATCGGAAGAGATAAAGGTAGTGAGATGGGTTAGCATGCACTATCTGTGACAGGCAGGGCTGTCTCAAGCTTTAAGCGAGTTAAGCAACCGCTTAAGGCCTCATATCGAAAAAGCCTCATAAAATTAAATAATAAACCGTTTATGACCTTGGATCAAAAAAGGCTCCATAAAATTAAGGAATTGTTATTATTTGATCAAATCTAATCAAACGAAATGTTAGATTTCTAATTTTAAAATTAAATTTTATTAGTAATTGTGTCAATTTTGATCTAGATTCAAATTTGTTCTTTAGAAAAAAAACAATTCTCAAAAGAAAGACAATTTTTCTTGATTGTTGAACGTTCTAACAGCTCTATGGGTCTTTATTTAGCAGTGAAAACTATCGTTAACGAAACAAAACATGCAAGTTCAATTTACCAGTGACTAGTGAACTAAATAGGGATCAAACAAAAGAATGGAACAAAACCAAAGAAAAAAGCGTGAATATCTATATACCACAATATAATATTTGTTTGAGGAATGAGAAACAATTTATAAGCTTCACTATAGAAATGCTTAAACCAAAATAACATGAGAAAGTAAGTTGTCAAGAGAAAGAGAAATCCTTCCAAATTTACTGCAATAAAATATGTATTATGAAAGTTTCATTTCATGATTAATCAAATTAATCTAGATAATAAGTAGAGTTGGCTTTATATACCTATCACATGAAGTTTTATTGTTCAGACTCTAGGAAAATGATTCACTTATTAGCGAATGGAGATGTTTCCCAGTCACTCAACAAAGCACAAAGACCAAAGGCCATAAACATGAATGATGATTTATTTCTGGTTCTTGAGTCCAAAATCAAAATGATCAATAAATATGCGTTTGTTTATAAGCGTCTTTGATATTTAGAGAGTAACAACAATTACATGAAGTTGGACATATATCCTGAGGTAACCAGAAGAATGTTTTGGGCTTGTCCTATTTTGTTTTTGTCGGTTAAACGGTGGATTTCAATACCAAATACCCTTAGTTCTTAAAAATTCTTACTTACTTACTACCTTGCACGGTTATACTAAGTTCTGACTAGGAATGACAAAAAAATCCATATCCAATGGATATCCAATTTTTCACTTATTTGGGTCAGGTTCGGGTCGGAGCAATATCGGGTTTGGGTTAGATTCGGGTTGGTTTTCGGGTTTGGACAATATTTGGTTTGGATTCGGATTGGGTTCGGGTTGGATTTGGAGGCCCATAATCCTCCGAAACCTAAATGCCAATTGCCAAACCTGAGTTCGCGTCTTTGACAGCGTTTCTGCCCGTTAGCCTCCATAATCCACCGAGCTTCTCCTTCTCTGCCAGTTAGCCTCCATAGTCCACCGAGCTTCTCTCGCGTCTTCTCTCACCGAGCTTCTCAGGTAAATCACTGTTCTATTTGATTGATTCTTTGCTGTTTTGGGTCTCTAAAAATTGGGTCTTTATTCATACCCACTCATCATTAGTCATCATCTTCGTCAACAAATCGTTGGTTTTGCTCGTGTGTTCCTGGGTTCATTCAGACTGCTTGAAGCATCTATGCGTCACTACTTTCGGCGGCATACAGGCTCAGTGAGCTTGTAAATCTCGGCCCTTCTCCGTCATCCCTAGGAACAGAACCAGAGTCACTTGTTCATACCTTTAAGAGGTACTTGTTTGAAATCTGCAATTCATGTCTCCTAGTCGAATTTATTAGATTCTTCATCTGGGTCACACTCGTGTACCAACTAGATTGATGCTTTGCTGTAATTTTTAACTTGAAACATCAAATCAAGATGGGTCCAATTTTTATATGGGTTTGTTTGATTTGAAAAATGCACATATGGTAATCATTATACTTTAGTTTCTTGTGTCCTGTGAAAAGTCATAGAAGTTGTGATCTTTTAGTGCAGACATGTGCCTGTCAATGATAGAAAATCATGGGAAACTTGTTATGGTAAAGCTAAGCTTTGATAATTGAACTTAGTTAAGAACACTAATCTCTGTCATATTTGGTTTTATTATAACATAAGAGTATTAGAAATTGCGTGTTGTCATTTTGTGGCTGAAGAGTTGAATGGCCTGGCTTGTAGTTGAGAAGAGCACGATCCATTTACATGACATGTTTAGTTAAGCTACTGTAATTCTGCTTCTATGAGAATAGAATTGATGAAATTGTAGGTTGTCTTCTAATTTGAAATTATGACATCACATTAACAATAGTTGTTGAATCTTCTAAAGACAAGTATTGCCTACTGGTTTCATATTCCAAATTCTCTTATTTGATGCATAGACATGCAATATTGTAGACACACTTGCACCAAGAAATTATAAATGGAACTTTGTGCACCATAAATGATAATATGGCATGGACTGTTGATAAGATAAGTGCACATTTGTTAATGTCTTTTGTTTTCAAATTTCAACTCTAATAAGATTTTACTGGTTTAAAAATGCATATAATGCCACTCTACATGTGATCAATTTGTGTTTTGAACATCTGTCAGATTGTAGCTTGTTGGTGTACTCATACATCTTGTGTTTCTCTTGTGTTTCTCTTTCATGTGAAGCAATTTCAAATTAATGAATATGGATGAGGAACTAAAAGAAAAGTTTAGGGTGTGTTTAGGGTATGTTTTTGCAACTATTAATAGAAAGGGACTAAAAGAAAAGTTTATGGTATGTTTTTGCAACTATTAAAACAAGGGAACTAAAAGAAAAGTTTAGGGTATGTTTTTGCGACTATTAAAACAAGGGGACTAAAAAAAAAGTTTAGGGTATGTTTTTGCAACTATTAATAGAAGATGACTAAAAGAAAAGTTTAGGGTACGTTTTTGCAACTATTAAAACAAGGGGACTAAAAGAAAAGTTTAGGGTATGTTTTTGCAACTATTAAAAGAAGGGGACTAAAAAAAAGTTTAGGGTATGTTTTTGCAACTATTAATAGAAGACAAAAATGGACAAAGACAGAAATGGATCAAAATGGATATTGGATGGGTATGGAGGATGAAAAAATAACAAATGGATGGGAATGGAGGTCATGATCAATATCCATACCCGCTCATACCCATCCATTTGCCATCCCTAGTTCTGACGGGTTTCTTATTTTTGGTCATATTTGATTGATCATAGTTAATACCCATATTTAGTATTTAAAAATTATTTTAAGTGTGAAAATTTCTAGAAGATAATGATAATAGCTAGAGATACACAACGTCACATATATTTTAGATAATTTAGTGCAATTTTCTAGAATTATCTTGAACCTATCACATCCAAACATGACATGAGTATATCTTATTTAGGGATAAATGTGAATCCTTAAATATTTTGATATTTGTATTGAATTCTGGACAGTAAATCTTATCCATCGATGGTATCTTGTTAGAAACTAATATTCATCATCCATTTTATATTTTTTAGTGTTATAAATAAATGTTGAAGCTCATTTGCTCAATATCATCTAGTATAATCTTTTTATATGAGAAAATTTACTTATTATCCTATTATATTCTTTCATAAGAAAAAAAGTTACCGATCTTGTTAGTAGGGATACCTCTCATTGTCAATAGTAATGCATTTAGAATGAAATTAATCCTTCACATTCCTTAATGATTTGATTACGTTGACAGCAAAGAAACATCTGTATTCCTACACAACATGTAGTGGTGATGTTGTGCATCCTCTATAGTACAAACATCACATGTTTCCTTGATAGTATGACTACGCTGCTATGCCCTTGTTATGATTATTCTAATTACTGTTATCCTATGATTCTCAGGTTGAGTTAACTTTTCTACACCACACCCCAGCCTCGGCCTCGTTTGAATAAGAGAATCAGTAGGGTTTGGTTTAGGCAAAATGGGTGTGGAATTAGCTACTGACAAGTCTAGATTTCATGAAATGGAGGATGCTACTTACAGTGATACACAGTTAGTTTATCATGTTAGGGGCATCCTTAATGCTGTCACAGCAGTAAGTACTCTGGAAGCACACATTTTTTTTTGGGTTGTTTCATTTGTCCCTATTTATCAACCAAAGTTTAATACATCAATTCTTTCCAACCAAGCATGCTCTAGTATTTGACTGTCCATTAGTTTTGATATGGAATATTCTTTTGTCATAGGGTGATAGTGAGGGATATAACCAGCTCATAAACCTTTTTCACCGTAAGCAACGTCTGTACCCTGATGAGGTGGCTCTACTTGTGGTAAGTTCTTCAATGCAAATTTATATTTGAACAATAGATATTGACTTCTGTCTATGTCTCAACTAATTTTTTTTTCTATACATGTTTGATAGACAAGTTTGAAGGCACTCTCTGGGGCTGTTTCTTGCGTAGACATTACTTATCATAAGTCTCTTCTTGATTCAGTACGTAAAAAAACTATTTTTGTCCTTGTTGTTGGTCATGTTATTGAGATAACACTAATTTTTTTCACCCCCACCTTTTTCTCCATCAGATTTTTGCAATGAAGATGTGGAACTATGAGCCTGATATAATGGACGCATTGCTAGAAGTGATTATATCATTGGTATGTCAGTTCGTGTGTTACTCTGCCCATCAACCTGCTCACTTCAAATATTTGAAACACAGTTTGGTGTATCCCTTGCTATATTTATTTATTTAATGATATTGCAGGCTGCTACAAATGGAACATATCTCGATTCATGCTTGGGAATGCTTGTAAACAACTTCAAGCCCCCCCTCTCAAATTCAGAGTTAACGGTGGGGCCACATGTTCTTGCAAGGAAGGATCAAGTTCTTTCTAGGGTGCATTTAGCTTTGAAAGCTATTGCAGATTTGGTTCCTCTATCCCCGCTGAGACTATTGGAAATTGTTATCTGGAACAAGCCAAACATTTTTTCGAAGGAACAGGTGAGTTCAACAGGAACTTCCTAATTTCCTAGTATTCATACATTAACATAATTCAACATCAGTGCAATGATTTTGTGATACGTAACATTTTTAATGTAGATACTAACATGTTACGATCCCTTGCCTCACACATGACTTGTGTTTTTTAGCTGACAATCTGACATCAATGCAAATTTTCAGTTGACTGTTATAGTGATATTTGACCAGGTCAAGTTGTTCATGCTGATTGCAACATTCACTAACTCATGATAGCTGTTACTATTCAATGGTTATAATCACTTAAACATGAAATGGTGGTTCCATTAAATCCACACTTTTGTTGTAATCTATGTACGCAATACTTTCAGGAGATGATTCATGTCAGTGTTAAATGAACATGTCTAGATAAATATTCACATGAATTTGTAAGTTTACCAAGTGAGATACTGTTTAAAATGGGTGTGATGTACTTCTCTTACGATAGACAACGTACTGCATGTGTGAGTTTGTCTTGGAGGTAGTAATGTGGACACAATAATCATGGCAGTTGAAGTGGCACTTTTTGATATTCCTATGCATTTAACTTCAACCTGTCAAGATAAACATTTCATAGCCTACTAACAACACTTCTTAAGATGTGTTCAATTTCTTTAATATATACTTTAAGTAGTATATAAGTTGTAGAGGCTCGTCGTTTAAGATGTATATAATCATGCTCATTTTATATTTTGAGATGTATATAAGTAGTATTTCTTTAATATTTACTGGTATTTGTGGCTCTTTTATTTGCTAAAGGCATCACCATTTGAGTGTTGCCAAATATTTACTATAGCGTGTGATTCACCATTAAAAAGACAAAAGACACAACTTTTTGTTGATAATACATGCTATATATTTAATCAAATATATGCAATTATAGTTTCGATGTGTTGTATAATTAAATTTCACGTGAAACAATAAGTGGAGTACCGGCTATTACAGAGAACTTACGATTATGTATGCCAAGACGTAAACTCTATTCAAGCGCCCAACTTGCTGTTGCTTGAAATGTCATTCATTGTTGGTACTGCATTAAGGTATAGTGAATAATATATTGCACGAGTGTCTCCAGTTGCATTTTTCGTGTCTTTTCTTTGTTGTTGCTCAGTGTTCCTTTTATTCGTCTGCATTGCCAATTTCATGTTTTTACTTGCTGACCCTTGGTTGCAAACAAGGAATATCATTTACAAATGCAAACTATAGAGCATACAATCTTACTTCTTATTGTAGGAAGCCATGATATACTTGGAGAACATGCTCAAGTTGGAGAGCGGCACTATGGGAGAACTTGTTGGGAGCACAATACTCATGGCAGTAGTAGACATGTTGATAGAGTTGGATGTAAGTGGTACCATTGTTCCTTGTAAATCAGGGTCTGAAAATGGTCATATTAATTAATATTTATGTATCGGAGTTTGTAGGTTGAAATAGGATGGGATGACATTTTACAAGATGACACTGGTAAAGGTATGTTCGAGATGGAGCTAGAAGATATGGATGACATAGAAGGTGATGATCAGGTATGAACTAGTATGCATCTGCGTTTTCCTCTGTTTTTTATGTTGAATAATTGACCTTATTCCATTCTGAACTTTTTAGCTTTACGGTTCAAAAAAGTGGCAGCTCAGTGCATGAGGCTCAACTATTGTTTAGTCTGGGAGGGTTATTTTGTAAACACATTGTGTTGTTGGTTGATAGCTTCAGATGGTTATAGGAGTGAAGATAAAACTCGGGTGTCTTGTCTGGAAAAAGATATAAATAATACTTGTAACTCACCTAATATGGTTCAGATCCTACTGACTTCATATCCCTTTACTGTTTAAGCTTATATAAGGTTGATATACAGTTTTCAGGAGAATCTTTGAGTTGGAAGAGCCTGAGTGGAAACGCGGTTGCTAAAAAGTTAGATGGTTTGATGGTTCAAACATTTGCACATCTCGAATCCTGTGCATCCAGTGGTCGTCTGAGTGTGGTACTTTTTCAACTTAAATTTCTCCATCATGCTCATGCTGTCATCTAAGCAATATTTGATGTTTTGTTTTATTTTCTGCCATGGAAGGTATTTGAAACTCTTCTGCAGTCATTCCATATAACCATTCTCAACACATATAAGTCCAAATTTTCCCAGGTAATTGATGAATAGCCTCAGCACTATGTTTCTCATTTTTATTGCTTTAATTGATCTATCATCTTCTTAAGATGCATTACTGGAATATTCTCTCTGAACCATTTTTTGCTTGTTTAGTACAGTTTGTCATGTTCTATGCCTGTGCACTGGATCCCGAAAACTGTGGGACAATGTTTGCCTCACTACTGGCTGATACCTTTATCTCCAATGCTCATCCCCTTCTCACCAGGTGATTTTGATGGGGTTTTGTTTAAAATATTGATCATTATTTTCCCGCTTCATTGATTTGATGATGTCATTCGTCTGATGCTCTTATTCATTAACCTTTTGATTTTCAAGACTTTGGTAAAAATTAGTAGTAGTAATTTTGTATATGTTGTTTCTAGTTTCCTTTTAACTTTGCAGTTGAATAGATACTACCATACTGCAAACCCTGTGTGGGATGATTTGCGTGTGTAACTGTCACTGAGCACAGTTGGGTCAACATATTGAACTACTTGAACTAAATTTGAAATGTTGTGTAGTCATACTTGGATCATGTACTTGACTCAGACATAATGCCCTCAAGGCTAACTAGCCAATTTGGCTCATACACCTTCAAATTGAGCGATAAGAAAAACCCAAACCTACACAAGAATGCAAGAAATGACATTCAGCTGAATTTGGTTAAGGTGAACCCAAGTTTTTGGTGATTTGTTGGACTTGCCGAAGTGCTAATGTGCCTTAATGCTGTATTTTGTGGACTCCATGGCAGTCTATGCGTGAATGGAGAATCCTTTTTTACATCCTGCAATTGATACATCTCCTGCTGCATAAAAATTGGGATAATGCTCATTAGTCAATTACAACTATAATAAATGACCTAGCTATTTAATGTAACTGATATGTGCACACTGTTTTTATGTGACATTTAGCATGATATCATTATGCATCCGTGCTGATCAATGAAACCAGCCTAATCATTTCAAAGTTTATCATTGCTATTAGATTTACATGATTAGTGAGGGCGTCACATTTTATATGAAACTGATTTTTTGGTTCTTTGCAGGATGAGTGCTGTTGCATATCTTGCTAGTTATCTGTCACGTGCTAAGTTCCTTCCAGCCTCTCTTGTTACAATCATGTTGCAAAGGTCTGATTTGGGAAGCATGCATAGTTTTTAACCTTAAACTCTATGCCTGTACATAGCTATAGAAATAATATTTTATGTTAATATATTTTTGTCTGTTTCTGAGGTTCTAGGTTAGTGGACTGGTGTGTGGAATATTGTGGAGTCCATTCAATTGGTGGTGATATAGATCCTAAAGCTCATCGACTTTTCTATTCTGGATGCCAGGTAAATTATGAATAGCTGTTGAAATCTCTGAAAGTGTGTAGTTTTGGGCCCTGCACTTTCGTTTGCTCTGCCTTTTATGCAGTTTAAATGAGTGTATAGGTTAGTTGCTTGAATGGAATTACCTCTTTAGTAGTTCTCTGAAGTAAGAATGATGTCTTTTTGATATTGACTTAAACATAGTAACACTTTATTATTTGGGTTAATTGTCGAAAAGTGCACTGAAGTTGTCCACAAATGAAAACATGCATAAACTTTTGTCCACGCTTTAAGGGTGCACTGAAGTTTTGTCCACCGACTTTTTTTAGGAAAATGTAACAGGTTAATTGCCGAAAACTACCCTAAAGTATTGCCCACACAACTATAGAATGCATTATGAATTGCCCACACAACTTTAGAATGCATTATGTATTGCCCACAAATCTATTGAATCCGCGAAGAACTGCCCAGACCATTCATTCTCAACATCCCTGTTACGTTTTTCTAAAAAAAGTCGGTGGACAAAACTTCAGTGCACCCTCAAAGCGTGGACAAAAGTTTATGCATGTTTTCGTTTGTGGACAAAACTCAGTGCATTTTTTGACAATAAACCCTTATTATTTGCTCCAGCAGGTGTTGCTTAAAATTTAAATGATGTGTACTAATCATAGTTTTGTTTATCACAGGCCATCATGTACGTACTCTGCTTCCGTATGAGATCAATAATGAGTGTCCCTCAGCTCAAAACACAGCTTCTACTTATGCCTATTGATCAAATATTGAAACATAAGTTGGATCCATTAAAGGTAGGAAGCTGTTAGATGATACAAGCATGTCCATTATTTTCTAGCTTTATTTTGTTCATTTATTGCATTTCTCCACTTTTATGTATTTCAATTATGTTCAGCTGGACTGTGTTCTATTATTGGATGTTAATTTCCTACATGATTTTCCAACAGGTTTGCCTTCCTTCTGTTGTTCAAGAATTCCTTCGACAGGCTAAAGCAGCACATTTATTCACCGTCTTAGAGAAATTTATCTTCAATGATGTGCTTGAGTCAGAACTTTCTAAAGCTTTCGGCGGGCTAGAAAGGCTTGACATGTTTTTTCCATTTGACCCGTGTCTACTGAGAAAGAGTGACAGGTGAACATTCTTTTCTTGCATGAACTGGACTGGTTTATTCTCTACGGAATTTCTGCACTCTTTACCTCGACTATTTTCCTAGCTTTTTAATAACCTACCTTTTTCAAATAGCCCCTAATATAAACACCTCATTATATATATTGGTTTAAATTTTGTCCTAATTCTTCCTTTTTGTTTTCTGCCTGAAGTTATATTCGCAAGAACTTTATTTACTGGTCGATGGTCAAAGGCAATCCCAATGGGGAAGAAGATGATAGTGAAGGTAGTAGTGATGGAGACGTGGAGGAGCTAGATGGGGAGACCCTAATAGAGGAGGTGATGTCAATGAGCTTTAATGAACAAGGTCTTGATCTGGCACTGAATCAGATGTCTATTTCACCCAAGATTCCAGTAAGTTCCAGATTTGGTGGCAGAGCTGCAAAAATGCCTTCAAGGCTCAGACCATCCATGAGTC
This sequence comes from Erodium maritimum, assembly GCA_963921825.1. Taxonomy (NCBI): domain Eukaryota; kingdom Viridiplantae; phylum Streptophyta; class Magnoliopsida; order Geraniales; family Geraniaceae; genus Erodium; species Erodium maritimum. The sequence goes on along the minus strand of OY997588.1, from coordinate 10,947,563 downwards.
CAGAGTCATTGTAATTTATGAGCACGCTAACAAGAACAGCTTTACCAATTTAGCAGTTAAGTTTAGATGTACTTCACTTCACAAAACGGCCGATATGGTATGTTCAAAATCTTATTAATGCTTTTCTTTTGCTTGTTTTTTTGAGATACACGGTGCTTGAAGTGTTGGGATAGGGTTGATGTATTCTGAATGATTCCTAAAGTTTGGCAATATATTTTATGAACAATCAGTTATTTCAGTCATTCGTTGGCTATTGGCAAATGCTTCCTCGACTAACACTATAAATGCTTGGGAAAATTTCATTGGTTAGCTATTGGCAATTGTTTTCTTAACATTATAAATGCTTGGGAAAATGTCAGCATAACACCCTACCAAACATTTATTTTCAAAATGATATTTTGATAATCTTTTTTGCAGTTTCATACCCAAATAAAACACTTACCAATACTTTCATAGCCAACCATTTGATTTTGTTAACTTTCCATCTAAAATAAGTAAAATGTCTATAATACTCCTAACTATAACTCAAATTTTCAAACTCACTTCATTTATTTTTATAAAATATTTTTATTCATACAATATTAGTTTGTAATAAAAATCATATTTTATTTTTAAAAAATCAATTTTTTTTAAATTCAGTTTTTATATTTCAAATTCAAAATTTATTTTAAAAACAGTTTTAGTTTTAAAAAATCATTTTTATTTTTAAAATTCAGTTTTTTTAAAAAAAAAATTCAGTTTTTATTCTTAATATTTTTAATAATCCATTATTTTCAATTCCAATATCATTTTATTTTATTTTCAATTCATTTATGTTTTTTTTTCATTAATTCTTCAAATTTCAGAAAATACCTAATTTCAGAAAAATACCCAATTTGAGAAAAAAAAATAATCCTATTTTTCGACATCAATTCCATTCCCCATTTTTTCCCCTCTCGGTCCTTTGTTCGCCGGTTTCAGTCCCCTCCCTTTGGCCTGGCCACGTCTCCGGTGGTGCTCGCGACAGAAGCTTGTCTCGCCACTCCCTCCATCCCCTACTTCCCTCACGATCCTCGTTCCCTTCTTCTCCCTGGTTCTCTGTTTTCAGCGCTGGTAGATCGGGAGTTTCAACCTCCCTGCGTCGGAGTTCCTTCGTTCGTTTGGCTCCTCCGGTCGCGACGATTCGTTGGCCATCAGTTCCAGATGTTCTTACCACCGTTCATTCCTTCCTCGTGTTCATCCCTTCCTCGCCAGAGATAGATCTAAGCGTTCAGATCTGGCCGGAACTGTTCCGGTGCAACCGTGGGTTTGGCTGGGTAATGTACGACAAAACAAACGAGTTCTAAGTTTCACTCCAAGCCATGGTTTTTGGTTTTTCTTTTGGATGGGGAACTCAATTTTTTGGGTGATTTAGATGAGTTTGGTTCACGAAAAAGATGAACAGATACAAAGAAAAAAATAAACAATTTTTTTAAAAGAAAACAAATGTGATTAAAAAAATTAAAATTTGATTTTTTTCCAATAATATATGATTTTTTATATTTAAAATGATTTTTTTAAAAACAAAACAATTTTTTAAATAAAAATTGGTTTTTAAATAAATAAAATAAAATATAATATCATTTTTAAAAAATAAAATTTATTTTTATAAGAAAACTAAAAACTGATTTTTAAATAAAAATGATTTTTTATAAATAAAAATGTTTTAAAATAAAAATTGTTTTTTAAAAAATAAAAACGGAATTTAAAAAAATAAACTGATTTTTCAAAATTAAAATATCGTTTTTATTGAAATATGAGTTTTTATAAAATAAAAATAATTTTTGAAAATCAATGACTTGAGTTTGAAAATTTGAGTTATAGTTAATGGTATTATGGACATTTTACCTATTTTGGATGGAAAGTTAACAGAATCTGTAATTGTTTTTACCAGAGTATCATTTTGAAAGTAAATGTTTGGTAGGGTATTATATTGAAATTTTCACTAAATGCTTAAGAGCGTTACAATAGCCCCTTCCCGCAAGAGGATGCCAGTGTCGAATCGATCAAGAGGTTGGCACCGTGCCTTAGGACAAAACTCACACCACGTTCCATACATTATAGTAATCTCCAAAAAATTTCCATATTGTGGTCATGGATCCGATCAAATACGACCAATACAAGCAAACAATAATAGACGGAATCAGTCGCGACCTCATGAAACTGACGCGAACAATAAATAAATCCTCGGAGATATCATGCATAATTGCATTATTTTCCATACAATGATTGTTAAGACGCATCAATTAGACAAAGACACAAAACTTTGCGGATGACGAGGATGATGAAGATGCCAACCTATTGTTGAGACCCGTCAATTATAAGAGGCACACAAGACTTCGCGGTTGAGGTAGATGCCAATATAGACATCATCATTGAAACTATATTGAGGGCCACCTTCTGATTTTAGTCGATGTTTGGAAAACGTTATATCCAGATCCTTTTGATCTAGAGATGCATAAATAGCTTAAGGTCGATCTAATTGAAGACATATGATTACGATTCATCATTGCTTAGATCTATGTTTTTTTTTGTTTCAAGAAATATTTTTGTATTGAATTTGGTTTATGTAATTTCTAAGTAATTTTGTTTCATATAATGTCTACGTTATTTTCACTAATAATGATGCCTTTCATAACTTTTGTAATTAAATGATTACTATATAATCTCATCATTAGTAATATTTAATTCATTAATTAAACTTTTTTTTATCAGCATATATTTTTTTATAAACCAAACCTTAAAAGATAAAGGAGAAGGTAAAGGACAATGTCCTCAAGCGAAAATACAAACAAGAGAGACCCTCCCAATCAACACAACAAATAGCTACAAGCCAAACAAGCAGAATGTGACTGACACATCCTATACGCAGATCTTTAAGAAAACCAGTTAAACCAAAGATCTAAACCTAGAAAAACTAACATGAAGCACGAAAAGTAAAGAGCTACTGAAAACAACTAAGATCTTATACCTAAATTTATCAAACTTGAAGCCCAAATCAATAGCCCTTAGGCCTCAGGCCCAAAAGAAAAGAAAAGAAAAACCAAAAAGTAGTAAATAAGCCCCCAAAACCGGTCAACCTTCAGACTCGGACAACACGCCAAGGGCCACCCAGCAAAGCTTCGAGTCTCGCACCACCTTGAGCCAAACAACGTCTAGAGCCGCTCAACACGAACGACGGACCCTACGGCGCATGAGGAGCCGAACCACCACGGAGCCTGTCGAAGGACGAGCACCACCACCTCTGAGACGCCAAAAAATGAAGCAACCATAGAAAGTAACAGGAAAGACCCCCAAACGAGACACCCAAAATCCCACTCCCAAACCTCCACCTTCGACACAAACGGGCCAAGAATAAAAGAAGAGTTACCCCGTCACCGGCCAACACCGGACAATAACCCAAAAAGGGTGCTTGACGTCCAATCACTACCCACACACAGCCGAAGTATTCCCCCCCACCCCCCCCTCCGCCCCCCAGAATCCAAACCAATTTTAGCTTCAACAACGTCCGAAAGCAAACAACCCACGATGGTCAACGCCGACTGTGAGTCCTCGACCAAACCACGACGATCGAGGAAGGAAGACTAAAAAAACTAGGGTTCTATAAAAAAAACCTGGAAGTGATAGGGTGTTGGGCCGATGTTTTCTCTACCAAAGCTCTTTCCCTCATCTCTTAGATCTTGGAATATCGAGCTCCCGTCGATCGCCAACACGGACCAAACGACCAGCGAAGATAAGAGACGACCCCAAACCCTCAGTAATGAAGATTAGGCGCCAAGAAACCAGATATGTGAAGAGGCGAAGAGAAGATGGAAGGAGAAAGTGAGAGAGTCAAACCAATTCAAAGGGGGAGGGAGAAGGGAGAAAAGGTGAGCAAACAATGATGAGAAGGGAGATCTAAGGAGGAGAAGAGAAATCCAAAATTGGGGCTGAGGATTTCTAGAGGGAGATAGGAGCTCCTCTCTCTAAAACAGGTAACAAAAAAGTTCAAGTCAAAACCCTAAGCCAACCAATTTCAATGTGCTACCAAATTTACACTAGTTTTATAGAAGGGACTGCTACTACTATTCTTTCCAAAACCCAACAGCTAATGTGAAAAATAAAAACTCATAAATTACAAGTTTCTAGCTCTTTCCGCTTTCCCAAGAGCAAGATCTTGCGTAAAATTGGGCTCCTATTTCTATTTCCAAGTCAAAGTCGGCGCAACATTGCTGGTCTCCACATGGCGCTCAATCGGGCTTCCTGATACTTCATTTGGTGTCCCTCCTGCCATTCCTCCTAGCTCTGTCGCCGGTGCAAAGAAAGGTTCCGCATGCTTCTCTGAATTTGATGTTTCTTTCTGACCTTCTGCAATGAAACTACCCACCACCATCTGAAAATAACACCATATTAACATGTGACTAATATTAATTTCTTGTGTTTTGTCTACTTTTTATTAGTGAAAAGGAAGAAACATATGAAAGACTCAAACCTGAATTGGGGATGCTGCAATAAGAAGCCCAGCTACACAACCACCCAAGACGCGACCATCAGGCCCAGCTAATGACACACTTAAACCACCCGTTCTGCTTCGTTGACCATCACTCTCTGACAACATGAATGAACCTGATAGAGAGATTATGTCGAACCGCCCCTGTTTATGCAGGGCATTTCAGATTAGGAACAACAGCTAAAATAGCATATTTAATTAGAATTACCACTCGAGGATCAACACTGGGTTAAGTAGAGTTGGAATCAAAAGGTCTCCTTTCAATTCAAATGGCATATTTAATTGGTCATTAAGTAGATTCGGTATGTTCTCATCTAGTGCAGACAAAAAAGTATGATAACAAATAGTCCTGAGAACTTAAGCAAGTAGCTCATCTATGACAGTGTGTTTAAGATATTCTTTAAAGAGGCCGTCTCAGATGTCAAATGGAAAACAATGTTATGCACTCACTTAATTCCCATATCTAATGGTATGTAGAGAAAGTAGTTACCCAAAAAATTATCATAAAAATTGATTCTATATGGTCTAATGATCACTCAACAGAAGTGCAACATATAACAATTTAACTTTTCAACAAACCTCATATGTTACAGATCCCCCAGAAGTTTCTGACTGTCTAAGTGTTACATTGGATATAGCCCCGCTTGCTGACAAAATGCAAACGGCTCGGCCCCCATTTTGGATAAGTGACAGAATTCGGGATGTAATGTCCTGATAAGAAAATAATCACGAATATGGTAAAATTCCTCAAAGTACAAATTAAAGAAGCATTTGTATACCACAAAATAGATATGAAAATATCCATCAAGATAGAATACAGTATTTGCATTAGAGAAACCTAGATAGTGTAGGATCAATTAATATTACACAAAAAAAAAACAAGGGATGTCTAGTGAAAGGGTAAAACTTCAAAACAGAATGCATGATAAAATTGAATGAATATAATATACTGTTTCTGCACAAACAACCATCACGACACGTACTAAAACCCTTAGAAACCATTTATTATTATCGACCAGCTGGTCCAACCCAACCTGAATATTTGTTTCTCTAGTTAGAAAATAGCACGACCTTTCCAATGAATCCAATCTTAGAGCGCAAAAGAAGAAAAAACAAGTTCGTAATCTCCAAGAAAACTGTTTCAGTCTTTTGTCTGTAAAAGCATGTTCACTGAATTCAAAACTCAAAATTATATAGAATATGAGTGATAACCTTTATTCTGAATGTCAAAAAGAAGAACTGCTTACATGATGCAACATTACTATAGCCAGGATATAATTGTTTTCCAGTCCTTGCCTAAATTTAATAGCCCGGGCCACAACTAATTTTGCTTTCAGTATTATCTCCAGCGAATAATATGAAATATAATACTTAAAATAAAGAACATTAACAATTTTTTAGTTACTCCTTCCTACACATATATTCTGCAAATTGGAGTAAAATGGTTGAACTTGAAATGCACAGAAAAAACAAACGAATACCTTGGTGAAAAAAAAACTGATGTGCAATCAGAGAACAAAGTGGGCCAAAATATTAACACTGAAATTTAAGCGGGTATTCATATTCAACCATATAGTTGATAGTCATATTAGTTGCACATAATTGACTTCATAGTGGTGGGGGAACATGCAAAAAAGTACAAGAATGAAATTAGAGAATTGAGAGTGCACCTCTCCTGCTTTCACTGTGATAATATGTGGTGTAAATCCAGCACCCACAGACCCTAAAAATCCATATCCTGTAAAGGAATTCAGCTACTATTGATGCTTTCACATTTAAAGAAACATAAACAAAAAGAATTTCTGTACTGCTACAGATTCTGCATAGTTTGGTTTTCAAGCCTTAAGGGCTACACGATTAAAAAAAAATCATCTATAACCACTTGAACTTGTTATGGTAAATAAACATGGAGAGCACATGGAAGGAATTCAACCATTGGTAAAATTATATTTCTATATTTGAAGAAAATGTCAAAAAACACATGTAGGGACAAAACTGTGTATATCAATCTGAAGCAAGATATAGATAGTTATATATAAGGGATAGTTACACTTAACTACACCTAACTATGCCTGATTTTCACATAACTACCCTAACAAAAAAATCGTCTGGGCGGTACCTAAGTTTCCAAAATTTCCATGTTACTTCAAAAGGCAAGAGAGTGATGTGAAAATCGGTACCACCCTAACGGATTTTTTAGGTAGTGTAGTTATGTGAAAATTGGGCATAGTTAGGTGTAGTTAAGTGTAATTATCCCTATATAAAACTTGTATAGATATAAGAAACCACAGCCAGAGATCAATATTAGACCTTCTTCTTAAAGTTACATACAAACCAAATGAATCACATCCATTGGAAAAAATAATAAAAGATGATTAAATTAAGAAAATAACAAAATCCCTAACCTTGGATGACTTAAATAAATATTATATTCATTTACAAAAGAAAATTCTTGGATCCACCATTAACTGTATAAAATGACATATTGGCACAAGAAGGAACATCAACTTATTTAACTGATAAACTAACAAGTAACAAGAGCATATCAGCCATTTGGGGCATTTTAAAATTCAATAGATTCTAAAAGTACATAGTTGAAAATACACAGTTTTTGTTTTATTTTTATCATATGAATAATTATATTCTCCAGATGATAAACAAAGCAACAATAATGAATAAAAGAATAAGAAAATCAAATAGTATAAAAGGAATTATACCAAGAGCAGTAGCAGCTGCTAGCTGTTTACGGCCTGAACCAGGAGGCCTGCCCCTCCCCTTCTTCCCCGGCTGTGCCGCCGCCACCGGAAACCCACTTCCCGACGACGAAATGGAGCGCTGCGGTTGCGGCGTCCCGGCTAGGCCCCGAGAACCATCCAGCGGGTATTTCCTGGGCCGACCTCGCTTTCGCTTGATGGGGTCAGCCGAATTGTTGGTGTCGTTGACATCTACGCTGGGCTGAGTCTCCACCGGCGGAGGCGGCGGCGCATCGATGGAGCAACTGTCGGCGGCGCTGCAAGGGACAATAGTGAGCTGATGGTAGCTGGGCGAGTTCGGCATGATGGGCTTGTAAACGGCGGTTTCGTCGGAACTGAAGGCCAAGCACATGTTGGATATGGCGGCGGCGTCGCCACCACCGACGGAGGAGGGGCTCGAGTTCTGGAGAGCCATTCCGTACGGTTCTCCTCCTCTGCCGGGCATTAATCTCGGCTCAGATCCTGACATTTTTCAAAAAATTGTATATACAAAATTAAAATCTAAATCGTTTACTGCAAAACCTAAAACCCTAACTCCTACGAAAATCAGCAAAATTCAGTTCATCTTTGACAAGCAACACGAACCCTATCGAAAATATTTAAATAAAATTCGATAATTCTATCCAAAATCCGAGCCGAGATCTTGAGATGAAAACCAAAAATATATATTAAAAGAGAAAAATCACACGAAAATATAATTTCAGCTCTGAAACTGTACCTTCTCTTTGAAAATCAGCAAAGTTCAGTTCATCTTTGACAAGCAACACGAACCCTATCGAAAATATTTAAATAAAATTCGATAATTCTATCCAAAATCCGAGCCGAGATCTTGAGATGAAAACCAAAAATATATATTAAAAGAGAAAAATCACACGAAAATATAATTTCAGCTCTGAAACTGTACCTTCTCTTTGAGTGAAAAATTCTGAAGGGAATTAAAAATAAATCAAAACAGAATATGCGAAAATTCTCAGTAAATTAGCCAAAAATAAAAATATAATTCCCGAGATTTTTTATAGTTGATTTGCTATAAAATTGAGATTTCTTAGGGTTTATATATTAGGGTTTTTTGCTTTCCGAAAAATACTCTAAAAATAAATCAGTTTCAAAAAATAAATTTTGTGATACGATACACATTTTTATTTCGCTATTTGAGGAAAAATAAAATTGAGAAAGTAAAGGTTGCACGGTTGAAGCACGCTGAAAAATATGCCGTAACATAATGATCACAATTGACGCCATTATTATCCATCCATACGTTAGTTCACGTGACTCTAACCGATTTACTATAATGCCCTTAAGGATAAAATAGTGAATCTTTGTTGGAGAGTTAGCCCACCCGCCAGCACACGTACGTCGGACCAACGCCCTATTCTGCTGCCGGTAGCAGTGGAGTGACGACATAGCTAAGTGTGGTTGCGGCTGGCTGATGGCTCGAGTCTAGTACTATTCTGCGATTCAGTGACGGAGTCAGCTTTTCCAGTGAGTGTAGACAACATTTTTTTTAGTTGATACATGATGTTAAGAATTAACGTAAAAAAATATTATTATCATAAAAAATCAAATAAATAATAACCTGAGACCCTACACAATATAACTTACATAATAACAAATTTGTGTAAAATGTTATGTTTTACGAATCTTTGGTTTTGTTCAACAAGACTGATACGTGTGTTGATCTTTTGGTTGACTGATTGTTCATGGGAACCATGCTAATGCGGTTAGGGTTGTTCTCGAAAGGAGGGATCCGATTTAAGGCTGGGTTCAAGCGGTCAATAACACGTTCTAGGCCCGTTGATGATGGTGGTGGAAGGCGGTAAGGGTAGTGGCAGAGCTAGCTTTTTCAGTGGGAGGGGGAACCGAAAATTTTCAGTGTCAATACAGGGCACAACCACGAAATTAGAAAGAATTAAAGGGTACGGGGTATATTTGTCTTCTGGAGGCCGGGAGGGTGACAACCCTGGTTGGGGCGTCTTCGAGTTTGATTACATTTGGTGTTTTTTCAGGCGAGAGACCGGTGCACCGATTGCTGGCTTGAGGGGGTCATTGTGACGACATGGCCTGATTATGCGCGGGATCAGTATTGTGGATATGGCTTGTCCGGGTCGGGGTTGTGTGTGTCATGTTGGGACGCCGACGAGACGGACATGCTTCATCACTAGGGGTATGAGTTTTTGTCACCGCTGACGACCACAATATGATGAGTACTGGACAAAGTGCTGTCATCGGTGGTCAGACGTCTGTTGGAGAGGCTTAGAGGCTGGCAACCGAGGCGACAACAACGCATAAGCGGATCCATAATTTTATTTTAGGGTAGACCACTGTTAATGATTAAATGCAAAAAAAAATGAAAATCGGTTTAAGAAGGGTTAGAGTTTGATCGTTTTTTCAAATGACATAACTTTATCATATGAGTTCCGATTTCGGCCCGTAAGATATCAAATCGAATGTAATTTAGATATCCACAATTTTCATGAAAGAATTTTATCTAGCAAAAATAGTACATTAACACATACACGCTGTGCAAATCAAACAGTAAACCATACGACTGTTGCTGCAGGTAGACAGCTCTAGCAAAACATACAGTTATTCATACGACGTATAGACGGATCCAGGAATTCGTAATATGAGAGGCAACATCTCTTATTTAAAAAATATTAAGTGCAAAATTAAATAAAATTATTTGCATGCCTAATCATTTATAAGACTATATTTGAGCACTAGATTTAAATTGATTACAATATAGTAAATGATATAATACGAGACATCATTTCTTTAAATGAGTCGAAACTACTTCATTGTCAATGACTAAAAATACTTATATTAGTATATTATTGAACTGTTATGTCTTACATGTAATCTTTTCAAATACAATGTACAAAAAACTGTAAATATGGTTATCGGAAAGTGTCATAGACGTTTGGAGTTTAAAAAGAGTGTTTTTCAAGTAAAATTAGGTTATATACGCACCAAATCTTCAAATGACCATAACTTCTTCACATGAATTTTTTTTGAGCCCGTAAAATATCAAATTGAAGATATCTGAAAGCTTTACAATTATATATAACTTTCTTGGGGCAGGGTATGCCGTTGCATACCCTAAACCACTCTAAACCCGCCTCTGCAACAATGTGGTGTCCTCAAGGTGGTGGTCTCGTCAAGGAGGATGAGTACCTATCGTATGCGGTTAAGATTATGCCAAACCTTCATTTCGAGGGCTGAGGTTGTGCACAGTGTTGGCGATACCACGAAATCAAAGGACTCGACAAAATCCTATGGGGCAGCTTGGAAATCGGCGAGGGGAGACATACACCCTTACCTCCCCCAATGAGTTCTTGAGGGGGTCGATGAAGGGTCAATGGATACTCCCCCCTCATCGACCATAGGGTGGCATCGGGTCCACCAAGTATCAGCTCGACATTCTCCAATCAGATCGTGAACCAACACTTTTACGTTTCTAAAGGCCCTCATTATCATCAGAGAGGGGCGACGTCAACTGGTTCTTCGGTACGATGCTTAGTCCCTGGTCACAAGACTGCCCAGGCCGTCACTTTCAGGCTCCAGCAACTGTTTCAGTGGTTTTGACCGTTTACGCATTATTCTCAAAGAGCACAATACATAGTCAATTTGTGCCTTTTTTGACCATATGGCTCACTCGACCCTATTCAGAGTCTTCATTCGCTGCATCGGTTGCCTTGACCATTATTACAATATTCTCCTATCGACATCCTTGAAACACTTCGGTAAAAGAATACTTTTTCAATTTCGTATATAGAGAAGAAATCAAATAGAAATCACTCCTTAACGTAAAAACTGTGTGAACCAATCCAAGCCATTCATTTTAAGAATGTATGGATGAGATGCAATTGATTTGTTGACTGCAAAAAAAAACAGCACTTTTTAGTAAGTGGGAAGGGCTTTTTAGTAAAACCATCATATATTTTTTTTACCAATTCACTAATTTAATTTTTCCCGCTTCGTTTGAACTCCGATTGGCTTAAAACTTGCGCCATTAGTTTTGTTTTTTCAAGGGCTTTCTATCAAGATCAGTCATGAATATATTTTGAAGCACGAAAAAAATTTATTTCGGGGCTGATTTTTAAAAAAAAGTTAAGTCTGGATAATTTTTATCAACACTATACACTGTGTTTATCAACACTATACACTGAGTTTATCAACACTGAACACTAGTTTTATCACCTCATTTTCCAAAATCGAACATGATTTTTATCACATCATCACATGTTTTTTTATGAACACTAAGCATTAGTTTTATCAACACTAAACACTATGTTTATCATTAAATTACATGTGTTTTTATCATCCCATCACATGTTTTTTTTATCAACACTAAACTCTAGGTTATCACCCTTATTTCGGGGATGATTTTTAAAAAAGTTACGTCTGGGTAATTTTTATCAACACTATACACTGGGATTATCAACACTATACACTGGGTTTATCAACACTGAACACTAGTTTTATCACCTCATTTTCCAAAACGAACATGATCTTTATCACCTCATCACATGTTTTTTTATGAACACTAAGCACTAGTTTTATCAACACTAAACACTATGTTTATCATTAAATTACATGTGTTTTTATCATCCCATCACATGTTTTTTTATCAACACTAAACCCTAGGTTATCACCCTTATTTCGGGGATGATTTTTAAAAAAAGTTACGTCTGGGTAATTTTTATCAACACTATACATTGTGATTATCAACACTATACACTGGGTTTATCAACACTGAACACTAGTTTTATCACCTCATTTTCCAAAACTGAACATGATCTTTATCACCTCATCACATGTTTTTTTAATGAACACTGAGCACTAGTTTTATCAACACTAAACACTATGTTTATCATTAAATTACATGTGTTTTTATCATCCCATCACATGTTTTTTTATCAACACTAAACCCTAGGTTATCACCCTTATTTCGGGGCTGATTTTTAAAAAAATTTAAGTCTGGGTAATTTTTATCAACACTATACACTGGGTTTATCAACACTATACACTGAGTTTATCAACACTATACACTGGGTTTATCAACACTGAACACTAGTTTTATCACCTCATTTTCCAAAACCGAACATGATCTTTATCACCTCATCATATGTTTTTTTATGAACGCTAAGCACTAGTTTTATCAACACTATGTTTATCATTAAATTACATGTGTTTTTATCATCTCATCACATGTTTTTTTATCAACACTAAACTCTACTTTATCACCCTTATTTTTAATTGAACATGATTTTTATCACCTCATTATCTGTTTTTTTATCACCCCAACACATGTTTTTTTTTATCAACATTTAGCACTAGTTTGACACCCCGATATAAAAAATTTATTAGTGAAGATTTATCAACACTCAACATTGTTTTTATCACCCCAATATAACTTTTTATTTTCGTGCTTCAAAATATATTCATGACTGATCTTGATTTAAAGCCCCTGGAAAAAGAAAAATATTGGCGCAAGTTTGAAGCTAATCGGAGTTGAAACGAAGCGGGAATGATTAAATTAGTGAATTGTTGAACAAAAAAATGGACACTTGTCCACATGACATCATGCTATTACAATTATGTCCTTCCTTGTGTGAGAAAGGAAGAAAGTGGTGTGAGATTTAGTGGAATTGGGGTGATGATGTGGCATTATGGTGAATGTTGGATCTAAAGGGTGTGTGGTTAGGATTGATTCACACGGTTTTTAGGATAAAAGAGGTTTCTATTAGATTTCTCCTAATGTCCCACGTTGTATGGACTTTCTATTTGTTTCTTTACATTTATTTCAGTTGAATTTTGTCTTTCTAGGCGACCCATTTCGAGCCGGTACATCCAAAGATATTTTTATCAATATATTTGTGTAAGTTAAAAGAACATATTATTTATTCTAAAAGGATAAGTATAAAAGTGAAATTAAATTTATGTCAGGGTATCAAAGTGAAACTAAATGTTTGACAGGGTATTAAAGTGAAATTTTCCCTCAAAACTATACTCGTAAATGGTCAATAAGCCAACGATGGCAATAACATTCGTTCATATGTACATACCTAATAAATAGTCAATCCCTATATATGTATACGCTTCATTTAGTTTGAGACAAAAAAAAACTATTAAAAGACATACATGTATCTGACATAATCAAACAACCACTAATTTAGTAGATTTTTTTTCTTCAAAATATATGAAAGTGGTAAGTACATGAAATTCAATCTTTTATCAGATCAGTACGTAGAAATAAAGATCACGACAAATTGATTTTCGAGACGAAAAGTCGTTATGAAACCAATTTTTATAGTTATTATAATCTGAACAACATGATCAAATCCTTTGGTGAAGTTTGTGCCCATGTCATTCTAATTATCCAATTTTTGTTCGGTTTTCAGATTGTTGTATCAGGTTTTTAGACCAGTTCTGTTTGCTTAATAGTAGAAAAATAAAGGTATAGAAAGTGTTAGACCCATATGTTGTTTCGGTTTGAGGCTGAGCCTCTTGTTTGTAATGGTTCCTTCAGGGCTTGCCCTTATCCTTCGGCTATATTTTGTAGCGGTAGGATTTTTATAAAAAAAATTTGCTGATAAAAAAAACGAAACAAAACGTCTCATTGTTTGGTGAACTTGCAAATTATTAATGTTAAGTCATCTACTAATTAACTAAAAGAATCGGTTCTTATTGCATAAGACTTGGGTGGTCAAGTCAATTGGTTGATTCTACATTGCTAATGCATCGTCGACAACCCGACAAATCAGATTACACAGACGCATGATCAATTGGATCTTCAAAGCACTTATTATTTGTTTATTCAAACTCATTTTGACTAATTGCATGTTAGTCTCTATTATACGATACCCAAAACAAATCAAGTTCCAACTAACTATGTTCTTTCTCTCTCTCTTTCTCTATAGACATTCCATGAAATATGGAAGTGGGATTTGATCCAATTTTGGGGAAGATAGCATGTGTATGACTCATTCAATCAAACCAATGATTTCCATGGAAAGCATATCAAGTTTGGTGAGCCCAAATCAACCCATTTGAAAATGAAAAAAAAAAACTAAGCCTTACAAGCTAAAGTAATCCATTATTATACTAAACTACCCACCCATCTTTTTGGTCCAAACTCCATTTGGTGATTGAGTGTTTATGTGGTCAAAATTTTAACTAAACATTTTTAATAAGAAAGTCAAGTCTTAATTTGAGTAGAGATAGGTTATTGAAATACATGTGTGTCATCAGCATTATGGAACTCATTAATTTAGACAAGTTACTGAAAACACGGGGGAGGCCTGATTCTTTTTGTAGGTGTAATATTGATTCTAAATTAATCGGATCCTGACCTAATAGAAGATAATCAAATAATAACAAAATGAGTTAATTCCACTTCAGTACCTTAAATCTTTCATATTTTATTTAGAGTACCCTAAATCGTTTTTGTGTCATCTCAGTACCCTAAATCTTTCATATTTCATTTATAGTACCCTAAATCTTTTTTGTGTCACCTCAGTACCCTAAACTTCTATTAATTCCATTTTAGTACCCTAAACTTTCATTAATTTCATTTTAGTACCCACCGTTAACTTTACCATAATTTTGGTTGTTGGTGAGTGGTAGTATGGTCATTTTACCCGTTTGGATGTAAAATCATATGTAAAGTTAACGGTGGGTACTAAAATGGAATTAATGAAAGTTTAGGGTACCGAGGTGACACAAAAAGGATTTAGGGTACTCTAAATGAATTAATGAAAGTTTATGGTGCTGAGGTGACACAAAAAAGATTTATGGTATTGTAAATGAAATATGAGAGATTTAAGGTACTGAGGTGGAATTATCCCTAATAAAATAGATAAGTGAAATGAACAGTTCAAACATTGTGAGATTAAAAACAATAACAAAAGAATTGCTCATACACCGAAATACTTCAGGTGGATGTCGGGAAAAGGATAATGAGATATCGGTCGAGACACGGGTATAACTACTCTAAACGGTGAGTTAGGACAGAGCCGGCCTATTTTCGGAAAGTTGGCGTCGAAGTGGACTAAGTATCCATTCGAGAATCCATCATGCGTCGTCCTCCCTTCGTTGTTAGTATAAAGCTCTAAGAACGCGAAGGTGTTGTCTCTCGAGATAGTAAAAGAGCATTGTGTCGGTACGTGGTGGAATTACTACCACCATATGTTCAGTGAGGTGTTAGTTCCCGCGGACCCTCCACTGGACCACAAATTCTTCATTTATCGAAGCGAGGGTGTGTTGCGCCCCTCGCCGGTGAGAATATTGATCCATTGGACCCTGTAGGCCCCTATAAGGCAATGCCCAGAATTTGCAATGGACCAAAGATCGTCTAAGCACTAATAACAGAAAGGTACATCCTTTCGTTGACAGAGATTCAGGTCTCTACGGTACCTTTCCACCCTACAGCCAATCGAGCGGCAACTACGGATCGATACGTCGGACGACTTCTCCTACTACCTCCATACCGTCCTCCGCCCTCACCGCCGTCTTGTCTAGCGTCTCTGGCCAAGCGACCTATCTCACTCCACGAGTAGGATCCACCGCCGCCCCCACCTCGGTCCTCTCTGCCCACAAACAATATATGTCGCCGCCCCCACCTAGTATGCAGTCCCCGACCATGTGGCCATTCTCGTCGCACGAGGAGCACCCGTCGCCGCCACCACCTATGCCTCCACATCCACCGCCACAGACTCTATTATACCCATCACCAGTTTCACCTCCTCCGTTGCGACCTCGTCCACGTCTACCGCTTCCACCGCCCCCACCGTGGGAACGTCCTTGTGTTGCCACACCGATCGGGCCAATAACGGAAATGATGGATCTTACGGTGGAGTGGTTGTTGTTTCCGCAACCACCTAACAGTTTCAGTTTCAGTCTCAATTTTTATTTCAAAGATTGAGTTTTTATATATGTTTTGCTGATAAAAAAAAAACACCTACAACAACCCGTGTAACAAACACCAGACCAAACCGTGGATCAAGCACTTGAACCAAGCAAGTAACCAATCACTAGACCAAAACCAACGGCGACCGAGAGACCCTATTCTAGCCGCTGCTTTTTCTAATAAAACAGTGATGTATGGGCAGGCCTGATACCGATGGAAACTACTAAAATTAACAAGATTGAATGTTTCTAGTGTTGTATTCAGGTCTATAATCATAGTTTAGACAAAATAATCAGATTTCAAATCGTGATGTGTATTGATTCTTTAAAAAATACAATATATATTAATCAGTTCGAGAAAAATAGATACATAATCTTTGGCTAGGATCCTAGCAGCAACTTCAGTCTGGATACAACTAAAATACCGACTAAACTGTATCTACTTAGCCAAACAAAAGACTTGGCATGTGATAAGAGCAATGGAGTAATTAAGGAAGAAATGGCGACCATTTAGTCAAACAACAGCCTAACTTTATATGGTCAATGTTCAAAGCCTTGAATTTTTTTATTTTTGGTAAAATGTATTACACTTACTGTTATATAGCAACATACTCATGTGCTGGATATTCTCAAAGTGTCATTGTATTACTATTTACTAGGTAGGAAGTTAAAGGAGTTTAGTGTGCATATATTGGTACGGTGACATCTAGCAATTCACGGGGAGTAAGTTTGAATCCCTAGTTTTTTTTTATTAGCGAATACAAACTCTTTAGAGTAGAAAATGAGTACATGATAAGACCTAGCTATAGACCTGTGAGTGTATCGAGTGCTGGTTTGTTATCTCAGCCTTGTGAGAATCCCAACAAGGAGAGTGACCTGATACATGAAACAACGTTCCTATATACAAGGAACCTCGGCATCTCAAAATAGGAGCAAACCATACAAAAAGGGCCTAAATAACCAGATATTACAAACATGAAGGTTCTTCCATTCTCAAGATTTTGGGCTTCTTCCACTGCGTGTCAGCCGCTTTCTACGTCCGTTTTCTCGTCATTACAATGATCAAATCATACATCACCTCTCCTTCCCCACAAATCTTTCACCCAAATTGATTTCGTCGCCTCTCCGTCTACGATAAAAGCCAACCAGTGCTCCTGTCGACGACCAGACCTCGAGTCATTCCCCCGTCCCCATCAACAGTGTTTATACGGCCCCAACGCCTTCTAGGCAGAAGAAAAATTGGTCCTCCCACGTCACCTCCGCCCTCGCTGCCTCTGCTGTCGTCCTTATCATCGCCTATGCCCCCAGAGTCGCTGTCCCCAAAGCCACCGTCTCGTCCATCACCATAGGTCACCCCATCCCTACGGTTGTCTCTACCGTATTGTTTAGGCCTGCGAGACTCAATCGCAGTAGTGGTCATGGTTTTCCTCATAGTTGGTTCTAGCTCCCTACGGCGAAATCTCATTCCCCCTCCCCCCGTGATCCACATATCACCACCATCGTCGTTGTGTGCGAGTCTTGCGTCACTGCCATTGCAGCTACCAGCGTCGCCACGAGCACCGCCACCACCTCCTTCATCACCAAAGTTGTTATCGTCCTCGCATCCTCCGCTACCAGAATCGCCACCACCATCTCCTCCTTCGCCACTAGAGTCGTCATCACTACATCCTCATTCGCCGCCAGAGTCCCCGCCTCCTCATTCGACACTAGAGGCGCTGCCTCAGCCTCCTATGCCGCCTCGGCAGCATGTCTGCTCCCTCAATCAATTGTCGATCACTCATGATCATCGGAGGTCCAACCCTAGATCAGGTGTTGCGACCGTGGCGTACCCGATCAATTGAGGATTCCGTGAAAAGATGCCTCATTCCCATCTACTGGATTGGGACACTAACACCCCCACCCCGAGTCAGGGAAACTGGAATCAACATTTGTTCCTGCTAGTTCAAACTCGACGTACCAACCCCATCCGCTAAATTGAGACTTTAACACCCCCAAGTGCGTACATTTTTCCCTACCGAGGTCGGTGTACACCTGACATTCTGGTTCCCCCATCGTCTGATGTTCTCTTTGGATGCTCGGTATCCTTTCAACCGCCCCATATCAGATATCCCGAGCATTTTCAGATCGAGATAGAGAACGAGCCTTGTGTCACTCACAAAACTACGAATCAAAGCAATGCTCAACTAAATTTCCTCTGAATTAGCCAGACCTCTAGCTTTAGGGTTAATTTTTGGTATCTACGGGTTAAAGACATATGTCTTTCCTTTTTATTTCAGTATTATCTCAATTTTTCACCGCCTCTATTTTGTTATTTACTTCTTGCTCTAGTATCATCTCGATCTTGCGCTTGTAAGTTGTTTCATTATCAATAAAATGTTATCATATGTAATAAAATATATATTTAAATAATTTATCGTTTATCTAATTTATTTATTTAAAAAATAATATTTAATTCAAATTCTCAAGAGACATCTGTTTGGGACAGAAGCTGAAAAGTAAAAAGATCCAATTTGTGAATTTCCAGATTTCAAATACATATGAAGTTGGCTAGTATGCACATGCTGTAATTGGCAATGGATGCAAATGCGTAAAGCGCGCCATACGTGTAGGAGTAGGGCCCACCACTCTACCAGTACCAGTTTCCTCTATAAAGCTACCTTCCTATACTTCCCTTCCGCTCTCCATTCACACACCCACACCCCTCCGAATATATCCACTCCTGCAACACTTCCGTCGCCGGGCCTGACCTCGCTCTCTCATGGATCTTCGCCGGCGACCTCCCAGGCCCATCCCTACCTCCGCCGGCGAACCCCCCCACCACCACCCTGGCTTGCCTCTCTGGGCCTCGGACGCCCTTCCTCTGCCTCTCTACCTCACCAATGGCGTATTCTTCACGCTCTTCTTCTCCCTTTCTTACTTCCTCCTCCACCGCTGGCGCGAGAAGATCCGCACCTCCACCCCCCTCCACCTCCTCACCCTCTCCGAAATCCTCGCCATCGTCTACATGATCGCCTCCGTCATATACCTCCTCGGCTTCTTCGGCATTAGCTTCGTCCAATCCGCCTCCTCCGCGGACGAAGTCGAAGACGCCTCCTCCGCCGACCGCTTCATCATCCGGGACGACACTAAGCCCGGACCCTGCGCCGCCGCCCTCGACTGCTCATTTCCTCCCAAAGTGGTGTCGCCGCCCATTGCGCCTCCTCTGTCAGGAGATGACGAGGAGATCGTCAAATCGGTTGTGTCCGGTTCAGTTCCGTCGTACTCGCTCGAATCGAGGCTCGGGGACTGCAAGAGGGCCGCCGCAATCCGCCGCGAAGCGCTGCAGAGGGTGGTGGGGAGGTCGCTGGAGGGGCTGCCGCTAGACGGATTCGATTACGAGTCGATTTTGGGGCAGTGCTGCGAGATGCCAGTCGGATATGTGCAGATCCCGGTGGGGATCGCCGGGCCGCTGCTGCTCGACGGGAAGGAGTACGCGGTGCCAATGGCAACGACGGAGGGGTGTCTGGTGGCCAGCACGAACAGGGGATGCAAGGCCATACTCGTCTCCGGCGGAGCCAGCAGCGTGGTTCTCAAGGACGGCATGACCAGAGCCCCTGTGGTGAGGTTCGGCTCCGCCAAGAGAGCCGCCGAGTTGAAATTCTTCTTGGAAGATCCTAACAACTACGACACCATTTCTGTCGTCTTCAATAGGTAACTGCTATAATCACTCTTGTTAATTACCGTACTGTGATTATCATTAGACCAATTTGGGCTATTTTCTGCTAATTTAATTTTCACGCGACATTCTGAATTATTGGAACTGTGGATGTTTGGGGAGGAAATTTGGAGTTTTCCTTCTCCCAAGCTCTGTGTTTGACCACACGCTTCTGTTTTCATTACAGTAATGATATAGTTTCTATGTCCATTTTTGTGGGCTTAATTTCAAAACAATCTGAATTTCACATGTTCATCATCATACAAATAAAAAAAATGGTTAAATTGGGTTGCAGGTCTAGCAGATTTGCTAGGCTACAGGGTATTCAGTGTGCAATAGCAGGGAAGAATCTGTACATGAGGTTCAGATGCAGCACAGGGGATGCTATGGGGATGAACATGGTCTCCAAAGGAGTCCAAAACGTCCTTGATTATCTTCAAAATGACTTTCCTGACATGGATGTTATTGGCATCTCTGGTAATCCAATCCTCCTATCCATTTACGAATTGCAGCTCCACCGTGATTTTGTATGTCATTTTCGTTACGTGTGATTTTGATTCGTGTAGGAAATTTCTGTTCGGACAAGAAGCCTGCAGCGGTGAACTGGATAGAAGGGCGAGGGAAGTCAGTTGTTTGCGAGGCAATCATCAAAGAAGCGGTGGTGAGGAAGGTGTTGAAGACTGACGTAGCTGCGCTTGTGGAGCTTAACATGCTCAAGAACCTCACCGGGTCAGCTATGGCCGGTGCTCTTGGTGGGTTCAATGCCCACGCTAGCAATATAGTCAGTGCAGTCTATATAGCCACAGGACAGGACCCAGCTCAGAATGTGGAGAGCTCCCACTGCATCACCATGATGGAAGCAGTCAATGGTGGCAAAGATCTACACATCTCTGTCACCATGCCTTCCATTGAGGTACAACCTCTAATCTTCAGATTGTATAATAATTGGGTATGCTTTAGAGAATCATTTACAAATGTATGATGAACTTTATATTATATGATCGATTCAGGTCGGTACAGTGGGGGGAGGGACCCAACTCGCTTCACAGTCAGCTTGCCTGAACCTGCTAGGTGTCCGGGGTGCGGCCAAAGATTCACCTGGTGCAAACTCAAGGCTCCTGGCCACCATTGTGGCAGGCTCAGTTCTTGCTGGTGAGCTCTCACTAATGTCTGCTCTAGCTGCTGGTCAGCTTGTGAAGAGTCACATGAAGTACAACAGATCCAGCAAGGATATCACCAAAATCGCTACTTAACCCAAAAAGTTTGAAGGAGGCATGTGGGTTTGGAAACACAAAACTGTTAAGAAAACAAGTGTACAGAGAAGGTGTTTGTTGTGTTAGGATGTTCCGCCATGTGAGGTGGGACTCTCTCAAGAATTATAAAAATGCCGGCGCCATCTGGGGGAGAGTAGCTGGCTTTTGTCATGGCGATTGTCTTTTGTATTCTTAAATGACACTTGTTCCGATCAATGTACTGATGCTCTTCATCGCTAGCGTTGTTATTTAATCGTTGTTCATTAGTTTCTAAGTTCATTACAAACAAGACAGGCCCATCTCATCTAAAAATGAGATTTAGATCTCTTGTAATGTAGCTGTTGTACTGTATGTAAGTGAGGATGTGGAATCATAATGAATGCAACTTCAGCATGTTCATGTGCCTCTAGGTGGTGTATAGTACATTCTACTTTGGCAATACTTATATCTTGTCTGGGAAAAATAGATGGATTTGGACTCCAATGGTATGGGAAATGGTACCCACTAAAACTTGGGGTTAATTTGCAGAAATTGAATGGTGTATTGATTATGTAGGTCCTTACTTGTACTTTGTGTCATGAGGATTTGCAAACAACTACAATGTGTAGGAAGGAGCTGTAGATGATGGGCAAAGATAAGTGTGTTGACTTTCTCATTGAGACATGAGTTGGCATAAGAACATGATCCTTAGTGGCTTAAAGTCCATCACTTGATCCCATGATTTTTCCATCCCAATGAAATAATAAGAATAAGAAGCTATTCATGTGTGTGCTTAGTCTTGGAAGTTCAGTTTCTCTTCTTCTTTTCTTCTTTTGGTTAATCAACATTTTTATAAAAGATAATGATATTAATCGGATCAAATGACAAATAAAAAAGCCGAGATAAGTTTGGGTTACTCTTTCGAATGCCCTGCCTCCTTCAATATAACCAACAGTTCCACCGTTGAGTCGGAAGAAGAAACTAGTAGTGGTCACACTCACACATTTCATATCATAGGAGACGGACGATGGAGAAAAACCAAACCAAATCAGATATCTTTTTTTGGCAAAATTTCGTTCAACAAAGTAATAGCCTTTTTGAGTTCAAGTTCATCAGGGGAGCATTGCTTCCTCTTATACAAGTCAATAATCCATTAAGTTATGCATCATGAAACGTTCTCTCACAAACATCGCTTGGTTTTGGTCAAACAATACCTTTGACACCTTGTTTAATCAAGAGCACATCAGCTTTCTTAAGAACCCGTGTCAGTGACCACATTTGAGTCTAGGTTCCACATTGGACATGTTTAACATTATGCATCGTGTACTTTTTGTTTATGTGCTTGTCTTTGTTAAGACCCGATTCTCCTCAACGAGGTCGAATCTGTCATTTGTAAAACATGGATGATTAGATAGTCATTGGTAAAGATACCTTCAATTCAAGGGAGGTTTTGTGTGGACAGAAAGAGCAGACCTAAACAGTACCCCATTGAAGCTTGCAGAACCTTAGATATCCCAGTTTTTGGGTCTGCTCCCGAGTTAAAAGGTCATTCTTTGGAGTCCATGGTAACTCTTGGTCTGAATGACAGAGTCCAGTTCCCTCCGCCGGCCGATCTGTTGAAACATAAAGGAAAGTTATGTTTGTCATCTCCCTCGGGCAGCAAGGTCGCAGACTCCCGGAGTCAGAGTAGTTCGAGCCCATCGAGCCTTTTGCGTGGGACTCAGGCAAATCGAGCTGGGTGTTCTGTCAGTCGAACCCTGCTTAACTCAGGTAAACCTAATTATGTGTATCGTTCATATGTTGCAAGGAAATGCTCCTTGAGTAAGGAGAATGCTGATCGTGACAAAAGATGGAAACTCCTCAAAGCTAGTCAGAAAGCCATGGCAGCTAATCCTGATGCTGCAGAACAGATAGAGGCTTTAGACTTTGAGCTTGAGGATTCAGTTGATCCTGTGTTTCAGGAGGACTCTGAGGAATTTTGCACTGATGAAGAGGTAGAAGAGGGAAGCTCTCTACCTACTTCCTTACCTTTTTAGTGTAAAATTATGGTGAAATTCATCTCCTAGAACGTGAGGGGGTTGAAGGCCGTCCAAAAGAGACGGAGCATTAGGGTGGCGCTGGCTAAGCAAAACCCGGATATGGTGTTGTTACAGGAAACGAAAAGGGAAGATATGCCTCCTTTTAAGTTTGGGGTTTTATTTTCTCGTAGTGGTCAGTATTTTTTGTGATGCCAGGGTCGTTTTGGTGTGCTTGCGAGAATTGGATTTTGGTGGCAGACTTGTTGAGAAGTTCAGTTTGGTTGAAAGTATGCTATGTTACCTGAGGGCACATGTGACTACAGGTTTAGTGTTGTTTTCAAGAGCACAGTTCAATCGAGCACTAAGCAATGGAATGTGGCTCCAAGATCGTGTTTGTTGCTGCGACGGAGTAGGTTGTTTGGTTGGTTTTAATCTATGTCGTATGTTTCTTGGTGCAGTTTTCTTTTCGGGTAACCTTTCGAGATTTATTTGATGTAATCTTTCGGGGTATTTTGATGCAACCTTGCGAGGTGTCTTTCTTTTTCAGGAATCGGTGGATTCCTGTAATAATAATATCATCGCCTATAAATAAAAAAAAAAGGTATACACACATGATAGCTTGGGGGAATAGTAAAATCTGAGGTGGAAGAGAGTTTTAATGTGATTCATACACTGACTAGTCAATGATTTTGTAATGATGATATTGTTTCATTTTCATTGTGAGTGGGAGATTAAAACGATAAGCACACTTGTTTGCATGCAACGTGAAACTCATGACATTCAACCAAACATTATGATGTTAAGGCAAAGGTCTTGGGCAGCAGAATGAGTCTGGGGCTCAGGTAGGTGACCTGATGTTTTTGGATCCGTTGAATTAGTTTAAATTTTATTTTAGACAAATATAGATAATTCCTACATCCTACCTTAACAGAATTAAAAATCATATTAAAATGAAATGCAACAAACTAATGCGAATTAAAAAAAATGTGGTGCTTCCCTGCTTCTTCGAGACACGTCAGGCAATCCTGGTCCCGGATCGGGGGGGGGGGGGGGGGGGGGGGGGGGGGGGGGGTTCTCCAACCTATCTCTGGACCAACTCATCGTCTGATTGAAATTGTACTCTTCATCTTCATCTTCCAACGAAAAGGAACCGAAGTGATCCTGTGTATCATTCACCCTACTGAGATCCGAGACGATGGCTGTGAGTGGTGACCCCGGTCGTGAAATTTCTCGAGAGAGGGACGGGAAAGTTCGAGGCATAGAGGTCATACCTGTTACAGCTGGGAGGGCTGCCTGTTGTTGTTGCCATGATAGTCTGTGTGCATGGCTCTTGAGAGGATGGTGGCCCGAGTGAGATGGGTCAGCGGAAGCAACAACGGTGTCCTACAGGAAGGCCATGGCGACGAGACGATATCAAGAAAAAAAACCATAACGAGAGGGCGACGACGGTTGAAACCTTAGTCTCCGAGACTTTTGATGAGTACCCCTTGTGCTTAATGGTTGATAAATGCGGGTAATAGATCTTTTTTTTGTGCTTCATGGTTGTAAAATCCGAGTGTTAGACCTTTTACTCTTACTTGTTTTGCGCTTCATGGTTGTAATATCTGGTTATTTAGACCTTCTTTGTGTGTTTTACGCTTCATAGTTGTAATATCTGGTTATTTAGACATTCTTTGTGTGTTTTGCTTCTTTGTTGGGATGCCGAGGTTTTTTGTATAAGAATGATCTTTCATGTATCAAGAATATCTAGTTATTCCCCTTGTTGAGATTGTCATGAGGCCGAACGATCATGCCAACGCTCGATTCATTCATTGGTCTGTATCTAAGCCATCATCTTGTATTCTTTTTCTCTCTCCGGAGAAGTTAATTTAAATTTGTACTCACTGATAAAAAAAATATGCATATTCAAAGTTCTGTTACTTGGTTAAGTTTGAAGTGTTCATATTGCAGAAAGAGAACAAGGCAAAGAGACGCAATCCCCTTGAGACAGTGTAATTGAAGAAGCTAGGCTGCTAGCCATTCTTGCATCAAATGATTATGCTAAAAAAAATACCAAGCACATTTTGCTAATTAATTCTTTCACAACCAATTCAAACGATTATCTATCTCTACCGGACTGAAATATGCCACTCACAGCTTCCCTTTCATTCTTTGTTGCGACTCGAATTTAAGTTCTTTCACTTGATAGATAGGGTCGGTGAGTCAATCACGCTTACCCTCTTGTGATCCGATCTCCTGCAAGTAATGTTCAGCATCCAAAGCTGCCATGCACCCTACAATACATCATAATGAGAGAGAGAAAACAGTTAAGAAAGATGGATGGCAAAAAATAACCCTAACATCAGCACCACAAAGCATTAGTACATAGGCAAAAAAATATTTGTTTTCATGCCATGCCATGAATATAATGCAATGCAGATTGGGTTATTCATTCAGAGATACCTTTGCTAATCCAAGGACAAGCAAAATGCCACTAACAAATCCCCTATGTAATTTGGCAACTACTTTCTTTGAGACATAGGACCTCCTCCTCAACACAGCCAATTTACTGATTCAAATGCCGAGCAGATCGTGATCAAACCAGTATTTAATATATTTACTTACAATTTATAGAATATATACACAAGTCATATTCCAAAAATTGTTGGGGGTCAGCTATACTAGAATCGTTTGGCAACTCCTTGGGATCCTCTCCACTCTATTTAATGCTATCTCTGTATTAGGCCAAACATCAACATGACTCTTCTCACCTATCTTTTCCATGTTGAGAGTAACCTTCTGCTACCCTAACTCTTTTAGTTTCTCCCAGATCCCAATTAAAATCTCTCACCGTTTCTTATGGGGTCATTAATCTCTCTACGTTACACATGTCAAACAGCCTAAAAACTATTTACCCTCATTTGATCTCCAATAGAAGTTACCCTAAATCTTTCTTGAATAGCCTCATTCCTAAACTCATCGTTCCTAGAGTAACTCATCTAAGCATTCTTGTCTCGCTACGCTATCATATAGTTTTGCAGCTTCATTGGAAGCCAACAACCATGTCATACTCATACATAATACTTGGAAGCTGGAATTATACCTAACATATATCTCTAATCACAGAATTATTAATATTTGACATAAATGTATAGATCAAGTTATAAATCATGATCTGCAAGATATTAAGTATTGGTATTTAATTCATTTAGTTAGCCTTTTGCAATGATAATAGGCTTCAATTTACTAATCCCGCAAACAATACAGAAAGGTTGTTGCTGTTATGGGTTCAATTGTCAGTCAGTCAGTCATTGATCAACCTGGTCTTTGACCTAAGATGCTATAAGGGTCAAAGGTCAAGACTCAACAGAAAGCAGACCAGTGAGTCCAATTACTGAACTATCTCCACAAATTCA
The DNA here is from genome assembly GCA_963921825.1 of Erodium maritimum. NCBI lineage: Eukaryota > Viridiplantae > Streptophyta > Magnoliopsida > Geraniales > Geraniaceae > Erodium > Erodium maritimum. The sequence goes on along the minus strand of OY997588.1, from coordinate 10,921,054 downwards.
AACCAAAGTAAAAAAAATAGTACAGAAGTGCAGATATAAACCATGAACAAACATATAAACGAGAATATTTGTTTTTGAATTTTGAACAGAAATATAGCAAAAACTAACCCCTAATGTATACATTTAGATTGCGGTCATCTAATGTAGAGGGCAAATCTGTCATTTCCAAAAACAAAAAAATTGAAGTCGTGTGACTGCCATATGTTTATTTTATTTTAAAGAAAACGGATTTGCAAACGGAAAAAAGTTGAGGGGGCCATTTGCAAAATAAAATAGAACACCGATAATATTTGCAAAACACACATAGTTCATGGAAAAGTTTTTGCAGTTGTTCCTTAATTATATGGCAATGTGAGAAGAGTGGCAGAGACCTCACAAGTATCAGGTCAGTGGTTTCAAACCTATATTGATCATTGCCTATCAAAAAAATATCATTTTGAAAACTGGGGTCATAACACTTGAATTGCTGATCAAAAATAAAAACAGTCACTAGAAAGTGCTGCAGCCAAGAAGACCCCGTATTCACATCATGTTTCCAGGTTGAGATGTTACATTTTCGGGAGATTACACAAAAATGGAACCCAACTTAACTCTATACCTCCTCCTAAAGGAGTTCCATTAAAAAATGCTGAACATCTTTATGAAAATTATATTCTACTGTTGAGGACCCAACTAAGAAATTTCAGTACAATGGATCCATCTCGAGCAGAATAGTAGTGTACAATAGTATCTTACCACTACAATATACACAAGAAAGTTGTCAAATGACCTTATCCAAATCAATTCAACTTGTAAGTGAATGCAATGTAAAAGAGTCACAAAATACCTAATCAACCAGCTAAAATGGTCAAACTATCATGTTGAGCACACAAATTATTCATCAATGTACTGCAAGGATTAATACAAATGACAAGGAAAGAGAGAGGCAAGCTAGAAAGATTACTAACCAGTGCCAGCAGCTGTAACAGCTTGCCTGTACTTCTTATCCTGGACATCTCCGGCAGCAAAAACTCCGCGCACACTGGTATGGCTCGTCCCAGGCTTCGTCACAACGTAGCCATCAGAATCAAGCTGCAACTGCCCACCCAAGAACTTGGTTGCAGGTTCATGCCCAATTGCGAAAAACAACCCTGAAACCTTCAAATCAGAAACTTCTCCGGTCACCACATTCTTCACCTTTAACCCTCCCAAAGCTCCTTTCTCTCCTCCATAAGCTTCCACAACCTGAGAGTTCCAGATCACATCAATCTTAGGGTTGCTCATAGCCCGCTGCTGCATAATCTTAGAAGCCCTGAACGCATCCCTCCTGTGGACTATGTACACCTTTGAGCCGTACTTGGTCAAGAAATTTGCTTCCTCCATGGCCGAATCGCCGCCGCCGATGACGGCCAGCGGCTTGTTCCTGAAGAGTGGGGCGGCGCCGTCGCAGACCGCGCAGGCCGAAATCCCACGGTTCCAGAACCCTCCCTGGCCTTCCCCGGAGCCCGGGAACGGCAGACGCTTGGCGACCGCACCCGTGGCGACGATCAAAGCGTCGGCGGTGACGGTTTTGGAATCGGTGAAGACCTTGAAGGGGCGGGACGATAAATCGACCTTATTGACGGTCTCGGTGAAGATCTGGGTACCGAATCGGAGGGACTGGCTGCGGCAGCGATCCATGAGCTCTATGCCGAGGATGCCATCGGGGAAGCCGGGGAAGTTCTCGACATCGGAAGTGGTGGTGAGCTGGCCGCCGGGGGCGATGTCGTTGGCCATCCAGCCCTCGAAGAGGATAGGCTTGAGCTCGGCGCGTGATGCGTAGATAGCGGCGGTGTGGGCGGCTGGGCCGCTGCCGATTATGCAGACGCGGGTCTTGAGCTCGTCCATGACGGAGGAGGAGGTCGAATATGCGGCGGCGGTGGAGGTGGAGGTGGAGAGGCGAAGGAAGGAGCGACGACGTCGAAGGAGAGTGAGGAGCTTTGGGGTACAGTTCATGGCCTCCGCTTTGCTTGTTTTATGGTTACCAACGAAATAGCGACGCTATTGGACGCCTCGTAACTCAGTGACTCAGTTACATCAAATTAAATATAGAGAAGCTAATTTATATACACAGTAAAAAGAAAAAAAGAGTGGATTTTCAGACTTGGATGCTAAATTGGTTTAATCTTTACAATTTTGTATATAAGAACAATAATAATGTGTCTACTTAATAATGGTATAATATTATGGTGAGACGTGGGAAAATGTCTTATGCACCAAGCGATACCTTGACTTGGCCATGGAAGAGGACTGTGACTTGTTCTTTGCTTGACCCTTCTTTCATACTAATTTTTGGTTTTAGGTTAGGGATTTCTTTCCTCTTTTGTTGGATTGGTCAATGTTCTTATTTTTTTTAGCAATTTTTTTTATAAACAATCAACAAGTTATTACAAAATATATATATATATATAGGGGCACTTTCAAGCGTTACCATAGTGAATTTTGTTACTTGTTACCAAAATCTAAACCATTGAATTTTATAATCTAATGGCTATAGATTTTTAGCCTCAATTATCTACAATTAAAATAGAAAAATCAATAAAAGGGTAGTTTGGTAACTCCATCTCCTATAATTTTAAACTACAAAATTATTTTTTTATCGTTCAATTCTGATTTTTAAATATTTATTAGAAAATACTTTTTTATAATTTTGATTATTTTTAGTATTTCGTAATTGATGTTACATAATATTATATTAGATATTACAAAAAATTATGCCATATGTTACATAAAGTTTATGTTGGTTATCTAGACTTTGAATTGATATTCGAAAATAAAAATCAATGTTACATAAATTTAAAACCAATATTACAAAATTTATCCTCGATATTACATATTTTTGTGTCATATGTTACAGAAAGTTTATGTTGATCTTCACAAGTTTGAATCGATATACCAAAACAAAAATCGATGTTATAGAAATTTAAAACTGATGTTACAGAAATTTATAACCGATATTACAGAATTTATAATTGATATTACAAATTTTCTAATACAATTACAAAATATACAGTAAGCTAACCATTACAACAATATCATACTTACAGAGTAACAATGTATACAGATCAAGTCAGAGAAAATCAACAAAAAAAACAACTAAACATTGTGCATTCTTAAATTTCAGAATTTTGAAAAACAATTCAATACATTATATAATCAAATCACAATATTACATAAATAACATCATAGTATTACAGAATCAGATCAAGGAAAAAAATAGTAGTTAAAAAAATGGTTTCAACACAAAAATCTGATATTACGCTGACCTATCATGTACAAATTAGATATTAATAAAGTTCCCCATATCCACCCAAACCACATCTTCACTTCTCCGATCCAAACCACCTCCACATTCATTTGAGCTTTGCTTATTCAATCTGCAAAACAATATAGTTTCACATGCAATTCAAACACTACTCAACTCGTAGAGAATACCCTAATTTACACACAACCAAATTAAGTTTAATTTCCAAATATGCTCGACTGTGGAAAAAAAAAATAGAAAACAGAGTGATGAGAGATTGAATCACATCTGTTCCAGACATCACCGGAGAAATCGTGAACCAAAAACGGCGGGGAACATACTTGGGTGCTGCGGCTTAGTTCGGCGGAGTATCCTGGCTGCGGCGGCGTGGTGTGACACTGCTCGCGTGGTCCGGGACGGCGATTGGGGAAGGTCAGAGGCTACGGGAGGCACAACTGCTCGCCGACCCATGGAGGTACAACGAACCAGGTTGGCCGGGATCTCCACGCATCCACAGTGAGGCGAGCTCCGTCCGGCGAGGCGAGCTCCGTCCGGCGAGGCGAGCTCCGTTCGGCGAGACGGGATCCATCCGGCGATGTGTCGAAGCCAATAGGAGGAGTGGCTGTGTGCGTTTGTGGCTACTGGAACAAAAAGTGTGAGGCAGAGATTATACGGTTAGGCATATTGAATGATAAAATTACGCTTATATCCTTTTTGTGGTTAATTACTAAAATAATATACAATTTGTTAATAATTACAACTAAATGCCATTTTAATCTCAACCATTAATTTTAGCTGATCCAATGGTTTAAAATTGGGTAACAAATAACAAAATGGGGTATGGGTAACGTGTGAGTGTATACCTATATATATATATATAAAGGGATCGTAGTTAGATTGGTTTATATATATTTTTATCAAATTTTTTCTATAAAGTTGTCCAAATGAGAAAGGAAAAATCTGTAAAATAAAGACGAAAAACACAAAACAAGAATGCAACAAACCGAACACAACACAAAACTCATATCAAACATCTCATTCGGATCGAAGGGAACTCTGGCAGCACACCATAGACATTCTAGACCATTCTGAGATTAAATTGAAGCATCCGACTCCACGGAGCGCGGGTAAACCTCAACAGTCTGGAACACTCTCATTCTGATCCTCAGATATGTGAACAAAGGCTATGGAATCTATACTTTAGAGAACCTCTCCAGTCCATGTGTCCAACCAAAAGCGGACCCTATTGCCCGACCCGAGGGTCCATTCTACCCTTGAGCTATAAAACAGTATCTGAACACTTTCGTTCCTTGCCGGCCCTTGAATATTGGCTACCCACAAAGTCCTATCATCCACCCTAACCTCCCAAGATTCCAGTCCGATTCTTTCCATCTTTACTTTGCATAAATTGTTCTCTTCCACAAATAATCCACCTCTACAGCAAACTTCTACCACCACTTCGACAACAGACATTCATTTATCTTGGCCAAACTTTTTAAACCCAAACCACCAGCTTTCTTTGGGGAGCACACTACCACCAACACACTTTATGGATTACTCTCTTTCCGTAGGCGCTTCTCAAAGGAACTGCCTCTTCAACTTCTCCAACTCAAAAATGACACCAATCGGAGCCTTCACCATCGACATGTAAGAAAGGGGCAAAACAGACATGGTCGAGTGGATTAGTGTAACCCCCCCCCCCCCCCCCCCCCCCCCCCCCACGCACACACACACGCACACACACCAAACTCAATAACTTTGCTCCTTGGGTCCGCTCCCAGGCTAAACCCTAGGTATGGAATAGGGAGACAACCAATCTCACATCCCAAAACTAATGCCACTATCACTTCATGTAACATTCCCGGATTAAACAAAATACAATTGGATTTGCCGAAATTGATCCTCAATTCCAAGCAAAAATGGAGACCCAATAAAACATGTTTCAATTTCACCACCGCGTCCAAATTACCCTGGTGCACGAGGCTCGTAGTTTGTACCTCCATTTCTTTTCTTAGCCTTCGTGGGTTCCTGGATCCCCGTCGACCATCCAACATAGAAATGTAGAGCTACCTCCATAATTGGACCCATCATTTCCTAACTCTAAATCTGATTAGTTAGGATGTCATGTGTTATGGTCAAGGGGGTTAGCTCGGCCAAACCCTCTTCTTTCTCCACCTCCAGCAAGAGAGAGTCATGTACTTCCCGCTTCAAGGACATGTGGTGGCCTTAGTCAGTAGGTCATGCGTCCGCGTTTTTGAAGCCCTCATATATTATCTAAGGGAGGACGACATCAAAAGAAACCTCGGGGGAGTACTTAGTCGATCATAGTGTCAATTCTATTTAAGTAATGGGCATGCTCAACCCTAACTCCATGTCATCAACATCTGTACCGACGGTTTCGACCGCTATCACAACATAATCTTGACGACACTTATGAAGTGGTTTGAAAAATGAGTATTCTTTTCATTTTTCTATTAGTCCCACGATGTTCGAACTTTTAACAATTTTTGTTACTTGTGTTTTAGTTGAATTCTATTTTTTTTAGTTGATCATTTGATGATCGGTGCCCTCAAACGTCTTTTGTTAATTACATGCATGTTTAAAATAATAAAAAAACTCATGATTTGAATTACGATTTAATCAATTTATCTGATTAATTTTGATAGTCCTCAAAATATGTCTTAGACTTATCTTTTCCTCCAACTTGCATTTTGATGTGGGCCTTCCCTTCCTGTTAATTTGGAAACTTGAAAATAAATATTGAAGTCAACAATGTCACATTACTACAAGCAACACCAACAACCCAAAATTTCTTTCCCCTATTGCCTACTCCTACTACTCTTCTCCATCCCAACTCAATTTCACTTTCCCTCTCTTAATTTCTGTTTAAATTCTTTGGCATAATTAGTCAAATGATAGCCAATGTGTTAGGTGGTAAAACACAAAAATACAACATATTCAATAGCCTTTCACACCTACAATGAACCTTCCCTCCACAAACTAATAAAATAAACTACACCCACTAATGATCAACCCATGTATAATAATTTATCATCTTAATTTCTCAATCCTTTTTACAAATAATTGGTACCCATAAAAAAGAAGTAATTCTCAATCTCTGTACAAAGTATATGATCAAATCAATGGCACAAAAACAAGAAAAGAGGAGAGGCAGAGCACAGCTTTACAGCAAAAGCTCTGAAGAAGAAGAAGATGATACACTAACATGGCCTATTGGTCAACAGAAACAGAGGACCTCTTGATGAACTCCAAGCAATCGGCAATGGCTTCCGCGTAAAAGGAATTGGACCGCCCGAACGACCGCATCCTGTTACAGTCGTATTGTTGGCCGTTGCTATTCCTTTTAACGTTAATGTAACCTCGTCGGTTCTGTCCGTACGGCCCGACCAGGGCCGTTCTGCTGGTGGTGCTGCTGTTCCTGTTCAAGGCTAAGACGGAACCGCCCTTTGTGAAGGTTCCGGCGAAGCCTCTCTTGATGGAGTGCAGAGCCTGTCCGTAGGAGGATCTGAGTTTATGGAAGATTTTGATGAGGAAGAAGAATCTAGAGCGGAGCCTCTGGACGGAGAAGCGCTTGAGGTTGATCCTGAAGCCACCTCTGGTGGTGCTCCTCCTCCCGACTCTGTTGTAGCTCAGTTGACCCATTATGATATGAAAGTTAGTGTAGAGAGGTTGGAATTTTTTTTGAAGCGATGAAGGTGGGGCGTGTGTGTGTATATATAGACTATAGGAAGAGGGACGGTGACATGCTCAGTGGACTTTGTTTTGGACGCTTTTTTTCTTTGAATTTTAAACTGATTTCATTTTTGGTGTTGATTACGCGGATTGATAAGAGCTGTTTGTTTTTGTTGTTTAGAACGTGGATTTAGGCAATTAATAATCAAGGTTTTCTTTAATGATTATTTTAATTCCGTGATTGGTAGGGCATACAAAGTAAAATGTCCTATTTTACTTCATGTTAGGAACCTCACTCTACTACCAGCATCCACAGTGGTGGGTTGGGAGCTGGCGGGGAGATGCAGGCGAAGAGAAATCGTCGATAAAGAGCAGGCATGGAGGAGGCGTTGAGCTACCGGGGAGCTCCTTTTGAATCGCTGGCGGGGAATACAACTGTTGAGTTCCACGCCAGCACTTATCGTTGGCGGGATCAACTGGTCCTCCTCGATGACCGCGCCGACCGTTGGGTCAACACGCGCTGGCAACACGTGGCAGGTGCTGGCAGGCAGAAATTCAATTTTTTTTTTTTGCTTTTTTCCTCTATAAATAGCACCCCTTATTTCGCAATCTACATCCACAAGTTCCTCTCTACCCCTCTATTCTTCCTCCACAAGTTATATTTTTTTCGTTTTGCAATGGAGTTCGATTCAACGAATAGGACTATATGTTCACCTCGTTGGGTGACGACACGTTTGACCCGACAACGCAACAATTGTTCCTTACAGGCAATTCATCCGGAGCGACAACCGATGTTTTGCCCGACATGGCCACCACTTCACGAAGTTCTCGCTTTGTGAGATCGTTAAAGACCATCCAAAATTCCTCCAATACGTTCACGAACTGTAAATCGTGAACATGCTTAGTTGGCTTTCCCTTTTCGGTTATAATAACATGTACTTTATCGTGGTGTAACGATCTCGTTTATGTTATTTTCGAGCTTGTGTGTGATACTTTCCGTCAGCAGCCGGCGGTGGCAGTATGGATGCTCTAAGACTTAATATCTGTGAATGGTATTAGATCAATTTATTACTTACCCATTTGAGTTAGCATGATGAATACCTTTTTAAGTCTTTTTTTTTTTGAGACCATATGTTTCAATCTCGAAAGGTACGCTAATTTCAGAGCAAGTGTAGATTGTAGGTTAGAATAAACAAAATAATACTTTTTTGTATTTTTGTCGGATAAAAAAGAAACAAATCCATTTATTACTTATATTTCCTCTTCTTTTTTTGGTTTACATGGGCGTGATAGGTTCTTTGTTTTCTGCATTCCATTAGTTAAATTCCTCAACCTTTGGATTACAATTGTCAATTAGTACTTTTTCTATGAAGCTTCACTCATTTTGATTTGGATTAATAGAGTAACCAAGAAAATTAAGTTTCCAATTAAGACTGCCGTGAAAGTCAAAAGAGAACAAGTGGATTTTCTCTTTGAATAGTCAAAGTCTCCCCTTCACCCACAAACCAATCAAAGCTTTCTGTTTACTATGATTTCATGGTCTCAAAATAATTATTCTTTTAAATTTTAACTAGTTTGGCTCATAGTTCACATCCAAAATTATCACACAAGAAAAAAAGCGTTCTAGCATAATACATTCACAATACTATTCGATCTTTTGTAATTTAAGATGATATATATGTCGATGTTGGGACTCTTTTTATACAACTAACTTACTTTTTGTTTATCAAATTAATGTAATTAAACACACACAAACCATTAGAAAAAAAATGCTGAACGACTTTAAGTTGGTCGGCGGTGTAGTTCATCAAACTTATAGTTTTGGGTTTTCACAATATTGCCAAGTTTCTAGTGTCTCGCTACGTGTGAGTTATTGCTACGTATAGTATGTGGTAGCCGAGAAAATAAGTGTCGTGGTAGAGTGATGGCCAAGTTGAGAGATTTGGTGGATCATCGAACCCTAATTGAAGACAACTATTTCAGTGTGTGAAGTGATGTTGCGACAGTAGGCTTTTCCAAATTCTACTTTTACACCAACGATATATACTTGCTTTTTATTTTGAAATGAGATGAAGATTTTGAAAGAAAAATGATAACAATTAGGCTCACTGTATTATAATACGAATGAGTAGTGTTGTGTAACCCTGTATTTTTATCACACACCTATTCTCTCTGGTCTCAATACAAACCTTAGCTGCATCTCTTTGTTTTTCCTGTTGTCTTCGTCGGCGGCCACCATGAATTCGATTGTATGAGTCGTTGGCGGGCCCTTCTCTTTCCCTCCCTTTCGATCTCTCCCCACCCGTGTCTGTCTCTCTTTTCTCTTTCATGCTGCGTTGGCCATCTGCGGTTGAAGGCTAGAGCTTACCCCCTTTCTGAAGAAGGGATCATAACTTATGTCGGACCTCTGCGCCTCCCCGTTGTTGACGACGTGGGCTCGCCCTTGTTGTTGTTCTTTGGCCGGCGAGTTGCCTTTGTTTGAGCTCCTTTCCCCCTCCGGCGAGCTTCCTTCGTCGAATATGTTCGCCCTTCTCCCCCAACCGTCAGACATGTCCCTAGTCATCCAACTTCCGTTGGAGATCGAAGTACTTAGCACCATCGCCACGACTCTCCGGCACAGAGCTCTTAGCGCGAGCCCTGCTCTAGAAGTTTCTCTCTCGCCAGTTCTACGGCCATTGTTCGCTCTACCCGTCGTCGTCGTCCGCCACCACAGCCTGTCGTTGTTCCCCTTCCTCCGTCAACCTCCATGTACCAGATCCGCCCTTCTCCGACACGTCTCCAGCCAGACCCGCTTCCCCCACTTCGCCTCCTTGTCCTCCTGCCCAAATTCCTTTCCCGTCCCTTTTTTCCCGACAACGACGATTGGAAATCCACTCCCCTTTTCCGACCCTATCTTTGGACGACATCGACTCCTCCGGTCGAGCCTATCCGATACACCCCTCTTCTGGTTAGACGGTTAGATCTTCTCTATGCTTTCGTCGGAACACCGCAGTTTAAGCCGTTCATTCGTGCTCCTGCATATCATGTTTACCCAGCCAGATCCGTGCACCAGCCCCTATCGGATCAAATCTACACCCGACGACGCCGCCCTCCTCGCCCCAATCTTCGGAGACCGACCGCAAGTAGTTTATGCTTGTCGTTGTTATTTCTTTTGTTTATGTCGTTGGTATTTTGTTGTTCACCCTAGTGGAATCTCGGATCTTCGGTAGGTGTGATTGTTGCCTCTGGTAGCGTGTCCAGTCATGCCTTTCTTTCGACGGATCTCTACGGAGAGTCCATAAGAAAGACCAATTTTGTAGTTGTTTTTTAGGCGTTGTGTCGTCCTATTCGAGAGCTATTCATCTCACTAATCGTCCTTCGGGTTTCCAAAAACGATTAGTGGATGCAACACTTATATTGTTCGGTATGTATTGTTTGGCCCATAAGATTTATTATTTTTAATGAATCTTTCTATTTAAAAAAAAAACTATATTTTTATCAATTGCTGCTCACACTCTTATGGTCATCCGGAACATCGTAGGAATGGTACCATGGCTTATATTTGTGGGAGTCTAGGGTTGTGTTTCGTTTGGTTCTCTACTTTGATTGTTCTAGGAGAGGGAAACCGGCAGGAAGGAAAGATTGGGGTTGAGATCTATGATGTCCGCAACTTCGAAGATCTGCCCCGAAATCACCATCTGAATGGCATAACGAAGTGTGTTTGTGGGGGCGAGTCTCATCGCCAGTGTGCTTTCTGTTCAGACAGAGAGAAAAATAATAATAGACAATCAGTAAAAGAAAAAGGGCTAAATATCGAAACTTACTCTTAAATATTGATCACGAACACTACACTACCCAACGTTTCAAAGTGACAAATGTAGTACCTTAAGTATTGGTCACACGATTTTGTTAGTAAAAATGGACGAAATATTTCATTCCGTTAGTCATAGGACCTCAAGTGTCATATAATAGATGACAAAATGACATCCCCCAAGTATTTGACTTCTATACATTTTATAAGGAACAATAATAAGGATACAATGGTAATGTTCTCTTATAAAATCTATATAGGTCAAATAATTAAGGGAAAACGTCATTTTACCATCTATTATATGACACTTGAGGTCATATGACTAACGTAATGAAATATTCCGTCTATTTTTATCAACAAAATCGCGTGACCAATACTTCATATACTGCATTTGTCATTTTAAAACGTTGGTTAGTGTAGTATTGTGACCAATACTTAAGAATACGTTTGGATGTTTAACCCAAATAAAAATAAGAGAGAAATTAGGAATGACACATAACCACCGCTAACTATTACGTTTTTTCGCATCACCCCCCTAACTATTTTTTGTGACATTTAAACCCTCTAACTTTTTTTTTCACTTTATTCTAACGTTGTTAACATTCCATCCAATTAGTGTCAAAAGCCGAAAATACCCTCCACTTATTATCAAATTTTCAAATTGATACCATTGGTTTAGCAAGACCTAAAAACTCTTAAATGTCTACATTAATCCCTTCTCCTTATTTCTCAATTCTATATTGGTCCTCTTTGCGATGTGGTTTTCATACATTCATCTTGAAAAACTTACATTAATTTGATTCTCTAATAATAGTATATTACTTTCAGACAGTTTTGAATATCATTCTTAGTTAAAACCATTCACACTTGGTATTCTATCTTTTGCTGGGTTTTTTTTTCTAATCTGAATTGAGTCGAGATAAATCATTTCGAGGAGACAACTCGAAAAGGAAGCAAGATCCTTGTGCACGATAAGGACTTGATACATGTCTGATAATTCAATTTTCTAGCTTTCGGTCACTTTAAATTTCTGAAAAGCTACAAAATTGTTGCACTCCATTGAAGATTAACTCTAAGACAGCACCAACATATCACTTCCAATTTCTGAAAAGTTACATTATGCCACTTGATTGAAGATGAATTCTTAGACAACATCAAGAGATGAATATAAAAGTAAGGCAAGAAAGCTTTTCAAGCTACATAAATCCAAAACATGCAATCACATTGCACCATGAAAGTTGTCATTGCTAGCAAAGAGAGAAAACTAGTGGGGAAGAAGGAGGTGAAGAGTGGGCGGCGTGGGGTTGAAATGAAATGGGAAGAGTTTAGGTTAAGTTAGATATAAGTAAGGAGTAGTTTAGACATTTTAGGAAAATATAACAGCATGTGCTTTGCACATGATAATTTCCATCTAATTTTGGATGGAAAACGAGTAGAGTGAAAAAAAAGTAAAGTTAGAGGGTTTAAATGTCACAAAAAATAGTTAGGGGGGTGATGCGAAAAAATGTAATAGTTAGCGGTAGTTATGTATCATTTTCCCGAGAAATTATAATAACGAAAAATCAGAATCCATATTGTGACGCTCCAAAAATGGACGGTGTCGATTGTCTGCTTTGACGCTGTACAACACGTCAGATTACACAACAGCCAGCTCAGTCCACGTCTCCGTAATAATATTAATAATAATTTATTTTTCTTGAACTCTGAGTTTGAGCTCCAGAGACAGAGACATTCAGAAACCTACCCTTCTTCTTCTTCTCCTCCAATGCCCGACAAAATTCCCAATCTCTGAATTGTAGTTAGGGCTTCGGGAACAGGGATCAGACCTTACAAAATAAATCAGTGATGTCATCTCAACCGGAAGATTCATATTCTTCTCCCAACTCCAGGCCCACCACTGCTTCACCTCCACCTGAACCATCCTCCGGCGCCGCCGCCGCCTCCGCAGACAGTGCTGTCCGAAATGGATCACATCCGTCGCCCCCTCTGGCCGAGAGCCCTATTACGTGGCCTGCGGGAGGAGTGCTCACGCTCGATTGGGTTCACAATCTCATGTCCACTTTCGAATGGGCTTCTCGAAACCTCCCTCCCTCCGATTTGCACTCTGTGCTCCCGGTTTCGGTTTTCGACAGTCTGGTGCTCACTGGCTCTAAGATTCTCCACAAGGAACCCAATTGCGTGAGGATTGATGTGTGCGGCCCGGATTCCACCGTCGTGGTGGTCGGAGACGTTCACGGGCAGTTGCATGATGTGCTCTTCCTTCTACGGGATGCTGGTTTTCCAGCTGATAATCGCTTCTTTGTCTTCAATGGAGATTACGTTGATAGAGGAGCTTGGGGTCTCGAGACTTTCTTGCTCCTGCTGGCTTGGAAGGTGATTGTGAATTCGGTTCCTTTCTTCAAGTTTATGTTTTTAGGATCTGTGTTTCCTAAAATTGTTTTGTTATGGTTGATTTGGGTTTGTGTAGCTCTCTGTGCCATGTTAGCCAAATCATTCCCTCTTTGACATTTAAGGAAATGGAACTTATGTTGCTCTGACCTGCACAATGGAACATGTGAACATGTCAAATTAAGGAATTTTAATACTCTGCCATTCCTATGATGTCTAAAGGATTGGGGTGATTGCTTTACCAGATGGTGATTTGTTAATGGCCATGGTTTCCAGGTACCCCAAGCCAATTCCCAAGCGCGGTAATTTGTTAATGGACATGGTTTCCAAGTGAAGTTAATATATAGAGCACATGTGGGAAATAGATAGGTAATCAATATACTAATCTTCTTAGGGTCGTATTAACTCTGAAGTTCTTCCATGTTTCTCTCTTCTGGAAATTGCTCAGTGGCATAAAGGGGCACCTTTTCCCTCCCTCAATTTAATATTTAGCATTTTAATCGCTCATGGTCTTCATGGTGACATGATATTCATTCAGCAATCAGTTCTGTTCTCTCTTTTTTTTTTTGCTATTACGCTCTTAGCTTTAATTTGGTTCCTGTAGTTTGTATTTTGTATCATTGCATACATTCTTGGTTTGGATTACTATCTACCCATGAGTACATTTTTATTACATTGTCTAGGGTATATTTTACCGACTTTCACATACAAGATACATATGAAAGCTATCTGTTGTGCTGTGATCAATTAGGATCTAACTAGATGAAATTTCCCCTTTTCAAGGTTTTTATGCCAGACAGAGTGTTTCTCCTACGTGGAAATCATGAATCTAAATACTGCACATCTGTTTATGGATTTGAAAAGGAAGTTTTGGTCAAATACGGAAATAATGGCAAACATGTATACAGAAAATGTTTGGGATGCTTTGAAGGGCTTCCTTTGGCATCTATTATAGCTGGGAATGTGTATACTGCTCATGGGGGGATTTTTCGCACTATACCTGTCACCCCACCAAGGAGATCAAAAGGAAAGAAAAATCGTAGGATGAATATAAACCCTGAAGCAACAACCTCATTATCCCTCGGATCTATGGAGGAGTTACTTAAGGCTCGGAGATCAGTTCTTGATCCTCCATGGGAAGGTAGCAACCTGATTCCAGGTGATGTGCTGTGGTCAGATCCATCAATGAAACCTGGTCTTTCTCCAAACAAGGAGAGAGGCATTGGCCTATTGTGGGGTCCTGATTGTACTGAGGACTTTCTGAAGAAGTTTCATCTCAAGGTGATGTTAAAAACAAACTTTAGTACTTCATTAAGATGCATTCTATAATTAGCATAACTGTTACTAGGCCTCATGTCAGTTTTGACTGTGAAGAACTTGAGAAAACGTTTATCTATTACTTGCATAACTGATTTGTGGGGAAATATAAAACTGCTTTGTATTATAACACATGAGAATGTGTGTTCTGCTTTTGTTCTATGCTGATCATCCAATATTCCTAGGAGCATAAGCTAAGTTGGGCAATTGAAATATTTTAGATCTACAAGGGCCATTTATTTTAAAGTTTGCTCGAACCCATATTACAATTGATATGGTTGAAGATTATATGGTGTTATAATCATCCTTTGTAGTGATAAATGTCATCCCCGACCTTGTATGAAATGAGAACATGATTATTGGGTAGCTAAAATTCGCCAGAACAGATAAGTTTATTTTTTTTCCTGTGGAAAAAAAAACAAGCATTTTATAAGCTGGATGAACTGTAGTGAACACTAGCTTTAGTGGTATTAAGTGCCTATACTTCGCAACCATTTTTAAAGGTTTTGGTGGTTTATGATTGTAAAGGTTTTTTTTTTTAATATCCTGCATTTGCTATTGCTTCATAATAAGTAAAGTTGAGTTACCCAAACAAGGGAATAGAAAACTACTGAATAGCATCCCTGCTGAAAGGTGGCAACCATAAATTTTTTGTCTTCTTTGTTTTTTTTAGTACCTGTTCATTTTTCTAATATACTAAGACCAATAATTATTTAGAATTGCATTGCTAACATAAAGTTTCCTGTTTGTTGCCTTTACTCCAGTTGATAATCAGATCACATGAAGGCCCTGATGCAAGAGAAAAGAGGTCTGGACTTTCAGGAATGGATGAAGGATACACTATAGACCACGTTGTAGAATCAGGCAAGCTGATTACCGTGTTTAGTGCTCCAGACTACCCACAATTTCAGGTTTCTTTCAGATCTCTTTATTTTCTCCTTCCAATTTGTTGTTTGTTTCTTTACACTAGGCATTTTTTTGCCTTCCATTAATATGTTTACAAACTGAATTACTTGTTTGCCCTTTTTTGAAGTTGGTTTCAACATTTTTTTTCCTTTGTGTATCTGAAAGGTAAAAGTTGTGCATCCCTTGGATTGTATTATGCCGACAGTTCCATGCTAGACTTCCAGCCATGTAACCATTAACATCTTTAGGAAGCATTAGGTTCTTGTTAACTCTTTGGTTAGACTCCCAGTCCCATTTGATAGGTAAATATGAGAGCATAGGAGATTCCATGTACTCTTTGTTTTCATTCCAAATGGAGAATGCTTTGTTTTAGTCCAGAATCATTAAATTCTCTCCCTTTCATCCAATCATATTTAATGGACTCTCCTCAGCTAGTAAATCTATTATTGACCATCCCAAACTCATCCATAACACAGCCAAGTCCAATACTTGTTCTTAAAACCATTCCCTTATTAAGAGTATTTGCTGCAATAGTTTTTTCAAGGCAAAATCGTAGAGTAAAACCAGTCATACTTACATGCTAAGACCTTGGAAAAACCTATTAGGAAGAATAGGTTGTCATTTGTCACTGAAGTTCTTAATGTTAAGTGTGTCATAATTAACGTTGTTTCTGGCATGTAGGCAACTGAAGTGAGGTACAAAAACAAAGGGGCTTATATTGTTCTGGAACCCCCTAATTTTGACAATCCAGTGTTTCATAGCTTTGAAGCAATCACTCCAAGACCAAAGGTATGCCATCTCTGTCCTACTCGATATGAATAACATTGAACAGTTCTGCAAGATTTGTTTGAATTGTCTGATCACCTGTGCAATGACCTCTGTAGGCAAACCCATTCTATGACTTTGAAGATTGTATTGATTCTGATGAAGAATTGGATTTGGCATCAATGGTGACCACATCATCTTGAAACGCAAGACATGAAAATTACAGCCTCATAAAGCTGTACATGTATTTTGTCATCACCGATTTTCCATGTTACATTGATGCAAGATGCAAGATGTTTTTTCTTCTGCCCTTGTAACTTCGTTTGTGATGAGGTTCACGTGCATGCGGGCAGTGCAATAACTTATAGTGGCTCTTCCCTATTAATTGTCTGATAAACCTCTTTGATAAGTTATAAGAGTTGTGTTCCTGCTTTACATACATATATCAAGTTATTTGCAAAGATCACTTTCAGTTCCTCCTATCAAAGAACATTGAATTGAATGAACACTGATGAACTCCAGTATAATTAACCTACAGATGCGTGATACAGTGTTTCACATCCCAGCCGAACAATCTAATAAAGAGCTACCGACCAAGAAGCGCTTTTACAGTTACATGTCCGAGTGCTCCAAAGGAGCGCGAATAAACAACTGCCCATGCAAAGTAACCACTGCTGACGTCTGATGTGGGTCAATTCTCGAAGGCAAGCTAACCACCTATAATGTAAATACAAGGCAAATGGGATGGTGAATAAATTAATAGTGAATGTAAACAAAAACAAGGGATATAAGGGTTAAGTATGTAGGATTCATAAAAGAAAGTCAAACTTTAGCACTGCAAATGATGTTTAGAGTCACCATAACTTGCCTTCTTGAAGGGGGTGACACCCCAAGGGTTATCAGGTTGCTCAGGTTCACCACTAATAACCAAGCGCCCCACCGGATCTGATTGAACACGTACCTATGTTCTCCAACAAGGTAATGAAAACATATAAGAACATTGTTGGATTTAAAGAATTATGTCAAGAGAAAAATGACTTTAGGGGCATTTTGAATCACCTCTTCACGGAGAAGTCCTGGAACTAAAGCATAGATCTCATAACAATCTTTCTGCACATTTTTATCCTGATAATTTAGAGGCACAAATATACATCATGAATACATATTGCTATCATGTCATAAGCTTACAGTTTTCTGCACATTGATCTTCACCCAATCAGCTGGAGCTCCAATATCAACCACAGCAGTGTCCACTCTATAAGAAAAAAACAAACATAAAACACAATTAATTCTATGACAATATCCTAGCTTTTTATATGCAGAGTTCTGGATGATTTTACTAATTCTTTAACTGAATGTTTTATAGAGTTTGAGACACAAACAAGATGTATGAAAGTATGATGCATGCCATTTTGAAATGTCTATCCATAATTAAACATCAAAGTATTATGAAGCCAAGGATGATATACTCCATGTACAATAATGAATTCTTACAAAATCATTGACCACCTATGAATATAGTCTTATATACCTTGCTGATACACAATCAACCTTTTCTTTACCCTTTCATATGTAGTAAATGCAAATAAATGTATTAAATTAGTTAAAGGCACTACTACTGAGAGAGAGAGAGAGAGAAGTGATACAATCCACAAAATTGGAACACGAATCTTAACTGTGGTTTAAATATTTTGGTACGAGCAGCTTTGACAGGATTTTCCAAGTGAGGTGGTTTCTTACGTTTAATTAAACCTGAGCCAAGAAACAAAACAGCAATTATAAAAGTTGCCACGGATTTATGACACATCTATGTCAAAAAGGACCATACCAACACTTTTGAGCTGTTTTTCTCGTTTTTGCAGAGTAATAGAGTTCTTATCCTGAGGAGGATAAAAGAGTTGAATCATTATACACAATTTCGTTTCTAAAGAAAGGAAAGATAGTATCCATGATTAAAAGAGGATAGGAAGCTTAGTTTTCACCAAACCTTAATAATAGGGTTGCTAACTTCACCATTACCGACAAGACGGTGCGAGTGCCAACCCTGCATAGCACGTGCAGCAGCATCCCTTCGGGCTCTCCCTGAACCCTGATTACCGCAACAATGCAATATCAATGTTGAGGTCAGTCAATAAAACTGAGTATTGCTAGCCTATAGATACGGAAACTAGATAACTTAATAAACAATACAGTGAACATCTAGATTGATCCCGTTTATCAAGAAAAAGGTTATTTCTTCTGTTGAAGTTATCCCACATGGAAGAATGTATATCAATTGACCTCTTGATATCGATAACTTCAGCTTTATGTGTTTCTTCCCCTGTTAGTGTTAGGTGTCCACATGTGAGTCTTGTCTTAGTCCCACATTGAATGAATATATGGTAGAAGATGAATTGATATACTTGGACCAATGAATTACTAGGCTAGTCTTTTGAGACAAGTATGGTGTCAAATTTGTATATTATAGACTTCCTTCAGGTGCTCTTCCTTGGTAAGGCTCGGTCTCCGCCAAAAGTGGGGTATTATAGCCTTAGTTTGGTGGACTCTCCAGCAAAGCAGAGTGGCATAATTTTCTAAGGTTGGTAAAACATGGAACCATAATCGCCTCTCTTACGATGGTAGGCCTAGATAGGATGAGATAGCCCGTGGGAGATGGAGTAGAAGAAATAAAAGTTTATGCTTATGAGTATGAGCAAACTGATGCATGTGGAAGGAGAGATTATTAGGTGTCCACTAAGCCTCACATCGTATAAGAGCATCCCCATCGCGGGGATGCCTAGGTAGCGACATACAAGGGTAGCGCCAACGACGGGAAAGGGGACGATAGGGCAGCGCTTCACTGCCGGTAGCGTCCCGGGTGATGCGACCGAACGTGGGATTGCCAAGCCGTCGGAAGAGTTTTTTTAATTTCAGAATTAATAAAATCTGATTTTTTTTACATGTGACTGACGCGGTGGAACTGGACCTGCCATGTGTAATAGCCGTTGTAATAACTATTTCAGTTTTTTTTTAATTCAAGAGTTAAAAAATCTGACTTTTTTCTTGTAAGTACACCATTTCTCTGTTCATTTATTCATCTTCATCCTTCAAAAAAAATCTGTTGCTCAACAATTCTTTCCCCATGGATCGTTTTCCATTCAACTCTAAACTTTTCCCAACAATGAAGATGCCCACTAACAATATCCAAAATTTAATTTTCTCAAACACTAATTGATTTCTGACAATATTTCCAAAGCCCTCCCCTTATATCAAACCTGAATTACTTTTTCCCGGGTTCACAACACCAACCTGATCTATATAGTCCCATGGGATATTTCTCTAATTCTTCAGCCCAATCTTACACTTTGTTGTATTGTATCCCAAACTCCAAGGGACTAGTTGATGAAGAAACAAATAGTCCCGATACGCCCCAACAAAGACATCTCGCATGTATTGGTCGGAGGCGAAAAACTTACAATTGGTAAGTGCTTGGTTAAATAACTTTATATATAGTGTGCATGAAAATGACAAGAAATCCAAACAATATTGGAAGAAAGTGATGAATGAGTTCAACACAACTGCATCAGACAAACAATCAATCACACAACTAAAGGATCATCGGGAAAAGGAAAACAAGAAAGTCACATATTTTCAGAAGCATTAAGTAAGATGAAGGTGGTTCATGCTAGCGGTTACTTCGACGATATGGCGATGAAGACGGCAAAGAAAACGTACAAAGACGAGTTCAGCCACACTTTCTTGTGCAAACATTGGTCGAAAAAAGATATAGATCATCTAAAGTGGGACAAAAGTCTACAACAAAAAAGGATGAGGTTGGATAGCTCCGGATCCTAAACATTGTCTTAAAGTCGTGCAACCGAGCAAAAGACTCCGCCACAAGGAAAAAAGGTGGCCAAGATGACTAGAAACAAAAGCAAGGATAAAACACATCCATCGGTGGATATGGAACAAGTGGAGAATTTTTCCTCGATCCAAACAAAAAGAGCTACATCTATTGATTCGATTATGGAGGTTGAGAAGGTGAAGCAAGCGACCCAATTACAAACTGCTATGAAGAAGGCGATCATGATGACTAAGACGACAATGTGCGAACTTGAGAAGTGCAAAATCACGTCATAGACAAAAAAATTCGAGACTCAGCAAACAAGGGTCGAAATTTACCGATTCTACCTTAATGTTATGACAGTCGACGAGTCAACCTTGGCGTCTATAGAATTGGAGGACCATCAAATGCGAAACACATTCTTGAAGTCAACATTACCCAATTCAATAAATAAAAGTTATGAATTGTATTTCTATGTATTTTTAATATTTGATGAAAAAACTCTCTCATCTCGCTCTACTTCAGCACAAATTGGTAGAGCTACCAATAGGGATGGCAAAACGCCCCGTTCCCCACGGGGATCCCCGTCCCCGCTCCGTACAGGTCGAATGTGGGATGGGGATTTTTTAAACGGGACGAGATACGGGAACTTAAATGGGGATTTTGATGGGGACGGGGCAAGCAGTCCCCGTCCCACGGGGAACCCCGCCCCGCGCCCCACACTATTAATTTTAAAATAATTTTTAATAATATATACATAACACATTAACACATGGCTGCCACATAGTTTTTGAACGTGTCTACCGATTAGTAATAAATTTTATCAAATATTCCTACTTTTATATAATATATAATTAGAACTTGGAAGAGTGCGTGAGGGTGAGGGTATGCCCTGTTAGGATACTACAATGGGTTGGGCTGGAAGTATAATAAGCATGAACTGGACACATTATAAGACAATGTTTGTATGTTTTAATTCAAAATATGTTAGACTATAACTATACAGGGTATTAAAATAATTATTTCATTAAGAATGAGACGGGGAATAAAATCCCCGTTCCCCGTCCCGTCCCCGTGGGGTCCCCGCGGGGCGGGGTCAACACGGGGATGGGGCGAGTAGGGGGGACGTGGGACGGGGACTGGGGTCCCCGCCCCAACCCCGCCCCATTGCCATCCCTAGCTACCAATGAAGATGCTCTAAATATGTAATGCAAAAAGGGTTGATATAGACCTTGAACCCATACCTACTAAACTAGTCTTTTGGGTCAAGAGTTGTGTCCAATTTGCACATCATAAGCTTCCCTAGTGTGCTTCTCCTAGTAAGGCCTTTGTCTCCTCAGTCTCATTGTAATTCTCCTAACAGTCTTGCTGAGAGACACGGGCCTTGCCATAGAGGAGCAAATTATTAAAGTCATCATTTACGAGTTGAACATCACACTTGACCCAAAAGACTAGTCTATCTGTTGATGAATCCAAAATAATGAATTTTTGTTCACATCAAAAGGATTATTGAAGTTATCTCATATCGGGTGAATGTACATTAGAATTCTTGATATACTAGTTGGGCCCTCCACCTAATAGCTTAAGCTTTGGACTAGAGTAATTTAACATCTTTAAGTACGACAAGAAAAGAATGTTGTTTGACGATTTCATTATAAACAAGGGTTAGGTGGTATGTTGAATTTTGAAATGTTATTACTTTGTAACTTCAATGTCACACTAAAGAATCTGACTACAGAATAAAATATCTTTTATGTATCCATAAAAAGAAACCCATAGAAATACCTGGACTAAGGTCAGCACAACAAGGTACAAAAACTGTCGTACCACTTAGTAGGAATACTAGCATGATCTTGCCATGTATGCTAAATAAATGAAGTGTGAAGACAAAAATAATTTGTTTTGATGATTACCTGATTTTCAACAACTATAGGTTCAATGTGAGAAGCAATGGGTACAATAAGCTCACCACCACGAGTCTTATGCCTTTCATAGTCAAGGAGTGCCTACAAAACGAATAAGATAAGAGTGACTTATTACCTATATGTAAAATCTTGAATTGTATAAGATTATCCGCGTGCGGGACACATGATAGAAACTTATGTTTACACAAACGATTACAAACATACATACAAGGAGAGAGGACTTCACACCAAATCACGTGAATAGATTACTGACACATGAAGTATTAGAAGAAAAAATAACCTTCTCATAAAATATTCTGAAGGTCCATGAAACGGTAGTACATGTTCTGCAAAAGAACTAAACATTCAGCCAAATAATACATGTTCATCAAATCATTTGAGCAAATGAGCACAAAAATGATCTACTACTGATATGCACTGCTCAAACAGGTAAAACAATTATTGGTCACACAACTAAGCTATAGCCCATATCTCGACATAATGAAGCTTGAAAGGCAGGCTAGATATTGATCCTTACTTTGGGGGTTTAAAAGACTCTCCCACTTGTCGCCACAGCTTACATGAAGTCACCTATCGAAAAATAGCACCGATTATATCTCTGTGCTGTAACATACCAAATGAATGATTCTGAGCATAGTAAGTTAAAAGAATGTATGATATGCAGGGCTATACAAATATCGGTTGGCAAATCCCATGAACCAAACACAATACTGTGAGCAACAAATTACGTGACACAGGTCGAAACGTAATGAACTAAAACTAAAGATAACCTAGGTAAAATTATTGCATACCTTTTCATAGCCACCCAATTTATTCACAGCTCTCCACAACCTTAGACCGATAATATATGGCACCAATTAGGATAAAAAAAATAAAGTTTGACAACTTATATAGTACCGAAAAATACAATATTATAATTTGTATACAAATGCATGAGCTCAGCTAAAACTTACTTAAGGCAATTCAACCCCTCTCCATAAAATTTAGGAGGCTTGAATTCCATGCTCATTTCCTTAAAAAAATTCTCCAGCTCCTTCATAAATTCCAACTGATCCTCTTCTGTTCCTGATTCACTACCCTCATAATACATATGATCATCATAACAAAGAAATGAGTGTTTTGCGTTTGAGTTCCCATTATCTTCAGGTGCAGGAGTTACTGATGCATGCAACCCTTTATTCAACTCTTCTCCATTCTCAATTTCAGCCTTTATGTCCGAAGATCCATAATGAGGGGTAGCAGGTTCTTCAATATGGGTTACACTTACACATACAGTACCCCCATCACCCTGAGCATGTCCCTCGGGCAAATCTGAAGCGTCGGTTATAGAATCTTTAATTGCGGCTTCGGCAACTTGTGTATGAATCACTGAAATGGTAGATTCATTTTCTCTGCCAGTTTTACTCTCAGCCAATTCTTGATGTTCTTCAGGTTTGACGTCTAAAGTGGATTCGGTATCAGGCTTTACCGAAGCTTGGTCCTCATGTAAAGGAGAAGAGGGAGGAGAAGCTTGATCTTTCTCTTGATCACATTGCAATTCCACATTCTCATCATCAGAGGCAGGATCTGTCTCAGCCTCAGGTATCAAATTCCCATTTGAGCAGGGACTTGCTTCGTCCTCCTCCATAGGCAAAGAGTCAGAATTTGACTTTTTATTAGGATCCTTGTTCTCCTCCATTGGCTCAGGATAATCGTGCTCTTCAACTTGCCTGAGCTCATCATTCTGCTGTTTGTCCTCTAACCCATCTGGTAATTCCTGCCCAGTTTCCTCCTTTTCGTTCACATCACCCATCTCCAACTCTAAACACACCATATACGAAGTGAGAACTTAGATAGAAAAAAAGGCACTTGCTTCTCCACACTCAACAGTTACTGAACAAAGATAAAATTTTGAAAAAGAAGAAACAGTCTGTCTTTTCATCCCTTCTTCGACAAACACTGGAATCAGAGTTATTCCAACAAAACCCTAACTGCCTTCTCCTCAGTGAGCCTAACCCTAATTCTCACTCATCTTTAACTAGACAACTTTAAAGAAATTCCCCGTAAATCACCGCTACATTGCTAAATAGTATATGTTTCCTCTACGAACGAATCACAATATCAAATTCAGATTTGCAACAACAAATTCAACGGAAATGGTACCTGGTCGAGGAACAGGAGAAGAAGACGCCGAGATTAACGGGAAAATCCAGATGGAGAAGCTTTTCTTCTTCTTCTTCTTCTTCTTCTTCTTCAATGGAGCTGTGAAGAATAATCTTCCGACAATGGCGTTGGACTTGGTTTTGTTTCAGTGAATCACAAACATATGTCTCCAAATTCGTTAGCATTAGTGTTCTACAGAAAACACCATCGCGTGAGCTGATGGGCAAATGCAAACGGCGCCGTTGCAACATCCCAGTTTTGTTCAGTGATAGGGCCGGGCCGTTGAGCCCAGTATAAAATGGGCTTGGTCTAAGATCATGATTTTATAACGGGCTATTATCTCCAATTTTTGTTCAATCCAGTTACGGTGAGTTCTTATAATGGGACCTAATTTTATTTGCCCAAATCTACAAAAACATAATAGATTACATAGAAATAGCACATTACTTGAGATGCTTTCACTTTAACAACCTCAATTGATAGATTGCAAACCAATCTCTATTAGAGTATCCGCATAGGGTCGTAGTTGCGTTGTTGTAGTGCCTTCATCGCAGGTGAAACCACGACTCCTACCACGAAGGCTCGTCGTAGGAGGCGTTGCAAGACGTCGTTGCAACATCGCTCTCCACATGATCTTGTGACAAAATGAAGTAGCGACGCGGTCCACATTGACCCCAACAGTTAGTCATCGATCCAACGGTGCAGCGACATGTGTCGTCTGATTTTTAAATCCTTAATTTCCTCTATATATTGAAATCTCTCACTCCGAGTTCACATATCTTCTCAACCACATCTCTCCTACCTCTTCTCACAATCTTCGATGGATCCACGTTAAAAAATGGTTGAATTAGTTGAAATGACTCCCCAACAATTGAACAAAGTTAGGGAGAAGTTGTCACTGAGACTTACTTAACAGCTTGCAAATTATATTGTGGCAAGACTCCATCAAACGGTAGAAGATGGGGAGGCCGAGGGGTCATAATCATCGGCTAGACCACGACGAAAATGGACAGATCGAACGCGAGATGAGGGAGAAGAACGGTTGATGGTTGACTACTTTGCTCTTAATCTAGTGTACATAGAACGTCACTTCCGCCGTCGTTTCTGGTAGAAAATTTTCCTACGAATCAAGGATACATTGAGTGACCGATATGGATTCTTTCGTCAACGACCTGATGCTCGAGGGAAGCCCGGATTCACTTCACACCAAAATTACACGACAGTACTTCGTCAGCTATGTTATAGATCTGTTAGTGATTCCATTTACGAGTACTTGTGAATGACAGAGAGCACTACTTAGGAGTGTGTTCGGAAGTTCTTCTTGGGCGTTATCTAGATTTTCGGACGAACATATTTACGGCGCCCAACCGAGAAAAATGTATGTCGTATGCTGAAAATCAACGAAGCACACGGTTTCCTGAGCATGTTAGGGAGTCTCGACTGCATGCTTTAAGAGTGGAAGAACTGTACGGTTGCGTGGGTTGCACAATTTTCAAAGAAAGACCCTAGGTTCTTCCCCACAATCATGCGGGAAGCGGTTGCCATGCATTAATGTCATAGAAGAATAAAGACCCGTGTTATGCTTTTCCCATTCGTTTCCCAAAACTCAGAAGTAAAATAAAAAGCATATCAAACTTCACACGATGAATCGTTTTGTAGAAACTTGTTTCTTGTTACAAAAACTCACTATAGTCAATTTGCATGAACAAAAACATTACATAGGAGTGGTCAAAAGCCAAATACAGTGAACTATGTTCATATCTGTAAAACCTCAATTCTCTCTAATAATTCTAGTTCACAGGCTCATTTGTGTGCAAAATTCACAAGTATCAATTAACTATTATTATTGTATAGTAACTTCTCCTGGCTGATGGTCATTCTAATTGTTGAGCCTTCCAACTATGACATTCTGATTTGTCTCCAATCATTGCTGGAGATAGCCTTTGCAGACATGCCTCCCAAGAGAGGACCTTGAGGACGAGACGATGAAGAGCAACAAGTTTCTATGACTATTACCCATTAAAACAACATTGATAATGCCCAAGAAAAATCTTAATTAGATTTTAAGGATATGTTGTGATTGCAATTTGATTCATGGACAATGTTTTTTATATATAAAACAAATCCCTTAAATTTTAAACCATCACAACATAACTCAACTTAGATTTTGATGGTTCGTGTGAAACATTACATAGTTAAAGTGAAGAAGTGTAACAAAGGTCGGGGGAAATAGCCATATTTAAATTTGAAACAGTACACGTGACATGCACGTGTTATATTGCCTAACAGAGTCGTTATCTTGGACATATTTTGATAGTTTTTGTAAATTGAGTCGACCTTTGAGTTAGAGTATGTGACAAAAGATCGCAGACGGTTAGGACGTCCAAATGACCTTTCCGACTAGGCTGGAAATCAATGTTATCCCAAGAAACTATTCTTACCTTCATAATCCTCTAAAAAACCTTCTTAATTTTTTTTACAACTCGACATTAATTAACTACGCTTCATATGGCTCCGAAAAATGGTTCTATAGGGTTCTCTCGTTTTTATCCAATACCACCGCTCACCTCTCACGTCGCTTCCAAAGCTCCTCGTCGCCTCCGCCACCGTCGACCTCGTTTTATTACCAGGTTTGCTGCATAAAGTCTGTCCCAGTCCAACCCCCCACTTTATTGGTGTTTAACACCGATAAGGTAAGTCCTCTCTTGCCCAAATCCGTCGTGGGCCAAACATCGATTGCGTTTGGCGAACCCGGTTATATGCCACCGATCTTAAATATCGAACACTTTAAACCCCTCCGGTACCGAAAAAAGGTCAAACGGTCAATTCAAAACCTCTCTGACCCTTGCCCCTAATGCCTATGAATTCACTGTCCATTTTGGCACCAAACCCATCAAGGTATCACTGATTGGAAATGGCCTTCGATGTCGTACCGATGACGATGACGGCCAGATCTCCATGATCATCGCCTCCAACCCCCTCAGTTCCTATGACCACTAGTCGCTTGGGAGCGTTGTCGTAGGAAATTCTCCCCTAGTATCCCTCCCAACCTAAGCCCAGGATGTTGTCCCTAGACACGTCCATGCTACCGGCCCCGATGGATCTTTTACAGAGAGTATCAGTGGTTCTACCCAGGGTCAGCCCACGGTTGCACCCAAATGGAGTAGGACCTCGGGGTGATGGATCTAGCCCAACTGGTAGACTAAGATTAAAGACCCATCTACCAGGTATACAACCGATGGTACCTTGATCCACCTAGACCTTGGCCAGTCTCATATGAAAACCATAATGGCCCTTTAAGAGAGATTTGATAGCCTCCAGATGGAGGAGGACGATGATGAGAATACTCCCTGAAAACCCCGAGAATGATCGTATCAAGGCCCATACCAAATATTTCTTGGTTGGTAGATTGTTCAAACTGTAGGAATATGATTAGAAAATCATCGAATGCAGGAATAAGGTCTGGAATCACGAGGGAATTGTGATTAGGGACTTAGGATGGTGAATCTCAGGTAACCACTTCACATCTCAAACAGAAAAAGAACGTATCTGACGATCAGAACCTTAGTCTATCGAGAATGCACCACTCATTATCGAAGACCTCATACCAAGAGTGAACCCATCAACCCTCCCATTCTCAGAACTTCAATTGTGGGCAGTGATATCGGACCTCCCATGGCATAGCCTCACTAGGGCAACAAGATGGAGGATACGCGATGCACTTAGGGGTTGTGTGGATATTCGAACGGATACGTCAGGCATGGGTAGTTGAGGTGTACTCCGAGTGCGCTTTTGGAAGGATATGGCTACACTACTTAGATTGACGGTCATGGTTACTATGTATGATCACACGACACCAATCAATTCCCATCTCCAATACATCCACCTTCCAGCCTTCTGTTTTTACTATGGATGCATCAGACACCAGGCGAGTGAATGCAGACGGAGGGACTCACTCCAACCGATGGAACCACCCAATTACGACCTTTCTCTTATGGCTCCAAAATTTCTTCACATCAAGGTGGGCATTCGAAGGACTTGGTCGGAACCCACTCCGAACAAACATAAGTGCAATATGAGTTGGAATATCCAAACCACATACACCCCTAGGAGGCTCAATGCTCCAAGAATCATTGTCCTCCCAAGCTTCGCCCCTGGCCCTCTCGTCCTTGACACTGATGCAAGATCTCCCGCCTAAACCAGTTGCCCATACTTGGACCCGAATAATGGGACCATGTTTCCCAAACCCAACATGCCACCTTCTCTGGCCATGGTTCGACCTATGCATGGGAGGATGATCCATATCGTTCAGAAAATGGAGAGGACCCAAGAGGGCAAGGAATGACCATTCACCCAAATCACCCCATATGAGACCCCGGTTACCCTCCAGACTAGGAAAGTGATCGCTAAGTTTAGCCTTAAGGATGAACAGCTGATTGTTGTGACACAGGCCCCCAAGAAAAAGAATCTGGATGACCCAACAACAGACACGAGGCAATGTGTACTGGAGAAGGACGAGACGAGATATGCCAAGTAACCTCACCAAGGTCAATGGTCGCCCCTACTACATCGAAGTGTGCATAGGGATGCATACTCCGCCCTTCTCTGCTCGGTGGAAGCCCGAGACTCTGGTCCCCCTCTCTCATGGTGTTCTCCCTGACAATTTTTTTAATAAGCCAAGAAATTTATAAAAGCACAACCTTTTCAGAGAATGAAAAAGGAAGGCACCGAAACTGAAGGGGTATGGTCCGAAAATTCTGGGAACCAAACTAATTTTCGCCCAACAAAAAGAACCAAGGGACTAAACAAGTTCAGCCACTAACCCACAACCAAACAGAACAATACAAGATGGAAGAGCATTCCTAAACAAGGAACCTCAACTTCCCAACATGGGAGCAAACTAAACAATGAAGGTCTAAATACCCAAATTTTACAACCATTAAGAACAAAACAGTGAACTAGGTCTAAAACCCTGATTTTTCTACCATGAAGCCCACAAGAAAGAAAATGTCAGAACCCTGATTTTCCAAACATTAAGCACAAACGATACTGAAATAAACCAATCCACTTCCATAGAAAGAAGACCACCCTGTCTCATTAGGACCATCAATCCGTCACACAGACTAGAAGACGGTCACTAACAAGTCGGTGACCAACACCACAAACGACGAAGACAGATCTAAAGGGTAATACCCTCCAGAACCCACTATACTAAAATCGATATTGAAGGAAAGTTACTTAACGACACTAAGGCCAAACTACTCGTCGAGGGCCAACACCCAAAAACCGACGAATCCTACCCAACAAAGTGGGAGGAAGCAGAATAAAACCAACAAATAACGATAGAGGCACAATGAAGGGAACATTAAACTATAGCAGGAGAAAAGGAATACCAGTAAGCCTCAGCTAATCACCAGGTCCACGACGATCAACACTTGGGGGATGAAAAAACGCATCCCACGACCAGACCTGAAAAGAAACGCAAGGCAACAGAGCGAACCAACAGCTGCGCCCAGACCATAGCCACAACAATCCACTTCCTGGAGGATGAAGAAGCGTGTCCCACGACCAGCTCTGAAAAAGGCGCCTCCGATGCAACGCTCACCCCGAAAGCCTCAAAGAACCACCATAACCCCGACGAACCCAAGTTGATGTAGAAGCACGTCCGATGAGCATCTCTGTAAACTCACCTCCAAAACTGATCAATCCCCCCACCACACCTCCTCAAGGGAGAAACAATGGAGTCGGGTAACCCGGAGGCCAACACCCAAATCGGACCGACATCCTTGTAACTGCTCGGGAGCCGAACAGAACCGGCGAGCAGCTCCGTCGAGTAGGGTGAAGGAACATACCAGACACAAAGTCTGGAACAAGGGAAAGAGCGG
This sequence comes from Erodium maritimum, assembly GCA_963921825.1. Classification (NCBI taxonomy): domain Eukaryota; kingdom Viridiplantae; phylum Streptophyta; class Magnoliopsida; order Geraniales; family Geraniaceae; genus Erodium; species Erodium maritimum. The sequence goes on along the minus strand of OY997588.1, from coordinate 10,891,158 downwards.
CGAACCAAACCAGCACGACGAGAACAGATCCGAAAAACCTTAAACGGAACCGGGCCAGGCCCAGGCCTTCTGTTGGCACAAGACCCGACCCAGTCCGAAAGCTTGGCCAGGCCAAACCCAATAGTCGAACTGGGCCAACTGGCCCATGCCCAAGGCTGCGACCCAGGCCATGTCACAGTCCAGGCCAGGCCCGACGAGGCCCATACGGGGCGACCCAGGACCAAGCCCGACGCGACCAAACCCAGGACCCTGTCACCGGTCCGACGCGATGACGATGTACCTGTAAATAACAGCTGAAGAATCCGACGAGCAGATTCCGACCGGTTGAGCAACAAGACACCCACGACACCAGCTGTACCAGATTAAAAGACGTAGGAGGCAGTAGATTTGAGAGTGCGGCAGATCTAAACGTCCGAGACACAGCTCCGGCAGGAACCGAGGCGATCCTATTGGAACCACGACACACATGCGAGCTCTCACACGACGCCGACGAGAGTCGAGTTTTTTCCTAGATATTAGGTGAAATTACCTTAACTATCAGGTTATTATCGGTTTCTCCTCGACAATTGAGCCACATACAGCTCCAAATCCAAGCTCAAGGATGACAGGTCGAGTCAGGAGAGATGCTGCTTATCTACCTCTTGACTAGTTACTGGTTGCGATGCCCCTACTTTTGTTTCCCTAATGTTATCGAGTCTGCTGCTACATGATCGAGAATTCCATGCTCATGGACTAAGACATTTTCTCCCCCTTTTTATTTCCATCACTACTCTTTAATAAGTTGTCGTTATAAGATTCTTTATATAATTCTGTTTTATTATCAATAAAAAGCCTCATTGATTTGCTAAAAAAAAAAGAAACTACGCTTCATATGTAAAATAGACAATTCTTCACGGAGCCAACATAAAAATTATATTGTTTAAAGATGATCCATTTCTTAGATAAAATGAGATTGTTCACCTTTCTGTGACAAATGACTAACACCAAGTTACTTGTATCTAAACAGCTCTCATTTTATGTTTTCGTCCCGCCATCATGCCTGGGTGGTTACATGCCCAAATCAATCACTTTGCAAAATCTCGCCACCTTGGGACTTTTAAAACTCTTGTTATTAAATGTGACTATTTTCAACAACAAAAAATACCCCATCTCCATCTTTTATTACCATGTAAAACATTTGGTTCTATATATTCACTGTCTTAAATATGGTATTATCACACGATAAGGTCAGACAGGAAAAAAACAATTAGTTTTAAGACAAAACAAATATTTTCTACGTAAAAAAAGTAGACCGACAGTTCTCGTTCATAAACACTAAAAGGTTGTCCCGATTTATGGTTCAAATAGTATTGGGTGTTATGTGTATCGGATCATGTTCTCATGTGTAGAACAGATGGACTCTACAAATGTGGCCATGGTTGGGTTTGGCCACAATTTCAATTTCTCGGGATAACAATACAAGTTGTATTTGCTTTAGTTGCCATATATGGCATGTCGGTATCAGATAGGTTTTGTACGCAAATCTTCTCGAACCAGTTTCCACGTCTCTTTATTTACTTAGAGGTTTATAGTGTTCCCAAAAATATGATTGATGTTGAATGACCGGAATTTCCAGTGGAGAGACTTGTGATGGATGAAAGAGATAAGCCTAACTTCCTTATTCTCTATCTTTTTTTTTTTTCCAAATAAGTTATATTCATCTATTATCGGTGTCAAAATGTTTAACTTCTAAAACAATATTGAATTTTTTTTAAAACGGGTAACTGGAGACTTTCATTAATACCAATAGGTAATCAAACAGGATGAAGCGTGACCGCCTCGGGTTCCAGATGTATGTCCGGGCCGACCGTAGCAAGCCCGGCGCTCATGGACCTATAATAATAGCCCACTTGAAATCGTGGGCACAAACTCAAGACAACTCCTTACCATCGTCCCAATACAACGAGACATAAAAGAAATAGTCCAAAAGCAAACAAGAAATAAAGTGTTCCAAACATAATGCAGGTAATTAGAAAACATGGAAATAATCTTTGCTGAATGTGCAGGCTGCCCGGGACCTCCCAGCATTGGCTGTCCCAGGTCTGTAGGTATAGTCTGAAGACGACTCCACCCACCCCTGCTGGGTCGGATCATTCCTGCATCGGAGACACCTGTGCCTCCGACTGCTCTCCCCCCTCCTTCTTCTGGTAGATCTGGTCCGGTATGTGATGTTGGGGAGGCGAATCATCCATCAGCTTCCTCGACTCCGGTGGACGAGCATACAAGGACCCGCTCCTTGTCTTCATGGTGGGCATCTTACCCTTTCCTCGGTTGGGCCCTCCTTTCCCCAGTCCAGCCTGGGGATCTTTCTGTTGCCCCTAGGGATCTTTCTCCTTCCCCTCTCGGGTCATTTCAACATCAGCGGATTCAGCTCGGTCCAGAGCATTAGCAGCATGGTGGACATTAGCCAAATTGTCAGGCTTCGTGAAGCCCGGTGGCGGTCCAGAGACTCGGTGCCCTCCCTCTTGCAAGTCTTTGGTTGCCCCTCCTGGGGTAACCTTAGCCAGATTGCCAGATTTCGTATGGTCTACGTCGGGTAGATGTTCACCCATAGTGATCTCCCTGGAGCGAATCATCGGGTCCAGGGACAGGTCACTCAGAAGATACGTGATAGACGGGTGTGTCACCGGGGGGTATTCCAGACCGTCCCCAGCAGCCTATCCACGTTCATTTGGTTTGGGGCCAGTATAGATCGGTCATACCAAACCTCCTCCCGACCAATCCCCAGCAGTTGAGTCGTGCAACCCGAAATTCTGTGGGTCAACATTCCACACCTGCGACAGAACTCTACTATCCTTTCATATTGCAAATCAATCACAGCAGATGTTGTGGTACCTGGGAATCTGAGGCAAAGTCTTCGCCTTAGAGGTCGTTGCAACTCCATCCGGACCCGTAGCCACAAAAACATGTCCTCCCGACGAGCAAACGGGATCGGGGCCGACGGGACCTGGGTACCAATGCTGGCAGCGATGAGGCCGCGAACATAGTCGTTTCTGGCATTCCCCGGTATGTTGAGCGCCCGGACCCCGAGCTCCACGTGATGGAAACTAATATCATTGGCCCGAACAAATTGCCTGAGGGGCTCCAACAGGAGGGGAAAACCCTTGAAGCTCCAGGGACCCCTGTGTCGGACATTTTCCATCGTCTCAACGGACGGGAAATGGTAGCATGTGACTTCCGAGGACATGAATTCCACTTGGATGCCAGTCACTTTCCATTTCTAGAGCATCATTGCGCAGACGGAGTTCTGGTTGTGGACCCGGTCCCCTGCAACCCTAGCTGCAAGGGAAAACTGGTATGTGCCCTTAGTGAAGAGTGGAACCCCCTCCTCCGAGACCAGTACTTCGTTAGCATCGTCCTCCCAGTCCGGGACCGGGGAGATACGGGTCGATTGGACCTCCGTTGGGCAGCCAGTCGGCCCTCATCCGCCTGATGACCGAGGGTTCGTGTCAGATGACCGATCTATTGGATGGCGAAATCTGTCCACCTCCGTGGGAACTTGAGGTCGGGAGAGGGACAACAGATCCTGAGGACTCTCACACGCTACCATGTGACGTCCGCCCTGGTCCAGTCCGTTCGCCGGGACCTTAGAGCCCTCAGACTCAACCTGCTTGAGCCAGGTTTATCCTTTAGAGCCAGGAGGTCCGTCCGCTGCCGGGGGTCTGGCAAGGAGGGGGGATGCACCTCAGACGACGACGCGGAGAGGTCACCGACGAGAGGCCCTAGCATGTCAGGTGGACCGTGCTGTTGAGACGCGTCAAGAGCGGGTTGGATCTGACCCTGGTTAGGATAGATTGGACCCTGGCTAGGGTAGACGAGAGCTTTTTTTGTGTTTCCAGTTTTGTACAATATTGATTTTTAGTTCTATATAATCAGTCAAAATGCTAAAAAGTTAAGAGTAATATTTTCTCTATCGACATTGTCATTTGAATACTTGCATATTAAACTGTTTTTCTTGACGTAATAAAGATGATATTATTAAGCATCACGTCAAACATAAGAAGATGGTATCGAATCGTCCCAACATAAAGAGAGATGTTAAGGTATATCTAGTATACGGGTGGCCTAGGATCGATCACCTCACTGCTTACCCATACTAATCGGGTTTGAATCCACGAGAAAAAAATCGATAACCTGATAGATGACGCAACGTCTGCTCAACCAAAGACCTACCCTATTACACGAGAAAAATTCTGAGATTAAAGGCAGGAGATGGATGAGAACTTAGGAATTTATAAAGGAAGAAATGCTTGTTGGAAATATAGTCATTGTCTGATATATTTTTCCAAATTTCTTGTCCACGTGTTGCGACGTCAATGGCTGAGACATGAGACTTACTCGATAATTCGTTGAGTGACCTTATCGAATCGTTTTTCTATGACGATCATTGATCGCGGAATTCGTCAAGAACTCAATGATCTCTTGCAAACATTTGTTTTTTGATTATTCATTAATTTATTGCATTCAATAAGTTGTTCGGTGAGTAATTGACGACTATCTCAGATTCTTTTATGCCAATTTTATACTTTATAATTGTATATAGTGTTTTTATAATTGTGTTTTTCAAAAGCGTATTAACTTGAAAAATAATAGGCCTATATATGCCATATCATTATTATTTCTGTTTGGAATAACTGTCTTTTTTTTCTTCCTCACGATAAAACTGGTGTTCGTAGAGCTAGGAAGGAGTGTGGGACCACAACATAGTCAACACAAGCGATCATAGAGTAGTAGTTATCCTTTGATCCCATATCCTGATTGTTTCAGGAGGAGATCCAAAAAATAATCGCCGAACAAGACAGAGGAGGTGGTGGACTGACGATGGATGGACGGTACGAGGTCTGAAAAGAGGAACGACGACGTCGACTTAAAACCCTAAGGCTTAGGGTGGGAGAGAGTGTGTCCATTTTTGTATGGTTTGTTTTTATTTATTTTTGTTCCAATTTGCTATAGTTTTTTTTATCAGAAATAAATTTTATAAATGATGCAAAAGGTACAAAGCAAGGAATCTAAAACCTAAAAGCGGAACAGGACTAAAGCAATAACAGCAAGAAGAAAGAGAAGAGAATCAAGGAACTCCGATGGGGCTAGACGCTCTGCCGCTATAGTGAGGACTCAACGTTGCTTCAACCTTCTTGAAGCCTTCCTCAACCGAACCACGATAGCACACTCCCAAGCTTTCAGCAAACCTCGCCACTGAATGGGTAATACTCTCACCAGTGCGTCCATCGATCAGAGGTGAGGAAAACCCAGAGAAGACATCCTGAGTAAGGGCCTCGCTACCATCGATCTGAAGCGGCGGAGGAAACCGGTCAGAGAGATGGACGATAGTTTGGAGCGGTAACGGCGAGGAAAGCCCTGAGGGGACTCCTGAGACGGGGAGGACGGCAGAACCATCACTCTGGATAGACTGTAGGGAACGATCAACAAGCGGAATGAGGGCGTTATCAAGACCAGCGTACAAATCCAAAGTAGAGGCCAAGTCTTCAGAGTCGTCCTCCACCCTATCCGCCCACCTATCCGACTTACTAGATGAAGAAAACTTAACACCGCAAGGCAAGGGCCCCGCAAGTGTAGAAAGGTCACCTAGGGAGCTGGGGAGGGCAACTGTACTGCTAGAGATAAGCGAGGGAGAGCTCGAGCAAGAAACGTCCACGCCCAACCCACCCTGAGGGAGAAAAGGAATAGAGTCAACAACAACTGTCTCAAGAAGCACATTCACACAGAAGCCAGGACAATGAGCTTCAACCACCCGTTGTGCATCGAAATAGCCGGAACGTGGACCAGAGCCAGAGCTCTCGACGATTGAGCCGGTAGCAGAGAGCACAGATGAATTGAAACAAGCAGTCCAAACGTCCCAACAATCTCGGAAATCGAGGCCCTGCTCCAGCACATTACAGGAAGACCTATAAGATCGACCCAGATGAGGCGTCCTCCCTACAGAACCCTGTCAGCACAATCGGTGAATGAAAAGAACCAAGAATGCAGAGCTTTCCAGTCATCGACCGCTAAGGACTCCCAAATACCCTTATCCGAACAAGACAGCGAAAAGGCCCTCGAACCCAAATCAACGAGTTCCACCCCAATAAGCCCTGCCAACCGCATACCAATACTAAGCGTGTGCACCGTAGCCGAGGTGTTAGTCACACAAATCGCGCTAAAGGCCAGTAGCGTCTCAAAGCCAGGAGCAAAAGACAAAGAGCAATGTGACCTCCCAACAGAGCCCGGTCGAGAGGGTGTCGAAGTTGACGGATAGGAAGTCCCAGATGCAAACCCTACCACAGTATTCAAGGAAGAATGCCCAGATAACACAGTATCAAAACCTTTGAGACACTTATCCAATTCAACTAGGATCCTGCGCCCCTAAAACATACAACCGTTGAAGGAAGCAACAATCAATTTTCAATGACGCTCCATATTACTTGTTTAATTTTTCGGAAATTATGTAATGTGCAATTTTTTCATAATATTTGATTATTTTTTTCCGGTTGTTATCCAAAAATTGGAATGTTTTCGATTTATTTATTTATTTTGTTTACACTTCAACGAAAATGTAGATTAAAAATGAAATTCAGATTTAACCGATCAAACTAACCGTTAATCATCCTAATTCACCCATCTTCTATGGCTAATGGCTCACCTTCGCCTTGATTGCCACCGACAAGATTGTCGGTTTGGATTACCCTCCCTACAACTCCAACCTCACTCATCATGCTCAACTGAAGATCGGCACCGTCTATTAGATTCTCTATTCCGCCACCTCCACCCGACACGTTTCGCTGCAGATCACCGTTTTTAGAGACGAGGCCTCCGCCGAATGCTACCTCGACTTTCATACATGATAACACCACCTATTCTTCAACACGTATACATATATACATTTTTCTCAAGAAATTTAGTTAGTTGAAAAATTAGTCGTCACAGCATGACTTCAAATATAACAAAATCTTGTTAAAATAAATTAGGTACAATTAAAATTATGTAGAGATTAGTAAAATTATACAGTTGCCAAAACATAAATTACAAGTTGTTAAAGTGATATGACCAGAGTTGTATAATAACCATTCTTTATTATAGAGCTCACTCGCTGACTGGAATATCAACCCTTTCGAGTTGGACTCCATTGTCTACTAACAATTCGCCTTAACCAGAAAAAAAAAAAACAGTTGATGAACACACGGGTTCTCACTTTTGCACGTGGAAACAAAATGCTTGCTGCAATATCAAGGGATATATTCTTCAATTTCATTTCATGACCAAATTATTTGATTAAAAGCCTCTGATATAATATTCAATTATGCTTCGCACCAAATGTCACTAACCAGAAACGACCCACTTATTTAAATACCTAAACCCCACTACAACTACAAACAGCTGCTCCTTGATAATTGTTCATCATACCCATTCCCAGGTCCAAACTGTTGCAATTTTTTTAGAGATCATGAAGTTGTTGTTGTTTTGATGTTAAGTTGGTTGGGTTTTGGTGAGTTTCAGAAGAAGGAGAAGAAATGGAGTTTTGGGGACTGTTGGTTGTGGCATTGATGCCGATTTTGAAGACACTCTTCATCACTGCACTTGGCTCCTTGCTTGCTCTTGACTCTGTTCAGCTCTTGGCCCCAAGTGCTAGGCACCACTTGAACAACGTACATGACTTGTTATAGGCTAGTCTTGTACTCGCATTTTGTTCTTTAATCCTGTTAATTAACGACACTAAGCTATGAACAGCTCGCCTTCTACGTGTTTGCTCCGTCTCTGGTGGGTAGCTACCTGGCCAGCACAATCACCTGGCAAAGCTTGGCAAACTTGTAAGTTGAGCTCTTGGTTTGGTTTTGAAGTTGTCTACTTTATTTGATCAATTTGTTACATGTATGTGCAGGTGGTTCATGCCGGTGAATATACTCCTCACCTTCATGATTGGGTCGGCCTTGGCTTGGATACTTAACAAAGCTGCAAGAACTCCTCAGCACCTCCGAGGCCTTGTCATAGGCTGCTGTTCTGCAGGTTCTCGCGTTTGAATCGATATTGTCTCCTTCACAAATTTGGGATACTTAACAAAACTCTTTACAGGAAATCTGGGAAACTTGCTCCTTATCATACTCCCTGAAGTCTGCAAGGAGAGCGACAGTCCTTTCGGGGATCCAGCCGCCTGCACTACTAATGCAAAGGCTTACACTTCACTCTCCATGTCGGTATGTTCATTATCATGTTTTGGTTTGAAAGATCTGTATATGAGACTTGTTTGTTTTTTTCAGGTGGGATCGGTTTATATTTGGTCTTATGTGTACCCAATTATGCATGCCTGCACCAACACAGTTGTGGAGCAAAACAAAACCAGGGACCTCACAATCCCTTCTGTAGATGCAGAGGCAGCACTTCCTTCTGCAGATGAACCTGGAACGTCTCGCGCCTTATCCATGGACAAAGACAAGGTTCTCTGTTTTATCCATGAATGTACCTTTGCGGATACTTGGTAAAGTTAAAAATAAGAGTTTGTTTTTGTAGGTGGGGAAGATTGTGCAATGGGTTACCGGAAAGATAAACTTGAAGATGGTGTTTGCTCCATGTACTATAGCCGCTGTATGTTCAAAGTTGTCAACAGATTTTACTTCTTCTTGAATTGATCAAACAATGAACAGAGCTCACTCTTCATTGTGTTTTTTGGTCAGATTATTGGATTCATCATCGGAATTGCACCGCCCATCCGAAAGGCTATGATCGGTGATAAAGCCCCTCTTCGCGTGCTCGAGAGCTCTGTATCTCTGCTAGGGTAAGGGTATATTTTCAAGTTAAGTTTAAGGTAGTAACATGAACTTAAATCCAGAGGCGGATTTAGATGGGTATAAGGTATGTCATGGCATACATTTGTCCCAAAATCGTAGAGCTCTCGATTACCTTCGATTTGATATCTTACGGAGCTAAATCGGAGTTCGTATGAAAAAGTTATAGTCATTTTAAAATCTGTCATGCACGTAGTCTTCATGTGAGTGAAGTTTGCATTTATTTTTCAATCACATCTGCTGCTAATAGTCGATGACATATTCTAAATTATATTATTTGATATGCTCTTGAACCTCAGGGATGCGGCAGTTCCGATCATGACACTGATAGTGGGAGCAAATCTTCTCAAGGGTAAAGCAAAACAACAACAACTACTACTACTAGATTGTGTGTTAGTGTTAGGCTTTCAGTTTACTAAGTTGATTTTGGTTTCAGGGTTGAAAAAATCTGGACTTGGCATCCCTCTGATTATAGGGATCATAGCAGTGAGGTACATAGCCTTGCCTCTCATCGGGGTCGTCATCGTCAAGGCTGCGCACCGCTACGGCATGGTTGGCCCAGATTTGTTGTATCAGTTCGTTCTCATGCTTCAGTATGCTCTGCCACCGGCCATGGCCGTCGGCATGATCACTCAGCTCTTCGACGCCGGCCAAAGTGAATGTTCAGTCATCATGCTTTGGACTTATGCCGTGGCCGCGGTCTCTCTTACACTGTGGTCCACATTCTTCATGTGGATCGTCAACACTTCGTTTTAATTAATTCATCACAATCATTCAAAAACAATTGCATACTTCATTGTAACAAGAACATAAGGATCTTTCATTATATTGCCTAGTCTGATATGCTACAATGACAGTAACTAACTAGTAGTAGTTTAGTACTCACTAATCATCATGATCATGACACTAACCACATGAACAAGGTGGACCAGAGGGTGAGCGCAACTGAGGAGAATGCGTAAGTCCACAGCATTATTACAGAACATTCACTCTCACTAACTCCGAACAATTGTGTCATCGTACCTGTCAAATTATACTTTTCCATGTCAACAACTGAACTAGACATAAAGTGCTACAAAGTTAGTACAAATTCCTTGTTACCTATGTTTATGGCGGGTGGAAGTGCGAATTGTAGCATAAGAACAAACCGATACAGAGGATTGGGCTTCACCAAGTGCAAATGGACTGCCCCTTTCACTATACCCACTCCCAACATTGGCAAGGCAAGGTACCGTACTATTATGATTCCTACCACAAACCTCAGTTGTGCTAGTGACCCTTTTAAACCTGAACCACACATATGGTTTAAAAGCATCTTTCTCGTTGTGACAAGCTTTAATAAGCATACAAAACGATACATTAAGATCGATAATTACCTTTTACTAGGTTCGCTCCCACTATCAAGCTGACAGCTGGGATGGCTGCACCCCTGAAAATCATAATTATAGAATGTTAATCCTGATTACCTCATTTGTCTTCAGTTGTCTACTTATAATAAGTTCAAGAGATCTGAACAAAACAAGTTATGAGGAGAAATAGTAAGCAACAGATCAACCAATACTCACCCCATCAAATATGCAGAGTCTTCGACAACACGAAGAGGAGCGCTATCACCAATAAATGTTTTCCGGATTGGAGGAACAAGACCAACTATAAACCCAACTACCTGTACAAGAAAAAAACAAGGATGTGTTTCAAGTGTAAATTTATTACAATGCTCCCAATGGATTTCTTAGAAATGCATTCATTTAACCTATACATAATATGTAAGAACCGTTACCATACCGCCCCAATAGTAGAAGGAGCCACCAGGTTCCTTAGGTTGAGCTTTACAGCACACATTGTCAAGTATTGCTTAATCTTCCCCAAGACAGTGCCCTGCCACAATGCTCCAAGTAAGTCAATCGTAGCAGATCAAAATAGTCATAATTTCCCTTATATCCGACCTTGGTTTTCTCCTCAGCTACAGTGCGTTCAAGCTCGAAATGATCTTCAGTGGTGCTCGTTGTCAAAGGAAGTAGCTGTCCCTTTGGACATTTTGAAACATTTTCTGGCGTTTCTCTGGCTGAAGTTGCAGTAATGGAGCCGTCTGTTTGGGCTCCTTTAGTGGTCTTGCTTGAGAAGAGTCTCATTAAATTGTATACATAAGACCACATGTAGATAGCTGCTATCTGAATAGATCATAACTCGTCAATAATGTAGCATTAATAATGTTGTCAAAGTTATAAGAACGTACTGCCATCGAGAGTGAAGCGTATGCCATCCCTTGCGTATGACATATATCCGGAGCTCCAAATGGACTGCCTTTCTCCTTACATACTGCCGGAATTATAATGAGAGGCATCAGCCCCAAATTTCCTGTCCATGTGACACCCAAATATATCAGCTATTGTTATAAACTTATAATCACCGTTCCAAAGACAAGTCGTAAGAAAACTTGCCTGCAGCACAGCAACCCAATATAAGGCCTCTTAGTTCAATAGGAGCTTTGGTAGCCTTTACAACTAGCAAACCAAGCAGCGAGCCAAGGATAAATGTGAAGAGAATATTGAGCGGCATGAACCACCTGTATGATTAAGATTGCTTAGCAAAATGTTGACATATGAAAGACCGTTAGAAACTTTAATAGGCTCACAGCATCATCAGGCTTTTCATTGTTATGGTTTTGGCCAGATTGCTACCAACGAGCGCTGGATTGAAGACAAAGAACACAATCTGTGTAATATGAAGAATTTAGACAAATTGAAAGATATTGAAGGTAAATAAATACTTTATGGAGAATTAACTAGTTACCTTGTTCAAGTGCTTCCTTGCATCATCCCCCAGCAAGCCTACACGATCAGTGGCGAGATACGAGCCAACAGCAGTAAGCAGGAGTACCTTCAATACCGCGGTTAACGCAGCTATGAAAAGATCCAAAATCTCCATAGCCATACTACTGCAAGTCTCAAATTCTCTTCAACTGAAAATTAAAAATAAGTAATGAACATAGGGCCAAATGAATCCTCAGCAGCAGTTGATCAAACATCAAATTCTAAGTTCACAATGACATTAAAGGAAGATGAAACCACATGCACTTGAATCTTGATCCCAACAAAGTAAGATTAGGTGCTAAGACCTCAAACAACAGAAATGCTTAAATAAAGACATTCATCAGTAAATTGGTTCTCGACTCCACGCTACAGCCATATTTGATCAATGCCGGTCGATTAAGCAAGAGAGGCATCACATCAAGGCCAGGAAAGCAAACAAAACATTGCTTCAAATGGTCATGAATAAATCATAGTGGAGATGCTGGAAATGGTAAATATGCTGTGGGGTATGGATCAATTCCTTAAAAATTGATGACAGAAGAGCTGAATTAACTTCACCCAAAAGGAACAATCACACCCCTTTTGAGCAAACAGACAGAATTGGCATCATAAAGCCACCATTTTTAGCTCAACCAAGAGCACCAATCAAGGTTTTTCCTCACCACACAACCAAAAGAACAAAATTCCCCAAAACCCAAAATCAATATTTGGTTTCCATTACATGCATGGCTTGGTGCACATGAACTTGGGTTCTTGAGACCCGGATTTAAGTCCCAGCCGCGGTACCTCAATCCTTATTTATTACTCTGATTAAAAAAATGCATGGCTTGGTGCTCTGGATTTTCCTAAAACAGAAAGAAGCCAGATTTGGGATGCTCACCCACCAAAGCTTCATTTAAACAATTAATTTGAAAGCAAAAATAAAAGCAATGGGCACTGTGAAAAAGGAAATTATTACCAGGGAGGTTGAGCTTCCATGGGAATGAAATGAAGGTTTAGGAGGAGCAGAAACATTATACAGGAAGAGAGTGAGAGAAGCTGAACCACCCCCAATTTCGGCTCCGGAAAATATGGGAAAATATAAATGAAATGCATGTTAGCAGAGCTGGAGAAACACTTGGATGTTCTGGGCGGCCGCCACGTGGCAGATTCCTTAACAGAATGGAACAGTTACTGACTGGGCATTGGTCCTACAAAATCTATGGACAGCATCTGTTGCTTGTCTTGACAAATTATGTGGGCCATGTATAAATTATTTGTTGGAATTTATTATGATTTCTCTTTTAATTGAGTTAAGATGTGATTAAATGTGTTATTACACGTTTATGTGCACTGGGTGTGTGGAATCCGAAGAACAGGAGAAGCATGAATGTAAAGTTGATGCGCAATATCACACCACACATACACATGTTTGTTGCATCCACGGTAGAGAATAAACGGGTTTTTAGTATCGTTTGTGAGGTTATGTAAAGATATTATACCAACTCACTACCATAACAAATAGGTTATGTAATATTAGGTATTTATACTACCCTTACATCAGGAGCGGATTAATGAAAACCAATGTTTCAAAAACGCAAAACCATTAAAAGGGTAATGTTGTTGTCGGTCGAGCTCTAGGGTTTGGATCTACCTGACGAGATCGAGATCGAGGAAGCCACTGGTGGTGGCGATAGGGGACGAAGGAAAAGCCAGGAAGGAGATGCATCGTAGCTCCTCTCATCTTCACCTACAAGGCTTTCGATATCAGAAACCCCAATGACGAGTACAAAACTCCTTATGCCCTCGTGTATCGGAACATGACGTTCCTTGGGGGGGCAAAGATTGTTAGAGCTACCACATCTCTGTCCTCGGCTATGATATAGGTTTTTCGGGTTCGTCGTAACGGAGAACTTGATGAGAGACCTTTCGCCGAAAAAGGGGGAAGGTCTGTTTCGCTACATAAGGTCATGGTGGTGCCTTACTTGGTTGGGGATTACTTCTCCATTGACCAACAAAGCAGTTAAGACACAGAGGAAGGTGGTTCGGCCCCTCTAATTCGTCTAGTTGTGTGGACTGTGTTGAAAGGATATCGTTGGGTGACAATAGTCCTCTACCCTAGGTACTTCTATCCTAGGTACTCGGACGAGGGATGACATGTTGGCTCCTCATTAACAGGTTAGTAGAACATGTCAAAGGATAGGATGTGAGCAGGGGAGCCCGAGACTATCCAGTGTGAAGACTCAGAGGGGAAGTCAAGTTGGGGTAGTAAGCACCCCCGTCTCTACCCATGAGTCGTTGGTGGGGTCAGCGAATACTATCCATTCATCGACAATGCGTCTAAAGTTGTGTCATTTTGGCTTTGTTACATATCTGGTTTAGACGGGGTCAATGGCTTTACTCTGAGTTAGTGGTGTTGGCTATTGGCGTGCCGAGGTTCTGGTGACTCCGACGAGTTTTGGGGTTTGTCCAAGAGCAAGGTCAGTGGCATCAAGACTCGTGGTGCTTGGAGTTGTGGTGGTAGGTGGCTTTCAGTGTTTTACGAAGGTAGTTTTTTGCTTTCCTTTTGGTTTAGTTTAAAGCATCTCCAACGCTGGTCGGTTAACTGGCGGTTCGCTGTTGGCGGGAAGAAAACACTGGCATTTCGTTGGCGGGGAGAAAACACTGGCGTTTCGTTGTTGATGGTAACTGTCGACACTAACTCAACCATCAACACTAGCTGCCGGCGCCAACGGTTAGAAAATCTTATTGCCCAATTGTTGAACCTTGAAAAAAAATTAGTTTGAAATTAACAAAAAATAAACTCTCGTTTGTTCCAAATTATCTATAAATAAAGGTTATTACATCCAACAAAAGCACACCTTCCATCATCTCCTCCTACATTGAATTCTCTCTGTCTTTTTTTTCCCATTGAAATGACGAAAAATGTCAATGTCCGTGCCAACGAGCTTTCTTTTGAGCGAATATTGGACGAAGCACTTGAAGAATGCACGCTCAGCGAGGTCGTTCATTGTCTGGTAGACGAATCCATGGGCGCAGTACGACCATGGAAGAGAAACTACATTGCACGAGACCAGAAAAGTGCGAACGAACGTTTAATGTGAGACTACTTCAATATGAACCCAATATACAAGAAGGTGTATATTCGTCGTCGTTTCCGAATGCCAAAGGATGTGTTCATCAGTATTATCCGTGCATTGGAGGATAACGATATGTACTTCAGGCAACGGGTTGATGCTGTGGGTAGGGTATCGTTATCTCCATATCAAAAATGTATTGCGGCCATTAGCCAATTGTGTTATGGAATTGCAGCTGATGGACTGGACGAGTACCTGAAAATAGGAGAAACCACGACTTCGGAGTGTGTGATCAAATTTTACAGGGGAGTTGATACTATCTTCGACCCGACGTACCAGCGTAAGTCAACACAGACTGATATGAACTACATTTTATCGGTGAATGAAGCGTGTGGATTTCCCAAGATGCTTGGCTGTCTTGATTGCATGCAATGGGCTAACCGGGCAGCTTGAGTTTGTAAGCAGCTTGAACGAAAATTGTTCGGAGCAACTTGACGTTGTAAGATCTGTTTCTCAACGTCCACATGATTTACAAGTCTCTCCCGACTCCTTGAATGGGTTGATTTGATTTGAACGGTATAGTAATCACCTAGGAACTTGGGGGAACGACTCTGGCGATTTGAAACTCTAGCAGGCTGCTTCGAATGACGACCCTCGTTCAAAGGTTTAAGAAGAGCCACCTTCCAAGGACTATTCGGTTGATCCCCGACCGGTTCACTAATTACCATCTGTTGTGACTCAAGATGGACACATATTTGGAAGGATGTTATTTTATTCTAACAGCCTACCACTGGAAGTTGTTGACTGTTTGTACTGACTGTTGGTTGAAAAATGGCTTAATATTATTATTTTAATCTGACATTCAGCACAAACAGTCAGCATCAACAGTCTAACATTAGAGATGCTCTTAGTAGATCCTTGATGTAGCCTCACTGTTCAAACCTAAGGTCAACGTTTTCTTCTGCACTTTATAGTAGGAAAATCTAGGTTCAAGATCTTTTTATTCTTTATTTCGCCCCACTTTTTAGGTGCACTGTTTGCTTCAAGATTATCAAATTTAGGTAAAAGATGTTCGGATTCCTGTTATATAGTATACTCTTGAAGAGTGTTGGCTTTCAAGCTCTTGTCCTCTCTTTTCAGCTTGAAAGATTTGGATTTTATCCGTTAAAAACTTTCTGATAAAAAGAGAAAAAACACTATACTAGTTCATAAGCAAAAAACTTACAAATACCTTTCAAATTATATATAACTCGTTTTTTCAGACAATTATAAACCATATGTCTCACGGTTCAAAGAAATAGTTCTAAGATTCATAAGGTGAATCACAACTTGACAACCTTGACCCATATTAGTATAATAGTATTATCTCTCTCGCCAAAACTGCAGCTCCTCAAAACCAAACTGACATTCTTGAGTGTAGAAAACATGTACAAACTTTTATTTCCCTGGAGATGCAAATCTTGTTTTCGGGCGATTTGGAGGCCGGTCTTTTGGGGATGATGTTTTGCCTCCAACCCCTGCCTGGCGCATCATTTCTGCAAATAATACACAACTGAATCAGGTACAAAAAACTTGCAGAGACACATCATTTAATTAAGTGACCTTATACAGAGACATACCTCTTTTTCTTTCAAGCTCTTGATCCAGTTCTTCTTTCCACTTCCTTTGTATCTCAGAAAAGCTCACACTGCAAAGCACATGCTCGCTCTGTTTTAGATCGCTACATGAATAAATAAAAATATATGCAATGGCAAGTAGCAAATCATGATAACCTTGTGCTACTTGATTCCTGCTGAGCATCAGCTACAACCCCTTTCCTATCATTATGCTGCACTGACGATGGAGTATCCTGTGACATTTGATTACTTGGACTCCCAACATTTGACACACGCCTGTTGTTACTCCCAGGGCTTGCAGTACCAAACTGCTCTACTGCTGAAGGTGATGTTCCCATTGGACCTCGACTAGGTGACCTACTTTTGGGAGGTAACTTCAAGAAGTTTGAAGTAGTTTCTTCAGGTGCTGGAGAGCAAATTGTGTTTAAACTGTTGTAGAACTCTTCATACAAAGGTGTTTGCAGCTTCTTAAGTTCTAGTGCCTGATATGCAATATAACATATGGTGTTTATCAATGTCATAGCATTAGTACAAACCAGCCAAATGCAAATTTTGATCAACTAAAAAATCGGTACCTTCTCATCAAGGAAGGCTGTGATCTTTGACTCGGTGAGTTCATCATCATCTTCTGATATTGATGGACCACAAGAAAATGAAAAAACACTGTCCCCATCCTCAAAAGCACTCGAACAGACAGTAGGCACCGGATCTGCTTGGTCAGTGTCTAAGTTCATTCCTCTATGTTCTGATTCTAAATCTCCATTAGGCGAGCATCCCCAATCATCAAAAGGCTCACACATGGGGTTGAAGCTCTATAATTATAACTATTATTAGTTTTTTAAAAGTCCCAAATGATAAAAATAGATCTTAATCCAAAACATTTAAATGTCAGAATTTACCTTGTTGAAATCATCACGCACAACAGAATTGAGCTTCACATCAGAAACCATAAAATCATCATTGTCATCGATCTGACACATCTCCCCATCAACGTCATTTGCTCCCCAAACATGCTTACTTTCAGACAACTTCACAGGAAATACAGTTGAACAGCTTAGGCTACCCAAATTGCATAAATCCGCAGAGCCATTGCAACTTGTCATTTGGCTGGCACAAAAAGGCTATACTATCAAAACTTAGACTGGTTTCAAAACACGCACTGTACAGTTTAACAAGATGAAGAAAAACAAATATTGTTACTTACATGGCTCTAAGGTTTGCAGCATTTGATGGTGAAGGGGTTTCAGGATTTTCCTGGGGTTCAAAATTACTTCAGCTACAAGAGA
The DNA here is from genome assembly GCA_963921825.1 of Erodium maritimum. NCBI lineage: Eukaryota > Viridiplantae > Streptophyta > Magnoliopsida > Geraniales > Geraniaceae > Erodium > Erodium maritimum. The sequence goes on along the minus strand of OY997588.1, from coordinate 10,873,571 downwards.
TGTCATACAATGAATAACCATCTAACATATTGCCCTACTTGAAGTACACTAACCATGAAAGAAGTTTGTAAACCAGGATGAGGTTTGGCACGCTCCCCAGTAACAAAAGGATGCTGCATTTAAGTACCATGGGAAAATTAAACCTTGGTAGAATAATTAAGATGTCTTATCAGGTAGAACTGTACGACAGGTGTATAAAGAGAAGTAGAAACTAAAGTTAAGATAGCTTGTCGCAAGCACACTAGAAAATGACAAGTTTGAGCAAACTAAAATCACCTGCAGTAGTTCACATGCAGATGGCCTCATATTCGGTTCCCTGTGATCAAAACATACATCATGAAGTTGAAGACAAGTTTATGCACAGAATAGAATGTGAAGGCGTGCTATTATTATCGACTTTCTGAAGGTTGAAAATCAAGCAAACATTTCAACAGAGAAGTAAAGGTGGAAAAGGGTAAGGACCAGCTGACATACCTTTGCAAACATTTCAGCAGAAAATCTTTTGCTGCGACAGACATATGCTCAGGAATTGGTGGAAGAGACTCACTATTTCCTATGTGGAAAAGAACAGCAACCTGAAGAACATATAATTACTATTATATGTGATGAGGATCTCACTACCTCAAAAAAAATATTTCAAGTTTGGAGAATGCCTACCCCCTGGTACTGATCGCTCCAAGGAGGCTTTCCAGTGGCCATCTCAATCACAGTACACCCAACACTCCATATATCAGCAGAGCTGGAATTTGATAGTTATACATTATTAGTAAATTTCAGAAAAATATAAATGAAAGCCAAAATCCAAAATTCACATCTACGCCGGATAACTGTTGAATGAGCATAAATAAAGAACCAGCGATACTGCATTAACTTGTAAGTTTCATTTAGAAAATTGCGGCACATACTTCTATCAACTACACTGTCTCCAGTAGTAAGAAAAGCATAAGAAGCTTGGGTGTTCTGTGTTTGGCAATGTACAAGTCATGTATAAATTCATGAATAAACTAGTTTGATTTATCACTGTGATTCTGGTAATCACAACAACCTCAATCGACACACAGGTAGGTACAGCCTGCCTAATCACAAGAAGCACTCAAGTAGGAATGTTTCTTGCAAGTAGTACTGTAAAATATATTATCCTTACTTTGCTAGATATGGACCTGGTTATTATATTAGCAAATAGTGAAATTAAATGGCTCCAGTAGTGAATGGTTGAAGTAAGAGGTAACAAAGCCTTGAAACTAACTATATCTTTTCAAGGATGTAGTAGTTCATGTGTAAGGATGCAACATAGCAAAATCAATAACAACTTTGAAAGAATTAAGAAATGGAGTGGCCTGGAGCATGTATGCACTTATAGCTTCTGCATATGAACTTCATTAGTCTGTTTCCAGTATTTACCATTGACAAATGTCTTCTCTTATTGTACTATGCACAGTTTCATTAGTCTGTTTCCAATTTTTACCTTCGACAAATGTTTTCTCTTATTGTACTATGCACAGTCTCCAGTGTATCAATGTAAGCATTTTATTATTCACAAATAAGAACAGATTCATATTGTCACATTGAAGTTCAGAGTGCATAGTTCTTTCCATGCAAATGAACATGCTTACATACTGCAGCAACCATATACTGTATCTAAAGGAGTATTGGTTTCCTCACATGTTATGCCCAGTCTGGTGAACAACTTCAGGAGCCATCCAATATGGTGTACCCTTGAGAGACTTTGCACCTGTAACAGTTGCCTGTGATAATGTTCATCGGAATTAGGAAGGAGGTTGCAGTAGTATATTTTGAAACAGAAAACTGCAAAATAAATGCATTGTGGCTAGGCAGACAAAGTGTACCAGCTCAACAACTTGCTTTGATGCACCAAAATCTGCAAGTTTAATGCATCCTTTATTATCTACAAGGATATTTGCCCCCTGAAAGTGTAAAAGAAGTATGAATTATCAGCTTGAAAAGACAATAGAAGACAGTAAAGGATCATTTTCACACAGTAAACTGCCTGAAGAAGAAAAGTTACCTTAATGTCCCTGTGCATAATTCCATGTTTGTGCAAGTACTCCAGCCCAAATAACAATTGCTTCGTGTATGTTTTTATAACCTAACAAACAAATATTGGTACAGAATTAGGCGCACAATATGAAAATAGTGCAAGCCGAGTACACGATGACTTACAGGCTCGGGAAAAGGTCCAAATTTTCCCAAAAGTGAAGATATTGATCCACCAGGGACAAATTCCAACAAAATGTTTAGGGATTCCTCCTCTCTCACTGTACCCAAATATCTCTGAGAACCAAATACAAGCACACACAAAATAAAGATGATAACAATAAACAGTTGAAATCTATGAATTCAAATTAATAACAGAAAAAATACTCACAACAATATTTGGATGTGACAGATTTTTGAGAAGGTTCACTTCTTCCTCAAGCTCCCTGATATGAGCCTACTTGTAGCAACAGGCAAATCAAGTACACGCAGATAAGTTAACAAGCAAATGGAAGTGTTCTTACAAAACAAATAAATATAAACTCAAAATTCTAACATGAAGAAGATAAGAATTATGCAAGAAAAGCTCATACAATCGTCCTACTATGATTATATGGTTGCAAGTCCTACTATGTATTCTATTACCAGAGTTCAGAAACAAAAGCAGAACACAACATAGTCGGAACATAGGAAGATAACATGCATTCCTCTATTCCGGTGGTTAAGAATGTAGAACTCCAATTACTGATAAATATTACATTTATTGATAAGCTATTCTAGTCCAACTGGTAATAGAATACAGGATTGGGGTAACATTCTTACTTCCATAAACTTCCAACCTAGACATAAGTAGGATTTAATCTAAGGATCTCAGCCCGAAAAGTAGCAACAGAAAAACACATAGCAAGAGGTCAATAACGGTAATAGCATGACTGACCCAAAGGTAATAGCATGGATAAGAGTGGGAAGAAAGGCCAAACCTGAGCCTTCTCATTGGAAGCACTGTGAGCTGCAATCAAGACCTGAAGACAGAAACAAAGAGAGGGAAATGTCAGGACCTAGATTCAACCTATCAAATGAAAAATCCCAGTAAGAAGTAGAGACAAACTAGGATCCAACTCAATTTACACTCCAAATATATATTTTACCTTGCAAATAGAACACAAAGTAAGTAATTCAACTCCACAAACCAAAAACAACCAGGACCAAAAGTGGGTCATGCTCACTAAGGCAACACTTGACAGAATTCAATTCGAATACAAAAATTGACCAATACCAAAACAATCAAACCCAGAAGTGATCAAAACCCTACTGTTCCTCGAAAAGAATTTACAAAGTGAGAAATCGAATCTAACCCAAACCCAAAAAAGAGTAAATGAAGTGGAAAATTAGGAGAAGAATGAACCTGTTTGACAGCAAGTAGCTCTCCGGAGTCAAGATTCATGCCCATATAGACGCGGCCAAAGGCACCGCATCCGATCAACTCGCCCTTGCGCCACCGGATCGGAGGCGCGTCGTCGGCGGGATCTTCCTTGTGAAGCGGAGGAAGGAGCGTGGGGGAGGAGGGCTTGGAGAAGACCCTGGATTTCCGAATGAATGAATTCATCTTGTCCACGAGTGTCGACGCTCCTTCTTCATTATCTGGAGGCGTACGGAACACCAGGGATCTCCGAACTGATCCGAGGATGTCCTGCATTGTTGAGCCTCAGAAATTGCTCTTTCTCTCTCTAGACTGTGCTCCTCTGGCTCTGAGTTCTAGAGTGAGAAATCGATTCGAAGAAGTGCTTCTCATTTGGTCGGCAAAGGGAGAGAAGAGGGAAAAAGGTGTTCTTTTTTCAAAAATAAAGTAATCGAAAAAATAAACACGACTGGTCGTTACAATAGTTGGCGTTTCCAAAATTACGACATGTAGTACTCATCGCCCGAAAACTAGAACGACTCCTTGGCTTGATGATGCGGGCCTGGGCTTGCTTCCATGGGCCTTTCTGTAAGTCATAACATTATTATTTATTTATTTACTGAGGAATAAAGATTTTTATTTAACTATCCGCTAATAAAATGCATTTAAGAAGTTCAGGAATAGCGGTAGTTGTTCCCCAAATTCAAACAAAGAATGGGTCTCTTTGACTGGTAGGTGAGTTATCATATTTGGTGAACCCCTAAAAAACTTGATACAAACGTCATCGAGTGTAGATGATAAATCAATACAATCGAAATAATCAAACTCAACAATAACCGAAAATATCACCTCTTACAAATTAAGTCCACCATAACTTTGCGGTCACTGTGAATATGGGCATGTGTCCTCTAATCAGCTTGAGTCAAACCAATGCTTCTCGAAACCTCATTGTTTCGACGATAGTGGGGTGTAAGGTTACCCGCATGAGTCGGGAATGGACTCCCTACACCATTCCAGTAGAGTCCCAACGTATCATCCCCAGGCCATTTTGGACCGTGTCGTAGAACACTATTCCATTACCGTTAACTGCAAGTCCCCCCCCCCCCCCCCCGGTTTTACCCAAGACATCAATAAAGGCATTGTTTGTCCGTTCCTGAGAAGCATTTCCTTCTACTCGTGAGTCATCAGACACACATTATAGTCTTCCTATGCTCGGATCAATATTGAATCAACGGAACTTGCCTACAACTTCCATACCGAGTCATTCCTGCGTTTCCACCCATAAAACACTAGCCCACATCTCCACGACCTTATGATCATCCATATTCATCATCTCCTTCCACCAAGCCCAAAACGGCAACCTTGGCTCTTTCGGAATAGACTCCCCCATCACTCACATACCTCCCGAGCTAGGGGACATAACACCAACTCATGCATCTCGTCCTCCCTCTCCTATTCGTACATCGGGAAAGCTTCAGGGATGGCCACTCATCTCCTCCAAATGTTACAGACTACTAGAAAACACTACGAGGAGCACCTCCATAAGAAGTTCACAAAATTTTGGTTGGTTCTAAACCCCCCACAAAACGAACCATAACTCCTTATCCACCTCGCCTTGGCCTTAATGTCAAGATGTTTGGATATGTTGATAGGCTGACTTAACCGAGTAGTCCCCTTTCTCTTCCGGGTTTCAGAACCAAGCATCTCGAGATTAGGTACATACCCGCTAAACCTCCTCCTCCACCAAGAACGATCTCAACTTCCCCTCATCTCCTGCCCTCTCCTTTATTGTCCAAAGGTCCTGAACTCGTGTATCCTCCATACTCATGTGGGGATTCCACACATAAAGATCCCCCTAGGGAACCACAACCAATCCATTACCCTCGTGTCTGTCCCGGAAGCAATCAGGCATCTCACCCCATCCTGAATTAGGGATTTAACCCCCATAAAACTATTATAAGTATAACTTGGATTATTTGTTTTGACCTGAGCATGTAGGAAAGTTGATCTCGGGTCGTATCTACCCCTGAGAATCCGGTTAACCAAATTATCCTCATAAATCATTAGACGTCATACTTGCATTCCTAGCAAAGCTGTGTTTAAGTCCTATAAGTTATGAAACCCCAACCCGCCCTTTGGGATCGTTATTGAGTCCCAACACTTCGATATCAGAGGGTGTCTTGCCTTTCCCGAACCTTTCCACCAATATTTGGTCATCTCTTTATGGATCCTGTTAGGAATAGATTTTGGGATCCGAAAGACACTCATAGTGGAAGTAAGGATAATTTGGTGGTGTTGGCCACCGGCATGCCAGGATTTTGGTGGCTCTAGAGAATTTAGGATTTGTACGAGAACAGTTTAATTATAGTCGGGTTTTTGGTGCTTGGAACCATAGGCAGGTAGCTTTGGGGGGTTTCTGAGATAGTTCTTTGCTTTATTTTTGGTGGAGTTTTTCTCCATGTATGGGGTCTCTGTTTTCTTTTGAACTTCAGGGTAAGAAAATCTAGGCTCAAGACATTTTTGTTTTACTTTGTCTTTCCCAACTGTTTGGGTACATTGGTTGCTTTAAAGTTGTAAAATATGGGTTACAGACATGTTAGACTAATATTCAGATTCCTCTTATGTTGTATGTTTTTTGAGGACTTTGAGACTCTTGCCTTATCTTTTTATCAATCAAAGTTTATGCTCATGAAAAAAAAGCAATGGATTTTCAAAACAAACACTTTTTTGTGGGTATAATTTGTATTCATCAACGACAAAAATATACGGTGCAACATGCACACAAGTAACAATAGTGTTGTAGCCAAAGCATGATTCAAGAAAAATTAACTTGTTTCTTCAAAGGCAAAGCCCTCTGATCTCTAACTCTAATCTTCCAATGTCCATCAGCCAAATTAGCCTTCTTAGCTATCCGTCTCCACTTCCTAATCCTCCAATCCCCTTTCGCCGTCAGCCCACAAAACGACCTCAGCCTCTTCGGCAGCGTGTCGTACACCTCGAACCACCGCCGGTGAGCCGAGTCGCTGGCGAAAACCTGCCGGTCCGCCATGTCCCAGTTACAATCATAATCCCTGTAACACACCCACGGCTTCAACCCCAAGAAATGCAACGCGTAAACATCGTCCCCAACAACCTCGCGCTCCGCATTCCTCGGGTCCTCGAACATCTTCAAGTAGTTCAACCTCGTCGGGAACCTATGCCACCACGTGAAGACCTCGTTCAGAAACCCCTGGTCGCCGCCGTTGTACGACGGCAGCTCGCGGGTCTTCTTCATCAGCATCTGGAACATGCACTCTGAGGGCTCAATAATCATTAGGCCGGAATTGAACATGGTCAAGCTGTTACCGGAGGCGGACAGCTCCGGGTACCTGAAGAACTTGTCGACGTTGCGGAGGAGGAGGAGGTCGGAGTCGATGAACATGACGGTGTCGAACTCGGTGAGCTGCCAGATTCGGAGCTTGCTGTAGTTCCACTCGTTGTAGGCGTTTTTGCCGGCGTGCGGGCTTCGGATGCGCGTGATGTTCTTGATCTTCCAACCGGCGGCGACGAGGCCTTCCCGGGAGTTGTTGGAGATGTGGTCGTCGGCGAGGAGGATGAGGGCTTTGTCGGAGTTTGTGAGCTTGATGCTTTGTGCCAAGGCTATTGCGCCGCACACGTAGGCTTCCGATGAGTGCAACATTGTCACGTACGCCTCTTTCCGGTGGATGTGGCTTGTTTGCGCTTTGAAGTATCTCCACCTGTATGATTCTGCAATTTTGTTTTAATATGATCTTCAGCCGACAAGGCAATATTTTAAGAAACTCATTACTCGTATGGTGTAAATTAGTCTATTGAATATGTGAGAATTGGGATGACAGGTACAATTATTAATTTCTAACATTTTTAATCATAAATTTAATTGATTTGTTCAAGGACAAATGGTGCACAAAGAATCGATGGAATGGACATTCATTCATATAATAATTAATCTTCTTATAGAAGTAAGGAAGAAAAATAATTATGTTCAATTGAAAACAAATATTTATTTATTTTATTTCGAATGTCTTTCTCTCTCTAGAACCCTCGTTGGCCTTAGTTTACCGATGGCCTCATTGCAGTCCGCCCCAGCCGTTGACCACCCAGGCTTATTTGTTGATCAACCTCGTCGATCGTCGTCTTTTTCGGGCGATGTTTCGTTTACATGTCCAATCAAGTCTTTCATTATGAGTACGCACCTCTTCCTTAATGCGGCCCTTATTGCCTCCGTTTACCACCACTACCTCCTCCATCATCTACTCTAGCGTCTCTGCTCCGGACCTCCCCAGATATGGCATGGGGAAGAGATCACATCTGGTCCGCTCTCCCACCTTCGCTCATGATCAAGCACCACCTACAACTCATCCTTCTCCCTTGTTGTCCAGCGCCTCCGCCTCCTTTGTCGCGAACCTGCCTATTACATATCTATGATGGGTTTGCTGAGGTCCCACATCCCTTTCGCCGCATACCGATCTTTCAAGCTTACGGAGGCCGACCCAGGTTCTGGTATCATGATGGTGGCGCACCTTATCACTAAAGGCCTTTGTGAAGGGATGCTTCAACCTCATCCGCTAGATCGGGACCTTGACACCCTCGATCAAAAAGGCGGTGAGTTTGGAATCAACGACTACTCCTGTCGACAGCAATGGGTGAAAAGTCGGCGCCCCAACCCCAACCTGTTGGATCGGGACCCTAACATCCCCGCTCGGATTCAGGGAGATTAAAATCAGTAGTTGTTGAGAATGTTAGGGCATCATGGTTGTCCCAGAGGAGTCGCACCCCACCCCCTCGGGCTCTATCCGACCCTCAACCTCCTCCTTTTTCTTAGGGAACTCTTTGGTATCTTGTCGAGACACGATATGCTTGACCGAGTCGAGACTGGAAAAAAATTGGATCTTTCGTGCCACTCACAAAAAATAGGTCAGATCCCCTGATTACACACTAAGAGTAATCGTCTCTTGTATGTATGTTTTTATGTGTTTACTGAATCACCAAAACTACGATGACAAACAACACTTCTGTTTCAAGGTCAGCATTTCAGATCTTTTCTATAAGATCCAAACCTATGTCTAACTTTTTTTATATTTTTCATAATAAAAATAAATTCGTCATTATGCTAAAAAAAAGAGAGAAATAATTAATGCTTACTATATGAGTACATTTCCAAATTTAATTAATGACTACCTACAGTTCATTTTATGGTTTTTGGAAAATAAATGATGAAAATTAAACAAAGGACACGCGAACAAATTAGCTGTATCATATCAATTGGATAATATTCCTTCCTTGCCTACTTAATTAATTAAGAGCCTACCCTTTTCAAAAAAAAATATATTAAGAGCCTACCAAACCATAATGCATATGTATCCTGCTCTATAGGGAACTCATCAACTAATTACCTAAATCGATGGTCATAATTCACATCTTAATCTGATTCTCATACTTTTCGAATTGATCTGAAATCTGATTAATTTGCTCGTTATCTTGATCATCGGAGAATATTTTTACCGGTTTTATATATTTAATGATCTTGTGTGGGAAGTTTTGTAAATAATTAAAAAATTGTTAGCGAAAGAGACGTGAATGAACTACAACTCACCTGTCCTGGCGATACCCGGAGGAAGCTCGCAGGTCCCAACGGGCATGATAGTCTTCTGTTTGAGCCTCGTCAGCTCCGGCATGTACACCGAGTAATCCTGTCCCTTCATCACCAGATCATCGCACCTGAATATCTCCCACATGGGCCCACACGACCCCACGAACACCACGTACACCGGCGGCTGCGCGTACGGCCAGCTGCCCCACCCCCCGCCGCTCACCGCCAGGTTCGCCGCCACCAGGTTGGCCTGCAGCCTCCCCAGGTCCCTCCCCCCGCACGGAGCCCTCACCACCACCACGTCCAGGTCGCCGTACTCCGTCTCCATCCTCTCCGGCATCGGGATCTCCGGGCACGCCGGCGCCGCCCATTTCTCGTCCTCGTCGATCCACTCCGGGAAGAAGTCCTGCCACGTCAGGGTCTCCGGTACCCTGTCGTAGCGCACGGTGACCACGTCAACGTCGAGGGCGCTGACGTAATCAGGATCGACGTTGACCAGGCCGATTTTGATCCGTTTGTTGAAGTCCTTGGAGACGAGGCGGAACCAGTCGGGGGTTGTTTCCGGCGGGTGGTAGGAGGGGAGGGGGTTGGGCTGGAGGCGGACGGAGAGGGTGAAGAGGAGGAGAGACACGGTGAAGCTGAAGATCACGAGCAGTGGTTTCGTGTGCCTTGGCGAGGGAGAAGATGAAGCGTAATTAGCCATGGTTTTAATTTAATTTTAATTTATTTTTGAGGGATTGAAATGAGTAGGTATTTATAGGAAGGAAATGGTGAGTGGTGAGAGTGAATGTGTTTTTGTTGTGTGCATGGGTGCACGTTGGTCGGCATATTGTTGACTTATTATATCTCACGCGCGCTTGGAGGGCGTGGGGTTAAGGTCTACGTATTGGTTGCTTGTTTTGGAGGAGCACTTAAGTTTTGGATTAGAGTTTGATTATTTCCTATCAATTATGCACCCAAATATCATATTTTTATTTTCTTCTGTCGTTGGGATTTGGTTTGGTTAATTGTTATCCCTTTTTCATATGGTTAATCAATTCAAAATAATAAATTATAAATGTTTACCTAGGTTTGTACTTATGTATAGAGATAGTTATCGTTTTGATACTCTCTCGTAAGTCAAGAGCTCTTTCTTTATGAAGAAACCCTACACTCTATGGAGTTATCTATCTCTATCGTAAACATGACTACCGTTGGTCCTATAGCCGTTTTTGTCTCATCACAATCAGTTTAGTGTAGTCCCTCCCACGTGCACCACCGCCTCACCTCTCGTCAGACATAAAGCCTCCTCATAAACCGAGGCGCAGAATAAATTATAAATCTTCTTCTACAACCCCAGTTTCTCTCTCACCATCATCCACGCCACCTCTCCTTCTTCCCCCGCCTACAACAATCATGACTTTCTCCCTTAGTTCCTTTGAGTCGATGGGTAAAGTCCGGTGTGGCCGACCTTTTGTCACGCCCCAAATCCGGTACTGACCGGACCCGAGACGTGACTTAGTGAAATTAAATAAATAAAAAAAGTAAAAGTACTTTAATAGGTGAAAGGATCCAAATATTGTTCAAATAACCAAGCAATAATAAATTCAAACGGGTCAATACAATCTCAAATAAATCGTACGTCTATAATACGTAAAATAAAACACGACTCCCGGACTCTCGCTAGCCCCATGCTCCGCAATGTCCTCTAGTCCAGAGCATAGCTATCACCTGTAGAAAACACGGTAACGGGGGGGGGGGGGGGGAGCTTGACGCTGAGTAGGGAAAAACCATAAAAGCTTTCTTATCACGGATTTACCAAAAGGCCATTTCCACATATTAAAATACAATAAAAGTTTGATATAAAGATACGACAACTAAGCCAAAAATAAAGTCAACAACCCTCGTTAAACTCTGACACTCAAGTCCAACTATACCAACGTCAACTCAGCCAACTACAATACTCAGGCACACACTGAAAGGAACAATCCAAGTAAGACACCCCAATCTACGGAAATATAGATGATTTAAGCCACAAGACTCCGAACCATACGCAAACCAATACTTTGTACTGAAATGCCCCTCGGTCGCGATGGGACACATGTCATCGGGACTCCCGGAAACATTCCCACAAACGCACATCGTCGGGATTCCCGGAAATGTCTCCAAAGGGACCCAGATCATCATGGTGAAACAAGATATCCTCCCGGAAACATCCCCGAAAGGACACACATCATCGAGGTGAAACAAGTCTCTCCGGAACACGCCGCATCGGAATAAGACAACAAATAACACGGAAAACACTCAATGTTCCAGACACAGCAACACTCGTTCAATCCACAACATTAATCAAACACCCAACTCGTAACCAATGCACGGTCTCGGGAGCAACCTGTTCGGCCCGGTGTAGCCGTACGCACTTTCCCCTAACACAAAGTCAGGTGGGGCGGTCGACCCCATCGCGACACACAGCGTTTTACCGATCGACGGAAGGTAGGGAAATCTCCTCTTCGCGGCCTGGAACCTCGCGACACCTAACACAACGTTTTACCGAGTGCTAGTCGGAAGGTAGGGACACCACCTCTTCGCGGGACACAACGTTTTACCGACTCACGGTCGGAAGGTATGGAAACCACCTTTCTCATGTAACCAAAGTACAACAACCACAATCACAGTCACGTCGGTCTATCACTCACCTGACTACACCACAACCAATGATTCACATCACACTTCACCGACCGCGCATCGGAAGGTACTACCCCCTCTCGGGCACAATTCAACCAACAATCACAATCATAACCACACTCACAAGTAACCACAGTACCACAACCACAATCACAATCACGTCGGTCTGTCACTCACCCGACCACATCACACCCAATTATTCACATCATAACACTCACGGCACACTTGCCCACACATAGAAACAACATGATACACCGAATATATCAGGCTTGACCCTTAATTACACTCACAAACGTTCCACACTTACCATTACTTACCGACACCACACTCCACGTGGTAACCCCACCGGCTTAACCGGTATTCGTCCCCCAACATTCCCAAAACAACAGATCAACGAAACAGGAAAATAACCACTCAAGTCATCAACATGTATCACTAGTTCAATTCTACTCGTTTTCAATGTTCGTTAATTATTATCCGTTCAATCAACACAGCAGCAGGCAGATTCACACAACAAACAAACCTACTGGCACGACACGGCCCGATTCTACCAGCACGGAAATTTCCCAAGACAGTAATCGTAAAGGTTCACAGTTCAATCGACTACGCTAGTTGTTCTCATTCTACATGCATACTAGTTCTTTATCCGATTATTAGGTTTCCCTATATGCCTTCTAGAACAACCGTAAATAAGAGGGTTTCGAGGTAATCCCTACCTCTTGACGAACCGACAGCTGTGTCTCCTAGCTCCTGACGTCTTGGCCAACACCGGTCTTCTCCGTGCTCAGGGTAAAGGTCTAGTTTAACACAAAAGGGACGGTATCAGTCCCGGTTCAACCCGTAACGGTCCTCAAATTTAATAACTTAAGTCCAAAAGTTCGATGGTTGTCCGAAAGTCCATTAAAAGTCTGAAGTCTAGGTAATCATCTGATTTTAAATCCAAATATTTAATTAAATTAGTTTAATAAATCTGTCATGATCTGACCCGGCCCGAGTCCGACCTGAATCCGAGTCCGAACCCGGTCCAGGACCTGACCCGAGCCCGACCCCGACCCCGACTCAAACCCGGCTCAGGACCCGGACCTTAGATCCAGCCCGAACCCGAGGCCGAACCAGGTTCAGGCCCGAGGCCCAAACCCAATCCGGCCCAAGGCCCATACCAATGCTAAGGCCCAAGGCCCGAGCCCATCTCGTCCAGATCTGAGACAGCTAGGGTTCCGGTATGAATCCAACGACGACGACGACGCTCCAGAGCAGTTCTCGACGGCGATAAGTGTGTCAGAGGCTTGGAAGGGGCGGGGGAAGATCGTCAGGGCGCGAATCGGCCTCCTTAGTCCAGATCTAACGCTGTTGTGAGTTCGCCGGCGTGCGGGACTCAGATCTGGAGCTTCGAGAAATCCGGCGAGCTCTTCTCGCTCAAAACCAGAGGGGAAGAGATGGGGGGAGGTGAGAGGAGGTCGGGAAAACGACTCACCGTCTCTAATTCGCGAGTCTGGTACGACGAGGCTCGATGGGGCAAGGGCGGAGGCGCTTCGGTGTGAAACGAAGAAGCAGAAGGACTGTTGAGATGGGGGTTCTGGAGGTGGTTTCTGTCGAGGGGAGATGTGAGTGGAAGGGGAATATGAGAAGAAAGAGGCGTTGTAGGTGGAGAACGGCTCCTGGTGAGTTCGGTGTTGTAGCGAGAGAACACGAGAGAGGGAAGCGAGGTGGAAGAGGTCTCGAGAAGTGTGTCGACCAAATGAAAGAAAGAGGCGAGGAGTTAGGGTTTTTGTTCGACTTGGGTTTGGGCTAGAACATGGGTCGTGCGTGTTGATGTGGCTGGGCTGGCCTGGCTCGGTCCAAAGCCCAGGTCTGGCCTGGCCCAGCCCTAACCATTTTCTCCCTCTTTTTTTTATTTCTTTTCTTTTCCAATTTGTTTCGCACTCGATCCAAAAAATCGATCCGTTTTCCAACCTCGCCGTTTTTAAAACCGTAAGTTAAATTATCAAATTAACAGGTCTTTACACCTTTAAAGACCCAAACTCTAACTTCTTCTACAAGCAAAGTTAGGGTTTTAGAGACCTCCGATCTGTTGCCTCCTACGGGTGAGCTGAAAGCCCTAACGCCCGCTCCCGATGATAGGCAACCTCGAATGCCCTAGATGAATGTCCCTTCTCTCCGACCACCGGTGGAACCAGCTCCCCCATCGTGACCACTGCTCTGGTCATCGACGTCTCGTCTCTCCCTGTCACAACGCCGCTTGTGACAGGACCTGCCACCATTCTTCTGCCCCCTCTGGTCCGGGATCCTCTTAAAGGAAAATGTCTCATGCCCGATTAACAGAGGCCAGAGCCATGGAGGGCGGACGTGATTGCCCTCTATGAGGGGATTGGGGTTCCCAACGCATCCCGTGTCCCCGTGATCCCAGCGCTCCTCACATCACCTCCGGGGATGACTCATTGTCGTCGTTCCTTCAAGCCCAAGGAAGTCGGCTCAACCTCAGCGGCACCTCCCCCTCCGAAAAGTCTGGATACCCAACTGCTCAACCTGTAGGATGGTCTCTCGGCTTGCTCCTTGGAGGAGGAGATGAGGTGATGTACCATACACCTCGGTGAGCCCATCCATCTTGGTTAGGCAACAATTTTCCATGATGGGCAAGTTGTGGTCGTCCAAGCCGCCCATGAAGACGTCCTCCTCCGGATCATCACCAAGGCATGGGACATTAGTGGAGGGTTTGGTGATTAGAGATATTGGCCCAGGGGTGTTCGGTTTTTACTTCGAAACTGAGAAAGCCTGGGTATGAGTTCGAGATAACGAACCATGGTGCTTCGATGGAAGACCTCTCTTACTGGTTGACTTAAACTTGATGGCTAAAGAGCCCACCCACCCCCCCACCCCCTCCCGTACTCTAGATAGGCTCCAGTTATGGGTGCATGCTCGTGGCCTTCCCCCTTTGATCCGTACCAAAACCATTGGGGAGACAATTGGGGCAGCGTTAGGGCTCTGTGTTCACGTCCCATGTGAAACTGGGGTACATGCTGGGGAGAATTAGTCAAAGTCTGCTTCTGGCATCTTGTGGAGTGCCCCCTTCGACGCCACCTCCTATTGCGATTTTGAGAATTTCCCGACCCGATTCGTGTCTCCCTTACTTATGCAAAGCTCCCTTCGTTTTGTTATAATTGTGGGTGATAGGTCACATGGTGGCCGAGTGTGATCGGAAGGTGGTGGGAACCCCTAGGTTTGACTCTTCGATGTTGGAGTTCCAAATGGACCGCCAACCCAAGACTTGCTACATATTGGGACGCTCACCCGCCTCGTAAACCGGTGTCCTCGACTACTGCACCTAAGGCCATGTCGTCTCGAGGCAGAGGCCCAAAAGTTTGTTTTGGTGGTCTCGACCATCAATGCATTATTCTTTTGGAGCTCAATCCAGAGTATCGGTTTCAATCTTCCGGAAAAAAAGCCCGCTACGTCCTAACTTCTTATTTAGATTCGGTGTACCGGTTTCTTCGGAAGCTATTACACTAATATCACCTTCTAGACAATCTAGTGAAACATTTCGACCAATGAACTTTAGTTTTAATGTTTGTTTCTCTTACCCCATGATGTTAGGGCTTACTTTTCTTGGTGTTTCTTTCTCTTATGACTTGTAAGTTATAATAGTCTCATAATCTTTTCAAAAAAAAGTTTTATAAATCGTACTAGGAAGTTTCAAAACATTTTTAATTACCTTGGCAATATTTCGCCTCACTTTTGTACGTTTAGGACGAAGACTGTACAGACAAACAAATAATAATTACAGAACCTATGTCTTATCCACTTCTGGTACACTTGCAAAGCTACAGGTCATATATAATGTCCCTGTGCAAGTCCATCACCGAAACTGTATCAGTCCATAAAATCAACTGTGGACGGGAAGAACAAAAACTACAGCTTCAATCCAATCATCAAAACATTTATTGTCGATTAGGTGTAGAAACAGCAAAGTATAGCAGAATGAATACATGCACAACTGTTTCCAATTTCCATTGTAGACCTGCAAATATTCTACTCAAACATCTTAACCACCTGCTTGATGGAAACACTAGGAAAAAAAAATGTTCTTAATGGTGACATGGAAAATTGCAGATATTTTACAACTGGGTCATCTTAAGAAAGCAGGTTGACCAAGATGGAAAGGAAATTTGGCAGAAACTATAGCTGCCTAGTGATGAATACTTCAACCAGACGAGTTTCTTCTTGCAGCATATACTCGGTAAGCTGCCAGTCCAACAATAGCTGTCGCAACTCCAACTGTGATGCCATAAAACAAGAACATCATGTAAATACACCCCAGAACATTATAGTAATCAACACATCATCACAAAACTATTTGTACCAGCTGGGAGATGAATTAAAGCTTTAAAACACGGTAAAAGAACCGCTTATTGGAAGTATTCCACAGCCAGGTGACTAGTCTACATCTACAGCATGTTATAGAATGCACATTAAATCTTCAACTACCTCTCAATGCCTGAATCTCAGTGTAATAGAAAGTGCAATAGAGGATTTGCATGTTAGTAATAAGAGAGATCCAGTGCATTACATGCGTGGATCAAGTGTGTTTAGTTCAACAGTATTTTTGATACATAGTGGACAAAACCAACAGCAAAGCCAGTGGTGTTATAAACCATAACAGTATTAAGCTATTATAACCTTAGTACTGCAAGAGCTCAGAAGCACGAACCCGATAGTGGGTGTGGATTGGATAAAACTCAAGGACTAAATGTAATGTAATATGGGCATTTAGAGTCAGACATGGATACATTTCATGAGTGAACTCAAAGCAACCTCCAATTACTGTAAAAGAATGGGTTCACCTAGACAATGTAACCGCCTAATCTCTATGCATAAGGGCGAACTCGGCACACAAACTGACCTCGTGATGATTCGAAAGAGGTAAGTTGATCGCTGTACAAAAAAAAATCAAATGATAAAATACCTGAAACAACCATAAGTGAACTGTTTAAAATTCGGCGGTATTGCTTGCGACTTCTCCCAGCTTCTGTTTCAGGAATACTCAAATGAGGATGCTCTGCAGCACTCACTATCCTACGAAATATGTTGTTAAAATCATGCAACTTTGCGCTGATGGGTATAGGAGCTTCTATTCCCATATCTTGACTGACCTGCAAAGGCCAAATTTACACAAAATGTAAATGTGTCGTCCTGACAAAAAATATATAAAAGAAAAGCAATGGTATGATGAATCATCAGTAAATGAATATATTCATCCACACTGAGAGCTTCACACTTGTGTTTGAAGCATCCTGTGAACGTCACTATAATAGCATCATAGCATGTAGAAATTCCAGATTAAGTTATCCTGCCATAATTGACTAAAAGAGTTCATTCTGCTAGTTAAATGACACCTGACAACAATACTACCTCAAAAAAAAAATACTAGCATATTGGACTATTATATGTGCAGCGCTGTACTCAGCTTGTTCATGACACAGAACTGACGTATATGCATATGAAAAGGAGCAATCAATAATAACTGAACAGTACCCTTGTAGAATCTTGTATTGCCATTGGAAATGAATCCAGATCATCTTTAGCTGCAACAATGAGGCAAGGCACCTCATAGCCAGTATCCTCACCATGACCAGCAACTTCCACAAGCAACTCAGAAGCTTTCTTCCAAGAGGACTCATCAGAACTACAAAGAAAAAGTAAAAATTATTGCAACACAAAGTATAGGTATAGATACATAACCAAAAAAATACTTCAGCAAGGTCAATTCAGATGATAGAAAGGCTGTTAAGATACACTCAGGAGGGGGTAAGGGAAAGGACTTGTCAATATTTCTTTTGTATCAATAATTTTGGGACATCTGAAAAAATATTTCTTTTGTATCAATAATTTTGGGACATCTGAAAACTCATTAAAAGAAGGCTGGGTTCTTTCAAACATTTCAAGAATATAAGAAATTAAAATATTAATGAATACAATTCAAACTTTTACATTCTAAAACACCATAAATATAAGTCGAACATTCTTACAACCGTTTTTTTCTTTGTATTACTTTTTTTGCAGGCAAGGAACAGATTATCATTATGAGAAGAGCTCAAGATGTAAGAAAAGCCATGTCTTGACTACAAGGGTACGAACACTTTTAATAAATCATCATAAACAAGATATGTCTCTAGAGAACAGCGGAATGAATTTGAAACTACAGGAACAGGTGAGGTGTGTAATAAAAAGTTTAGGGTATAGGAACAGAAAATAAACACCAAAATTACAAATTAATTGTAAATTTGCGCTAACAATCATTTACATGATTATGAGAAATTCTTATAGCTTTCCAATTACCTGTCATGAACAAACACTGCTATGTCACAGGCAGCCAAAGACTCTTTATTAGATAGCAATTCCTTGACTCCATCTTCCGGTATTTCACGCAACACCAGCGTTTTCCTATTTCCCTGCAAAGAAACACTGAAAAATGTCAAACCCCCAACTTAATAGCATCCCACAAATGTCACATTTTAAAGAAATTAGAAAGATACAACAAAAAAGAAGGTAAATGAATAAATTTAGGAATCTATCCAATGACCAAGTGCTTCAGATTAACAGAGAAAATAAGTTTCCCACATCTGATAAAAAAAATCTACACTTACTTAACCTGTAGTACATATGCATATGTAAAATGATATTCAAAGCAATATCATGTGTGGGATGGTGGTGGTGTGTGCATGAGGGTTGGGGGTGCATATGACATAATCAATCTAGCGTACAGCCTTGACCCCATGTTGATTGACAACATTTACTGCATAACACTAAACAGTCATTGAACAAATTAAGGCAACTATGAAATGAAATAGTGCTTCAGATGAATGGAGAAAAAGCGTTCCTACAAATTGAAGTTGTATTGCATATGCATGTGTAAATTGATATTCAAAGTAATATCAAGTGTTGGGTGGTGATGTGTGAGCATGAGGGTTTGGGGAACATATGACATAATCCATGTAATGTACGGCACTGACCCCAGGTTGATCAACAACATTTACTGCATAGCACTCATCAGCCATTGAAGAAGTATCAGAAAACCCCCTGCATTCACAATTTAACAGTCAGACATTGTAACAAAAACAACTTACCAAGAGGAATGATGTATGAAAAGGCATTCTGTCATCAAAAAAAGTTAGTCCACACATATACCTTCCTAGGAAGGAATTCAATAGTGCAGATTTCCCAGCCTTGGTGGGGCCAAAAACAAAGCACTGGAAGACATTTCTTTCTGATTGCTGCTTCTTGCGATCCAATCTTCTTCTCCTTGTGACAGATATGGCTGATGAAGGGTCACTAGGATATCCAATGTATATCAGATTTTCCATACTACGAACAGGATCTAGAAGTGTCATAAGGGCCCACTACAAGAACAAATATCACATGAATCATATGGTGGAGAACGAAAGAACTCAAATGAGTCAGTGATGATTGATTAACAGACTGCAAGACAACCAAGGACAAAAAATAGTATGCACCACTGACCAACATGTAATCATATAACCAAATTAATATCATTTAAAACTACAGAGAGATGGTCAAGAAGGGGTCACATTGAAATTAAGAATATGCATACCTCGGACAAAAACCCATCAAGTGTTAGACCTCCTAATGCAGTTTTCTCAGCAGCATCTTTATACGGAGCTTCAGTCCAAGGGCTACAGTTGGAAAATAATGTATCTCAAACATTGAATAGAAACCTTTATTACGTAATAACAGAATAAAAGCAATGCAAAAGGGAAATGAAATACTAGGAATGAGCCTAAGGTACCTAAATGAGTTAATGACTGTACTAATTCCATACCAGCTCAAATACAACAAGTTTATTAATCTTTTTCAGTTACTATCACAACATGTTGTTGGATTTAATCAAGGAAGCCTGGTGTTCTCGTCACCCTTTAAAATCTTACTGAAGTAACTGGATACAAAATATTTAGTACACAATATCATGACTATGTTATGAGTGGACATGAATCAGGATTCTAGTAAACAAAGGAACAAACTGTAAGAGACTAAACAGGAAATCCATACCTTTCTGGTGCTGTAGAAAATAGATCTTCAAGTTCAATCGGTCGCAATGCACCATCCTAGTTGAAATAACATGCAAGTGATAAGAAATCAGACAAATTTAGGGAGGAAGCAAAGCAAGACTTATGTAACAACGGAGTAAAAACAGATATTTAAGTCAGAGGCTACAACATACACCATCTCCATCAAACAACTCAAACAGGCCCTTCAGAAACTCGATGGCATCATTTGTCAGCTCCACACTCTACAAAATTTGCAATCACAACACGTTTCAGACAAGCTTGATAAGAGAAGAAGCCTATGCACGTATACCATGAGAAAAAATTATATGTTTCAAAATACATCCTGCCTAAAATGTGAAAATAAACAAAGCATCAGATTCCAAGATGCAGCAGGATTAGGAGGGCAAATCAAACTGTCCATAAGAATATATGATACACATTTATGCGGTATGCATTAAATAGGGTTTTCACTGCCACTATTAGATGCACAACAGACATACTTGAGTTCTAAAACCAAGACTAACCAAAATGATTCGCAAGTGGAATGACATATTCTTCATTATTTATGAAGTCTCTATCTTGATTTACAGAAAGAAGAGCAATAAATATCACCTGATCGGGAGTTCGTTTAGGTGGGGATGGAACCAGATCATCTGCAAGCTTAATATCATTATTATATCCAAATTTCCTTAGCACAGTCCATGTTGTCTCAAGACGCCCTTTCTCGATAAATAATGCATGGAGAAAGAGGAATCCTGTCAATGTTAGGCCACGATCATTAACTCCTTCGGCTATTTTTTCTTGTACAACCCTCTTCACACCCACAATTTCAGAAGGTTGTAATGGAGCATTGAAACATTTGACCTGTTCAAGGTAACTATTAGATACTATGAGAAACACAGGAGCGCAATCCTCAGACTTCAACTTCCAACAAGTTTGCAAAGCCAATTTCAAAAATTCTGGCACTGACCACCAATGACTAACATGAATATTAGATACAAAGAACATTCAAATCCACCATAGATAGATAACCTGAAAATCATTCAACTCTGCATCACTGAGGGCGCCATCCTTGTCGTGATCACAAAGAATGAATATACGCTTCAAGGCTCGTACACATCTTGGCTTCAAAGTTTGTGTCTCTTGATCAAACAGCGGACCTGTAGGATGAAGTACAGCTTTTTGTGCATAGTAGAAAACCTCTGGGATCTGCATAATAATGATTTACATTCTGAAAATTATTTTTTTAAGAGGGGGGGATTAAGACAAGAAGCAACAATAAAATAACAAGGTGTCAAGTAATACCTGGATATGTTTAAATGCTGAACATTCAATACAAGTTTCAATCTCCCGGAACTGTTGCATTATAGGAGACATCACCTGTTCCAGGCTTAGCGGTTGATTGTCATCCCTCATATCTAGTTTGCAGCCTACCACAATAACTGGCACCTTCACCTGCCCATCAATATTCCATATATACACATATCATCAGAAACCGGTGGTCAAGCTCCATTTGTTTAGACAAACTGAACAAGGTTTCAGCACTTTCTACAGATCATAGCTTGGGGAAAGACTCCTAACAAAAGATGTATTTCATATAGCTCCAATCATCAACTTCTATGAGTTTTTTTATGTATTTGCTATCCATTCAAAAGAGAATGTGCAAGATAAAAAGATAACAAGGTACAGAAACCTCTAATTTGCGAAGCTCTGGAAGCCAAAAGGTACTCAAACGCTCAAGGGTTGAGGGCTGATCACATGCATAAGTGAGCACAACAGCATCAGCTCGTTTCAGTTCTTCAGCCAATTTACCTTGACCTTCTTCACTGATTAACACAAAAATATAAACAAATAAGCAAAATTAAGCCAACCATAGCAAAAATGTAAAAACAAAAACTGAGATAAACCTCTCATATGGTTACATATAAACTTGGGGGAGGGAGGAAGTTCTGAAAATAAAAGGATATTAAATATTTTCAAACTTCTTGACATTTCTTATGTCAAGAAGTTGGAAAGATAATCTCAGGAGAACCATAAAGAATTGCATATCAAACAGAGATGTACTTAGTTAAGTAGCAAATCTTGTTTCTCAGAATAATTAACAATACAGAAACTCCTTTATACTCCTCAATATTCACTTGACTGAGGATTTCAACATTAATTTAGCATTGATTGATAAATTTTCAAACTTATCAATCAGTGTTTTTAGCTTTCAGAAAAAAAGAAACGAAAAACACTATTAAAAAGCATCATCCAGCAATTATATATCAAAGATATTGAAAAATCATAAAACAGCATAACACATTATATTGAAACTAAATCTATCCGCAACTCATTGAGCAAGAAAATTAGAGCTTCCATATATTCTATAAAACAAAGAACTATAGTTATGCCAATACCTAGAAGATGTATCGATTATAGTTATGGGCACTCGATCAGGGTACAAATCCTCAGGCATCCTCGTTGGCGGCAAGACTGGAGGCACATTCGCTGGGAAAGTCTCGGCTGCGGCGGTGACAATCAAGCTCGATTTCCCGGTGCCGCGATCTCCGGCAACGACAATTCGCACTCCGGTCCGGCCGGCCGAGGTCGCAGCTCCAGCTGCAGCTTTGGCCATTGAGATTTGAGAGGATAAACTGCAAGCAAAACATACAAAAGCCAAGTCGGTCAATATCCTACCAATAAATCGAGATTGCCGCAGCTCCATAAACAAAAATAAAAGATGAAGAATAAAGTTCAAGATTGAGGCAACAGAAGGAGAAGGACGACGCAAAACCCTAGTTGGTAGAAGGCGATTGGAGGAGGGAGAGTAGAGTGCATACCTAGAAATGGAGAGGTTTGGTCGGAGATGGAGATGGAGAGGAAGAGAGAGCTAGATTGGGTTGCGGTAGAGGAAGTAGCGACGGTGGTAACGGGGGCGCTACTGAGAGAGGGAGGTCTGAAGGGAGGAAGGTTCAGGACTTGAAGTGCAACAGCTGGGTTTCCCTAAGAATCTTTTTACTTTTCTTGTTCACCAAAATGATTTTCCTAAATTTCCATCAGCACACTTCATTAGACCTGTTTTTTTTTCCCTTTCCTTTATTATTTATTTTTACCTAAGAACAACCTCCAACCCGGACGATTTATGATGCAAGGTACGATTATTTGGCAAGTTTTTAACCCCTTATTAGTCCAAGGGCCTCCAGGCTAAACTGTTTGCGTGGGAAAGGGTCGAATTATATCAGAATTTAATATTTACTTGAGAGTTTGATTATTATATTATTTAACAATAGGAATTCGGGTTAATTGTTTTTTATACCCTTTTTCTTTTGATAACGTATCTCTATGTTTTTTAACGTTTAATAACAGTCTATTCGTTTTGGTAACTGTCATATAATATCATTTATGAAGTAGTCACATATCATTTAATACTTCTTATGTATTGGTAACAGAACATTTAATACTCCTTATGATTTGATCACAAATCATCAAAATGACATAAACTTAACCAAAATTTTGTCCAGAACGTTACCAATACATAAGAATATTAAAGGAGTGTTACCCATAGAATAGGAGTACTAAAGGTAATGAACCCTTGAAATTTACCATAAATTGTATGTGTTTACCAACATTTTTTTGAAACAGGCGATGAGAAATTGTATTAATTATGTCGGGTACTCTTGGTTTTAGAATATGTCTGAGACTCCCGTAAGTAATTTGGCATTTTTTGACCCGTAAAAATAGTCTAATTTACATCTTAAATAAAAAATATAATTCCAACGTTCTATCCTTACGATAATGAAAAACTAAAACAAAAATGAAAAATAAAAATGCGATAATCGAAAATGCAATAAAAATGAGATATTTTCTTGCTCTTCCAAGTCTCGACAGGCGAACTCGGTATCGGATCATGGGAGGTAGGCCACCAACACTCTACCCTCAACCCCAAGCCAACTCATAACTCTTGGCGTAGCTGCTTTACGACCCTCATTTCAATGAAGTCGTCATCCTCTTTGTCCACTAGCTGACGGGTAGGGACATGGACCCCTGAGAGGTCTAGTGATCGCTTCAGCTGGCATGTACCGATGAAAGACTGTCTCGTCTTTCCTCTCCCCCTTATCTTCAGTACCTTGGAATGCTTGGGGCTCAAACCACCCAGCTACTCCCGAGGTTCTTTCTTCTTCCCCATTTTAAGGGGGTCTCGGTATCCATTTATGGGCTTATAAAGAGAAGGTGTAAGTTACTGTATCAGACTCCCACTAATGTAGCTGAGTTCTCCTACCTACGCATCCTGATCGTCTCCCTATACCTTATTAGTCATATCACAAGTCCTGGTGATCTCGCATGTCCCATTTAACGATCTGAGATGCGCCCACTGAAATCTTACAGGCATCCCCGCGGGATCCTCTTTAGATGAATCACATGTCTTCGTAATGAACTCCCATATCCCGGGTAGTGTCGGGAAGCCCATAGGGGCAGAAGCTTCCTTTCATCCCTCAACTTGTTCCTTTCGGATTCCAAGTTGAGAGATGTGAGCATGTCTTCCACTAAGGTCACCCGTCTTTCTCGATGTGCTCTCTAGTCCGTCCTACGCAACTACTCTGTATCTAACCCCATCTGGACCTGAAGGGAGTCATAAAACCGATCCTCCTCCCCACCCACTACTGGAACGCGAGCTTTGCTGAACTCTCATGTCCCAGGTAGTGGCGGGAAGCCCATAGGGGCAGAAGCTTCCTTCCATCCCTCAACTTGTTCCTTTCGGATTCCAAGTTGAGAGATGTGAGCAGGTCTTCCACTAAGGTCACCCGTCTTTCTCAATGTGCTTCTAGTCCGTCCTAAGCAACTACTTTGTATCTAATCCCATCTGGGCCTGAAGGGAGTCATAAAACCAATCCTTCTCCCCACCCACTCTCGGAACGCAAGTTTTCCTGAATTGATACGATGATTGAGCCTCCCGTATCTAACAAAAAAACAAGCATCCTCTTATATTGTAGACTTACAGTTCTATGCTCCAAATGACCCGGGAACTAGAGGTTTGGATTCGTCAGTAGAGTGGCTTGTCTACATCCAGACTGGCCCTAAATCAAAGAAAATCATCCCAACGTTGGGGTGCAAGCACTGGTACAGTTGTTATCTCGGTTCCTAGAGTAGTAGCAAGGAGAGATCGAACGGGGCCATTCCTCGCATCTCCCGGGACGTTGTAAACCCTCAACCCTATCTCCATGAAGTGAAATGGGATGGTGTTTAGTTGCATGAAAGGGTGAGATGTACCATTATCGACGGGTAGCCACTGAACCCCAACAGACCTCTGTGGCGGATGCTTTCCATCGTCGTTCTGGTTGGGAAATGGAAGGCTACGACCTCCATATAAATACACTCAACCTCTAGCCCATTTACTTTCCATCTCTGCAGCATGACAGCACAAAGGACTTTCGGATTGCAACCGATATTGGCCATAGTACGTCCAGCCAACGAATGTCGATATTGTTCATTGGCAGCGGTTGAGATAGCTTTGACCGGAACTACCACCACATCGTCTTTATCCAGATCATCCTCATGGGATAAGGTCCCTAATTGATCCTAAATAGTCTCCACCGTTCGTGAGGCCTATGAGAGAAACGAGAGTGGTTGTCCCGACCTAGAATTGGCCCTCAATGGTCTTGTAGATCGGCGGAGCGAGACTGAGGGAAATAATGCTTGGGCCTATATCAGGTTGAGGTCGGCGGATGGTTAGTGGCCTTGTTGCGGTGGAGGGGCAAACCAGATAGGATCTACAACAGAGAGTTTTGCCGGAGCGAGGTGTGACTGCCTCAGGGTATGGTTGGGAGACTATGAATAATATGTATCGTATGTTTTTTCAACTTCTAAACTTAAACTAGATTTTAGAAAGTGGGCAAAACATATTGTAGTTATTTGTAATTAACACCAAAAAAAATATGCATCATAGTTAGTTTTTACAACTTTTTTCAAATTTTAGAAAACATTTTGTCGCTCTTCTTTAGGGATGGCAATGGGCCGGGTCTGGGCCGGGTCTTGTGATACCCGTACCCAACCCGATTTTCCTACATGTAGCCCGAGCCCTCCCAAGACCCGATAGTGGCCCACTTGTTGCCCGGCCCGCTTGTGGCCCGACTGGGTCAGGTATTACCCTACCCGCCCAATATAAGAGTTGTATTTTTTTTTTCATTCCAAGACACCATAATTTTATTTCACTACTCAATTATATTGACAAATCATGTATATATGATGCGTAAAAGTTCCATATATTTATATGAAACACACAGTCTCATCATCTCGGGCAAGTAAAACAAGTAACATCAAACCAAAACTAATCACTTCCAATTTTTTTATTCTGATGACTAATAAACCAAAATCAAATCTAATTATCCATACATAATTAATCAAGTCTCAGATCTCTTTCTCATTTCCAATCATTAAAGTTCAAGTATTCACATCAACATCGACCATGATATTTTTCTGAATCAAAACAAGAAATATCAAGATATAAAAATAATTTTAACAATAAATTAGCTTGTATGTCATTAAAATATTTATAATATATCTCATCATCTTCATCATAATCAAAGAGTAGAACATATATATAGGATAGAAACGTAAAAATTAACAAATAAATTTAGTTAATTATTTATTTATTTAGTAACCTATCGGGGCGGGTCTGGGCCGGGTAGTACCAAACCCGAGCCCGTTTAAAAGCCCGATCAAACAAACCCGGCCCGACCCGTTTATACAATGGGCCGGGTCTGGCCCGACTTTTTTGGGTCGGGCAGGTCGGGTCCCCGTCGGGCCTGGGTATTATTGCCATCCCTACTCTTCTTCCTCCAAGATTAATTTTTTGAAATAAACTTGTCTTCAAAAAAAGAATGGCTTAGTTATGTATGTGTATAGATAAGATTCCGTAAAAATAAACCGGGTTAATTGCGTTTTGTACACGTTTTGAATTAGTAACATACCTTTAATATATATTTTTTTTGTAACGCAGTCCATGTGTTTTGGTAATGTACGTTTCCAAGTAAATTTTGGAATATTATGTTAAAATTGATGGAATATTTTATATGTTAAAATTGACAAAATTTTGTAAAGTAAAATATAAATGACGAAATTACCCATATAATAATAATAAATTTTATAAATAATTAAAATAAATAAACCATACCAATTAAATAAAAAAAATATAAAACAATTACTGAAAAGTTTAAAAAATAAAGAATTAATAAAAAATATTTTAAAAAATACTGAAAAGTGTATATAAAAAGAATAAAAATGATGGTTTAGTCAAATAATTGATTTTAATTTTAATTTAGATTTTAGTGGTAAAATTGTTGTTTATTTGAATGTTTAAGGGTAAAATAGTTATTTTATTTAAAAACTAACAGATAACATATACCAAATCGTGGGGATTGTTATTAAACGTTACAAAACATAAAAATACTAAAAATGTATTACCTAGTCAAGAGAGGTACAAAAGATAATTAAGCCAAATAATTTTACATAATTTTGTAAGTCAAAATATAATGCGAAGTATGCGAACAAAAAAGGCTAGCAGAGAGAATTCACAAAACATAAATTTGGTTAATGGTTAAAATTTAGAGGTCCAGAGAGAGTCAAAATTTAGGAATCTCATGAGGCTCTCGCCTCCCTCAGTCGATCCTAGTCGTCTTCGTCGAAAGTAATGTCCTCTTTTCAGTAATTCAGCTCGCCCACTTCCCTCTCCTCTACCTCTCTTACACACGCATCCATCTCCCTTGTTCTCGTAACCATCGCACTCATCCTGACTGTTTCTGTCGCAATCATCGAATCTTCCCTAATCGGCGATGATCCATTGCCTCTAGCTCCATCGCAGTTGCCCCCGCCACCACAACCACCCCCACGACATCCATCTAATGAATGGGGACGACTATTCATCAAATCCCTCTTTTAACATGCATCATGACACAATCATCAAGTAATATAAAAACGGTTAAGTATCAGTCAATCCCACATGGAGTAGAGGTATCACTAGTATTTTGCTAAAACCTGGGGACGTGGGTTGTCAATTCCACATCCCAAAAGGAAAAATAAAGGACAAAAAAGTAAAATGATTGTTTTAGTGTAGCAAGTAATGAAATCTATGTACACTCTACCACCTTAGACACATAACAT
Source organism: Erodium maritimum (assembly GCA_963921825.1). Taxonomy (NCBI): domain Eukaryota; kingdom Viridiplantae; phylum Streptophyta; class Magnoliopsida; order Geraniales; family Geraniaceae; genus Erodium; species Erodium maritimum. Next base: position 10,845,703 of record OY997588.1, on the reverse strand, counting down.
TTGATTCACACAAAGAGTCGATCACGAGTACAAGTAAACACGACTTTCAATTAATGCATGGTTTGATTAACGAATAACGATAGTGAAATCGAATAATATTTTCCCTTATGGCCTTAGAACACTTAAGTTCCTATATATGTGGTATCATGGAACTACAAGAAACACTTCAGTCAGAAAACCGAAGAAAGGGATAGAAACACTTCAGTCAGAAAACGAAGAAAGGGATAGAAACACGTAAGTGAAAAAACCGAAGAAAGAGATAGGAACACTTCAATCAGGAAACCGAGGAAAGAGATAGAAACACTTCAGTCAAAAAACGAGGCTTGGTTCCCTAAGATGCTAACTGAGTTACCCAGTACTTTTCGTCAAATAATTAGCGTTTCGGATAAGTTCGGAACTATGACTCGTCTTTTACTTATTTTCTATTAATAATATTTTCACTATTAGTACGGTAAATAATGGCCGGTAGACGTCATAAACTTGGCTACTACAACAACCAGCACCATCTTAGTGGATGGATGGTCCGTCATCGTGACCGTCAATTTTGCAAGTGTTTTTGTTTTACGGATCTCTGGACGGAAGAAAACGCATTCCGCCTGTCCCTTTCTCCGTCATGTTCCTCGTTTTTATCCCTATACTAGTCTATGTCATAAATATATAATTTCTCTAGATCTTCCACCTACTCCCTCCTTCACGACCCTTCTTCTGTCCACCGCTGTTAAATTCGAATTCATATCCATAATCCATAACCCATAATCGAGCTGTATCGCTGATCTTCAACGAGTCAGGTGAAGATGGCGTCGGTTGACCTCGAACATTTAGCGGAGGCGACTTCTGGGGCCATAGGATCGCTCGTCAGCACCACGATCTTGTACCCTCTCGACACATGCAAAACCAAGTACCAAGCTGAGGTCAAAGCTCATGGCCAACAGAGATACAGGTTCACCCATCTCTTCTTTTCTAGCAATTGCTTCACTTTTTTTTTATCTGGGTTTTTGCCTTTTCCGGCGATCGTGATCCGGCCACCGCTAATTTTTGATTTTTTTGCACTGCTATTGAATTATTGGGAAATCGGATCACTCAATTTTGGGTTATGTTGGTTCTGTTCTACTTTTCTGTTTGGATGTGATGTTTTGGGAAGCAGTCAGACACTGGAATAGGATTGGAATCTGGATTTGGAACCATAGACAGATTCCGTTTCGTTTTAATTCGTCGTGTTATTGATTTGATTTAATTATGTTGCGTGGTTGATTGTTGTTCTGGACTTAGTTGGGGTTGGGGAAGGAGACGAAGTGGTTCCTGGGACTGGACTTGTCCGTTTAATGTATTAACGACGTTTAAAAAAATGTACGGTGCCATAGAACAGACTGTAGTGAGACTTATAGCTCTTCTTAGCATCAGGGATATATACCACTTACCAATCAATCTTGAACGAATCATTTACCCTTAAGTTCAACATTGAATTTGAATTTGGACGTGATACTTGTTTCGATTTTCCACCACAACCCTTGATACTTGCTTTTGCTTGTTTCATCCCGTGTTCTCCAAAGGTTAGCAGTTGAGTTGATTATCTAAATAATCATATATTTTCAGAGTGCTTAATTGCATATGAGTAGCAAGATAATTGTTTTCATTGTGAATGTGCTGAGATGAGTTTAGCTTATCAACTGAATAGTATGGTACATATATAGTCCAATAACAATAGTGTAACCACAACGTCCATGGTGTGAGCTTTGCATTGTTGTAGCTTTTTCATGATCATTAACTCAAGAATTGGATGTCTTGACTGGCTTGTTCCTATATTCAACATACAGGTTTTATGGGTTCTCTCAATCAGTGCACATCACTGGAGTTTTTCTCTATATAGTATAAACGGTTTCTGCTTTTAAGTTGTGGTTAAAGTATGATTATGTTATGAGCATGGTTGTTCAATCTTGCTCACTAGAATGAATGTCAAGATGTTTTGTTTTGAATTTCCTGTCACCAAGAGCTGAGAAGCCTGAGTGATATTTTGTGGACATGATCTCGATGGGTGTCATTTTGGATTTGAATGGAAAACCCCACCCAACAGGCTACATTTTAGATGTTTCTTTCTGGTTTTCTTACTCTCAGGATGCATTCGAAATGAAATTTTATCACATCTTAAAACTGGCTCATTATATTCGACAACCATTGTTCCTGTTACTTCTTGCCAATATGTACCTATTGTCTCTCTTTGTCAGAAAATAGGATATAAAGAAAGTTACTTGTTCATACTTAATAAATTAAAGGATAGCTTGCAACATTGTCAACAATGTAAACATTCAATATACATATCATTTGAGTTTCTGACTCAATCAACTGAAAAAGAATTTATGCTATCTGATCGATGAATTGGAACTTAAGCTTGGCTTGGCTGGGTGGTCTGCACATAATGCAAAGTTGAATTCATAACTTTTCATTCCTATCATTCTGGATTATTAGTTAGTTTACAACTTCTTTTCCCTGAATTCATTTTTGTTCTGTTTTTATTTTTGTAGGTACTTGTCAGATGTCTTGTGGGAGGCTATATCTAACCGGCAGGTTCTTTCGCTGTACCAAGGATTAGGGACAAAAAACTTTCAGTCGTTCATCTCTCAGTTTGTCTACTTTTATGGTTACAGCTACTTCAAAAAGCTGTATCTAGAAAAGAGCGGCAATAAATCAATTGGAACAAGTGCAAACTTGATTCTTGCTGCCGGTGCTGGAGCTTGCACTGCCATTGTGACTATGGTAGCCATAATTTTTCATTTTCCGTGTTGTTTGATTGAAAAATATATCTTATCTACTATGATATGGTAACTGGTATGTTTGTCACAATGTAGCCCCTTGATACAGCCTCCTCGAGGATGCAGACAAGTGAATTTGGGAAATCTAAAGGACTTTGGGGTACCCTTACGGAGGGCAGTTTGGGTGATGCATTTGATGGGCTTGGCATCTCTCTTTTGCTAACCTCAAACCCAGCCATCCAGGTACCAATCTGGCTTTAGTTGCATACTTGTACTGCCTAGCTGATGATGTTTTGAATTCACTTGCATTTATGTGTTCTCTATCATGCACATTTGAAGTTTGGACAGAGTGTAAACTGTGTTACTATATACTGCAGTATACAGTATTTGATCAACTCAAATCAAGACTACTGAAGAGAAACCAGAATAATGCAGAGAACGGTTCATCCCCCATAACCCTTTCAGCTTCCACAGCGTTCCTGCTCGGTGCAGTATCAAAGAGTATTGCTACAGTTTTAACATATCCAGCAATAAGGTATATTTTTATCAACTAAATCAGGTGTATCAAAGGATTTTGGGCTCAAGACCATACTTATGTAGAGTACCAATCATTTTTTGATTCTTAAAGAACTTTTTAAGATTGATGTATCAAACAAGAAATAGGCTCCCTTATGTACAAGAGCACTAAAATTTTGAACCCCACCTTGAGAGAGGCCCAACAAGGGCTGGATAGAGAGAAGCCCAACGGAGTTGGGAAGAGAAACAAGAAGACCGAAGTTCAAGTGCTTGATCAATTGGACAAACAAGCTTTCGTTTTTTCTCTCGAACTCTTTTTTGCGTTTATTTGTTATCTGAGCCCAACTGACAACTCCAATGGCAACAGGTGCAAGGTCATGATTCAAGCTGCTGACTCAAATGATGATGGAACAAAGAAAGCTTCGCCAAAATCCCGCAAAACAGTGGCTGGAGCTATACGTGCTATATGGGAAAGAGAGGGTGTATCAGGCTTTTTCAAGGGACTGCATGCTCAGATCTTGAAGACGGTGCTCAGTTCAGCATTGCTTTTGATGATCAAGGAGAAAATAGCTGCAACAGCATGGATTCTTATCCTTGCAATGAAAAGGTATCTATTGGTCTCAAGGAGTAGAATAAAAAAGGATTGATGGGTACATATATCATCAGCTGCAGTAAGCACTATTTAGCCAAGGATATCCTCCATAGCTCTTGGTTGAACTCATTGGTGGGACTTCTGCATGATGGTTATCAAGGATAGGCCTCTCCGATTGGAGGAGGTATTGTTGAGTAGACATGGGGTCTCTGTAGCGTATCTTCAGAACAAGTTTTTCGTTACGATAGGAATAATCTTTGGGATGGTTCTGCAAGGTTTTAGTGCATCCCATTGAGGATACCGTCAAACTGATCTACTTGTATAATTATTATTTGTTTGTCGTCTACTCTAGGAGGCTTCCTGCCTCTCAAGGTGGTAACCATTATTATCGCCCTTCTCAATAAATACCTGCTCTGGACTAAATTTGGGAGTTCCTTGCTTGTTTGTTTGGTTGTGTTAAATTTGTTTACTGGATTAACTAGAGGAGATTTCCAAAGATGATCCCTAGTCTTCTTTTAAATACAACCTACAAAAAATGTAAATAATGGTGTTGGAAAATGTAATAGACATTTGAAGTGTAAATGTAAAATGAGGTTACACACGCAACATATCTTCAAATAACCATACTTTTTTATACGAACTCTGATTTATATCCGTAAAATATCAAATCGAAGATATCTAAAAACTCTATAATTATATATAATTTTCTCGGGGCAGAGTATGGCGTGCCATACCCTAAACCCCCTTAAATTTAGTTGTCTCTTCTATCCCTTAACCATTTAGTCGACTTAGAGTAAGATAGATCTTGAAACGAACCATAAACGATTGAGTGTTGGGATTTGGTCGAGAATCGTAGATTCACAAGGTCAAAACACGGTCCCGTGAGAGTTACTTGATCCAACCCAACGGGTTAATGGACAAATAAAGGAAAGAGTAATTAAGCGAGCAAGTAAGAAAGATCGGACGAAAATGAAATAAAAACAACACCTCCGGATCTGACTCTGTTACTTCCTTCCTTCCAGCGGCAGAGGGAGAGAAAGAGGGAGAGAATCGAAGAGCAGGTGCAAAGATGATGCACGGCAAGTATACAAGCTTAGATAGCGCCAACGCTCCTGGATCTGTACCTGTAACCTTCTTCTTCCTCCGATCTATTCTTTCACTACTAACTCTCATCTGACTTTGTAATCGTGCTCCACCTTTTCAGGCCGTTCCAGATTCGACCACCTCCGCCGTCAAATTCACAGGTACTCATCCGCCATCCAAATTTTCTGTAGTCGCCTATCATAGCAATTCGTCCGTTTGTCTGCCTAATTATTTTCAATAAATTACGTATAAGCTTATGGATATTTTTGAATTAAGCGTTCTATGTTATGTTGTGTAACAATGTCGGGATTAAGAAGAGTCAATCAACCATGTTGGACTTGGAAAGGACTGCTTAGCATTTAGACAAGCATTTTGGTGGAATTGCTTTAATGTTTGTAGTTTAAAATTGCAAGCAAACATCTGGACCTGTTTCACTTCTTTTTTATTTCTCCATTTTTTTTGAGGTTCAAGTTAATTCAAAATCAATTAGTGCCGTTTTTTAAGAAAATTATAAAAGCAGTCAGTGCCAGTTCTTATGGCATTTTATAAATGTTTTTGGTGCAGATTCAAATCTTCAGACCTTTCCCCCAGCTCAAGTACAGGGGAAGATCTCAGGTGTTTCTCGTCCTCCTCGTGATGCGGATGGTATGTACAACTCCAATTTGATTTAATTTCTTCCTGTGCTACTTTCACTCGTAAAAAGTCCGGTCTATTTTGGGAGTGCATCAGCTTGCTAGCAGTATGGTTGTGCGATTGCTGTGTGTCACATGCTAGCAAGCTTGTGTTATAACGTATATCCTACTATAATTGGTGTTGTTAGTGTACATTCTGTTTGAGACTTCAATTATTAGATGGGGAGCTTTTTTCTTGAGGAATGGATTTGCAATGTGTTCATGTAATATCTTTTCATAACAATAGCCAATTGTTGTTCAATGCTTGCAAACCAAATAATGTCATGACCCTGAATTATTTGGCCGAACATTATACGTATAAATGAATGAACAACTGTAACAAAGCTTGTAACATTTGAAAATTGTTGAAATGCTTTCCTTTCGCAACCTTTAACATGCCATATACTATATTTTTTCAATAAAAGTTGTGGATTTTTTGTGAAAAGGGTACCTACATATTGTGCCACTTAAGTCGTACTGTTCCCAATTACATTGTATGGTTCCCACCTTAATGGATTTCATGCATTATTGTTATGCTACTATTGACTATGTTGCTGGTGGTGCAGATACATTCTCAAAGCCTGCATCTGGTTTTGCTGCAGATGCTTCTCAGCCAAGTGGTTGGTTCCGAACGTTCACTGTTGCTGCCTACCAGCCATACTTTGATGTTGATACTTCAGATGTACTTGACAGGATCAAAGACTCACTGTTTCCATTTAAAGGAACCTTTAATGAGAAAACAGCTAGTAACCCAGATTTGTAAGTTTTCTTTCTGCATTAACCTTAAGCTTTTGTTAGAATATAATTATAATTTGGCCTTCAACTATTAGCTTGAGCTCTTAGTTGAGTTGGCCCTCTAATATGGTATCAGAGCTTGATTCCTCACGGACCCGGGTTCGAATCCCATTGTCTACAAAAATTCTAATTTCTTCTCTATTTATCGAATTTGCCCAAAATGGGCCAGCCCTTATCACTCTTCTCAATGGGCTCATCTCCTCTTCAGTATAATTCACCTCCAAACCCGTAAATGGGCTTGTCCGTGAGGGCGCATATTAGAATATAACTATAATTGGGCCTTCAACTATCAGCTTGAGCTTTTAGTTGAGTTGGTACTTGGTCCTCTAATAGCTTTAACAAACCTTTGCATTGTTGAATGTTGATACTGTATATTGTGTTGCAATACCTTTGAGTTGAAACCTTTTGTTTTCTAGAAATTTCGATTTGACTTTCCATGCTTTTTATACATTGTAACAAAGTGTTGGAACCTGGAAATTTGTAAAAACAACTGTTGGAACCTGTAATGCAAACCGTTGGAACTATTGTGCGCTACTGTCAGGTTTCTACACTTTGTTGCACAATTCCAATGGTTTGCATGACAGGTTCTGACAGTAATATAGGCTCGTTGTTCGCACAATAAGACCTAGTTTATATTTGATAGTGACTCTATGTATTGTGTGTATGTGTATGTGTATGTTCTGCACTGTAGTAAGTTTGCCATTACATCGACTAACTTTTATAATTCAATGGTTTAGATTAGAGTAGATGTCCATTTTAGGTAAAACAAAATTAAGAGGTGTTAGTGTAATTATAGATTAGTTAATGCCCCAATATCTCTTATTTAAAAACTGTTAAAAACATATTGAATTAATTTTCCGTAATTGGATCTGTAGAATTATAGCTAATACATTTTCAACAAATTGTGAGATTAAGAAAGGACAAAATATTGCTATCAAAGAATCTTTGCTGAGAAATGAGAATGGATTTAAATGGCCTTATTGCCACCTAAAATGCCTCCCTCCATCTCTCTATCTATCTCTTTCACACTCACACACACCCATTTATTTATTCTTTTGATCAGCTAAAAAATGATTTTAACACATCCCTTTATCAACCTTGTTAATTTACCACCCTTCTATTGTTATTATAAATGTTCATGAGTAAAATATCAAATTCTGTGCAGGTATGGACCATTTTGGATATGTACCACCCTTATATTTGTTGCAGCTTCCATAGGCACTTTTGTGACATATGTAGCACACAAGCTGAAGCACAAGGATTGGGACTATGATATACATATGATGACTTGGTCTGCTGGGTTGTTCTATGGTTATGTCACTATTGTCCCCCTTATATTGTATGTAATCCTCAAATACTTCTCAGCTCCATCAGGCCTCGTGCAGCTGTTTTGTCTTTATGGATACTCCCTGTTTGTTTTTATACCTGCACTGGTAAGTTCATTGGCTCCAACAGTTTTCTCTTTGAAATATACCATGACAACCTGAAATATATCCTCTCATATACTGTATTTATCAGTTTTTTTACAAGTTATATTATAGGTCCAAGGAAATTCTTTTCTCTTTATTAAATTGCAAAATTTTCCCGAGAGCCTTCTGCTGGAAGTCTTTTATAGGATCACTAGTTAAGTTGAAAGTTGTGGTTTTATTTTATTTGTAATTGTTGAAGTGTCCACATTGAAAAAAAGAAGAAAGTGGATTTAGTGACCATTTGATATTCTAGCGGGGCCTCCACCTAAGATCACAAGCTTTTGGATTGGAGTAGGTTTAAATGTGAGAAATGACCTCTAAAGGCATCTCACAATCACATTTTTAATCTAGTATTCTTAAACATATGATCACATCCTATGGATTTTGATGATAAATAACTTAGTTAACTAGACATGATTTCCAAACTTACTGTAAGTATCATGAGAAGTTTATATATCAATTCATTCCTTATTTTCCAAATATGAATGATTTAGATGTCAATATACGGTGTTATAAGCTTGTTTGTGCTTGGTAAGTTGCAATCTCAACATGCATGAAGCCTTTATATAGATTGCTATCATAGCTTCACACTGAGAACCCTTTTCCTCCTACTTTCACGGTTCTGAACATAATGTAAGTTTCATGAACTGCCGTTGATGAGTACAGTAGAAACTAATTCCTCTATTTTGCTGCAGTGCCTGTCTGTTGTACCATTGGAAATTTTCAGATGGGTGGTTGCAGGCATAGCAGGCTTCATGTCAGCAACCTTTGTGGCACTTAACCTCAAAGCACACATAGTTTCTGCTGGTGAGAGATGGTTCTTTATTGTGGCCGGCATCTTTCTATTGCAACTAGGACTGTCTGTTGTCCTGAAGCTATACTTGTTCACTGTCACCGTCACCGTGTAGGAACTATGAATATAGTTCCTTCACAAGGCATGAACAGAATTGTAGACCAAGGTGAAAAGAGTGTTTTGAACAGCTTAGAAGAAGTATTATTCACCAAATAGTACCACCTTGTAATACATTCATTTCCGGCAGTGTAGTTCATACGAAACTGGTGTAGAGATGTCATACCAACCCCTGGTTCATAGGGTTCTGTATATTGTACTTCAAATAATTTTGTATGAACTTGGTGGCTCTTCGATAATGGTATTTCCATTTTAGGATCATTAATTGTGCCGTTGAAAGAGATGAATCATGTAAATGTGGAGATTCTGATGTCAGTTGAGAAAGGTGAGGTTACTTTTGTTGGTGGGTGTGATGATTACAACATATTGGTGGTTAAGGTTTGAACTTGTTTGCAATTGCTGCTAATCATCGCATCTGATTACTTTGTGTAATTGTTGTCGACACAATCTTGGTACTGAGTTGACTTTGGCCCTTTTTTCAAGGGGCAGTTCACCTTCACCCCTCCGGTGGTTTTCAGTTTTTTTGGTGAGGTTTGGGTTAAATCTCCTTTTTTAGAGCATCCACATCAAGGGGGCAGAACCCTGAGGCAGAACCCTCTGTTGACTGGACAGGGTTCTGCCCCCCTAAAAAAAGTGTTCTGCACATCAGAGGGGCTTGTATGAGAGGTTTGATTTTCAGAAATGCTAACTGTGTAATTAATTAACCTGTTAGCTGAATTGTTAACGTTATTTTTAAATTGACAACTACTAAATAAATTAGAAATAAAATTAATAAATAGATTTAAAAGTTCATTAATAAAATGCAAAATTTAAAAAAAATACATAACTTAAAAAAATATATAATTCAAATTGACAATTCATTTGGTCGATAAGCTTCTGCAGTGATGAATTGTTTGATGACCGTTACTATCACCATATATATTTTTATCGCATCGTAGGAAAATGATTTTTAAAATAAAAATTGATTTTTAAATTTCAAAACTGATTATTAAATTTAAAATTTGAGTTTTTATATTAAAACTGATTTTTAAAATTTAAAACTAATTCAAAATTATTACCTAATACTACAACTCTAAATAATTAACTAATTAATACATATATAAACTGATTGCTAATTATCTAATTAGTAAAAATAATAATTTTATTACCTAATTAATTACCTAATTGATGATCTAATTACCATGTATAAAATTATAAATTGATTGATAAAATCTGTTTATTACCTAATTAATTATTATCTAATTAATACAAACTGATTACTAATTAATACTAATTATATTCTAATTAATAATAATTATTATATTCTAATTAATAATACTAATAATTATATTCTAATTAATAATACTAATAACACAAAATAAAAATATATGTAACAGTGTCTTCTTCAACCTCTGCGTTTTTTGTTTTGTTTTTTTTTCCAGGGCAGGTGTCAAGCGGAGAGTTGCTGCCGGAGAATCACCGGGGCTCGGGGCTGCGAGGCAGAAATCATCCCCGCGCCTCGCCCCCTGCACCCGGTCCGACGTGGATCTGCCCCTCCAGCCCCTCTCTCCATACCGTGCGAACCTTCGAAGCCGAACCCTCCTCCGCCTGCTCCTGCCCCGGCCTCGCTTGGACGCCCCGCACCGATGTGGGTGCTCTTATATCCCTTTTGGCCTTTGTTCAAGGTTCTTCTTTGAAAGGTGTGCCTGTAAAATATAAGATGAAGTTTAGAAATATATACTTGATAATATTACATATATTTAAAATTGAAAATCTATGCTTTTCAAATACGTAATAACAAAAATCACCGTTACTATACTTTTTTAAATTTCAAAATAAATTGTATACGAGAGGATTCAAACCATAATTGTTCAGAATAAAATGTATAACCTAACCACTTATGTTATTTTTTTTACTAAAAGGTACAAGTGTTTCGTTAAAAATATAAAGAGAGTCATTACACTGTATAGAGTCTCAAAAAGTCTTTTTACAAAAAAAATTGTGAGACAAATGAACCGTTACAAACGGTATTGGAAACGCCATATAGACAAACTGAAAGTAAACGAAGATGAAACTGATGAATACTACTCAAAGTGTTGTCCAAACGTTGCATACTCGGTAGCGTGCGATCGAACCTGCATTCGTCAATTTCAGAGGGAGGTCAGACTCTTATCAGGGACCTCTACCAAAACCAGTCCCTGAAGTCATGAATTCCTTTCATTCCTCCTGGAGAGGTTGCTTCCCATCCCTCACTTGATCCTCTTGGAGTTCCCCTATAGTGTCCCTCTTCTGGCCTAACCGACTTGGAGGCAACGTTCCAAATGGGACATGCTCAAAGCTAGGTGGTGCAGTCGAGACCCTAGACCTTCCCCGCTCCCACCACATCTTGAGGATTAGGTGGTATATGAGAGGTTACAATTAAAACCCTTCCGCGAGGTGATGGGGTCTTAGGTGGGATAACCGAGATTAACAGTTCAAAACCCGAAGGATGGGGTGGCGATCGCCCCTAATCAGCCGCATACAACCTGGTCTTCGGGTCTTGATGGAACTCTAGTAGCGACATATCGAAATGAGGGATCCCTGGTACCTCCCGATCACATGCCTACGGCCCATGGCCAATACAACCACAATTCCCACAGACCGTTGACAATTTGGTGTAGGTGAGAGAGCACCGGATCGGGTCCCATAATTCCTTGAAACGTAGCAGGAGGTTTCTGTGTAGGTGTTGATCTACTAATTTCCAGAAACGCACTTTGATCGCCCCCCCCCCCCCCCCCCCCCAACATTGCTCCTCTCCATTGCAGATCGTGTCCACATAGGATCCTAATGCGGCTCCAATAGCCTCCACTGTCTTCCTCGTCCGTACCCGTGGTGGAATACCATGGGCGTGAACCCACAGTAGTATTTGGTCCAGGGTTGGGGGGTCTCTGGCCAGAGGGTCGAGATCATCGAGTAGGAGGGGGTGTCCATCAAAACACCACGATTCGTTCCCCCGAAGTCAAGAACGGGCCTCTGCCATTTCCAAGTAGAAACCGAAGACCCTTGGCTTGACGTCCTAGATGACCAAACCTGTTGCTGAGTGTCCCCACACGTTTTTGATGATCCTCAACAAGGTTTCCTTCCAGGGAGGATACAAGGCCATAAGCTTCCCAATAATCCTGAACTACTGGCGAGCCAACACCCTCGGATCCATGGACGCATCAGGGACTAGGATCTCCATATCTTCCTCCTCCCCCAACGAGCAGATGGACAGACGCTCCTGGAGACTTGATCGCCATCAGAGACGCCATTAAGCTAGGCGGGATCGAAATGGATGGAGCAAGGACGATCTCTAACGGTGAAAGATCTGTTCCCTCCTGACGTAGCAGATACGCTAGGGTAGCAAGGAAGGAGGGGATGATCACAATACGATCCGTATTTGACAGTGAGAACGGACCAGACGACGAGAGAGGCTTTCGCACACTCATAGGGTCGTGATCCAACATGCCCAATACCAGTACAGACTCCGAAACGACACCTTATGATGATGTAGAACCATCAATAAAGGGAGGAGGAGGCGGAGATCCATTTCTTTCAACCCACGTAGCTAGGGTTTTGGGTGGCATGCCTGTTTTGGTGGCGCTTGCGAGGGTTCTAGAGACGAGGACCCTAGGGAGAATGCCACAATCGTCATAGAGGGGTGCAACAACGACACGGGAGATTCCATCGTCGGCGATGAGAGTATGGAGGCCTTCAGCTTCCTCCTTTGTCGTCCTTTAATGGGATGAGCACCTCGGAGGATGGTCGTGGTGGTGGGACCTCCTTCCCATCTTCCATTAGGACTAAGAGCGGTGATAAGACAAGTACGGTGGCCATAAGGACGACGATTACAAGTGGTGTAAGCGTAAGTAGGGGTATGGTGACCATAAGCTAACAAGTGATTAAAGCTATAAATTTATGAGAGTTTTTCAATGATCATTATCTCATCTGATATCATGCTAGATTTAATAATAGAAACAACAGTGCAAGACAAGGTACTTTGAGTGAAAGTAACTTAATGAGAATTCCTTTATATGCTTATACGCAATATATATTACACCGTTTCTGTTTCGTCTCGAGTCTATTAATACCTTGTGTGTCCAATATACAATTATTCAAAAAATGAAAGATTAATCATTGTATTTTCTAGGGGTCTTCGGAAGGAGTCTAAGAGACTAGTCGTCCATAACTTTTCTTCTACATCGGTGATCCTCCAACCTTCGGCACCGTCAACTACTTCTTCCCCATGGTGAGAGTCAAGGACATACGTCTAGGGATAAGTTTTGGATGCCGCCTTCCCGATGAACCTTAGGTACGAGTCTCATCTTTCCCTGTTGTCGTTGTCTTCCATGCGGCGGTCACCGGATGGCAACTACTGAAGAAGGTACTGAAGCTATCCAGTCAGTGGGTTTGTGATCCAGGGGGCAGGACGCTAAGATGGGGCATTGTTTTCCACGACACCCTAGGTCGACTTACCCTGGCGAATCAAGACGAAAGGTCGACGATACAAGAACGGCCCACCAAAAAAGCTATGAGTTTCAGAAGAACTGACTTCTCAAACTCCTTAACTTTTGAGTTTATTATTGTGTTTTTGTGTTTATTTCGTTTCTACGATGCAAAATAGATTCTTCTTATAGGTCTAAGAGCGTCGGAACACCTACGAGAGTCCTGGACTATAATCTGGATCTTAAAATCTCAGACTCTGAACAATCTATTATATGTTGGAACAATCATATTGAATAAATACGTACGTCTCCTCGTTTCTAAAAATCATGATGTCTTCATATTGTTTTAAGTGAAATTATATTGGTGTTAAATAGATATAGTCGGTTAAAGTAAGATGGACCTATTTCACCTATAACATGTGGACCTATTTAATTAATAAGCATGGAGAGCTGAGTCACCATTAAATTTAATTATGTTATCATCATAATTGGTTATTATGCCTCCAGGACTTGATTATATTGGTTGCAACTTGTGTAAATGTATTATAAACAAGGATAATACAGGCAATACAAGGTGGATGTGGTGCCACTTGTATTCAATATTCACAATTTCCATTTTTGGATACCATGCTCAAACTATGTGCCCGAAACAGAAATGGAATATTTTGGTAGATATGAATGTTTATCCGCAATTTGTTTTCAGTAAAGTTAGTGATCATAATTGACCTCCGCACACAAGTATTTAGTGCACTGTAATGATGGGTTTAAAGTTAAGTGCTTATTGATAATACATGCACATACACTCAAAATACTTAACTAATTATATACGAGTTTAATCTTTAACAACTGAACAACTTCACATGGAAGGTGTATATATATGGCTTCGATATTAGTTTCTATTCTTCCAGTAATTAAAAGATCACGATGTGTTTTTATGAGCTCGTATTATTTATATTCTTCCGATTAATCTCTATACCTGCATTATATTGGAAAAACTTGAACCTATAACCTATAAAAAGTCGAGAAATTGTAACAATGTGTGAGTGAAAACTGAAAGGGTATATATTTCTAGTACCTTTAACCCAAAATAGACATTATTTGAGATATTTTATGTATTGTATTTTACTTTTGATATTTTATTTTGGAACACTAGGAGAGAAAAAAAAATTATCAGAGAAAAACAAATATACCGAATCCATAAGTTCCAAAAGAGCAGGGAAAAGCAAACAACCAAAAAACAACAAACCTAGAAATCTGATGTGTGTGATAATTACTATTTATGATTAATAAGCAATTTAGAAAACATGCAATTTATGAGTAATATGGAATTGAGCTATAACACAGTGGTGAAATAGAATTTACCTCCCATTTAACACAATTATATGTATGCATTAATATTGACATTAAGAAGGCAAATCTGTTGAGGATCAATTACATTGCTAAGTTGCATACTTGTTTGAAACATGTTTAGGATGATTTCAAAGATGGAATGTGTATATATATAAGAGGATATAGTTAAAAATAAAAACGGTCTGTATGTTGTTTTGGGCTAAACAGAATGATTATAAAAATAGATCCCATGTACAAAGTTACGTATTTTTTAAATCGTTTTTTTTAAATTATAAGTCGGAATACAACATAGTGCACAAATGATCACACATGGAGATGAAAGCTTGACCGCTAGGATGTCCGCTTAAGAACTAATTATTTATAAATCGATTATCTTAGAACTTGCAACAAAATACTTGATGTTAAAATCATGGGTTAAATATCAAAACTTACTCTTAAGTATTGATTACGAACACTACACTACACAACGTTTCAAAATGACAAATGCGCCACCCTCAGTATTGGTCACACAATTTTGTTAGTAAAAATGGACGGAATATTCCATTCCGTTAGTCATATGACCTCAAGTGTCATATAATGGATTATAAAATGACGTTTTCCCTTAATTATCTGGCCTCTTTACATTTTATAAGGAACATTACAATTGTACCCTCGTTATTAATGTTCCTCATAAAATGTATAAAGGTCAAATACTTAAGTGGAAAAATGTCATTTTACCATCCATTATATGACACTTGAGGTCATATATCTAATGTAATGGAATATTCCGTCCATTTTTACTAACAAAATAGCATGCCAAATACTTAAAGTAGTGCATTTGTCATTTTAAAACGTTGGGTAGTGTAGTGTTCGTGACCAATACTTAAGAGTAAGTTTCAATATTTAACCCAAAAATCATTAGAAGAGAAATGTCTAAAGATCATAAGTTCCCCTCCCATAATATCTATGGTGTGGGGTATATTTGACCAAGTTTAATATCATCTTATCAAACTAAGCACACTTACTATTTAAAATATATATCCTCCCCTATAAAATCTCACCAACTTACACACTCCAAGTACATTTAAGATCTCACTTTCATTAGAAGTCATGTTGAGTCCACGAAACCAAGTTATTGTGTGCCTCTGGTTCTTACTAGTCAGCATCTCAGCTTCACAAAACGGGGTCTCGGGAGCAAGATATCTGATACAGCAAGACAAGGCCCAATCTTCTTCTCAAAACAACGTTAATGGAAGTCCAGGTATCGCCGCCAACATTAGCAGAGACGTGCCCTCTTGTCCCAACCCCATACATAACAGGTAGCTACAGTACATCATGATGAATCATCATATACGACTCTTGATCACATGATACTCTAATTGTGTGGATCTATATAGGCTTGAGTTTATATTTTCAATAAAGAAGATGATACAAGTGATGTTATGTATATCATCTAGTTTTGTATTTTCTTTCTGCTTTTGAAAGGAATTTTTTCTTTAATTTCTTGCTAATCTTGTTAATTATATGGTCATTGAAATATTGTAATGTATTTTGCTGAATCTCAGGAATGAACAGTTTTATTTATTGAGCTAGATACATGTGCAAGGCCTTTTCATTTAGTCAGAAGGGAAATTTACTTTCATTACTTATGTAATTGTGTCCTGCGTAACTAGGAGAGTAGTTCTGTTAACTGTATTTATTGTAATTAAAAGCTGAAAAAATAATAGCTTCACCACAAAGGTAAATGTAGGTTTGTATTATTTACATGGAAAATATTTAGTGTTTAACATGTCAAATTGGTCGAGCAACCTATTGGTTAGCATTTTTTTTTATCAACAAGACATATCATAGAACTGTTTTTTGAAAAGAAGAATAGGGTGAGACATACAACCTAAAGACGGTCTATACATGAACCTCAACCAATCATCTCAACACACTGAGGGAAATCAGATCAACAACAACCTTATAAGGATCAAGACCCAACCAGAGGTACAGAAGAAACCTCAACAGGAATGAAATGAAACTAAGACTGAGAAAAGTCAACCGAAAAACGAACAAGTTCTGTAAATTAGATTTTCCTACCATGAAGCCCCCAAAAAAAGGTCTTGAAAACTCATATTTGTCAACCATTAGGCCCAGAAAGAAAACAGCAACAACCTACAACCCGAAGCCCTTCTTCTCTAACCTAGTAGGATTGATACCAACTCCCCTGTCCACAGAAACCTCAAATTTCAGAAATGGAACATAGGTTTTTCATTTGTCGGTGGCCATCACCAAAACACAACAGAGACAAAATCCAATCCCAACTACAAAAAAAATCGAGATCCTAGGGCCAAAGCCCCATGCTTTCGCAAGTGGCCAACCCCAAACCGACGATTCCGACCACAGAAGTGGTCGGGGGTACAGAAAAATCAATCGAAATGTAGATAAAAAGGAAGGGAGAAGAAAACCTAGCATAGTTGGAGAAGGGGGAGAAGCCATAACTAGCAGCAACCTCGGGAGCCAAAGAGGAGGGCCGGAATCCCAACCTACGGACGGAGCCACATAGAAAGACGGTTGAACCAACATCGACAACTACGATCTGGAACCACAACGATCCTTGAGAAGGAAACGCATCCCTCGTCCGGTGTCAGAACTCGTCGCCGGAATATGAAAAGCAGGCATCGTCCTCCCCGGCGCCCAACGGAACCACTATCAAGCCCGAAGAGCATCCCAGATCCAAGAAAAACCTCCCAAGGGAGAGGTAAAACGTCCCACGCCCAAAAAAGGTTCGCCCCGGAGGCCGTAGATCTATCTCGAGGGAGCCTAGATCTACACAGGGAAGGAGGAATCTCGAATCTTCACTACCACGAACCGTGAGAAGCCCAGCCTAGAACCGCGTCGATCCTCTCCAAAACGACGAACACATCCGAAACAAGGAGAGTACCACACCCGAGGGAGAGAGCTAAAAGACCCAACTTCACTGGAGAAAGGGAGAGGAGAGGAAAGCGAGGAGAAGTATCGGCGACGAAGCGACCAGACAACCAAAGCAGGAGAAGCCATGACCAGATCCATGACTATCTATGTCTGAGAGAGCGAAGAAGGTCGTCCCGCGCCGGATCTGTGTAGGTTCAGTTGTCTGTGACTGAGAAGCTTCGCCGACCTTACAAGCGAAGAGGGACAGGAAGGAGGAGAGGGAAAGGGAGCGGAGGAGAATAGATCCACCGCCAACGACTTTCAGAGGAAAGGAGATCGTCGGCGATGCTGAGGAGGACGGGCGACGACTACAGAGAAGACGATGGGTTAGGGTTTTCTAGAGAGAAACGAGACGCTCTCTCTCTAGAATAGTTTACCGAGCGATTGGTTAGCATTTGAGTAATGTATATAAGTATATCCATATTATTATTTACTTAAGTACACATTGATGTAAAAAACTATTATAGTAGAATTATCATAAACTTCTATATAAGGATATAAGCTAACAACATATTCTGATTTGAAAGAAAGAAAAAAGTGTATATGTAATGCTTTTTTCTTATGTGGGCGAATATTTCACAATTTATAAAATTTATCTGATTATATTTGTGGTTTTTTAAAATATGGGTATAAAGCCTCAAAAAGACACTAATGAAATCTATTTTTCTTTTAAAAGTAAATACTAAATTTTATTTATCAACTAAAAATATACATATATTTGATACAATAAAATACACATTAAAGTACAAACTCTAACGTCATAACAAAGTGTACAATACAATAAATATGTACGAACCCAAGATCATTTAAAAACCTTTCATATAAAAGTCTGAGTCTTGACCATTATGATGTTCTTTTAGGGAGAATAAATTATTTTAGAAAAAACATAGGCATACCATTTATGATACATTCTTGTTATTTCAACAACAAAATTCGTCAATGAAAGCAACAAGTGTTTATTTTTTAACATTGAAGGTATCTGTTAAACTATAATTACCTAGTTTAGTTACACCAAACAAACCCGATAAAAAGTTGATGAGAAGTGATTATCCATCGACAAAGCGTGGACTTCAAATAGATGGGATGGTAACCAGTTTTCATGTGCCAATTAGCACGAGTGGCTTAATTAATATTTTAACAAATCACATGGGAGATATTACCATTGATCCAGTTGCTAAATGACCTACCTTGTTCATTGAGGCGGAGGATTACGCTGGCGCCGGTCTTCATCTAGACAACAATCAATGGGAAATACAAAAACTTGTTCAACGAGAAACCAAATAAAAAACTTCCCTCAACCTCTCTCTAAAGTCCTTTTCCTCTGATCTCTCTCCTCTTTTGAACCGCCGTCCACGGCGGTGACCTCCCGGCTTCGGCCAGCGAGATCACCGCTGTAACCTTTGTTTCCCTTTCTCTTTCGATCCTCGCTTTCCTTTTTCCCTCCTTCCTCGCCCTTTTCTTCTTCTATCCGGTTCGTTGTTACCCTCTCCTTGCCTCATGTCTTTAGATCTGGCCACTTGGCCGACAGATCCTCCCTCCTTGGCTGTGAAATGGGTTGGATCTGAACTTTCTCACATCCCTCCCGTTTCTGGCCGATGGTTTTTGGAGTGTGGTGGGGGTAGACTCGGTGTTTGGTCCTTCTCTCTCCGGTGAACCTTGTCCTTCCCTCTTCGACGTCGGTAACTCCAGATCTGGAGTTGGTCGTTCTTCTACTTCGTGTAGATGACGAGATCTGGGTTTTGGCCGATGTTTTGGCCTTTCTTCCCCGTTGGTTGGAGTTTGCTCGTGGTGGAGGCGCTTTCTACAGTTTCGTCTTCCTTCTGCACCTGTTCTCGGGGTGTCCGGGCCTCGTCGGAGTGGCGAGGGTTTTAGGTCAGGTTGACCTTGGTGCGGAGGTCGTGGGAGCTGCGGATGGTCTCTTCGTTGGGGGGACTGTGCTAGTGGTGAGATGGCTGCTTCACTTCATCCATACGCACCGGATCCTCGTCGTCGACTTCGGTTAGTCTTTCTTCTGTCTCTCTTTAACTCCTCCCGACTCTGACCTACTTCATCCCGTTCTCTGGAACGGGATCTCTCCCTCTTGGTCGGCGGCGTGGTGTAGGCCACCGTCGGGATCTCTAGAGATCTGAGAGTTTTAGGTCGGGTCCATTTCTCTTCCCCTTTCCCTTTACGTTCAGTCCATCTTTCCTTTTCTCCTACTTTACTCTTCCTTTACTCGTCTACTTCTGTTGACGAGGCCCAACCATTGGTGCTGGCCATGGCTGGGTTTAGGCCTAACGGCATCCGGAAGATAGGTGGGTAGGGATTGGGGGATCTTGATCTGTTTCGTATGAGGGAAGGGGTTGAAAAGTCCGGATATCCCTTTGTTGGGACTCCGGGGAAAGGGCGGTGTTCTTGGGTGGAAGAAGATCGATTTTCTGAGACAGATGGATTGATTTGTGTGAGTGTGGGGTGGAGTGTTTGGTTGAGGGTGCGTCGCGGCGATCTGGTAGGGGGTTCTGGTCGGATCTCTTCTCGATTTCTCCTCTTCTTCTCGCGGCTGTGGTGGTGTTGGTCCGGTCGGTGGTGACCGGACGTGTTCGTCGCTTGGAGGTGTTGGGTCTTCGTTTGCATTCCTTTTGATTTGGGCACGCGCTGGGCTCGAGGACGGGTACTACTTTTCCTGCTAGTAGAATCTAGGGTTTTTTTTTGTTTGGGCCGGTGGCCTTTGTTTTTAGTAGCTTGTTGGGCTTGGCCCTTGGTTGCCCCTTGTTGGGCTAGGTAATTTACTGGTTGGGTCTGGCCTCTGTTGTGTTCTCGGGTATAGGCTTTGTTAGACCCTGTTTCGTTCTTGAATTTTGATTTAGGTGTTTTAGACCTGTTGTTGTAGTTTGTTTAGGATCATCCCTTGTTGGATGATTCTGTTGGTTGTATGTTGTATCTGAGGGCTTGCCCTTGACCTTCAGCTACACTTTGTAGCTGTTGGTTTTTATAAAAAAAATTGTTGATAAAAAAAAACGAGAAACCAAATAAATTAGAATACGATAACAAAAAACACAACAGTCAGAGTTAATATAAATTGTCCACGTGACAATAAACTACAATGTTGATTGTTCACGCTACTAATAACTACATTAATTTGATGGGATCGGTAGATAATCAGTGTAAGAGAGTGAGAAAGAGCACGTGTGTACTCCTTCAGAGCATGTACAACAGAAAGGACCTTGGTGAGGGAGTGGAAGTGCAGAACTTGTGCTGACTGGACAAAAGTGAGGAAGTGGGAGTGCAGAAAAGTGGGTGTTTTGCAACAGAAAGGACCTCTGAGGTCCTGGGAGTGCAGAACAATGCTGACTGGATTATTAATTGATATTTTGCTGTTTTATTTAATTCGTTATCAGAAACCGTTTAATTTATTTATAATTTAAACAATTTTGGAAATAAAATAAGTAATGACAATAAATAATTCATAAATAGATTTTATTCAACCCCTTTTAATACAACCCAAAACAAAATACAAGTTCAAGAATCATCCTCTGTTGGGTCCACATCCGGTGGCGGGGGTTGTCGTCGAAGATCATCAATTTGGTATTTAAGGGTGGCTATGAGTTGTCGCAGTTCAGACTTGAAAAACCTATGGTCTGCCATACCCTCTTCGTCGTAGGAAGATGTATCCGCCCCAACAGGGACTTGTAGGTGGCGAGGTTTGCTTCCCACTGTTGGGTTAATGTCTGTATCAGGTAATGTCTTTCTACATGTTGTTCGCCACGTGAACGTTCAGCCTCCACCCGTGAACGTTCCAGCTCGGCGAAGGCAGACATTTGGGCCGTGAGGACGGTCCTCTTCTTTGCGGCCTTCGCTGCCTTCTTCCCTTGCGGTCGGCGAGGGGGACTTGAGGCGGTCTCAGGGGATGGGGGTGTGTCGCTGAGAGGGACATGAGTCCCCTCGTAGTTATCGCTTCCTCCCCATTCTGGTGGTTGGGACTCACCACTGAGATGTGTGCCCTCCTCCCCTGTGCTTGTGGGTGGGGTTGAGCTGTAAGCCCCAGCCTCATCCAACCGCTGTCGTTGTTGGCGTACCTGGCTGCGGACAATTCCCATTGTGCCCTCCTGGGCAGTGAACTTCGTGACGCCCTCGAGCCTCGTCACCCAATGATCCAGGTCGAACTTTAGTGGGTGGTCTTTCACCACTTTCCCTGCGTCCTCCCACATTTTCTTCGCACGTCTCAAGTGCTCTTCCGGGTTTGCGCCGCTCGGATTCTCGGCCTTGGACCTCTTCAAATAGCCGAGCATCCTCCTTGTCTGCCTAGAACCTCTGAGCCAACATTTCTTGATAGCTTCCCAGCGTCGATGTGGGAAACCTCCCCTCGAGTTGTATTTCCTCGTAACTTCGCACCAGAATGTGCTGCCGGTTTGAGAGTTGCCCTTGACGGCGTCTTTTGTAGTGCTCAACCAGCAAGTTATGAGGTGGTGGTCCTCCTCCTTGCTGAATATCCGGCCCTCCGGATCTGGTTCTTCGGGTTGGGCTCGGGGTTGGGCTCGGGCTCGGGCAGGGGCTCGGGCTCGTCGTTGGGAAGGTCCGGCAGAGGATGGTTGGGGGGTTTGTACGTCGGGTAGTGGATGACCCTCGTAGTTGTAGAATTGGGGTGGCATGCCCCACTGTGATGGCACTTGGAACGGTGGCGTCTGGAAACCTTGTGGGGGCATGCCCCATTGTGATGACACTTGGAACCCTGGCGCCATTTGGAATTGTTGGGGACGGTATTGCCCTAATAAAATAATTTAATACAATAAATGAAGTGCAAAAAATTAAAATAATAAAATAAGTGCAAAAAATTAATACAATAAATTAAGTGAAAATTGTAACACAATGTATTAATATAATAAAATAATTAAAAAAAATGAATACAATGCATTAATACAATAAATTAAGTAAAAAAAAATTACGTTACATAAATAATAAGTTTGCACTTACCTGAACTCGACCCCGAGTGCGAGTTTGGGGAGTTGGAGCGATTGCCCGTTAGAATGTCTCCGAAACCTCGTGTCAGTTCGTCCTCGGTGAATCCTACTTCGTCACCAGCTGACTCTGCACGTGACCCAGCGTCGCCCGACATTTTTCACGAGAATAATTGAAACGAGAGAGGAGAATTTGGGAAGGAGAGAGTGAAGTTGCATAGTGGAAGTAGAAAGTGGTGTGAAAAAAATGAGAGGAGAGGGGTATTTATAGGGGGGTTTTTTGCTGATTTTTGAATTAAAAAAAAACTAGCCGTTAGTGCCAACGGTCGGGACACATGGCGGCGCCACACGCTGCCAGCGCAGGAGAGGGCGCGACGGCGCGTCCAGCGCGCCCGGCCAACGAGAGGGGAGCGGGGAGCGGTGCAAGGGGAGCGGGAGCGCGAGAATGGGGAGCGGGACCGCGTTTTCCGGCCTCCACAGCGAAACGGCCAGCACGCCCGGCCAGCGAACGTTACGACGCGAGGAGCGGGACAGTTCTGTTGTGCTTTCTCTCAATGAAGATATTACCATCTCCACCACCATCGCTCTTGTTGAGACAAGAGCCTATTATATGTTCATCCTATCCTATCGCACACTGGGATGTCCCCAAGTTAGATTATATTTGATGATTGTCACGCGGACAAAATATATTATATTTATTTATGAGGTAGATGACTTATCTTTTTTGAAAGGGGTACAAAGTATATTAATCAAGGGGCACCGAACATGCAGAATAAATAAACAGATAAACGCTCCAATATCATAGGGCCATAGTGAAAAACAGAAAGAAAAAAAAACTTAAGAAACCGATATGCTCTATATAAGTGTTTAACAACTAATGTTGCGGTAGCGTCTAAAAACACCGATACAGCAGAGTCAGACTGAGAGCTGGTGCAGAGCCGACCCATTACCAGAGGGGTGCGATGGTGGACTACGAACTCTCCCGAGGTATCAGCGTACGTTGTCCTCCCTGAAATGACAGGAGAGTACCGTGCCAGGACTTGGTGGTGAAACCACTGCCTCATTACGTCCAATGGGGCGGTGTCACTAACCGACCCCCTACTGGACCACGAACTCCTCATTGACCGAGACGAGGGTGTTTGACGCCCCCCCGCCGCTATACAGTTTGCTCCTACGAATCGTGTAGAGCCCAATAGGCCTCCGTGACTACCCGACCTACAAGTGAGGGGTCCTACCAGACCCGACCACCAAGAGTAATTTGTTGAAACACTGCACAATGACTTATAATGTCCCCGATTGTTGTATAAATAAATTAAGTATTTATTTATTTGTTGACAGTCTATAAGAGTAATTTGCATTTAATCAATATTCACGAAATTACCAAAATTGGAACTGATAAATGTTGAAGAACACTGCAGAACAAATCTTAAATTGATACACAACATATAAATAAAGAATAGACAAAATTCACTCCACAACAGAAGTCTGAATAGAGACAACATGAAAAGGAAAGGTTGAAGAGACAGTGTGTGAACAACAAAAACCATTTCATTCACATGTCTATCTCTAAACTCTATGTATATGCAGGTTGGGTGCCTATTTATTGAAAACATGCACAATTGAATAACATAATAATACAACATTGCACCGCTTCCAGAACAGATTGAATTTGATCAATGTCCGGTCATCTGGATCATGAAAAGTCATGTTGTGAGTTTTTCTTCTTAAGCATGACCCAAAGCACTTTGATCTGGAAAAAGAATTGGATTGAACAGAGACCTTCTCAGAGAACCTCCCAGAAAAGTTCATCTCTGTCCTCAATATAGTTGCCACCATTAGCTGCTATCATGTATGTGTAGCAAATTGGGAGGATCGTGGCTCACTAGATTGGCCCACAAATTTGCAACTTTGAGAAGATAATGCTCTTGATCCCAAACCACCAATTTCATGCCTGGTTCATACAGATTTTCATAATTTAGGTAATGAGATGTGCTGTAAAGATATGCAGCATGCAAAGCATATTATAACAAAAATTGCTGATTTTGTAATTTTGTCATGAGTTCTCAAACAATTATCAGAAGGAAGATTTTAGCTCTTAACCTCGATGCCCTGGTCTATCTTAATGACATTCAAGATGCTATTCATCTAATGTGTATGAACTTACCCAATGCAGTGTCAGGACCTAAGAGTGACAAGCGGCAAATTGGTTCTTGTTGTGGGAGAACATGTTTTTTAAGTGTATGCTCATCAAGATCATGAATAGATTTGATGGAAGCCTGCAATCCACTGAGTGTTCCATCATATCTGAAATCAATGGGGTCAGAGAAAGTATTGAGAGCTTCTTGAATTCCAGAACTCGACCATAGAGCACGGCACTTGTTTGCAAGAGCAAACAATGCTGTAGGACTTGCAGAGCACAATAGTACCCACGGTTTGTACAGTTTGGCTGAGGCTCCAACAACTTCAACTACTCTGTAAATCTCTCCAAGACCAAGAATGTAACTCTTACCTGTAGTTAAACAAAAAAATAAGGGGAACGAGTAAAGTCTAAATCAAAAGTAGTTGAACTGCTCAGTCAGTACCTTGAGGTCCAGACAGTATTTGATCATGGAGATTTTTCTGCAGTGATTGATTCCAAATGGATGCACCATGTTCCAGCTCTTCAGCACAGACAGAAATGATTCTATACCATGTAGACACATAACTGAACTGCTCTTCTGCTGATCCCAATCTCAGAATCTTTAGTGTTAATACCACATGTTTCAAGAGTTCAATTGCGGATCTCAAATCCTTTGCCGCCTATGACAAAATACAAAATCGTTACAAAATCAAGACTAACGTTTCAAACCATATTATATTTGCCAGATTTGAATTCACATTGCATGTCATTCAAATTTTTAAAAGGGTTATCACTTTCCTGTAACTAAGTACATGAGATGGAGATAGGTTTTTATCATCATATGGAGATGAAAATATTGATGATTAGAAGTCTATTGGAAAAATGGGCTTTTATGAACATGAAATAACATATTACCGTCCCTTCCATGGTAAATTAATGCAAAAGACATACCACTGACAATCTTTCTGATATATGGTATTCAGACTCTAGCATTTGGAATATTGGTTCCTGCAGAACTTCAAGGAGTTCATTCAAGCAAACGTTTCTTTCTGAAATATCTTCGGCGTGCAGTTCTATTTTTTCTTGATGCAGTTCATTATAAATTTCCTACAAGAAAGAAAAACATATGTGAAATTATAAACAATTCTCTGTCCCTATGAAATGTGTTTTGTACACATCAGACCAAATTAAATCATTACAAAATAGAGCAGAAATGAATGCAAGAATGTCATGGAGAGAGTATCTAAATCAAATGGATGAATTTATCAGATCTGGTTATTCCAGTGTGATCAGAATTCCATATAGCAAGACATTCCCAGAACGTAAATAAGAGCCCAGTCTATAGTGACTACATCTATGCATAGCCTTTGTAAATATTAAAACCTACATGAAAAACTTAGTGACTACGTCAAGAAAGCTAGAAACTAACACTACTTATCAACCGTCAGGAAAAAAAAATCATAAGCTTTTCATGTTAAGGAACAATCAGATGGGGAATTAAACTTATTGAAAATGATGTATTTCCTAAGCCAGCCACACTTTGACTAGAATACAATCTTCCCTTTGTATGTACCTCTCTTTTCTTTTTTCAATTTCCTCTGATGTGGAACTATATGCTTCAACTAGCATCTACCATCAAAATAGATAGCCTTTCGAAAGCAGTTACTGAAACTCTCGTTACAAGTCTTCTAAACCAACGCTAAGATGAACTGCAAATCTATTAGGGAAGAAAAGGCCAAATATAGAAATAAAAAATCAAGCTACCAACCTGGATGTCGTCACAAGGAGCTTTGTCTTTGGCATCTTCACCTGATAGAGCACCATCACTTTGATTTTTCTAGAGAATATCATATTTCAAAATTTCAGTACTATTTTAACTTATCGATGAAAGATGCTGTAACATATCTACCAACCTTTAGATTGTCGAGATGGCAGTTTGTGATATAGGACAACTCGTCCTTCAATTTTTCATAGAGGTCTAAATATTTATTTAGATCTAACATGGTAGTATGCCTTTCATATGAACCATCACAACTTGAGTTCGAAGATTTATCTTCGAGTTTGCTCCCTGAAGACACGCCCTTGACATCCCACGAAATGTCATGACCATCCGCTAAACTAGGTTGTAATGCTGCGCCAGTGAACTCTGACCTGTTTTCACAAAGTTTTTGTGTATCATTATCATAAGTCCGTTCTTTCACTGAAGTTCCTGGCAAGGCACCCTTGAATTCCCAAGAATCAACACCAAAATCATCATCATCTTCAACTAAGACAGAATTGAATGTAGTTTTGGTGGGATCTGTCTCCTTTCCAAAATGTTTTTGAATATCTTCCACAGAGGTCTGATCTTCAGCTTTGGTTCCTGAAACAGCACCCTTAAATTCCCAAGAACTTAGACCAAAATCAACATCACCACCCCTCTGAGAATTGAACATGCTGGAGTCAAAACCATCATCCTGGGAATTCTGTTCTTGAACTTTGGTTCCTGAGAGCACACCCTTGAATTCCCAAGAATTCCGAGCAAAATCATCACCACCACTCTGAGAAGAGAACATGCTGGATTCTAACCCATCATTCTGGGGATTTTGATCTTCAGCTGTGATTCCCGGAAGCACACCCTTGAATTCCCAAGAACTTTGACCAAAATCTTTTCCACCATTCTGAGAACTGAACATGATAGAATCTAACCCACTTTCACAAAGATTTTGTTTGTCATCAACAAAGGTCTCGTGCTTTGATCCAGTTTCAGGAAAGGAATCATCGAACCCCCATAAATTTCCATCATATTTAACATCTGCCTCACCTGAAGAAAACGTCAATCCATTCTCAGTATCATTCTGCTTGCTTTTACATGAATCTAAACCATGAGTCATCATATCTGATGCATAAATTGAACCATTAGAAACATTTCCAGTATTATCAACTGCCAATGCCTTACTACCAGCAGGAAGAACATCATCAGCCTTGGGTTCTTTCTACAAAAAAAAACATCTAAGTTTAAATCTTAACATTGCAAATTATAGATCAATAAAAATAGTAAACAATTTCAGTTCAACTAACTAACTAACCAGTTTATGCGTCGACCCTACTTCAGAGCTTGCATTCTTGAATTCCCAAATAAATTCATCAGAATCAAGTTTCTCACCACTTGGAGACCAATTAGTCCTGTTTGCAGTATCATCCGGTATGGTTTTGGTGTATGAACTGCTGATACCATCTTGACTTGGAAAGTTAGGATTGAAATCAAACCCAAAGTCCCACTCACCAGATTTATTAGAAGTTGCAACTGGTGTACCCAACAGATCTTTTGAACCACTGCCAACGTCATATATATTTTCAGCTCTCCCAAAGCTTTGCTGGCCATTCCCGTCAACCTTCAAATGAGATATTGTCAAACTTGAAAGACCGAACCATATTATTATTAACTCCCTACCCAACTGCAAATGTACATGCGCCAATTGTGTCTAACAACATTACCATACAAAATCACCTATGTTCTGTATGAACTTATAACTCTTCTGGGGAACATAGGACTTTTGCTAAAAGCATGTATTATACATAACATAGGTATATGGATGAATTCAATCCAACAAAAGTTTAACCCAGCACAGTTAAATCTAAACTTTTGATCCACTCCCACTCAAATTTGATCCAGTAAAGATCAGATTCAACCCATTTCCAGCTACTTTTGGGTCATTTCATAGAAATTAGCAATCCTAATGGTAGTTTCATATGCTTATAGTTATATGATAGACCAAATTTAAACAGATGAACTTTAATATTTTGTAGTGGGCTACATAGATCAACCTAATCCTCCATACTAAAAGCTCAAGATTATTTTTCTATCTCCCAGCTGATTACTTAACTTTCAACAATTTCACTCATGAGACCTTACTTTACTTTTTTTTCTGGTGAGCACAACAGACACTTTTCTACCACGTGTGAACTGGAGGGAACACAGGCAACACAAACAGGCAATGTCAGACACTTAAGTAGATAAGAGGGTGATGCAGGGGAGACAGACCACAAGCTGAGAAGAGGACTATTTTAATTAGATAGCTACAAGTACAACCAATTAGAATTAGGTAACTACAACTATATACAATTTCTATCTAGGATTTCCTATTATCTTCAACCAAAAAAACTTCCCACAAATATAAACCAGGAACATCAGTAACAAAGACATAGCATAATTGGCCAATTAGGACTGGAAGGAGCTTCCATTCCGAACCTGAGATTTCAGATGTGGAGTTAAAAATTTCAGTTTCTTTTCTTCTACATCCTCAGTTTAAATAGCAATAAAACAATGTGCTAAACTACATATAGATTAGATCACAGTAACTACACACCTTTGTTGCAGAAGCCCCTTCTCTGGTACCTGTTTCTGCTTCTGCAACTTTAAACTCCCAACCATCATCATCATCATCATCATCATCATCACCACTATGCTCATTTCCGTCAACAGCTTCTTTGTTCGACCCATTTGAATCCGTATTCACACCCAATGATGGCTCCCTGACCCCAGTGATAGACTTGTTCATCTTTAAGTCCAACCCATTTTGAGGCTTGGGCTGGTTACTCTGGTCGTACAGATGAGCAATCAAATCATTCAACCCCATGCCTACACCTGCACTCAAGCTAGATGTTTTGCGCAGGGAGTTGCCAGTCTTTGGTGATACCACGCTTGTATCACTTCCAAGCCTTGTATTGCCGGTACCAGCTGGTGACTGGATCCCATTCATGTCTGACCCATTTGAGTTTGAATTCAACCCATTGTGGGAATGGCTCTGGTCGTCCCAATTCCCAATCAAATCATTGAACTCACCGAACACGTTGAAGCTTGATGCTTTCCGCATGGAATTGCTCGGTTGCAGTGGTGACAAGCCGGCATCACCGCGGATACCAGTGATAGACACGTTCGTTTTCGAGTTCACTTCATTTTGAGGCTTGATCTCGTGACTCTGGTCGTACGAATCGCCAAACCAATCGTCTAACCCCTCGCTCGTTGTTTTTCGATGATTATTGCCAACTTTCGGCGGTAACATGCTCGCGCCGCCCTGAGGAGAATCGACTGTGATCGGCTGAGGCCCGTTCGTTTTCAAGTCCCACCCATTTGAATTCGAATTCAACCCATTTGGGGGCTTGATCTGGTGACTCTGGTCGTACGGATTCTCATTCGACCCAACGCCGACGTCAAAGCTCGATGAATTTCTCGTTTTCGGTGCTATCAGGCTCGCATCACCGGAAAGCGACGGATCAACAGTTGTACCAGCGATAGTTTCATCCGATTTGAGACCCGAGATCGAATCAAAGCCATTTTGGGGCTTGATCTGGTGACCCTGGTTGTACAAATTCCCAATCAAATCACTCAATGGAACTCCCGCGTTCAAGCTCGATGATTTTCGCATGGAATCGCCCGTTCTCCGTGGAGACAAGCTCGAATCAACGGCGCCAGGTCGCTCCTCCGGCATTTCTTCCTCCCCGAATATCGACAAAGGCAAAGCTCCCTGACGCCTCGACCACGGACTCTTCGTCTCTGAATCGATCCGACCCGAATTCTCGACCGGTGACGCGGAAGCCCAAAATGGGTGGGACGCAGAGGAGGCTTCGGGGAAAAGAGGGAGCGATTGGGAGTTAGGGAGCGCTTTGGTGGGGGTATGGCCGGAAAAATCTCCCCATTCATCGTCGTTGTCGGTGGCCGGGAAGCCCCATCCGTTGATCTGATTGGAAGGTACGGTGAGATTGGGATTCGTTGGGGCGAACTTGAAGTCCCCGAAGTCGCCGTCGTCGACCTCCGGCATAGCTGAAGGAGGGGAGAGGTTTTGATGAATCTGTTTCTCTATGCTCTCCCCTCGCTCAATGGTGTCCAGCTTGGTGCGCATGTTAACATATGTGCATGCGTGGCTCACTTTAGAGCATGTACAACGGGCCGGCCCTCGCACCCCGGCCCTACTGCGCACGGTCCGCGGGCCGCGGTCCGTTCTGCTGTGGGTCGGTTTTCGTGCAGTCCGCGGCCCTGAAACAACGGGCTCGCTCTTCGGGCCTCGCCCCTCGCTCCTCATCTGCTGGCCGGGCTCGCAGACGGGCTCCTCGCCCTTTGGCCCACGCTGGCCCAATTCCGGGCCGACACCTGGCAGCGCGCGAATTTTTTTTTTCTTCTAAAAAAAACAAATTTGTTTGTTAATTGTAGGATTTGAACCCTCAACCTCAAGGGTTAAATGCCATGTGGTTCTACCATTGAGCTAGATGAATTTTTGTTAATATGTGTTAGTATAATTTATATGATATTCTTTTAATTTTGGAGTGAAATGCATATTAAAATTTAAAATCAAATATTCTTTTTAATAGTTTATATATTATATAATTTAGTGTTGGATGATATTTCAAATAAAATAACATATTTATGTAATATATATTTGACCATATTATCATTTTTGTGTGTATTTATATCCGGTCCGATTCAAAGATTTTTCGTTATAGCAACTACTATGAATATTACATAGTTGACCATATTATTCCATACACATATTTTATTTATTTATTTATTTTCCATTATTAAAAAGTTAATTTTTATTCGTGTTAAATTTATTTATGAATTATTTATTGTCATTAATTATTTATTTCCAAAATTGTTTAAATTATAAATATTTTAAACGGTTTCTGATAACGAATTAAATAAAACAGGAAAATATCAAATAATAATCCAGTCAGCACTGTTCTGCACTCCCAGGGCCTCAGAGGTCCTTTCTGTTGTAGAACACCCACTTTTCTGCACTCCCACTCCCTGATTTTTGTCCAGTCAGCACAAGGGCCTCAGGGCCAGGGCCTCACGCAAGACCGACCCGTTGTACATGCTCTTAGACACCATCCGGTGTGGTCCGAAATTGCGATGAGGCCCATGACCCACTATCTTTTTTACTGATTTTGAAAATGCTTTTATAGTATTCTTAAATTTAAACTCCTAGCGTCCTGCTAGTATGTCTTGTGGAAGACCGTGGGAATGTCGCTTGAGTGTTTGCTTGCCGGTCGTGTTTTTCACAATAGGTGAAGGTGTTTTATCTGATGGAGAGGGATCGCGACTGCTCGGTCTGAGATGATGTGGGGAGTATTCCATTCTATTGACCTGCATTGGGTACCCCTTACCATCCTCTTGGATGACCGGATAGAGAAGAGTTCCAGACATCTTTAAATTGCTTTCCAACCAGCTTGTACGGGCGTGCATCAGATTGCCCTTCTCTATGGCCCTATCTATTTAGCCCTTCGCATTTTTGGGCCTGATTCCGCAGGTTGAGCCTGTAGTTCTTTTTGCTTCCGATTATACGCCCCTTCCAGAGGTGTTGCTACCATCGTGGAAAAAAAGTGGATTAGAATATTCAAGAGCTGTCGTTGTTATTGTGGTAGGGTTTAGAGGTAGAAGCGGGTGATATCCCCTTCCTCGACCCACTATCTATCTAGAACACGTTAGCTAAGTCAAAGATCTTTATGACCTCACGCCTCATGCATCTGATTTGAGATGCATAAATTACAAACTCAAAATCTTCTCCCCTATAAGTTCTTTAGCCATGTCATTGATCTCTGTTGGGGGCGAGCCCCACTAAAAACCTCCCAGTCCGGAAAACCTAATGGTGGACCTGGGAGATGGAAAGCATGTCGAACCAACAGAGTACTCGACACCTTCTCTATTATCCTTGAGGGCTACTTGACTCGCCCGCCTGTTTCTTCTCCTAAGGGGATGGGGAGTCGCTCGTACTGGAGACCAATCTAAATAGGCTCGTGGTGTCTTGGGAAAGCCAATATAACCTGTTGACGGAGTGACATCTCTGCATCTAAGTAAACCCGAAGCCACAGGAACTCGTTCTACCTTTACCGACTTTAGTATAGAGCTGTGATGACCTACGACCCTCGTGTATTCGCTAGTAACGCCTAAATATAGGTATTTCGTGCGTCTCCCTTCACGTTGAAGGCCAACTCGCTAATCTCCTTACGCCTAAAGTAGAGAGATCCTCGTTTCATGCAAGGTTGGAGCGACATTAGTAATAGGGGATAGTCACTGAAGGATCATGGTCCTCGGTAACGAACCTCCTCCATGGCATTCCAGGATGGGAAGAAGAACTCTAGCACATCCCGAGTCAGGGGCTCTACCCTCAGGCCACGTACCTTCTGATGTACCGCCATCACCCATAAAGGGTTTTGGGGTTGCACGAGACGCTATAGAAGAGGTGCCACACTAGAGCGCACTAGTACCGTGTATCTGCCATGGCCAAGGCCGCTCCATCTGGCATCACATCCTCCTCATCATCATCCAATGAGACGGCCCCCAGTTGGCCCTAGATGGCTATCAACGCGTCATTTGTTGTTGCAACAGCCGGAAGTGATAGAAGGTCGAATATGGATGTGTCGTATGTCGTTGTCAAAGGAGGAAATGGGACAAGGTCGAGAATGGATGGTGTTAGCTGGGAGCCGAACAAGATTGGTTTCGACCGAGACGGTTACAGCCCGAGAGTGGAAGAGGGAGCGAAGGAGGCAGTCCTCCGATGACGGTGACTGCAAATTCCTAAGTAAACCTTAATCAATTCATTTTGTTGAGAGAAAGAGAAAACTCAAGTTTCTTTTTTTAAAACTAACTTTCGGTTTCAATAACGTGCCTCGTGAAGATTATGAAATTTTCTATTTCCCCTATTTGAGTAGCGCTCTTTACGTTTTCTTATGTGTGGAAGTTGATGACAACTACATTTTAATCGGTCAACCCTCTTTCTTTTCTCTCATTTCCCAACTCCTAATCTCTACATACAAATGTGAGAGCACCTTATCCCTCACCGAGCAAATGGAATCCATTTCGCTGGTGAAAGAAGATCTAGTGTCCACACTCCATCGGTGGATCCAGTGGTGAACGGCAGAAACAACAGCTCTAAAACGCATTGGTCGGTAAGCTCGTCACTTCAAAACCCTACAACGTTGCACGCTTTGTGAAGTACTTGCTATAGTGTGACGTCACTACAACTGATTAAGAAATTGGTGATAATATTATTGTATTTTTCTTCTTAACGGGGGTAAAGAAATTATGAATCCTTGACCTAGATAAGTGGCCTTTTTCACAAGGCTCAAGTGTTGACATAACTTTTTTTGATAAGAGAGAAATAATTTATAAGGAGACCGAGCACGGGTGAATGGAAACAAGAAGATCGAGCTTCCCAACAATCTCTGTAATGGAATTGTGGTTCAAGATTATTATAAGAAGACCAATAATGTCTACCTATTAAAGTCGCCCTCCAAAAAGAACTCGTTGAACAAAGGTTGAGAACGAGAAAAACCAAAGACGTAGCATGTTCCAGTCGTCATTCGAGAGAGTTGTCCAAACACTTTGGTCCTCGCAAGACACTATAAAGGATCTCGCTCCAATGTTAAGAAGATCCACCCCCTGGATCTCAACCAACAGAAGACCTGCTTCAATGGTGTGAACTGTGAAAAAGGAGCTAGCTATCCCGATCACGCTAAAAGACGGCATCCTCTCAAAACGAGGAGTCAGCGATAATGAGCAAGAAGTAGAGACCAAAGATGGGATCAAACAGAGAGAAGCCCTCATTGTGCCTAGAGCAGACACCCCGATAGACGTTGAACCCCCGTCATTCGCCTCTAAACGCTTATTGCCCAATTCAGCTATAATCCTCAAGCCTTCAAATACCAAGCCATTCAAAGGCGCGAGAACACGATGCAAATCGTCGACTATTTTGAACTAAACAAAGGCATACCGTTTGCCTCTGAAAGCAAAATGGTGTTGACATAACTGGAGATCTTCATGCAACTATCGACTATCACTTTCAAGTATGTCTAGATCTAGGTATGAGTTTTTAACCTTCCTTTAAGATACATGTCTAGGCGGATGGGTGAGGTCATTCGAGGCACCCTCAGCTAGTGCGTCGGGGTTGATTGTGATGTGGCAGGAAAATTAGAGTTAGGGTTTAGTATGAAAGGTGGCCGAATTTGTGCGACCGGGATCAGCCATATTCTTTGGGACTGTCCCACGGCGGCGCCGGGGGAACCACCAGAAGTCCTCACTACAATGTCTAAATCCGGACCGAGCTCAACTTGCAGAGTGATTCTTAAGCCCGCTCCTCCTTACCTTCCGCGTCTTGAGTTGATAGTACACATCCCACAAGCCCTTCCAACAGTGGTTCGTCTACACAGCCACGTCCGGCCAACGCACTTCTACATATTCCTGTGCACCCATACTTACCGCCGAGTACAACTCACAAATTCAGTCCTTACCATTATCCTTATATTAATGATGAAATTCATTCATATAATGTTTTGGAAAAGACAGAACCTTGTTATAGTTGACGCACCCGTGACCACGAGAAGGAAGCTCAAGAAACGATTATCAGATCTAACGAAAACCCAACATTGAGATTGGCTCTCTTCTCCTACAACATTGGTTCCCACAACTCAAACATGTTGCACTCAAATTATTTGCAAGTGCATATGTTTAGTCAAGAAATTTGAAAGCAAAGACAATTCGTTCCCAGGATAGGATACAATAAGGTTACACATTTTCCAACCCAGTGAGTTGTACAAAATAGCAATCAAAGGTGCGTGGGATTAACTAACTCAAATTATTGTACAGACAACATAGAATAACACATTGGTTCTGAGGTATTACTTGTCATGAAGGACGACATATCACGAAGCATTGCCAAAGCAGACTTGAACGCCTTCTCCTCCAATTTCAGCAATCAGGCACTGGAATCCACATGACTCCAGCTCTGCAATTACTTTCTCTATCACCGTTCCTGATAGCACTGGTTCATCTGGTCAAGGAACAAAAACATACACAAGAATATGGCAGAAACATAGAAGCAAACAGCAGACTAGCAAAGTATGATACAATGGACAGTAAGTAGATGGATACGGGTTGGCAACAGGGTCAGAACACAGCCTCCACCCCCAGCTCCGGTCAACTTGGAAGCTAATTTGTATTTCAATGTTGTTCGAAGAACAGTTTCAATCGATGCATGGCTGACTCCCATGCATTGGAGAAGACCTTGATTCATTTCCATCAACTCTTCTATCTTCTCTTCCTTCTCAGCCAAGGACAGAGCATCAGAAACAGGTGACTGGATGATGCTGGAAAATTCCTTGCTGATCGATTCAACAGCATTGAACACACAACTCATAGCCTCTGGATGTCTTATTGTTCTCTCTGAAACACCAGCAACTAAAGCTTTCGTATTTCTCCCAACTTTTGTGTTAGTAATCAGCATCTTCAGTACCATATTAGATTTGATGCGTGTCAAACTACCTGACTTGAACTTGATCATGTTGCCTGTTACATTTCAATTTTTTATTATAAAGCCCAGGAAGAAGGAAGAGATACATCTACTTTCTTCATGGTAAAAAACTATGGAAATAATGAAATTGAACTGTATACATGATCAACATAAATGTTCGACAACGGTAGATTTTCTATCCATAGTCTCAGTAAGTGTTGGACAGGAGGGGGAATATGACAACCTTCTGACCCACAAACCGGTTCATGTGAAAACGGAACCCAATACCATAGTATATGATCCAAAAAGATTTTAAATCATTCAGAACTGCTTGACTACTGCACACTAACTCCTTTAAAACAGCAATTATCAGTACTAAAAATAAGTCATATATAAATTTACCGAACTACTTGTCCATTAAGGCACTGGACCATCAGATACACAAATATGGGCACTAATGGATCATAAGATGGGGACCGTATTTGACATAGAAATTTTAAGCCTCGTCCGGGCTGATGCTAAGTGATTTTGGCACTACAATGGTTAATTAGCTATGATGATTTGCACGTAATATCTTAAACGCTAAAATTAAATTTATTCCCATTTGATGATGAATGATAAAAAACAATCAGATTGAAAATCCATAGCTTACAGAAATCACATACCATATGTGCTTACTGTGTTGTCAATACCAGATGGCTTCCCATGAATGATCTTTTCACCTTCAAAAGCCCATTTATTGACCAACTCAAGCTGGTTTTCTCTAACTGCCAACCATTCCTGGTGATTCATGTCCAAACTCACAGCATCTGAGGAAGCAAGCAAAGCAGCTGACAGTGCTACACAGAACGCTGCTGATGAGCCAAGACCTGAACCCAATGGAAGTTCAGAAGTGATAACCACTTCAGCAGGCTTAAATCTGATGCACAGCAAGGAACACATCAGAAATGAAAACGGTAAAAGAAAAGTAGTAGACTAGGAAAACCAAACACTTGATTCATACCCCTGTATACAAGAGTACATCCAGAGCAAAGCCGTCATTCCAGCTGCAAGTCCAATCTTTGCCTCTGGAATGTTTTGGTCTTCAACTAGAGCAGCAATTGACCTTAACGTGTCTCCTGAGCATGTAGTGGGTGTTGAAGAGAAAGGACAGTTCAATGAGGAAAGAGCTTCTTTGATTTTTCCAATTGGCCAAGAAAATTCTAATGCCATATCCTTCAGCTGGAGCTTCAATGTATCATTATTCTCTGCAGGAGTGAAGGGAAAAAGTAGTCTGTAAGTAATCAAGAGATGTATTGCAGGCTCAACCCCATTCCACACGTAAAAAAGGTTTTGAGCTCAAAAACACTTGACTTCCTCTCATCTTAAAATGAATTAGAGAGACTGTCATGTAAAGAACATAAATTGACTCAAAGACAGTACACTGTTATTCATATTTCCTCTCAAGATATTAGAATATGCCCGATAAGGAAATGGGATAGAATATTCACATGAAATTATTCACACACCAGTTTTTTGAGAACCATTTGATCTCACTTTATATTAAACCATCATTTATATATATGATGAATTGGAACAAACCAACAAGCTTCTACCAATAATTAAGAAAATTAGGCCAATATGATACTGTCAAACCGACCTCTTACTTCTCAAATTAGACGGATAATAAATTGACTGGAACAATATTCAGCGACACTAATTTGAATGGATCTTGTAGAATTCTAGAGTATATTATTGATAATTCTTGATATTCTTATTTTTCAGTACAATGAGAGCATCCATTCATATAAGGATTAACTCTATACTAAATAGGAAATACTATACTACACAATATAGGAAACCAAACTAAACTAGGAATAGGAAATACTTGTAACTCAATTAAACAAAACTCTAACAAAGTTGTAAGATCCGTTAAAAATGACTGAAATACTATTAGTCAGATGTCGGATCCGAAAATGGCATTATTATCAAGTTTTATCCTCCAAACTGTTTATTTAATGGCTGCAAGTCAAACATCCAACTAAATCCTATGTCCTTATTGAAATTGGATAAAACTTAAATGATTTTATTAATGTAACAACAACAATTAAAACAGGAGTAAATTATAAATCTCGGAACCGCAATTAACCCAGATCATATCATCATTACTTATTGCGCAACAAAACCCCAACAAACCTGAAACTACAGAATGTGAGAAGACTAGACAAGGGTCTGATGAAGCTGCATTCCAATATGATAATAAAACAATCACCAGACATGATAAAACATAGAAGAATTAATTGTTAAATGTACAATTATAGTCAAATAAATTATTAATTGCAACATTCGCTATAGCCAATATCATACGAAATTGCTATAGATTCGTTACTCAATAAGAGAGTCCACCAGAAGTAGATATGTTCGAAAGGGCATCTTTTAACAACCATCAGGAGAGATGAACCTTTGGGGGACCTAAAATCACCATAACATTTCAAAACGGTTTCTTCTGAATCATCATTGAGACAAACTTAAAAGTCACCCAATATGGAAAAAAAAAAACACCATTTTTACAAAATTCAGCTGGCAAACAAAACGAATTACACCGAACAAGGAAATCATAATCTAGCATAATTCTAAAAGGGGCATATTTAAATCAGCATTCCCCCCAAACCCAAATCAACTCTCCTTCAAAAACAAACTCACCCACATCAGGTCAGCACAGCATTACTACACCAACAGATTCAGAGACAGAGCGTAAAAGTAGTAAAAGGTACCCGAATGAGGGAGAAAGCGCAGAGAGACGTGGGTACACAAATTGATGGCGGCGGCCACTGCAGTGGATCCGTGGACGACGGCGTGCTCGCCGGCGAGTATAATCTTTCCGGGAGCTCTAGCTTTAACCTCCATCTCGGCTTCACTGTTGTAGCTAGCTTTTCCCGATTGACCTGGGAAATTCAAATCCCCTGAGACTCAATCAACAGCAGAAAGTGATGGATCGAGTCGGTGATGTTATAGATCAGGCAAGGAACTGGAAGTGTATTGAGTCTGGTGGTGACAGTCACGCGCTGGTGGTGGTCGTACAATGAGAACTGATCTATGGATGACCACGACGATGCCTCTTTTTGAATTGACATCGTCGAAATCATTTTTTAGCGACTCTTTGATACGGCGGAGATAAACAAATCCACTGG
Organism: Erodium maritimum; assembly: GCA_963921825.1. Lineage (NCBI taxonomy): Eukaryota > Viridiplantae > Streptophyta > Magnoliopsida > Geraniales > Geraniaceae > Erodium > Erodium maritimum. The sequence continues at coordinate 10,806,707 of OY997588.1, read as the reverse complement.
TAATAAAATTAATATTTTGTTGAATTGAAGGTTGGTGGACAACCACTCTCCAAGGGCGCGTGAAATTAATGCGATTGTTGGGTGATTTTGAGACCTATCAATATGAAAAGTAATCAGAGAAACCACACAAACATATCTTCAAATAATCTTTTTTTTTTGGATAATGATGAAACTTTCGTTAATGTAACTTTTAATTACAAAACGGGTGCATCAAGATGAAACGCCTGACTACGCATCAGAATAAAGTAAGAACACAATGGTTCGCTATTCTGTTAACATTATGTCGTCTTAGACGATTTTTGAGTGGACCACTAGGGCAAACAAAAATTAACGGGTACTGAATTAAATAACATTGACGAGCAGCGCTCAAGGTATGCCATGTAGACCGCTGGGTCCCCCGAAGCCGACCCGTTTTTTCTGATGGAAAACCGAACCTGTGGTCGTCAAGGTTAAACTGGTGGCCTAATTGATGAAGACCATTCAAGGTGTGGCCTAAGCGTCGTTGAATCCCATAGAGAGGATTCGTTCCGTCAAATTGAAAACCGAACCTGACTTCATCATTAACAAAGGGAGTGAATTGATGCTCAGTATTCAATAACCTGGCAAAACAGAACAAAGCAGATAAAATAAACCAGAGCCAATCGACCAGAGACCAAGGAGGAAGCCGCGGAGGAGGCCATGGAGGCGGATCCAGTGTTGGCGGCTTCACCGACAGTTGTATAGGTGGAGCCGAGACCCGAGATTGACGTTGATGACCTGCAATCACGCCGCCCCGCAGGAAACCCAGAGCAAGGTCATGGGTCGACCGAAACGCCGCTAGGAAACCCAGAGCAAGGTCGTGGATTGATGCCGAACCCTAAGACGCACCGCCCGGCCGGAAACCCAAAGCAAGGTCATGGGAAGCAGACGGCAACCAATCGGGAGAGCAGTGAAGTCCCCTAGGATGAGGAAGGATGAAGTCAACGTGTGAGGATGCGCGCCAGAACAGTGGAGAGGGACCGAACCTTAGTCGGGAGAGGTAGAGCCTGCGTCGGGGTGAGGCACGGCGAGGAGGGGATGAAACCCTAGGTATGGCCTCCAAGAAGGCGCAAACCCTAGCAGAGTCGTCCTAGCACAACGTGGTTTAAGGACCTTTTTTCTTAAAAAAAATATATGTTTATATTTTTTGTTTATTATCAAAATAGCGACTTACATTTGTTTTTTTCCCGTTATTTTAAATGGTAAACGAACATGAGTTCGACACATAGTCTTTATATGTAGAGATAATTCCATATCAATACCTTACATCTTTCATATTTCATTTAGAGTATCTAAATCTTTTTTGTGTCACCCTAGTAGCATAAAATTTCATTCATTCATTAAGAGTACCCTAAATCTTTTTTATGTCACTCTAGTACCCTAAACTTTCATTAATTCCATTTTAGTACTTACCCTAAACTTTCACTCGAGAACGTGCCTCACAGACTGCGCCTCATGGGTAAGATATGTGGACATATGTTCGTGAGACTACCAAGGCTCCTGTGGACGTCAAGGAAAAGGCTTTTGATGATCATACCCTGACTTCGGAATGAGAGGAGTGGACCAAAGACGACGGTTGATTTCTTTTGTTCTTCCTTAATTGTTTTGTGTAATTCTCGTCCTTTCTTAAGGCTTTGCCTTTTAGTTCCTGTTGTTGGTGCTCCTTTGTAAGCGTGGTTTGCTCTCTGACCATTAGACCTTTTCTCCTTGATAAGGTCTCTTTTAAAATAAACTTTCGAGCTTATAAAAAAAAACATCTAACCTTTAAAATCCTATAAATACGTCAAACTCTAAACCGTCTCTAAACCTTAAATCTTAATGATAGAGATTAGTATATGTATGTGAAAGTGTCCCCTCCTATTTTTTTTTATAAGCAATGTATTATTAAAGGTTTGTAATTCGAGAAAAATTACAAAATGGGGAAATTCAACCCAATAAAAGGGATCATCCAAAGACCTTCACAGTGTTTGGTGGTGCTAAGACTGATGTTCCGTGTTGTTGGGCTTTTTTTTTCTTTTTACTGGTTTTTAGACCTTCGACGTTTTCTGTTTTGGTTGCTTGGTTTTGGAGCTAAGTGTGGTTTTGGCTTGTATGCTTGTTGTTGTGCACCCCTTGTTGGGTTGTTTGCTTTTATTTAGGGATGGCAGAAAAACCCGAACCCGATGAGGACCCGAGGTCCCCGACCCGATCGGGGCGGGGAAAACCCGATCAACCGGGTATTTGACCGGGGACGGGGCGGGGACAGATTGGTACCACCCGCCCCGGTATTATTATTATATATAAAAATATGAAATATTACAGATAAGTAACATTGGTCTAATGGTAATAGGCTTTCTTATTTATCTCCAATGACTTGGTTTCAATTCTCCATAACGCCAATTTTTTTTATATTTGATTTGATTTGTTAAACTTACGTCAAAAAATAAATAGCAATAGTATGATTCGAAGCCAAGACCTCACACATCAAGGATAACATGGACTACCACTGAGCTATGTATGCGTTTACATTAGTTTGTATTTCTATTGTATATATATATTTTTAATGAATACGTAAAACACAAAATTTCGAGTCCCACATCGTCCAAATACAAGGTGTTCATCACTTTGCTTCTCTATAAAATGAAGCATTATTCTGCTTCCCTTTCAATTTATTTATGAGCCTATTCTACCATAATAATTTGTTAAAAATTTGGGTCTATATTAAATATGGCCTAATATTTTCTATAGTTGACAAGTTTTTATTTATTTTAGTTTTGAATTTTTTTTCGGAACATATTTGTATGTATCATCGGGGCGGGTCGGGGAAACCCCGACCCGGGGCGGGGAAATATCGGGGCAAGGCGTTTTCGGGGCGGGGTCGGGTATCATGAAACCCGCCCCGTTGCCATCCCTACTTTTATTTCTACTTTTTTTTGGCTGTTGCTTTCTCGTTTAAGGTTCCCTCAAGGAATTCTTGGGTCTGTACTGAACTCCTCTTCTTGGGTTGGTCATATGTTTTCTTCTTGTTTGGAAAATCTCGGTTTCAGACCGGTAATCTGTTCTGAGACACTCTTGTTGGTGTTTTCCTGTTATTGACTGCAAGTTATGGTTCTAGGGACCTTTTCAGGTTGCTTGTGTTTCTATTTCTATCTTTAAGTGCTTCCCTCGACTTCGGTCTTCAATTTTAAGACTAAGTGTATAAAATTTGTTGATCTAAATAATCCAAAGACCTTCATAAAAGTAATAAAACAAGGCATAAAGCTGAAACCCACTTGGACTACAAAGCCTCACAAAAGACAAAACAAAACGAGCCTTCAACAAGGCTCAATACATCATAAGGCCTTTAGGACGCCCTCTCCACACACTTTGTCACTAATTAAGAGATAACCATCAAGTGATCGATCCCGAATTCTGATACAGAACCATCGAGACGTCTATTGCTTGGAGCGAGGATAGCGGTCCTGATTACACTGAGACTCCCACTCCGCCGCAACTACACCACCAGATCCAAACAAAACAGAACGGATCTGGAACGAAACCTTTTCCTAGCCACATATCCGACAACTCCTTGAGTAGTATCGACGAGAAAAAGGTCCCTATTCCTAAATCAGAACCATCATAACCTCCTCACAGTCGCACCACCCTAACCAACAATTAAACACCTCCATACGATCATCACCACCATAAACAAACAAGAGACCAAACTACTACTGCAACGCCAACTAATCCAAAATCTTCGAGGGGAAACCGAGCCTCGACCAAGAAGAGAATGGATCACCGAAACAAACAAGCCTCCGATCCGCCACAACAACACCATCTAAACCACATGCTCGAATTATACTAAACATGGAACACACTTGCACAACACGAGAAGTGTGAGCAAGGACGAGATGAGAAAGATGGAGAAAACATAAGCACGAATCCACCCTCCACCAGCAACACGATCCAACACTTCCATCCTCTGAGCGAACTCGGAATAGCAAATACTAGGTGAAAAAACTCAACCCATGACCAACCTAACCCCCGAACCAAATCACCACATTCAGACGAACCAAAAGGACACTCACTGAAGTAACAGACGTCATCTCGCAGAGCCTAAACACCTCAGAAGTCAAAACGCGACCATGAATTGACTCTGACGAGAAATGAACGTCGCCTACCATCGAAGAACCGGAGACGAGACTCGAAATCCACCCAAGCAAATGCGTTGGAGCAATGTAGATCGAAGTGTTATCGCGAGGATCTGTGAGCGATCAAATCCGCCCAACCCAACACAGACGTTGACGCCAACTGAAAGAGCAACTACTGGACATTGAAGCCAACTAAAAGAACAGAGGAAGATTGGAGATACAACCAGCCGAAGAAACAACCGACGAAAAAAAATGGGGAAAGGAGGGAGGAGAAGGAGATGGGGAAAGAGAGGTCATCATCGGCAACGTCCATAATCAAAGACCATAACGTCGTCGGTAGAGAGAGAGGCACAAAAGGGTCAAGTGTGGCAGCAAGGTAGTCCTCCGAATAAATGTTTCTCAAAAAAAAAGAATTAGTTTAGTTGAGAAACTTTTTCTGACTTTGAAATTTTGCTTGCTATTTGTGTCCCCACCTATTATTAACAAGGTTACAACTTGCAAATGCACCGGTGGAAAAAGAGAGAGCTTTCTTCCCATGCTTAAGGGTATCGCATGGTTGAATGTCTTGTTTAAGATAACTCGGCTCGTACAATACTACAATTCTTGGTTCTTCATTTTCAACTAAATTCCAACACGTTCACATAATGCCTTGGTCATAATAACAAATGGCTCGTGTGATACACATACTTGAGAGGCGTGTACGCAGTAAGGATGCAACTGCTGCTGTGTGTGCCACACCTATCATTTTATATTCGTCAAATCCTAAACTGGTCAGCGTTAAACAGCGATGACCAATATTACTGTGGGCCTTATCCATTCGGGGGCTGTTATTGGGCTTAGCCCAAACTCCAACAATAACTCACATTCATGCACTCAGAACTCAGAAGCAAGATCAGCTTTACCTATAGTTCCAAGTTGAAATCAGACAAAAACAAATATAGCACTACATATAACACTATAACTGCACTCAGCAACTGGCAAGCTCTTGTTCAAGAGTGGGATAAATCTTCTCCACAAAGTTGAGAAGGAAGCCATCTGAACCATGTCCGGCCAGTAACGAAACCGACACAGGAAGGTTCTCATACACTCCCAGTGGTATGCTCACCTGACAGAAGCCGGATACTCCAGCAATGGCCAGCAAGCTGAAAGCCCTCGCTCGAAAAGTCTCCAGTTTCGATGGATCGGTCTGCAACTTTGGTGGATGCCCTGGAACCGTGGGGATCACCAAGATACCTGAATCCTGAAATTATAATAACCAGTCTCAAGATCATGATAAAAGGTTCATTCTTGAAAGAGAATTGATCTTTTCAGTTTAGTACCCCAAGAAGATCAGTAAGAGCAGAGCGCAGTTCAGTCTTCACAGAGTGACACACATCAATATTTTCCTCTGTTGCTCCAAGGGCTTCCCTTACCCGTTCTGAAATCCCCGCCCCTAATTCGGGTTTCACTTTGCTGATCCATTCACCGTGGTTCTTCTTGAATTCATACCTATCTCCAAAACACAATTATACTCATTGAAAGAGCTAACTATCATTCAAAAACTCTGCACAAGATAATCTCTACCTTTGAAGCAAGCGCATGGCAGCTGAAAGGGATGTCAAGGACGGTATGCTATACTCTTGACCTTCACTTGTTCTAGTCCAGAAATGCTTCAGACTCGGAACCTTCTCCTCCAAATAGTCCCCAAGGGCTGATTGCTTCACAATATTACCAAACAACTTGTCCACAGATTTGACAAGTGCTCCGGTCACTCGTTCAGTTGGAATGCTTAAAAGCTTGAAACAATCTTGTGCAATAATCATCTGACTTGGTTCAACTGAAGAGGATAATGGCAGTAGCACACGTCCAACCCGGTTCAAAATTGCAGGATCCCTAGCAAACCATCCTGAGTCATAATTCGGTGTCAAACAAATGACTAGCCAAATTAAATATCTGGATTTTTTATGTATAAAGACTTACCCACTGTGTCAAAGCTCTGAGCCATTGGAGTAACTCCAGTGGTGGAAACAACACCATGTGAAGGCCTAATGCCAAAAATTCCACAGTATGATGCAGGGACCCTTACACTTCCTCCTGTGTCAGTACCTGCAACAGAGAAAATCTTTACATGAGCCAAATTAGAGAGATGAGTACCAAAAGCCTTACAAGAGAAGCAATCACCTAAGGAGAAATCTGCAAGCATTGCTCCAACTGCAACAGCGGATCCACTAGAAGACCCTCCGGGTACCCGGTCTGATGCACATGGATTTGTGGGTGTGCCATAATGTTTGTTTTCTCCATTTATACTGCCAATTTAGGTATTGATTACAAGTTTGATACAAGTTCAAGGTTAAAGATTTAAATCTACAAGGTCTAACCTGTATGCCATTTCATCCATGACAGTTATCCCAACAGAAGTAGCTCCTGCATTCAAGACAGCCAAAACAGCTGGTGCTGTTGATTGAGCAGATGAATGAGTCCTTGCCCAATCTGGGTTGCCAAACCCGGTCACACGTCCTTCCACGTCGAAACTGCTACCAAATTACGAGTCTTTAGCAATTAAACTAACACATTATAGATTAAAATTAACCCACACAGAAAGCTTCAACATGGATAAAACACAAAATGAAAACAGGGAAGGTACTCGTTATTTTCATATGCAGGCCAAAGAAAAAGGTTAAAACTTGTGAAGATATCAACTGGGTTTGGCAGCTGAAGGAAGAGAACATACATGTCTTTGATTGCAAACGTGAGGCCATTCAGAGGGAGCTCATGAGATGAGGGGGTAGGTTTTAGAACCAGTTTCTCCATGAAAGCTCCATATCCTGATGCTGTTGCCATATCTTCTCACTGTGACTCTAGTATTGTGAATTGTGATTGCTAAGCTCATCTCAAAGTAACTTAACTTTCTTTTCAACATATAACAAACGGGATGACGTTGCCAATGCCATTTGCTTGTGTTCCACCCACCTCATCCAAGCACCCTGTTTGAAATGTCAATATTACCCTTTAATGTTCTGAGGCTGGCTGATCTAGGCTTCTGCATGAGGGTGAAATTGGCATTTTGTCGACCAATAATAGCTGCTAGCCTGCTAGACATAACCAAAGCTCATTTGTTCAAATGGTTATTTAAATCTCAACTCTAAAAACACATGGATGACATGATTACCATATTACCCTTCTAACTTCTTTTCTTGATAGAAAGCTAACCATTAGGATGACTTATCAGTAACCAATCACAAACCAAATGATACAATTCACAGTTATTGTGCAATGTGTCAAACTTTACATTTTGAGTCCTACTCAAAAGTTCATATTATCAACCGGATTCTCAATAGAAAAAGAAAGAAGGCTTATAATTGAGAAAAGAATGGGAGTTCAATCAGTTTCATCATCAGCAGCATCAAAGATATGCATGTAAGGAATGACAGGGGCGTGTTCACTAGCTTCTCCTTCCACAGCACTGGTAGTGTCTTCCCCAGAGTGCCAACCCAATCTCTGCATGTAAACTTTATCGTAGGCATCAATGTTTAGACCCGAAGCAAGAAAAAGTTCCATCTCAAGAACAAAATGTTCCGTTCTTGCTGCCAGAAAAGGTCTTGCTGCATTACAAACCAAAGTCTTAAACTCTTCCTGTTTTGTCTCTGGTGCCTTCATTTGACTTTGTTGCTTGTTACTGTTAAAAAAACAGCAGTGTAAATTCACAATTATAGGGATAGCCGCTACTATATGAGAATCAATTCAAGATGGAAAAAATAACAAGAGTTACCTTCTAAAAAATGAATCTATAGTGCCCTCAATATGATGCAAGATAACATCCACATCTTCTTCCTAGATGCAGATGAAACACAAGTAACCATTTAGCCTTTACACTTGAATCAAGCAAAACAGCACAAAAAAAATTATGCATGTTATTTCAGATATTTCCAAACATTCGTGTGAAACTGTGAAATAAACTAACACAGACCTGCACTAGAGCTTGAAGTTCCCTTCTCAACCAAGTTTGGATCCATCGGTTTCGCTGAAGATATTTACGACCCTTCCAGTACCGTGATACATTAAAAGTATCATTTAGGAGACCTGATTGAACATATAATTGTCTGAAAACCATGTATACAGGTGACAGAATTTTGTCAAGAAAAACGTAAAGAACAGATAGCAAAGAGAAATCAGAAAACAATTAAAGAAGAAATAAGAAGCAGCAGAGCACCTGGTTCAGTATAATAGCATTGTAGCCTATACTTGTGTGCTTTTGATAAGATGAAACTGCAGATGACATTGATAATAAAGTAAACCAAAGTGCTAATCTCTAAACAGCGGTGAAGGAAGAGACACTAGTGAGAAAATTACCAATTCCCTAAATCTTGGTTGAGATAATGCTGTTGAAAGGAACTTCCATCGTATCCATATATGATAGAAAAGTTTTCACTCTGCAGATCAAACAAATCTCAGAATAAAGTAATTATGAACAGCATCATCCCCAAAAGAAAAAACTTTAATTATGATGAAGAACAGTCCTAAAAGCTACTGTTGATCACAAAAAGCGGAACATATGCGCGCGCGCACACACACACACACCCACACACGTGTTTTGCTGTGAGAGTCTTGAAAATGTAACACAGTAACCATGTATCAACATAAAATAAATTGTGCACCATACAGTTCTCATGGCCGTCTGATATTTTCCCGGGGTAGCATGAAATAGAAGTAGAACAATAATCTGATAATAACACGAGTTGAATTATTTTTCCTTTTATTAGTAAATAAAACAAACCTTGCACAGAGGACACTTCACAGAAGAGGGGCAGTGAGAATGCTTGTTAGAAACCACTTTAGTCCAATGTAAAATGCAGTTATAGCAAAATCTATCTGCAACACAAGAAATCAAGATTGTAAACCTGGGTTTGATATGGTTGATACAAAGCAGTTTCCATCAAGCACGTGGATTCGGAAGAATTATTATTCAAGACATCAACAAAATTGATTCCCCGTCTCATTCCAACTTACCCCAAGCCAGAATACAACGAGAAAGCAAAACTCCAGTGCAGAATGCATTTATGTGCATACACTCACAATTTGGAAGCATAAGGGACAAACGAAATGTAATGATTTTCATCAGGAACCATTGCTGGAGTGCACTACTGTTAGTAAAAATTACATGTTAGAATGATTCAAGTTCTACACGACTCTCACTGGTTTCTATTTTAGCAGATTGAAGAAGCAAGTCATCTGGTGTCTAAAATTACACTTGTAACTCAGCTTTCATATTCAGGACTTACATGGGTGCAACCTTGTGTGGTCTTTAGTGTGGAACCACCACAAACTTTGAAACCCCAAAATAGTTTGAAGTTCAGTATAAGAAAATAGATTGCAAGTTATCTCAAAGCCCCATATTTAGAACTAGTTGGGTTTCTCTTCTTTCATTTCCTTCTCAGTTTAGGGTAAAATTTCACCCTCATATGATTGTTTTAGTTCACAAAACTTGCTAAACAAAAACAACAACCAAGTCATACTGACTATTGTTATCTCCTTCTATTTAGACATACTACTGATTTCAAAGAAAATTAATATTGCTCAAAAGGACAGGTCTTGGTCACCACAACACTTGTAAACAAATAAAGTAAGGTACTTTCACATCTTCTGCCTACAGGGTTTCAGTATGATTCATGTTTCAAAACTTTGGAGAAACCCTAAATAGAAAATTCAGGAGTTAAAATAATAAAGTATCAAGTAAATTGGGGACAAAGGGCACATAATATAATATAACTCGTGTTTGGTTGCCGAGAAAATGCGAGAAGAAGCAGATACACAAGCAATTGAGAACCAAAGAAAGAAAGGGTTGAGATTGAAGAGAAAGAAATGGGAGGGAGAGGGGAAACGCACGGAAACATTGATCGAGATAGGAGTCTTGAAGCATAGGTCCGAGGCAGATGGGACATGGGCTCGACTCGTCGGAAGAGCCTCTGCCGCTCTGCCTATGCGTAGCACTGGCGTCTTCCTGCTTCATTCTTCCGATTTCTGCTTCCTCCTTCATTCTATCAATTATGCTGGGAAATGTTAAGGTTCGCTTAATTACCATTTTTATTAACGAAAAATATCATTTTATTATACTCTAAAATCAACTAAATCGAATTGGTCAAGATTAATATTCTTTGGCTACTTTTGGCTACTAAACAAGCACAGATAGAGAGCATAAAAATTCGTAGTTCTTTTAACAATATAGCCGTTGACAGCGCTCCACAGAAGACTCTCTGAGGTTCTTCACGTAAACCCTATTAGGGTTCAGCCGCCACTGTCGCCGCCGTCTCCTCCACGGCCTTCCCTCGCGCCCACCCATCTGGTATTGCATCTCCATCGCTCCGGGCCCCCTTTCCCTCTCCCACCATGGTTTTTCCGATCAACAGCTTTCAACGGGACGGGTACTCCGTCCGATCGCCATGGCCGGAGACTCGCTGTCCTCCTGATCGCCTCTGTGTGGCCGATCACCCGCGCCCCCCCTTGCATGGCCAGGCCAACCCCATATTGGTCTTGCATAACCGGGGGTGGTCCATGCACGATGTGCACCACGATTCGACGTGGTGGCACCCGTCTCCTTGGCACCGACCTACGCCGGAGCTCACCCGGCCAGTTGCAGCTAATCCAGGTCATCAACGCCCTCTACCGGACTGGGATCAGGCACGTCGACACCCGGAGACACAGTTTCGGGGCCTGGCTCCCGTCCCTCCATCGAAGCGGTCCGTGTTCCCGACCTACCAATGGGACCCGGTACACTGCTTCTCTTGGTCCTCGGCCTATCAACCGGGATACGACCGATCGGGTTTCGATATTCAGCCGGGTAGGGTCCCCTACTCCACGGGATCCATAAACCCTAGGAGGGTCGGGGCCAGCAGGGGTCGTGCACATCAGGAGACCCGGAGCACTACCGTCAGGGTGCTGACCCAGTCTCCGACGATAACCAAAAGTCAAGCCAAGGACACCCCAATCCCTAACCCTCATTTGAAGATCGGGGCCAAGTGGAAGAGGCCCGATCTGCGATTGGGTGACCTGATGAACTGCACCTTGGCTCGATGGGGGATTCTACGCCATACCACGGTCGTCGGTCCAAGACCTAGGGTGATTAAGACGGGCCACAAGCCGGAGACCAAGATGCTGCTAACACCACCACATCAAGTGCAGGAACAGGATGTTAGCCCGGGGGACCACAATCCCCCGGGGGATGAATGATCCTCCAGAGCGGGGGTGGGAAGGGCCTTCAGAGACCTATACCCACATACCCGAGACGTCTACAGCCGGGAAGTCTCGGGGAATCCGCAACAAAGACCGCTTCTATTTTCAGGTTGCTCGTTTTAGGTCGAATAAATCTTTGGTTAGGTAGCTTTTATTCCGTTAGCCATGTATCTCATGAAACAGTGGATCGAGGAATTCTTGAGTTTGGATCTGCGAAACAAAGCAGACTATTGATATGGAACCATGTGCGCTCGAGGGGCCACGGCCAATCGGGACAAATACTGGTATCCGGGACTGTTAGGTCCCAAGTTGTAAGCACGACAATTTAGTAATACTACTTCTTTCCCGTTTCAAAAAAAACAATATAGCCGTTATGGTATTGAAATGCCATATAGGTAATATAAAAAAAGGTATGGGGTTGGAAAACGAAACTTGAAATCATATTTAAGGCAGTGCCTACACGCTGCAAATGGATTAGGCACCCGGCGTCGTCGTACCATACCCGGAGGCGGTGTAAGCAGAGAAGGTATCGTAGGGACTCGCGCTGAATCAGGGGCCAAAACCCCATCGATAAGCTTCAATTTTTTCTCTCCCAACTTCGATCATGGGTGCTTTCCCCACGAAGAGGGTCCCGACACAGTGGAGGCGGCGAGATGTCGCTAAGAGTAACGGATGGTGGCGTAAAAATACTAAGACCAATAGGTGGTGATGGAGCGACGACGAAAGCCACGACTGGTGGCTTGCTTGTAGAAGAAGCAACCGATAGATTTTTGATCGGACGGCCTCTCCGTGGCTTCACGATTAAGGTAGAGAACCCTGAGGAGAAAGTCACGATAACTATAGATGGTGGTAGTATATAGGTGGACGATAGAAAAGGGAGGAGAGGTGGAAAACCATGCCCGATTGGAACCATGAATTCAACCACCACGCCGTCAGATTGTGGCGACCCCCGTATAGGAGCTCGGCCCCAGTGGATCTCCAATCCAGCCGATGTGGCCATAGGGAACCGAAGCCCGATCAGGGAACGCCCAATGACTATGATCTTGTCCCACCCTTACCACTGTTCTCCCGACAACAAGAACCGATCTTGACAAGACCGAGCCATTATTCCCAACGACGGAGCGAGAGATCGAATGCTAGATCCGAGATCACGAGCCGCTCAGGACCGTTAGTCCTCCTCTGATGCTCCACACCAATGTTGGCCAATCCACCATTATGAACGCATTTTTTAGCCTACTAAGACTGGTTTGGAGGATAATGATCCTGACCGGCCGCCACGGACGATGGTGATGATGTTGCAATTCTAAATGACACTGGATACCCGTCCCTACCAATACACGGGACTTAGGAACAACCCCTATCTTGAAACTGAGAGACAACATGATCAAGGGACCAAGCAGCCTCCAAAGCCGATCCACAGGACACGCCGAGAAGAATATCGTTGGCACCCATCCCCCATAGGGCCACATAACCTCTCTTCCTCCCCGACCCCCGGTCTAGGGACCGGTGGAGCCTCGACGGTATATTTCCTCCCCAGAGATGGATGGCTCTGAGATCCCCACCCAAGACACTATGGAGTCCACAGACATTTCGACGATAGATGGCGCTGAGAGAACAAGAGCGAGGCACGACAAGTTACCTCGCGGGTCACCTTGAGTCGCCTAGGGCACCTCAGGGTGTCATAGAGGAGCCACACCCCAACTCCACTGAATCAGATGCGCTTTGGTTCCTAGTCTCCTACTTCCCTTAGCATACTCCTTGGCCGCTTGGTGTGACACAAAAATATCGATCAACTCGAGACGCGAGAAGCTTACAGGATCATCCATATTCAACACAACTAGAATAGGGTCCGACCCCCTAAAATCTCCTTGAATTTGTCCTGGTTATTAGATATAGGATCGATTCTCCGACCGTCACTAGAGTTTTATCTCATCTTCACTCTGTTAGTCACAAACATTCTATTACATCATCAAATTGTACTGTTATAATTAATAAAATAATTATTCTACTAACGTTAATGAATTTAATCGATTTATGTTCACGAATAAAAAATACACAAAAACTGTATTACATCCCCTAATAGATTCAAAATTGATTGGTATTTTTCTTATTATGATTATAAATTTTAATTATGTTATAAAAATGATTAATAGTCTATGCACTAGTTGAAAAAACTTTTATTTACAGTGGAAGAGAACTAAAATAATTGTAATCATGACGCATCACGTTGTTGTTGTTTTTTTTATCAGAGAGAAAGAAATGCATTAAAAAGGAAGTGTGGGTCATGGGATAGAAACCACAACCACCAGAACAAAGTCCACCAAAAACCGTCCCAAAGGCAAAAGCAACAAAAGCAAAAGCAAACAAGAGAAAACAACCACCCCGGTCCACCTCAACAACCACAAACCTCAGCAGAATGGTGAACAGTGTCTCAGGAGATCGCTCGGGCAACCTTGATCGGACTAGTGAACAGTACCACAGGAGACCACACGGGTGAATCCTCTGGCCTCAATAAGGCTAAGTAATCCATGCTCCTCCACCCGAAAACGGGCAGTTCGGCCCCAAAACGTGACCCCGGAACAAGTACTCACCAGACCCCACCAAGATAAGCAACCCCAAGACGACTCCTGAACAAGCACTCACCAGACCTGGCGAAAGAACCCACCGAAGAGGACCGGGGGACAAGGTGCTAAGCTCCTCGAACATGATACAACAATTCTCAGATGCTCCTAATCAGCGCAGAAGCCGGAGACTCGATCCACTCGAGAAAAATGAAAAGCCGACCGGATGCTCTCAGACTGGAGAAGGACCCCTATTGAACCCTAGCTAGAAGAATGCTCGGCTCAATGCTAGCGGATCCAGAGAAAACACGACGGTTGCGCTCCAACCAGACATGCCAAATAAAAAGAAGCCAGATGTCAACCCACTCCGTCCTCAGCCTCCTAGATCCCACCAAAGAGATCCATGACTCGAGGAAAACAGAAGAAGACAACGGTAACACCCCCACAACACCCCACCACCCCATAATCAAGGACCAGACTCTCCAAGTCCACGTGCAAGCAACGAACAGATGTCCAATATCCTCACCACCTGATCCACACATAACACAACTCCAACGGGCTAACGGAATCGGCACACCTCTATCCACCAAGAAGGATATAGTAGGGACCCCATTATGAGCAAACAACCAAGCAAACAACTGTAGCTTGGGAGGAACAGGGGCAGACCAGATAACAGAAGCCCAAGGCACAACACCAAAATCATCCCACCCAGCCAAAACCTGAAAAGCTCTAGTTGTAGAGAACCCATTCAGATCCCAAGACCAGACCAGCGCATCCGGGCGATCGCGTACCAAACGAAGACCCACAAGGCGGACTCTAATCTCCTCCAAAGCCATCTCATCCCGAACTCAAAGACCCCTCGAGAATGGGAACGACCACTCCCCCCCCCCCCCCCCCCCCCCCCACAAAGAACTCCGCAACCGACCCATGATGACCCTCTGCCACCCTGTAAAGACGAGGGTAACGAATTGCTATAGCGATATCAAAGAGCCATGGGTCCTCCCAAAAACGAACCGTGGTCCCATCACCGACCACCCATCTCAAAGTGTCAGAACCAAAAACTCTTCCGAACTCGGGATCACAAGCTAACCTCATCACATGTCGAACGAACAACGAGGAGGTACTCGTGGGCATCACGTTGTTGTTGGCGTCCTCTTTCCCGGCACTGTCCTGTCTACCTATTGTCGCCCTATCTCGTTCGAAATCTCTTCTCCCATCTACTCCGACGATTAATCTACGGATCCCATCCTAGAGCTGCGAAGGTAAGGGATCAAGAACCCTTTCACCGCCTGCGATGGTTTTTCCTTGGTCTCATACCTCCTCCCTGCTCTACGGACCACCAGTATCATAGAAAGGACGGGAACGAGTTCGACAACAAGAGAGGGCCGAATTTGATCCATATGGATATTCGTGTTAGGTCCTTTCAGCCTCTCGATTTGGATCATGGAGGTTGGGATCAAGGGATGAATTTACAGGCGAGCCCGATGATGGAAGACGATGTTGTCTCTTCGAAGTGTCGCTAGTAGACGGTGGATTTTCAACGACAATGTTGTGTTGTCGGGATCACAAACATGAGCCTTTGTTGGACCAAACAGCCAGGCGAGGTCTGCTACACGACCTCATCTGTTCCAATGAGTACTGGACGAGAGAGTAGGACATTGAAGAGGAGACACGTCCCGTCCCAATGGGGTCTGGCACAACTCGGTCCCACTCCTCCTCCTTTTCCTACATACCTCCCCGACTACCTAGGACGCTACTGAGGAGACACATCACGTCCCTACATTGTTACATGAATTAACCGCAATATTTTACTAAAAGGTAAACGTCTCGGGCATGTCTGAGACCATGTCTATTAACTTTCACGATGTTATAAATAAACTTACTCATGCTAAAAAAACTTTATTTACAAGAAGAAGGAGCGATACAATTCTAAACTTTTGTTTTCCCTTATTGTTTTAAAATTTTCCCTAACAAGGTTGTTATTTTTTTTTAATAAAAAAAAGCTTTAGGAAATCTTTTTCTCTCTAAAACCAAAAGCTCCCCCTCTCTCTAAACTAACCCTAGATCCACCGCCGCTCTCGGCGATGGCCTCGTGACTTCGGTCATTGAGGTCACTTCCGATCCTTACCCTCACCTTCTTCTCCTCTTTACTCCTACTTTCTACCTTGATGTCCATCATTTTCTTTCCTCCTCCGCCCTTCTTAGGCGTTTTTTCCTCCTCGGTGTCTCGACCGAAATTTGGTCGTGGGACTTCCTTCCTCGCCTCCCTAGATAGGGATTGTTGCATATCGGGGTTTGATGACGTGGTTGTAGTGGTTGGCTTCGTCTTATCGGCGCTCAGATCCCCGACTCCGGTGCTTGCTCTAGATCCGACAGAGAGACGCTTTCCTCAACCTTTCCGGTGTGGATTGACATGAATATGGTCCCTTCCGCCTCTCTCGTTGAGCTCCGCCGTGCACGGTGCCTCTCTTGAGCTCTTCGCCGCGCTTAGCCACATTCTCATTAAGTTCCTCTTCCCGACGCTCGACAGTGGGATGCTTTCCTCTACCTTCCTTGGTGTGGATTGACGCGGATCTTGTCTCACATGTCTCCCTCGTTGTGCTCCGCCGTCGATCTCCTCTCTCGGACCGCCTCCTTGCTCTACCGTGTCGACGCGTCGTCTTCTACATGTTTGTCTCACTTTTTCCCCTACTTGTTGGTACAAGAATCACTGGGGATTGTTGGCCTCCGATGATGTTTTAGCCTTCGGACTCGTGGTGTGGGTGAGGTTGCGACGTGGTTAGTTGTTTTCCGGTACGGTTTGGAGTGGGTGTGGTGATTTTGGGGGGTTTAGTTTCGGTTTAAATCAAATTGTTTCCCGCACTTTTGTCGTCATTTTGGAGGTCGGGATTTGGATGTTTCTTATGTGTTGGCCATGTCCCTTCTTGGTACCTTTTTAGGATCTGAGCCGATTTTTCGGAATTGGATCCTCCTCTCGTGAGGATGGGTCGGTGTGGTTCCTGTGTGAGGGCCCTCTTGTACGGTTAGTTCTACCTCTCTTTGCGTCTTACGACATCGAGTTTTGGGGTTTCTTTCCAGTCTCATCCGGTGGTATTGGCCCGATGTGCGTTTGGGCCCTTTGGTTGGTCGGCTTGAGTTCTTCCGAGCGTGTTCTGGGTACTGTGGTGGTTTAGGAGTTTTCTTTTTTGAGCTTTAAGGTTGTCACATCTTGGTATTTTAGACCTCATTTTCATTTTGTGCTTCATGATAGTCAAATACTTGTTGTAGACCTTCATTTGTTAGTGCATTTTGTGGTTGTTTCGTTGGAGTTCCAATTATGTTCTATTGTGGTTCTGGTTGTTTGATGCCTTTTTGTGTTGAGTGATGTTAGTTGAGGTTCCTTCATGGAATGTTCATGTCTGTATTTCACCTTTCATGTTCAATCTTTACTTTATAGATTAAGTTCTTTATAATATGTCTTTACCGATAAAAACAAGATTGTTATTTATAAAAAAATTGAAACCATAAATGAAAAAATATTAATTCATACCGGAACACATGATATTTTTTTCCATGACCTACTTAATAACTCCAGAAAAAAAGTAACTTGACCCATAAGAAAAACGTTTGATACATCTCGTTTCTAATGGTCATAATAACTAATAAGTGTCCTTGACAGCCTATATTTCAGGTATGGTTTCATAATGGTTGGTTAATGCATCCCTACACCTAATACTGCTACCGCCGGTGATTTATTTCACTCCCCAACACGCATGACCGCGATCTCCCTTAATAACAATTCACAACCCAAACTTATTACTTGTCCAATGCATAATCAATCTCTTACGTTGTTAAGCAAATCACTCACTATCCTAAATACAGAATGATAAGTAACACACATGCATGAAGTCGTTGACAAAAGAAACAACACAAAACAAAGAATCAAATCCTCACGTTCCATGGAGCCGGCACATAAACCACCGAGAAATCGAATCTGTTGGCAGACTCGTTACCAGACCAACGCAGCGCGATCTCCTGATCCCGCTCGAGCCCTCTCTTCTTCTTGATCCCCCGAAACGGCTCAATGGAGTAGACATACTTCTGCCTAGCCTTGACAAGATCACAAACCATCAACTCATGACCACAAATTGGCTTGACCTTGCCCTTTTCGTGAGGAAGAGGCATGGGATCGAACCAGAACGACTCTTTCTTTGCCAGCTCCACTTGATAAGTCTCCCCTGTATCAACATCATAGACCATTACTTTGACCGGAGTCCACGCCTCCAGCTCCCTCCGACCGGCCTCGTTCAGGCTCAGCACTATGTGTTCTTCGAATCCCCGGGAAGGCGGGATCTTCAAGCTGTCCCATCTCAGGTTGTCGGTGGTGAGCTTCATCTTGAACGGCCATGGATCGTTGCCATTGCACTTCCACCAGCTGCTAGTGTTACTAGTCTTCATCATTTTCAAGTGTTTGATGGGAAAGAAATGGTGACAAGTTGGTTTTATAGTGTCATTAATTTGACAGCATGAGATCCCACCTGATTTCCTTTTCTAGTAAATATTGTGAGAACTTGTTTCTCCTTTCAGCATTGAATGCTCACTGCTGGATCATTAGTTTCTGTGCATATCTGGCACTGGCAGATCATTTGTGTTTTTTGTCATTCCCACCAAAACTGTTGTGGTCATGTTTATAATGTCTCTCTCTCTCTCGTTTATCTTGTGTTCTGATGCTTGGTTTGATGTTAAGAGTGCGTAGCTTCAACATGTTGAATGTGAACCTAATTTTTTACTGCAAAACCATTGACAAATACTAATTTCTTATGTTACCTTTTTTGAGCATAATGGATAACTTCATTAACTAATGATAGGTGGTATAGCCCCGAACAATTCTTGGAACGCTAAGCCTTTAACTATGATGATTGGTTATTATAATTGACTTCTGAGAGGGAGGATCCCTTTAGTAATGGTGGCGCGCTAGTATCAAAGCTAGCACTTTTCCTAGTTCAACTCGGAAAGACATATTTTGTTTAGCGAACACGCCGGTCCTTCTATAGAGACTCTTGGAGGGGGATTTAGGATGATGACATGCATTCAAAGGAGGTCTCCAGAAAAAAGAGGAGGCTTTGGGTCGAGTTGTGTTCGATTCCGAATGGGGGTGTGCCTCTTATGACACACTCCACATGTCACGTACTTGCTCATTAGACCTGACAAGACTATTTTGCATACGTTGTCTCGGTTCCTTTTAGGCTTGGACAAAAGAGAGTTCTGGCAAAAGTGAGTTTGGACAGAGTGAGAACGGTCAACTTGACGCTCAATTATCTATCAGATCAACTCATCCTAGAACTATGAAAAAATTATTTTCGTGTTCTAGGAAGTGTGGTCTTTCCAACGAGATATTATGAAGTCTAAAAACGGATAATAGGTGAATGAGAAATTAAAGCTCAAAGATCACCCATTAGACTTGATTGTTAAGGAAAAATGCAAGTGAAAAAAACATTAATCTTATAAAGTCCCGCATAGAAAGATTAGCAAGCTTTCTTTGGGTTTACATAGAATGGTCTTCCTAGCATATTTGGAATGGTTGGATGTAATGTTCTCTCTCTGCGGGCCTCAACAAACATATTCCTTATCCGATCATCGCGTGAGGTTTTTGTATCCAGTAGACACTATATTTGCGATTTTGTTACTTTATTTAATTTGATTTTCATTAATAATAATTGCTTCAACTTTATCGCTTCTCTATTATTTATGGACTAATCTGTCTAACAGTTATTACTACCGAGAAGGGAATGACATATATACCCCTCTTCTTCTAGGTCGGGGGATACTAGGAGAGCCATACCAGGGGGTATGGCCTTGATATTGCCCTTTTCCCGTCCTCGTACCTAGGATCAAAGTCCCCTCCGGAGAAGCTTGCAAATTCTTGGAGGCAACCAGGAAAAGCTTCTGGTGAGGCAGGATATCCTGTGTTACCCCGTCCTCTAATGTCCAAACTTCCGCCGTCTTTAGGAGTGGTGGATCGGACAGAGGAGATGCGAGCCTCTAGCTCCAAGGACACATTGTTGTATTAAGAAGGATATCATGTGTTAGAGTAAGAGGGCTAGGATGCAACGACCCAAATCATGGCGACAGTCGAGCCGTATCGGGCTACGGGAAAGAACCCAAGGCCGGATGGGGTCTGACCAGTTCCGACGGACCCCCTTCCGTAGATTTAGGGCCTCCTCAGCCATCAAAGACAAGTCGAATCGGGGGACCAAGGGGCGTCCATCCGTTGTCCCCTGGGGCGGGCATCATCGAGATGCCCTACGCATCTACATGTGAAGCGGAAACAGGGGAGGACTCACACTGCAACCGATCCCTAATCAACACTACGTGGTCCAAGAGGTGCAAACATGTGGTCCGACAGAGAGGGGTGGCCAAGTTCTTCTAGAACCGCACACGTAGGATACCACCCCAAACCATGCCTAAGTCGTCTGTTTGGATGTCCACAAAGCCTTCAAGGACCTCGCCCACTTAGAATCATGCATCGGTTGTGAGCCGTGCAAGGGGAGATCAAACACTCTCGCCCAAATTTGGAGGCCGGACAAGGGGAGAGTCATCCGGTGGACTTGAGGATGGATACCCTTTAGGATGAGGGGTGCCAATTTAAAAGACCACGACTCCTCACACCGGTCCGATCTTTCTCTACAAGCGTGGTGAAGAAGAAGCCATAGATCCCCCATATGAGGTCCTTGATAACAAGTTCTTTATGGTTTCAGACCTTCATCATGATGCTTTCTATGGCTGGTCGATCATAGTGTCGAGAGGTGAATAAGCGGCCTTCTGGACCGAACTCCGTCTGAACCTCACGTTGTTCCGTCAAGAGGTCCCGCGGTACCATGATGACCAGTCCTCCGCGACTATGGACATCGCGTCAAACCCCTCTTGGAGGGCGAGGCGTCGGTTCGAGCACACTTGCAGTCAAGACGGTAAAAGCCGCAAAGGATGGGGGTCGAAGGGGTGTCGAGTCGGGGATGGTTGTGGTCGGGGTGACGAAGGAGAGTGGAGAGAGGGGGACTGAAAAGGGACGAAATGGTTTTCTCTTCGGTCTGATCGACTTTATAAAGGCGGCTGATGATTTTGATGGCATTTCTCGAGGCCCCTTGATCGCGCAACCATCAAAAGGTGCATGAAGGATCGGGGATAACATAGCTACGTGAGTGGTGGACGTAAACGATGATAGAGGAGTGGGTGATAAAGACGACCTCATAGAGATATGAGAGAGGCGTGAGAAAGAACCTCAGACAGAGGGAGAGAATAGTTTTTCATTCCTTACGATACTTAGTTTAACAGCTTGCTTATTATTATGCACACACTTAACTACAACATAATCAAAAGCAGAGCAATGACATTATTCAAGTCCTAATTTATATCTTCAACGTATGAAGCTCCTCGCTTGCCTTTGAAGCTTTGATTTGCACATTTTCAGCTCATTGAGTTGCATCTTCATCGTCTCGACCTCTCTTTTCATAGTATTTATTTCACTATGGGGACTCAACCATCCTCCCAAACCTATGGCCACAGATCTGATAACCGTCCTAGCCCTCGTTCTTTGAAAATCAGAACCACTTGACCTCGCCATCTCGACTTGCTCTAGGAGGATCAGTCTTGTGGTTATATTCAGGGGAAGCCTGTCATTATACATCGCATGCTCCCGCGCTTCCTTGGAAAGCTTATGGTTTTCAATGGCCTTGCATATACTCTGCCTCTCCTCCTCTGTTAAGCCAGGGTGTGCCTACAAATTGCAAGAAACCATGTGTTATAAGAAACTGTTAGAATATAAATATAATTGAACCTTCAACTATCAGCTTGAACTTTTAGTTGAGTTAATTCTCTAATATAGAGTTGGTTCTCTAATAGAAACGACAATAAGGAAAAACCCCGAGAAACTCATACCTTGAAGTACATGTCGATAGCTCTATAGAGGTGATCATGCGATTGTCGAGCGTGTTTGGGCAGTCCTTCCACAAGCGACTTGAAGTTTGTAAACGTAAGCTTCTCGTCCCCTGCAACAAGAGCAAGATACCCATCCAAGAGCTTCCCAACAGCCAAAAGCCCGGACGTGTTGCTATAGGCATAAGATCTCACCGCTCTGATCACCACATTCACATCATAACTAGTGTCGTCGTCTCCATGATTCTTCACCAGGATGTCGAGCACGCTACACCGCTCCACCATGGAACCTGCTCTCCTCTCTAGAGTATGCAACAAGTGGGTGTCGATCTTCATCACCAACCCCACCTTGAGAAGGTGGAGCAACAAGCTGCAGGACACAGAGTCTTTCTCCTCGGGGAGGACTTTGATTATGCATTCTACGGTGAGTCTGTGTAATTGGAAGGTCAGGTTCTTAGGGGTCAGGTTTTCGAGCCCGAAAGTGATCCTCGACACCCATTTTGCAGTCCAGTGAGCTATACACGAGCCCACAATCTCCGCCTTCATTCCTCTCTTCTTAATCGATTCAATCACCAAAATGAAATGATCTATCCTGAGGTAGGACACGTCTTCGAACCACCAGTTGTCCAGCTTGTTACCTCCGAGCTCCGAGTTGGCATTGCCAAGCAAAACGCTGAGGCACTGAGCGTCGTCACGGCCGAGACTAATGGCGTCGGGGTTGGTGCAGGCCTTCCACGCGATGGCCTCGGAGCAACGTTTCAAGACGTGGAGCTGCTTGGCCCAGGGAGTGATGGGCTCGCAGGTCCGGAGGATCTGGAACGTGTCCTTCCAGGACGAGAAGAGGAGGAAGCTTAGGAAAGCCTCGGTCTTGGGGATGAGGTTGCCCTGTTCGAGATCGTCGGTCATTTCTAAGAAATGAGCGGCGCAGTAGAGTGGACCGACGTTGCTGGCGGTGAGGTCGACGTTCCATCCATAGCAGAACTTCACCACCATCTCGAAGGTGTCGAATCCACCGGGGAAGTCGTCGATTTGGACGTGGAGGGTGTTGTTGTCACCGTTTTTTCCTTTCTCGAATATCACTCTGTTCAAATACTCACTTCTCGCGACCATAGGTAGCTGCCAAAAAATAAGTGGTGTTCCATGTCAAGTTCATTACATCATAGTCTAATAAGCAAGCGAAAATGTACCTTGTGTAAGTGAAAGCTCGAGTCTCCGAGTTGTATGATAAGATCAGTTGGGACTTGTGCAACCATGATGGGTTTGGGCGGACAAATGACACACTTGCCACCGGACCCGAATCTCCGGGGAGAGTTTTGTGCTGTTACGTGCTTCATCTTCCTAACTCAAAACGGGCTATGCTGGGCAGGAGTTGCCTTTAAACACAAAACACACAGACCGCGACCGGGCTTCTTAATTTGGTACCATGGTGTGTGTATGCCACTTGAGATATTTCTGGCAATACTGTTGAACAAAGTTGTTGAACCATTAACAAGGGTCGCCATTGCGTTTCAATTCTATATGCCCTTTCCTGTCATTTCTTCCACTCTGTCGATAGTTGACAGATAACAACCGGTGAAGGGAATTATTCTTCATGTTCCAATCTCATCCATTTGTTTTTTCAAATTTTAAGCTTATTCGTAGTCAAGTGGTCCTCCTTTCGGATAATTGACACCGAGACTCTAGAACGTGTTTTAGGAGAATATCGTGTTAGCAGTCGAGACCACCAAAACAGTCGTTGAACCTTGAGAGTGACTGTCACGCCCCAAATCCGATTTTGACCGGACTCGAGACGTGAACTTAAATAAATAATAAGTAAAACGATTTAATACCAAAACGAGTCTCAAATAACAATTTAAATCTCCAAATAACAACACGAGTCAACAATTCGGTAAAAACACTCAGTAAAAGAGTTCAGTAAAAGATAAACAGTACATCTCTAGACAAACTAGCCTAGGACCCTCGCTAGCTCCCAAGCATCGAGCATCCAGCTAGTACAAATCCCGCTCAAGACCTGAAACACAACAAGGTAAGGGGTGAGCTTTCGCTCAGTAGGAAAAGTAGTTAAGGTTATGAACATCAGTTCACCACCACGAGTAACCGTCCAATTAGGGCATACTAGCAAAGCATAACTATCAACAACGCCCACAGGACAAGTATCAACCACCAATCACTCTCGCAAGACCGCAATCACATATAAAACAACGCACATAGCCAACCAGCACGCACAGAACACACAGCAAAACAACACATAACTTAGTACAACCGTTCCCAACATCACCGGCTATCACAGCCCATCCCATTTATATCGTACCGGAACACAGAGCATCGGTCCCGACATCTTCCCGTCACGTAGACTCGGGGTAACATACCTGAACGAAAATACAATCAGTCGGATGTCTTCCCGTCACGTAGACTCGAGGCCTCGAGCATAACGGACCGGCACATACCTCGGTCGTACGCCTTCCCGTCACGTAGACTCGAGGCCTCGAGCATAACGGACCGGCACATACCTCGGTCGTACGCCTTCCCGGACCACATAGCATCGGGGTAATGGTTAAACCATCCTCGTCCTCGATACTCTACACCGACATACTCTCTCAGTGTAGGTATCATACCGGACACAACTCCTCTTGGAACACACATCAAGGGAATAACACGCATCACAATGTCATAATTCAACCACGGTATACGAACCGAGCCAATTCACCATAACACACAAATCGGTCTGTCACTCACCCGATCATATCACAACCAAAGATTCACATCACATCAATCACGGCACACTTGCCCACACATAGCCACAACATGCTACACCGAGTATATCATAACATGATTCTCAATCTTATCGACACTAAGTCACACATCATGCATCTCAATCAAAGATCATGACACTTCAATCAGCACACAACCTAAGGCTCGACATGGCCATTCTACCAGCACGGCAATTTCCCAGAGTTGAAAGCGGTTAAACTAGTGAATCACATCCTATATGCCAACTAGGACTCGTCCCGTTATTAATGTAATTGAAAGCGGTTATTCTAGTGAATCACATCCTTTATGCGAACTAGGACCTTTCCGGTTGTTATTATCATCTTACATGCATACTAGTAACTTTCCGTAATTAAACCGGTATTCGCTACGTTCCCTACCTCAAAAGTGATCAACTCTCAACTCTTAGCTGCTGACGACCTGGCCAGCGTCCTCTCCGTCTCGTCACGAGGTCCAAACGTCTCCTCCTCCTCCGAGCTCGGGTCCAAAGTTTTGGATCACAAAACAAATAGCGAATCAAGAGCAATTCACAAAGGTTTAACGAGGAAAACATTCCCAATTAACCCCAAAAGGACCCGGTTATGGATAACCGTTCCAATTACTCGAAATTCAACAAAATGGGCCCAAAAGGTCCAATTCAGGTCTGCCACGGATCTGGTCACGGATCCGTGAGCTGCGCCGTCACGGTTCTCCTCACGGAGCCGTGACTGACGCCGTCATGGTCTCCCTCACGGAGCCGTGACGTCTTCCGTCACGGTGCCCGTCACGGATCCGTGACGGTTCAGCACTATTCCGCCTTCTTCTTCCTCCAGTCACGATTTTCACGAAAATAACCCAAAAACCTCCATTGATGACCTCTCCAAGCTCCAGAACAGCCCCTAAAACGTCTCTACTTCAAACCCCAACATAGGTATTCATCAAAACTCCACAAAACTCAACAAAATCAATCATCTAACATCATTTCCCTCCAAAATTTCATCATCCAAACACCAAACTCCAAAACCCAACCATTGTTCATCAATTTCTTCAAAACCCATGAACCAACATCATCCAAAACGAAAAAGGAAGAGAGATTTACCTTGAGGATGAAGAATAGATGAAGCAACAAGAGGATTTGAGAGATTTTGGGTAACAAATGGGCTCAAGCTACCAATTTTCCTCCTTTCTTCTTCTTCAAGTCTCCAAAACCACTTTTCTTCTTCCTCTCTCTCCCAATTTCGGCCACCAATATAATAATGGCTGAAAATGCACCCACAATGGGTCATATATCCTAAAGGGGATATCTCCAAACTACCCATTTGCTTCTCATTTCTCAAGATCAACAATTTAGGGGTTTATGGGTCCTTTTACCCATTTTTCTTCCTTTCCAAGAAAAAGTGGACACATGTCCATGTGGGGACCATTTCTACTCAGTTAAATCCAACACCATTAATTAAATGGATTTAATTTCTAGTCGGGCCTCGGTTGACCGATAAAAGGCCTCGGGTTGACTTTTCCCAATAATACAGTCAATTGAAAGGAAACGGCCCAACTAAGCTAACCGTGCCGACGACTAAGATTTTTGGGCCCCGGAAAGGTCCCGAATGACTCCCGGAGTCATCGGTTGACTTTTCCGGCCAAAAGTCAACTTTCGCCGAAAACCTCCGGTTTGACCGGGATCGACTGGGGGCGGTTCTTACAGTGACGAACTGGACAATCTTGTAACCAGGGACTGGTATAGCTCAATTAGACTATGCATCCACCCGAGAAACCAGTTGATGTCGTCCCCCCTCTGATAATAATGAGGGTCTTTAAAAATGTAGAGTTGTTGATTCTCGATCTGGTAGGAGAATGTCGTATCCGTACTTGGTGGAACCGATGCCATCCTAAGTCCAGTGAAGTGATATTACCGGCAGACCCCCGATTGGACCACGAAGTCCTCATTGATCAAGGCGAGGGTGTGTTCCATCCCTCGCCGGTTGGACTGTCAATCCCTTGGATCTCGCAGGCCCCTCTTAGTCAGTGCTCAAGATTCGCATCGGACCAGATATCGTCCGAGCACTAACAATAGATAAGTACAACATGTCGCCGACTAAGAACAAGGTCCCTAAGGTACTTGTCCACTCTACAGCCCAACTAAAGACAACTACGGGTCGAAACATCGACCGACTATTTTCGTTACCTCCACCCTGTTCTCCGTCATTTCTATCGTCATCGCCTTACCCGTCGGGTAGTGATGGGAACGTATCCACCGCCGCCCCGAGCACGAAATTGGACACACACCATCTCCTGGGGAAGAGGGAAGAGGAGCACTAGACGGATCGGTGGATGAGTCACCGGTCACACCGTCGAAAGTAGCCGTCACCGCTTGAGTTATTTTGCTACAAACCCTGTCACGCCCCAAATCCGGTTTTGACCGGACTCGAGACGTGAATAAAAATGATAATGATAAAAGCAATTTAAAAAGAAATAAACTTCAAATGATAATCCAAACCAAAAGTTTTGACAGGACGAGTCAACAGCTCAAAAAACAAGTAATAAAAATGTTTAATAACAAGAGGAAAGTACGTCTCTAGACTATATCAAACTAAGACTCTCGCTAGCTCCTAAGCTCCAAGACGTCCTCTAGATAAAATCCCGCTCAAAACCTGTAAAACAGTAAAGGAGAGGGGTGAGCTTTCGCTCAGTAGGAAAAAGTAGTTAAGGGGATGAGCTATCAGCTCACCACCACAGGTAACCGTCCAATTAGGGCATACTAGAAAAGCACAACGACTAACGACATCCACAGAAATCACACAATCACAAACCATACTCACATGACTATAACCACGCTTAATCACATCACTTACCCAATCATCAAACAAACAACACACAGTAAAACAACCACAAGTCTCGTACAGCAGTCCCCCCCTGTCGCCGGCTTCCATAGAACAGTTCCACCATATCGTACCGGAACACACAGCCTCGGCCTAGATATCTTCCCGGACCACACATCATCGGGGTACAACTCATAATAAACATACCGGACCGGCACACACCTCGGTCGGATATCTTCCCGGACCACACAGCATCAGGGTACAGATCACACCATCCTCAGCCTAGATATCCTATACCGGAATTCTCCGTCGGTATAGACATCATGTCGGAACCCTTAGCCCCGGGGGACCGCGTACGTGGGACACCATCCACGGCCTAGATATCCTACACCGGAATCCTCCCTCGATGTAGGTATCGTACCGGAACACCTCGTCTCGGAACATATCGTATCGGATCACACCCACGAATGTCTCAAACATATCACAAGGTCATAGTTCAACTAACAGCATACCAACCCAAACAATCTTACCGAAACATATCACATCGGTCTATCAATCACCCGATCATATCACAAGGCATTAGTTCACGTCATACCAAAACATATCATACTTGACATATCATACCGAGAATACCATATCATGATCCTCAATTTTAACAACGGATATACCACATAACAAGCATTGCAAGTCATCAATCACAACAACACAGCCAAGACGCAATCCTACGGGCCCAACCAGGCACCCACATGTGATACTACAGCACATCAATTCCCAAACCTACGAGCACGACATGGCCCGCAAGTTATCCCTCATTTTACACGGCTAGACTCGTTCCTCACATCCTACATGCAATTCTACAATTATATCATATGTTCATAACCTATATGCATACTAGTAACTTTCCGCAATTAAATCGGTATTCGCTACTTTTTCCTACCTCAATCGCTATCCAAACGCAAGCCAAGCGAGTTGCCTAGTAGCCTCCTCCGCCGTGCTCGGGACCAACGTCTAAGATCACAAAGCAATACGAGAATTAATAGTAATTCAAGGACGGGTTAAAGAGGAAACATCCCAATTTAATCCCCAATAGGCTCCGTTATATATAACCTTCCTAATTAACCGAAAATGACTAAAATGGGCCCAAAAGGCCCAATTCTGATCCATCACGGTTCGAGTCACGGAGCCTTGACGGACTCCGTCACGGTTCGGGTCACGGAACCGTGACGTGTGCTGTCACGACCTCCGTCACGGAGCCGTGACGCACTCTGTCACGGTCCCCGTCACGGATCCATGACGGATCTGATAGCTCCGTCCTTCTTCTTCCTCCATCTTCTACTCCACGAAATTAAACCCTCAAAACTTCATTTTTATCAACCAAAAACCTCCAAAACAATCCCAAAACCTCAATACTTCAATACCCATGTTGGGTTTCATCAAAAGCAACAAAACCTAATTGATTTTTACCACAATCTCCCACTTTTCTCCATGAATCACTCATCTACACAACAAAAACTCAAACCCACACCTAGTTCATGCTTTATCTACCAAACTCATAGATTAAACTTCATCAAAATTAGCTTTGATTGAAGACTTACCTTATGGAATAGAGAGAGGAAGAGGAAAATGAAGTTTTTGAGGAGATTTGAGATGAAAAGTAAGCCAAATCTCTTCCTTTCTTTCCTTTCTTCTTCTTCAAGTCTTCAATGATTTTTCTCTCTCTCCTTTCTCTCTAAATTTCGGCCAACACTAGTGAAATGGGTGCCTTCAATTGTTGCTTTTAACCTAGATGAGAATTACCTATTTTGCCCTTTAGCTCCCTTCATTCTAATTTGGCCCAAATGAGGGTAAATGGGTCTTTCTAGACCCATTTCTTCTCCTCCAAGCCACCATGGATAAGTGTTCATGTGGGTCCACTTTTATCTTTAATAAAATCTGACTACTTAAATTTATTTGATTTAATCCTTACTTTGACCCCCGTTGACCCGGATTTGACTTTTTCGTAAAATTACATATTTGGAAGGAAACGACCCAACTAAGCTAACCGTAACAACGGCTAAGCTTTTTGGGTCCCGGAAAGGTCCCGAATGACTCCCGGAGTCATCGGTTGACTTTTCCAACGGAAAGTCAACTTTCGCCAAATTTCACCGGTTCGACCGGGATCGACCGGGGGCGGTTCTTACAAACACTATCGATAGAAGGCGAGCTCTTTAAGTCCTCCAAGGTGATGCAAAATCAACAATCATCACCTTGGACATGGGGTTGTAGAGATATCGCACCTTCGCCGAAAGACGGGCCTCCTTCCCTCTCTGTACCCATCCCTTTGCCTAGCAACACCAGCAAAAATACAAGAACCACACAACGATCCATTGACCAAGCATATGGACTAAATTGGAAGTGTAGGTTTCCGAACCTACGACGGAGAAGAAACACACGCCCTCCAACAACCGAGGCTTCTTCCCGCACTAACCCACCTCATTTCCGATGAACAAAACCAGTTAGAACACCAAACATCCTCACGAAACCAAGAGAGAGATCCATGAATCAATCGATAAGGTAGGGCCAATCTTTCAGCGACCACAAAAATTCTATCCATTGTTGTTCTCAAAACTCTCAAAAGATGTAGAGATGAATTTTATTTTTGTACTGATCATAGCTGACATATATATTTATGTTCAAAATGAATTCACAAGAGTTTCACCTCCTCTTTCCTCCTTCAGTTGTCGTCGGTGGTTTTCATAGTTTCCGTCAAGTGAGTCACCGGTGATTTTCCAGAAATTCTTACTGTTTTCCCCCTTTCCCTCTCCATCTTCTCTCTCTTTGCACCTCTTTTTCTTTCTTTTCACTTTTTTCTTCTCGTTCCTTCTTGTGCTTACCAGACTTACTCTCCCTGTCACGCCCCAATTTCAGCGAACCGAACTCGGGACGCGAACTTTTAAAAACATGAACACTTGAAACCTGTTTTCAATAAAAGCTTTGACATTTCCATTTACTTCTCAAAATAATAGTATTTACAATACAAAAACGTCCCAACAAGTGGACAAGGTACAACATCCGTCACTAGACTCAACAAAAGTAAAGACCAGACTCCGCTCCAAGCTCCGTGAATTTCAAGAGCTAACCTAGTCCGTCCGGTGATCAGTACCTGTAGGAAAAGCAGCTAGGGGTGAGCGTTCGCTCACCTCCACGGATAACAGACTGACTATGGCATAATTAGCAGAAAAAGCCAGTAACACTAAAACCAAACCCAACGTCGGGACTACAGTCCCCAACTCAAGTACTCAACTGACCCACAACCCGTCACCTTCCTCAACAGACTCGACACTCGATAAAAACAGTGTAGACCCGACACAACTATCGACGACCTCCTCAAGGACTCGAACGAAACGACACAACACCAAACAAGATCACAAAGGATCGCACACCAGCTGCTCAGTAACCAATCTCAATCAGGTCAGGGTTCGACCTATCGCAATTCCTCGACACGAAGTCGGATCAGGCTGTCGACCTTTCAAACTCGCAATTCCTCGACACTAAGTCGGATCAGGCTGTCGACCTTTAAAACTCGCAATTCATCGACACTAAGTCGGATCAGGCTGTCGACCTTTAGAACTCGCAATTCATCGACACTAAGTCGGATCAGGCTGTCGACCTTTAAAACTCGCAATTCATCGACACTAAGTCGGATCAGGCTGTCGACCTTTAGAACTCGCAATTCATCGACACTAAGTCGGATCAGGCTGTCGACCTTTAGAACTCACCACCCCAGGTAACCACAATCACAATCACAGGCAAGTTCAATCACACAGGCACTCAAGGCCACTCAAGACACCTCAACAGTCAAGACTCGGGTTCAACAACCCCACGGGCACTCGCTGCCACTCAAGACACCAAATTAAATACACGGCTCTCATGGCCACCCCGACTCAACAATTAAATACGGGCTCTCAAGGCCACCCAAACTCAACAATTAAATACGGGCTCTCAAGGCCACCCAAACTCAACAATTAAATACGGGCTCTCAAGGCCACCCAAACTCAACAATTAAATAAAACGCACGACAACCTCCGGCATACTCGATGCCTCCAACGGTCCTAAAATCACTAGTTTCACAAACAACCTCCGGGCATGGTCATATGCCTCCAGTAATTCAATTATCGCTAAGTTCTCTGTTCCTACGACACTACTAAGTGTCACATGCTTTTCTCTTGAACGCTACAATCCCGTATCATGCTTTTCTAATAATTAAATAAATCTACTCAACCCACGACACCCCGGTGTCACATGCAATTCTACTATTAACTTTCTCTAATCAGGGCCGAGATCCGGCTACTTTTCCCTACCTCGTATACAATCCCAAAAGCGCTCCAACAACACTCGAAGCACACTCAGTCACTCGCCGAGCTTCCCCTTGCCTCGGTCCGTAGCACGATCTAAAAGAACACAAATTTAAAGTACTTTTAAACTAGTACGAATAAACCAAAAATTTACATACTTAACGCCCAAACGTAACCCCGACAATGTCGGTCACTCCCAAACTTCCCAATTATTCGATATTGCCGAAAAAGGACCCGTAAGGGCCAGATTCGCCCGACATGGCAAATCTGCCCGGTTTTGGTTAATTGCCTTCCGGGGCTCCAAAAGCCCCCGTTTTCTTTTCTACGGTCTTAGAATAAATCAAGGAACTCAACGCACTTGACGGAATCGAATTCCGACTTCTAAATCAATTAATTAACGTTTAAAGTTTCCCAAAACCCGTTAATTACAACTTCTCCAATTTAATTCCAAAATTCGATTTGGTTTGGGATAGATGGTCCGGGGAACGTTTTAAACTACCCGAGTAATTAAAACACGAACAACCGAGCACGTGGGCCCCACCCAAAGGGCTTGGCCGTGCCCTAGGGTTTGAGGGAGGGGCTCGGCCACCAAGTGGTGGCTGCTGCCACCTCCGGCCAGCCACCACATGGCCGGCCGGCCACCACCCACGGTGGCCGGAGCTCCTCCCGAGCCTCCGGTCACCGGAAAACGTGAAATTTCTCTCCCAAACACCTCTAAAACGTCTCCAACACCTCTCTAATCTCTACACAACACTAAACCAAAATTTATAACCAAACCCTAGCTCTTGAAAATAATCGAAACGAGAATCGGTTCGGGTATTACCGTAGAGGAGAATGAGGGGAACGGGATTGATCTTTGCTTCAAGACGATCCAAGGGCTCGATCACAAACCCTAGCTCCACCTTTCTTCTTCTCTCTTCTTCTTCTTCCCCTTCTCTCTCTAAAACATCTCTTCCTCTTTCTAATTTTTAAAACAAAAACAACTAACTCCAACTTCCCCCCTTTTACCATGTGTTTCGGCCAACACTTCCCAACCACACCTTTTCCCTCCAAAAACTACACCACCATATAATTGACAAGTGTCAAGGTGGGTCCCAAACCTTTTGAAAAATATCTAGTTGATATTTTCCAATCAGATTCGCGAAAAACGGACGTTTCGGGCCCCGAACGGGCACTTTTCCCCAAAAAAAAATTAAACTGGACGGGCTTTAAGGAAACGGCCCAACTAAGACCGCTACGACGACGGCTAAGCTTTTCGGGTCCAAAACGGTCCTCGAATGGACCAAAACGTCGCTCGGGTGACTTTTCCAGCGAAAAATCAATCTTTCCCAAAATGACCAGAAAGTTGCCCTGAATCCCCCGTAACTCATTTTAGTCGATAACGGGGTCAACTTAAGTCCGGCATGACCCTCGGGGTCAATTTAAGTTAAGTTAAGTGTCTGTCTTAAAATTTTTAAATTTTCCTGTTTTTCGCAGGTTTGACTGACGTTGACCAGAAGTGGTTATTACACTCCCGCCCTCTCGGCCTCCTCCATTATTGCGTCTCCTTACACCTCTACCTGGGTTACACCTTGTTTTGGTCTTGATCAACCTCTCCTCCCTTTGCCGGTCGAGATCTGGGAGGCTCGAGAACAAAGTCTTCGTTTGGATTAATGTGGGTGTTGGCTCCAGAGGGGTATCTTGCGGTAACCAAGCAGTGCTTAGTGTTTTTCCTCTTTGATCTGGAGGTTTTGGTCCATGGATCTCGTCCTTGCCGTGGTTGCTCTTTGCATGGTGAGATATGGTCTTTAATTGATTTCCCGGTTCCTCTTTTTGTAATAGTTTCCATTTTTCTCTTTCTGGTGGTGTTGGCCTCGCGATACTCGGAGAATAGTGTGAAGGCCGCTCGTTGGGGTTATTTTCTTGACGAGTATTTCTTCCCCTTCTCGTCTGGTACCCTCTCTCCCTGATCGATAGTGGTCGGGGACATACGATTTGGTGTTGGTCGTAGTTGTGCTCTTTGGTCCTGCTTGGATCTCTTCTGGTACAGATGATGAGAAGTTTGGGGTTTCCAAAATAATGACTGGTGGTGGTGGCTTCCGAGGTGCAGAGGCTTTGGGTTAGTTTAGTTAAGGTTTGATCTTTTACTTGTTGGATCGGTAAGGTCAATGAGTACACCTTAAA
The DNA here is from genome assembly GCA_963921825.1 of Erodium maritimum. Classification (NCBI taxonomy): domain Eukaryota; kingdom Viridiplantae; phylum Streptophyta; class Magnoliopsida; order Geraniales; family Geraniaceae; genus Erodium; species Erodium maritimum. The sequence continues at coordinate 10,772,841 of OY997588.1, read as the reverse complement.
GGTTATAAAATTTGGGTTTCCAAACCTCGTTTCTTTGGTCTTGTTGTCTGTGTTTGCTTTCATTTTAGTTTTGCATGTTCTTAATGGTAGTCTAATTTAAGTTGCTAGACCATTTATTCTTTAGCTGCAATGTCTTCTGGTTCTTCAAATATATAAAATATGGATTTCAGATCTGTTATTCTAGTTTTGGTTTTGGGTTCCTTTGATATGAATGCATGTGTTTGTACCCGGAGGGGCTCCCCTTTTCCCTTGTTCTTTGTTTGGAAGGCAAGAATCAATAAATGTCTATTTACTGATAAAAAAAAGGAAACAAACTTATCATATCTCTATCTTTGTTAAATGGCTAGGACAATCTCTATTAATAGGATGGGAAAATTTTATTTTACCACACTGTCAAACATTTAACTTCAGTTTGATACCTTGGCATAAATTTTTATCAGTTTCATACCCAAACCAAACATTTAATTTCACTTTCATACCCAACCGGGTAAAATGTCCAAAATACCCCTAACTATTACTCAAATTTTCATCTCATGCCATTGGCTCAGAATTTGAAAATAAGTGAAATGACAATAATACCCTTCATTGTTTAGAGTGTTAAACTGAAAATTTCAATAATTTTAAAACAAAATAAGTTTTTTTTATAAATTCAATTTTTATTTTCAAAAAATCAGATTTTAATTTTAAAAATACATAAAATCATTTTTTTTATAAAAATCATTTTTTTATAAAAATCATTTTTTTTTTATTAAAAACAGTTTTATTTTTTAAAAAATTAATTTTATTTATATTAAAAAAAATCTGGAGCTCGCGACTTCGTCCTCTCCGGCGTGGTCTCCGGCCACCCCTCCTCCGTCGGCGTCGTCCCCGGCCACCCCCACCTCCGCCTCCTCCTCCGGCGTCGTCCCTCATCCCTCCTCCCTCAAGCATAGCCGATGTCGACCAAATTGCTGATTTGGTTCAGATCTGAACCACGCCGGCGTTGCTTGAGGGAGGAGGGAAGAGGGACGACGCAGGAGGAGGAGGCGGAGGTGAGGGTGGCCGGGGACGACGCCGACGGAGGAGGGCTGGCCGGAGACCACGTCGGAGAGGACGAAGTCGCGAGCTCCAGATTTTTTTTTGTTAATATAAATAAAATTAATTTTTGGGAAAATTTCATTTTACCACCCTAACAAACATTTAATTTCACTTTAATACCCTGACATAAATTTTTTGCACTTTCATACCTAAACCAAACATTTAATTTCACTTTACTACCCGGTAGTTAACTTTCTGTTAGTTTGGATGGAAAAAGATAAAAAGACCATAATACTCCTAACTATTACTCAAATTTTGAAACTCATGCCATTGGTTCAGAATTTGAAAATAAGAGAAATGACAATAATACCCTTCATTGTTTAGGGTGTTAAAATGAAATTTTCACTATTTTAAAAATAAAATCAGTTTTTTTTTTCAAATTCAGTTTTTATTTATGAAAATTATTTTTATTTTCAAAAAATCATAATTTAATTTAAAAAATACATAAAAATCAGATTTTTTTTATAAAATACATAAAAATCATTTTTTATGTATTTAATTAGTTTTTATTTTTTATTTTCAGTCTTTCATTTTTTAACCCAAATTTTTTTTATCCCATTTCAAAAAATCATTTTTATTTTCCATCAGAGCCATGTTCTTCCCCAATTCCATCACAAACCCAATCTATTTCAGTTCATGTTCTTCCCATCCCAATCAATTTATTTCTCTTCCATCCTCTCCAAAATACCCCATACATCTCTCCAAAATCAACAACCCTAACTCATGGATCTATACCACTCATAATGCTGCTTTTTTATCAACCGCACACAAAAATCGAATCTGAAAAAATCAACAACCCACCCTACTCTCTCACCTCTGTTCCAACTATGATGGGTTGTTCTTAGAACTGAAAAAATCAATACCCATATCGATTTTCACATACCCACTTTAAATCACCTGCTGCAACTGACCATCGCCATTAAAGGATTGATTTTGAGCTTAGGTCATGGATTGGAGAAAAAACTCACAATTTCTGTTTACAAATACCCCATCTAAAATGAACCCCTCGCTCAATGTATCTGCAAGCTTGAGCTAGGAACGCCGACAGCAGACCTTGGATCTGATTGTTGCTCAAATCGACCGCGAAGAGCTCAGTCTGGATGGCCCGAAAACTGGGGATTTGTATGGATGAGAATCGTTTGACTGAGAGAGTGAGTTGTTGCATAGACGGGTACTCGAAGAGAGACGCAAGGACAGAGCCGCTAAGCTGGTTGTTGGCGAGGTCGAGCACTAGCAAAAAGCTCAGATTTCTAAATCCATCTGGGATTGTTCCTTGCAATTTGTTGTTCCTCAGGGTGATTTCAAGCAGAGACGGTGGAAGCTCGGAGATGGTGGTACAAGGGAGGGGCGGAGAAGAAACTAGATCTGTGGGAAGAAGATAGAAATTAGGTTTGAAAAAATGCTTTTAATCTTGTTTTAATGCAGTTAAACAAAATATTATAATAATATATTAAAATAATAAAAATAAAAGAATTTGTTTGAAGATAAAAAAACTTATTTTTTAAAATAATATACTATTTTAAAAATAATAAAACTGTTTTTTTATAAAATTAAACTGAATTTTTAAAAATAAAAAATTTTCAAAAATAAAAAAATGAATTTATAAAAATAAAACATAATTTTTAAAAATAAAAATGATTTTTTATGTATTTTTTAAATTAAAATATGATTTTTTAAAGATAAAAATAATTTTCATAAATAAAAACTGAATTTGTAAAAAAAACTGATTTTATTTTAAAAATAGTGAAAATTTCATTTTAACATCCTAAACAATGAAGGGTATTATTGTCATTTCTCTTATTTTCAAATTCTGAACCAATGGCATGAGTTTGAAAATTTGAGTAACAGTTAGGGGTATTATGGTCTTTTTACCTTTTTCCATCCAAACTAACAGAAAGTTAACTGCTGGGTAGTAAAGTGAAATTAAATGTTTGGTTTAGGTATGAAAGTGCAAAAAATTTATGCCAGGGTATTAAAGTGAAATTAAATGTTTGTCAGGTGGTAAAATGAAATTTTCCCTTAATTTTTTTAAAAAATAAAACTGTTTTTAATAAAAAAAAATGATTTTATGTATTTTTAAAATTAAAATCTTATTTTTGAAAATAAAAATTGAATTCATAAAAAAAAACTGATTTTGTTTTAAAATTATTGAAATTTTCAGTTTAACACCCTAAACAATGAAGGGTATTATTGTCATTTCATTTATTTTCAAATTCTGAGCCAATGGCATGAGATGAAAATTTGAGTAATAGTTAGGGGTATTTTGGACATTTTACACGGTTGGGTATGAAAGTGAAATCAAATGTTTGGTTTGGGTATGAAACTGATAAAAATTTATATCAGGGTATCAAACTGAAGTTAAATGTTTGACATGGTTGTAAAATGAAATTTTTCCCTAATAGGATTGAAACTTCGAACTAGATGCAACAGCGAGATAACCACAATAGTGTTGAAACTTGAAAAACTAATTTACAGAAAGAAAGGTCTAGTTACACTCAAACTTCACCTCTTGCATACCAAACCATATCAGTCCTCCTAGTGCCGAGTACGACTCATTTGTAACGGCTACTTCTGCGGCTGCTGTGCTTCTCTTTCTCAGTGCCAGTGTAGTCGAGAGAGACGATGCAGATAACCTTCCACTGCCACCAGCCTCCTCTCTTCTCTCATTGCTCTCTTCTCTGCAATGCGATACTTCACACGAACGCTTCTCTGCGCCGGACTGCCACTTCCGCACCCCAATCTCCTATTTCGCGGTCTTGCGAAATTCAGACCCGGAGCTCGATTGTGTGCGCAGGAAAGAGAAAAAGGCGATCTGGGTTTCGAACAAGAAACAAATGGGTACTCGAATTGGTGTCTATCGTCGCTGCGAATTCGAAGATCTTTCCTCCGCCGGTGGACTTGGTAATCTCAGTGCTCTGCGGCGGCAATGGATCCGGCGGTGGGGGCTCGGGGTTTTGGAACCGATTTGGTGGGGGATTTGATGGCTGGAGAAGAAGAGGAAAGAAGAAACTAGGGTTAGTGTATTTTGTGCTTCTGGTGGCTTTTGGTTTGGGTTTGTTGCTGTTTGGAAATGGACCGGAGGTCTGGGGGGTTTCTGTAATTGGGTTTCTTTTGCTGAAGAATTGGAGCAGATGGGTCATGATTTGTACTCTGGGATTGTGCTCTTTTGGGATTTTGGGGATGAGGAAGGAGTACAGGCAAAAATGGGTTGAGAGGGTTAGGAGTTGTTCTCCAGTAATGGAGATAGTTAGAGCAAGACAATGCACTGGGAGAAGAAGAAGATCACTATAGAAAATAATCCATTGAAGAAAAATTCACAATTTTGTGTTTCCAAATCTGAAATCAATGAAAGATGATTTGTTCAATACTCTCTTCTTGTTCATTTAAGCTTCGAATGGTGTAACCAAATGAAGATGAAACCTGTGGAATTTAATAAAACTAACTACTATGAACTCACAATCTAAGGATTCAGTAGCAAAATGCAAACTTGATAAACTGAAATGATACATGTTATTTGCTGCTATACAAGCTGTTTGATCAAATGGTTAACACATTACTGAAGTTTGTTAACAGAATGTATGAAAATATGGCAGGATTGAACAAAAATGTCTCAAAGACTTGACAAGAGTCTTAAATCCGATCACAAAAAACATGTTACACATGTTGCTATCTTGAGTCAATTCAGAGCTACAACAACTGTATCTTCAAAACATATGCACCACATTTCTCCTGAGTCTCATCTTCCATCCTAAACAAAATAAGTGATCTAGAATGCAAGTAACACCATCCGGTCTAGTTCTATGCTATTCATATGTCAAAAGAGTTATGGCTTCTTAACAATTCCTTCAAGGATCCCGTCAATGCCAAAATAGCCCGAATACTGTTGGTGATCAACAGCACCTGGTAAGTAAAATGTGATAGAGAAGTGTCCTGGTGGGCACAGATTTTGGGTCTGCATATCAAAGATCAGCGAGTTCTTGCATACGATTTTCTCCCCAGTCATGGTTATTCCTTTTACTACAATTTTTCCATCAGGCTCTACTTCACAGCTGAAATCCTCTGCACATATGAAAATCATGCCCAACCAAATCAAATAACAAAATCCAATTTGATTCTAATATGACATACAGAGTTTATAAACTGAAGGGTTCATTGCATATAGCTATTGTGTACTATACGGTTTCTGCACATAACTATACTCAACTATAAAATTTTACATCCCGGTGCCTAAACTTTCTCAGAAAATGACGAAAAGGCCCTTGACCCTAATCTCAAAAAAGACTTCATACCAAACATTTTTTTGCTTAGATGTAGAATATGGTTAAGTAGATGTAAAAGGACTCCTTGAAAGATAAAATTATTATAAAATGAAAATGGTATTTTTTTGAGATTAGGGTTATCATTTTTGGCGAAAAAGAGTTGTCAGCAAATTTTTTGAAAGTTTAGGTAGCTGTATATAACGTTTTAAAGTTGAGGATAGTTACGTGCAAAAGATATATAGTAGCAACAACTATATGCAATTAACCCTAAAATAAATGTGCATTCGGAGCAAATGAAGCTTACTTTCTCCCGCCACCCCTGGAAGAGAGACACGAAAGAGGTATGAATCCTCACATTCACCAATGTCTATTAGACCAATAGCGGGTCCAACCTTTCCTAGAGCTGCACTACCAGTAAGTGCAATCCCACTTTGAGTGGCAGCTACAAGAGCATCCCACTCTGTTGGAGTTGAGTGACAAGGCATGTATATCATTGCTGGGCCAACTTTGTCAGCACCTTCGGTGTCCTTTCTGGTTGGCACCGAAGCAGCATGGCCCTGAGTCATAGGCGGACCAACATATGGTGCACTGTTCAAAGGGGCCACAGCAAACACCTGTGGCTGAGGATTTTTGGGATCTGATGCATTCTCACTTTGACCGGGTTTTCCAGAGAAGTTCATGAACCTAACAATCCATCACATTTTGTTCATATGATACGCTACAATCAGTATGAAATGGTGCCAAAGAGTTACTAGCAAACTTGCAGAAATTGACATCGAACCAACAGAACTAACCAGCTATTTGTTTTCACCGAACCTGATGAGTAGTGGTCTATTCTAAAACTGATAGGTTTCTGAGTATGATCCATCAAAATACAGTAGCACTAATTTGATCAATGCCTAAAATGTTCCCAAAATATAACTTTGATTTTTTTTTGTCCAGATAGTATCCTCTTTGCCAAAACTTTCTACTTAGGATTATTAGTATTACTATGAATAATATGGCTACTTGTGCAGCATGATGAATTTGAATAACAAGTTAAGCGAGTTGGAGACTGTATAGAGCTGGTAGATTAAGATGGGGGGGGGGGGGGGGGGGGGGGGGGGGTGGGGGGTGATAATTGATAAACCAAATGAATGAAAAAAGCATCAGATAGAAGGGCGTACATTGCATTCCTTCAAAAACTAAAGGGATAATTGTCAAAACATGCACTTATGTTTCGTCCACAAACAAAATAGTGCACAATGTTTTGTCCACGTCGTCTGGCTACCTTTATGAATCGTCCACGCACTTCTGTTAGAAAAGTGTAACAGCAGAACTTGAATTGACAATTTTGCCCTTTTGGTTTGAAATTCAAAAATAAGAATTTCGTCCAAAAAAATGAGTGGCTGAGGATTGTTAGGGCAATTTCATCCCAAAAAAATTTACACAAGCACATGATAGCACGTGAGGCTACAGATTCGAATATTCTGTTAATTTTACTGACGGAAGTGCGTGGACGATTCATAAGGGTAGCCAGACGACGTGGACGAAACATTGTGCACTATTTCGTTTGTGGACAAAACATAAGTGCATGTTTTGACAATTATCCCAAAACTAAATATCACCCAATCATGTGAATATGTAGAGCTAGATTTTGCATGACTTTTTTTGTGGTAATTACAATGCTGTTGTCGACCATAAGTTTAATTCACACTATCATCATACGATTTAAATTTCACGATTGATATCACATAGTACAGTGGGTTTGTATAACCATAAAGAAGCTAATGATACTATGACCCATCTCCAAGATGAGTAGATTGTTACCCACTAATAATGTAACACTATATTACAAAATAAAACTACATCAAGAAATAACACTGACCAAAGGACAAACCAGTGATTAGATTGCAGTTGGAAACTCAAATCATATCCATGATAGCAAACAAATATCAGTACACACGGAACCAGAACAGGAAATTTCAACAAAAAATTGTGCCGGTTTGGACCCAATAAAATAGAGAGAGAGTTAGAAAACAGGGAGACCAAATGATCAGCATAACCTAAAAGATACTTGGCAAAGTAGAATGTTTTGTTTATTAAAATAAATACTCACCTAATCCCACAATTAGTGGCATACTCTCTACCCACACATGAATTTACGGTTCTTAAAAAAGACACATGCAATATTTGATCTCATTGATGGAGCCTAAAAACAACATTACGAATAAATGATCATCTCAAAGTTTAAGAAGAAACAATGAACAGTTGATATCTCATATTTCAGGCTTGCTATCCGAAAACACCCCATATAATCTAATCTTTTATAATTGGACGATATAAAAAAATTGAGGATGCTATAAGAAAGGAAAAAATATGCATCAATTATTCAGACATGCATTGTAACTTTGTAAGGTGGACTTAAATGGAAAGAATGACTGTGCTAAGCAGGTGAAATATGAAATGTTCTCACAGTTTCTAGTAGCTACAAAAAGTGTTGATCCATAAATAGAATAGCTACATAACCAGCACCCCTGTTATAGAGAATCTATTGGTGCTGTAATAGATTAAACATGACAATACAGTAAGCAATGTATGAAAAGAAATCCTCCATAAAGTTTATAAATGGACAATGAAGCAAAGAAACCAAAAAAAAAATTGTGTTAGGGGAAATGGGATGACAAATCAGATAATGCAGCCTAAGTAGTTCCCATAATCATCACATGAATTTTAAACAAGCAGTTAGACAAGATAGATGCACCCCCATCTCATTAAGTTTTTATCCTTAAAATAAGACGTAGCAATATAAGCCTTTGAAGATCTCTCCTGCTGTACGAACCCTATTCTAGAACCTAGAAATTCTCATAGCTCAACAGTTTATAGCTCGGGATCAAATTCATCCTAATCCAAGGGATAATGACACTGACTAGGACCAAGATAGGAAATAAAAGGTAATCTCCTCAACTATACCAATCAAGATAGAAAATTTGTTCTAAGCCAAGTTCATAAACATATACTCCATCAGTCCCATGATAAGTGTTCCGATTTAGTCGGTTCTTAGAGCATAGATTTACAGTAGTATTTCTCATGAGCTAGTTAGAACAAGTAGAGTCATGGAAAGTCAAGCACTAAAGATTTGAATGTTTAATACATGAAAATAGTCAAATCAAAAGCTACACTTGTTTTGGGACAAAGGATATATAGTTTTCTCCGCCCTTTAAATTTCCAAGATAAATGAGAATCACAAGGTCAGAGATACAACCTTCTCAAAAGCATTTGGTAAATGGAATGATTTGGAAAAAGTTGGTCAGATAGGTAAAGTAAAAAACCCATTTACAAATTTTCTGTTTTCATTTCAATGGTAACCATACAATTCCTCAAAAACAATGACTATCTATTACAGTTTGGCTATAAAAAAAATGAAACTTCCTCTACCTCATTCCCACCCAAAAAAGAACTGCAACTTTTTCCCTCTATTCCCCCATAAAACAAACTAACAAAACATACTTTTACTCAATTCCGAGATGGGTTTTAGGCATTGGAAACGATAGCACCATTTTCGATATACAAAATTGCATATAATACACATTTCCGCACGATTTCTATATTTTGGCAACATGAAACGATCCTAGAAACAATCTCAAGTTTGAGGAACGATTCAAAAAAAAAAGGGCAGAAAGTTTACAGATTTACCTGTTTGGGGAACTCGTTGGAAGGACGGATTCGACGAGCTTCGCAGAACGCTTCAGGAGTTGGAGTCAAGTGAGGCAGTGACCAACAGCTAAAATCAAGTCCGTATTTGGGTTTTGAATGAATGTTCAGATGTTTGCTTGTCCACTGTGCTATTGTGGAAGTTACAAGGAGAAATTGGAGCAGCCTATCAATCTTTAGATAAAATGGATAATTACACATGGCAATTTTAAACTTGACGGCTTTAATACGTAAGTAACACAGATTATTAAAGTGAAAGCCTAGTTTTTTAAACTCTCCCCAATTTTACATTTTGGTATATAATATTAAAAATCTTGAATACCTCCTCTCAACTTTTTTTTTTTTGAAACGAGTAGATGAGGTATTGTATTCCTGTAAAATGTAACCCTTACAGGTTAGGACATAACTGCCCAGGATTCTAGATATTTGTCCCAGTCGATCGTAGTCCACTAGGCGCTCATGGATCCGTAGATATAGTTTGCTTCTGATCACAGATCTTAACTCAAGAGTTCCCCTTACCGACATTTCAAAGGTACCAAACAAAAAATAACTAGTCCAACAATCAAAGGGAACTAACCAAACCAAACTAAAATAGTAAAAGACATCAAACAAGCTTGAAACGAGTGCTCTGATTGCGGCTTTCCCGAGACTTCCCAGCACCGGCAGTCCCGGGTCTGTGGGTATAGTCCGTAGTCGGACCCTCCCACCCCCTCCGGGTCTTCTCATTCTTCCGCAGGAGGCTGTAGCGCCTCCACGTGTACAGTCTGCTCCTCCTTGTCCTCCCCCTTGCTTTACGGCCGCCGGGATAGCTTCCATCTGGATGACCAAAAACTCGTCCTCATCTTCCCAATTCGGAACTGAATCGAGAGTTCCGATTTGAATTCTGGACGAATTGGCAGAATACGTGGCCAGACTTATAGAGTACCCGACCGGACTTGCAGTGTACTTGGCCGGAGTTGCAGTGGGCTTGGATGGATCTGCAAAGACGAGGGCAGAGCAGATCGGGGGCAGACGGGGCTAGACCTCCGAGGAGCCTTGCGGACGAGAAAAACTCCCACCGGTTTCAGCATGAGGGTGGCGGAGTGCCGGTCATGCCAGGGCTTGTGTCGTGGCCGTAGGACGAGGCTGGGGCGAGGCGTGGTTGCTCTCTGGGATCGTTTCGGTCGCAGGAATAGTGTTGCTCGACTTTACCAGATCCGGAATAGATTCCGATTGAAACGAGGCCGAAGAGAACTCGGTGGAGGGAGGTTGTGTGCTGGCCGTGGTGTGTGAAGGTAATCGAACGCCATGGATTCGGAGCGTCGGAAAAGATGGAGGCGGTTGGGGATGGAATAGTTCAACCCTGGAAGGGTTCTTTTGCAACCCTAAAAGGATTCTCCGAGAGCAAAGAAGTATTTTTTTGAAAATTTCCTTTTTCCCTCCCAAAATATTTAAAAGTGTTATTTTTCACTTCCACCTATCCTTCTCCATTAATTCAGCTATGTTTCTCGGTTGTGCTTCAGTTGTATTTTTTAGCAGGTCTTCAATTCATGGTTTATAATTTTATCTTAATCAACTATGTTTTATAAACCCCCAAAAAAGTGAGGTAGTCTGTCACCAACAGATTGGGAAACTAAAAGAGCAGTATAATCGTCCCCTACCATACAAAATCACAATATCCATAAAAAACCAAACATAAACATCAAAATCAAAAGGCCATTAAAAAACATAGCACAATTAGTAAACTGAAAAAATTCTCTCTGGGCTTGTCCAAACCCTAGTCTTACTCGTCGCCTCCCCTTTTTCGTGCCTCCACCGGCGAAGCCTGTGGCCTCCGGCCACGGTTGAAGCCGGTGGTGGTAGTTTTGCTTCCCTCCTTCACTTTTTCCTACGTTCGCTCCTTTTGGGTTGTTGTCGAGGTCTCACCGTTTTCGCTGCTCCTTCGCCTTCGTCTTCTCCAGTCCCGATTCGCGCTTCAAGTGACCTGGTCGTGCCGGAGTGCTACTCCTCGTCTCTCCAGCTCGGGCGTGGTCGCCTTCCTAGCCGATGAGATCTGAAGCTCGGGCTCGGCCTTCTTGGGTTGCCGGAGCTCGTTCCAGATCCGTTTCGGTGGTTCTCTGCTCAAGTGGCTCGCGGAGCTCGGCCTCGACGCATTGTTGGAGCTCGGCTAGTTCTTTGTCGGAGTTTTCCTTCCTTGCTCCAGATCTTTGGACATGCGTGGTTGGCTCTACCAGAGTCAAGTAGGGGATCTCGTGACCTTCGAGTTTAGGGGAGACCCATCTCGCCGCCAAGCTCTAGTGGCTGGCGAGATCCGGTTCTGGTGGTACCGCCGGAAAGCTTTGCTCGTGTTCTTTGATTGTCGGAGTTATCCTTGCTCCAATTCCACGACCGGGCGTGGGTTGGAACTGTCACGCCCCAAATCCGGTTTTGAACGGACTCGAGACGTGAACTAAAATAATAACTAAATAAAATGAAAAATGGAAAATAAACGAAATAAACCTCAGAATTTAGTTACAAAATAAACAACTCCGATAAACATGAGTCAAACGCTCAAATCCCACAAGTAAAAACATAGTTTAGCATGAAAATAGAAAGTATGTCTCTACTACAAGTAATCTCCCGGACCCTCAATGAGCTCTCAAGCCCTGAGACGTCCTCTAAGCCTACTCACCAACGAAACCTGTAAAACAATAAAAACAGAGGGGGTGAGCTTATGCTCAGTAGGAAAAAGTAGTAAAGGGAAAAAGGACTCCCGCTCCGTCACCAAATTTCTCGATTAGTAACACTTATTAAAAGACAACACAAATAGAGATCAACAGGAACGCAACTTATTCACCAATAGAAATAAACTAAAGAAACACACGAATACCGAAATATAAGATAATTAAAACACGAGACTCCGATCCACACACGAGCTCAACATATCGTACCGGAAACGCACATCGGCCTAGATATCTTCCCGGAACACACATCATCGAGGTGAAACAAATACATCATACCGGAATATCCCTCGGTCCAGATGTCTTCCCGGAACACACAACATCGGGGTGGAACAACACATCATACCGGAATAACCATCGGTCTAGATGTCTTCCCGGAACACACAGCATCGGGGTGAAACACCATACATCATACCGGAATACACATCGGTCTAGATGTCTTCCCGGAACACACATCGGGGCAAATCTCAATGCACATATATCAGACCGGCACACACCTCGGTCGGGTATCTTCCCGTCACTCGGGGTACAAGTCACAACACACAAACCACACAAACCACACTACACCGACCTTATCATACCAACGAAGCCTATCGTCACAACTTACCAAGAGCACCGTATCGGTATATCATTCACCCGATCATATCGCACAACAACATTCATATCACAGTCATCTCATTCATTCAACCAATCATATCACGAAACAACCATTCATATTGCATTCATCATAATTCATATGGCATAATAAGATTCTTAATTTAACCAAGAGTATACTATACATCGACATTTAAGGACGAATAACCATAATCAAACACAACCAACACGCAATCCTAAGGCTCGACATGGCCACATGTGATTCTACAGCACGACAATTCCCATGATTGAAAAGCGGTTATTCTAGTGAATCACATCCTATACGCAAGCTAAGACTCTTCCGGTTATTAACGTCCTATATGCATACTATTAACATTCTTTAATTTAAAAGCGGAATTTACTACTCTTCCCTACCTCAAGTGCTCTCCAAAAGTTTAGTCTACGCGAACGCCTAGAAGTCTCATCCTCCTAGCTCGAGAATAAAGTCTAGGATCACAAACTAACACTAGAATTAAAGACTAATCAAGGGTGGTTTAAGAGGCAAACACCCAAGTTAAAACCCCCAAACATTCGTTTCAAGATAACCTTTCGAATTAAACGAAAAACACCCAAAAAGGATCCAAAAGGCCCAAAACTGATCTGCCACGGTTCGAGTCACGGAGCCGTGAGGCTCCCCGTCACGGATGAAGTCACGGACCCGTGACGTGTGCCGTTACGATCTCCGTCACAGAGCCGTGACGTCTTCCGTCACGGATCCGTGACGGTCCAGACATGTTTCGTCCTTCTTCTTCCTTCAGTCTCCTTTCCACGAAATCAACACCAAAAGCTCCATTTTTAATCACCCAAAACCTCCAAAACAGTACCATAACTTCAATACTTCACTACCCAAAGTGGGATTCATCAAAACAACAATTACCCAAAGGATTTCCAACCAAAATAATCAAAAATTGATTTCTACATAAATCAACCTCCTTCTCCTCATAACCCATCATCTAACAACAAATACTCAAAAACCTAACTAGTTCATGCAATTTCTAAGGAGACCCATAACTTGAAATGGATTGAAATGAGATTGTGAGAGCTTACTTACCTTTGGAGTGATAAGATGATGAAGATGGTGAAGTTTTTGAGAAGATTTGGTGAAGAAATGACCTTAAAGGAGCTCATTTTATCTTGTTTCTTTTTCAAGCTTCAATGGAAGCTTTTCTTCTCTCCTCCTCTTGTAGATTTCGGCTACACCAAGCAATATGAGCTGAATTGGTCTAAAATTGAGTCATTTAACCTAAGGGTGAAGTCCCTAAAGTGCCCCCTTGCTCTTATCCTCTCAAGACCAACTAAGGAGGGTCAAATGGGTCTTCTTAGCCCAGTTTCTTCCCCTCCAAGCTAACATGGACAATTGTCCATGTAGGGACCACCTCCACCTAATAAAACTCCAGCTCAATTAATTTAATTAGGCTTAGTTTGACCGAAAGTTGACTTTTTTTGTAAAATTGACCATTTGAAAGGAAACGGCCCAACTAAGCTACCCGTAACGAAGGATAAGCTTTTTGGGTCCCGGAAAGGTCCCGAATGACTCCTGGAGTCATCGGTTGACTTTTCCGACCGAAAGTCAACTTTCGCCAGAAATCACCGGTTCGACCGGGGGCGGTTCTTAGAATATGACTTAGATTGGTTCTTTAGTTTTTAGGTTAAGGCATGGTTTGTATTTGATTTCTCCTCTACAATGCTATTACCCTTAATGTTTTGCAACTTGTGTTCCAATTAATATCAAAGGCTCAAACAAGCATTGAAATGTTGATATCAAGTAAGGTTTATATTTAAAGACAAGTTCCCTAACACAATCATTGAATCAAGGGAAAACTACCGATACTTACCCAAAACCATGCCCATTTAACTGATGCATACCTAAAATTTAAAGTTAACTAATGTATACCCTGAAGTTTCGAAAATGTAACTCAAAATCCCTCTGTCAGCTAAAATGACAAAAATACCCTCAACTACACTTCAATAATTATGTTAAAAAATTATTTAAAAATTACTTTTGTTATATATATATATTTATATATTTACTTATTAAATGACTTCATTTTTATTTAAAAAATCACTTCATTTATATTTTAAAAAAATTAGTTAAAAAAATCATTGAGGGTATTTTCGTCATTTTAGCTGACAAAATAGGTTTTTAGTTACAAATCGTAACTTCAAAGTATGCATCAGTTAACTTTAAACTTCAGAATAAACATCAATTAAATGGACATGGTTTTGGGTAGATATTGGTAGTTTTCCCTTGAATCAATGTGAGATGAATACTATTTTCAAGCATGCCCTTTATACAAGTCTGCTTGTCTTCACTTCTTCCCAAAAAGTCATTTCCAATTCTGTTGACAATCATAAAACCTGCCATTCTTTTTCTTTTAACTTCTGCAATCAACCAACAAGATCAGCCTTAGAACAGATTATTCATACCATATCTAAAAGAAAACACATAACCAGATTATTAAACATGATTGCAATCAACAAAGATCGGATGGAATCGATCCATGTGAACAATATATGTCATGCACTATAAGCAAGGCACTATCAAGCAGACCAGATCACTGCAATTATTAGTAACCATCAGAAAGAAGCTTAACCCTTTACCAACATACAATTTTGGAGGCAGAGCCACTAATGCTTAGAGGATGAGCGTTGTTGTTGCTCCGGTGCATGTGGCCACATCTGTGGTGCCATGTAAGGGCGAGCCTGTTCGGCATACATAGCAGGGTCCATCACAGGCTTACCCATGATCATCCCAAGAGCTCCAACCTGAGGTAAATGTTGACTTGGCTTGCACATGTAAGGAAGAGAATCAGCAGGCATCGTTCCCCTCGGGATTGATGCAAGCACTTCATCTTTAAGATCCTCCCGTGGCACTATGTCTACCAAAAAGTCAAAGATATCAGTCCTTGTGATTGCTGCTGCAATGTCATTCTTTTGAAGAGTCCTCCTTTTGTTCTCTTCTGTGTAATTCCAAGACCGCAAGGTTAGTTCCAAAATGAACATTTCACATGCCCTCGCAAATATCACCGGGGCCTCAGCTGATATCATCCTCACATCCTCATCCGCCTTCATGATCTTCTTGATCCTTGCCAGTGGAAGACTGTGGTTCTTGAAATCAGAAACCTTCTCAATTTCCTGGTACTGGTTTGCCCAAAAGCTTTGGAGTTGTTGCTGTAGTTTCTGTTGCTGGTGTTGATGGATGTGCTGATACGCAAGCTGGTGTTGACCGAGCTGAGTTCCACCTTGCTGACCTCCAACAGATGCAAGGACATAACCTTGATTCGGTGCACCATTCATTTGGTTATGCTGTTGATACGGATTTGACCCATATGCCAACTGACCTGCATTATTCATAGTTGGGGGTATCCATGTCCTTGCTGATCCATTCTGAAAAAATAAAGGAAAGCATAAACTCGATAACTCTTCCTTCATATATAAAAAAGAGAAAAAAATGGTTACATATAGAATTCACATGTAAGTCACCCAATATTCTCTCTTTGAATCCATACGTGCAATAAAGCAAGTTCACTTATAGGTACTTCATAGCATCAGATTGTTATGAAGAAGACAAATTATGTCAATTGTGCAAACAAAACAAACTCTGAATAACATGAAAAAGTACGGTTAAAATGTCATTATCTTGTTGTATCACACGCTTCTCCGTCATCCCCAATGCGATATCCGGTAATAGATGTTTTTCTACCATGGCCTATATATCAGGAAAACCAGAAAGGCATTGTAATCCAAAAATCACCACCTCCCCATAACAGCCAATTACAAGAATCCGATACCAATCAAACCAGAACACTATTGCCAAATTACCAATAACATCTACAAGTAACAAAAGGATCATTTACAAATAGTTCAGAGCTGAAAGAGAACGCTCTTAAATTCTAACGCTTGCAAGTAACTGTACCTGCACTGATACGTGTGCACATAGTCATCATTAAATAGGGTGGGAAGGAGATAGGTGGAGTGAAGTCTGAAGTCTGGACCACTTGTGAAGTGGCCAAAATAGAAAAAGAATTTCAATTGTATCCTATCAAAGACAAAATGAACTTATGCCAACAACATCCCTTTGATATCCCATATGAGATACAAACATGGGCAAAAGGAAACATCACACAGTATCTCTCTGTATGACCACCCAATGGGGCTGAACAACAAACTGAAAATATATTTTAAAAAATAGGAAAAAAGAAGCATAACATTTGAACACTCATAACTATAAAACATGTGCAAACTACTGAAAATATGAACAGTAGAAACTTTAGCCAACATCAGTAAATCTAACCATACCATGAAAAACAAAAACAAATTCTCCAAAACAAAACTTACCCAGAAAATTGGGGAAATACACAAATATAAAGAACACTGAAATTGCATCTCCATAATACCAGATCATAAGAGAATAAATAACTACTCCAGAAAAGATAAATGAAGATCACTACAATTGCATCACAGAAAACCAAATAAAAACATGGCATAAACTTACATATATATATATATAATCATGTATGTGGAGTGAAAAAAAAAACAGGGTACCTACCTTGTTTTTGTTGTGGCTGCTCTGAGCAGTTCCTGGCAGAAAAGATTGAAGCTTTAACCTAAAAAGGTAAGATTGGAATTAAAAGCTATGTTTTTTTTTTCTTCTGGGAATTGTATTAGGGTTTGGGTGGGTATGGTGGATAGTGATTGTACTCATGGGAGCGAGCTTCACAATGACCTAATACCAAACAGAGAAGCGGAATAGAAGGGGGAAAGTGAGCTTTTTTTTGTTGGGTTCGTTTTGACTCAGATACAGACCGATTTATAGTGTCAGACACTTTTTTTTCTGATGACGGCTTTACCCTTTTGGAGGAAATTACGTTTTTACAGGTTAATCTGTTTTATTTCAACGGTTATTTTCTTGCCATTTTTGGCTCTTTCATGACGACTTTACCCTTTCAAGGGAAAACAAATTTGGAAATTCCAACAGTATATGATATGGCACGAATTTGGTCGTTAAATGTTTTGTTGGGTTAATTTACCTTTTGCATTGGTAATGACGTAATGTTACTATGTATTAAAAAATTTAAAACGTTTAGTAAGAATTTTTATGTTTTGATAACATACATTTAGTGTCTATTATGAATTGGTCACACACAATTAAAATGACGTTAATTTAACCAAAAATGTCTTAAATACGTGACTAATAAATAAGTGCATAGAAAGTATTAAAGATAATTAAGTCATGTTTTTTCGGTATAAGAGTGAAAAGATTTATACTTTATAAATATTGTGATAGTTTAACTTTTTTATCAAAAACAAATTATAACTTTTGCTTTCTGTCATCCTAAGGAGAATTGAAATAATGTCAAAGTAACAAATTTAAAATAATAGAACAATTAGTAGAGTAAATGTATCGTAGAAAGCTTGAAATCAAAGTCGGAAGAGCAGAGTCATGCCGATGTGTAGGCGAGGAATCGTCTGGGTCGGAAATATGTTAGGAGTATGCATGGCGGTAGAAGAAGACTCTGAACACCGATGTTGGGGAAACTATTTTTGAATTCGAGTCTGGATCGAAGTAGCAAGCTGCTACACCATACATTGATCTGGATATAAGGGTAGGGGGAGACCTCCTAGAGGTCGAGCTATGCTACGAAAGGCTCTCGAATCATTGTGTGTTTTATGGTTGTATCAGGCATTTAACGCATAGTTGTGACCTATTCTCGAAAAAATTATCTATATGTGAACAATTGAAGACTGACCGTTACGGACTTCGGTGGCTTTAACAGTACGTAAAACCCTATGACAAGGGGGAAAATCTGGATAAACCCAACCGGCAACCTCAACCTTAATGGAGGGACATAGGGCCCTAGCCTAGGCTAGCCCAAAAGGCCCGTGACGGAATCAGGAGAACTTTGAGGTATGTTCCTTAACATCAGACGGGAGGGTGATGAACATCTTCCACCATCTATCCAGCCACTCTCCCTCTCATGTGATATGACACCTAACGTCACAAGAAGTAAGAGAGAGAAAAGATCGAAGGTGCAGGGCCTCAGAAATTGGAAGACATCCACAATCCATATACAGAATAGCCCATAACTGCATCCGGTGAGGTTGGGACAACCATAGCATCTATAGGAAGAAATGGGTATAACAGAGTTAGGGATCATTTAGGCGAGGAATGGTCCACTCCCTCACCCCTCCTTTTGAGAGAAGGCGGAACCAATAACTAGAGTTCAAATGTGCTCTCTCTATTGGACAAAGGGCGGCACATGTTCTACGTGCATCATATCTGTTCGACAGTCGTCTGCCTATTTGAAGCCCAACAATGCAAAAAAAAAAAAAAAACCTTCAGACTATCCAAGTGAGGACGTCAAAAACTGGGTTATCGGATGATTGCATAGTTCACCTAAGCACATCCGTTGGAGTCTTGATAGGTGCACCAAGCCTATCGTCGGCGTCTTGACAACTTCTACCTAGAAGACCGTCTTCTAACTTGATAAAAGCATAATCGGGGGTTGTAGTAAAGAATGTTGTTTTGACATTCTTTTCGTTTTTACTATTTATTTGATTTTGTGTGGATTTCCAACTCAATATCGGTGGCCTGTTACAAACACCACAATTTCCAGGCTATGGATTTTATTATTAATATAATGTTTTTTTGTAAATAATATGCAAATAAATTGAGAAGATGTAAATGTAGAACGTAAGAACTAAAACCTATAACATATGTAATATGTAAATAATAACGGATGTGACATTAAATGTTTATTTCATCTACTGAGAAACAACTAAACAATATATATCTTTTTTTTTTTTGAAAGACTAAACAATATATATCTAATACATTGTTGTGGTGGCTACACATTTAATGCTATAAGAGAATTGGGTGTATTTTCCCTCTTCTTCGCGGTTAGGTGATCGGTAGGTTTATTTATGTAAATACTTCGTAAAACGGTCTCAACAAATACTCTCTCTTCTCCTAAACATGTACCAGATAAATTTATGGCTCCTTTTCGGGTTAAGCTTAAAATATGATCACGGGCTATAATTGATATGTGTCCAAAGAGAGTGACACAAATCCTTAACCATTCATATATATATGTTCGTTTCTCTATTCTACAAATGCATGCATTTCACGGACTTATTATGTAAGGTTTTGCTTCTTTTTTCCATCTCGGAGTTAGAGATTGAATAAATTTCAAAATACTAATAAAACAGAACCCAAATGCTTGATTATGAGATAAATAGATCCATATCACATACAAGTGTATTGTTATGCTGGACAAAGCTTTGATGAGGAGCAAAAAGAATACAAGTTGAAGTAGAAAGTGTAACCTACCTATATCTCTAATTGCATACTGTAATCTTGTACAGGAAACAAACAATGCAACTGGTATATATAAGGCCTCATCACCCTGAAAACTTGGAGATGATTAAGCTAACTCCCATAAAAACAATGTAAAGGCCTACCAGGCAGAATCCCCAGAACCTTGGAACCCTGAATCTACACCAAGTTATAACCAACAGAGAACCCATCAGGCTTAGGAACAAGAACACAAATGCCATCACAATCCCTATGTGGAAATCAAGTTCAAAAGCATTGGGATACGTGTTTGATGTTTGTATCACCAGTGCCGTCCCCAGCCCAACCAGCATGTTAAACATTGGCCCAGCAAAGCACCCAGCCATGGCCATTGCAGGATGACCCGCTTTCGCAACTGCCACGTCAGCAACTAGATCTCCCACTGAATTCCCCCATGCAAGCACCGTGAGCCCAAGGAGCGATGAAGGCAGCTCTAGAAGTACCCCAAGAGCTGCAAGGCAGTTGAGCAGCTCCCCAGCTGCAGTTGATATCCAGAACACACTCATCACAAATGCTATCAGCACAACAGGCATTTGCTCGGTTTTGGGGGCTTCCTTTTCTATTATGAAATGGAGCAGTGCAAGGGAGGAGCTTGCAAAGAGTACTACAAACCATAGAGGAAGAGGAACATGTGGAAGAAGGAAGACAACGGGATGATTAAATGGCATAAATGAGTTGCAAGCATACAGAAGTGCAAGTGGGCAAACGGCTATATTGGCAGATGAGTAGAACCTGCTCCATTCACAAGGTGCAGTTTGGGGAATTGTGAGCTTTAAAAGAAACGACACAGGGAGCTCCCATGCTCTCCAGATCTGTGCACACCACAAAACAGATTTGTTAGGGGGAAAAAGCCATTGAACACACCAAAAAATAACAGTAAAAGAAAATTTAGAAATTAATGACATTAACAATGATGAAATGATGCATGATCAATGTATAATCATTGAATAACAGAATGCAAGAAAAGAAAACATATAATGGGCTACTGATCAAGAAAGCCTACATAAAACATGGAACAAAAAATCCTACTTGATTTTCATAAGTTTTTGAAACGCAATCATCAATTTCTGTAATCGAACCCTTCCATTTCAAAATGAACTTAACATTCTTTACGTTCTTCCAAGCTGAGTTTGGCTTCGGTGTTAATCAACATTTAAAAAGTTGTTCGAATACAGATATATATAGTAACACATTGTTCATTGTGACAACTAAGAAGGGTATGTCAGTCTGTAGGAAACAGCCATATATGCCTTATCCCTGAATCAACATTCCAGCAGACAATTCGATTCAGTTGATCTCTAGTTGAAAGAGAGCACTTTCCTCATCTTGTCTGTCTCAACACTTAGCTTCCTAATAGCTGTACTCCAAGATGTCTCAAATTACATCACCATCACAGATTTTTTGTATGCCAATAGACCTCTTTACGCTTTGGTATAATCATCTTTCCCCAAAATACTCTCCACAATGTTCAATCTAGAGGGCCACAAAATTTATTCAACATGACAGATTATAACCACTTCAGCTCATTTATACTCTACTCTCAACCAGTGTAAAACAAACTTAAAATTTGTGTTTATTTTTATTATTATGATACTTGAGTTAGCACCTTATTTAACTAAAAACAACAGCAACCAACATGCTACTTTCACCCACCACCATATATATTATCTATAATGTGTATCTTAAGATGAAAACAACAACTAGGGGCTTCCAGTGTAGCCCCAACAAAATGGTGCATTTCTTCCAATCAAGAAAAGCATGCAAGTTTTCATAAGCTGCTTTGAAGTTAGAGAATGAAGTAAATATATGCAACAGCTTTTCAAGGTTTGATAACGATCTTTCCATCCAATGGAGCTTTGATAAACAGAGGCCTATTTAAGAAAATGCACAAGGAATTAAAAAGTAGAACCAAACTCCAAAATGCTGTTCATGGATATGAGAATAGGATGCTATTCATCATAGAAGGAAAATGATGAAATCCTGCCGGAATATAAGAGAAGGCTTCATTTATTGAAATTCAGTTCATTTGGTGATACTAGTTGCTACTTATAAGAGAAAGCACTATCTGAAATCCCCACATACTTGATCCATAGGTGTCAATCAATTAAAGGGTTATAAAACCAGTTGAAGCAAAATTAGATGGATGGAAAACACGGGCTACTAATCAGTAATCAGTAATCAGTCCCAACTTATAATAACTATACTGTTCTACAAACTTGCTACAATCCTTCTTACAGCATAAATATTCCTGGTAACCATAAGTAAGAAAGGGCTCGGTAATAATCTTTCTACTTGATGCAATAGTCAGCTATGGATTAAGGTGCTGAAGCATCTTCCAGGGTGAAGATTCAGGCAAAAGCTCAGTAACTCAGGGCTTGGCAACAAGTTTTGATTACTAGGTATTGTGTCATTTAAAAACTGAAAGTAACCTATGTGGATATCATATTTCAAATCTATTCTCTGAAGTTCATGTTGCATGTATTTCACCATCAGTCAATTCAACAATGTTCAGATCTAGATCCTAAACCCACCAGTGAAAATAAGAGCAATTCTAAATATGCATCAGCAAAATGTACCTTTCCCAGAGCTGCACAGAACCCAGAACCAGCCTTTCCATCCTCCTCATTATTAATGACTTTTCCGATCTCACAATCCGGAGTGACAAAGCTCTTAGCTTCCCCAATCGAACCCAGTTCGGCCCCACCCTTCTTGCATCGTCCACCGGAACCCAAATCCATCCAAAACACAAACCCAACAAAAAAAGCATAAAACCCCACAAACCCAATTGCCTGCCAGAGGAATATCTCCCCGCTAAGATACACCCAGAACAGAAACCACGCCGCGATCAGGTAGAACAGCACATCCCTCACGAACGGAGCCGGATCAAGCGGGAACGGCGCGGCGTTAATCGCCACGAACCCAACAACGAAGGCTGAAACAAAAGTTCCGGCCGAGAGTATGGCTCCGAACCCAGTACGGTACTGGCCGCCACGGACGGCGGCGACGGAGGAGAAGACGTCGGGAGCGCCGTTGCCGAGCGCGAGTAGAGTGATGGCGCCCATGCTGGGAGTCAAATTGAGGAGGGAAGCGAGGCGGGTGGTGACGATGGAGAAATGGTCTTGGGCGGTCTTGATGAGGAAATAGAAGTAGAAGACGAGCAGGAGCGAGAGAGAAGGAACTGAGAGAAGAGGGTTTTGCTGGAAGACGCAGAAGTGGAGGGAGAAGTAGTCGATGAGTCCATCGGAGGAGGTTGTGAGATTGGGTTCGGAGCAGATCAAAGGAGGGGAAGCAAGGAGGGACCTGCGGGGGATTTCGGGGTAGATTGGGGAAGTGGGAGCAGTGAGGAAGAAGAAGAGCAGAGTGGAGAGGATGAAGAGTGAGAGAGCTGAGGTTTGGAGAAAAGGGGAGTCGCAGAAAGAGAAGGCCATGCCATTCCCAGAAAGGCCTCTCCTTTTTTGAGCAAATTCAGAAGCTCAGCTCATCGATTCGATTGGATGGATCATCTGCGAACTGTTGACTGTAGAGCATCCACTGCTATTGTTGGGTTAGTTTATTACGACTCATAAACTCATAATTGAATCGTACTAAAATAGTTTGATTATTTAATTTTATAATTAGATTCAAATTTTTATTATTAGAATGTGATATTCATTCAAGTATATCTTTTTTTACATCACTAGTGTGTATTAATCTTTGAGCTAAGATCCATTCGAACACCAAAAAAATTGATCCCAATTTTTTTAAAAAAAAACTTGTGTAGTTTAATACTGATTTGATCCAAGACTGTTAAAATTATTTCTCCTCAAATAAAACAAGCTTTCATCTCCTTTGATAATTAATAGTATATTTGCATAAATGACTTTATGTCAAATGTCTTATAAAGAGTGGAAACAAAACACTAACAAAAAAGTCAGAGGAACATGATGTAGGTAAAGTCGAACCTATTTTTGGAGTGTTTAAGGCCATCTTCAACCTCCATGAGAAGGTTGAAAGGTTCCTTGAATTGAAGAAGAAAAATTTGTAAGAATTGGGAAAATAACAATTGTCTGTGGATTTAAAATGTATTTGCCTAACCCATATTTGTTTACTTTCTCAGTCTGAAAAACATTCCTGTTTCTAGTTTTCTAATTCAGATTCAACTCTCCATATAAAAGGATAAAAGTTACAGCAAAAGAAAGAACTATAACTCTAGACCCTCATCTATATTCCTCAGGCAACCTGAACCCGGACATGACTATTTTGTCTGCAAACATCTTGCCAGTCTTGGGCATGACATGCCAGTGCAAGGTCATGTTGAACTTTCTTCCACGGAGATTGCTTCCCTGCACAATCACAATGAGAGGTTAATTTTTATGCTTGAAAACAAAAAGCTGTCTAGGTCTTGTAATGGATATTACAAAATATGGCACATACTTGATCAATGAAGTGATACTTGTTCTGGGTATGGATCCTAAACTTGGCGTGCTCTTTGGCGGCAATTATACCATCCCAAAGTGACACCTGCCAATCAGTGTGAAAAAAGGGAGGTAATAATAAGCTACCATTGTGCTTATTATGCACGTCATGATTGAGTGAAAGAAAGCAAGCAGTTGTAGTTGTATATTGTATTCTTCTTCTCATGTTCTGAAGAAAATAGTATCACAACAAAACCAAAATAAAATAATTCAGCCAAAGGAATGAAAACTCACCTGGTTCAAGGAATTCAAAGGGGTTTCATACTCAGCTGCTAAAAACACGAAAACCTGAGGCAGAAATAGATGAATTTAAAATCATTTTGAGACTTAAAGCATAAGGAAACAATATCAACCATCCAACAAGTTTATAAGCAATCAGTATAGCTTAACAAAAAAAGGACTATAATGAGAGTAGCTAAAAGTAAAGCACACCTGTTTGGTGTTCCATGTAAACAACGACTGTAGATCAGCTGTTATGTTAAATTGCAAGATGACCTACATAAAAAGAAACTCTCTAAATGTTTCAGTTCATATATGTTGAAGGACAGAACATAAAAGCAATAGTACCAGGAAGAGGGGGCCTCTGAGAATAATTGGATGAAAGAAAATATTTGTTGCTCTTACTTCAGGAGCATGACTAGTCACACCATTTAGTGTCAGTCCGATATTTAAGAGGTTAGCAACCCCAATACATAAGCCGCAATCCATACATACTCACACTTAACTATATACTGAGGTTCATGGCTATGAAAAACTTCCTAAGTATACCACGTCCATTATGTCTACTGTAACATTGTGCTCTGGAACTGTAGGTTTCTTTGAATATTTATACCTTTTGAAATTTCATTTTTCTATGGAACGGTCAACTTGTAAATAAAATTATATATACTACAACAACAATAAGAATGATAGCACGTCCATCTCAATTAAGTAAGCAGAATTGTATTTTACTGGTTTTATTTCATTTAACACACTTATATTTCAAGCATCAAACTACATCTTATGATGTACATATGCTTATTGAGTTTTCAATGTTTCTAGCTCTTCCCATGTGCCTGTAAGGAATTATTACTGAGTGCGTGATTAAAGAAGAAAGCCAATTTAAACAGATGGCCATTGTTAAAATCATATGTTGTATATTTATCTTCTGAGTAGCATATTTTAAATTCTATAGGCATATTGCTTCTTCTACTGAGATCTTTCAAGGTGGACGACCAAACCAAACTAACGCTCAAAACTTGAAATTTTAAGTTTGAAATACCTAACAGATGGGTGCAAAAGCAAGTATAAGAAAATGCTTTTGCTACAACTCCAAGACATATATTTGTAGTGTTCATACTAGTGTTAAAGCAATAAACAATTTAGGATCTTTTTTAACAGATAAATAGGACATCAAATTCACGGCCATCACTGTTTTTCTAACTTCCTTAACAGCTACGCCAGTGTAGTTTAACCGTCATCGATCTATGTATGTTTTAGTACTAACAGTGCCTAGGCATCATATTCCTGTGTAACCAAACAACTAGTCTATCACTGTGGGTAAGAGTAACTAAGGTAGTATTATTAATTTTAGCGAAAGGTTTCTATGGACGAGAAAATTACAATTTCAAACCCAGAAAATTTCTAATTCTACAGGGTCCCTACATATATTCATATCTTCCAAAATACCTCAATGCTTACATGCTTAATAAATCATATCAAACAACTGTCCGGCTTTATTAGACTAACAAAAAATAAGAAAGTAACTATGTACTTCAAGAGAAAAAAATGCACCTATCTCCAAGTAAACCCTTTAATCTTCCACTACCATGCCCCATTGAAGAAGTAATTGTGCCCATGGTATGTCTTAAGCATTAATGTTAGGCATTTTGATATAAAATTGAGTAGAACACAGTCAATACAACACATCAGCTTAATACCACAAAGTACCATGGTAACAAATGCAATTCCACAAATGAAACATTCTAGTTCTCGCATCTGCCATAGAGTTATTCTTCATTACAGGGTTACAGTGATTTTTATGAAAATGAGAAGTTAACTGCTGATGTGTTATCTCCATTAACCTCAGTTTAAATACCATGATGCACTTTTGGACATTACTAAACATCAGATATTACCGAGTTAAATCATTGATAATGTGGCTGTATTCACCACAGTGATCGATGGAGATAAAAATTCACCTTGCATCTAGATACAAACCCAAACATATGAACAGGAACAGTTAAAGTCTTTTGACCTTAAATCAATCTGTCAGATATTCCGGGAAGCCACTTATAGCTGCTCATTGGCTAGCAGAACTACCTAAGGCAGTATGCTCCACACAAAACAAAAAAAGAACGAAAAGACAACATGTACTACTGTGAAACTGCTTCTTTAGTTAATTGGAATGGAGAACATAATTCCTCTCATCCTTGTCCAGGACTGATTTACACTGCCAGTAACTTCTAATTTGTTGACCTAGTCATATGGAGCTCCAAAGGATATACATCATCCACATGACACATACTACTCAAGGCATTGAGGTTCACAGACCCGATAGCTGAAGGAACATTCAATTCTTAGTATCATCATGCTCCTTTGGGGTCAAAAGAGCAAAGAACCCAATCTCAATAATGATTCTACGTAGGTAACTTGGTAATGCCATATTTTGACGAACATTCATCCCGCGAATTATGAAGGTTTCTCTATGCAATCTCCATAACTCGGAACAAAGTCTACCATCACTTTCTAATACACAAAAACATGAGAGCAGACCCCAACTTTTCACCAAAAATAATAACTTGGTGGATATTATTATGATGGGGAATAGGCATTAAAGCTTCGAATGGATATTAAAATTGTGAAGTGATTCACAAAATATAAAATAATGACCCTAAATTCTGGAGCTTGATTGGGATCTTCTTTTGAGCATGGCAATTTACACAAAAAGGGATAAGTGCTGATCCAAATCACTGCTTGAGATTGAATTGTGCACTACCTACTACACTATTGCTGGCTAAACCCTAATTCACGAACTTGCAGAGATGACAAGTCCATCTACTGTGGTATCGTCATTAAACCCACCAATTAAAAACCAAAATCCATTACAGCATACAGCAAATTTAACAGAAATTACCTCTTCGTCTCCATTGGGATGTTTTTGAAACCGATTGATATTCAAAACCTGCGATCAGAAATAATAATAAAAAAAAGTCGAGATGCAGGAAATGAAAGATGAAAATAGAGTGGGATCTAAGAGACCTGGACTTGGGAGGTAGGGGTTGGAAAGTTGAAGTTGTCAGAGATGGAGGCAAAGGCGCAGATTATAGCGAGGATGGTGACCGCGAACGTTAGCAGAGCATTGGCTCTGTACCCGAACGAATGCATCTTTGCGATTCTCTCTCTCTCGCTCGCCGGCTGACTTGTATTGGTCTCCGGTCGCCGTGGACGAGTTTTGTTTTGGGGGTTTTGTACGCTATATTTACTGATGCCGTGTTGCAATCTCATTGGCTGTTACACGTACCATATTTGTAACAGCTGAACAGTACTACTACTATTTCTATTTTCTATTAGGGTGTTCCATTCCATTTCCATGTCATGTGCCAAACAAATTTTAAGTTACAATATTTAGCACATTGATTATCCGGGGTCCCTCGTGGCTCCCTCGGGAGAGACGGATGATGGACCCTGTGACGGGAATCAATGGCGACATGAGGGTGGTCAAGTTGTTCTTGTCGGACTCGAGTAGGTGGGATAGAGCCACTATTTCCCGTCTTTTCAGTACGGACACTACAACGCTTATTGCTTCCATCCCTCTTTCGAGAGTCCCAGTTAAGATAGTTGATATTGGTGGGGATCTAAAGACGAAACTTGAAGGAGAGGGATGTTTACAGAATGCTTTAGAGGAAACAGGGCAGATGGGTTGAGGAGAGCACTGCATTATTCTGGAAGAGCTTTTGGAAGGTGTCAATCCCTCCGAAAGTGAAGCACACGGCACAGAGGGCGCTCACTGGGTCGTTGCCTACGAATGTGAATCTCCGAGGGAGATATGTGCCGGTGACAACTGAATGTGGTGAGTGTGGCCTCCCGGAGACAGAACAACATAAATTTTTTGGCTGTATGTAGGTGGCCCCGGTATGGAACCGATTGGGACTGGGAGTAACGGGGGTCGGAACGGACTTGAAGGCTTGACTGGAATCGATAATGAGTAGGCACGAGGAGGGCCTGTTGGAGAAAGCTTTAATTTTCTGGTGGGAACTCTGACGATCGAGAAACATCAAAGTCTAGGAGTAGAAACAAAGATCGCCAAAGGAAGCTTGGTCTGGAGCGCTGGAAATGCTCCATGACTAGAATGAAGCCCACAGAAGAGAGCCACGACAACAAACAAGGGGTCCAAGTTAGGTACTTTATGGGTAAAAACGGGGCCGGGAGCTTTGAAGGTTAATGTCGATGGCACTATTTTAAGTCTTGATAGGGTTGGGGGAGGCATGGTGTGTAGAGATGAGATGGGGACTCTTAGAGCAGCCAAGTGTATCGTGTTCCCAGACTGTAGTGACCTAGAGATGGTGGAATTATTAAGCATTCGTGAAGCGCTGGTATGGGTGAAAGAGGCAGGTTGGGCCGTGGAGGTGAGAGAATATGACTGTTTGGGGATTGTTGAGGCAATTAATGAGGATGGGGAGATGCTTTCACCTCTGGGTCTTATGGTTCAAGAATGCAGGCAGCTTTTGGACACCATTGTAGGATGCAAATTCAGTTTGTTCGTCGCTCCGCTAATAAAGTAGTGCATGTTTTAGCTAGGAATGCTAATGTGTGGGGTATAGTTGATTGGGCCATAATGGCAGTTCCGAATGTTTTGTATCACACCCTATCAGGTGATTTGATTTAATCTAATATAATCCACACTTTCCTCAAAATAATACGGATATCATGTGGATCAATGATGTTGTCTCGAGCCTCTATTGGGAGCCCAGTCTAGACTCGTTTATTAGTCAACGACGTTGACCCAATTTACCCTCTATTTATCTTTTCATGTCGATTTTTTTGGTTGAAAA
Organism: Erodium maritimum; assembly: GCA_963921825.1. Classification (NCBI taxonomy): domain Eukaryota; kingdom Viridiplantae; phylum Streptophyta; class Magnoliopsida; order Geraniales; family Geraniaceae; genus Erodium; species Erodium maritimum. Next base: position 10,743,639 of record OY997588.1, on the reverse strand, counting down.
GTGAATTACATTATAAAAAAAATTAACTTCTCAAAATGTTACGTTAAGAAGTCTCATAAATTAGGCACCCACATATCCTACTCTATGCTTATCGTGTGTTATCCTCTTTAGAAACCTCTCTAGCCTTAATTATGACACATACTCTCTTGTCATTACGTCACCAATAAGACTTTCTGCACCTCCATCTATGTCAATACAGAAGTCCTTGACTGTCATCTTGGTCATACCATCATGCCCATTGCACGAGGTCATCAGCCCCTTTAAAGCACGGAGGAAGAGACAGCCAAAGCAATCTGCTTCCAAACCGCCTTTGCCTCCAACTCCGTCCATCACCGTCGACAACCCCATGTTGACCTCTGCACTTATGTCATTCTCTCCGGGGTGAACCTTGTCGACATGCCTCTCGAACAAACCAAAGAGGAGACGTCCTGTAAGGACCCTAGCCCTAACTTCCCCTCCAAGAAAGTCTTCGTCGACGCCCACTCCATCTCCTTCTGATGGTCTTGAGTCTTTAAGGATTAAGGCCTGGATGACACTGCACATCCCGGACACGTTACCATCGCCACGCAACTACACTGCTCCAGTCCTCTCGATGTCGTTTCGACAGGGCTCGCTGTTGATTCCAGGGATGTTCCCCCCGTCTCATCTGATCCATCGACCATCTTTGTCCCACAACCCCCACATTTGGTGTTGTCACACATGGATACCCTTCAAGAAGGCCTCTTGACTTACTCTATCGCGGAGGAGGAAGAAATGGAGGTGGTCGTGCCATTCACCCTGATAGACCTTGCCTTCCTAGTTCGCCAGCGTTTCAACATGGTCGAAAGGCTTCTGACTCTACAACCCCCACGAAAGGACTTCATTCCCAGAATTATCACCAAGGCGTGGGGGCGCTCGGCGTCGGGCTCGGGGTGTTAGCATCTTTTTTTGAGTCCCAAAAGACCTGATGTTGGGTTCGAATGAATGAACCATGATGTTTGATAGTCATCCTCTGCTGGTAGGGTATATTGACCCGCTGGCACGGGATCTCCCCAACTTGGACCGGTTGCAACTCTAGGTCCATGCCAAGGTATTACCTCCTTTAGTTTGGACAAAGGTTATTGGGTAGACGATCGGGCCAGCCTTGTGAGAATGTGTAGACATCCCATGCGACCAATGAGGGTTCTGTTGAGGAGAGGCGGTCAAGGTGCAATTCTGGCATACTCTGGACCGTCCGTTGCGCCGCTCCTTGTTGTTGAGGTTTCAGGAATTTCAATACACGGTCCGGGTCTCCCTGACCTACACTAAATTGCCTAATTTCTGCTTCAATTGTGGTAGGATTGGACATGGGGTCCATGAGTGTGACCGAGAGCTGCCGGGGGTCCCTTGGTTTGATACATCTCTTATGGAGATCAAATTAGATACGCAGGGATAGAATTGTGCCACTAACTAGGAGGCCAAGCCGAAATCACGCATCCCATTGGTTCTGAGTGAATGCTGACTAGATGCCGAATTGATATTTTGTTGAATTTATTAAATTATAGTTTAAAATAGTAAATACTAAAGAAAATTAAAATTAATTAATAATAACATATATCAACTCCTCTTCTTAATAAAAACATGCACTGATAAAAAAACATAAAATAACTAAATGAATTGAAACTTTTAAATTTATTCATTTCCGAATAATACAACCCAAAACACATTGACAAAACAATTCTTACAGAGAAAAAAACTTTGTAACTCGTCGTTTGATTGGTAATACGCTCCAAAATGACCCCATATGTGCTCAACAAGGTTATATCTTGGAGTTGCCGGTGGGTGATATCATTTGTCACCTCGATTCGAGCGGCAAGTGTTGATGGTAAGACAAGGGCCCTCTTTGGTGTCATTGTTCAGGTGGTGTCCAATCTGGTATTTTCGAAGGGGCGTCGTAATAAAAGTCTTCATCTCTTTCTTCGTACCGGTCATGTTCATCATCTATAATCATGTTGTGTACAATGATACAAGTGTGCATGATATTAGCCAAAGTCTTCTTGCTCCAAACACGAGTGGACCGTGAAATTATGCACCACGTGTTTGGAGGACTATAAAAGCCCGATCAATATCTTTCCGACAACCTTCTTGAAATTTAGAGAATAATTTAAGTTTTTGGGTGGTGAGATGGTGAAACTGTAAGAACCGCTCCCGGTCGATCCCGGTCGAACCGGTGACTTCTAAGACAAGTTTGACTTTCTATAGGAAAAGTCAACCGATGACTCAGGAGGTCACTCGGGGATTTTCCGGGGCCCAAAAAGCTTAGCCGTCATCACGGTTGGCTTAATTGGGCCGTTTCCTTTCGTTTGAGTATAATATTGGGGAAAGTCAACAGTGGTCAAAATTAGATTTTTTTATCGACTAAGACCTAGTTAATTATTGTGCTGGATTTTAAATTGGAGATTTATGGTCCCTACTTGGACACTTGTCCATAAAGTATTTGAAGAGAGGAAATGAGTGGTCTTGGACCATTGTACCCTCCTAAGGACCTTTAAGGGGGGAAATATCAAGAGGGGCTTTTAGTCTTTGTACAACTAGGTCTATTAAAGAAAAAGGGAGCAACAATTTCATCATTTTTGCTAGTGTTGGCCGACCATCTAGAGGGAAAGAGAGAGAAAGAGGAGCTCCCATGGAGTCTTGAAGAAGAAGCAAAGGAAAAGAGGCAACTTGGGGCCATTTTCTACCTCTTCCTTTTCTATATTCTCACCATCTTCTTCATCTCACTCTCCTAGAGGTAATGGAACTATCTAAATCTCTTTTCCCTTCATTTCATTTCTTGGGTTTTGGCTTGGTTTTGCTAGAAGTTGTTGGGTTTGATTGGGTTAGTGTTAGATGATGTTGTTAAGAAGCTTTGGTGGGTTTTGATTGAAATCCTTGGGTTTCATGGAGTTTTTTTATTTGATTGTGGTTTGGAGAATCCTTGGAAACTTGTTTATTTGTTGACATGGGTAGTGGATTTTTGGAGGTATTTCACTGTTTTGGGTGTTGGAGATGACTGAAAATGGAGTTTGGATGGTAATTTTCGGGAAAAAGGAGTTGAAGGTTGAAGGAGGGCGAGTCTGCCCAGACCTGCCATGGATCCATGACGGATACCGTGACGGGAGGCGTCACGGCTCCGTGAGGGATTCCGTGACGGCACACGTCACGGTTCTGTGACGTCATCCGTGACGGGTGGTGTCACGGCTCCGTGACCTCTTCCGTGGCAGACCAGTTTTGGGTCCTTTTGGGGTGTTTCCCGTCATTTTCGATCCTTGTTTTGAACTGGTCTTTTGGGGTGGTATTTGAGTCTTCTTTTACTTCTTAGTTAGATCTTGTTTGGTGTTTACTTGTGTCCCAAAGACCTTGGTTTCGAGCTCGAGGATCGAAGACCTTTCCGGAACCCGTGTAAAGAACGGAGGGGAGGTGAAGCGAGCGTTACAGCAGAGAATTGTTAGAGGAAGACCACAAGGTAGGGAAAGTCTAACTACTCGAGTATTTCAATTACTAGTATGCCTAATAGGTTAATAAAATCGGAAAAGTCCTAGAATTGCATATAGGATGCGAATAACTAGAATAATCGTCTTTTCAATTACTAATAAATGGATGTGTCTAGTATGCATGATTAGGATGAGAATAACTAGTGTAATTCGTTTTCAATACTTGGGACTTGTTTTACTTGTAGAGAGGCCTTGATGAGCCCTCGGATTAGTTGTTGTGTTAGGTTCACATGCTTGTTTGCCTAGTTCAAGATAAGCTAAGAGTCTAATGAAACTAGTTAAATCGCATGATTGAATGCTCGGTTGAAGGTTTACATGATTGATTGATTGAATGTTTACTTGATTGGTTGAGTGATTGCGTGTTGAAATAATTGTTTGATTGAACGGATGATCGAGTATGACTGGTTGTGCCAAATGGTACAATCAGGTGATCGATGTACCGATGGTTCGTGACAGGTAAGTATATGGTAAGTGTGGAGTACCATTGGATGTCTTTGCTGTGATGAAAGTGTGATTCGACAAGTGTTGTTTGATGGATAAATTATAGTGTGTTTCCCTTATTTTTATGCTTGAAATGTTTGGTTGTTCGGATCGGTACTACACCGGGGGGGGGGGGGGGGGTAATCCGGTGGTGTTGTGGTCGTTGGTGTGTGGCAGATCCTGCGGGATAATGGTTGATTATTGGAGCCTGAGGGCATTGGTTATTGGATACTACGAGGGTTGATTATTGGAGCCTGAGGGCATTGGTTATTGGACCCTACAGGGCATTGATTATCGGAGCTTGAGGGCATTGGGGGTGGACCCTACGGGGCAGTTGGATGAGTTACTTTGTGAGAAATGGTTACTGTGGTTTCACCCAAGTGTATGCGTCCTACGAGAGTACTACCTTGGTTCCCTATGACCTATGGTCCTTTGGGGGCATTTCCGGGAATCCCGACGATGAGCGTCCCGCGGGGATGGTTTCCTGTAGCCCCGATGTATCTGCCACCTCTGGACCGAGGGAAAATCTGATGTGATATGAATACTCTGGTGGATCGGAATATGGGAACCGAGGTGACACCATAATCTATTCATGGATCGGAGGCTTGAGAAAGCAAGTGGTTGGTGTGATATTACTTATTCCCATTTTAATAGTTGTAATGTATTACTGGTACATTTCATACAATCTTTTAGAGTTGTACTTATCTTTGAGAATACGATATTATTCTTATGTACATTGATTCCTAGTATTTCATTGTTGACAAGGTTTAATTGTAATTGCATTGTCACTTTAAGACAGCTTTATTACTAAACTGAAGGTTAACTTATTTACGATTTTCCCTACTGAGCGCAAGCTCACCCCTTTGTTTCTCTTACTGTTTTACAGGCGTACCTGATGTCTTGAGAGTTCGAGGCTTGGGAGCTTCAGTTTGTCTTGGGGATTGTTATAGAGTTGTGTTGGTCTTTTGTACTTAACACTATCTATCTTACACTTTATGTTGAGCTGTGACTCTTACTCGAGATTTTGGATTATTTACTATGAGAACTTGTTGGAGTTTCTTGAATTTATGAAAGACTTATAAATTGTTATTATTCTCTACTTTTAACTCTGGTCACGTCTCGAGTCCGGTCAAAACCGGATTTGGGGCGTGACAATTTGGTATCAGAGCCTGGTTTCATTTGAAACAGGTTGTAAATTTTGAACTTGTTTTCAAAACCTCGGACCAACGTCAATTAGGTGGGTAGAGTTAGGAGGTCTAAGTCGTGTACTCAGTGACGCAAGTTGAAAATATTTGATGCGTAGAGTGGGCACGACACGAGTCTTAAGTGTTTCAATGGTTGTTTAAATTTGAATCTCTTTATTATGATGGTTACGTCGCTTGAGTGGTATCCTTACCCTATTGACTGTAAGATACAGTGATCGGTGAAACCGAACGGTTGAGATCGGTATTGGGTTAACGAGCAATGATCGAACCGTTATATGTTGATTGTTGAGTAAATTATCTGTTAAGTATGTTACCACGTGGTTGGTCGTTTCATGTTTGATAAGGTTGAAGTATTGATGAGGTTGGAGGGTGGATTTATTGGAGTGTTAATTTGTCGGGGTGGTGATTTACTGAAGAGTTGACTTATCGAAGTGTTGACTTACTGAAATGGTGACTTCTCGACTTATTGAAGGATTGAAATGTTAAATTTTGAAATTGTTTGAGTGTTGACTCGGATAAGATGTTGGGAATTGTTTAAAGAATTAGAGTTGAAAAGATGATCCAATTGGGATGACCTTTGAGAGAAGAGTAGAACTCGAGTATTCTTGCACTCTCTTTAATTGTGTTGTGTACCTTGCAGAGCATGAGAACTCTTTGTATTGAATAACTTGTGAAAATTAATTGGTAAATGTCCCGCTTAAGCGGAGGGTTAGTGGAAAATACGAATGGGTCATGCCGAATTTTCCGTAGAACTGAATTGTTTGCACTATCACGGGTTGACTCAGGGGCGCCACTGTAGTCGAATGTGATGGTTGGATGTCAAGTGGTTACAACGAGGTTCGGGGACGCCTGAATAGAGTTGTAACGACGCGAGATCGACATGAATGTTTTGATTAAAGATAAGGGAATTGAGGAAAGAGAAAAGCTTATGATAAAGAGATTAAAGACTTATTCTTTCCAAACTGGTTGCTTTGTGCTTTGAGCCCCTAGTGGTGGGTGCGATTGTGTGTGGACTGTGCCTCCTGTGGGAATTGGTTGCATTACTTGTTTGCTGTATGAGACGCATGATGTGCGGACTTCTTTGTCTATATAAGTACTATATACGACTTATTTACTTACCCTCGATCCAATTAGGATCCGTCGAGACGCGCGAGAACGTCCCTTTTGCTTAAATCGTTTCGATTGTACTAGACTGAGTTTGAACTGTACGTATTACTGCAGCGATCCTACGTGATGTCTCGTGTTTACGTCCCGAGAGGTACCAGGAGCCGCCCAGCTTTGGGGCAGAGCCAGTCACCAGCTGTTGGACTGGCAGGGGCAGCAGGTGCCCAGGGTGCTACTTCCACGAAGCACCAGAGCTTTGAGGATGGACCGTCAGGGTCACCTCCTCGAGCTACCCCGGCCGTTGAGCCGACTCAGGCGACCCCTATTGATGAGGTGGTACGCGCTGTGCTAGCAGCACTCAGTGCTCAGCAGGAGACCGCAGCACCGGCGTCAGGGCCTGTGCTGCTACTGAGACAATCGTCGTCGAGAGGCCAGGTCAGATGGATAACTACACGGCCCAGGCACTTCGTGATTTCCGTATATTAGGTACACCGACTTTTCTGGGAGTGCTGACTCCGAGGCAGCAGTTCTATGGTTGGAGCGGATTACTCGCAACCTTGACACGTCTGGTGTTTCTGAGGGACGTCTGAGAGTCTCTTTCTCCATAAATCACGGGAAGTTACATCTTCCAGCATAACGGTTGGATGCCCGTGGTGATCTTCCCAGCCAAAGGCTCCTTGTAATGCGGTTAGGCCATTCTTCCACCGCTAATGCATGCAGTCAAAACTCTCAATCATATTGGGGAACCCTCTCTAGTATCCCGATTCGAGTAATCGGGCCAAGTCCTCCAGTATTGGTTTACGCTCGTACTCATGCATGAAAACCTCAACAATGGCCTTGCAAAACTGTCGTACACATTCAAGTATGTTACTTACCCCAAGTCACAGGGATTCGTCCAATGAATCGTCCGAGGACCCATACGCTAGCATTCGTATCGCGACGAACGACAATGCATTTTTGGTGCGTTGATAATCCCAAGCATCCGGTAGTGTCCCACTTTAAAAGAAGTAATCGTCACGCTCCGCTACCTTATCCATCAACTGTTGAAAAAGTGGTCAACTGATCACGAATTGATGCATAAACATATCAGGCCCATACATGGGGTTCTCAAAAAATAATCTTGCATCAGTCGGTCGTGGGTTTTCGAGACGACCTCTATTAATCTGTCATCGAGAAGGTTTCCTATTTTCAATCCTTCGCCTCATTGCGTCGATTCTCTGCATTGCTCTCTCTATCGCTCTCTTAGCCCTTCGCTGAATTCGTTCCTCCATTGCACGATTGTTGGCTCCTAACTCCTCCATAGCTCGAGACTCGTCAGATATTTTTTTATCAGAATTTGTGAGAAAATTTTGGGATTTTAAGAGAGAAAGTTGAGAGAAATGTTATTAGTTTGATGAATGGGATGAAGGTATTTATAGGTGGGGAAGTTTTGATTATTGTTTTGTATTAAAAAAAACATATACCCGCTTATTACTGTTATGGCCAACGATCATTTTTCTCCATTGAGGTGCCATGTGGCAGTCAGCCATTGGTTGGCGTCCGACTTATGAGTTGCGACCCACGACCTACGCTTGTGAGTCGTAGCGCGCGGTTTCGACCCACGATTTATTGACTCGCCGTTCCAACCCACAAAAGCGTAGGTCGCATTACTAGGGTCACAACGTGTAACTCGCGGTTCTGATCCACTAAAACATAAGTCACAGATCATGGATCGTATTATACAATACACTGTACAACTCACGATTCCGACCAACTAAAACATGGGTAGCTAATGGTGGATCATGTTGATAATAGGTGTTTAGATAGGTGAATGTGTTTCTCTCGCTCGCCCATTAAACTTTTAGTATAGGAAATCTGATTGCGTCCGTATCAATCTTTTCATGTCGGTTTTGAAGAAACCATAAGCGAACATAGGATTATTTATTCTTGCGCATTTTTAATACATGTTACGACAAAGATGTTGTGAAATTGATCATCATCCTGCCACACAATACAGTAACAAAAGTACGTAATGAAGGTCCTTTCTTCTTCCTACGCAGAAGAAGCAGTGAAATTGAAACCGGCACAGGTGTAGAGAGCAGTCGGTAGCCAGGAGCTGAAGCCCACCTTGGACTTTGCCACGTCGAACACCACCAGGTTGTCCTCCATCTGCTTGGCGCCCACCACCACCGCCGCTCCGATCTTCTCCACCGACCCTCCGTCCACAAACGCCAGACACACCACCCCCTTCTTCGCCTCCACCATCGTGTTGGCCCCCACCAGCCTCCACGGCGTCTTCATCTCCTCCATCAACACGTCCATCGCAGGCACCTTCCTGCCCCCCACCTTCCTCGCCTCGTAGCACAGCCCGAACGGCGCCACCGCTCTCACCTGCTTCAACCCCATCTCCGCCGCGAACGACCGCCTCACCGCCACGTAGATCGAGTGCTCCAGAACCGAGTACGGGGCCGTCGTGCTGATCTTCGCGACGATGGCCGTGCCGAGGCTCACCTCCTTGCTGTTGATCGTGATCGATTTGATCCCCACCTGGTACTCGCCCCTAATCGACTGGGTCAGCGGCGTCGTGCTCCCAATCGTCGCCGACCCCAAATCAACGCCGTAGACCATGGAGTACGGGCCTTCGCCGAGGAAGATAACGCCGGATTTCGTGGTCGAAGGGGAGAGGCAGATGGCGAATTTCTGGGGGTACCGGTAACGGGAAGCGAGTTGGCCCTGGAGGCTGAGTAACGAGGGCCCGAGTCCGGCGACGCCGGCGGCGGATTTGGGCATGCCTTTCCCGAAGGAGTATTGGGGAAAAGGGCAGACGAAAAGGAAAGACGAGAGAGTGAACAAGGGTCCCGGGTGGGTCCCCTGATTGGAGCGGATCGAGAGCTCGTCCTCGGAGAGCTCGCTCAGAATTTGGTTGCCGGTGACCGGATTGGTGATGACGGCGCCGCAGGAGTTGGAGTGGCAGCCGGGGGCGGTGGAGTAGGGGCAGGTAATGCAGGAGTCGGCATGGACTCGGTGGCAAGGATCGGAGTGGCAGATGAGGGGGCGGTAGGCGGAGGAGAGGTAGGCTTGGTCGCAGGTGAGCCACAAGGTCAAGGCATTGAGGTCCACAACAAGAGGGAGCTGGAGAGGAATGGATCGCTTGGGGAGGTAGGTCAGGTGGAGTCCGGAGCCACCGTCTTTGCGGACCGGCAGGACGAACTTGTTAGGTTTAGTGGTTTGTGATTGTGATTGTGATATCAACAATGTCAAACAGAGGAGGAAACAGAGGAGGATGGACTTAGTAGAAGAGGCCATGGCTTCAAATATTGAACAACAACAACACGAAGGGATAATTATATAGGTGAAGTGGGGTTTTACTTTTTATAGTGGACGTAGATATTAGCTCTGTAAGTGATGATCATCATTCAAAAAAATTTATTGGCATGGACCGTTGACATTTTAGAGGTGGCAGATTGTGGTGAAGAGAACAAAAGTATATGTGTTAGGTAGTGGGCAGTGTGCAGGAGCGGAGGGACTGAAATTGACAACACCAAAGAGCCTTCCCGTGACTAGAGACAGAGTGGAGATGTTCTATGCTCACCTCCATGACCGTCCGTAAAATGTCTCAACTGGTTGTGTTCTGCTTTCATTCTTGTTGTAAACGTGCTGTTATAATTCATTATGACTATGTTTCGATTACATTTGTTTTTCTTTGACGGAAATGATGGCTAATATGACTTATGAAGCTGTCAAATATTATTAGTACCCTCCCATTATATATCAAATTTCAAGTATCTCCATACCTTTCCTTGAGATTTTTTTTGTTTGCCCATTTTCGGCGTGTTTTGTGGAAAGAGGTAAAATCCACAACATACACGTTTTAGTATCAGTGGAGCATGATATTGACCAGTAGCATATTCATGTCATAAATATGTTACAACACACATCGAAAGACTAGCTTTCGTGTTTATTTGGTTAGACTTGTACACCAGTCTCAAACAGATTAGATCTGCACCTGTCAATGCCGCCCTCCTCGCCCCAGACATCGAAGATCGATCATGAGTTGTGTTTGCTCGTCGTTGTTGTTATTCTTGTTATTTATTTTGTGTATGTTGTTTGGTTTTTGTCGTTCCCCCTATTAGAATCCCAAATCTTTGTTGGGTGTGGCTATTGCTTATGGTGGCATGTCCAGTCGGCTCGTTCTTTCGACGAATCTCTTTGGAGAGTCGATAAGAAAGACCGATAAAGTAGTGTTTGGTTATCTAGATGTTTCTTCGCCCTGTTCGAGAGTTACTCATCTCGTTCGTCGTCTTTCAGGTTCCTAAGAACGGTCGACGAATGCAACGTTTATGCGTTTCGGTATGTATGTATGGTTTGTAAGATTTATCAATTATTAATGAGTCTTTCCGTTAAAAAAAAGGCTGGAATTCATGTTGGCATCTACTTCCGATAATCAATAAATTATGCACCTTTCGCTAAAAAAACACGTTATGTTAGGTATTGTATTATCATAAAAAGGAAAATCGAAACCCCTCGCTAAGAAAACTGGCTCGGCCACTAAATGCATCCGATGTTTGATGAAATCCTTGATTGTACGGGAAATATTTGAACCATCTCGAAGGCTCCACCTATCGTTCTGAACTTGGAGGTGAAAAAAGTTTTAATACAGAATCGAAAGGGGCTTTGGAGCAAAATATTAGTAACCACTATGCTAGTGTGGTTCTTTTCGTGAAATCAATCAATATATGAATCGCTTCACACAAAAAAATCAATGTATGAAACACGGAAAAATCTTATGACTTGTTAAGAAAGTTATGTTATTACACATTGGGTACTGAGTCACAAAAGATCTCTGCTGTTTCCTACAAATCTTTTAAGCTCACATACTCTCCATGGCAGTATCTAAATACAACTCCAACTAGAAACCTACCATACAAGCTAAGAATCTTGAGAATTCGGTAAAACAAAAATAACCCACTCCAAGTAACATAAGCAATGATACTTCCCACTGCTATAGCTGCAAAACTAGACAAATAGAAAAGACACAAACCCAGAAAATTACATGATACTACAACTATTAGCATTCTCGTCACTGAAGTAGTTTGTGTATGGATCGACGGGCACAGGATGTGGCATCGGTGGCCCATAACTCATGGCGGGAGGCAGCCCGGCATACATCATGGGTTGGAACATATCATTCCCGCGTGCTCTCTGTTGGTTCATCATCATTGCCATGTATTGCTGCTGCTGCTGTTGTTGCTGTTGTTGTTGGAGATAAGGGTTGTTATGTCCCATCCCCGGGTAATATCCTCCATTTATGGCTCCCGGAGGTGGCCCTGCAGGTAGGCCTTGTACTGCAGGGAAGTTCTGGCCCAGACCCATCGGATAGCTGCCCATTTGACCCATCATCGGGTGATTGCTCATTTGGGCCATACCCATCTGACCCATTTGATGGTTGCCCATTGGGCCCATATTGTTTCCTCCTCCCCCTTTGTTGTCATGGGCTCCATTGTTCTTGCCTCCACCTTTCTTGCAGCAGTTGTCATTGTTGCTCTTGCCACCCCCTCCTTTGCTTCCCCCATTCTTCAAACCCTTGCTATTGACATCTTTTCCATCTTTCGATTTCTTGTTGCTTCCTCCTCCAAGCAACCCTCCAAGTCCAAATAACCCACCACTACCACCCTTGCAACCCTTCTTGTCTTTATCTTTACCGGCTTGGTTTTGCTTCCCACCACCATCGCCACCCCCTCCTTTCTTTCCTCCACCCATGTTACCGTTCTTCCAATCAACATCTCCACCTTTGTTGCCCTTTTTCATCAACATAGGTAGATCAATACCACCACCTTTCTTGCCACCACCACCACCACCACCACCTGCTCCTTTCTTAGCATTCATCACATGACCATTCATCATGTTAGGTAACATCTTGTTGTTATTGTTGTAGTTAGGCATATGCCCAAACTCATCGTCTTCTTCCTCATCATCAAATTCACTATCAAACTCATCGTCATAATCATCACTCTCATCAAACTCATCATCCTCAGGCACACTGAACTTGACAGATTTCTGAGCCTTTTGGGGAACCATCTGTTTAGGTCCCCCCTTCATTTGTTGTTGCATCTGTTGCATCTGTTGCATCATCAACATAGCTTGTTGTTGAGGATTACCACCACCACCACCTCCTCCTCCTCCTCCTCCACCACCACCACCACCACCACCCTTTTGGGACTTGTTATCTTTGCTTCCTTTGGAATTGTCCATTTGCATGTTCTTAAACTGGTTACTGAGAGGGTTCTGGTAATTGTTATTGTTTTGACCACCACCACCAGCCTTACCCTTTTGCACTCCTCCCCAGAGTTCAGCATGTTTCCCAGATTTCTCAAGCTTTCTAATAAGTGTTGCTGGATCTACATTTCCTGTCACTGTCACCTTCCCCTGTTCTGAATCTATACTGGTTGTATACACTCCTAACCCCCCAAACAAAAACAATTGTAAACCCAATAAATAATCATCAGCCCACAAAGTACATGACTTTATTTTAATAAAAAAACACAGATATTTAACTAGAAAACAAGCTATCAAATGTCAAGATAATTTTGAAGAGAAAACAACAAAATTGCAACATAATAACTAACACAAGGGAAATTAAGCTACTAGTAGTACTGGTCAGTACCTTCAATCTTCTGTAGGGATTTCTTCACTTTCTGCTTGCACCCATCACAGTGTATATTAACTCTGAGAACACAAGTCTGCAAAACAAAACAAAACACAAAAATTAGGGCTTGAGAGTGGAGAAGCAGGACCAAAATGAAGAAAAGTGTTGATTTTGAGAAGATGGGCCTTGAGAATGGGCAGAAGAATACCTGAATCTTCATAAAATCTTGTTTATTGTTCATTTCTTTCCTCTTCTAGGAACAGCAGAAGAGATCTGGTGAGAGCTACTACTGTGTGATAGAGAGTGTGTGTGTGTGTGGTAAAGGTTAAGACTTAAGATTTAAGAGGAGGATAGAGAGAGGGAGAGAGTAGATAAGTGGGCTTAAAGAGAAAAAAGGAGGTTGGTAGGCATTGAACACTTCTCTTCCTTTTGGAGCTTCCTTGCTCTATCTACCTTAGCTACTCCACTGTTGCTGTCTTTGCTAGTTTCGAACTTTGTGAAGAGAGACAAGTACTGCAATAAATACACAGTACTACAAAATGCAGAAATGTGGATTCATCTAATTAATGTTTATCTTTTTAGGCAACAAGTCTAATTGATATTTGCTGGACTTGTTGGTGGCCACTGGCCTTTCTTTACAAAGTACCCAGAGAGAGGCTTTAAAGTGATCACCAAACATTTGTTTTACAAGTGATCAATGAGCCCAACTTATGGGTGATTATGCTAGAAACTCTCACATTAATCATCATCTGAATAGTACAATGTATTTTCAAGTGATGATGATGTCACACTTTTTTCCTTTTTCATGGATCTATTGTGAATTAATGTTATCTTGCAAGGGAATCACCACATAATTTTTTACTTAAATTACTCACAATTCAACCTACATTAGTCTCTTGTGAAGCAGATTTGAGGATGAGACTAGCAATGCTATTGATTTTTGTGCTTTTTAATCATTTTAGTGACATATTGATTCATTTCTGATGTTATTGTTTTTTATTATGCAAAAAAGGTGTGATTGTCACTTACTTCACCACTCTGTTAAAAGGAGGAAAATAGCAATAGGGAGGTGAAGAATAGATTTGGGCCATACATAGTCACATGGGTCACTACTTACTTATTACTTATTAGGACACCAATATTTTTTTTTGTAGCTGCATCTCACAGCCAATAATTCAAACTATATGGTAAACAAACCAATAAATATAGCACTTCCGAAGGAAAGTGACGTTTTGAGTCTCCTACTATAGTGACGTTTATTTACAATTATCCACTCATAATTATTATTATAAGTTTATAACTTAATTGCTTTTAGGGGAAAATATGTATAAACTTTTTCTTGTACCCGTTCTGTCTTGAGCCCCTCCATTCCGTGCGTGCTCTTTACTTCATTTCATTACTTTTCCTTCTGTTTGAGACTGTTGATGATGATGTCGTCCTCCTCTTTATCTCCATCCCTCTAGAGTTCCTATGAGTTTCATCTTTCTCCTACTACCCCCGTTTTCCTTGTTCTCGAGCTTCAGCTCCAACGACATTACGATGTCCTGTTTGTAACTGTAAATACCGGTAAAATCAAACTACCCCCTATCCTCTACCTACCTGAAATTCGACCTTATTGTTGAATCCTCAACCCCTCCGGCACAAATCGTACCAGAACCGCCCACCATCTCCAGACAAAAACTTCATCAGGGCCAAATCGGGACCCAAACCCAACATGCAAGAGAATCGGGACTCAGAAATCACTACGGCTCCCCCATCTGACATCCTCTATCAGCCACAAAACCACCAACCCGCCCTCCTCCCCCAAACACAACAACTCCATTCGACCATGGATTCAAGCCATGCAAGCTTAGAGGGTTGCAAGCTAAGCTAACGGAAGTCTCCTTGGGCCCTTCCCAGATGAATGACTTCTTTGTAGACGACGGCGAGGTGATTGAAGTCCTTGTAAATATTGTGCCGCCCATCGATGACCCCCGCTACAATTATGCCCTCGTAGGAAGACTTCTCACGGAGAAACATATAAGGCCACACTCTCTTTGCTCTGTCATTGCAAACGCTTGGAATGTGGACGTTATTACGATCCAACCTATAACTAAAACAATCATGGCGTACTACTTCATCTCTAAGGAGCATATGGACGGTATTAGAGCAAGGGAACCGTGGTCTTTCTACGACACATTATTGCTCTTAACGCACTACCACCAAGAACCCAACTTGAGTCTTTGTGTTTTCGCTCAATCCGATTTTGATAAGAGCTTTTGATATCCCGGTAGAAGCTAGGGCCTCCTAGATGCGAGCGTTCATCGTCTCAAATCTTGAAAGGGAGGTTGAAATCAGTAGAGTAAATCCGCCGAGAGCTCCTAACACTCTCCGGGGATGGGATACTTTCCTCTAGCTATGGGTGGAGTTGGACGTTACAAGACCACTCCGTCGCCACATCATGTTGCAGATAGATGTAGATGCTAAACCGCTCAAAGTTTGATTAGAGTATGGGATACTACCGGTACGGCCGTCTTGGCATGCAATTAAAAATTGCACGAATATACTCCCAGGGGTGGACCGATTTGCACACAGATACGGGGATTCGCTACAAGCTCCTCCCCCAGTCTAGGCGGAAGGCTTTTTCCGCTCGGATTGGAATGTTATGCCTCCTCTTGCCCCTGTCATGTCTCTCCGATCCCTGAAATGGCTCAACCATATTTCACTAACTCGTCTTGCCCGATTATTGTGACAGGTGCACAAGAACGACCGCCTCCGTCGGTCGTATATGACTTACCAATCATCGATAATAGAAACCGGCTCCATGATGAAGTCGAACCCACATCATTGCCTAAAGATTAATGTCCCAATCCCCCCCTGTGAAGACCGCTTCGGTAAAAAGTTTTAATTTAATTATTTTTTTGTTCGATCGGAACATCGAGGCTGAATTTCTGTTTAAAGTTTAGTTCGTTTAAAAAAAAGGGAAAATGGTCGGACCGGGTCAGACCAGGCCCAAGCCTCCGACCCGGCCCAAGCCCGTTCTATTTTAAACCCTTTTTAGGGTTTCAGTCCCGTTTAACTGGGTTCTGTGCTCGGGACTCGAGTAGTCGAACCCGATTCGTCGTATAATCTCGCTTTTAGCCCGCTCGAGTTAAAAGACGACTGTTGAATTTAAAGCGGACCGTTCATAACTTTAATTTAAATTTTGAAACCGTTTTTAATTGTGGATTTCCGTGTAAAGTTAGAGTCCGGCTTCGATCGAAGAGAAGACCGTAGGTAGCGAGCCAGGACGTCAGCAGCTAGGAGACGTCGTTGTTGTTCTTCAGTTGAGGTAGGGAACGTAGCGAATTCCGGTTTTATTGCGGAAAGTTACTAGTATGCATGCTAGGATTAATAAAACTGGAACGAGCGTTTATATCAGATAATAACCGGACGAGTCTTAGTAACATGTAGGATGTGATTCACTAGTGTAGCCGCTTTCAATACTTGGGAAATTGTCGTGCTGGTAGATTGGCCATGTCGAGCCGTAGGTTGTGTGTTGATTGATTTAACTGTGATTGTTTGAGATGCACGCTGTTTGCCTTAGTGTCGGTAAGCTAATAGACAAGAATTAGTATATCTACTGAGCATGTTGTTGCTATGTGTGGGCGAGTGTGTCGTGCTTGTGTTGACGTGAACCCTTGGATGTGATATGGTCGGGTGAGTGATAGACCGACGTGTCGTGTAGTGGAATGATTGTTGGGCTTGGTAAGCCGTGTTTAATTATGGTATTGTGACGTATGATATCATCTTGATGTGTTGTTTCTGGTATGGTACCTACGACCGAGGGGGTATGCCGGTGTAGGGTAGTACCTAGGCCGACGGTGTGGTCCCATGTATGCGCGGTCCCCCGGGTAGTGGTTCCGATACGATGGCCTACATCGAGGGGGTATGCCGGTGTAGGACATCTAGGCCGACGGTTACGTGATCAGTGCTTTAACCGAAGGAGTGCCGGGAAAGTTTTGTTGTCTGTTCGTTCCCCGAATGAGTGCCGGGAAGATGTCTAGGCCGATGGAGATTCCGGTATGACGTATTGAGATCGTGCCCCGTGTGTTTTCCGGGAAGATATCTAGGCCGACACTGTGTGTTCCGATACGATATGATGGAGTCGGGATGTGGACAGCCGACCGAGTAGGGGACTGTGGTACGGGACGCGTTTGAGCTTTTACAGTTTACTTTATGTTTGATGACTTGTTAATTGGCGTGCTGGTTGTAGTTTGTACTGTTTGGTTGATTATGTTTGTAAGTGTGGTTTGGTCTTGAGTTGAGGATTGTGGTTACGAGTTCCGTTGGAAATTAGTTGTGTGATGTACTAGTATTCCCTAATTGGACAGTTACCCGTGGTGGTGAGCGCTTGCTTATAACTTCAACTACTTTTCCTACTGAGCGAAAGCTCACTCCTTACCTTGTTGTTTTTTAGGTCCTAAGCGGGTTGTGTGTTAGCTGGATGCTCGATGCTTGGGAGCTTGCGAGGGTCCTAGGCTAGTAGTCTAGAGACGTACTATTCGTTTTTATTAAACTCTTTTACTGTTGTCTTTACCGAGTTGTCGACTCGTGTCATTGTTAAAGGTTTTAAAATGATGAATTGGAGACTTGTTGGCTTTATTTTCGATTAAAATTATTACTGTTTTAGTTCACGTCTCGAGTCCGGTCAAAACCGTATTTAGGGCGCGACACCCCCCCCCCCCCACCCTCTGAGGTAATGTTGAAGGATTGGGGACGCGGGAAGGGATCGATAGTACCTCTCCTATCCCCGCGTACGATTAAGTCCTCAATCTTACCTCTGGCCAATGAGGATTGGGCGGACAAGAAGTAGAAGGAGGGAGTAGAACACGACTTATAGGGACAGAGGTTCACAAACAAGGAGAGGTATCTCGACCTCAACTTGTTCATCATATTTTCCAGCACGAGTTCTCACCTAGTTTCAAGCAGAATAAGACCTATGTCCCTCTCAACATTAGACGAAACATGGAGCCTAAAAAAAGACAACAGATAAAAGAGTACCCAAGAGAACGAAAAACCTCAAGACCCTAACCAGGGAAAAGGGGTCAAAGATTCTGAAGATTGCAGTTGCCTCAAGGAAGAAAGCTTTCGTTCTCATGGACATCTACTAGAATGTGCAGGCGGTCCTACAAGATATTACTCCCCCAATTTCGACTAAGGCTGGCCAGAAGCCTCATCGGGAGTTATGATAGGCATTTGGGTCCTTAGGATGCTGACCCTTTCAGCCTCTCAAAATCCTTTTGGTTCCTATTAGGGGGATCGTGCTAGCCAGGAGAACTTCTTATCTGCTCTTGCGACCCAAGGAAACCTCCTAAAATGGAATTTAACTTACTCGATGCTGTGGGTAAAGTTTTATTATCTCCTTATCAAAAATGTACTACGGTTATTAGGCAGTTATGTTATGGAATTGTAACTGATGGATTGGACGAGTACCTGAAGATAGGGGAAACCACGACTTTGCAATGTTTGAGAAAATTTTGCATGGGAATCATTATAATCTTCGATCCTACGTACCGGCGTAAACCAACACAGACTGATATTGATTACTTTTTGGTGGTTAATAAAGCGCGAGGATTCCCGGGAATGCTTGGTAGTCTTGACTGCATGCACTGGGAGTGGAAGAATTGTTCAACGGCACTGTAGGGCTCCCATTCAAGGAGGGACCACGGGAATCGACCAACCTTGATTCTCGAGGCGTTTGCCACTCGTGACTTACGAATTTGGCACTCGTTCTTTGGCATGGTGGGATCAAACAATGATTTAATAGTGCTCCACCATTCCAGATTGTTCGCGAACGTTATCAATGGTTGGCAACCACCGGTTCAATATACGGTAAATGGTACCCATTAAACACTCTCGTATTATCTTGTTGATGACATTTACCCTTCATGGCCAGTTTTTGTGAAAACAATTCCATTAGCTTAACGACCGAAACAGAAGAAGTTTGCTGAAGTCCAAGAAGCGTGCACGAAGGATGTGGAACGAGCATTCGATGCACCCCAAGCTCGATTTCACATGGTCACTCGACCGAATCTCTTGTGGATGACCCCGGACCTTGGCTTGGTGATGAATGCATGTGTTATCATGCACAATATGATAGTCGAGGCAGAACGTCATACATACGACGACTACATTGAACCAACAGATGAGGGTGGGCCAAGTGAACCAATTTTTGCGCGAGGAAGCTTTGTCTCGTCCCAGGTCATACTTGGAAACACTCAGAGGATGCAAGATGAACGCATGCATTATCAATTGAAGGACGACCTCGACGGACACATTTGGAATAAATTTGAAGACGCTTAACTTAGTTTAATTCGCTTCGTAGTTCAAATTTTGATCGGTCATCTTGTACTAGTCCTACTATTTTTATACAATTTAGTTTAATTTAATTCTATATCTTGGGAATATTTTAATCATACCGTTAGCGACTCCCCGCTGGTAAAAAGTCATTCATTGCACGACGCTGGCGTTTCCCGCCGGCGGTGAGCTAGCGGGGAGGCAAAAAATATTATTTTAATGCTTACCGCCAGCAACTCCCCGCCAATACCGATGATGAGCGTTGTGGATACTCTTATACCCGCTTAATAACTTATTAAAAATGGATAAAATAATACACTGCTTGTATTTTTTATTAGTTTTAATTCTATAGGAGAATAAAATAACACTGTCTGCACATGACTTCTTTCCCAATACCATGTCAAAACATTTTACATTTTACCTTGGAGTGTGTAAAAGGTGCATGCCTATGCCCCCTATTTTTATGCCTATGCCCCCTATTTTTACCTTAGTAGAGTAGACAATCAATTATTTTAAAATTAAGGCTAATAGATTTTTATTCTAGATTTTCAATACCTTATGTTTCAAAATAGCTTACAGTGCAAAAGTGAAAATATTTAACCCTAAAACTAAATACTATACTGAATGACAAAACTGCCCTCAAAGTTTTGAACTATACCTTGAATAGACAGGGGCAGAACAGTCATTTTGTCATCCACAGCCAGACCATCCCCATTTCACTGCAAAAGATGGTGACAAAAGGACATGCCCTTGGGGTTGGACCCTTAGAAAATGCTTTTAAAGGGCACTGAGTTTGGTTGCAAAATGACCTTTTATTGATCCCAACTTTAATCAATCTAACTCAAAGAAAACCTAAAAAAAGCATGAGAGCATAGAAAGAGTAGGTTAAGAGAGGGATGTTTCATGCTCATCTTCAACACAGAAACATTGGCAGAGTTAGAACAGTTAAAAGGTAATAATAAGGTTTGTGTTTTGCACCTTATTTTGGTGATCATAACCTTCTCTGTAATGCTTTTACAGTTGGGACCAGGAACTATACCCAACAATTAATTCACTTCTTTTTCAACATGCACCTGAACAAATTAAGGTAACATAAACAACCTATTTTAGATAGTTGACAATAAACTATGAAAACAGTAGACCCCACCCTTTGACCAGACAAAACAACAGTGTTGGAGCACTCATTTGATTCCAAAACTCAACAAGCTGGAAGAAGAAGAAAGATTCTGGTTGTCCTCTATAAATCAGCTCCAACACTGTCTCTCAATTTAATAACCTAATCCTAGAGCACAAGAACTAAAACAATTTGATTTCCTTGTACTTCCAAGTACTTAGAACACAGTTTAATTTCCACACATAAATAAACATGGATATGTACACATGCGACCTCACATGCGCTATTAAGTTGTCGGGCCACGATTCAAAATATTTGACAGGTCAAGTTCATAATGTAAGTCACGAATCAAATAGTAAATGAAACATAGTATTATTTTAGAAATGCAAGAGACAGAGGGCAGAGCTCTAATTGGAAGGGGCAGTCACCTCAGAATCAGAGAGTCACATTTTCAAGCAAAATGGGGTCCCCTGTACCACACAACATAACAAAACACAGATATTTGCAGACCAAAGCGTTGCCTCAATTGATATTTGCCAACCAAAGCGTTGTCTTTGCCAAAATGGACATGAGAAGCTCAACTCAAAAACACCAATTTCATCCCAAGTTGAGCTTCCAATTTAGCTTTTACTAGTTCATTATGGCAAGCTTATCATCTTACAAGCTACTCGTGTTGTAGCATTTAAGTAGAGATGAGTTATTTCAACTAGAAAGAACGCATGATAGCATTTAAGTATATATCTTGACTATCAATTGTTTTAACAGGACACATATACAATGCAAAGCCTTTGTTTTGCAAACTACTGTCAAACCCTTCAAGTCCAATATCTCTACCATCTAACCTTCGTCTGTGGAGTAGGAAAATCAATCAAACTATAACACTTCTTAAACTGGTTTTGATTTTTTTTCTTACATTTTATCATCATCAGTGACATACTCTAAAATAATATTCTGAATCCGCTTCTTATTAGACATGCCTTGGTGGAATGGACTATGAAGCCTAGCTGGCTAAGTGGATTACCATAACAAAGGAAATTTCTATTTGATTTTGTTTGTGGTCTGCCATGAGATTGAGAAGAAAAAAGGAGTCCCTGAGGAGAAAGATAGTAAATAGTGAATACAGATCCTAGAAAAAAAGGAAAAGAGAGAGTGGTGAGAAAATATAGAGGCCATTATCAATAAGACTCAAAAATGGTGCAAAAGAAGGAAGGTCAATGACTCCATTTTCACTTTGTTTCAAGACTTTTGTTGTCCCATCTCCCAACAATGTCTCCACAAATCTAAATCCCAAACCAATACACGCCTACAACAGCCTGAGCCTAAGCATTCCCATCTACTTTTCTTTTTTACAATTGCATGGAAAATATTCCCTGACTTCTTTTTTCTTTTCCTTGTCTCCTCTCCTGCATACCCATAGGTCACACTTTCCAAAGTACCAGAGAGAGAGGCAGAGGAGGAAGATAGACAACACTATATTCCTCTTTAGTCTACTGATCAGAGGAGAGATTATTTATAGATTATGTCTCTATATACAACAACCGAATAATACAAGCTTTGCATTCACCAATTGTTTTCAAAAATTCGTGAAACAATTAACGAGATGAATAGATCTCGCAACGGACGACATAACGTTTAAAAAAACAACAATTGTCAAGTCGATTTTTCTTATCGATTCTCTAGAGAGATCCATCGAAAGAAAAAACCCGACTGGACACGCCACCAGAGACAACCGGTTGACCTTCTCCCTCTCCTCTTTTAAGGGTTTGGGGGTGTCAACAGCTTGGGATTATCTGAAATTCAAGTATGGTTAGGAGTATGTATGGTGGTGGTGTTTTTTTTTGGGTTTCTTAGTCGTTTATTGGCTGGTGTTTGGTGTTATTCTTGGCAGTTAAATTTTCTGTTCTTCATGGTGGTAATATCTAAGTTTTTAGATTCTGTTTTTCACTTGTGCTTCACGTTAGGAAAATGTAGTTATTAGATGTTGGATCACTGTTGCCTCTTACCGTTTGTTGGGTTTGTTTCTCTTGTTTTCTTCATGGTAGTTACATCTAGGTACAAGGCTTGTGTAATCCTTTGAATGGGTATGATTTCTATGGTTTGAGGCTTATCTTAGATCTAATGTTGTGAGGTTCCTTGATGGAACCTCCTTGTCTAACCAGAGAGGCAAAACTCTTGTCTTGCTCTTTTGTTCTTTATTTCAAAGCATCTTCATTTGCTGAAAAAAAAAAGTGCATTCAAGACGGATTTGTGTAAAACATATGACAAGTTTGAAACTAGTTGAAGAATGGTCAAGTGTTGGAATGATATGTTTGGTTCTATATATTAAACATGAAATTAAATCTACATAGATGTATGAAGAAAGTTATGTTATTACACATATTGAGTATTGAGTGACAAGAGTCCATCTACAGATCTCCAAGTTCTCACACTTATCATAGAAGCTAAGAATCTTGAGGAACCCAGAAAGGGAATTTAAACAAAAATAGCCCATTTCTAAGTGACAGAAGCAATGACACATTGCACTGAAGTATAGATATGCAAGAAGAAAAACCTTAAAAACCCATGGAACTACATGATACTGCAACTGTTGGCGTTCTCATCACTGAAGTAGTTTGTGTATGGATCAACATGCACCGGATGCGGCATCGGCGGCCCGTAGCTCACGGTGGCCGGCGGCGGCCGGGCATACATCATTGGTTGGAACATATCATTCCCATATGCTGCTCTCTGCTGATTCATCATCATTGCCATCTGTTGTTGCTGCTGTTGGCTGTAGGGGTTGCCCTGTCCCTGCCCCATCCCTTGGTAGTATCCTCCTGGAGGTGGGCCTGCTGGTAGGCCCTGTACTGCTTGGCCCATTGGGTTCGGGTAGCTGCCCATTTGGCCCATTGGGTGTTTGGGCATTTGACCCATTGAGCTCATTCCCATCTGCTCCATTTGATGATGCTTGGCCATATGGTCCATTGGGTGCTTGCCCATACCCATCTGATCCATCTGGTGCTTGGGTATTTGGCCCATGGCCATCTGATCCATCTGATGTTTGGGTATTTGGCCCATTCCCATCTGATCCATTTGATGCTTGGGCATTTGACCCATCTGGCCCATACCCATGTGACTCATTGGATGCTTACCCATTTGACCAGCCATGTGATTAGCTCCTCCTCCTTTGCTATGTTTGGCTGTGACATCAATGTCATGGGCCCCATTTTTCATTTTGTTGTTGTCATGGGCTCCACTGTTCTTACCTCCTTCACCTTTCTTGCTGCCATTGTCATTATTGCTCTTACCACCTCCTCCTCCTTTCTTTCCTCCACCCATGTTTGTGTTACCACCATTCTTCCAATCAAGATCTCCACCCTTGTTGTTGCCTTTCATCAACATTGGGAGATTAATACCTCCTCCTCCTTTCTTATCATTCATCATCATCCCAGGCATAGGCCCAAGTGGCCCACCAGGCCCCTTGCCCATCATGTTTGGAGGTAGCATCTTGTTGTTGGACATATGGCCAAACTCATCATCCTCCTCATCAAACTCACTGTCAAACTCATCATCATAATCATCAAAATCTTCATCACTCTCATCAAACCCATCATCCTCACCCTCACTGAACTTCACTGATTTCTGGTCCTTTTGTGGAAGAACCATTGGTTTAGCCCCACCCTTCATTTGTTGTTGCATCTGTTGCATCTGTTGCATCATCAGCATAGCTTGCTGTTGCTGTTGTGGATTAAGACCACCACCACCACCACCCATTCCTCCTCCTCCTCCACCACCACCACCACCCTTTTG
This sequence comes from Erodium maritimum, assembly GCA_963921825.1. NCBI lineage: Eukaryota > Viridiplantae > Streptophyta > Magnoliopsida > Geraniales > Geraniaceae > Erodium > Erodium maritimum. Next base: position 10,719,513 of record OY997588.1, on the reverse strand, counting down.
GGGTTTGTTGTCTTTGCCACCTTTGGGAGAACTGTCCATTTGCAGATTCTTTAACTGGTTACTGAGAAGGTTTTGGTAATTATTGTTGTTTTGACCACCACCACCGCCACCGCCACCGCCACCGCCACCAGCGGCCTTACCCTTCTGGCCTCCTCCCCAGAGCTCAGCATGTTTGCCTGACTTGCCAAGTTTCCTGATGAGTATTGCTGGATCTACATTCCCTGTTACTGTCACCTTCCCCTGCTCTGAATCTATACTGGTAGTGTACACCCCTAACAATTTCAAACCCAAACTATAATCAATCAATCAGATTCACCCCACAACACACACACATATATATAAATATAAATATCCACTACCAAACAAAACTATCAAATTTCAACAAAAGGGTAATCAAATTACTGCCACTGCTCACTACCTTCAATTTTCTGTAGCAACTTCTTCACTTTCTGCTTGCACCCATCACAGTGTATGCTAACTTTCAGAACACATGTCTGCAAAATAAATAAACAAAAACACATTATCACAAATTAGATAGAGAGAGAAAGAGCCTTGATTAGAGAAGATGGGTGTTGAGAATTGGGTAAAGGGTACCTGAATCTTCATGAAATCTTGCTTATTGTTCATCATTTTTCTTCTTCTGGAAACAGCAGAAGAGATCTGATGAGAGCTACTATACTGTGTCTGTGTGTCTCTGAGACAATAAGAGAAGATGAGAGTAGAGAGGTGGGTTTAAAGAGGAAAGATTTTATTTTCATAATTGGACCCTAACTTCATTTAATTCTCAATCTGGTACCCAACTCTTTTAATACTACATTTCCCACTCTAAACTTTCATTTCCTATCCAAATTAATACCGTTAACTCTGACTTACCATCGCTGACGTGGCATTTCTTTTTCTTTTAATTCTTAAACCCCTCAACGTAGGCCCCACCCACCTTCTCCATCGCCTAACTTCGTCGTTGTCTTATTCTCTCTCTGATTTAGACGGTCCATTCACTGGAGCTCCGGCGGCGACCATGTGTATGTGCTGCACCCAACTCAACCCAATCCAACTAAGATTTATTTATTTATCAGTGACTTCAAAAATATCATCTATTAACATAATATTAATTCAGCAACTGACAACACAATAATTGCTTTTATTTCTTTGAGATAAAACACTTAAAAGGGGTGATCAAATCAGCAACCTAACAAGTCACTAAAATTTTGAAAGGGCAAAGTGCTAAATGGCCTAACTCATGGGTTGTTTATGATAATAGTCACAAATCATGATGCACTAAATAAATAGTACAATGCTTTGTTCAAGTGATGATGATGTCACACCTTTATTTTTGGTTTCTAAAAAAACTGTTTAAAATGACTGTAAAATACAGAACTAGAACTTGTACCACACAACTCTTCCTTACTGAAAAAGAGAGTGCATGGGAGTGATAATTGAGATCCAAATAGCAACTACACTACAAACCCACTTTACCAAAACTATATTGAATTATCAAGGAAAAGAAGACCAACATTCCAAATTCACCAAGGTTGCCAAAGAAACATGGCTTAGGGATTGGAGGCTTTGTGAATTTGTTACTTCTTTTGGGGAAAAGTGAGTTTGTTCCTTGCTTCTCCACTTGGTTATCTTATTACATAAAGCTTTTGGAATTTGGATCAAGGAAGGTGAAGTTTTTTTTGGAGATAATTAATCTACCTTGCTTGGCCCCATCCACATGCCTCTCTACTCATTACCTCACCTTCACTTTTCTATAATCCCATCATTACCCTTCCTATGCAAATGACTCATAACCATTAAGATATATTTTCCCATGAACATACCAAAACTTGATTTGCAACTATTGTGACACATGTTCTAAAGGATAATGCATCTCACTCGTCGATTCGATAGGTCCGATCAGTGGTTGATTGTAAAGATCAGATTCGGTGGGTCGATTTAGCTCTACAAGACGACAAGTTTAATGTTTTATAATATTATAAATGACATTATCTAAATGTAGAGAAATTATTTTTTATTCAAACCATGGAGATATCTTTATATACAATCTCTCACTCTACCAATAATTATAGAAATATTGAAATGACGAGAGTGCCCCTAAGCATGGAAGCAAACCATGGGCGTGGAGAAGAATTGCATAAATAGAAGGGGGGTCAAAGGCAAATAATGTAAAGAGGATGGAAATGATTAAAATGAAAGAGGTTGGGACCCTTCTTTTGCAGCATAATTATTGTTTTTGTTCTTCTTAAAAGCCTAACCCAACCAAACACCCCCAAATCCTGTTCCACACTCACTAACTGCTTTCCGTTTTGCTTTGAATTCAAGTCTTCTTTTTTTCCTTTAAAATAAAATATAAACTTGATTTTTGAAGACCTCTCTCTGCAAAAAGATGTTTAAATGGTCTTTCATGTCATGTTTTAGTTGGCTTCCTTATTTTTTTATTACTTCAGAGTTGAATTTTAAATTTTAATGATACTTGACTTGCACAGTAAGAGTAAAAAACTAAAAAGACTGGTTTGTAATTAATATGATTCAAGTTTGAGTGTAGTGAAATAGTGTCCCGGTCCCAGACTTTGACCAGACAAAACAGCAGTTATGGAGCCTTGGAACAATCTGTTTGGCTCCAAATTCAAGTTGCTGGTTGTCTTCTTAGTCTCTCAATTGTAACTTAGAGCATCCACAATGGTGGGTGGAGAGGTGCTGACGGTGCGGCGGAGAGCATGTGGGGAGCTCGCTGGCGGTGAGGACCGACGGTGAGCTCACCACCTCTTCTCAACGCCGGCGGTGAGCAAAATTGTAAAGAAAAAAGCACTTACCATCAATTCTTTACCACCTAGTGGTATAGGGTAGTGACTATTGGAGCTAGCGGTGAACTGACGGTAAAATTCAAAAATTATATTTTAATCATTCCGCCAGCACCTCCGTGCCAGCTGCTCTTAACTCTCTATCTCCTTTTTACTACCACACAAAAGGTGACAACTTCTAAAGCCACACACATATTATAAAGTAATCAAGACATATGTGGCTAAATTATCGGGGTTTTACTAATCAAGTAAGTTGAAATATGATAATTCAAGTCACGGGTCAAATAGTAGATCCACTAAATACATGTTCTCGTTGAGTTGTTAGTCGGTGGATGTTGACATTTGAGCACAAATCTTGTATTGGATCTATCGCCAAGAGAAAAGAGAGTGATCACAATGATGCCAAGGATCCCACAAAGGAAAGGAGATAAGTTTACTATTGTTTTTTTTCTTTCTTTCAGAATGATCTCTGTGGAGAAGATAATTTACAAGCTATTTGAAGGGCATATGAGTTAGTGTTAAAGGTCCCCCCCAAAGGCCAAAACCAAAACCCACCCACCCCACAACAAAATAAATAATTGTGAAATGGAGAGACAGAGGACAGACCTCTAATTGGAGGGACAGTCACCTCAAAATCAGAGGGTCATCCTTTCAACAACAAAGTTGAGTCACCTGCACCACACAACATAACAAAACAAACACTGTTATTAGTTGTTACAATGCTGTGATAATCAGAGCCTGGAACTTATAAAAACAACACTGCATCAGACATTCAAGCTTAGCTGAGCTCAATTCAGCTTTCAGACATTATGGCACCCAAGCATGTGGATCAGACATCAGCTCATCAATCGAGTTTTCATCGTGTTTAATATAGCATTTAAGTATATATCTACACCATGAGTTATTTCAGCTACAAATACATGATAGCATTTAAATATATATTATCTTGACTATAAGTTTTTTCAACAAGAAACACATGATCACATTTATGTATCTTGTCTTCACTCTCAGTTATTTCAGCAAGGAACACATTGATCTATGGCTTTTGCCCTCTAACCTCCTTTTAAGTAATTAAAGTCTAAAGAAATGTTTCAGGTTGTAAATTAAATTACAAGCCAGGTCATGGAGCAAGGAAGACCAGCTGGCTACATCTACATACTACATAGGTTGCAATTCCGTTTCTCTTAACTTTTTCCTTTTAGTTCGCTGTGAGAGAAGAAAAAAGAAGCCCTTCCTATGGCAAAGTCACAAAGATACGAAGTAGTAGAACATATCAAAAATATGTTGCATGTGAAGATTCATTTAAAGAAAACCCAGCAAAGAGAACAATAAGGATGGTGATGGATTCTACTTTTACTTTAAGACTTGCGTTGTCTCGTCTACAAACAACGTGCCCACAAATCTAAAACCCGACACACACCTCAGCGTTCCCATCTACTTTTCACTTGCACATAACTTGCAAGGCAAATATTCCATTGTAATCTTTGACAGAGAAGAAGAAGAAGCTGCTTCTGTTTCTGTATACCACTTTAGTGCACTTTCTGCATGAGGATAATTACAGAATTGGTGAATACTATGATATTTTATCTTTCCCCCTCCACCATGTGAAAAGATCTTATGAAAATGTCAAGGGTACATATATAGAATGATAGTTCATGAAAGGAGCCTATGATTATGAGTTATTGGGGAAATATAAGTCAGCAACTACATAAAACCAGAGTGTTCCACTACAGATTATGTTACTTCAACACTTGGGCAATTTCCAAATTATCTAAGATTGTCATAAATTCACAATTTAGTAAAATGTACTTCCCTAACCTTTTCGAAGTACCAGCAATAGCCTAAGAATATTCCGTTTATTGCACTGACTAGTGACTACTCCAGCCAATGTAGAGACAACATGGTACAAATTGCCTACAAAATAATCTAGGCTCCTAGTTATTGCTCAGTCCTAGTAGCAGAAGCTCTTTGATTGCTATGTCTTAGAGGAAGTTATTTTAACTAAAAATGGTTGGGCCATTCCAACATGTCTTAATATGGTTAAAACATGTGGGTCTCTATTACTGGCTTTAGGAAGTAAAGAAATCACTCTTAGACGTCATGGGTCAAGCTCAGGAAGCAACAACGACAAGCAGCAGCCCATTCATTCGTCAAATATAGTTGGGGCAGGTACATGAATATCCTCCTTGACCCAGTAGAGTCAGATTCAGAACATATTAAGTTACCTCATAATTCCAACAATATTATACTTCAATAAGAAATCAATGCTCTTACCATATGCCAATAAAGTATAATAGCTGTATCATTATGCTCAGTCATGCATATCATACCATACCATATACTAATTTCTTTAGAGTCAGCATCATTGAAGCCATCTTCACCTGGTTTGTCAATTCCATATAGCGAACTTCGTTAACCGGGACCTGTATGATCAATCTAACTTGAAAAGTTCAGTAAATATCTCACCAGGGCAGCTTGAGTAATCTCAAGTTTAACTTGTAATGGGGTCTTTAAAATATCTAAAGAGAAATATTGTGAATTTAGAAGCAGAAATCTAATAGCTTTAATCGGGATCTTTAAAATATTTAAAGAGAAGTACTGTGAATATAGAACCACAAAACTACTTACTTTCAATGGGTCGTAAATAAATAAACCAAGTCATGAGACAAATGCAAGACAGCATTAAAAGCGAATGCAAACACTGTAAGATACTGATACAAGGTCTCCAATCAAGAGTATAGCATTTTAAGTGATACCGGACATGCAAGTTTGTAACACTGTATGGAGTGTTGCATTAATCATTACATCATTTCATGTAATAGTTTGATAAATCACAGCTTGCCAAGCCTTAGGTTTAAATATTTGCAATATCTGCCTACCACTTAAACATAGATCACATTGGAGAATTTGCCTTGGATTATCAACAAAAGCGACCACCAAAGTTAGCACCACAGATAGACAGGTCAAAGTATAAAGACAAGAATAAATAACAAAAAACTAGCCCAATATAATACAGATGCTAGAATAAAGATGGCAACCATAGCCATTAAAGTTCAATTTCAACTCACTAATTGTTTGGGTATAACAAAACCACTTAGTGAACATTAAACAACCCACTTTCTTCTGGGCAGTTGTTTTCTAATATCATGACATCAACAATGATCTTTCAATAATTCAAGTATGTTAGATGTCCTAAGCATTCCCTTGAATGAAAGAATGTACTTGAGATGTCCACGCATACAAGAGGCTTGTATGCATATGGTTGGACTTAAGAGTTGACTGGTCTAAATTCTACTAACTCTGCCACCTATGGTATTCTAAGGTGAAATCCCTTACCTTCATAGGAGAAATGATACAACAGTCATTCAGTGAAGCATCCCAGCAGAATTGCAATATAAAAAAACTCCATCCCTTCCAAGTTACCTACTTGCTACTTCCCTTAATTGAATGTTTCAAACTAAGTGACCACTTCCTTTTCTTTTGAGAAAGAGGAAGGGAATGATGAATGCATTACCAATAGCGTTCGTGTATGATCAGAGATAGTTACTACACATGAATATATTATAGGTGAGAGCATATGAGAACATTGGGAAGTTAGAAAACAAAAACATGACACTAAAGGGAGGGAAGAACAACTTTATTTCCTGACAGCCTCTTTTGTGGGATAATTCCATTGATCAGATCAGAGGGTTCTAAGGGCCACAATGCTAAGACCAAAGTAGAGGTATGATTCTGAAAAGTCCTATAATCAAGAATGGGGATTCATCTGGGAGAAGGGATCCTTATTCTGTCTACCCAGTGATAAATTACACTGACATTACCAAGTAAAAATTATTAATTTTTACTACTTCACTTGAGCTGACCAACAATAAAAAAAGGACAACATTTGCAGTTGCAGCAGATAAAAGGACCAATATTCAGAGCCCAACTGTAACAATAAAAAAACACCCAAAAGTTGAAATGCATAAACCTGGCAAGAGAGTGAGAAGGCGAAGAAAACCAAATAGGAGCCCAGATTCTCATCAGCAAACCCTCAAAGTATCTTGGTGATCCACAGAGCTGGAGCGGTGGAGGAGTAATCCACTGTGCTCAACCTGAGCGGCGGTGATGGTGATCCGCTGGGAAGAGACGTCGGTTCATTTGATTTTTGATTTGAACGAGACCAAGAAGAATTTGGTTCTTCAGACTTTCGAGTCTAATCAATTCGCTGTAACATTATTGACAATCACTTGATCATTAAATTGGACCCGGCTTCGAATCATGGCAGGCAAAGATAATTTTGTTTTTTATTTGTCGTTCCACCTTGCTTAGAGCACCTTGCAATGGTCATTGCTGGCGTGTCGTTGTAGGTCCTGCGACGGCTCTATCACGACTCGCTGTCACGACTCGTCGTTGCAGGCGTGTCGTGGCAGACTGTCGTTGCAGGATCCTGCAACGAGTCGTCCAGTCATGGCAGCCTCAAGGCTAGTCGGCGGGCCAATCCCACGCCGACACGTGATAACAACGAATTTAAAAATATACAAACAATTTAATTTCAAGTGCAAATAATGACTCTCTACCACTAGTCATGGTTTGTCATTGGAGAGGGCATGATAGGAGGTAGTGGTATGAAGGAGAGAGAAACTTAAAATGAGCTCCTACCATGACTCCACACCACTAGTCATAGTATACTGTTGGAGATGCTCTTAGATGTTAGATGACCCCAATATTCGATATGTTTGTCACAAGTATCGTGTCTTCAATAAAAGCGGCTACAATAGAGACAAGTTGCGATTATGATTCGTACCAGAGGAATTGGGAGTCTGAGCTGAACGTTGTAAAAGAGAAGATCTTGAGGAGCCAAGTTTTATCTATCGATTCAAGAGTCGAAACCGACTGGATTGGTTCTTCTGGCTAGGACTAGGCATGGTCTGTTTAACTGACCATGAGCCCCACTTTGGCTCCCACACCACAACTCGGTGAATTTGTAATTCTGGCACCACCGTCGGAATCGGGACCGAAAAATTTGAAGTTTTTCGACTACCTCGATTTTCGGTCGGGTAGCGATTTTCGACTACCTCGATATTGGGCATAAAAAGACCCAATAAACACTATTGAAAATAGAAACATAAGAAAACTGTAAATAAATAAGACATACAGTTTTTTACATGAAAATATTAATGAAAACTCATGAAAAAGAACGAAATAGAATGCCAACACTTTGTTTCATCTCTTTCACTTGTCCAGTTGAGCCCGCTGTAGTGATGCCAATAAGAAAAGAGGGAAACAATTTTTTTCCTTTTCATTCACATATTTTACCCTTTGAGAGGCTAATGGACTGTGCTTGTCCTTAATACAAAGATAAACAAAATCTTCTCGATAAAAAAATGAGCAATAGAGGATGTCTGCGTCTACACTACCCAGGTCAAATGATAACATTAATATGAGAATTTGGCCAAACCCAAAAATTAGAATGTGTTGATTACTACAGACGATATTATTGGTATTTCCTTGATTGAATAAGAAAAGAAAGAACGTGAGTTAGTAGTTACAGGTAGGCATTAGTAATAGGCTCAGAAACAATAGTAACAGCCGAAAAAAGAACTAGGGTTAAAGGAAGAAGAGATGTAGAAGAGAGGCTTGGGCTAGGCCTCAATAAGCCCACAACTAACAACTAAATATAATAAAAAAAAATATCCCACAATTAGGGGTTATTTTGAGGGTGGAGGGATTAATTTTGCTGAACAGTGTTATTTGGGGTCTAGGTTAAAGGTTTGAAATTTATGGCTTAGAAGTTTCTCTGCTTCTGTAAAGCTCGCCCCGATTTAAAGGAACTAAATTGTTAAGATTAGCGTTTTAAAGCGTCGTGATTGAAAATCGGTTCGAGAACTTTAATCGAGCGCGAAATAAAAAGCTTTAAAAAAAAGGGTTTGGGTCGGACCAGACCCGACCAGCATGTCCGGCCGAGCCAGCCCGCCCCGCTTCCCTTCCTGTTTGGGCCGCGAGCGCCAGCCCACCTGAGGCCCTTCTATCTCAGGTCTGCTTTATTTAAAAGGAAGTTAAAGGGTCTGAAACCCTAGTTTGCGCAGCCTCACTCTCGTCTCCCTCTCTCTGAACCTGACGCCCTATCTCGCCTCTCTTCCCCGAGACACATCGCCGCCGTTCACTCCCAAACCTCTCGCCCCTCTCATCCTCCCTCCGACCAGCTCGAGTTCCCGAGCTCCTCTCCGACCTCCTCATCTCCCCCGCTTCTCTCACGCATGTTGTCGCCGCCGTCCAAACAATCCCCCTTCTCCGTCGCGTCGCCGATCAGCCGAACTCGCCACCGCCTCCTTCCTCACACCGAGTCGCCGTCGCTCCCTCCCCTCCACGCTCGAGCATTCAAATCTGAGCTCTCGTGCCCGAGCTCCTTCCTCTCTAACTCCCTTCTTCTCCGTTCAACGCCGAGCCTCCACCGCCGCCGTCGTTCTCTCTACTGGCCTCACATCCGTTCAGATCTGCTCCAACTCGCAATTCCCTACGGTGAGGCCTCGGTCGCCGGCATTTCTGCCGGTGACCGCTCGGATTTCTGACCCAAACTACTCTCCTTCCCTTTCTGTCATGTTTCCGAAACCCTCGTGGATCGGGTTGTTATTGAACCATTTTGGTTAAAGAAACAGAAAGGAAAGAAATTCAAAAAAAAAATCAGATTTAATTAAATAATAAAGAAAAATGGCTTTAAATGGAACGTTTTTGGAACGAATAATCTGGACGATAAAACAGACGTAGAACGGGACAAAAGTGGAACGGTGAATCGGTTACCTCGGGAATTGTGCCACGAAACCCGTGCCTCGGGAAGCGTGTCACGAAACCCAAACCTCGGGAAACGTGTACCGGGTTCGGTGTTCGGAGCTCGAGTACTCGAAACCGATTCGTCGTGTAACTTGCTTTTAGCCCGCTCGAGTTTAAAAGACAAATGTCGGACTTAAACTGGTCAAATCGTAACCTTTAAATTAACTTTGGAACCGTTTTTAATTGTAGCTTTCTGCGTAAAGTTAGAGACCGACTTAGATCGAAGGGAAGACCGGAGGTAGCGAGCTAGGACGTCAGCAGCTAGGAAACGTAGCTGTCGGTTCGTCTTGAGGTAGGGAAAGTAGCGAATACCGGTTTAATTACGGAAAGTTACTAGTATGCATGCTAGGTAATAATAAAACTGGAACGAATGTTTAAATGATATAATAACCGGACGAGTCGTAGTAACATGTAGGATGTGACTCACTAGTTAACTGCTTTCAATACTTGGGAAATTGTCGTGCTGGTAGATTGGTCATGTCGAGCCGTAGGATGTGTTGATTGAAATGTCTGATTTTGATTGAGATGCATGCTATGTGACCTAGGGTCGATAAGTTTAAGAATCAAGAATTAGTATTTTCGGTGTAACATGTTGTGGCTATGTGTGGGCAAGTGTGCCGTGGTTGATGAATTGTGAATCCTTGATTGTGATTTGGTCGGGTGAGTGATAGACCGACGTGTTGTGTAGTTGCGGTAAGACTGTTGGGCCTGTGAGTCGTGTTTGATCTGTGGCATGTCGATGCGTGATATTAGTTTGTTGTGTGTTCCTTGAGGATGGTATTCCGGTTATGATTGGGCCTACGGGTCGTGTTTGGGGCCGACGGGCCATAATGTGGTCGGGGCCTACGGGTCGTGTTGGGCCTGCGGGTCGTGTTGCATAGGGCCGACGGGTCGGAGCCGACGGGCCACATCATATCATATTGCATAGGGCCGACGGGTCGGAGCTGACGGGCCACATCATATCATAGTGGGCCTACGGGTCGTGGTTGGGCCTACGGGTCGTGTTGGGCCTACGGGTCGTGATGGGCACTGGGTGCCGTGTTTTAGCCTCGATGATCTATGGTCCTTTGGAGATGTTTCCGAGAGTCCCGACGAATGCGTCCTCATAAGGATGTTTCTGGCATTCTCGACGTTATACGTCTTTGTGACGTTATGCGTCTCCTCTGGATCGAGAGGTAGTCCGATGGATGCTTGACCTACCGGTTTGTTAAGATGGTATTGGGCTATGTACAGTCGGCGGAGTTCGTGTATTGTGGTACGGGACGTGTGTGCTGATGGTTTTGTGTTGGTTGCGTTTGTCGGTTGTTACTGTGTTATTGTGTGAAAGTCGTCGTTAAGAGTATTGTAAGTTTGGCCATGAACCCTAGTTTGGCAGTTAGTTGTGCTGTACTAGTATGCCCTAATTGGACGGTTACTCGTGGTGGTGAGCCGATGTTCATTACCTTAACTACTTTCTCTACTGGGCGAAAGCTCACCCCTTACAGTGTTGATTTTCAGGTGTTGAGCGGGATCTGTGCTAGCAGGATACAACTGAGCTTGGGAGCTGGCGAGGGTCCTAGGCTAGTAGGTCTAGAGACGTGCGTTTGTTTTTGAACCGAACTGTGTATACTGGGTTTTGTGAGCTGTTAACTTTGTCAATTGATTTATTACCACTTTTGAAATTTTATCTTTCGTAATTTTACCGTGTTTATTTATTATTTTAAGTTCACGTCTCGAGTCCGGTCAAAACCGGATTTGAGGCGTGGCAGTTTCAATTTTGAGCGTACTTTAGTTAATTCTGAAAATTTAGAAACATTAGAAACGACATCTACTCTCTACAAAGATCCATAATTTAGCATTTTAAAATTGGACATTTTAAATCTCAACATCCTAATGATACATACTCTAAACATCACCGACCAACCTCAAATTTATCTTTAAATAAAGCAAATAATCTATCAAATACTCTTTCATGATCCATCAGTACATTCTTTTTTTGTAAAAAATGATGTATTAGAACTTAGTATGACCTCTCTTAGATGTTTATGAATATCTGTAGTCAATAGATGTGGAATTAAGTTTAATTGTTATACATGAAAGGTAATCAAATATTTAATCTTATGGTTAGAGTTTAAGTCTCTCTCACAAGTAGATTTGATCACACGTGAAGTATAGGACTAACGTTATAATCATAGGTCGATGAACATCAATAATGGTGGTATTGACATTGATGGTCTAATGAGAAAGACATTCGACCCAAGCCCCTATTATGAATTTATGATGCCGTCCTTTGCTTGGATTCATTGTGTTCTTGTCTCGGAATCCAAACAAACTTCAAAACCAGACCGTAAAATTCAAATGTAAGATCATCGTATTAATGTAAAATCAAATCTTTGGTGACCACCATCAATGCTGAAGATATCTAACCGTGACATCACCCATGCAAATGCACTTGCTTAAACCTCAAGCTTCCATTTTTACGAATCCCTTCGTTTCCATACATGTAGACGGGACAAGCACATATCCTCCGAAATCTTCCATCTTTTTCTCTGATACACAGAAAGAGACAATTCCTCACATAATACAAAACAAGGGACGAATGAAGTACAAAACACCCAATTGCTCTACCAATTCACGAGGTCTACAGATAGCCCCCCATTTACCCGTTTTGCCCCTATAATCCTCTCTTATTTACATCTCTGCCCTTCTCTCCGATATCATATCTTCCTATCTATCTCTACTCTCTTGTTTCTCTCTTTGTACCATTTGGTTGCTCTCTGTTTTCATGGAAATTAATGGCAGCTCTGTGTCACCACCGGCGAGCAACAACCATACCCACAAACACCACCATCATCACCATCCTCTTCCACACCATAACCATGCCACACTTCCCTCCATCATCACCATCGTCATCGTTGTCACAATCGTCTCTTTCATACTCCTCATTGCTATTTCTCTCATCATAGCCATGCTCAGACGATTCAAGTCTGCGAAAAAGAATGGAAATTGGAACAGTGACACTAGCTTCAATCAAGGAAGCAGCAGATTAATGGCTCGCACCAGCATGGACTTCAACTCCAGCCCAGGTAAAAAATAAACTTAAACTGGTAGTTGAAGACTTAATTATAGTTATATTCTGACACTTATATCTGTAGATGTAAATGGAGGGTGTCTATATGGAGGCGGGTCGGGGGGAGGGAGTCAGAGCAGCAGGTTGAGAGGGGTTCAAGTGTTCACATACAAGGAGGTGGAGGTGGCGACGGGTCAATTCAGTGAAGCGAATGTGATCGGCAATGGAGGGTTTGGTGTGGTGTACAGAGGAGTGTTGAGTGACGGAACTGTTGCAGCAGTGAAGATGCTGCACAGACAAGGCAGACAAGGGGAGCGTGCGTTCAGGATAGAGGTCCTCACTTCATTTATTACTGTTTTGTTCCCACTTCTCTTAATCTCAACAGCTGTTCATTTGTTCTTTTATAGGTCTACTTAATTAGCCTAATTGCAGAAATCAAGGAAAAAGAATCTACTGTTGACTCTCTAATCAAACAATCAATGACTTTTTGAGTTTTGACTTTGAACTCTCAACTTTCCTCGGCACAATGCACACACACATCCACCGACAAAAGTGAAATTGCTTGATGTCTCCATGCATCTGCATTTCCTGCTTACATTTATGACGAAGTTTCTTATGAGAACATGCACATGGGTGAGTCCGACATTAAGCAATTTGTGTTAACGTTGTAGGTTGATTTGTTGTGCCGGTTACACTCTCCGTACCTGGTGGACTTACTCGGCTACTGTGCTGACCAGCACCACAGGCTCCTCATCTTTGAGTTCATGCCCAATGGAAGCCTACACCACCATCTCCACGGCCTTAAACAGTCTCTGAATTGGGGGACTCGGCTGAGGATAGCCCTCGACTGCGCGAGAGCGCTCGAGTTTCTCCACGAGCAGACCAGCCCTTCTGTGATCCACCGTGACTTCAAGTGCACCAACATTCTGCTAGACCACAATTTCCGAGCCAGGGTGTCTGATTTCGGATTGGCCAAGATGGGCTCTGAACGGATCAATGGTCAGGTTTCGACCCGTGTCCTCGGGACCACCGGCTACCTTGCGCCAGAGTGAGTCCCCCTTAGGCCTTTCTTTTGCATTTCACACATGGTTTAACACGGGTGTTGTGGCTCGACCCGTAGGTATGTCTCGACAGGTAAGCTTACTACGAAGTCGGATGTGTACAGCTACGGCGTGGTTCTTCTACAACTGTTAACGGGGCGCGTACCTGTTGACACCACCAGACCTCCCGGAGAGCATGTCCTTGTGTCTTGGGTTAGTGTCACTCTCCAAACTAGACTTGTCGTTATTTATGTGATGACTAAATGTTCAAGTTTGATCAGGCTCTTCCAAGGCTAACTAATAGGGACAAGGTGATGGAAATGGTTGATCCAGCTCTGCGAGGCCAGTACTCAAAGAAACAACTGATACAGGTCGGTCAATAACTTTCAACTATCAACTTGAGTTTTTAACTGAATCATGTGGGTAATATTATACAGGTAGCTGCTATTGCAGCCATGTGCGTGCAGAAAGAAGCAGATTATCGGCCTCTGATGACGGATGTTGTGCAGTCATTGATACCTCTGGTCAAGAATCTCTCTTCCTCTACCTCTTCTCGATTCAAAAATCAAGTGACAAGTTCCATGCACTAGGAGTAGGAACCAGCAAGGAGTACAAAACATTTGTTATTTCTTCTTCTTTCAGTGTTAAGATTTGATTAGGGTGTCTGTCAATGTGACTACATATGTGTATGATGAACTCAATACAATGAATTCCAACTGCATAAGTTTTGGAGGATAAAGAGATTGTGGTTCAAGTGGATGCTTGCACGATGATCATTACAAGACAACAAGAGTTAGGATCTGTGACACAAGGATCCCGAGGAAGAGACAAGAAAGGAGAGTGGAGCACATACTGTCCAGAGCTATGGATCAAATCACAGCGACAAAGTGTGGACAAGAACAATTGTTTAAGTGCGCTATTGCACATCCTTTCCTGTGTATGATGCCTCACAAGTCCCATAGATTGCATTGCGGTTCGAATTATGCGGGGACGAAGAAGACGAGCCAGCAGCAGTAGAAGCCGAAGAAGCAACATTTGCTTAACCTAACCTACAACATTATACACATAACACAACCCATGTAAATCCAATTCATAATCATACTATTAAGGTCATTCGGCCTAAAAACCCATAAGTACGCAGATGGCACCCATTTAACTACAATTTAAAGCAACAAGAAAGCCCTTGTCAGTTTTTTTTCCTCCACTATCTATCACACATGATAAAGTAGATTTGAAATCTCGGGATCTCGCCGGGGATGCTCCTCAAGTCTCGGGATTTGATGAAATTGTTGATCTCGCGGTAAATCTTTTCTCGGATTGCAATCTGCCAACCGGAGATTTGGTGAACCATTCAGCGTCCATTAATTCTGGGATTGAAGGTGCGTGCGCTTTGGAGGTTTCGAGCTCGTTGACTCTGCCCATCTTTTCCGGGCCAGGTTTGGCTGTCCGTGGGGCTCAAGAGGATCTCCAGGACCCAAGCCCAACTCAAGCTGAATGCACAGTCATTCGGGCTATGGCTATCGGGCCGACTTCACTTGAGTCGGGCCCAAAGGTAGTGACCCAACTCCCTTTCCTCTTGGCTACGGTGAAGGATTCTAGGGTGCCAAGAATGAAACACAATTAATAAAAACCCTAGAAAATCCTTAGGATCCATGTAATTCAGAATAAACCGACATACGAAATTAAATGGAAATTACCTCTTGTAGTTTCAAGCCTGGTTCGAGACAGGGACCAAGAACACCTTGAATGCTTGACGATGTCGAGACGTCTTCAAATGAATTCGCCCTCTTCAGGTATCCACACCAACAAGCTTTCCCAAAACCTTGTGTGTTAGCACCAAAAATCTGAACTCTCTTTCTCTCGTTTTTCTTTTCTTTTCTTCTCTGTTTTTCTCTACCCAACTCTCTCAAAACGTAACCACTATATCTGATTTTGAAAATACAAAGTGGGTTACAAAATCAGATACGTGGAGATCTTTTAGTAGAGGTGGAATTCGAAAATAATAACCATTTAAATTTATGAAATTCAAAAGATATTATTTGAATTATAAAACAAAATAAATAAATATAATACATATATGTTTTATTCCAAAGTTTAAATCTGAAATAAATACTTATATATATATACAATTATTTCATTTTGTCTTCTTCATATAATTTTTTTTATAAGCTCGAAAAATTTATTTATAATACTAATTCCAAAGTGGAATTAGAATGCCCTGCTTCAAGAAGAAACAAGGTGGGTACCAACGATTACAAAGGGGCTCCAGCAAAGGAAGCCAAAAGGCCTAACCTTTAAAAGAAAATAAAAAACAAAGAACAGTAAAACACAGGAAAAAACCCCGCTAATCCTCGATACCCGAGGTTAACGCCGAGTCTTTGCATCCTTCTTGGCAGCCAATTCACGAATTGAAGTCCAAGCGTCAGTGCCCTGTGACGATGCTACGACCTGAGTTTTTCCGGTTCTAACTTGCTCACTTTGTTTCCCAATATCGACGAGACGGATATACCGTTCGCGATCCAAAGAGACCTTTGGTTTGCACTGTAGGGTATAAAACTCCGTCAAGTGTTTTGGTCTTCTTCATATAATTACCTAATATAATTTTATTATATTAGTAATTAAAAACGAGTAATGAATAAATTTATATTATATCAAATATAATATAGTTATATTCACTTAATTGGCTTCTATAGTCCAATTCGATTTTGGGCTTGTTGTTGTGTGTGACCCTATAGGCTCATACAACGTTGGCAGTGAGCTCGAAATCCCCGTTTCGTCCACATGTCATAATTGGCCTCTAACAAGGCATTATGACTTCCCAAAGTTGTATGAAGATCGTCAATTCGATTTAACCTTTTAGCGTTAATATCTTAATCCCTTTGTCATCGATATCTCGATCGAATATAAGGCGTATGATCGTCTTCCTTATTTTATTCGATCGTTAGTTTCTTGATTTTAAGTAGACTGCAAGTGATAACTCATTATCGATTCACATGGCCATGCATTTATGCAGTCTCACTTATCAAGGGGCCCAAACGATATCTCTCATATTTACATGAGTGACAAATCTCTTATCAGTCGCTCACATTCCTCACATAGACAATTGTGTATTCAACAACAATCTTTATTGTTTCCCGGTTAAAGACAACGTTGAACTGCGTCAAGACACACAACCACCTATGTAGAAATTCATGACAACTATAAGGTCAAAGGACTTAAGTCATATTACGGTACTGAGAAATACTCATGACAGTTCTTATGTAGTATTGTCACAGTGGGTCATTCAATACCATTTCCCTAAATGGAATCTATGATTTGACTTCATATCTAATATGAATGATCAATAAAACGTGGTCATCAGCCAACATCATACTGGTCTTAGTATATCGGTAAGACCAGGGATAATTGGAATAATACTCTTTTTTTCTTCTAAGAGTTTCACTATCAAGTCACGAGCTTGATGATCTTAGAAAGAGACGATTATTCACGCAATTAACATTTAACAAAATGGTAATGAAAGTGCCAATGTATTAATAAATGATAATGGCATACACGAAAAGATTGGCCTAGGACACAAAACTAACATACAGATGGTGTAGTTCGTGTTATGGGTAAGGGAGGGTGATATTCTAGGGGTTCAAGCGGCTAGTCCTTGGAGAGACGCGCTTCTTAAACCTCCAAAACGAAAGAGTCGGCCTCCTAAGCACTTTTCGGATTACTATACCGTAACGTGTAAACCAAGAAATCGATCTCTAAGTCGTGAAAGGTGTGTTATCCCTATTGATGCTTGGAAGCAGGTCGCGGACGCTCGAAACACTCAACTAGGTCAGCCTGCTCAGAAGAATTTCGACGATCCGAATCTCACTTCAGAGGGTGAAGAGTGGGTCACTGACGAGGGTTGATTCCGTTTATTTCGGGCTTGGTTTTTTTCTGGACTTATGTTCTCTTATTTTCGGGGTTAGGCCCCTCAACTCTGTTCGAGAGCTCCGATTCCTATTTTGAAATTGGTTTTATTAATAAACTTTCAAGCTTATCAAAAAAAGATAAAGTGGATTTGAACCTGATCACTGTCGAAACCACAAATCATCCATTTAATAACATTTGAAATTCAACGTCCATGTAAAATTAATACATGTTTGACCTTGAACACATACTGAGTTTATAAATATTATTTCTGATCATGACTTATAGCATGTAAATGCAACAAATTTGAGCCGGCATAATGATCTTTATTGTCACTGGTGTCAACGGTGGCATTGGGAAACCAATGCGCTGTGTTGTGTGCCTACAACGACTAGTCAGCGCACCAGTTCGCTGTTGTTGCGTGGCTGCAACAACTACTTCTCCCAACTCCCAAAATTCATTTTTACCCCTCAAAATCAAAATTTTCACCCCTATAAATACAATTCTTGTCCCAACATTTATTTCACATCACCCTTTCACTTCTCTACCCTCTTCTACTCTGATATTTCTCCCAATTTTTTTGATGGACTACTCTTCATTACTCGATGATGACTACGAAGAAAGCCAGGCCGATGAAGCCCAACTTCAATGATATCCACATGTTAGAGTTTCAATTTAGTTTTAATAAAATTGTAATCGTCTATGTAAAATTTTAATATCTATCGTTTCAATATAATTGCAATTTCGCTTTATTAAAAGTGAGAAATGAAATTATTTTTAATTAATAAATACTGTTTGAGTCAATATATTGAGTCGCACTATAAATTCTTGGTGCAACAGGGAGTGTGATGTAGTCCAGATCGAAGAAGCATTAAGGCAGTAGGTTGAAAACCCGAAAATGCGTCAATGTCCGAATTTGACAAAGCCTTAGCATTTTTCTGGTCGAAACGGCCTCCCGAGCAAAACACATTGCTTTTCATGACGTATGATGTTTTTCGGCCATCCGAGGTCATCTAGAGGGGAAAATTCGTATTATTAGGAGTCCAGACGTTTATTTCCTTTTTGTTTTAGGGTTTTGAGATTTTCTTATTCGCTTTAGGAGTTTGGGGTTTAGTTTCCTTATTGTATTAGGACTTTAGAGTTTAATTTCTATATAATCACTTCAGAGCTTCAATTGTATTTTAGGTTTTGAAGTAATAAACACAAAACAAGTTTCAAACTCAAAGTATCTCTTTCGGTATTCATATCGAATCAACAAATTTGATAAAGACCCCCCTCCTTTCGCTACGCACTCTACATCAGTTGGTATCAGACTCTGGTTGAATCAGGGTGTTAGCAACTTGGTTTAGCCGTTGAATCAAGCAATAGGCAAAGAAAAAGAATACTAGAGTCTGCTGTTGATTTTTTTTTCCATGTCCAGTGACAGGGATATTCTATTTTCATAGCTGTTATTTAAAACTTTAATATTAGAAAACCTTTTCTCTCATAAAACCCCAACTACTTTCACGTCGTCGTTGGCGGTGGCCATGACGGCTTTGGCCACCACTGCCACAACTGGTTCCCTCTCTACTATCTTATCATCTCTTTCTTCCCTGTTATTTTCTCTCCGGCTTTATCGTGGTGAATGTCCTTTTCGTCGCCTCCAATGTCTCGGGCCTCAGATATGTCCTCTCGGCCACCATTCCCAACCTTTTCAGCAGGTGTTTCGACGGGGATCTACTGTGGCGGTCATTGTCTTGGCACTTTCTCTCAGCCCAAGCTCGAGATCTGCCCCCTCGTTACTCTTGGACACGTCACTTCTCCGTGCTCCCGTTGTTCACGACCGCACCCGTTCTTTAGGACTCAGATTCCAACTCCCTCCTTCTTTCTGTTGGCTAGGAAAGCCGGATTCGTGGTTGGTTTTGAAGGGGAGGTTGGATCTTGGGTTTCATACCAAATCTGACTCTGTTGGTCTCTACCGTCAATGGTTTTTATTCTGGTGGGATGAGACACATGTCGTCTCTTCGGTGGGTCGTGTTGCTTATGTTCTGTTGCAACTTTTTTTCCTTTGTTCCCACACCCATATTGGTCCTCTTCTTGGACAATTTCCCCTCCTTCTTTTACTTTGAAAGGTGGGGCTCGACATTCTCGGTGTTGATCGGAGTTGATGTTCTTGCCTATTTAGGATTTTTTTCTAGATCGTTTTGTTTTTGAGGTCAAACTGCGTGGCTTATCGTTTGCAGTGTTGGCCGTCGACAAGTTGGTGTCAATTTTGTTTTGTCAACATTAGCGAACTAGGTTTTGCTAGGGATTTTGGTCTTCTTCAGCATAGATCGAGGTGGTTGTTTTTGCTGGCTTCCGATGAAGGTCTTCTCTTAAAGGTTTTCTTGTTAGATCTTCATGCTTGGGAAATTTTGGTTCAAGACCTTTACTTGTACTTCATGATTTGGTAATCTAGGTTCAAGACTTCTAATTGTTTTTTCTTTTATATGTTTAATGGTTGAAAAATCAGAGTTATGTATCTTTTTCTGTAGTTTTGGGTTTAATTTGTTGTCCATGTTAACGCTTAATAGTCGGAAAATCTGGATGTAAGACCTTGATTATCTGGTTTTTGAGGTTCCTTTGATAAGAATGCTTGTGTATGTGTTGGTTTGATCCTCAAGTATTTTTGAGAGATTTCATCCCTTGTTCTTATATTTTACTTCAAAGCTTTGGATTAATAAAACCTGTTATGCTCATAAAAAATTATTAATATTGAAATTCCAAAATTAAATAATTACTTCATATTTTTAAAAAGAATTACATGTTTATATATAAAAATTAAATGTTTTATGAATTATATAAACTTTAATTATTTATATTTTTGAGAGGAATTAAAATCAACTTATTAAAAAAACGCTCTGCAAACCCTAGGGTTCTTCCACAACCCCTCGGGGTCCGATCTCTACCGTCGCCGACGGTGCCCACTCTCCGGTCACTACGAGTCCGGTGCCTCCGCCTACTCCCGCTCGTCCCCGATTTGTTCAACGAGACCGTATTGCCTCTGCAGCGCTGCAGCGTCACCTCTTCTATCCGTGCAACGTTCATCAGCGGCGTAGATCAACCGGGACTCTACTGGTGGATCCGTTGGTTGACGCCGACGATCTGTTTCCCATCGGTTGGCCAGGTCGCCGATCCCCTCCGGGCACAATCGGGCTGGTTGAGGAAGACGGCTGCTTCGTTCCGCCCCGTTCCTTCTCCTGATCAGGTATTTCGTAATTGAACTGTTTTTCAATTACTGTGAATATCATTAGGGTTATTTTGCTCTATGAACTGCTTCGATGCCCATCATGTTGGCCTGGAACTGTCGTGGATTGGGTACGGATCACAATCGGCGATAGTTGAAGAATCTGGTTGCCCGTTTTAAACCGGACCTGGTTTTTCTCACGGAAACCCGACATGTTGATGCTCAGAACTCCCGATCTAGACTTTCTATTCTGAAACGGACTTTGGGATTTCATGGGGGTACGGGGGTGCCGGGATTTACCCCTCCCCCCCCCCCCCCCCCCCGACGACCCCAGACTCCCATCCTCCATCTAATAAAGGAGGGGTTATGCTGCTTTGGTCCGAGAATTGTGTGGTGAACGTACTGTTGGCGGAGCAATCTGATATATATATGTGGTGGTGAAGTTCACTCAGGAATTACCGATACGTTTTACAAGAATATATGGTGAGCCGGCATGGGAGAACAAGCATCGAACGTGGGCAAACTTACGTCATCTGGCTACGGTTAATGCCCCTCCTTATTGGGTGCTTATGGGAAACTTCAATGGCATTCTTTGGCCCTCGGAGAAACGGGGTGGTCAGTTGTACCCTCTAAGTTTCATGCAGGGGTTCCAGTAGGCTATCTCGGCTATTGGGGTCGAGGAACTCCCATTACAAGGCTACCAGTTCACGTGGTCCCGGGGACATGATCCAGAAACACAGGTAGAGAACCAGCTGGACAGGGCTTTCATATCTCCTCAGATTATATCTCGGTTTAGAGATGTGTCGCAATAGAACCTGAGTGTCTCGACCTCTGACCATATGCCCATTCTTTTACAAATCCAAAAGGAACCGGTGGAACAAAGGCCAAGGCAATTCGTTTTGAGAATATGTGGTTGGAACATCCTGAGTGTGGTATGCTAGTCTAGAATGAATGGGGACAGCCGGGTGGTCGTCATATAAAACGCCACATCAAAGACATTGGGCAGTCTTTAGATGTGTGGGGTCAGACTATTTTTCGAGATAACATCAATCAGATCCGCTCTCTGCAGAGAAAACTGGTCGGGCTCAATGGTCGCACAGATAGACAAGGTATCAGATGCCGTTTGGCTCTACAGAAACAGTATAACCAAGCGTTAGCCAAACATGAACATTTTTGGCGACAACGAGCGAAACAACATTGGCTGGGAGAAGGGGATCGTAATACGAATTTTTTCCAGAGGTCGTCCACGAAAAGGCAGGCAAGAAACAAATTGAAATCGCTGGTTAATGACGAGGGGGTGGATATGCAGTGTAACTCGGGGATGAAGGAGCTGATTCACTCCTATTTTGCTGATATCTTTACTGCAGGGGAAATTGAGGATTATGATCTGCCCATGCCGGTCCCACCTATGATCACTCCTCACCAAAACTTACAATTGATGAAACAGGTATCGGATGAGGCAGTGCGACAAGTAGTGTTTCAAATGGGACCATCCAAATCCCCGGGCCCAGATGGTCTCAATCTGAAGTTCTTCCAACATTACTGGGATACTTTGTCCCCGGAGGTTATTGAGTTTGTCCGGGCTACAGTGTCCACTTGCCACATCGATCAGGACATCAAAAAGACTACCCTGGTTCTGATTCCAAAGATACCAAGGGCGAGGAAGAATACTGAACTCCGACCTATAGCTCTTTGCAACGTAATTTTTAGAATACTATCCAAAGTCCTGACAAATCGTCTAAAACCGCTCCTGGACCCAATCATATCTACCAATTAGGGAGCATTTGTGCCAGGGAGGCATATTCAGGATGACATTCTCATATCGTATGAGATTATTCATACCCTCCGGCGGCGGACGCAAGGGCAGAGGGGATACATGGCGCTGAAACTGGATATGAGCAAGGCCTACGACACAGTGGAATGGTCCTTCCTTCTATCGAAGATGGTATCTTTTGGTTTTGATATGGGATGGAGGTCGTTAGTCCTAGCCTGCATGTGCTCTATTCAATATACGGTGAGCTCAGATGGGAAGCATACGGACCCATTCACAGCTGGGAGAGGGATTCAGCAAGGTGATCCGCTGTCCCCATATCTCTTCCTTTTTTGTATGGAAGGCCTCTCCCGTATGCTCAATCAAGCGGAGAGGAATGGGACGCTTCACTGGGTCTCGGTGGCTAGAGGGTCCCCGATGGTTTCTCATATATTTTTTGCAGATGATTGCTATATTTTCTATCGAGCTGGTCCGGAGGAGGCCACACAACTGAACCACATCCTGCAATCCTTCGGTCATCTGTCAGGTTAGGTTATTAATATGAGTAAGTCGTTCATTTTCTTCAGTACCAATACATCTCAAACACACAGGGCAGCTTGTTGTGGCATTCTTGGGATCCAGGAGATTTCGGGTCCGACTAAGTACCTCGGGGTCCCGAATATGCTGGGAAGGAGGAAAGTCCAGAGCCTTCAGTTTCTGTGTGATCGGATTGTGGCCAAAATAGGCATGTGGGATGACCAGATGTTATCTGCGGGGGGCAAGGAGGTGATGATACGATCAGTACTCCAAGCCATGCCACTCTACGCCATGAGTGTATTCCTGTTACCCCGGGAATCCATCCACAAGATACATGTTGCGCTGGCCCGATACTGGTGGACGGGTACTCCTAGAGGCAACAAACCGATTATCTGACAGGACTGGGCGAAGCTGTGTCGACCGAAGGAGGATGGGGGAATGGGTTTCTGGGACATGAGAGATATGAACATAGCCTTGTTGGCCAAAATGGGGTGGAAGCTTTTGAACCAACCAGATAGCTTGGCCACTCGCATTTTCAAGGCAAGGTACTATCCACAAAGTGAGTTCCTAACGGCAGATGGAGGTAATAACCCCAGTCAGATCTGGACAGGATTTCTGACCACACAGGAATTGCTTAGGCAGGGTTTGATTTGGACTATTGGGGACGGCTTTTCGACTATGGTGGAGGGATCTCCATGGCTCTTAGGAAATACCCCGGTCATCCCACCTCATACATGTCTAACTCCGGGTATGAGGGTGTCGGATTTCGCATCGGACACTGGCCAGTCATGGGACATTCCGAAGCTTCAACAGAATCTCCCTCCGGCCATCATTGAAGATATAATGCAGATGCCTCCGCCCCTCCCACGCCACACAGACAAATGATCCTAAAAGTACAATACACGAGGGGTATACTCGGTAAAGGAAGGATACAGAGCGCTATCCCAGGAGAATGGTCGATGGCACGTTTCGAATGGTTCGACAGTCTGGACATGCATCTGGGACCTGGACATTCAACCACGTATTAAGGTGTTCCTCTGGCGGGCTCTGTCAAACACTCTACAAGTTACAGTCAACCTTCGGACAAAATTTGTTCCGATTCTGGGTACTTGTCCGATGTGTCAGAGTTACTCGGAAACTACCGACCATCTCCTCCTCCATTGCCCTTTTGCGAAATCCGTTTGGGATCTCGTAGAGTTGCAGACTCCTATCCCCCCTCAAGTACTCTACACGACTGGTTATCGTCTTTGTTACAATTACCGGATACGCTGATAAAGAGCAAAATGAGCATAGTCCTTTGGGAGATTTGGAAAGCAAGGAAGGAAAAGTCTGGGACGATACTACTCCTACCCCACAGGGCATCCTTGCTACTGTCCTTAGCAACCAATGTAGTTGGTCTGAAGCCCAGAATGGTCGGCCCAAACCCCCTGTTGTTCCCCACAGCAGGCAGACGAGCTGGATTCCGCCGCCTCCAAATTGGTCCACTATCAATGTGGATGGAGAGACCTTCGCAAACTCAGGGCATTTCGATTGAGGGTGGATTTGTCGAACAAAGATGGGAGTGGTTCTGGAAGGGAGGAGTGGTAGTGGGAGTGGCATGATGGGCCCCGAATACGCTGAAGCCATGGCTGTTTATCAGTCCTTGCAATGGATCCACACCTCACAACTTTCCAGGGTAATTATTCGGAGTGATGCTCAGTACCTGGTACATTTGATCCAAGGATCTCACCAAGTCTTTTCTCCTTTGGGCCGATTGGTTGACGACTGTCGGTCCCTATTAGCAGTTCTCGAGGATGTTAAACTCGAGTATGTCTCTAGGTCAGCGAACAGAACAACCCATTGGCTAGCTCGGGAAGCCCGTTCTATACGTGTTCTTTCGTGGTCCGAATTTATCATTCCGGATGCACTCAAATGTATTTTGCAACAATTCAAGTAATGAATACTACTCTTCCGTTTCAAAAAAATATATATTTATATTTTTGTATATAAAATCATGCCACATGTGAGTCTTTGATTGGACAACATAGAGAGGTGATGTGCGCCAGCGTCTTGGACGCTTTTATGGCAGTTGCATAATCTAGACCAATATGCTACACAAACCTTAAAATTGGAACATTAAAGGTAAGAGGAAGGAACAAAAGGGAGGGACAACTTTGAAGACAAGCACAAACTTGGCAGATCCGCCTATAATCCTCTAGTAAAATTCAATTATATCGTGCCTTGTGAAGGAATCTATCAACATATAGAAGAAGTTGCATGAACACAAGTGATTCAGTTTGAAGATAAGTGATGATTATAATAATGTGCATACAACAACAAAGTCAAAAGATTGATGCTTGAAAGCTTAAAGGTGTGGCATATTGTTTTTCAAGTAACAAGTCCTTGGAACAATCGAAAACATCATGTGCTTTGAGTCTGTGACAGATTCTCCTTTACTTAATACATAAAGTGTTACTTATAAAGTAATTATGCTTGACCAATAATACACTTGAAGATCCCCGTACAGTGGGAAAATTGTAACTTGGTTTAATGCTTTTCCAGTAGACTACTTTTCTTTTATCAGCAACACAGTATATTAAAACGTCTCTTCAGAAAACGAAGAGGAAAAACGTACAGAAGAGTTTCTAGTTACAAGTTACAGGAACAAGAACAACCAAACAGAGTATGTCATATTGGCACCTCAAACCAGAAACACATAACCCAAACATTAGGTATTACATATGTCTGATACCCAGATTTTACACACAATAAGCAAACTGAAAACCAGAAAAACTAACAACCAACCGAAAACCGAACAAACTCACGCAAGGGTTGAAAAAGGACTCTTACCCAAGAAGATATACCAACCATGAAGTAAACCAACAAAAAACAGGTCTTAAACCTAAGTTTTCCAACCATTAAGCATTACTACCTAACACGGCCTCAGGCCAGAACCAAACAACTAAAAAACCGGATAAAGCAGCTCCGGAAACAACAGCGGACCTAGTGAAAGACCTCCAGTAGCCAACAAATCTGACCCTCCACCAATCACCTCACTAGCCCAAGAACCCGAAGGAACCCACACCCGGCCAGCACCGGGAAACGACACCACAAAGGAGGGTCGGACAAATCACGACTCCACCTAGACACAACACCTAGACTCTATACCCTACCAAAAATCTCCTAACAAGACAATGGCTTAAACACACCACGGTGGTCAACCCCAACCGTGAGGCCCCGTCCTCACCACCGAGGACGAGGAAACATGAGACTAATTAGAGGGCAAAACAAAGTATAAGTGTGGTAGGATAAAGAAATGAAGGAAACAAGACAGAAACGAGATTTACCGATCTCGGACCATCTGATCTGTTCGAAGGCAACCTGGGGAGAAACGAAGACAGAGATCGTCACTGCTCCTTTGACAGAGAACTGGAAAAACACCGACCAACGCCTCGAGCGCAGCTCAGGAGAAGCAGCACCACCCAAAGAAGATAGAGCTCTGAACCGCAAACCCTCTGCATCGCCGGAGGGAGACTAGCTTGAACCGAGGCACCCAGCCAAAGATGGAGACCGGATGACCCGAACACCCTAGAAAAGGTCAGATCCCAGCCAATCTGAGAGGAAATACTTCCCACTAAGGATCAGACAAAAATCCGGAGCCTACGAGCGTGACCGACCTCGCAACCGGAGCAAGAACACACCCCAAAAGCCCAAATCGACCGCCCAGAAGGCCATATCTGCGACTACGCCTTCGAATCAGCACCAAGAAAACCCCAACTGCGAAGATCCCCAACAGGAAAGGAGGGGAAGGACGTCTAGCTCCCAGAACTGGTCAAAAAGGTTATCGAGGAAGTAGATCCGACCATTCTCTCAACCGAACGAAGGAGAGAGGGGGTCGGAAAGAAGGGAAAACAAGGAAAAAAATGGGAAAAGCTCGGAGAAAACAGGAAGAGAAAGTCACCACCGGTAACAGCCATGGCCGTAGCCATGACTGTCGCAGGTGAGGGCGAAGGAAAAAAGGAGGAGCGGCTAGGGTTTGTTAAGGTTCGGTTTTAGAGAGAGGTAGGAGAGACGGTTTTTCCCCGTAGACAACTTGTACCAGTTTAGTTGAAGCTTCAAATTTCGTAGAGTCTTCACAAATTACCTTATAGCACTGAATGGAATACATATAAGATAACTATTCATTAGAAATTGTGGTTCAATACAAACTACAAATCCTTAAAATCATTAAATTTGAAGTAATATATATAATCCAAAATTTCAAAGAAAAAGATAATGACTAGGATTGGGCAAAAAAACAATATCACCTATGAAATCAATCAGGCTAATCGGAATGGGGATGACTCGAGTTAAGGTTAGTGGAAAAGATGATGAACCAAGCTACTAACGGTCATATGTCGGTTTCAGTGGAGGAAAACCGGTGGTTAACCGACACCGACACATCCATATGTACCACCATCGCCCTTCTTCGGTTCTCATTTCAAATATGTTGTTGAAAAGATGCAATCGAAAAAACAAGAAGAAAGGCTAGAATTTAGTAGGACTTGGGCTTGCCTTCTAACATCCTTAACCAATTCAGTCTCAGACCATCTTTAACAAACTTATTATGTCGAAAGAATTATTTTCTTTAACAAGCTAATTTATGGCTAGAAACATTTTTTTTCATTTCTTTTTTTATTTGGTTCGAAAGAAAATAACGTAAACATTAAAATTATTCAAATACTAGGGTTATCAACTACGAATAATTTCATTTCAATATTAAGAATCAATTAAATTATTTAGATAAATAATTAATATAGAGGACGAAGGATCTGAAACGGTAATTTCTAGGGCTTCTTCTCCACAACCGCCACATTTTTCTCCTCTGTAATTCCTTTCCTTTCCACAATAACTTCTCCTTCTCCCATTTTATCTCCATTTATCATGGTTATCCTCACCAACCCCCGCACCCCCCCCCCCACCCCACATGGACCCCGTATTCGAGTTCCTCATAATCATGTCCCTAGCTCCATCGACAGACTTTGTTAAGTCGTTGCGACCTAGGAAGAAGGCTAATCGGCCCTCTCCTCCGTCTCTTGTACCACATTTTCCTCTTGTGCCACCTCCGCCTCCTGCACTACCTATGCCTTCGTCTCCATCGTCGTTGCCCCCAACGCCATCATCCCCCAAGTCGTCGCCCCACCTGGCACCACTACCACAGATAACCCCATACCCTCTATTGCATACACCGTAGTTTATAGGCCTACGAGATTCAATCGTAGCAATGCCCATGATTCTCTCCGCAGTCGGCCCTAACTCCCCACAATGAAATCGTCGTCCCCCTACCGATCCACATGCCACCACCAACGTCGTCGCTACCGCCACCTTCTTCTTTGTCAGCAAAACCGATGTCATCCTCGCATCCTCTACCAATAGAGCGGTCACTACCACCACTTCCTCATCTGCCACCGGAGCCACCATCGTCACCTCCTCCGCTTCACTAAAGCCGCCGCCACCTCTTCTATCACCAGAACGGCCACCGTCCTCGCCTCCTCTACCACCAGAGCTACTTCATCCACCTCCTGCATCGCCTCCATCGCATGCCTGCTCCCTACCTCTCTGGTATGAATCGACATTGATTACACATCCTCTCGGGTGCCTGACGATCGCCCAAGATCAACGATGGCCTGACCCAGAGGTCGGTTGTCACGCCCCAAATCCGGTTTTAACCGGACTCGAGACGTGAACTAAGAAGAATAATAATAAAAGCAATTTAAAAAAATAATAAACTCCAAATGATAAGCCAAACCAATAGTTCTGACAATACGAGTCACAACTCGAAAATCAAGTAATAAAGATGTTTAATAACAAGAGGAAAATACGTCTCTAGACCCTACAAAACTAAGACTCTCGCAAGCCCCAAGCTCCGAGACGTCCTCTAGATCAACTCCTGCTCAAAACCTGTAGAACAGTAAAGGAGATGGGTGAGCTTTCTCTTAGTAGGAAAAAGTAGTAAAGGTAATGAGTTCTCCGCTCACCACCACGGGTAACCGACCAATTAGGGCATACTAGAAAGGCACAACAACTAACGACATCCACAGGAATCACATAATCACACACCATACTCACATGATTATAACCACGCTCAATTACATCACTTACCAATCATCAAGCAAAGAATACACAGTAAAACGACCACTAGTCTCGTACAGTATTCCCCCCGTCACCGGCTTCCATAGCCCGGCTCAGATATCTTCCCGGATCACACAACATCGGGGTACAACTCATAATAAACATACCGGACCGGCACACACCTCGTTCGGATATCTTCCCGGACCACACAACATCAGGGTACAAATCACACCACCCTCGGCCTAGATATCCTATACCGGAATCCTCCGTCGGTATAGACATCATGCCAGAACCCTGAGCCCCGGGGGACCGCGTACGTGGGACACCATCCTCGACCTAGATATCCTACACCGGAATCCGCCCTCGATGTAGGTATCATACCGGAACATATCGTATCGGATCACACCCACGAATGTCTCAAACATATCACAAGGTCATAGTTCAACTAACAGCATACCAAACCAAACAATCTTACCGACACATCACATCGGTCTATCAATCACCCGATAATATCACAAGGCATTAGTTCACGTCATACCAAACATATCATACCAGACATATCATACCAACATATCATACCGAGCATACCATATCACGATCCTCAAATCAACAACAGATATACCACATATCAAGCATTACAAGTCATCAATCACCACAACACAGCCAACACGCAATCCTACGGGCCAACCAGGGACCCACATGTGATACTACAACACAACAATTCCCAAACCTATGGGCACGACCTGGCCCACATGCGATTCTACAATTCGAATACGAGTACACTAGTTATTCACATCCTACATGTGATTCTATATTATATCGATTGTTCATAACCTATATGCATACTAGTAACTTTCCGCAATCAAACCGGTATTCGCTACTTTTCCCTACCTCGATCGCTATCCAAACGCAAGCCAAGGGAGTCGCCTAGTAGCCTCCTCCGTCGTGCTCGGGACCAACGTCTAAGATCACAAAGCAATCCGAGAATTAATGCGAATTCAAGTGCGGTTTAACAAGAAAACAACCGAATTACTCTCGGAAATCAAAACATGGACCGAAGGTAAATTGGGTCGGAATAAGGCCCATTCCGGGCGGCCCACATCCCCGGCATCCGGCCCGGTCCGTGCCTCCCAGAGGGTCGGTCAGGGACCTGGACCGTGCCCCTCAGAGGGCCGGTCTGAGGCCCGGACCGTGCCCCTCACAGGGCCGGTCAGAGACCCTTTCCGTGTCATTCTGGGCAGCCCCCTTCTTCTTCCCTCAACTTCGTTCCCACGAATTCATACCTGAAAAACTCTATTTTTCACCTCAACAACCTCCAAAATTAGCCCCAAAAACCTCCATACTTCCATACCCAAGTGAGTTTCATCAAAATCACAAAAGCCCAATGAAACTTCATCATCTAACTCTACTTTTATCCACAAATCAACTACTTAAACAACAAGAACTCAATAACCATTGAAACCCAACTAATTCATGCCTTTTTCTATCAAAACCATAATCAAAACTTCATCAAAAAGGGATTAGATTGAAGGATTATCTTGGGGGATGAAGAAAGGATGAGAACTAGTGAAGAATCTAATGTTTTTGATGAAGAAATCACTCAAAGAAGCCTCCTTTTCTCCTCTTTCTTCTTCTTCTTCTTCTTCTTCTTCAAGTTATGGAGCTCCACCTTCTCTACTCTCCTTGTATATTTCGGCCAACACAAGGAAAAATGAGCTGAAAATGCTCACAAATGGCCCTTCAACCTATGTTTGAAAAGACCATTTTTCCCTCTAGTTCCCTTTCTTCTAATTTGGCCCAAATGAGGGCAAATGAGTCTTTCTTGTAACATCCCGCCGTGTCAGACTCGGGCCCCATGCGCGGCGATGTTAGGTCTGCAGCCCAATACACCCCAACCCCTCTGGTGTATTGTCCACAGACAAATACCAACCTAGGTTGTTGGTGAGACTTGAACCCAAGACCTCACCCTTTATGCCGCGCGTGGGTCCCCGTGTGGGACGTCGGGGTGTTATAAAAAAGTGCACTTTTTGTAATATCCTGCCGTGCCAAACCTAAGTTGGTATTTGTCTGTGGACAATACACCAGAGGGGTTGGGGTGTATTGGGCTGCAGACCTAACATCGCCGCGCGTGGGGCCCTATGTGGGACGGCGGGATGTTACATTTCTAGACCCATTTCTTCTCCTCCAAGCCACCATGGACAAGTGTCCATGTGGGGTCCACCTTTACCCTTAATTATTCCATCCAATTAAATTAAATCGATTAAACCCCCAGTTTGACCTAGTTTGACCCGTGTTTGAATTTTCCCCCAAACACTTGGAAGGAAACGACCCAACTAAGCTAACCGTAACGACGGCTAAAAATTTTTGGGTCCTGGAAAGGTCCCGAATGACTCCCGGAGTCATTGGTTGACTTTTCTAGTAGAAAGTCAACTTTTGCCCAATTTTACTGGTTCAACCGGGATCGACTGAGGGCGGTTCTTACATCGGCGCTAGGACTATGGTGCACCCGATTAATCGAGGAATTCATGAAACAAGGATCTATTCCCATCCGTTGGATCGGGACCCTGACAACCCCGCTCGGGTTTAGGGAATATGGAGTCAACAACTGCTCCTTCCGGCTACTGGTGCAAACTCGACACCCCAACCCCATCCGTTGGATCGGGACTCCTATTTTCCTGAGTTTCTCCCTAGATGCCCGATGTTCCCTCAATGGACCCTAGACGGTTTTCGCCGAGAGATCAATATGTTTATCAAACACCACATGCATTGTCAGCTCGAGACAGGAAAAGAGCAAAATGGACTACGACCGAAAACCTACCGCCATGAGGATCTACACCTACAATTTTCACCTGGTTCTAACGTAGGGTCGGCCTTAACAATGAAGTTGGTGGTTAAAAGTGAGAGTCGGGAGATAGATGAGGTTGCTAAAAGAGGGAGATGGTAGAGATGCCTTCACCCGGCTGTAAAATGATGAAAACATCAACATATTAATTTCATTGCGTAATCCTAAAGACTTTATTGTACCCGACCGATAACGAGAAGCAAAGAGCAGTTTATACCTACAAACTGGCAAAAAGTTGTCGTTATTTTATTATAGGGTTAAATGTTGAAACTTACCCGTATGTATTGGTCACGAACACTATGCTACCCTCATTTTCAAAATCACATTTGCGGTACCTTATCTATTGGTCACGCGATTCCGTTAGGAAAAATGGACGGTAAAGTGCCGTTTTTCCATTTCGTTAGTCATATGACCTCAAGTGTCATATAATGGATGGTAAAATGACGTTTTTCCCTTAAATATTTGACCTCTATATATTTTATAAGAAACAACAACGAGGGTGCAATGGTAATGTTCCTTATAAAATGTATAAAAGTCAAATAATGAAGGATAAAAGGGCATTTTACAATACACTATATGACACTTGAGGTCATATGACTAACGGAATAGAAAAAACGGCATTTTACCGTCCATTTTTCCTAACGGAATCGCGTGACCAATAGATAAGGTACCGCAAATGTGATTTTATAAAGGAGGGTAGCATAGTGTTCGTGACCAATACATAAGGGTAAGTTTCAACATTTAACCCTTTATTATATCATAACTAAGGTTCTTTTACTTATAATTTCGGAGTAATTTCTTACACTAATATTCTCTCCTTTTCGTTAAAAAAAAGCCATAGCTTTTTATTTGACTTCTAAAAAATAACAATGATGCATTTACGCGTTTGGATAGAGCCATAGAGGGGCATGTTGACCGTTTCAACAGAACTTGTTCTGCATTTGACTAATTGTGAAAGTCGAATAAATTTGGTGGAAGTCTCAACCAAGAAAAAGCAAAATAAAATAATACAGATTACATTTACGGCTGTGTTCACTGTTCAACTACTTTGATCCCCAATTATACACTGAAACAATAAGAGCTGATACTGTTCTTCGTTGTTCTCTCACCTCAGGTTTCAATCATCATATGAAGACTGTATTATACATCTCGTCGTGGCATTCGATGTATAGGATGCGCCGTCTGTATAAATCTTGGTCTGCTTCAGTCTTTTGGGATCATGGTTCCTTTGGTTAGTTAGGAACGTTAGAATTTTTCAGGGAGCTCCGATCCCTGATCTGTCTATCATTCTTCGGAGAATTCAATTCGGGGCACTTACGTTGCTTCAAGCGAATCGACGAGCCTCATCTCCTAGTTCCTGGATAGTGTCGCCGACTCATGCTCTCTCTCAGCCTACTTGAGCTCCTCCTTTCCTTTTCTTCCTATTCGGCCTCTCGGATCATGTAGACTTTGTTTGAATCTTTGTTGGTTTGGTGGTTTCCTTCCCGAAACCCACACCACTTATTTATACATTATTTATTTTCGGATAAAAAATCATCATATGAAGACATGTTTTACATAACGGTGTATCATAGTTAATTTTATATATTTAGTGTATAATTATAATGTTTCAAATAATTTGAGTTTTATTTTTACTAAAGGGTGCATATATTTTATTCAGAAATTAAAAAAAGCTAGTATACAGAACAGAGCCCCAAAAAGTATTATTACAATGACCTCTGAGATGAGTGAACCGTTATAAGCGGTATTGAAAAAGTTATATAAACAAGCTAAAACTAAACTATGACGGAACTGACTATAAATGTTGAAGGTGTTGCCTAAACGCTGCATACTCTGTAGAGTGCGACCGAACCTGCTTCATTAGTTTCAAAGGGAGACAAAGCACTTACCATGGACCTATCCCAGGACTAGTCCCTAGAGCATTGAATTCATTTCATTCATCCTGACAGGGCTGCTTTCCCGCCCTCTCCTGATCATCTCGGGGTTCCCCAGCAGACCCCTTCTTCACTCCTCTAATACCAGCTCCAGTTCCAACTCAAGATCTGTCTCCAAGTCGAGCCCTATCTATGTGTCCAGGCACGCCTGAAGCTCCGATTTCCTAGCTATCAAAGAGTTGGCCGGCCACTAAATTTTTTCAATCGGGTCCCTATATCGTCTTGCAAGATGGTCCACACTAGGGAGGACACCCACGCAATCCCTGTTCAGATGGCCAAGAAGACCATCCCGGTAGTAGAAATCCGATAGCTTCTTGTATTCGATCCGAACTTTAAGCGACTTTGTATTTGCATCGAGCTGCAAAATAAGATGATGACGGAGCTGTCGTGTAACATCCATCTCCATTCGGATCCAAAGAAACGTATCCCACCCCTATGTGTTTCAGAGTGTTCTCCCTTCGGATCTCCACCTACCTCCTCAGATTTGAGACCATGAAAGCTCTCATCTGGGAGGTTCTAGCTTCTAGCGGGATATCATAGGCTCTCACCGATATTCATACATATCTCAATCTTATTCTTTCTGGTTGGGTACGAGACGAGAAAGGCGTAAGGAGTAACATAGTGCCGTGGAAAGACCACGACTCCCTAGCGTGGATTCCATTCATCGCCGCTTTAGAGGGGAAGTAAAAGGCACAAGTCTTTCTGTTAGTGGTTGGACCATCAGATCCTCCACATTCCAGGCGTTCACAATAACATTACAGAGGGAACGAGGTCTTACTCTTTTGTCTAAAAGAAGGCGACCGACAAGGACGAAATGGTACCGGGAGTCATCAACCAATTGGACCTTGGTAATCGGGACTTCAATTACCTCATCGCCATTATTGTATATGTCATCCTTCAGGGGGGGGGGGGGTCCTGATGAATACCTATGTGAGCTTGACTTGAATCACGACGAGGCTCGTTGGACATGAGTCTGGATTCGATTGTAACCTGGGTGCTGAGATAGGAGCTCGAGGATGTGTGTTTGGGTATTCTCCTAAGAGAGGGTCCCTTGCATGTTTCTTCGGAAGGTCGAAGGTTTAGGGGGGCATTTTTATTGGACGGGGTTGCGGTTGGTGGTGTTATAGGGGTCAGAAGTAGCAGTGGTTCAGTGGAGGATTTATATTGTTGGGAGAAGAGGTCGGGTGGGTTATCGATTTTTCTTTGGTTGGGGAGTTTAGAGCAGCCATGAATATGATAGGCTCAATTAGGGTAGAAATGGAGAGGAGGAGGAAGGAGCATAAGAGGAATGGAGTTTCACGAAACTCTGGTAAAATAAGAAAAAGGAAAGGGACAAACTCGGTATCATTACTACAGACATCGAATAAAAAAAGAAAAACGTGAACAAGATGTGACAAAGAACCCCAGAAAGTAGGGATCAAAACTAATTACTACTTATTATTGTTTCCAAACTAAATACTCTATTTATACACCTTGTCCGAAATCATCAACCCACCCATCTATTTAGTCATAAAACATATAACTGTTATAATGCTGAGCAGAAAAAAAATAGTTTTTTTTAAACGAGTAATCAGGGAAGTACATTAATGCAAGAAATAAACCATACAAAGTATGGCGTAAAAGCCCTGGGTTTCAGATATGTGCCCTGGTTGCCTGTAGCCAACCTGGGGCTCATGGACCCGTAGAATAATACTACAACAACCTAAAATCCAACTAAAACAATCATTGCAATTCAAAATTGAAACTAAAATTGAATCCAACCTAAAACATGAAAAACGATATGCTTCCTTTTTCCTCACGGGACTGCCAAGCAATGTCGGTTCTGAGTCATGATGGGTAGGTCCCGAATCCCAATCTCACATACTATATCGCTCCACAACCTTCTCCAAGTGTATAAACTGTGGAGGTCAGTTAGTGAATAAAACTGAGGGTCCATTATATTCTTCTCGACTCTGTGTTACCTCTAACAATGACGATGAGGAGATTGACCACCTGCAGCTCGCCCGATTGAAGCGTAGATCGGCAATGGTGAAGGGACACGACGGAGGTAGCGGCTACTGTGCTCAGATGGAGGAAAGTTACAGTTATTGTGCAGACGAAGACGACTGTTGAGAGAGAGGATCAGTAACAAAAACAAGAGGACGAAAGAGTTTCATCGACAACCTCTATAGTCAAAACCATAGAAGCCGTCGGTAACAACTAGGGTTTTGAGGAGTGACGGTTCTCGCAGACCGAGAGAGCTTTTAAAAAAAATAGTTCAATACAAGCACAAATGAGAACGAATCTTTTCAAATATCAGTAATTGATAGCAAAAAAATATGGATATTTACAGATTCATACAGTACCCAAAAAAAAAAAAGAACTGAATTCAATGTAATAGTACAAAGATTTAAAGAGAAAGGGAGAAGAGTAATTAGCAGTTACACCGGTGGCCGGGCCGAATCTATCGATTGTAGGTTCTGAGGACCGGAAGTCCCCTCTTCCACCGCCGCATGCCTCGGCCGCTTAATCGAGAATGCTCTCGTGAAAAACGACGGCGCCTTCGACGACTCCGAGGCTTCTTGGCCTGCCAATTTCGGCGACTTCAGCGAAGATTCCCGCACAAAAAACGGCGGCGCCATCGTGAACACCCACCGTGCCGATTTCGCTTCCACCCCGAAGCTATCGAGCCGCCGGTAGCTCTTCCCTCCCCTGCTGCTCCCTTCCAAGCCGCCGCCCCGGTATCCCCTCCGGGAGCTACCTTCCCTGGGCAGCACCACCATGCTCGTCGCCCGGTTCAACAGCCGGTTCGCCATGATCTGCTTCCTGACCTCGACCGGGAGTCGCAGCGTGAACCGCTCCGTGTCCTCTCCCGGTTGGACCAGGGAGTGCCCCGTCGAGTGCGACCTCGGAAACTTACGTGGCCTCCCGGATCGGGATCCACGTGTACTGCTCCGGTTCATCTTTTCGCTGAAGTTGATAACCACCGGATCCACGGGTTGTTCCTGTACTAGAGCCTCAACGCGATCATCGGCGGCGTCGTTATTTTCCAGATCGAGCGCTGATTCGTGTTGGGCATCCACGTCATCAGCGGGTGTTTCGGGGA
Organism: Erodium maritimum; assembly: GCA_963921825.1. Classification (NCBI taxonomy): domain Eukaryota; kingdom Viridiplantae; phylum Streptophyta; class Magnoliopsida; order Geraniales; family Geraniaceae; genus Erodium; species Erodium maritimum. Next base: position 10,682,464 of record OY997588.1, on the reverse strand, counting down.
CGAGATCTGCGCGGCAGACGGGGCAGGTGGTGTGGGAGGCGAGCCAGGCGTCGATGCAATCGGGATGGAACACGTGGTCGCATTTGGGGAGCAAACGCAGCGTTTCGTCGTCGTCGAACTCGCTCAGGCACACTGCGCACTCCAGCGCACCTTTCCCGATTTTCAGGTCCTTCACGGCGGAGTAAGCGAAGGTCGGGAACTTCTCGATGACGGAGGAGTCCAGGCCACGCGCCGCCGCAGAAGCGCGTCGAGATCTCACGCCAGCGGCTCCGGCGATTGGACGGACGCTGCCGGTGCCGTCGCTGCAGTGGCGGATGTAGATAGAGAAGAAGGCCATGAAGAAGAGGGCGCCGATGAGGACCACGACGATTATGGCCATGGCGGGGCTGAATCGCGCGTACTGGTACGGGTCTTCAGGTCCGGAGGGGTTGGGCTGAGCGGCAGCGAAGGGAACGAGAAAGACGAAGAAGAACAGAGCCCCATAACGGGAGCTTGGTGGCGCGAAATCGGGATCGGAGCTCATGTTGAGTAGTTAGTTTTTATAATATGAAAAACATTAGGAGAGGGAGGAGGGTGCTAAAGTACGCTTGGAGGGCATGGTGAGATGAGAAAGAGGGAGAAGTAAGAGGGGAGATTGGGGGTTGTATATAAATGAGAGAGAGAGAAGGAGGCGTGTGGATCAAGGATGAAAGAGTGTGGAATGGTGTTGGGTAATGAGATCGGTGACATAGGCAATGTTTTAAGTCGTTAGTGGTGTGCCATGTGGGTTGAAGATACCGGACCGTTCGGCGATGACGATGATGTGAGGAAACTCCTAAGTAGAGACAAAAAACCGACTAACATGACTTATTATGGTAATTAATACGATAAGATGTTCAAGGAATGCTTGCTTCTCCAGTTGTAATTGTCGTGCAGTATACTAATACTTTTTAAAGAAAAGATGTTTATATTAGGGAAAATGACACGTAACCCTTACTAACTATCACGCTTTTTCACATCACCCCCTAACTATTTTTTGTGACATTTAACTCCCCTAACTTCGTTTTTTTTTCACTTTACTCTTTTTTCATCCAAAAACGGATGGAAGTTGAACATGTGCACATCACATGCTACTATTTTATTCTAAATCCCAAAACTACCCTTTTAACCCACAAAAACTAACTACCCTAACCTAAAAACCTAACAATTTTGAGCAATGATGCACATATATGAGCATACATGAGCAACAATTTTGAAAAACTAAATTTTTTTCTAAATCCCAATGATGGGCATATATGAGCACCAATTTTGTTTGTTGAGATTTAGTTCTCTACAATTTATTTTAAAAAATTTGGGGAATGTGACAAATCAATATTGATTTCGGCAACATTGTATGTTTATGAAAAAGGTTCAACAACTCATTTGGATCAAAGCATGTTTCTCGGTTCATTTTGATTTGGGTTTCATCTTCATCTATTTCTCGATCATGGATTCAAGTAATAGAGAGATGTATTTTTGGTCTTGGTTGACATTTGAGTTCTCTGATTTTTTTTTTTCATTTGAAATTATTGAGATGAAGATGTAGAGAGACATGTGAAGATGGAGTAAGTGGAGGGTATTTTACTAAGTCAACAACGTTTCAAAGTTGTTGGTTATTTTTCTAGATAATATAGACATTTCAAAGTTTTTGGGTTTTGCTAAGTCAATGGCATCATTTTGAAAATTTGATGACAAATGGAGGGTATTTTCGACTTTTGACGTTAATTGGATGGAAAGTTAACAACGTTAGACTAAAATGGTAAAAAATGAAGTTAAGGGAGTTAAATGTCACAAAAAATAGTTAGGGGGGTGATGTGAAAAAGCATGATAGTTAGTGAGGGTTATGTGTTATTTTTCCTTTATATTGTTTCCTTTATATAACTATTTTGTTAACGTTTGGAAATTTCAGTCCTAAGAAAATGATTAATTAATAATTTAATAGGATGTCTTTCTCCTTTTTTGAGCGAAAGTTGTAATTTTATTAATGAAAATCCATTATACTGTTGTGCATCGAGGAGCATGCTCCCTGACTACGAAAACGACAGATTTAAAGAATAATGGTTCACATATACTTGTAATACTAGAACAGTCACAGACGATATTTTGCTGCCCTATGGGCCGAGACAAAATACGAAAGGGGGGAAGGGGGTACCGGAGATCCTAATGGACCCCAACAGTGGTGAAGGTGGGAGGCAAAGCATCGACTAGGGACCACTCCCAGGGCCAGTCCCTAATGCTCAGTCGGTGCATCATTCCTCCTGACGGGGACGTTTCCCCGCCTTTGTCTGGTCATCCCAAATTCTCTCCAACTATTGGCCTTTTGAGTGTATCACCTGGTCCATGCCGGATCTTCTCGTGTACAAAAGCCCACCCAGAGAGGCCTATCGTACACGAATGTTCAGAGTCCCAGGTGGACGAGCGTAGACCCAGATTAGGTATCAGATCTGTGGTTACACTGGTGTCCATACCTCGAGACAACACAATCTTAGGTATCATATCCATGGTCAATGGGGAAGAGCTGCCTCCCTGCTCTCCCGATTCCACTGCTAGGGCATCCCCTCTGTGAGGCTCTTATGACAACTACTCCACCTGAGCCAGCGAGGGTTTTCGACCCAAGCGGGGGCGAGGCCCTTTTCACCGGGTTATACTGCAACAGTCCTTTCCGGTATGCCAGGGTATGCAGATAGCGGCTCTGGTGCAGCTCCCTGGCCCTTACCCGTGGAGCTTCTTGCATCCTATCTTCAGGCTAAGCTTGCCTATCGCATCCCAGAGACCCTACTGAGACCAGCGGGGGAGGACGGGAAGAGGCTCGAAGTGCCCAAGGTCCACCCTATCCTTTAACACAACCATGGTGAGTAGCGACCATGGAGGAGGACACCACCATTCTGTGCAAAATCCTATGGCCAAGGAAAGATCAGTGTGCCTTAACCTCCACCGTGGTGGCTGAGAATATCTTCTCTAACCACCGCCATACCCGGGGGAAGAGAGGGAGTATGGAGGCGCGGTAATAGGAAATCGAGGCAGGGTCTGTCGAAACCTCTGGAACACGACACCCGGGAGAGGATCCGGAATATGGTTATGGAAAGATTGTGATGCCGACGATCTAGGGTTTGATAGTGAAAGCACGAGGCCATCGCATGAGGAAGAAGATACCCAGGGACAGAGCCCGAGCCTTCCCTAGCTTGGTTTCAGGACTACCGACGGAGAAGCTCCCAGTTCAGGTCATGGTAGCACTGGGAGCATAAACGGACGGAGGAGAAGAAGGAGCCATAGTCACCGAAACGTACTTCGGTAGAGGTGTCCTACTTAGTTGTAGCTCATAAGAACCACTTTAGGAAAGGAAAGAAGAGGGACTCCCAACAACTTTCTCGTACAACCAATCCTTGGTTCACTGCTCCTTTGGGACGGAGAATCACGCCTACAAGTCAAGATTTCCAACCTACCACACCACCACGTCCTTGGAGCCAACACCGCTTGTAAGCACGCACACCACCACTTGGAGCCAACGTCCCGAATCCTGAGGACCAAACGAAGCTGGGACAATGCATGATCTCCTGCCAAATTAGGAGACGTTCATCGTGGCCTCCAAGAACTTGCACGCCTCAAGGGATATGGAGCCCCCCGGCTATGGCATAGGCTTAGCAGGGGATCTCACAGGTGAGGTCTGTACGGAAGCCTCACATCGAACAATGTGCGGGATCGAGCATCAGGGCGTGTATGGGGATACACGCATCGCCCTACTATTGTCGGTGCAAGCCCGATAACCTTTTTTCCCATTCCTTGATATTCTCTATGGGTTCACGTTATCCGCTCAAACGACCCATATCAATCTTCATAAGCATTTTCATATCGATTCAGGTAATGATTCTTATGAGCTACAGCTGAGTAGCCATCCGTATGGAGATTATCCACAACAGATTGTTCCTTAGTTAGTCGGATATCCAATTTTAGGGTTAGTGTCTGACACCTATGAGTTATGACTTTTGTCTCACACTTTTATTTCCTGCTTATGCTTACGTTTGTATTTGTATCGATTCTATATGATTTATAATATATTCATATGCTCCAAACTAATTATACCAATTCTTGAATATTCCGGGTAAACAGATCCACAACAAATTCATGTTTAAATAATTTATTTCATTAACTCAATTAAATTGCTATCTAAATTATATAATCTGAGAAATGATTATTTTAGAGCATTTACATCAAGGGGGCAAGAAGGGGGCGGGGGCGTGGGGTGGAGGAGTCAGGGTTTGGGGCTCAAGCCCCGCTTGATGTGGGGAGCTGAGATGGAGCGGCGCGGGGGGAGGGGCGGGGCGGGTAGGGGGGTAAGCGATAGCGGGGTGAGGGGTAGGAACGCGCCTCTCGCCTCCGCGCCGCTCGCTCCTTCTCCTCGCGCGACACGTGTCGTACTTTTTTTTCATTCTGTATATTAAATCAGTTTTTAATTTATAAAATCTTTTTTTTTTAATTTAAAAAATCAGTTTTTAAATTATTATTTTTTTAATTTAAAATATCACTTTTCTATTTCGATAAAAAAATGTCTGACGACGAGGCTTAAATGACGACGACGAGTTGTGATGAAATTTCAAGTTTCATTATCCATTTTAGTTATTTAATTGTATTTATTAATTAGTTTTGTATTTTTTTTAAAATTTATGTGTTTATTAATTAATTTTATATAATTTATTTCTATTTTATTTATTATTTTGTTAGTTACATATGCATTCAACATATTCAGCAAAATCATTATTAATTATCCAGTCAGCATTTCAGAGGGGCACGTGCCCTTTTTTTTGCCCCCTTGATGTGGAACACTCTCAATTTCAGAGGGGCATGATCACAATTCAGCCCAGTCAGTAGAGGATCATGTTGGGTCTCGAGGTAGGGTTAGAGATGAACCAACTCGCAACGGAAAATCAAGGAAAACCAAGAGACGATTAAAACCATGAAACAACTAACAAAGAATGGATTCATAAGAGAAAAATTCAGCACTATTTCTTACCAAAACAAGAACACCGGTTAACGAATGATTGGCTTGAGTCTCCAAGACGCCTACGTATCCACATGGGAATCAAAGCCACGTAGTTATTCTCTTTGAGGACTCAAGAACACAAAAATGGAGGTGGGAGCTTGCCAAACCCGAAATTGCAAGGGAAGGGGGAGAGAAGTTGTGTTTCTTATTCTTGTCTTGTGTTTGTTATGTTGAAATAGGATGACTTAAACATAACAAAACTCATACTTGTCCAACTAAAGGCATGAGACAAGTATGGTGTCAAGTAAGGTGTAAATAGGACAAAGTATGGCTAGACAAGATTGGGTTAGGTGGTGAATCACCAACACCTTAATCCTTGTCTTGCTTACTTAGTACTAATTAATCAAGACTTGATTAATTAGTTCCATGGGCCTTGGTTGCATGGTCCTTTCATGGGCCTCTTGGAACATGGCCCGCGACCATTTCCAACGAGGTCCCGTGATTCACTCATCGCCTCCAAGCCTTCCATACCGGAAATGTCCAACATTATCCGACACGATCAATCCCAAGACTCCAAGCCTTGTCTTGATCCGTAAAGTCCTATTCACTTACGAGCACATGACCCAAAACCCAGTTTTGGTCATGTCCTGAGACAACTCCCTTTTGGCCATTCTCCATAAATGTGTCAATGAGTTTCACCCTCCGGTGTGACCCTTAGGTTTATGCATGTCAATAGATCAACGTAAAATCCCATTTTACTTGATCCTATTTAAGTGGCAACTAACGAGACTTTAGTATTGCCTGACACTGCATAACGAATCGACCCTGTCGATTCTAACCTTTCTGTCGTCCCTGTCAATATCCTTTTATCTCCGATATCCTGATTGAGATAAGGCATAGAGCCGTCATCCTTATTATTCTCAATCACTGTTCCTTATATGTGAGATGACTGAATATATGATACCCAGTATCATGTGCATGGCCATGCTATTCTTTCATTCACTCTCGATCAAGCGGCCGAGAACCGATATCTTTCTCATACCTCAGTATGAGGGATAAATCCCTTAGCCGTCTTTCGTGTCACTCATGTAGCCCGTCCCCAAGCCAATCCTGACCGTTATGGAAGCCCTGTTACGGACAACGTTAGGCTCAGGTCAAACTCAGTTGTTGACTACATAGCGATCACAAAGACTCCTTGGTCTAAGGATACATGACAAGCTACGATAATGAATATGTTCATGACTTGATCTATGGCACATATTCATGTTGGGTCGTCCAATATCATGTCCCACATGATATCTATGATCAGACTCCGGAATCCCATTCCAATGACGAACAGAACGTAAGCCATAAAGAGCCATCTTTCATACTAGTCGCTTCTAGTGAAGCTTTGTTGACTAGGGACCCATCGAGTGTGATCCATCTCTATCTATGGTTCTATTCGCATAGTGGGCATAGACCAGAGCACACATCGATATATTACTCCAACACATAGGTAATATAAAGCCGCTTTAATTTTATTGCTAACGATGATATATACATTTGGACATTTAGGATTGAACTACGGGCACTAAGACTAACAGATCCTGCCTCAAGTCTCAAGCCTTTAGCCCCCTTGATATACATGCTTTTAAAATTCAATTCAAATCAAGGCTTCTCGGGTTTGTGCAGTTCCTACTACAGGCGAAGTTCTTTAAATTTCTAGTTTTAAAACATAAAACTCCACTAACTAAAAACTAATAATTTCCTCTCATGTACCAAAATATTATTTGGTGACAAATCAGTAGGTTGTGGTGCATAGTTGGTTGCATCCTTTTTCTCTCTAAAACTTCTCTTTGAAAGCCTTTTTCGTCTAACTTTGTAACCACAAGGTCTTCTTGTGGCCGTTGGTAACGGTCCATGATCCTCGTGGTTCTGGACCTTGACGATGGCTACTCTTCATTCTCTTATTCTTTCTTCTTCTTTCGTTCCCACTTGTCCAAATCGGTTTTTATTTCGTTTTCCTTGTTCTACTTCAGATCTTCCTACCCGGCTTCTTTCTCTTCGCCAGTGAAGAATCGAAGCTTCTTCTCATCACTCGTGGTCGTTGGATTGGTATTGACCACCGATGAGATCTTCTTTCTCCGGATCTGATATATGGGATGTGAGTTTCTACGAGGTGGTCTACCTCACCTCGTCCCTCCCTAGCCTTACCAGATATTCTCTCTTGTGGTCGTTGCAGTGGTGCGTCAGTGTTCCTGGTCCAGTTTAGCTCATGCCTATTTTTTTTTTGATTCGCCAATCTGGAGCTCGTCGGAGCATTTCTTCTTCCTTCGAGTGGCTCAAATCAAGTTGTGGCTTAAGTGTGAGGTTGAAGTAGGTTGTGGCTGGTGGTGCTGGTCATTCGCTATCGGATTTTGCTGGGGCAATTTTCTGGGTTGTTGTCGTGGGTTCGGGTTGTTTCACTTTAAGCTTCAGTTGGGTTTGGTCACGCTTCACTCCTTTGGTAAGTTTGTTCCTCCTGTGCTCCCTCTTGTTTCAGACTAGTTCGATTCTTTCCATAGTGCTGGCCGGAGGCTACTCGTTCGGTTTAGGGGATTTGGGTGGACATATGGTTGTAGACTTGTAGCTAGGTTTCGATCCTTCCTCTGGTCTTCTAGGTGTTTGTCTTTACTCGGTATCGAGACGATACCGTTTCACTTCCTTTTGGGGATCCTCTCAGTGGTGGCTGGTGGTGTATTACCTCTCTGGTAACTATGGAACGAGTAAAAGATTTCCCTTGTTAGGTTTGGGTCTACAACGTGCACAACGTAAGCATGGATGGTGATCACAGAGCTCAGGCACTTTATGATCTTGTTTTTATTTCTTTAGCTTCTTTCTCGGGCTTAAAGGTTGTTTTTACTTCTTTAGCTTCTGATTAGGTCTTGGTTCGTTTCATTGTTGAACTTCACGCTGTCTTTCTAGGTTGTCTGACTTGTTTTTAGTGTTTTGGTTACCCCTTGTTGGTTGTTTTTAGTCGTTACCTTTGAGCTTAATGGTTGGAAAATCGGATTTGTTTAGACCTTTATTAGATATTTTGTTCTCACCCTCTATCGTGTTTTTTACCTGTTGTGCTTCTTGGTTGTAATACCTAGGTTTTAGACCAAATCCGGTCCATTGTTTATATCCGGTTTCTTGGTTAGAGGTGGCATGTTGGCATTCTCTGGTTGTACGTTTGTTTCAGTTTGCTTCATAGTTGAAATACTTGGGTATACGATTGTTAGACCCATCCTTGGTTCTGATTAGGTTACTTATTTTGCAAGTATACTTGTGCTAGGAATCTCATTTGGGCATGCCTTTATTTGTAAGTCTCTTATTTTGAAGGGTTTTCTTTTGCCTTGTCCTTTACTTTTAAAAGTTTTGTTTATAAAATAAAAAATTACTGATAAGTAAAAAATAGGTTGTGATGCAAAAGATAATATGATGCAGGATTAGAGCCTGTACAGTGAGGGACTCACATATGGGGATCATGATTTGAGGATCATGTGGTGGTTGTACTGAATTGTGATGCGGGTTTCCTAAATTGAGTTGTGTTACATAGTGTGAGACTCATATATGAAACTCATGATTTGTAGCGATGTTGAGTTTTTGTTTGTTTTCTCGATTCGAAGTGTAAATAAATATATTTTTTTGTGATCAAAGATATTCAATAAATTAGTTAAAACAATAAGAAACTAATTATAAATTTATAAATTTTGAACATTGTTTGCACAAAATTGGATTTTTTTAGAAGACATGTGGTGCGTTTTGGTTGGTTGATCGCGACTCGCGAATCATTGACTTACAATTGTGAATAGCGATTCGTTATTCTCGACTTGCGTTTAGTGAGTCGCGAACCGTGAATCACACGCTTTTTATTTTCACAATAATGCAACTTGTGATTTACTATTTACAAATTATATATGTGTTCGTTGTGGATGCTCTTAGAAGAATCCATTTCTTTCTTGTTAATATTGACATAAACATTAAACATATATAACTAAATGTCACGGACTAGTATCAAAAACAATGTACTTGTAACGTGTGAACAGAATAGCAGTCCTTCCATGAAGGGATCATCATGAGCTGGTCCGACCTTTATTTTATGGCCATTGACATTATCACATGTTTTGGTCCCATAATATAACTATATTCTTCATCATCATTTTCAGTTGTCGTGGATTCAAATCTAAGTTAACAGAAAGACTATAAACAGACAACATACGTACCCTTGTCTTCTTAAGCTAGATGTGTCCTTCAAAAAAAAAAATCAGGCTAATTAAATAGTATCCATTGAAATTGAACTTCTCTAACAGTAACACGGTAGGTGTAGGGCTCGTAGGTTCTTTTATTTCTTTGAGCGAAAAAAATTCTTATATTATTAATCAAAAAGATTAGAGCTAATACAAAAAATGGACAATCTCAGCCTCTCGAAACTCTAAATCAATTGATGAAAGATGAATTCAGTTTTAAAATGAGAATATAAACTGCGATAAAACAATTGTAAAGACATAACCAACTGAAGAACTCTATTTAGGATGGTGTTTAAACCCTGTTTGATCCCGTGGTGAGGACTCACTTCTCCTAAGGAGTGCGATCAAACATAAGTCTCAAAAGAATGTCTTATTTGTCAATCGGACTCAGGGATTGTTATCGGTGCATGAAATGGTACAGTGCAGGGCGTTTAGGAGCCCAGTTTGATCGAGCCCTATGCGATTGTGGTTGCTCTGACTCTGGCGCGGGATCGGCACTAAAGGAAGATCATTTTCCACAATGATGCCTAAGGGATGCTTGGTATGCTCTCAACATCCTAGTTACCTTTGTCTCCAATTAGAGCTATCCTTCAGGATGCTAGGGTCATTTCTATTATCGAGGATGCTAAACACGTGTTTGTCAAGAGATCAGCAAACAAATTTTTTCATTAGTTTCTTATAGAAACTCGTTATATGCATGTCCTTGTGGGGTTCGAAACACCGTTTCCGAATGTCTTTACTAGTATTTTATCTTTGATAAATTAATAAAATCTCATTTGCTTATAAAAAAATACAACTGAATTTGTACTAGTCAGATAAAAAAGAGAGGAGAGAAATAGACTTACTCCTGTAATAAGACCAATAGACTACAATACTATAAGTTGCATTAATCAATTATTATTTTTTGAGAAAAATGAGACTATATATTAAAGATCATAAGAGAAATAACGCCAAGAAAAACAAGCCCTAGGATCATGGGGCAAAGGAAACAAACAGTAAAAATAAAAGTTTATTTGGAAAAATACTTCACTAAGCTATCTAAAAGGTGATACTACGATAGCTTCCAAAGAAACCGGTACAATGAATCTAAACAAGAAGGTAGGACAGAACGGGCCCCTTTTCGGATGATTGACACCGAAACTCAGAAAAATGCTCCATGAGTATACTGTTTTAGCGGTCAACACCACCAAAACAGTCGTTGAAACCCAAACAGTCCTGTAACCATGGACTGGGATGGATCAATAGGACTTTGCATCCTCTCGATAAACAAATTGACGTCGTCCCTCTTTGATGATAATGAGGGTCTTTAAAGACGTAAAGTTGCTGGTACCCGATCTGGTAGAAGAATATCACGCCGGTGCTTGATGAAACCGATGCCACCCTACGTTTAGTAAGATGGAATTACCGATAGACCCCCACTGTACCACGAAAATGATCGAGGCAAGGGTGCATTCCACCCCTCGATGGTTGGACAATCAATCCATTGGACCCTACAGGCCCCATTGAGCCAATGCTCAAGATTTTCATCAGACCATATATCATCCTAGCACTAACAACAGATAGTACATCTTGTCGCCGATTGAGAACAAGGTCGCTATGGTACCTGATGTGGACGTAAATTGCATCGATTTTGGATGTTTTTTGCCCACATTCTTGAATTTTTTTAGTCTCGGGATTGTATAATTTGGTCCATTATTCTCTCTATACTCGTACTTTTTCTGCACATATAAACACGAATGCCTGCGAATTATTAGTCATATTGTAACCCCATTAAAGTCCTAAATCATTTTTTCTTCTGAATTTCACAACACCTGCTATTTTTGCTTCGTACTTGATTTCAATCTCTCTTACTTTAGATTTCAAATTGTTATTTACATTTTTAAAAACAGATTAACTAACCGATTTTAAATCGAGTGACTGTTTTATTGCTCCCTTGGGTACAATAACCGGACTTGAACCTAAATACTACTTGACGGCTGGTGCGCAGTCACTCGATTTAAAATCCGTTAGTTAATTTGTTTCTTAAAAGATTTATTTTGGTTTTAAAAATGTAAATAACAGTTTGAAATCTAAAGTAAGAAAAATCGAAATCAAGTACGAGGCAAAAATAGCAGGTGTTGTGAAATTCAGAAGAAAAGGCGATCTAGGACTTTAATGGGGTTACAATATGACTAATAATTCGCAGGCATTCGTGTTTGTTGGGTCTTGAGGTATGGTTGGAGATGAACCAACTCGCAGCGGAAAATCAATGAAAACCAAGAGACGATTAAACCATGAAACAACTAACAAAGAATGGATTCACAAGAGAAAAATTCAGCACTATTTCGTACCAAAACAAGAACACCGGTTAACGAATGATTGGCTTGAGTCTCCAAGACGCCTACGTATCCACATGGGAATCAAAGTCACGTAGTTCTTCTCTTTGAGGACTCAAGAACACAAAAATGGAGGTGGGAACTTGCCAAACCCGAAATTGAAAGGGGAGGGAGAGAGAAGTTGTGTTTCCTATCCTTGTCTTGTGTTAGTTATGTTGAAAAAAGATGACTTAAACATAACAAAACTCATACTTGTCCAACTAAAGGCATGGGACAAGTATGGTGTCAAGTAAGGTGTAAATAGGACAAAGTATGGCTAGACAAGATTAGGTTAGGTGGTGAATCACCAACACCTTAATCCTTGTCTTGCTTACTTAGTACTAATTAATCAAGACTTGATTAATTAGTTCCATGGGCCTTGGTTGCATGGTCCTTTCATGGGCCTCTTGGAACATGGCCCGTGGCCATTTCCAACGAGGCCTCATGATTCGCTCATCGCCTCCAAGCCTTCCATACCGGAAATGTCCAACATTATCCGACGCGATCAATCCCAAGACTCCAAGCCTTGTCTTGATCCGTAAAGTCCTATTCACTTACGGGCACATGACTCAAAATCCAGTTTTGATCATGTCCCGAGACAACTCCCTTTTGGCCATTCTCCATAAATGTGTCAATGAGTTTCATCCTCCGGTGTGACCCTTAGGTTTATGCATGTCAGTAGATCAACGTAAAATCCCATTTTACTTGATCCTATTTAAGTGGAAACTAACGAGACTTTAGTATTGCCTGACATTGCATAACGAATCGACCCTGTCGATTCTAACCTTTCCGTCATCCCTGTCATTATCCTTTTATCTCTGATATCCTGATTGAGATAAGGCATAGAGCCGTCATCCTTATTATTCTCAATCACCGTTCCTTGATATGTGAGATGACTGAAGATATGATACCCAGTATCATGTGCATGGTCATGCTATTCTTTCAGTCACTCTCGATCAAGCGGCCGAGAACCGATATCTTTCCCATACCTCAGTATGAGGGATAAATCCCTTAGCCGTCTTTCATGTCACTCATGTAGCCCGTCCCCAAGCCAATCCTGGCCGTTATGGAAGCCCTGTTACGGGCAACGTTAGGCTCAGGTCAAACTCAGTTGTTGACTACATAGCGATCACAAAGACTCCTTGGTCTAAGGATACATGACAAGCTACGACACTGAATATGTTCATGACTTAATCTATGGCACATATTCAGGGCGGGTCGTCCAATATCATGTCCCACATGATATCTATGATCAGACTCTGGAATCTCATTCCAATGACTAACAGAACGTAAGCCATAAAGAGCCATCTTTCATACTAGTCGCTTCTAGTGAAGCTTTGTTGACTAAGGACCCATCTAGTGTGATCTATCTTGATCTATGGTTCTATTCGCATGGTGGGCATAGATCAGAGCACACGTCGATATATTACTCCAACACATAAGTAATATAAAGCCGCTTTAATTTTATTGCTAACGATGATATATACATTTGGACATTTAGGATTGAACTACGGGCACTAAGACTAACATATATGTGTAGGCAAAGTATGAGTATGAAGAGAAAAGTGGACCAAATTATACAATCCCAGGACTAAAAAGCTCAAGAATGTGGGCTAAAAAACATCCAAAATCGATGCAATTTACGTCCACATCAGTACCTATACACTCGTCACCCAAAAAACGACATATGTGGATCGAAACATCGGTCGACCACTCTCGTTTCCTCCACTATATCCTCTACCACTGCTATCACGGTCTCCTTTCCCGCCGGGTAGTGACGGGAACATGTCTACCTCCGCTCGCGAGCACAAGACCGAACATAGGGAAACACATCGCCTCCCATCTCCCCCGATTCCTCACGCCACCGAGGGACAACAACCTCCAATCGCAAAGAGAATCCATGAGCGGTGAACTAGACGCCCTGCGATTCCAAACACCGTCAACGATGACCCTGGATCACGTGGTTGGACCTTTGGTCCCTCTTCCTCAAGACTGATCTATATTTTTTAGTTCTCCACCATCGGAAGCTTCAATAACAACCACTAAAACAATGGCCAAACACCAATAGATATTAACGAGCAATATAGACGAGCCATAGTGATGAATCTCCTCCTGCCCACCGTTCCTCCCGGTTTCCTTCCTCTACCGATAATACCCCTAACAAGACGATCCCACTTCCGTGAAGCGGAGGAGGTCGACGGAGATGAGCGTTTAGGATTAGGAATAAAGAGAATTTCTATTCTATTTTGTAGTAGTATAGACGATATAAATATGGTAAATGATGGGTAGAAAATAATTATTTAAGATTTATAATTATTTTAAAAAACTATGTTAGTTTTGTTAAGAAAAGAAAATAAAAAATGATAAATGAAATTGATATGAAAGAGGGGAAATGGATATTTCATAGGTATCAAATGAGAGATTTGGGTTGAGTTAGGGTAAAATCGTCATTTCACCCTTTTCTTAATTGGCACGTGTGTAACTTGACTAACGGAATGAAATATTTTGTTTGTTTTTTAACCCTAAATGCACAAAAGGTTCGCGGATTGAACAATATGATATCAAATTGATTGTTCCCAAGAGGTATGGTGAAATTTCTCTCTTTCTCCTCCTTCTGCTCGGAATTGCTCTCCCTCTATGGCAAGTAATACTCCTTAATATCTTCTCCAAATGCTAAATCGAATAAGGGAAGATATGTTCATCTAGGGTTTAGATGTGTTCCTGCTACTCGGACTCCTAAGGCCAAGAAAGGTGTAGTATCGGCCAATTCGACAGATAAGGTGACCGTCCTTGGTGGAGGCACTTCTCCAGCTCCCTTCCCTGGTGGAGTCACTCGACGTGTTAGGCAGTAACAGAGATGGCGTGACCGGAAGTTAGGTGGGGGTGAAGTTTCCGACTAGCTTAGTCATAGTGAAAGAGAGAATCAATTCCATTGTTACACCTTCCAAAGCTCCAGTAGGTAATGGCTTGTTGGGGGTGACTAGAAAGCAGGTTCACACCGACAGCGATGCTTAGGCGATCGACAAGGGTACTCTTGTGACCTCGATAGTGGATCCAATTTGCCAGATCTTTGTCTATAATTTTCCATACTTTGCTATTGATGACCGGTTATGAAATATCTTCGAGTTCTATGGCGTTATAGTTTCTTCCATTGCTTTGAAAAGACCCAATCGCAAAGGTTTCTATCTTGGGTTTGCTGATTTCCAATCCCCAGCTTCGGCTGTGCAAGCTATTGAGGCTGCAAACGGGTTCAAGCACAATGGTTTTGAATTGTTTGTGGCTCTTGCTCGGCCAGAAAGAGGTCGGGATTCGGCTTCCTCAAAACTTTCTCCAAAACAGAGCACAATTTCACTAGAATGGAGCTAGAAGAACACTACTTTAAGAGGGAATCGAGGCTCGTTTTCAAGCTCGGCTACAACCCAACCGGTGAAGATTGTGTTACAGGTTGACCGGAATGGTGGTTCAGTGTTCGTCGGAGTCTATTCCGGTTCGGGCAGCGATTAAGCAATCACCGAATTACCATCAAATTTCTCGCGATATTGTTCCATTTCGGGAGGAGTTTGATCAATCCAAGATATTTGACTTGATTTCTCGCTATCTGCAACTTGCATCTCAAGTTTTGAAATCGCAGACCCCTGATTCAACATTGCTCGGTGTTTTGCCATGTTTTCTCTCTGTGTTGTCGTTGGGATTTCCTAAGGTAGCCCACGAGGTGGGTATGTGTCAGGCTCCTGGTTCAGGGCCTGTCTTTGATAAGTCAATCAGTATTGGGCAACTTCATGGTCAGCCCATCGATCAAGTTGAAGGGCTGGATTAAAATCAGGTTGGGAGTGCTCTCTCTGAGCTTTCGGAAACAGTTTCTCAACCGCGTGACTCAACGATATGTGATGTAGTGGAATTTTCGGTTGTAGGGGTTTCGTTACAATAGTTGGGACCGGTGAAGGATTTTTCGTCGGGGGTAACCCGTGGAAGGATGCTCTTCTCAAACCTTTGTCGCGTAACACTCGGCCTCCCTCTTGTAAACCTACTGTTGTATACAACACTAGGTCGAAAACTCGCTCTTTGAGTCGGGTGCATGCCTTAATGTCTGCCCCTCCTGTTTCGGACGTATGCTCATGAGGCTTCCAAGGTGCCGAGGTCGTCAAGGAAAAGGTTTTCGATGATCCGTCCCTGACTTCGGAAGGCGAAGAGTGGACCAAAGACGACGGTTGGTTCTTTTGGTTCTTGTTATTTGTTCTTATCTGTTTTTGGACTTGTCGTTCTTTTTTCTAGGCTTTGCCTTTTAGTTGTTGGAGCTCCTTTGTTAACGGTGCTTGGTCTTTGACCATTTGGCATGTTATCCTTGAAAATGTCTCTTTTTCAATAAAATTTCGAGCTCATAAAAACATCGTTTTCAAACATATGGGACTTTAATGTCTGTAAACCGAATATAAAGATATCAAGTATAGTTAACCCTTTGTCTAATTATGACACGTTAATCATATATTCGTATCAAGTTAACGTGCTCACGAACAGAGCTTGATGTCTACAACTTTGTGATTCACATGGCTCAAAACCTGACTACTAAAAGCTCAATAAACAAAATAAGGAAGGAAGAAAAATATATATCAATTAATATCCAGAATTAGCTATTGTTCACTTCGTTTAGGAAATGAGGGTTTCCCATCCTAGAACACCATAAACATTTCTCGAAGACTTTCATCATAATATAAGGTTTACATTAAACTTGGAATTTGAGATGTTGGTCGGTCCTTGTAGCTCAACCAGAAACACCTAACTAAACCAAACTAAAAGTTTAGCACTTTTTGTTTTTTAACGTGGGTTTTGATCATTTTGTTAACTTGACAGCTGGTCCTTATATTGGAATTTGGTATGGATATTAGCAACCAATTTTTGGTAGTCAACTTGGGTATTTTTTTTTTACAATTCACTTTTCCTAGGACGAATCATGAACTTAATCACATCATCTTTGTTCATCAAATTATTTAAACAATATGTAACCATCATTTTGATCCTCAAGTCTTCACAAAACCATTAATTTAGTCATATGAAGTTTTTTTGGGGGAGAAATTAGTCATTAAAATTATATAAGTGGACTGAAACATTCTTTGACTGGGTGTTATTTACATTATTTTCTCTCCGTATTTAAGTTAGTTTTACAATTGTTGATTAGAGGTGGTTAAGCTTCCATTGTAATTCATTATTCTGTTTATTTCCAAATTGATGTATAAAATAAAGAAGTTGACCTTTTCTTATTCGTATGGTATCACCTCATTGGAGTTCGGACCATACTTTTTGTAGTCGTTTTTAAATTGTTCAGTGGCTTTATACGCAAGTCAATGGATGAGAACAATAGAGTTTGTAGGAAAAAATTATAACGAAGCTTATCTAATGGTAATTGCAAGAGAAGTCAATCAATAATATGAAGTGATATAATTCTTTATTCATCAAATAAATGATCTGACTTGTCTAGATTTTGACTAGTGGAATCATCAAGACAAAATAAAAAATTGACTTAGACTTTCCCTTAATTACAATGTCAGCGGATTTGAGTCTCTGACAAATACCCAGTCCTTAATTCTGTTACATTGACTGACCCAGATTCCAAGAATCAAAATAATAATATAAAATTAAATTTTGAAGTTTCAAAAATAAAAAAAAGGATTTAACTATCGAAATAATTAAAATTCTAATTCGATTGTCAGAACATAGTAAGGCCTTGCTATACTATATAAACATCACCTATGCAATAAAAATGGGCTACAATGTGTAGAAGGGATGGTCACTAGTTATGGAGTAAGAAAAAAACGACTTAACGACTTGTCGGTAGGTTTGAGTAATCATTTTTTTTTAAATAGTGTAATCATTTTAAAATTCTACAAATATGGTTTTGAAAAATAATATAAGCATGTAACCTTTTTTGTATCTTTCATTTGTTACGGTCCAAATATAAGCAGGTAACCTTTTTTGCAAGTCATATATTTTTTTAAATAGTTGCAAGTCATATTTGGTTTATATGAAAATCGAAGAATAGGTTCTAATCAAAGCTGTTGTTCAAGCTATTCCAACTTTCGCCATGAGTATTTTTAAGCTTCCCGAGTCTATTATTTCTTCCATAAATAGCTTGGCAGCTCGATTCTTTTGGGGAGGCACTGATGATTACAAACCATTGCATTGGAGAGCTTGGAACATCCTTTGTTTTTCAAAGAGGTTGGGTGGTTTGGGTTTCAAGGATTTAAGCTGCTTCAACAAGGCACTAATCTGTAAACAAGTTTGGCGTATCCTCACAGCAAGCTCTACCTTAATGTCAAGAGTTATTTTAGACAAGTATTGCAAAAATCAATCCTTTTGGGAAGCTGGTAATAGAAATATGTCATCCGAGTTTTGGAAGAGTTTATTATGGGCTCGAGATATTGTCAAACAGGGGGTCATTTTAAGGGTAGGTCATGGACGGGATGTTAATGCATTTACAGACCCTTGGCTCCCTCACACTACTAATCATATTCCGATTACACCTCCTACCCCTTTCACTTCAAACCTTTCTGTGGCGGAACTCTTAAATGATTCGGGTGAGTGGGATTCTAATATTCTTGATACTATATTTTGGCCGGTGGATGCTTGGCAAATCAAAGGCTTGCCGAGAACAAGGAACCAAGGAGCTGCACAATGGAGATGGGTACCTGAGAAAAAAGGCGTATACACGGTCCGTTCTGGGTATCGACTTGCTTATACTGAAGGTAATCAATCCTCCTATAACTCGAACTCTATGCAAAATAAATGGTGGAAATGGTTTTGGAAGTTGCTTGCTCCTCCCCGCTCAAATCTTTCGTATGGCGAATTTGGGGAGATTTGTTGCCTTCTGCAGGGAACTTGAGAGCTCATGGTATTCAGATGCCAACTATTTGTCAACTCTATGGATCGCACGAGGAAACCACCATTCATGTCTTGTTAAGATGCAAATTTGCTAAGAATTTTTGGCAAAGTTGTGATATAGCTCCGGTGTTTTGTGATAGTAGCGTTGGAAAGGGACATGTGCTATTGGAAAGTGCTGCAAGGATTCTCTCCGAAGATGACTTTATTATATGGTTGGGATTATGTTATAATATTTGGTGGGAACGTAATAAGCTTATGTTTGGAGGACTTTTGCGAGAACCCGATGTTGTGATTATTCAAAATAAGGCTTGGACTGAGGGCTTTGCTTATTCTCATAAAGTCCTTCATGTTCAAGATGAAAGGATTGAACCTATTCAGGTAATGGATACTTGGTGCCCCCCTATAGTTGGTGCTCTGAAACTAAATGTTGATGCGAGTATTCGGAATTATGGGATGGGTTATGGGGTTATTATCCGAAACTGGGGTGGAGAAGTTGTAGGAGGGTGCCAAGGTTTTGTTGAGGGACCTTTTGAAGCTGAAGGGGCGGAGTGTATTGCTCTGTGGAAGGGCATCGATTTTTGCATAACTCATAACTTCCAGGTCCAAGACTTTGAGACAGATTCTATTAATCTCGTTTATTCGGTTCAAAGATATGATATATCTGGATCTTTTGGTGTTATCATATATTGAGGACATAATTTCTTATTTCCACAATATCCCTGTTGGAGGTTTGAAATGGGTAAAGCGATCAGCAAATAAAGTCGCTCATGATATAGCAAAGCTAGCTGTTGAGGATAGGGAGAATATTTTTTGGGAAAATGATTGCCCATTGTATATTTCTAATCTTGTTCGTAGAGATTCCATCTCAAACTAATAAAAATCCTAGCAGCTTTTATCAAAAAAATAATAATATATATTTACTGTTGACAGATTCAAGAATAAGGAGTACATTTTAAATATAATTTGTTTCGGTCAACAATTTTGAAATCTTTAGAATTTTTTTAAAGATGAGTCATGAAAAGCCAACAATATACTACCATTATTAGATCAGGTCCTCTCTACACGCTAGTTTTTTTAGTGATAGATTAGAATTTTATTAATTCATATGAAAAACGCGTAACAGGATATAATTACAGACATGTCAAATCGAAAACTCATTCTCTCTTGATAATATCATCATAATACCGAAATTAATTCGGTCTTGAAAGGTCCTGAATCCTGATAATCAATTACTAACATTACTTCCACCTGAAACCTAGGATTTCCTATGAATTGTCGGGTTATTTTCGAACCTAAGGGTTTTTCGAAGCCGTTCTCTCTTCCCTCATCGCCACAACAACCCCTCCTTCCCAACGATGTTGTCTCCACCATCCCTCACACTGAAGCCCTCTTCCCCGTCTGTGCTCCTCATCACCAGCGCAGCCATGGAATCCGGCCAAGCCAACTTCGCAGCCACGCCCACTCCGAAGCCCTCTTCCTCGTCTGTGCTTCCCCCTTACCAGCGCAACCCTGAAATCCGATCAAGCCAACCTCGCAGCCATGGACCACGGCGTCCTATCGAATACGATGGTTCCGCGCCCGTCTCGACCCTCCACCACCGATCTGCCGGACATGAATCTCGTCGGACAGGCTCAACCAAAGTCGAGCAACCATGCTGTCGCGATCGGAGCGTTCCGGGAGGGTCGCTGGATTTGGGATCTGGGAGGAGGGACGTTAGGCCGGATCTGTATCCACGACACCCAAAGCCGGTCACCTCGAGACTGGACGACCCATTTTGGGTCGATCCGTTAATGATCAATTTGCTTCTGCGTGAAGTATCGGTGAAGTCACATTCAGAGCACCAGGCGCATGCTCCGTCCTCCACCCCACAATTAAACATTCCAGTGACTCAAGCCGATGAGTTAGCAATAACAGAATGCCTCACTACGACAGTTACGGGGTTCAGAAGAACTGGAATCGCAGGATCTTTAGGTTACTATGTTCGTTATTATGTTTTATTGTGGTATTTATGGTCAGCTATACAAAAGCGATCACCAATACGGGTCCAAGTTTGCCAGAATCCATGCGGGGGTTTCAGACATATACTGGAACTCTAGGTCAGGGACCCAAGTTATGTTTATGATTTTTGTCATGATTAATAAAATTTCTATTCACGTTTCAAAAAAAATCGGTCTTGAAATTTATGGTCATTGTCATAATTAAAAAATCTAAGCTTTGTATGGACCAATTATGGCTTAACCTAGTATAAACTAAATTATCAGATAATTGGTTGATCTTATAAGAGAGACATGATACAAGTCAGAGCTACTAGTAAATCAGAGATCTCATTAAATGGTGGAGGAGGTCGGTTAGCATGGGCTAACCGTGGAGGGGTCGGGCGCTTTTCCTCCTTAGCGTCTCGTGTCTCCTAAGGCTTTACCTTGGCAAGCCTGTTTGCCAGACCTTGCCTGATTCTCTTGGGGTTCCTCTATAGAGACAATATTGGTCAGACCCAGGACACTCTTCCTTGTCGCGGTCTTCTTCGGCTAAATGGCCGACGACTTTGGTATTTTCTTCCCTTTCTCGCCCTTCCCGAGAGCCAACTTCTTCATCAGTTTCCCCATGATAATTGGGTTTGGTGACATGTTGGGATAACATCCCTAATTAGTTGACCACCGGTAAGCGTCTGTCCCGCACAAATTTGAAGTAGTAGGAGTTAGGTATCATACATCCATCCTAAATGTGGGTCAGGTATGATGTTGGTTATTATGTCCGTCATTCCTCACCGAGCCAAACCATGCTTTATCTCTATCCCAAGTTGGGGTTCCTATGTGGAGGTTTAGGTCTAGGAGTATGCCTAGGTTTTAGGTACGATGTTCGGTGTTAGAGGTGGTATATGGCCTTGTGGACTCACCGGTTCGAACCGTGGGGGGAAATCAAGCTGAGGCCTAATTTGTGCTGAAAAACTAGAACGGGGCAACATTTTTCTTGGCCACAAAGGAGAGGTCATATTAAGGTAGTCCAGGTGTGACAGTCATGCACTCATGAGCCCCATGACCCAAACAGTTGGAGTAGCATAGAAGCAATTGTTCGTACTTGTGAATGATATAGACCAGTTGAGGGAGATCCCAAAATTTAAGGATCATTGTTCGTTGGAGAGGGTTTCCCAAATGCATCTAGAACTTGATCCATATTTTTCCTCTCCAGTAGAGGCCTCATTCGTCATAATTGACCTTCACACATCCCCCGAGGGTGTTCCCCACGAGGGTACTCGTTGCCTCCGTTATGACTTATGGAGGGATGTCTCGTGCCGAAGTCCACAATTTTATATGATAGAGTTGAGGAGACCTTCCTCACGTACTGAATGGTCAAAGAGGATAAGACGGTCACGATGAAAACACCACGAATCATCCCTTCTCACCATGTCCTTTGGTTCCTTCAAAGGGAAGAAGAATGTGAAGACATCTGTTTCTAGGTATTTTACCACAAGACCAACAAAGGATCCTCCCCACGCCTTAGTGATGACTAGAGGCATCGCCTTTTAGTTGTAGGAATGGTCGGTAAGGAGGCGGCCTGTCATACCATAGAAACGATAAGCCGGAGAAAGTATAGTTCATTGGAGTATACGAAACCTCGATGCTTGTGCATTCATTCAGGTCAATAGAGTAGAAAGAGAAAACCTCCCACAAATTGGTTCTCTTACAAAAAAATAACCTCACAAAAAATGGTTATGTCACAAAAATGGAGCTCCATCGTTTTCTGTGCAAGACCTCTTCTAAAAAAAACATAAAAAATGAAGATTCCGTTTTTTGTACGAGAGAGAGAAATAAGAGAAGAATCTATCAAAAAAATGGCATCGATCATACCTATCTCCCCAATATCTTTTGTCTAGCCAAACAAATAAAGAGAGCCATCACCAAAATTACGGCTGAGACCAAAAATTGAGTACTTCCATACCCCTCCACCAACCAAGTGAAGACACGCATACAAGTTGAAGAGGTTGTCGGACGCGCCAGGCGTCGACCAGTAGAGGAGAAGACGACATGATTCTGCGCAGGCGGGAGCATGGAGTTGCGGTGCTCTAGAGAACAGTTTGAGGAAGAGACCAGCGCTAGTCAATTGATCTTGCGGCTAAAGAAGAGCGGGCGCATTGGATCTCTATGTACCGCGCCACGTGTTAGGCTCTAATGCAATCCTCCATTTTTGTTCTTTTTCTCTATTTTGCTCGCTCCGATTTCATTTAAACTTTGATTGATCTCGTTCTTGAGCCAATAAATTTTCTTTTTTCGAGACCTACAAAATGAGATCAATGATAAATATATTTTTCGAAACGAAAATTGTCGACCCTCTTGGAACAGTCGAAAATCTTGTTCAGCCCAAACACATCAGAAGGGGCCAGGTTAGCATTGAAGGAGAAGCTAACTATGACTAAGGTCAAGGATACATGCTTATATCTAGGGCTCCTTTCCATCATTAGAAGAAGTAAGTATGAAAGTTTTAAATTCACTAAGTAAAGAATAGTGAATAAGTTGAAAGGTTGGGATGAACTATTACTGAGCAAAGTAGGCAAGGAAGTGTTGTTAAAAGCAGTCATACAAGTCTTGCCTACTTATACGATCGGGGTGTATAAAATACCTAGTCGATTAATTCAGGGGATAGAGGTCCTGAGGAACAGGTATTGGTGGAGTCATGATGTGAGTACAAGGAAAGGAATTAAGTGGAAGAGCTGAGACAAACTCTGTCAACACCGTTTGGAAAGAGGCATGGGATTTAAGCACCTACGGGACTTTAGCTCCTAAGTTAGCGAAATAGGGGTGGATACTATTGACGAGTTCGGGTAGTTTAGTAGCTCGCACATTACAGGCTAAATACTACCTGACACGAGATTTTACCCTAACTAGATCCAAGTAGAGAAGTATCTACATCTAGAAGAGCATTATTTCAAGTCAGGAGATAATTAGGGAGGGGGTACGGAGAAGGATAGCGAATGGGGTGTGAGCGCTAGTCGTGGGGATGCATGGCTTCGTACGGAGTCAGGTAGGGTGTCGGTTCAGGGAGCAAGAGGCATGGGGGGTAGGGTGAACCGGTTCATTATGGAAGGACAATAAAGATGGGATAGGGAAGTAGTTTAGGAGAACTTTGATGTATAGACAATGGTGGTGATTATATCAATCCTACTACATATAGCACCTATTGAGGATGAGTGGTATTCGCAAGGTTGTAGAGATGGAGACACTCAGGTGAGGAAGGCTTATAGACATATATAAAGGTCAAGTGGGAGATGGAACTAAAATGAGAGGGGTGTTTTTTGGAGACGGTTATGAGCTCTGGAGGTTCCTCCAAAGGTAAAACATCTAGCGCGGAGAGTTCTCATTGGGTCCCACCCCACGAATAGCAACCTATATGCGAGGTTCATGTTAGTGACCACGGGATGCTCGTTGTGTGGTCGGAGGGAGACGGAAGAACATGTCCTATTTACTTGTAAAGAAGTTCATAAGGTGTGGGAGAAGTTGGGCTTGGTAATTTTAGGAGAAGACATAACCTAAGGGAGGTGGTTGGAGCATGTGTGGAACTTTGGTCTTAAAGGGTTGGCCGGGGGGGATACGGTGTGGCGGGAGGTGTGGAAAGCAAGGAATGATATAGAGTGGAATAACATCCGTAGAGGCTCGAAGAAGATCTTGGGGCGGTGGATAGGTTGTTGTAGGAATGGGAAATGGCTCGACAACAACGGTGGTAACGAGTGCAACGAAGGGAGGACGGGTTCAGATGCAAACTTGGGAGAGGCCTAATGCAAAGAAGGTCAAGATTAATGTGGTAGAGGTTGTGCATAACCAAGGATGGGGAGATGGAGACATGGTAAGTCGGGGGGGGGGGGGGGGTCGGGTTGCAAGGTGTATAATTCTTTTAGGCTACCGGGATCCAGAGCAGATAGAGATTCTGACTCTAAATGAGGTACTGGCTTGGATTTATGAGGAAGGGTGGCAAGCGTGTGTGATGGAATGAGATTTCTTAGGGGAAGTCCAGGCAGTAAATGGCTCGAATTTAACGTTATCTCCTTTCGAGTTGATTATCTCAGAGTACAAAGCAAAACTGGAGGTTTTATCGGGCTTTCAACTAAAACAAGTCTGGAGGAAGGTAAATAAGCGACCCATGTCTTGCCTCGAAAGGCATGTGATTAGAGTATTATAGATAGACAAGTTCCTGAAATTCCTATAGTGTTACGAGAAGTATTATCCTTTGATATGATAAATTAATACAAATACTCCATTTAAAAAAAATGAAAACGATAAATTTTAGTTTTTTTAAGGTTCATAGTATTATTTAAATATGTGCCCTAAATTATTTCTTTGTCGTTATAAAAAATTGAAGATGCTCTCCCTGCGGCTAGGGTTTGATGTGCTGCCGCCGCCAGGGAGATGGGGTGCTCATCTTCACCAATCATCAAGGCCTTCCCTTGGCTATGGCGTGCGGGGCTTATGAGGGGAAGCATGCAAGAGTGCTTCGAGACAGGTTCATATGCGCAGAGGTTAGTTTCACCAAACTTGGCTTTGGTATTGAAAGAGAAAACATGTTTAGATTCTACGCAGAGGCAAGGGCGTCTCGAGCGGAATAAGAACAGGTTTGATTTCGTCGCAGCCCTTCCTTCTCTCTATAAGAGGCGGTTAGGGTTTTGCGAATCGTGGACGGCGGCGGCGTCGAGGTTCTCGGCGAACTCCGGTCACACACAACACGGGAGGACAGTGAAGGCCGACGGGTCTTGGCCGATGTCGTCTCTGTCTCCTGAGCAGGTCTTTCCTCGATCCGGCTCGCCGATGGCGACGGCGAAGGGCGGCCATCCGGGGATGCTGGGGGGATCGGGACAACTACCTTCGTTGTCTCGTGAACTCCCGGGGAGGACGGTGGCGCGAGGTGAGATGGGGGTCTTGTCGGGAGACGGGTCAACGCCGGTATCATCGGATAGGGCCCCGGTCATAGTGGAGCCACCGGATGCGGTGGCGTGGCGGCGAAGCAAAGGGTCGGCGGCGATGGTGCGCGGATCCGCTAGGGTTTCAGACGCGGCACTGGGCCGGGTTCGCAAGGATGAGGGGCTGGGCCGGGGCCTGCGCGCGGACGTTCGCTTGGCCTGGCAGGCTGCCTGGACATGGGCTCCGTGTGATCATCGAGCTGGATCAGGCAAGCCGGGCTCGGATGGGGAGTCACATGTAGCGGCGGGGGGCTTCAGGCACCCTCGCCTCCGGAAATGAGTCCAGAAGGGGCCAGGGAGGGTTTGGTCGACTGTACCTTCTCCCTGGTGTATAGGTGGCAAGGGTACCACCAACAGTTGATGAGTCACTTCTCTACCACTTCGGAGTCAGCAATCCCGCGTTCAGGAGCCCTACCATTATCATTCAAGGGAGGACGACGCACGCTGACTTACCGGGGGAGTGATTGGTCCACCACTGCTTGTTTATCCTCTGATCTGCTCGATCAGTATCTTATGGTTGTAATACACTGTATCAGTGTCCTTGGACGCTACCGCAGTCCCACCCCTCCGACCGCCCCTATGTCAAAGAGCAAAATTTACTTTTCTGCTTATATCTTTCATGTATTGTTAGTTTGGTTCCTTTGTACGGTGTCTCGGGCTCCTGAAGGCACCAGAATGCTTTTATATTAATAATATTATTATCGTTTATCTCAAAAAAAAAATGTGCCCTAAATTTAAAGCTTCATAAATATACTAAATGGCTCATTTCAAAAAAAAATACATGTTATATGGGTATTGATTTTATTTATTTATTATGATTCTTTTTGTGTGGATTTTATCACGATCACATGTGATACGTGATTATGTAACAAGGTCAATGAAATTAGTGTCAGCTACACGGAAAAAATACTTTGAATAATTTATTACCAAAAAAGTACAGTAAAACCCTCAAAAAAAAATTTTAAATAGAGTTTGAAATACTACAAGTTTAGAAAAGATATTTATCAGCAGAAAATAATTAAGGTAATATATAATTTCTGTACTTTTTTATTTGGATATTATTGTTGATTCAAAAATATATTAAAATTATTTAGGAATAATACTGTTGATTTTTTTAGCGAAAGTTGCAACTTTATTAATAAAAAGCCATTACACTGTTGTGCATCGAGGAGCATACTCCCCGACCATGAAAAGGACAGATTTAAAGAACACTGGTTCACTGATCCTTGTAACACCAGAACCGTCACAGACGGTATTCTGACGTCCCATGGGCAGAGACATAATATGAAAGGGGGGAAGGGGGTACCAGAGATCCTGAGGGACCTCAACAGTGGTGGAGGTGGGAGGCAACGCATCGACTAGGGACCCCTCCCAGGGATTCCGTAGTTTGATCATAGATATCATGTGGGACATGATATTGGACGACCTGTCCTGAATATGTGTCGTAGATTAAGTCATGATCATATTCAATATCGTAGCTTATCATGTATCCTTAGACTAAGGAGTCTTTGTGATCGCTATGCAGTCAACAACTGAGTTTGACTTGAGCCTAACGTTGTCCGTAACAGGGCTTCAATAATGGCCATGATTGACTTGGGGACGAGCTGCATGAGTGACACAAAAGACGGCTAAGGGATTTATCCCTCATACTGAGGTATGAGAAAGATATCGCTTCTCGGCTGCTTGATCGAAAGTGACTGAAAGAATAGCATGGTCATGCACATGATACTGGGTATCATATATTCAGTTGTATCACATATCAAGGAAAAATGATTGAGAATAATAAGAATGACGTCTCTATGCCTTATCTCAATCAGGATATCGGAGACAAAAGGATAATGACAGGGATGACGGAAATGTTAGAATCGATAGGGTCGATTCGTTATGCAGTGTCAGGCAATACTAAAGTCTCG
Source organism: Erodium maritimum (assembly GCA_963921825.1). Lineage (NCBI taxonomy): Eukaryota > Viridiplantae > Streptophyta > Magnoliopsida > Geraniales > Geraniaceae > Erodium > Erodium maritimum. The sequence goes on along the minus strand of OY997588.1, from coordinate 10,655,135 downwards.
TTAGTTTCCACTTATATAGGATCAAGTAAAATGGGATTTGACGTTGATGTATTGACATGCATAAACCTAAGACTCACACCGGAGGATGAAACTCATTAACACATTTATGGAGAATGGCCAAAAGGGAGTTATCTCGGGACATGACCAAAAATGGGTTTTGGGTCATGTGCCCGTAAGTAAATAGGACTTTACAGATCGAGACAAGGGTTGGAGTCTTGGGATTGGTCAAGTCGGATAATGTTGGACATTTCTGGTTTTGGGTCATGTCTCGTAAGTAAATAGGACTTTACAGATCGAGACAAGGGTTGGAGTCTTGGGATTGGTCAAGTCGGATAATGTTGGACATTTCTGGTATGGAAGGCTTGGAGGCGATGAGTGCGTCACGAGACCTCGATAGGAATGGCCACGGACCATGTTCCAAGAGGCCCATGCAACCAAGTCCCATGGAACTAATTAATCAAGTCTTGATTAATTAGTACTAAGTAAGTAAGACAAGGATTAAGGTGTTGGTGATTCACCACCTAACTCCATCTTGTCTAACCATACTTAACACTATACTTGTCCTATTTACACCATGCTTGTCCTATACTATTATTTATTATGTTGATAGAAATTAATTGGTTTAAGTCATCATTTTCCAACGTAACAAACACAAGACACAAAATAGCAAGAAAAAAACTCCCTCCTCCCTCTACAATTTCGGCCAAGAAGGTGTTTGTTCTCCATCTTTGGTGTTCTTGAGTCCTCATAAGAAGAACTACGTGGCTTTGATTCTCAAGTGGATACGTAGGTGTCGTGGAGACTTAAGTCAAATCATTCTTTACCCAGTGTTTTTGTTATGATATGAAAATGCTGATTTTTTTCTTGTGATTCTAATTTATGGTAGTTGATTCATGGTTTTAATGGTCTCTTGGTTTTATTTTTCATTCCGCTGCGAGTTGGTTCATCTCTTACCCTACCTCGAGACCCAACAACAACGTCATTGTGTGGGTGATGGCGTGGGAAGGGTTGGTGGCGACGTTGGGTGATTGTAGGGTACTCAACTTTTTGGATTTTATGGTTAAGTAGGAACTCGTCTGCATATCGGGCTAAAGTCGATCCCATATAAAAGATGTTTCTAAACTTGCAGCAGTACTGTTTTGGCTTGTTGAAAGGGGCGGGGATGCTCTGTCCGGGTGCAGATGGGGAGTTATGCAGCAAGTCGCCGGAGGATTGCTTGTTGGGTTATCGAAAACGCAAAGGAAGAGGGGTCAGATGCGGCTTGTCTGTTCGTCTTTTCGTCTGAATGGCGTGTTCCTCTGTACTCTGGAGAAGGGTGTGCCAGGTCCAATCTTCACCTCGGGTCCATGAGTGGAAGAGTTGTAATTTTTTCATGTTTTCTTTGCGGTTCTTGTTTTGGAAGTTTTCTCCCTTTTAAGCTTGATCCCCTTGGGTTGATAAAATCCTCTTTTGTATATGTTCTCCATATATGAAAATAATAAATCACTTGCTTGTAAAAAAAAAGTGATCAGACGTTCCTTCATGAAAGAACTTTGGGACTTCGAAATGATTTTCTAAAGTAAACCTTTCATTATGTTAACTATTAACTTAGTAATCAGTTTTTACTGAATATTATACAAGGAGATAGGACGAAACTCACTAATTTTCTCTGGGCGGCGTACCTTTGGGATTAGTTTCATTTTACCCCTCCGATAGCCGACCTTAAAGCATCCATGGTAAATAGTGCCTTCGTGATTTCCTCCTGATCAACTGGCTGTACAAGCTCGTCATTCTCTTCTTGTGTGATTGAACTCGCCATTAGCTTACTGACCTCGTCCCTTCTTCTTTCACCTACTCGGAACACACCATTAAAGTGGCCCTTAATCATATCGTCTAAGCCAGTCTCCCATCAAACCCATCCTCCCGCATCATTCACCAGCTTTTCAATTTTGTTCCTCTTGCACCTTGTTAACGCCTTGGTAAATAAATAATTAGTATTCACATCTCCTCCCTTCAGTTAGAACTGCTTCGCACGTTGCTTCCATGCCAAGTTTTTTCGTTCGAGTAACTCATTCAATCTCCCCCTCAACTCTCGATTTCTTACCCTCTGCAAGTGTTCCAAGGTCCTAGTAGGTTGTTCATCTCCTCTTGACACTATTTGATTTTCCTGTCCAAATCTCCATATTGAGTCTTTGCCCAATGGCTTAATTCTTGAGCCACTCTCTAACAATGCTCCCTTAGAGGTTCAGTTCTATTCAGAACACACACTTCATCCATTAACCGGTCACACCCTTTATCCTGAATCCACCCTTGATAAAACCGAAAAAATTTTATGACCCGAGAGAACCTCTCCCCCTCCCCATAACAAATTATTAAAGCATGGTCAAAGGGAGAGAGCCCTCCATGAATAGGCCGAGTATCCAACATACGAACTACCCAAGCCCCGTTCACTATTGCTCTATCTAATTGAGAGTCCATTATGTTTAGACGGTGTCTTCCTGTTTCCCTTGTATACATGTGTCCCTCCAGTCCCACGTCCCTGAAGCCATACTCCTCCATCGCCTCCAAGAAGCCCCTCAACAACGAGGATGGATGCCGGTTTCCACCTCTAATTTATTCATTCTCCATAACGTTGTTATAGTCTCTAATGAGCAGTCGTGGTCCTTCATGATGACATGCCAATGTCCTCATCATACCCCATGTCTACTTTTGTTTCACATAAGAACACAAAGTCGAGCTTCTTTCGAATTTTTCATTCAATTATGAACTGTTGTGCTCAAGTGTTCCCAAGCCCTTGGCAGTTCCAAGATAACACTATCATTTCTCCTGATAGGGTTTCTTAGCAACCCTCGCCAAACCCACCGTTGATACATCCTTAGTTGCAGGGTCTTGAGTCCCAAACTCCCTTGGTTGTTCAACGAAATCCCCTTTTCTTTTACCTAATGAACTACTGCCACCACCTCCTATATACACAATCTCTATAACAGTAGGACTTGGGTCTTTCATCTTCCACTTCCTGATAATCATTTTTTGTTTGTCTCTTTCAACTTCACGAGCCTTCACATTTTTATCTACCACTTCGATCTCCTTTGTTACCCCCTCTTTTCTTAGACACGTATCTAACTAGCCCCGCACTTCGCCCCCCTTGTCCTTGGCCTCCTTCGCCGCTTGAAGCTCCCCACGATTAGGGAGGCCTCCTGTATAAATGACCACACCTGTTCTCAAAGTTGGGTTTTTGATTTCTTGAATTGTGACTCCTCCTTCCTTCCTTGTCCAAGATCCTGATGGGAACTTGGTCTTGGAGCAACTATCACCAAAGCTCTGTCATTGTCCATAATGTTGGTCCACGATTTTGCACCCCCTTCCCGAGCATATCCATGATTACGCCCATTATACCCCCTTGAAACCTTAGGGAATCCGTTCTCATATGAGACCCGACCTGACCTTGTATTGGTTGTTATTTTCCCATGAACCTCCCAACGTTCCCTCTGAATATGACTCAATCTACCATACCCAAAGCAAAAGTCCAGTGAACATACATATTCGGTCTGACTATGTTTCCCCAGGTATATTTTGACCGCATTATTCAACAGTTTTTCAATTCTCCAATGCACCCAGATTAAGATATAGTTTTCCCATGCACGACCATCCTCATCATAGTCGACCGCAATCGTCTCGCCCACCTTGTCCCCTATGATGTGACCCACCATCCTGTTCAAAGCTCGGAATAGTAAGTTTGATGCATGAATCCATATTGCATGCAGTTTACTCGAACTTCAGTGCATCAAAACTTATCGTCTGACTGAATTTTATGCAGTGCCATCAGCGCTTTGTTGAAACTCCACGACTCCATCTCCAGTACCTTGTCTCTTTTCTATCAGACGGGAAGAAAAATCCCATGATGCTAGGCATTAGAGTCTGGATCACCATGATCTGACAGCTCCATGCGTTTTTCATGACAGAACAAAAAACCTGACTCATATAACTCTTCACCGTTAGGACTTTCCCAGCAAGTCCGTACCTGTATTTCTCACCTCCCAAGTTCAAAGCTTCCTCCGAGATCATCGTCTCTTTCTCATCGTTACTGTCAATTACCACCCCTAAGAGCTTCTCCTGCAGTTCCTCCATCCTTCCCGTGACTTCCTTTGCTTGATCAACACATTCGCCGCAAGCCTCTCGTTGTTGAGAATCCCCCATCACCGAACACAAGCTGCACCGACACTTGTCTCTGTATGAATAAGTCGGCGGAACCCTAAACGCTTAAGATCGAAAATTACGGACTAAACGACCCTCCTAATTAAAGTGGTTTCCTTTTCTTTTATCGTTTTCATTTTTGATGAAACATGATTAGGAAAAAATGTATATATTAAACCGAAAAGAGAATAAAAAAAGTCTTTGATAGACCGATATAATACTAAAACAGAAATTTGTGATATATGTAAGGTACGAGGAGAATAAAACAGTCAATTAGACCGGAAATTGGTGACTCTGTCTAGGAGAACCAGAACCCCCTACTTGACAATCATCCGCCGCCATTGCTTTCCATGATTTACTAGACTTTGCTCTCGGCAAGATCGGCGATGTACCCCTATTTTCTTCTGCCACCTTCGGCGTCGTCACGGAAACAGCCCGCATTAGAAACGTCGGCGCTGTAGAAAATACCCGGCGATCGGATTTCATAACTTCTCCCACACTGTCCAGGCACCGGAAACTTTTCCGTCCTCCGCCACTTCCTTCACAACTTGTCCGGTATTCCCATCGGGAACTTCTCTCCGTCGGCAGCACCACCATGCTGTTCGACCTCTGAAGCAGCCGGTTTTTCATTATCTGCCTCCTCACCTCCGCTGGCAACCGTAGCGTGAACCGCTCCGTATCTTCCCCCGGTTGGACCGGAAGTGAATGCCCGGTCGAGTGGGACTTTGGGAACTTGCGTGCCCGCCCGGATCGGGACCCACGTGTTCGGTTACGATTGGGTGTCTCATTTGCATCCATCATCACCAGATGTTCTGTTGGGCGTAATTGGACTTGAATCTCGACCCTTTCGCCTCCGTCGTCATGTTCCGCGTCTGAGTCCGAAGTACCGGATTTTTCGGCGGAAAGTTCGGCTCGGCAGACTGGGCAGGTGGTGTGTGAGGCTAGCCAGAGAGCGATGCAGTCAGGGTGGAACACGTGGCTGCAATTGGGGATTAAACGCAGAGTTTCGTCGTCGTCGAACTCGCTCAGGCAGACGGCGCACTCTAGCGCGCCCTTCCCGATCTTGAGCTCCTTGACGGAGGAGTAGACGAAGGTCGGGAAAGTCTCGATCGCGGATTTATCGAGGCCTTTCACGGCTGGGCGACGGGATATTCCGCCGGAGATGGCGCGGACGCTGCCGGAGATGGCTCCGTTGTCGCAGTAGCGGACGTAGAGAGCGAAGAGAAAGACCAGGAAGAAGAGGGAGACTACGATTCCGGTCAAGGTGAGGACGAGGGAGGGGCTCAAGTGCTGGAACTCGGACGGTGTCGTATCGTCGCCTCCGCTCTGCGCTCCGGCGAAGGAGATGAGGAGTAGAAAGGCGGTGATTCCATGGAGTGAGGCGCAGGATGAGATCATCGGTGTAGAACTCAGCGTCACGTTGATATGATGTTGAAATTTTCTGGTTTAAATAATTACAAAATTCAGTACCAGAAGAAGAAATCGTTTCGAGAAGCGTGGGCCCTGATGAGTTGGCGTGTCCTAACATGATATAATCGTTGACGTCCTAACAAATTTTAATTGTCAATCGTCAACCGTTACTTTTCCTCATTGTTTGCAACATGTAACAATGCACCTAAATCAAGGAAAATTAGAGAAACCCGTATACATGTACAAGGAAAACTATACACACATGTGAATTGTAGGGCTGGGCACGGCCATTCTTTGGACCACTAGAATTGACTTCGCCGGTGATGCATAAAAAAATTACCGGCACCAACCCCGAAACCGAACTAGTTAGTTAAGAATCGGCCCATCAAAGCCTCGGCCGGTTCTGTGTTCTAACCGATTCAACCGGCCCCATACTTAAAGTAAAAGCCCATTACTGTCTTGGGCCAAATTAGGCCCAAACTAATAAAAAACAATCTAAACTTTCTTATTTCGAAATTAAACTTGATTGAGTTGATTCTATCAACCAAAATAACACCCTAAACATGCCAAATATTTACATATTATAACTAAACTTAATTGTTCATAACCAAACAAGTTACGGACTACAATACAATTCATTCATGGCAAACAAAATTCAAAAACATCTTCAACATTCTTTATCCATCACTAGCCACTTTTATTGCTTTTAAAATGTTGGAAGATTTTATTTGCTTCCAACAAGACCTTTCTTTTTTTTTGATCAGTGATGTTTTATATATCCTTGTCTAAATAACAGGTAGCCAGGAACGGCTCTAACATGTCTTGAAAGACTACAACTAAGGTTAAAACCTCAACAAAAGTAACACTACATAGACTTCTAAACTGAGAACAAAGAACATAAACATAAGACAGAGCAACTAGAACACCAAAATTAGCCTTTGGAACCTTTGGAACAAATGGAGCTCTTACAGCTCACGAAATGGTGCATGCACCAATCCACGGAAGAATAGAGGAAAAAGCAGGGAGGGATGTCTTGACTAACCCAAACGAAGCAGCCTAGACCATGGAGACCACATAATTTAATTCCTGTGGCATGAAAAAAAACCGGATTTCTCTTTCAGATACCTCCCATAACGAACTCCTCTTTTGAGCAAAAGATTCAAGAGGATGAAGAGTAGGCGTTGCAGCCTCCACCATCGATTCTTCCTCAGAATCCAACCCAGGTTCGCGTTCCCTGGCAGCCACATACAATTCTGCATTTAAAGCCTCCAGTTCACGTCTGAATTGTTCCCCGGATGACTTTGATTTGAAGCCCATGGCACTGCAATAAACCCAGGCCTTCTCAGCTGCTTGCAACTGTCCTCGGGCTCGCGATTCTAGGCTCGGCCCATACGTGTCCTGAGCAATCGACTTATCACTCACGGTGGCTTGAGAATCGGCCTTGTCTCTTGCTTTTAGCTTCGTTTTCTTGTTCTTCTTTTTCGAAACCACAATACTTGACACAGTCTTCTCCGAATCCACGCTAATCTTCTGCTTCTGGATTCACTCTAGCTGAATGTTCAGGCTTGTAAGACAGCCAGCTATCATCCGCCTTATCAATATTCGGGATTATCAGTGGTACCTGAATATCTTGAGCTTCAGATACTTTGATACTGCAAGTCTCGCCATCAAAGGACACTCGAACAAATTGCTCGGATTTTCTCTCAGAACAAATATGGATCAGAACATAGGCTTCGTCAAAGTCCAAACCCACAGCCGATTCTGGGTGAACCATCACCACCTCCCCAAAAGCCCCTGCAACTTTCTCCATATTCCTCTTTGTCCAGCATTGGATTGGAATTCCCTGGATCCTTAAATAGCGGAATGAGCCACCTTTTAGCAAGAGTGGTTCCTTGTCTAGACTCATCGTTAGCCATTGGGCTAACCATGACCATTTACTCTCTATCATGCGTTCCTCAAAAGCTCTGTCATCGCAGGAAACCATCACCACCCTTTTGCCTAGTGATCTGATCAGAATGTCGAAAACCCCTTGTTTGCCTAGCTCTTCCTGAAACATTTTTGAAATTAGATTACCATGAAGCACACCCAGCCATCCATTGCTCGCTTCAACTTTCAGCTTATCTTCCACATCTAACAGAATTGGGTCTGAACAACCTTGACCGGACCAAGGACTATTCGTCTTTTCTTCTGTCTTTCTATTTAGGAACACCATTAGGTCCTCCCTTGGAGCTCTCTCCCAACTCTTGTTCTTATCCCAAGCCTGAGCCACAAACAACATCTTCGACCCAATTTTTGATCCATTGGTGGATTTCACCACTTTCTCCAAATCAACACCTGCTTTATACCGGATGAACCCGGAATACTTTCCTCTTATGTTAGGATTATATGGAAGATGGACATGATCAATCGCTCCAAAATTACTGAAAATGGCCTTCACACCTTCTTTCGTTGAGCCCTCAGGGAAATTAAGGACAAAAATGGTGTTAGGTTGAAGAACTCCTCTCTCTTGGACTCGAGGCCGGCGAAAAACAACCCCCTCAACCTCCCTCTCTGAACTGGTGAAACTCATCACCGGCTTCTCCAAACCCAAACGGATTTCACTCCCCTCGTTTGAACTCGAATCAACGACCTTTTGCTTATCTCTCCCCAACGAACATTCAGCACTTGATCCCTTTCCTGACATCTTTCCGATTATCTGAGAGATCGAAAGCACCAAGTCGCCGGAAATTGAACAGATCAGGCCCATGTTTTGATTTGTTCCCAAACCAGAGAATCGGGTTCGCTGCTGTGATGTACTCCCACCAGTCCCGTGAACGAGTCCAGTGAAGCGCCGGTGGAGGTCGTCGGAGGTAGATCACCGAGAGTCCTGGGTGCGACTCCGATCTTGGGTCACGTCGACGGCGAAGCTATGGCCAAAGTCGACTCCGGTGAGGTCGGAAGTGACGAACCTGAGGGGCGAAACACGACAAACACCACCTTCGGCCGGGACGGATCGTAGCCTGTGTCACTCCAAATCAGATGAGGAGTAACGCTAATACGACAAACGGCGGCGATCGATGGCCCTCAACTCTAGTTCTCCATGACAGCACCAACTCGGCGAGACACACAGGAGAGCGCGACGACGCTAGCGACGCAGATCTGGACTGGATGGAGGAAAGCGCGTGGGCGCGCGTTCTCCTAGGGCCGGCTATACTGTTTTGTACACGTTCTATGTCCTTCTCCAACAAGACCTTTCATTTGCTCTAAGAAAATGAGGTTTTCATTTATTTCCTTTCTAGAATATTACATATCACAGAAATCAAATATCAAAAAGATATTAGCATTAGCAAATAACAAAAATCAAATGATGAAGGCCAAAAAACAGCAAGTACAAATTTTGTAAGTTGGTAACTAACCAACTTTTGGTAGTTCGATCACATAATAATTGGAGCACCAATTGTGGTGACAATGTTTTCAATTTCTGGAAAATAGATATAACAATAATTATTTACAAGCAATGCATAAAAAAAGAATGAAAAAAAGAAAAAGATGCGGTTATTACCATCTTTCTCGTCTTGAATCAAATCCTCGTCTTTCTCCATAGTTTTTGAAGTTTGAATAATATTAACGCCTTTCAACCAATCTTTTGTGAAAATTAAAGCTTGCACAACTCGTGTTATCAAAGAACTACAAAAAGCATCGAGAACTCTGTTTCCATCATTAAAGGTGTAAGAAACGCCCCCGGTCGATCCCGGTCGAACCGGAGGTTTTTTGCAAAAGTTGACTTTTTGTCGGAAAAGTCAACCGATGACTACGGGAGTCATTCGGGACCTTTCCGGGGCCCAAAAAGCTTAGCCGTCGGTACGGTTAGCTTAGTTGGTCCGTTTCCTTTCGTTTGACTGTAATCTTGGATAAAGTCAACTCGGGGTATTTTTTGGTCAAACAGCAGTCCGTTTAAGAACTAAATCCGATAAAATATTGGTGCTGAAATTTATTTAAGCTTGGAGTGGTCCCCACATGGACATGTGTCCATGCTTGCTTGAAAGGGAATGTCACGCCCCAAATCCGGTTTTGACCGGACTCGAGACGTGAACTAAAATAATAGATAATTAAAGCGAAAATTTAAGTAAATAAGCTTAAAAAAATAAACTGTAATTCATAAATTTGAATAAAAGAGTCAAAAGCTCTTAAATAAAACGTAAGAACAGGTCTTAGTTCTAAACACGGTATGTCACTAGACCTACTAGACAAGACCCTCGCCAGCTCCCAAGCTCAGCTATGTCCTGCTAGCACAATCCCGCTCAACACCTGAAAACAACAAGGTAAGGGGTGAGCTTTCACCCAGTAGAGAAAGTAGTAAAGGTAATGAACATTGGCTCACCACCACGAGTAACCGTCCAATTAGGGCATACTAGTACAACATAACTAACTGTCAAACCGGGGTTCATAGCCAAACTTACAACACGCTCAACGACCACTTTCACAAAGCAAAACATTAACCAAACAGCAAACATATCACACACAAAAGCAACTAACACATGTCCCGTAATGCAGTCCCCGAATTACCATCATATCATACCATAAAGTCATCGTATCATCTCGGATAGCCCCTCGGTCCAGAGGAGACACATGCGTCGGGGAGATCGGAAACGCTCCCTAGGAACGCATCTCATCGGAGGGCCCGGAAATGTTCCCAAAGGACCATAGATCATCGGTGTAGACCACGACCCGTATGCCCCACATGACCCATAGGCCCCACATGACTCATAGGCCCAACACGATCCGCAGGCCCAATCACGACCCGTAGGCCCAACACTAAACTTAGTACAACCATTTCCAACGTCTCCGGCTATCACAGCCCGTTCCATTTATATCGTGTCGGATCACGAAGCCTCGGTCCCGAAATCTTCCCGTCACGTAGAATCGGGGTAACATCCTAGATCGGAAATCCCTCAGTTGGACGTCTTCTGGTCACGTAGAATTAGGGACTCACGCATACTGGACCGGCACACACCTCGGCCGTACGCCTTCCCGTCACGGAGAATCGGGGTATTAATCACGCCATCCTTGGCCTCGATACACTACACCGGAACTATCCCTCAGTGTAAGTACCACTCCGGTAACACACATCAAGAGTATAAAACGCATCACAAACACATAGTTCGACCCCGGTATACCAACCAAGCCCAAACACACCATAACCCACAAACCGGTCTATCACTCACCCGGTCATATCAAAATCAAGGATTCACATTACATCACACACGGCACACTTGCCCACACACAGTCTCAACATGCAACACCGAATTCATCTTATTTAGACTCTCACATAGCGGTTATAACACATAGCACGCAATCCTAAGGCTCGACATGGCCCATCTACCAGCACGACAATTTCCCAGAATAATGAAAGCGGCTAACACTAGTGAATCACATCCTACATGTTACTAAGACACGTCCAGTTATTTTATAATATAAACGACCGTTCCCATTTTATTATTACCTAGCATGCATACTAGTAACTTTCCGTAATTAAACCGGTATTCGCTACTTTCCCTACCTCAAGAAGAACCAACATCTGCGTCTCCTAGCTGCTGACGTCCGGGCCTACCTCCGTTCTTCTCCACGATCGAGGTCCAAGCCTGGTTTTAACAAAAAGAGACGGGAATCAGTCCGGTCCAGTCCGTAACGATCCTCTAACTTTACCAATTAAGTCCGATGAGTCCTTTCTCTTTAAATCCTTAAAATCCCCAATTTAAATTAATTGATCTGATTTTTAATTAATGCCTTTAAAACTGGTCTGACCCGGATCCGAACACGTAACCAGACACGGTCCAAGCCCGAACCCGAGTATAGACCCGACCCGACCCAGGCCTGACCCGGACCAGACCCGACCAGACCCGACAAGATCCGAACTCGGCCTGTCCTGAGATCTGTCCCGGCCCAAGCCTGGCCTGGCCCAACGGTTCAACTCGGCCTGGCCCAACGTTTCCACTCGTCCTGGGCCGCCACGCAGATCCGGTCTGAGTCGAGGACGGGGAAGAACGAGGGTTTTGACTCTCGCCAGCGGCGGCGATGATAGGAAGCTCGGAGGGAGGCGATGGTGGCTGAAGTTGATTCCTACCATAGATCTGGGTTGATCTCTCCGGCGCGGGTGCAGAAGTCGTCGCGATGAATTCCGGCCGAAGAGGTGTCTCGCGCGCTCGTATTTCAGGTGGGGAAGGTCGTCGGAGAAGATGAACGGGGCTGACACGCCATTAACTGCGCTGAGACCTCTGTCACGGACGTAGCACGACCCGGAACGGGGTCGGAGGCACGCTGGCGAGGCGAAGCTTCGCCGTTGCTTCGGGATCTCCGGCGAGCTGCGAATAGGACGCGGTCTCGAGAGGGAGCGGCGAGAGGAAGTTGGGGATCGCCTAGGTAGAAGAGAGGTCGCGTTTGGGTTAGAAAGGTCTGAGTTGGGCTTGGACTCATCGTTAGTGCGCGTGGGCTTGGGCTGCGTTGACTGGACCTGGTCAGGTTGACCGGCCCAACTCTGCTTTTTTTTTTCTTTCCTTTTTCGTTTGCATTCGATCCAAAATTTATCCTGCTTTCTAACCACGACGATATCAACGAACCAACTTAAATAATAACACTTTTAACCGGGGCGGTCTTTACAGTCTACCCCCCCCCCCCCCCTTAAAAGAATTTCGTCCTCGAAATTTAAAACGAACTCGCTCCACTTGACCCTCTCTTAGGGAACGTCCGATTAAACTCCCAGTCCAATAATCCTCAACACACGGAAACACTTAAACCAGTTAGTCGATACCGGAATCCTCCGTCGGTAGAGACGTCGCACCGACACACGCAGTTTGGTCGAGATATCCTATACCAGAACCGTCCGTCGGTGTAGGTATCATACTGGAACAAATCTCACATCGCACTTACACCGGATTCAACCTACCGACACTTCTCCTCGACCACTCATTTCACTTAACCAAGTATTGCGCACACAACGCAACAAAAGAAGCCCACGCCCCATTACTCGGACACTCGACACCAGACTCCAAACGTGGTCACGCCACGACCATCCACACACGACGACACAAAGAAATAACATGCAATCTCAAACAATTTCCAAGTCGTTCCCCCCAAAGTCACCACAAAACTGAAGACACCACAAATACCATTTCCTTAGGGTTCGAACGGGTTTGGATATCTCGTGCGTCCCTTAACCTCGTGCTTCTGCGTCAACTCTGTACGGTTCTCAATCATCCACAATCACGCGGCCCTTCGGTTGCTTCTTGAGTAACTCGGGACCGCAATGGTCACTATTAGACCTCAAGTATGCCCTACTTGGCAATTGACCCGACCTACCATCCAACGCTTCGCACGATGCCATAATGTTACTGGCCTGAAAGCGTTGTGGTAGTCGTACTCGGCGATTGGTTTTGGATACGTCGTGAGGTACTCCCACTTCTACCGTACACTGCACACACTCGTCAAACCACAACGTACTTAGTCGGGGTGTCAAGACGCCAGGACCGCATCAAGGTTCTACTCTTAGATCCATACGTCTCGTCAAGTGTAAAAAAAACTAGAATAATGTGATGCCTGTAGCTTACGGGCCCACCACGCTTTCACTGCGCCACTCTGATCTCATCGTCACTCGGCCATCTCCCCTGGCCGTTCTGGCTGCGTACTGACATTTCTACGGTCCTCTGCCGCACCCCCAGCTAGCGTGTCAAGGTACACAGTTCTAAAATCCGTCCCAACATTCGTACTTGGCAGAACTCAGGGCGCGAACTAAGAAATAACAGATTAACGACGTAAACAAAACGCAAGTTCAAAAGCTGCACCAATAGCTAAAAGTAACAAACCAAGACGAGTCAAATACAAGTCTCAAGTAAAAAGGAAAGCACGACTCTACAGTAAAAAAAAGTAACTCCCGGACTGTCGCTAGTCCCAAGTTCCGCGATGTCCTCTACTCCAAAACGTGCTCGAAATCATGAGTGATCCCATGATCGGAAACCTGTCTCTCGGCTCGTGAATCGGTTACAACATACACCCGACACTTCCGTGTCGGGGGTCCGCCTCTCGAAGGTGGTGGAAGTGCCACCTACTGCGCAGCTCTCTACCTAGGCGATGGCGCGCTCGTTGTCTGTCGCGGAGCTCTTTGTGTCTGAACCTGACGCTGCTGGTACTAAGGCGCATGCCCAGTCTACGACTGTTGTGGTCGTGGGGCTGACACCTCCAAAAGTCGATCGGGGCACCTGGCGATGAAGTGACCTGACTGACCACATCGGTGACAAACCGATGGTCCGGCGCTCGACCTCTCCTCAGGTCTACCCGCTGAACGGTCCGCTGGTCCGCTGCTCCCCGGACTGTCTCGAGCCATGTGGCCCGTCCGTCCACATCCGTAGCACGTGCGCCCTCTCATGGAAGGTCCAACTGAACCTCCCGACCCAACCTGTCGCGGTGCTCTCGACTGGGTCTGAGTCTGAAACGATCTTGACTCCTCTGCCTCCTCGGATCCTGAGTCTCAGACAGTCTCAGTGAACAACTCGATCTAGGCCTGACCTCCCGAGCTCTAGCTGACTCGCGGAATCGCCGCTCCACAGTCAATGCCTGCTCCATCAGGTCAGAAAATACATGGGTCCTCAACACAGCGACCTGGTCCGCGATCGCAGGACGGAGTTCTCCCTCAAAACGTCGGCAGCGGAGAGCTTCCGTCTGAACCATCTCCTGAGCAAAACAAGACAGTGAGGTGAACCTCGCCTCATACTCGGACACTGATAGTCCCTCCTGTCGCAGCTCCAGGAACTGCTGGTATCTGTCGTCCAGCACGGACTGTGGAAAGCACTACTCTAGAAAGCGTTGTCCGAACAACGTAAAGTCGTCTCCCATTCGCGCCTGCTCTCGGCGCCACCAGCGGTAGGCCTCTCCCTCCAGGTGGAAGGCTGAGAAAGAAACTCGGAGTCTACCACTCAAAATCCCTGCTGTGTCCAGGTTGCGGGTGATCCACTCCAACCACCTCTCGGCTGCCTCGGGGTCTGGCTCCCCGGAAAACACAGGTATACCCAACCTGCGGAAGTCTCGCAGCGCCTGCGCGGTGTAACTGTCGACCTGAGTAGGTCCCTCAGCGGTCGCTGCAGTGGAAGCAGGTTTAGCCTCCGGTGTCGGAGTTGCGGCCTCTCTCCGGGAAAAGGCAGCTGCCAGTCCCTGAACAGTGCGGGTCAGCTCCTCCAGAGCTGCCGCATGGGCTGTCTCAGTCATCTCGTGCCCCTCAGCAGGTGCACCCAGGGCACTAGTCACCATAGCAAACTCAGCAGTAGACTGATGTCCTCGGCCCCTAGCTGGCCGTCCTCTGGTGCCTCGTGGATCATAAGTACGTGTCATGTCGTAAATCCTTTGCACGGATTACGCACATGTTCATCTTCTTAACTCGAAAAGAACAACGCGCTTAGAATATATAACGCCACACACGGTCCACAATAACGATACTTATAGTAATAATACACTCAGTAGTATAGTCACACAATAGCACGCAGCAAAGAAGTCAGCACACTAGTGCGTCACACAGATCATATATACAAGCAGTGTTGTAAAAATCGCTAGGCGCCAATCGGGCGGCGAGGGGTCCTAGGCGCTAGGCGGGGATTAATCGGATGTGTATTTTTTTTTTTATTAATAAATATAGATTATCAAATTTAATATTATACTATATGAAAATATTAAGAAAATTAAAGATTATATATATATAAGATAAACTTTAAACCAACTAAAACATGTATATATAAAGAACAAAAATATCATATCATCCTAAAAAACAATATAATTTGACAAAAAAATATCAATTAGGTGATTTGAACTCAAGACCTAACACTTGATTAAAGTGTCCACAACCAACTCAACTAGCACAATTTAATAGTATTGTTTAGTTTGTAAAGTATAAATATTGGTATAGCATGAAAGTATTTCAAACCAACCATTTCAAAGTCCCATATCGCCCAAGTTTCACTAACACTCTCTTCTTTTCTTCTATAAAAGTCCATCTCTTGTGCCAACTATTAATTACTTAATTCTTGACTAATTTTGGGCTCCATCTTTTTTGGGGCTCAACATTAGTAACGAATTAAAAAAAGGTTCAAGTTGTAGCCTTTTATTAGTTTAAATTTTTTCGTTTTTTTTTTCATTTTTTTGGGCTCGGTGTGATTGGGCCGATTAATTGGTGATTGGGCCGATTAATCGGCCAAGTCGCCGATTAATTGCGTTGAATTGCCATTGCCCATTTGGGCGCCCAGCCCGTTTTTTACATGCCTGTATACAAGCAGCGCTTACACACAATTTCATACTCAGCAGCATAATCACACATAGTCGCACAAGTCACCGTTCACACCACACCGTAATTCCATAAAGTACAACATGCACTCAGTTTCGATTTCTTAACACCTCATCTTTCTAACATAACATTCGTGTTGATCTCTCGTCGTTACAACCCGATTCAGGCGTCCCCGAATTACGTTGTAACCACTCGATATCCCTCCATTCACGTCCAGCTATAGTGGCCCATATAGCTGAATCGTGATGGTACATACACTTCAGTTCTTGCAAAAAATCGGGCATGACCCGTCCGTAAGTTAAGTTAACCATCCGCTTATGCGGGACAACCATACATTACCTGCACACCACACTCAATCACAATTAAAACACATAGCAATTGATCTCAACTTGTACACCGCGGTCTCAGTAATTTCACTCTTACCGGCCGACCAAGTCCACACTGTGAAAACAGTTCAACTCCAACAATAACCACAACCCAAACCAGTTCACCAAAAGTCCACGGCACTTAGGCTGGACGTTTCACCAATCAAACAACGGCCAACCAAGGCGGCAACCCACATAACAATTAATCAACCAGCACGTCATAACCAGCCCGAGCCTCGCTCATTAACCAACCTTGATCTCAACCGATCGGCATCATGGTTCCACTAAGGTGTACAACAACCAGAGAATAAGGTAAAAACCAAGTAAGGCAAAACTTAAACAACGCACTTTAACAATCAAAGCTCTTGTCGTTTCGACTCTACGCATAGGATAATTCCGACTTGCGTCACCGAGCACTACGACTTTAGCCACCTAACTCTACCCACCTAACTGACGTACGGTCTGAGGTTTTGAAAAATCATTTCAAAATGAATCCAGGCTCATACCCGACCAGATCCAAACCCAGCCTGGCCTGAGATTTGGTCCGGGTTAGGCCTGGCCTGGCCCAACGGTTCAACTCGGCCTGGCCCGCCACGCAAATCCGGTCTGAGTTGAGGACGGGGAAGAACGGGGGTTTTGACTCTCGCCCGCGGCGGCGGCGATAGGAAGCTCGGAGGGAGGCGACGGTGGCTGAAGTTGATTCCTACCGTAGATCTGGGTTGACCTCTCCGGCGCGGGTGCAGAATCCATCGCGATGAATTCCGGCCGAAGAGGTGTCTCGCGCGCTCGTATTTCAGGTGGGGAAGGTCGTCGGAGAAGATGAACGGGGCTGACACGCCGTTAACTGCACCGAGACCTCTATCACGGACATAGCACGACCCGGAACGGGGTCGGAGGCACGTTGGCGAGGCGAAGCTTCGTCGTTGCTTCGGGATCACCAGCGAGCTGCGACGAGGACGCGGTCTCGAGAGGGAGGGGCGAAAGGAAGATGGGGATCGCCTCGGTGTGCGTGCGAGAAAATGAGGGAGAAGAGAGGTCACATTAAGGTTAGCGAGGTCTGAGTTGGGCTTGGGCTCAGCGTTAGTGCGCGTGGGCTTGGGCTTGGGCTGCGTTGACTGGACCTGGTCCGGTTGACCGGCCCAAGTCTGCTTCTTTTTTTTTTCTTTTCTTTTTCGTTTGCATTCGATCCAAAATTTATCCCGCTTTTTAACCATGACGATATCAACGAACCAACTGAAATAATAACACTTTTAACCGGGGCGGTCTTTACAGGGAAGAATTGGGTGTGTTATGACCCTTATACCCTCAATAGTGTTTTTGGGAAGAGTTAAAGCAAAGGGGTATTTTGGGCACTATCCCCTCTAGGTTTAAATCACAATTTGGTGCACATTTCAGCACATTTCCCAAGGTATCCGAAATTGGAGAGAGGGTGGAGAGAGAAAGTGAGGTTTGAAGCTTGAAGAAGAAGAAAGGAGAGAAAAGAGGGATTTTTGGACCATTTCTTCACCAAAGGGGCTTGATTCTTCCATTTTCTTCTTCTACTCACCATTTCCAAGGTGAGTTTCTAATCCCTTTTCGTTTTTATGGTTTTTGGTTCATGGGTTTTGGAGAAAATTGATGAACAATGGATGAGTTTGGAGTTTAAGGTTTAGATGATGAAGTTTTGGAGGATTTTGATGTTAGATTATGGATTTAATTCGTATTTTTGGAGTTTTGATGTTTACCCATGGTGGGTTTTGAAGTAGAGACGTTTAGGAACTGTTTTTGGAGGTTTTGGAAGGTCAAAAATTGAGTTTTGGAGTTAAAATCGTGAAAAACTGAAGCTGGCGGAAGAAGACGATGAACAGTACCAGACTGTCACGGATCCGTAACAGGAACCGTTAAGGAACACGTCACGGCTCCATGAGGAGAACCGTGACGGCGTCTGTCACGGCTCCGTGGGGAGAACCGTGACGGTTCAGCCCACGGATCCGTGACCCGATCCGTGGCAGACCTGTTTTGGGTCCCTTTTAAGTATTTTCGTCTAATTCGATCTTGTTTGTTGAACCGGTTGTTTGGGGGTTTTAGCTTAGATGTTTGTCTTTTAAACCATCTTGTTTAGCCTTTAATTTTGGTGTTAACTGTGATCCAAGACCTTGGATTCGAGCTCGACGAAGGAGGAGGCCTTGGGAACCACGTGAGAAGACGAGGTGGAAGCTAGCCCGGGACGTCAGCAGCTAGGAGTATTAAGCGTTGGAGAATTCAAAGGTAGGGAAGAGTAGTAAACTCCACTCTTAATTTAAAGAATACTAATAGTATGCCTATAGGATAATAAAACCGGAAATGTCCTAGTTTGCATATAGGATGTGATTCACTAGAATAACCGCTTTCAATTATATTAATAACGGATGAGTCTAGTATGCATATAGGATGTGATTCACTAGTTTAATCGCTTTCAATACTTTGGGAAAGTGTCGTGCTGGTAGAATGGCCATGATGAGGCTTAGGAATGATTGTGATTGTGTTCGATTGTCTCAATGTCGTTGTATGTCATTCTTAGGATGATACAAGAGTCACTTTAAACTAGATGAATTGTGATGAATGCAACGTGAATGTTTGTGTTGTGATGTGATTGGTTGAATGTATGAAATGAATGTGGTTGTGCCTTGTGGTATGATTGGGTGAGTGATAGACCGATGAGACGTGTATGGTAAGTCATGCCGGTAAGTGTGATTGGTAATATGATTTCTGTGTGACATGTTGTGGTAAGATTGTTGGGTTTGCTAAGCTGTGGTTGAACTATGTCTTGTGATGCGTGTTATTCTCTTGTTGTATGTTCCAAGAGGAGTTGTGTTCCGGTATGGTACCTACACCGATGGGAATGCTGGTGTAGGGTAGTACCTAGGCCGACGGATTGTGTTACCCCGATGTGAATTCCGGGAAGACCGATGCGGATTCCGGTATTGTGTTTACCCCGATGCGAATTCCGGTATTTGTATTATTTTTTGCCCGATGTGTGTGTTCCGGGAAAACTAGGCTGAGGGGTACTCCGGCATGGTATATTGTTGTCTCATTCCGATGTTACGTGTTCCGGAGAGACTTGTTTCACCCCGATGATATGTGTCCCTTCGGGGATGTTTCCGGGAGGATGTCTTGTTTCACCCCGATGATCCGTGTTCCTTTGGAGACGTTTCCGGGAGCCCCGATGATATGTGCTCCTTGTGGAAATGTTTCCGGGAGTCCCGATGATATGCGTCCCATCGTGACCGAGGGGCATTCCGGTACGATGTGTTGGTTTGTGTGTGAATTGTAGGCATGGTTGTAAAAGTCTCCTCCTAGTCCGCCTAGGCCCCCGCCTGGGCCCCAAAATCTATAAGAACGCCCGACTCCCCTCCTCGCCTAGGCCCCAAAATCCGAAAACTACCCGACTCATCGTCCCACCCGATTAATAAAAAATTTGGGACTCTGGTTTGTGAAACCGAACATTTGAAAAATAGATGAAAAGGTGAGAGAGACGATATGTTTGTAATGGTCTTAAATTTTATGATAAAAAGAATATGGCACGTGTCCCTCTTTGGTGGTTCATCGTTATAATTTATATTTTTATTAAAATAAAGAGTAAAATCAAAATGAGAGCATCATTTGGTTTAGTATTTTGTAATTTAATACTTTATGTTTTTTATATCATACAAATATAGTTTATATATTGAATTTTTTTATTATATTTGTGTAATATATATTATTAATAATTAAAAATATTAACTAGTCCCCGCCTAACGCCTAGGGGTCCTCACCGCCCGACTAGCGCCTAGCGCCATTTACAACCATGATCGTAGGCTAATGGTTTAAATTATATATATTTTGGTACTCGTGTGTTTCCTTAGTTGGTCCTATTGATGATTAAACTGTTTTCCCGTTAATCTCCCTTGAGTTACTGTTTTATTAATCATTGCATTTCTTGTTGATCTCTGATTATGGTGTCTTTTGAATAATTGTACTAATCGGGATTTCTTGTTGTAAAAGCGGGGAATTCTTTTACTTTACTACTTTTTCCTACTGAGCGTAAGCTCACCCCCTTCTTGTTTACTGTTTGTACAAGTTACCTTGGTGAGTAGACCTAGAGGTGGTCTCAGGGCTCGGGAGCTACTTGAGGTTTCGGGAGATTTATGTATTAGAGACGTACCTTTCTTTTCTGCTTTAAACCTGTCGCACTTGGTTATATTTGAACTTTTGACTCATTGTACTGACTTGGATCATATTTTACTCTGAACATTACTTTATCAAGGTTTATTTACTTATTACAATTTATCATTATTTTAGTTCACGTCTCGAGTCCGGTCAAAACCAGATTTGGGGCGTGACAAAAAGCATTTTCACTAGAGACGGATGTCATGGGAATGACTAGAATATCTCTAGCCATCCTAGAGAGAACAGGGTATCGACGAGCATTATCTACCCACCATGAAAGTACTTTAAACTCCTTACTGTCACTTGTTGGTTGCTCATTTAAATATGTTTCCAATTCATTTTGAGCACCAACACGTGAAGAACAAAGTTTTTTTTTTCAAAATTTCGGCGTTTTGATACTTTGTCAATAACACTAACGGAACAATATGATTGTGTTTGGTACTCATCAACACCGAACTCTTTTTTTGTAATGTGCAAACATATCATCGAGAGATACTTTGACGTATTGGGATAGATTATCATAACTTGCAGTGGGTATATATATATATATATATATCCTCTAGAAGATAATTGACATAGCTCAACTTCTTTCGGCGATCAAAAATTGGTGCTAGGAATGTGAACACGTTCAACATTATCAAATCCCTAAAATACTTGTTGAATTTTTCATTCATCCTAGATTACATATTTCGCATGCTTAAATTATCACTTTCTAAACCATATTTTATAAGCAAGTTAATGTCTGATATTTAGTCTAATATCACATTTGTTGTAGCATACGAGGAACCTAATATTCTAACTGTTGCACAAATTTTTTTTTCCAAAAACTTCATTAGGGATTTAACTACAACCCAATCGGGCTCAAGGCAGGAAGCCCGTGTGGACCTTCCGTGTCTTATTTGTCCCGATCCGTCTCCTTTAGTGTCGGTTTTGGGTAATGGGACTCGGATTGATGTGAGCATCTCGTTTGTCGAGGTTTGAAACAGTCCTTGGAAGGACACTTTGAATAAACCTTTGATCTCTAGGGATCGCTTGGAACATAATCTTGAGGGTCAAACTCAACCAAAGAAGGGACATGGTCGTCCGAAGAAGGGACATGAAAAAGGAATTGTTCCTCCAACTGTTATTTATCGGACAAGAGCCAAGACTTGTGCTGATAAAGGAGGCAATTCGGGAAGCTTTACATTCGATATTGCTAAAAAAGATAGCTCGGGTGAGTGGAGCTATTGCAAGAAAGTCGGAAGAAAGGCAGTTGATCTTGTTTCCTTGGCACTCGAACATGAAGTCCCGCAGGTGGTTGACGAGGACGTCGAGGATTGTGAAGACGAGGTTTCTCCTGAAATGAATACATGAAAAGCTATACTTCCGGTTTTAGTCTCTAACCGGTTTTTGTGTTTGACCTCGGGCAGACAGTAGGCGAGTTTTGTTTACTTTTTTGCTTTGAGATTTTTGTTATTGATTGTGCTCTCTATAGCTGTAATGGTATGGGGAAATGGTCTTGTTTTAGGATTGTTTTCTAGTAGTGTTTTACTGTCTTGTAAAACGCTTGCTTAATAATTTTTTGCTTATAAAAAAATATACAACCCAATTGGATTGAGTCAACCTCCCTATATTAGACCCAACTTTTTTCCAAACCTTAAAATCCAATTCAATATTCAAATAAGGATCTAACAAGCTATATTGATAGAATATGCCCAAACTTTTTTCCAAACCTTAAAATTAGGGTTTCACTCTATCCATTTTCCTCTGCTTCATCTCCTCATTTTCTTCCTCCAAATATGCCCAAACTCCTCCATTTTCACCATGGTTTCCACCAAATCTTTACCATCTCATTAGCCAACGGCAAGGGCGTCCGCCTCTCTCCCATACAAGGGGGATTCGTTGCCCTCAGAGCATCCTACAAGCCCTAATACCAGTGGGGAGATCTATCCATCCTAGATGGACGGGAAGGATTTACAGGCCGACCTTCCCATGGCGGTTCTGATCTCAGAGGTTCCAGGTTGGTCCTCCGCTCCACCATAGCAATCGACTTGTATGTTCCTGAAACTATTGCCCACAACAATGAGAGGGGCCGATGTTCCTCCCTCGAGGTCGGCTCTTATCCATTAAACTCTCACCGGGGAGCCCTCCACGACCGTCTTCCCAAAACAGCTGAGGGAGATCCACATGCCTCGGCTATCGCTGCCAGCCGAGGAAGATCTGAACGATGAGGACGAGGTAGTCATTATCCCAGTGGAATCTGTTTTGACAGTAATAGATGACCGGTACAACCACTTGTTAGCGGGCCAAATAGTGGGTGATGCCAAGTGCAACATATTTACTCTCTGCGACCTCATGAATAGAAACTGGAAGGTCTAGGTCCTTTCTGTGGAATGCTTGAACAAGGAGGTCGTGGCTTTTCACTTCATGTCCAACGCTTCGTTGGAAAATATCTGCATCGTGAACCATGGACTTTTAGCGGATACCCGGTGATGCTCGTCCCCTCTTGCCTTGCATGCAACCGAGCACTATTCCATTTCAGTTTATAGAGATAGGTGTACGGGCTTTCAACGTCCCCGGGGATGCGAAGAATGCTCCAGTTCGGTCGATCCTAGCCAAGGCCTTGGGTACTGAGGTAATATCATCTCATATCCCGACTCCGTGTCGTTTAGATGATTTCTTGTGTTAAAAAATGACTCTGATACCCATTACACATGGATGCCACCACTGTGAACCTACAATATGAGTATTTATCGTGGTTTTGTGCTCGGTGTGGTCGGCTCAATCACCGGATAGGGTCATGCCAATTACGCATCCACGGTGTTGGCAAAGGTTAGGTCTGGTTTGATGAGTCACTACAGGTGCAAATGGGCTTCGATGTGGACTGGATGATCCGTACACATTGGGGAACACCTAGGGCACTGCGGATGCTCCTGGTTTATGAGTTCCTCACCTCTCTCACTTTGGGTCCGGCCCAGAATCGCTGGGGTGGAAATGGGCTCCCATTACTTCCACCATCAGGGTTCTCCGCACTCGAGGAAGGTAAGGAGGACAATTTGGAGACTCGTGACTTAGCTAAGGAATGTCCCGATGGGATAATTCCAAATACTCAGTGGGCACATTCAGGATCGTTAGCCGGGCCCAATGGATCATAAAGACATGTGACCTGGCTAATGTCTCCGAGGATGAGTGCCTTTCATTTTTTGTAGGAATACTGATCGACACGGTGGCTGGCATGAGGAAGCAAAAGGATCCACGTGCACATATGGATGGACCGGGACCAATGAGGGCTAAGACAATGAAGGCCAAAAGGAGGGGAAAGGCGGGGCAATGCTACACCCGGACTACCAAGATGAAGAGGGCTCTAGACCTCTCTTGAATCTCTACCCGACAACTGGTGGATGAGGATGATAGTGATGATTAGCAGGCGAAGGCTCAGAAACAGCCTCGCCAAGACCAATGAGTGGACCCCGAGAGGGGGAAAGGGGTAGTAATAGGCCTATTCCCCCATGCTCGGGACGGGTGGTGCTTAATCGTCTCGGGAATAACATGAAAGCAATGGAGCTTTATTTTATTTTCAGTATTTTCTATACTTTGCTTATTTTGGATTGTTGGACTTTTTTTATTGTTGGTTTTCCCTTGTTTATGGGATGATTGTACGTGGTCTCAAATTTTTTTATTGTCTGTAATGTCAAAGCACACTACTTTTACGGGTCCGCGAACGCTAGATACCCTACGGACAGAGACAGATACTTTAAGGAACCAGAGGGCACACGTGCCCCCCTCAACTTTCAGAATAATTATCATTATCTTGTTTTTTAACATTTTCTTTCTATAAAATAATATATTTTCTTAAAAGTGCCACCTTAGAAAAAAATCTTCTACTTTCTTTCCATTTTTTTCAACAAAATTCTATTTTATTATAAAAATTTTACTTATATTTTTTAATTTATGCTTTTTATTATATTAATTTTTATGTTAATAATTGTTTTTAAGTTTATATATTTATTTTTCTTCACTTTTACACAAATTTAATGTCATCATTTTAAAATTTAAGACCATTATTAATTTGATTTTTATTATTGTTTAAGATTTGATAGCCTCAATTCTTAAAAAAATTATTTCTAAAAAGCTTAAAATTTTAATTTGAGTAATGATTTTATAATCAAGAGAGATATTTCAAAAAAGAAAATTTTATCTCACAATATTTATTAAGAAGAAGAAATTGAGTAAAATGTCAATTAATATCGTATACGTCGAGAAATATATATTGTTTATTATTTTCACAATGAAAGTGTTATAACATTTTCAAAATATAAAGTTTTAACGTGATATTTTGTAATGAGTATTTTTTGAGCGAAAAGTGCAATATTATTAATAAAAGACTTTGGTCCGCATAGAATAAAATTTTATATTATTACATGCGTCGAGGATTATATTAATATTTTTAGTGTTCTTATATATAGTGTTCTTGCGTTAATTTTTACTATAGAAATTTTTTTTTGGTGCCCCCTCTCATAGTATAAGTTAGATCCGCCACTGCTTACAGAGGACCCGAACTATATTCTGGAGCCCAAAACTTTGGTCCTCTTTTAACCGATATTAACAATAATGCACTTTGATTTCGTTACCGTTATATAATAAGAAAAGAAATCTATAAATTGTTAAGTTGTTTTACATACATCCATCCGTCCATATTTAGTTGTGATGCACAAATAGACATTTGTGTACATGTTCACGAATATTCATGGAGGAGAGGAGACAAACCCTAATATTACTAGATCAATGGTACTGTGAGTGTAGTGGGGGACGCACCGTTAACAACAAGAGAATCAAAATCTATTGCAAAATCTACTTCTTTCCTGATACTGCCAAATTGTTTTCCAGAATTGATATATTTTTATATATATTATTAATGATTCACCATGTTCATCGAATTCAAAACCTCCCTTTCTTCAAACCTCATGCATACAGCTTGGATTAGCTAGGGTCTATTTCCAAACCCTAGCTTAACCAAGATTAATTTTGTTAATTAATTAAATCTTTCTTCTATTGCTTTTCTGACTAATAATTCACCGACTCCCTCTCCATCGCGGCATAACCAGTTCACCCATTAAAGCTCTAAGTTGACGTGTTTGATTATATTTCGAAACTGTATAGTATAATATATTGTATAGATGGACAGAATGTTGATATGTGTTGTTGGTGATGACTGATGAGGTTACTCCGGTGAAAGTACTAGTTTTATAATGGGATAATTATCATTCCCAATCCTAAACTTTACGTTAAATTCATATCCTAACGTCTCCTCACCTTTCGTTTCAAATCCTAACCTTAACTTTCGTTTTTTTTTTCAAAACCTATCATTTACTGTTCGAATTAACGGAACAGTTAATTTGTTGGTCACGTGCACACTTAAGTGACCCCATATTTCGAATTTATTCCCATTTTTACCCTTGACCCTTTCACATTGATACCCTCCTAAATCCATTCACATTCACAATCTTACACTTAATTAGTAGTTTTAAGGAAACAAAATGAAAATAAATTCGAAATATGGGGTCACTTAAATGTGCACGTGACTAGAAAATTAACTGTTCTGTTAATTCGAACATTAAATTATAAGTTTTGAAAAAAAAAACGAAAGTTGAGGTTAGGATTTGAAACGAAAGGTGAGGAGGGGTTATGATATGAATTTGACGTAAAGTTTGGGGTTTGGAATGATAATTATACCTTTTATAATCATATTACAAGAAAATAATTAACCGGCCTATTACTTCCCTAATCATATCATTAATCATCCTTGCTAACCCTAATCCACCACTTACCTACTCAAAGATCTCTCCTGCTGGATAACTTCTAGATCACAAGTGTGTATGTTTAAATGTGATGCTTTAAAATGTCAACTTAATAAATGAAAAGGTTGATATTAGAGAACCAACTCAACTATGCTTTAAAATGTCAACTTAATAAATGGAAAGGTTGATATTAGAGAACCAACTCAACTACGCGTCTTCACGAAAGAGCCCGTTTACGGGTTTGGAGGTGAATTATTTAGAAAAGAGAGATGAGGTCATTGAGAAGAGTTAAAGAGCGAGCTCATTTGATAAATAGAGAATAAATTTGAATTTTCGAAGAGAGTAGGGTTTGAACCCGGGTCCGTGAGGAACCAAGCTCTAATACCATATTAGAAAATCAACTCAACTAAAACCTCAAGCTAATAGTTGAAGGTTCAATTATAATTATATTCTAACAATTGAAATATTTGATGAATCAATAGTAATATATATGTTGTTTATTGTGACGGAAGTTTAAATTAAACTCAAATATGACAATGAAATCAGATAATTGTAGGTACACAAAATTAATTCAAACAATGATGGAAGCTCAATCAAATTGCATCTATATACACACGTATATACTTTTTTGGGGTGTAGGAATTGTTGAAGTCAAGACAATTGAGCATGGCAGGCTATGCATTGTTGTTTGAATTGTCACGTTGATTCTCTCTGTTGTCACAACTATGCAAAACCAGTCCACCTACTCTCTTTTTTTCTAATTATTATTATTTTTCTGGAAAAAACTTTACAAGAATCTCTGCAGCTGTCGTACGTACGACCGTATTCATTACCTAATGACGAACCTACTCCCTTCCTCTCCCCTTCTCCTGCGGCGGAGCGTGTAACTCACCCCTGCCACTCCTTGCTTGTATCTGCTCCGGCGCTACACGCGCCAAAGCGAGGGTGTGGATATAATAAGAATATAAAAAATATTAAGAGTACTGTTTGTTAGATGAAAGTGAGTTGACACTGTTCAGTTGCAGCTCCGTGCTGTGCTGTTTACTTCACTTATTGCCCAGTGGCTCCTTTGTAATTTTAGTTTAACAAAATAACCAACCTTAGTTTTCGAGTTCTTTTTTTTGAAAATAAAGATTCATTAATAAATTAACAAACCTTACAAATCTATTACAAATCAAACCAAACAAGCGTTGTATTCACCGGTCGTTCTCGAGAAGCCGAGACACGACCGGTGAGATGAATAGCTCTCTTGATGGGTGACGCATCGCCTTGATAAAACCTACTACCAGGTCGGTCTTCTTTATCGGCTCTCCGGAGATCCGCCGATAAAGAGTTCCGACCGAACACGCTACTAGAGGCAACAACCACACCTACCGAATATCTAAAAATACAGCAGGCAGGACAAAACAAAAACAAGATAAAAGCAAACAAAATAAACCAGATAGAGAACAACAAGGAACAAGGATTACTCGTGACGATGTCTGGGCTTGGGATCGGGGAGAGGTGGAGGCACCGACGAATACAGATCCGAACTACTAGAGACTGGTGCACAGAACTGACCGGGTAAACACTAAAAATAGGAGCACAACGCTTCGACTGCCCTTAGTTTTCAAGTATATTATATATATTTCTAGTTTTGAATAAAAGCAATACAAAATCACGTGCAAGAGGTAGTACATGTGTTTCATACGAAGAGCTTTTAAAAGAGCCCAATCCCTTCATTCGACAACAACTCAATCAACAGTCCTGTAGTTTCTAGAGAGAGAGAGAGAGATGTCACTAGAAGCTGTAATTTTCAGTCAAGATCCTAACTTTGGCAATTACAACACTGGCAAGGATCTCTGCAACTTGTTAGGATTCGGAGGAACAAGTAATTGGGTCTATGATTTGAGCCTCCAGGATCAATTCGACCACAAAATCTCTCTTCCTTCCCATCATTTTCTCGAGAACCGAACAGAAAATCCCAATGGTCACCCTCCTTCCATCTCCATGCTCCCAAATTTTAGTGAATGGCTCCCCCTACACAACACCGATTCCGAGCCGCCAACGACCACTGCTCGCCGCAAACGGCGTCGTTCAAGGAGCAAGAAGAACATGGAAGATATTGAGAACCAGAGAAGGACCCACATTGCCGTCGAGCGCAACCGGAGAAAACAGATGAACGAGTACCTCTCCATTCTCCGATCCCTCATGCCCCAATCTTATGTACAAAGGGTACACTACACATATCAATCAATTTTATTTATTAAACTATATATTATAAAAGTAATATGTATATCATAATCTTTAGGGGAAACCATGGGTCCTAGGTTTTTTAGAGTTTGTTTAGGCGATCTTAACTTGACTCGACCTTTCCTTTCACTTCTCAACTACACTTGACTTTTTTTACGAAAACTAACAATATTTCCGTCTATTTTAACGGATTCCGTTAGGTTTTTGACACGTGTTGGTCACATGCATAGTAGCATTTTTTTCACGGAATCGTCAGAATAAATGAAAAATATTAGTTTGCGCAAAAAATGGAAAGGTCGCAGTTGGGATGTTCAAGGAAAGGCCGAACCCATTTAGGATCGCCAAAACAAATCTCAAGAGAGTTAGGACTCATGATTAACCCTAATCTTTAATCATTTTGTTTATAATTTATATTTATGTGTGCAGGGTGATCAAGCATCGATAGTAGGTGGAGCCATTAATTTTGTGAAGGAGCTGGAGCACAAGCTACACTCACTCGGAGCTAATCACAAGGAACAAGCGGACGGTGGAGATGCGGCGGCAGCGCCGTTCTCGGAGTTCTTCACTTTTCCTCAGTACACGACGAGTCCATCGTGCCACGGGGACGACTCGGCAACGACTCAGTCGGGCGTGGCGGACATAGAGGTGACCACGGCGGATAGCCATGCAAACCTCAAAATAAGGACGAAACGACGTCCCAAACAGATTCTGAAGGTCGTTTCAGGTCTGCAGAGCTTGCGTCTTACAACTCTCCACCTCAGTGTCATCACTCGTGACCAAATTGTCCTCTGTACTCTCAGTCTCAAGGTCTCTCTGTCACCTACACATCAATTAACCTCCATAATTAGCAATTAGTTTATAATTACTCTTCCTTAATTAATCAAACTTGTGATTGCAGGTTGAAGACGACTGCCTGTTAAATTCGGTCGACGCCATTGCTAGAGCAGTCCATGACATGTTGGGTACGACGATTTAGGAAGAACCATTCGAGAACCATCTATTTAATTTAATTCAGCATTTTAATCAATATTATAATTTCTCTCAAGTATTAAACAATCTTATCCAATATGGTGTACTAATAGTTAAATATTAAAAGTTCTCTCTGAGCATAATCTCTATGACCTAACTGTTTAAGGTCATGGTAGTTATGGTTTTTGTCAAGATTTCTGTTATGACTCTTCTTCTCTTATTCGTATTTTTTGGATTTATTTTCGATAATTACTATCCTGCGCCTTTCCTGAGGATTTTGTTCGGGTTTTTCTCTCCCGGCTCTGTTCGGCAATACTTCTGTAACTCCGGTGGTTTTCGTTGATGTTGTCATCGCCACGTCCGCCATCGTCACCGTCTTTGAATTTGTCGTCGTTGTTGCCTCCTAAACCGCTTCCTCCCTCCCTCACCACTGACAACCATAGGTTCGATTTTACATCAGAAGAAAAGTGTCACATTCAGGGTCCGAGCGATTTATAGGCCCTACCTTGAGCAGTGTTCATCAATCTTCTTTAGGTTTTATTTGGGTACTAGTTTTAGTTCTAAGTCGTCTTTATGGAACCTCATTCAATACCGTCAATGACATTTATAGTATGAAAAGAACTATAATACCATTGTGTTTTCTGTCTGTTCTTCGTGGTCAAAAAGTTTATTTCTAATACACTCGAATGTATTTTTAACTTAAATTAATGAAGGGCATCTTTCACTAAAAAACAATCTTATCTATAAATTATAAAGTTTATTTATATTTAAACAACTTAGTAACCCATAAAAGGGTGTGATAATTAGGGAAGGAAAAGGAAGAAGGTCAATTCGAACCCATTACCAATAATAGATGGGGCTCGTGAAAATTAGTACTGTTAAGAACATCAACCTCAGCAATCAGACAACCCATCAATTATGGTGTTTTGCTTTATTACAAGCAATGGGAGTAAATAAAAACACCAATCAGTGAAATAGGCTAATACTGTATTTAACTTTTAAGTAAAACGAATAAAGATGACATTGAAATAAATAAAAATGATTGGTGGTGTGATGATGAAGACAATGATGGACCCATGATGATTTTTAATGATACTGATTGTGGCATTGATGGTTAAACAAAAGGGAAACACATATGGTGTGTGGTGGGGTTTTGATTTTAGTCATTATCGGAATATTTAAAGTTGTGATTGTGAGTTTGGTTTTGGGGGACGTGTTACGGGTGATTAAGCAAGTGGTGCTTAAGGATGGTTTAGGTGAGATCATGGACGTGTTCAAATCCTATGTTTTGTTTAAGCTAAACGGGTTTGGTTAGTATGATGTGTCCGATGGCCCTCTCCCTGGTGAGTCCGTGACCGCTACTTCGGCCTTGTCTCCGATGTCCCAACTATGGAGGTCCTCACGCCACTGTCTTCCAGGAAGACAGAGGTTCAAATCCTGATTTGATCTTTATTTTATTTTTTTTAATGTAGGAAGGAGGGTTTTTTTGTCCGTCCTCCACATGTACCCAAACCCATCCACAACCGTGTACGGTTATCCCTGAACTCACCCCATATTTTTTTATCAGTAATTTTTTTTATATAAAAACCAAGTCTTCAAAATGAAGAACGAGGTCAAGAACGAATCCTCACAAACAGAACAGAGTGTTACAAACAAAGGAACCCAACAAGGGGAACCAAACCAACAGAATTACAAACAAAGGAACCCAACAAGGGGAACCAAACCAGCACATAACTAACACCACAAGTCTAGAACCCCGAATAACCACAAATAAGCACAGGGACCAGTCTTAACCCAAGTAAAACAGAACAAAAGGAAACCGAGTCTGGAACTCCTATTTCACAACCATTAAGCTCAAAAAGCAGAAAAAAGAAAAGCAAAACAACGGAACCACCGCAACCAGCACAAAAACAAAGACCACCACCGACAAAATAGGGCAAGCCCTATCCTCCTCCACCTCAGCTACACCACCC
The DNA here is from genome assembly GCA_963921825.1 of Erodium maritimum. Classification (NCBI taxonomy): domain Eukaryota; kingdom Viridiplantae; phylum Streptophyta; class Magnoliopsida; order Geraniales; family Geraniaceae; genus Erodium; species Erodium maritimum. The sequence continues at coordinate 10,623,769 of OY997588.1, read as the reverse complement.
AATCCCCCAGCCCTACCCAACAAATGGGAGACCAGGTATCCTTCCCAAACCCAACAACAACAGACCGACTCCCCCAATCCCAATCCGAGGATCCTGAACACGCCGTTAAGCAATATATCAACGGTGGTCAACACCGACCGTTGATCCTCGACCACTAGGCCGAGGTAAAAAAGATCAAGGAAAGAGACAACGGGGAGAGATCCACAAATTGAAGGGGAGGAAAAGAGGAAATAAAGTCAGATACGCTTCTCTCAGATCTCATTGGTGGACAGCATTCAAGTGTGGTACTTACCCCAGTGTGTAGAGTTCCGTCCAATGAATCGGCCGAGCACCCATACGCAAGCATCCGTATCGCGGCGGTGCACTTCTGTTCCGTTGATAAGCCCAATCGTCCGACAGTGTCCCGCTTCTGAACGAAGTAATTGTCGTGTTCCTTGACCTTGTCCATCACCCGTTGAAAAAGTGGTTTGCACATACAGAACTGACCTCTAAACATATCGGGCCCTATATGGGTTGATCGGAAAAATAATACCTCATTAGTTGGCCGTGGGCTTCGGCACGACCTTTGTGAATCTCTCGTCGCATTGGTTCTCCATGGTCGATCCTCTCCCTCAGAGCGTTGATCATTGGCGTTGCTCTCTGTATGCCTCTATCAATCCTTCGTTGGAGTCGTTGTTCAACTAACCGCATTTGGGTTGCCAACTCCTCATATGATGGACTCTCATCGTTGGACATTTTGTATCGAAATGTAGAATGGAAATTTGTAGAGAAGTTGTAGGATGGTTGGTGGTTTGAGAAAGGGGTTAGGGGTATTTATAGGATTAGAATTTAGGATTTTTAAGAAAATAAAAAAATAGTCGTTACATTCCAACGGTCGAATTTTGTTTTTCCTTCTCGCGACACGTGGCACGCCGTGATTGGATGTCTGACCGACCCCGGACGCCTGACGCGAGCCGCGGCCCATCCCGGATTAGCGGGATGCAAGCCGCGGCCTGTCCCGGGTTATTGCGGGACGCGAGACGCGAAAAAGACGTCTCACAACGGGATGGCTCGGGTCCTGCGTCCCGCAAAAACCCGAGCCGAGACGTGGGACTCGATCCGGACCGCTCCGTCGTTCGTGCTCTAAGAACATTTACATTATTTAAGACTCTTGAGTAATTTATATACTCTATTTTTTTTAATTCAATCATCCAATGTAAACTTTAATACAACGAGAAGCATTCATCTTTCAATATCATCAATTTTTTGAAATAAAGATTCATTAATTGTCACGTCCCAAATCTGGTTTTGATCGGACTCGAGACGTGAACTAAAATGAAAATAAAATAATGATAAAAGCAATTAAATTAACATGAATCTCTGAGTAAAAGTCTGATAATACGAGTCAAAATTCAACAACCAAATAAATGTAAGGACAATGTTTAATACGAAACTGGAAGTACGTCTCTAATAAATAATTCAACCGGACCCTCAATGAGCTCCCGACCCCTGAGACGTCCTTTAAGCCTACTCACCAACGAAACCTGTAAAACAGTAAAAACAGAAGGGGTGAGCTTGGAAAAAGTAGTAAAGGGGAAAAGACTCCCGCTCCGTCACCAAATTTCTCGATTAGCAACACTTATTAAAATGACAACACAAATCGAGATCAACAGGGACACAACTTATTCACCAATAGAAACCAACTAAAGAAACACACGAGTACCGAAATATAAGACAATTAAACTACGAGACTCCGATCCACACACAAGCTCAACATATCGTACCGGAAACGCACATCGGCCTAGATATCTTCCCGGAACACAAAGCATTGGGGTGAAACAATATACATCATACCGGAATACCCCTCGGTCTAGATGTCTTCTCGGAACACAGAGCATCGGGGTGAAACAATATACATCATACCGGAATACCCCTCGGTCTAGATGTCTTCCCGGAACATAGAGCATCGGGGGTGAAACAATATACATCATACCGGAATACCCCTCGGTCTAGATGTCTTCCCGGAACACAGTGCATCGGGGTGAAACAATATACATCATACCAGAATACCCCTCGGTCTAGATGTCTTCCCGGAACACAGAGCATCGGGGTGAAACAATATACATCATCCCGGAATGTCCCTCGGTCTAGATGTCTTCCTAGAACACACAGCGGGGAAAATCTCAATGCACACGTACCGGACTGGCACACACCTCGGTCGGGTATCTTCCCGTCACTCGGGGTACAAGTCACGACACCCAATACCACACAAACCACACTACACCGAACTTATCATACCAACGAAGATTATCGTCACAACTTACCAAGAACACCGTATCGGTCTATCATTCACCCGGTCATATCACAAGACAACATCATATCACATTCATCTCATTCATTCAACCAATCGTATCACGAAACAAACATTCATATTGCATTCATCATAATTCACATGGCATAGTATGATTCTTAATTTAACCAAGAGTGTATTATGCATCGACATTTAAGGACGAACCACCATAATCAAACATAACCAACACGCAATCCTAAGGCTCGACATGACCATTCTGCAGCACGACAATTCCCATAATTGAAATCGGTTATTCTAGTGAATCACATCCTATATGCAAACTAAGACTCTTCCGATTATTATCATCCTATATGCATACTATTAGCATTCCTTAATTAAAAGCGGAAATTTACTACTCTTCCCTACCTCAAGTGCTTCCCAAAACTTAGTCACAAGAACGCCTAGTAGTCTCCTCCTTCAAACTCGAGAGTCAAGTCTAGGAACACAAAATAACACTAGAATTAAAGACTAAACAAGGGTGGTTTAAGAGGCAAACACCCAAGTCAAAACTCTCAAACATTCGGTTCAAGATAACCCTTTGAATTAATCGAAAAACACCCAAAAAGGACCCAAAAGGCCCAAAACTGGCCTGCCACGGTTCGGGTCACAGACTCGTGAGGCTCCCCGTCACGGATGACGTCACGGACCCGTGACGTGTGCCGTCACGGTCTCCCTCACGGAGCCGTGACATCTCCCGTCACGGTGCCCGTCACGGATCTGTGACGGCCCAGACCTGTTTCGTCCTTCTTCTTCCTCCAGCCTCCTTTCCACGAAATCAACACCAAAAACTCTATTTTTAACCACCCAAAACCTCCAAAACAGTCTCATAACTTCAATATTTCACTACCCAAAGTGGGATTCATCAAAACAACAATTACCCAAGAGATTTCCAACCCAAAAACAACCAAAATCAATTGATTTCTACATAAATCAATCTCCTTCTTCTCTTAAACAATCATCTAACAACAAATACTCAAAAACCTAACTAGTTCATGCATTTTCTATGGAAACCCATGACTCCAAAATGATTGAAAGTGGAAAGTTAGAGTTTACTTACCTTGGAAATGGATAGATGAAGAGGATTTAGAGGTTTTTGAGAAAAATTGATGAAGAACTTGACCAAAGCTTCCTCATTTCTCCCTTTCTTCTTCTTCAAGCTTCCATTGTTTCTTCTCTCCTTCTTTCTCTCTCTAAATTTCGGCTAGCACAAGGAAATGACTGAATTTTGCTCTCAAAATGCTTTAAAACCTAATATTTGTAAAGTCTAAAGTGCCCCTTAGGTCCAATTCTTCTCCTTTGGCTCAAGTGAGGGAAAATGGGTCATTAGAGGCCCATTTCTTCTCCTCCAAGTCATCATGGACACATGTCCATGTGGGGGCCACCTTGCCCTTGCCAAATTCTAGCACAACCAAATTAATTAGGTTTAGTCACTAATTAGGCCTAGTTTGACCGAAAGTTGACTTTTTTTTCGTAAAATTGGTCATTTGAAAGGAAACGACCCAACTAAGCTATCTGTAACGACGACTAAGCTTTTTGGGTCCCGGAAAGGTCCCGAATGACTCCTGGAGTCATCGATTGACTTTTCCAGCTGAAAGTCAACTTCCGCCAGAAATCACCGGTTCGACCGGGATCGACTGAGGGCGGTTCTTACATTAATCATAATAAACCTTAAAAAACATAAGCGTTGTATCCACCAATCGTTCTCGAAAATCTGACAGGTGACTAGAGAGATAATAGCTCTTGAACAGGACGACACATCGTCTAGATAAACAACGATCAGGTCGGTCTTTCTTATCGATGATCCAGAAAGAACTGTCGGTAGAAATACACAACTGACCACTCCGCCAAAGCTGGCAACCACACATTACGAAGACCCAAATGTCAAAGACAAACTCTTGACGAGGAGTTTCGATTGGCGGGACATTATAGGAAAATAAAATAACAAGACAAAAACAACATGTGAAGACCGCTTCAGTAAAAAGAGTTTATCGTTTTTATTTTCGTTCGATCGGAACGTCGAGGCTGGAAAACGGTTGTTTTTTTTAATAACTGCAAAAGAGAAAAAAAAGAGAAGAGGGTTGGACCGGTCAGACCTGACCAGACCCGCAGGCCAGGCCCGGCCCGACCCCCCCTCGCTTGGGCCCGAGGCCCGCTCTCTCGCCAGCGGCCCAAAAAGAGGCAACCGGCCCGCTTACTTAAAGATCGACGCAGGGTCTGAAACCCTAATCGGTTTCTTCTCTCTCGAACCGCATCTCTCTCCCCCGAACCTCACATTCTCTCGCCTCCTTCTCTATCATTCTTCCCCTTCTCCCACATCCTCCTCGCTGTCCGAAGCCGCCGTCGCCGACTTCGTCCCTCCCTCTCTCCCGACCTTTCTCTTCACCTCGTTTTTTTTGTTCCTCGAACTCGGTCCCGGTCACCACGTCCTTCCGGTGATCGTGTTAGACCGACCTTCGTTGGGAGACGGTGCTCAGATTCACGAGAAGCCGTCCCTTCCTCGCACAACCACCGAACCGTCGCCGGAGAGCCCTACCGAGCCAAGGTCGCCGCGGATTCGCCAGGATCCTCGCCGGGGGCGTACAGATCTGAGGCGAAAAGCCCCGCCGCCGCCGTCCTCTTTGTTTCCTACGGTGAGCGTTACCACCGTGAGGTGTTGGTCGCCGGCGTCTCTGCCGGTGGCCGGCGGGTTTCAAAACCGAGCCTTTTTCTCCTTCCTCTTCTTTTTATTGCTGTTTTCTTCGTGTTGCTGTTTGATCTGGTTTTGTTGATCGGAAACTGTCCTTGGATCTGGGCGTGGTGAAGACGTCTTTTGACACTGAAAAATTAAGGAAAATAATTTTGTTGAAAAGGAAAACAGATTAAAATAAATTTCAGTTTTGATTAAAAGAAAAACAAAAAGAGGTTTTGTTTTAACTGTTATTGAAAATCAGATTCGTTTAGGAACGTCTTTGGAACCTGAACGTTTAAAATAAACTGAAAAACGGACTTAGAACGGGATAAAACGAACTCAGAATCGGACCTCGGGATTTGTTCAACGAACCCCCGTACCTCGAGAATCGTGCCCGAAACATGTACCTCAGGATCCGTGCATTGGGAACCGTGCCTCGGGAACTGTGCACCGGTTCTATGGTCGGGGTTCGGGTGCTCGAACCCGATTCGTCGCTTAATCCCGCTTTTATCCGTTCGAGTTTAAAAGGCAGCGTGTTGTTTTTACTTGGGATTGTACCAGATCTGATTGTAAGTTTTACCTGTTAAAAATCAGACTGAGACTCCACCCGAGAAGGCCAGAGTCGAACCCAGACTTGGACTGCGTAGACTTCGCCCTAGAAGACGGTGTTGGCCGGTCGTCAGCAGCTAGGAGACGTTGCTGTGGTATCGCCTTGAGGTAGGGAAAGTAGCGAATGCCGGTTTAATTATGGAAAGTTACTAGTATGCATGCTAGGTAATAATAAAACCGGAAAGATAACAGTTTGGCATGTAGGATGCGAACAATTAGCGTAAACGTATGAACTGTGAGCATTTACGCTTTCGGTCCTGGGAATTGCTGTGCTGGTAGAACCGGGCCACGTCGCGCCCGTAGGACTTGTGTGCTGAATGTATCTGTGTATGCCTTTGATGCTTGAACGGTTAATAAATAACGAACACGAAAACGAGTAGGATTGACTAGAGAACGCATGATCAGTGATTTGATTGTTTTTCCCTATTTTACTTGATATGTTGGATTGGGACTGCTTGGGGATACCGATTAAGCCGGTGGGGTTACCACGTTGAACGTGGGGTCGGTAAGTGATGGTAAGTACGTGACGGTTTGAGTGTGCTTAAGAGTTCAATAAGATTATTGCTCGGTGTTTCATGATTGTGATTGTGTGTGGGCGTGTGAGCCGTGTTTGATCTGTGGCATTTCGATGCGTGATTGTTATTTTGTGGTGTGTTCCTTGAGGATGGTATTCCGGTCGTGTTTGATGCCTACGGGTCGTGTTTGGGGCCTACGGGTCGTGTTTGGGGCCGACGGGTCGGAGCCGACGGGCCGCATCATATCATCTTGCATAGGGCCGACGGGTCGGAGCTGACGGGCCACATCATATCATATTGCATAAGGCCGACGGGTCGGAGCCGACGGGCCGCATCATATCATATTGCATAGGGCCGACGGGCCAAATCATAGCATAGTGGGCCTACGGGTCGTGGTTGGGCCTACGGGTCGTGGTTGGGCCTGAGAGTCGTGTTGGGCCTACAGGTCGTGATGGGCACTGGGAGCCGTGTTTCAACCTCGATGATCTATGGTCCTTTGGAGACGTTTCCGAGAGTCCCGACCAATGCGTCCTCGTAAGGATGTTTGCGGCATTCTCGACGTTATACGTCTTTGTGACGTTATGCGCCTCCTCTGGATCGAGAGGTAGTCCGATGGATACTTGGCTTACCGTTTGATATGATGATGTCGGGTTGTGTACAGTCGGCGGAGTTCAAGGATTGTAGTACGAGATGTGTGTGTTGATGGTTTCGGTGTTCGGTGCGTTTGCTGTTTGGTTAATGTTCTCTTGTGTGAAAGTTATCGTTGAGAGTATTGTAAATTTGGCTATGAACCCCGGTCGGTAGTTAGTCGTGCATTACTAGTATGCCCTAATTGGACGGTTACTCGTGGTGGTGAGCCTATGTTCGTTACCTTAACTACTTTCTCTACTGGGCGAAAGCTCACCCCTTACATTGTTGATTTTCAGGTGTTGAGCGGGATTTGTACTAGCAGGACATAGCTGAGCTTGGGAGCTTGCGCGGATCTTGTCTAGTCGGTCTAGTGACGTGCGTCTATTTTGAACCGAATTTTTGTATACTGGGTTTTGTGAGCTGTTAACTTTGTCAATTGATTTATTATCACTTTTGAAATTTTATCCTTTGTAATTTTACCGTGTTTATTTATTATTTTAAGTTCACGTCTCGAATCCGGTCAAAACCGGATTTGGGGCGTGACACAACATAACAAAAAATAACGACACTGAAGAACTCTTGGTCGGCCTCCAATGGTCGGGGTTGGGATCGAAGCGAGGAAGGAGATGACCGGCTCCGAAAGGGTAGATATGCATCCCTTGGGGCGGTGGTACGAGACTGGCCGGGTGAGTTTGGTGGACGATGGAGCAGATCTAACCATCTGGCCAGAGAAGGAGTGTGACTGAGAAGCTTGTGTTGGACAAAAGTGAGTTTAGAAAAATGGAAATGGTCAACTTGACGCTCAATTATATATATGATCGGCTCACCCTAGAACTATGGAAAGATTAGTTTCGTGTTCTAGGAAGTGAGGCCTTTCCAACGAGATATTATGAGGTCTAAATGGACAAGAGGTGAATGAGAAATTAAAGCTCAAAGATCACCCGTTGAACTTAGTTGTTGAGAAAATTGCAAATGAACAATACTTCATTCTTGTGTTGTCCCACATCGAAAGATTGCTAAACTTTCATTGGGTTTATATAGTGTTGTCTTCCTAGCATGTTTGTATTGCTTGGATGAAAGGCTGTGTGCGGGACGCGAATGCTGTAGCAGATTTGGGCATGTGGCGCCAGTTTCGTTTTGCTTCGGCCCTTATTAAAATCTCAACAATTAATTTCCAATTTTCAGAATATGCAAATAAGGAAATATGAAATTGATATCTTTTTCAGTTTTGGAAATTGATATGCAATTAAAGAAATTTCCAAATTTTATATTATTTCGAATCTTATAATAATTCTGAAATTATTTTGTTTCCAGAATTTATTAAATTCGAATTTAATATATTATTTTCGAAATTGTCTATTTCCCAAAAATTGATATTTCCAAAAAATTGTGTTTTCATAAAACTCGTTTCCAAAAACTCTCTCCCTTTTTCCTATATAAGCTATGTTCTAGTTCATTATTCGTAGTGAAAAATTAGACACGTAGTAGAGACGAATTAGATACTAAAAATTACCTACACAATTTCTCTCGTTCTCCAAGAACAGAGCAACGGATTTCTTTCTATTATGTGCTACTTCTCATACACGGTTGCGAGTTCGTTTACGTTGTTGTTGTATCTTGGGAGACTTGCTCAGACGGGGTAATAAAAAGTCTTAAGGAAACTGATTCGCAGGCCTCGACATATCAGTTCCCTCTTCGAGTATCGATTGAGGTTAATGTTTTGATTACGTATCGACTATATATTTTTACATACTTTGTTTGCTATTTTATTTCGTATGTGATTTGCATACTCACTAATAATATTAGATTCAGTTTTATCTGTTTTTATCGTTTATGGACTAACCCGTCTAACAGCTTGATCGGAGTAGTTCATGCCAATGTTGTCGAGAGATAAGGCTAGAGGGTGGAGCGCCTGTCGGCCGTCATCGTCGGGATAAAAGGCCACGGGAGGGGTCGGGGCAACCAAACGTGGTGGTGGTTTTGATCTTGTCGGAGTGGAGTGGGGTGGGGACTGATCTGGCCAAACAGGGACGGGGGAGGGTGGTGGGAAGCGGTGCTGGCCGGGGGGAGTGAGTGGTGGCAGATCTGGCCGATGGAGAGCAAGAGGTGGCGGATCTGGACGGAGGACAGCCGGGAGAGGTGGAGCTGGCCCGAGGAAGGCGGAGGAGGGCCAGGAGAGGTGGAGTTGGCCCGTGGAGGACGACTGAGGCAGGTGTGTGACGACAAACGACGTTGGCAGCGGGCCGGAGGCGTGGAGCAGCGGTGGTGGAGGGGGAGCTCACCGGAAACTCGCCAGATTTTGTCTGAGTCCGGCACCTGGGAGGCTCCAAACTCCGGCATCACCAAGGAAAGGCGAGGGGCATAAGAAGAACATGAACCAAGGAGGCCGCCGGCTTCCATGGCCGGAACCATGGCCGCCGACGACGACAGCGCAAGCAAGGAAAGGTTCAAGAGGGTGTTTAGAGAGAACGTAACTCCAAGTTTTTTTTCGGGGCTTGAATCAAACGTCAGTGTTCAATATCATCAATTAAAGAATGTATACAACCAAATTTTATATACATCCACCCAATTTTCCCTACTCAAGAAACGAACCATTCTTAATTTCTCCGACCACCGCCAGTTGAGTGTCTCATGGACACCAAAGCTGGTCTCTTCAACCCACTCATCATCACCAACCCATCATCCCCACCCATCTTCTCTACACCCATCCTGTTTTTCAATGGAGACACAAATCTGCTTGCCAGTCTAGAGGGCGAAAACGACATGCGCAGCTTCGAAGCAGTAGACGCCACAACCTTAGCAGCCGGCGACTTTAGTCTTGTGGGTGAAGCTACCTTAGCCGGGCTCTTGATCCTGACCTGAAACTTTGAAGAAGCTGAAGGCGACTTGATCAAGAACTTGTGTGGAGTTTCTCGCTTCCTCGTAATGATCGGAGACCTTGTCTTGCAAAACTTCTGGTTCTGTGTCTTAGAGGGTGTGGATAGTAACAATGGGTTGGGGAAGAGCACGGTCTTCTTCGCCCAAGGCTTGAGCTTTGGGGACACTCTGTTCGCCAAGTACCTTGCATTTTCCTTATCAGATTGTATCTTGTTTGGGGGCGAAGAAGAAACCTTGAAATTGATTCGGGATCGAGCCCTTTGAAGCTGCTTCGGAGAGACTGATTGCGATGTGTTCTGTTTCTCCCTCTTTCTCCTTGTCCGGAGCTCGGTGTTGTCGGGGTCTGGTCTCTGCTTCCTTCTCTGGGTCATCAGAGTTTTGGTGGTGGCTCCTTTGATCTTGGCGTTGGCTGCTTCAACTATTTCCTTTGCAAATTGGCTGGCTTGTATGATTTCTCCAACGGTTTCTCCGAGCAGCATCGCCGGAAGTGACATCCGACGCCAATCAGCTGCACAACACAAAATGGTAAGTAATCTTCATAAAGCATTGAAACATAAATATCTTTGAGCTTCAGAAACAGACCTCCCGTATTTATAGGGTACTTCCCGACTGGAGATTTCTTGGGTGTAGCATTCTTGATCCTTCCAAAATCAAAATTCAGATACCCATTTAATTATACAGAGCAGTGATGGTTAAAAGTTGAGATATTTATCTAAAAATTTGATGAAGCTAAGCCAAAGAGCATAACTGGTCCAGATAAGAAATGTGTATGTATATATATACCTGAGACACTCTTGCTTACACCTGAGGCCGGTTCTGAGGAAGCCTCTGGTGCTGCGAGGGCTGAGATTCACCACAGAAATCGTTCTGGCCCCACCACTCACAGTGTTCTGAATCTCCTGCAATCTACTCATGCATTGATCCACCTTCACAGTTTCAGAAAATGTTTAAAACTTCATGTTTGGCTGCAGAGGAGGAGGACGAAGAAGAAATCTACCTTGGTTAGAGTTTCTCTGAGTAGGAGAAGATTGATTGGTGCCACAATTTTCTTGAGCTTTGGTGGGCTTCTAGCAACCATCTTCTTCTTCTTCCCCAAGTCCAAACTCAAAAACTGGGTCTCTCAAACACACACAAGCAAATTTGCATAATACCCATCTCATAAAGCCAGGGGATTGAGAACCGGAAACATGGGATCTCTCAATCTATCTCTCCAATCAGATCAGATGAAAAGTGACAACAAGTCAAAGCCTATGATGGTACTAACGGATCTATGTGGTTTCCCAACGGTCAAATATATTTTAAACCCATCCGAAACGGCTACCTGCTTGCAATTAAAGATAATATTTATGAGCTATCAAACGACGACGTATTGTCTAGCTCACTAAGATAGAGGGACAGAGAAAAAACGCCGTTGCCGGGGATCGAACCCGGGTCACCCGCGTGACAGGCGGGAATACTTACCACTATACTACAACGACCTTGTTGACATATTTAGAAACAAAAATTATATACTTTATATTATTTGGTTGTTAAATATTGAGGATGTAGCATTGTCCGCACCCACCCAATGCAATAAACTCAGAGACCAAAACCCATACAGGAATAGAATCAAAGGTGAGCCATCGCCATAGCCAATAGCTTGGTACCAATCCAAATTTACATCATCATCGTCCATGGCATAGTCGTTTCACAGTAGACTAGTTAATGGCTTCTTCAATTTCGATCCCAAGTTTCTCTTTTGTTACAGCAATACCCAGTTCAACCTCAGCCACTCGCTCTTCTTCTTCATTATCTTTTTCCCAATCTTTCGCTAGTGGAACTTCACAGCTCAGGCCTCGCTTCAACTCAAGGACCCGCGCCAAGTTCGACAAGTTCGAAGGAGAGCTCCCTCAGGACAGTCTCGAAGAGACCCCTTCAGAATCTCCACAACAGCAAACAGTTTTGGATGATGTAGAAGAAGATGACAGGTCTGCCTCATTTTCTGTGGTTTTTTATTCTAAATTCAGTCTATTTGGGTATGCTTATTTGTTGGGAGCATAAAATTAAGCATGTAGTGTAGCTATATTATTATTGTATATGCTTGCAATATAAGGTTACCAGAACCCCATGTGCTAAAGGATGGATTTTTAAGTTTAAGAGGATAGTTTAGCAGGTACATTTTGTTTATGCACTTAATTGATATGCTTTATGGGGCTAATTGTAGTTATCAACTATGTCATTAATGTGTTTCAGCTGCTTGCCGCCTGATTTGGAAGGTGCAGTCCGGCAATCAAGTGAAGCAGCTGCAACTTTTGTTTCTTCAGGGGGCTTGAGAGCCATAGTATGTGCTAAGTATCAATCTGTTCTTCTGCCTCTGTGCATACATTTGGGACCTGAAATGTAACCAGTTAATTTTAGATGTGTCTGTGCTGCTATGTTCTTTGAATACCCCATAATTATCTAGCCAATACCTCTAATTGAGTCATCATCAAGCTGCAAATTTCTGTTGATCCTTTATTTACTGCTTGCAAAAATCTCGGGATTGTTTTTGTGCAGGTAGAGCTCTTAATTCCACAGCTGCAATTTCTTGATGATGAAGGCGCACAAGCTGAGCTATGGGAACTGTCTAGGGTTTTTGTTGATACACTTATAGAAGAAACAGGTTGTCAGGTCTGTTGCAACCATTGTTTTACCTACTTGAACTAACTCAAACAACTTCTACTGTTCAAGGATTGAAACTGTAGTAGCCTTAATGCCAAGTATTTGAAAGACTAATCTTTTTTTCCGTAGTTGTTTCAACATAAATACATTTGAAGTTTGGACATCATTTCTTCAATGCTATGCAGTATTAAATAATTTGCTTCAGGATGATATTTTGCTTTGATTATTATAAATCCTCAGTTTCTGAGTTGGATATCTGATTGCCAGAGGGTTAAAGCTGTATATCCAGATGCCGGAGCTGCTGCGCTTCTAAAATATAGGTGGCAAGATGCTGCTTTTGGATTCTCCAGGTAATTTCTGCAGCCTGGATGAAGTGAATTATAGACACTGAATCTGAAGAGGATCTGTCTGATTTTTCCATTTTGTTCAGTTTAAGTGACCGGAAGCCTGTAGAGAAAGAGGATGAGATTGTTGTTATGGTTGTCCCTGATTATCAGATGTTGGAGTATGTAGAGCGAATTGCTTCTAATCTTTCAGATGACCCGGTAATTACTGTAACCACTTCTTAACTCAAGTAATGATCTTCAAGTACACTAATTCTGACATTAGCAGTCAATCGTATAACTAAGGTTGTATACTATTATTTTCATAAGAGGTCTCTTTGGTACTCCTTAATCCTTAAAGTATCATATTCCTCACAGTGTTTCTTCATACATTGCTAGCCAAGGCCTCTAATCATGTGGAATCCACGTCTCATCAGTGAGGATGTCGGGGTTGGATTCAATGTTCGAAATTTAAGACGGTTCTTCTTAAGGTGCTTTTCTAAGTTATTTGTTTCAGGAATAATTGCAAAAAAGTATCACGAGGTATTCACTTTTTGCTAGCTGCAACCCTCTTCCTTTGATAATTGCAAAAAAAGTGCCCTTAACGTACCTTTTTGTTGCACTTTGTGTAAATTTGTTTGTTTCAAAATGACAATTTTACCTTTGAAATTTTAAATTTTAAATATTTAATATAATAAGTAAGAAAAACAAAACCTTAGAATGTTCACCTCCGATCCCTTACTTTTCTTCCTCTTTGGACATACAAAGAGGAAGAAAATTAGAGATGTAAATTCTGTTGTTTTTTACTGATTTTTTTAAAAGGCTAAAATCGTCATTTTGAAACAAATTTACACAGTGCAACAAAATGCAAGTTCATGGCACTTTTTTGCAATTATCAAAGAAGAGGGTTACGACTAGCAAAACGTTATACCCGAAGGTACTTTTTTGCAATTATCCCTTTGTGTTGTCTACTGTTCACAACTTCGATACATTTTTAGGGTAATGCTCAAAGTCATTAACTTTGGTATATTGGATCAATGCTATAATACTTATTCTATGTCACATGTACTGCAGCACCTTCACTACAGTTTACTCAATGAGACCTTTGGAAGCCGGTGCTGTGTTTAGGTGTTATCCAGGGTAAGGCCACTTCACTTTTATCAAGTTCTCAATATCTCCTGGATCCATTGAGAAAGCACCGTTCTTGAATTAGTTTCTGCAATGCCTATCTCTGGATCTTTCCCATCCCAGATTAAGTTGAAATGGTGATTTAAATTTAAGTATTTATAATATAGGCTCTCGTATTTCTGATCCTTTGACAGATTATGGAAAGTATTCTATGATGACAAGGAGAGGCCAAACAGATATCTCCTGGCTAAAGAACTTATAAGCCGTCCTGATGCAGAAGACCTTGAGGTAATTAGTTAGTGCTAATGCTATACAATAATATTAGATATAAATCTGTAACCAGAAGAGAAGAGTCGGATAATATAGGCCATGCTAACTATTTTGTTTGTTTTTACGGGTTGCAGATAATATTTGGAACAGTCAAAGAAGAGTCAGATGATAGCCCATCCTTGTTTAGTAAAGCTGCTGGCATATTCTCTTCGATAAACCGGTTCATGAAAGCCATTTCATAATAGTATGTTCTTTTCCAACTCAAATGTTCAGTCCTATTGTTACCTTTGTATACTGCAGCATAATACAATTTTATACTTGACTTTAATTCCTCGGTAACAGGAGCGTTTAGTTGAAATGTATAAAACAACTATGACCCATAAAGATATGATGTGATAAATTACCAAGCCAGGATGAGGTTGATACGCTGATCACACTACTGCTGATATCCATATCAAATGAAGTTAAGATAATTAAGCATAAAAATAGTTTTCATTGAGTGATGCATGCATTGCAGGAAGGTTGGGCCCTCCGTATGAATTGAAATATTTGTACAGGATTGAGTCCTCATAATGTTTGCTTGCTCTTTCCTACGACCTTGAGAAGAATACAAGTAAGACATAATGGGTCTTCAGGTGTTGTTAAAATCATCTCATCAAATACACCACACTTACAGTAGGACGTTATCAAGAATTTCCAGAGATAGGCACGATTAGTATACAGTTAATCCCTATATAAAAGGATGTTCTAACTGTATTGAAAATATCAAGTATAATCAATAATACAGTAGAAACTCTCTAAGATAAATTTTTATCCGATCCCGACTTGGGGATAGGGTGCTAAATCAATAATTCGTTAGATGAGGGTTCGGGTAAGAGGAATTGTAAAGGTTTAGAAAGAGAGGGTCCGACATCTCTCTAGAAACCCTAGCCCCAAACCCGTTTCTTCTTCTTCCTTGGCCTCGCCGGTGACAGTCGTGGCTCCGGCCATGGCTTGAATCGGCTAAGACCTCCATTCCTCCGCTCCCTTTCTGCCCCTATCCTCTTCTCTTCTCCCAAAACTCGTTTCCCCCCAAACCTCATTCCCCACCTTTCTCCGTTTCCTCCTCCTCTTCTCCGATCCCTCGGTTTCTTCCTTAGATCTGGTGTGTGAAGTCTTTCCTTCACTCTCCGGTCGAGGATTGGCTCAGAATTGTTCGACACCCCTTCAAAATCCCTCTTCTGAATCCTAGCCGCTCCTTATTCGTCTCTGTTTTCGTGGAAGCCTCTTTGTCCGGCCTTCTCAGATCTGATATCAAGCCTTCACCGTCATCTCTGGTTGGTCTCAATCTAGAGTAGGAGTTCTTCCTCGACTCCTCTGTTGAAGATCTGAGCGGATTTGTCTCTTCCTTCGTTGGTGGTCTAGGGGCAGACAAGGAAAGATGTGGTTTTACCCGTGGGAGACTTTCTTCCTTCGGCTCCGAGGGGATTGTTGTAGATCCGTCCTTTTCTGTCCTCTATTATGTTGTTGAAGTGAAGCTCTCGTCCATGTAAGGCTTTGTGCTCCAGATTCGCTCGACCATGCCGCTTCGTGCTTTTGGAGGTCAGATTTCTCAGTCGTCACCGGTCTCGAGCTCATGTACAAGTACCGGTCCTCCTCTCATGCGTTTTTTGATACTGGCCGACAACGTCAAGAGGACCGAGTGAGAGTTCCGGTCTTCCTCTGGTATGAACTTCTGCTCCTTCAGGTATATTGTTTTCTCCTTTCCTGTATGGTAAAGCTTCCCCCTTCCCTTTTATGTTTATCTAAGGTTTTTGGCTTCACCTCTTCTCAACCGGGTTTGGTTCGAGCTCGTCGATAAGGTGTCGACCGCCGGTTAGGTCATTGGGTGATGATTGACCCTCTTTTGAAGCCTCTTCCTTGGGTTAGTATGATTTAGGGTTTCTCTCATCCAATAGCGGTGTTGGTCGCCGACATTCTATTCCGGCCTTCCTCATTCTTGAGGATTGCTAGACTTTTGAGATGGGTGTTGCTTTTCCTGTAAAGTTAGGAGTTAGAATTGGTATGGTTGGTGTCTGGTGTAGTCTGATCCTCCCTCCCCTATGTCTTTCATAGTTGTCGAACCTAGATTCTTATACTTTTTTTAAAAAAAAATTGAGCTTAATGGTAGATAAATTCGGGTAGTAGACCTTATAATTTTTCTGGGGAGGTTTCCAGCTTCACATTGGGCCCATCATTCATGGCTATATCCCGATATAAACACCTTCAAATTTAGTACTTTCTGGATGTCAACATGTATTATACTATACTGTCAGTTCAACGTACGTAAATTAAGATATTTTAAACTACTCAGTCTCTGCGATCTAGATTTGTTACCATTTAACATATGCGTAACATTATTTATTTATATGTAATCTATGAATAAATAATTTAATTTTCTAAAAATATGTTTAATTAATTCATAAATAACTCTTTTGTATAAATAAGTTACAAAAATTATCATGTATATATAAATTAATTACAAATAAATTAGCAATCAAACTATTTCATTTTTTAATAAAAAAATTGTTTATATGAATTTTTCAATTCTATATGTTATATCGGAAAACTGTCATTTAACTATCCTTAACTATGCAAAGATTTCACATAACTACATTTAATTATCAAATTTATCTGAGGAATACCCTACTTTTCCAAGAATTTCACATTACTCTTTTTCATTTACTTGGTCACATACGAAGCCTGTGACCTTAATTTTCAATATATGACAATAATACCCTCTACCATAACTTTACCCATTCTCTTCCTTTTTCATTAATTTGTTCTTTACTTTGTCATTCTTAACCGGTTCTTTTCCTCATATTTCTCTCAATAAAAACTCTCCAAATTTTACAACTTTGTCTAGAAACCCATTCTTCGTTGGCTTTAGCCGTTGTCTGATCATTCATCGACGTCATGACCAGAGTTGAAAGGTCAATCTTTTTGGCGAGACTACTATCATATCTGCTTTTTACTACGGTTCATGGAATTTTTACATTTTTGGACTAAAAATTAACAACACCGAATAAGGTGAAAATTGTGAAAAATTAGGGTATCCATCAGAAGAATTCGATAATTGAGTGTAATTATGTGAAATCAGCGTATAATCAAGTGGTTTTTTTTTCTATTAATACATTTAAATGATTAAAGAATTGTTTGGTAACCTAAGTAAGTTATTTACGATATATTAACTTGATTTTTCTTAAGAACTAGATAAAGTTATGGAAATTTGACTTGATAAATTTGTAAGATAAAAATACACATGCTTTAATAAAATATTTTTATTAATATTATGAAGTAATGACATTCAGATAATAAAGTGTGTCTATTAAAAAAGGATAATAAAATGTAATAATTATTTGAAAAATTAGCTTAATTCATGGGCTTAATGTAGAAACATATCTTTACACATTGGTTACGAATAATAAGCTACTTAAAAATTTAAAACTTTTAATACTGTTTTGGTGACATGTCATTTTCATGTCTTTATAAATTGATCATATATTACTTACATGCTTTATGAATTGGTCATTGACGTCTTGTAGTTTTAGCACAAAAAACGGGCATGACAAACGTATCGATCGTTAAGTAGTATTCAGAATGTAAGTTCCAGTTTTATCGTACCCAAGGGAGCACAAGACAAGCAATTCTTATTTCAAGTTGTAGTTAAGCTAATTCGGTAAACAAATGGTTTTGGTTTTTGAAAGTATCATGCAAAACATAAAATGAGTGAAATGTAATCAAGTATTCATGCAAATCAAACAAGATTAGAATAAGAGAAAAAACAATACAGGATATGAGTTTATAGAGATCATTCTCACAAATTGAACAACAATACTTATTGTGAAGTTTGACTATTAATTATCTTTCAAACTAATTCTAACTTCGTTCTAATGTTTCGGATCCTAATGGAATCTAACCACCTAGTTCTCCTAAATCAAGATTTAGGAAGACCCAAAACACTACGTTCTCTAATAATTTCTAACTTTCGAAATAATTCTATAGTTATTGCAATTGTGTTAACCTAGTTATCTCTAGTTTAGATTTAAACCCAACTTATTACTGATTTTATACCAATTGTGATCATCATCTCACGAGTGTTGAATCCTAATTCACATCAATTATCAAGCATACAAGGGAAATAGAGCGTTAAAGGTAATCAATAATAAACCCTAATCTAGATTCAACTTTCACTTTATTATGCATTCAATACATGGCAATTCAAATCTCTAATCCTCCGTAACACTAGATTATGAAGTTTTAGCTACTCATGGAGAAAGAAGAAGAAGAAGAAGAAGAAGAAGAAGAAGAAGAAGAAGAAGAAGAAGAAGAAGAAGAAGAAGAAGAAGAAGAAGAAGAAGAATGAACAATCATTATATTAAAGAATTGTAGAGATAGATACCAATGTAGGATTACGATGTATGAATTCAAGCTATAAATCTCTATTCTGACAAGATTTTGCCTAAGTTGGTCCTCCTTCTTCAAGCTTCAAAAGCTCTCCACTCTCAACCTTCTAGCTCTCTAAGATTATGCCAAAAACAAGATATCCTTCTCCCAACTTTTGTTCCCCTATTTATAGGACTTCAAGACCTCTTTTCTCCTCTAAATCGGATTTGAGAAGAGGAAACCTTCCCTTTTATGTAGAAAACGAAACTGAAAGTCGGTCAACTTGCGCAAGCCTGAGCGAGGGCCGAAACGGCTCTGATACCGGACTTGGTAGTGGGTCGGAACGACCTTGTTTGCGGCCCTCTTTGGAGGCCGGAACGTGCTCCTTACCAGGCCTCTTTTGTGGCCGAAACGAGTGTGTTACTGGGACTGATAGTAGCCTGGTCCAGTCTTCTATCGGACCTTTCTAAACTTTGACCTTTTTACCCTCCGGATGCTTGTATTTTGCTCTAAAATCCTATAAATCCTTGAATGTAGCTCAACTGTACACAAAAGGAGAAAAGACCGATAAAATGAATTATTCTCATAGCTAAAAAGGTTATAAATACGAACTAAAACACAAAAATAGATATAACTTTACGTTTACATAAATGATTTTTATATTTTATTAATCGATCACATATCTTTACTTGTTTTATGATGTGATCATGAATCATTTACGTGTCTCTAGTATTGATTAATATTTTAAAATATTTTATTATTTATGTAGACCGACAACCAATGATATAAGGGTAAATGAAAAAAGTTTATTTTTTGAGAAAGTCCCAGTGTATGTTAGGGTGATAAATGATTTATACAGACTGACCAAAAATACTGGCATGTAAGAAATAAAAACCAATCTTGTCCGCTGCCTACTAACGGACGTACAAGATCAACTGATACCCCACCGGACGTGGTAGGTACACTCAATCGCCACGCGGCCCGCCTTTGAAAACGCACCACCTTTTTGTCGACATTTCGCTGGAACCGCCATCTCCGAACTCTGAAATCACCGAACAAGACGGTCCAATAAGCTACCGGTTTAGAACCAACCGCATATCATTACCGGTTCAGCCAACCCCTGATTAGAATCGTACGCACACGTCAGCACTTGTGGAGAATAGTGCCCATTCCAGATAATAAGATATAATTGCGTGAAGCTGAAAGCAAGACCAAGTTGTTGATCAAATTTCACTTTCCCTCTCATTTTCCCGAGAAAATTTCCATGGAATTCGCAGCCCAGCGTCGTCTCCAGGCGATCCGGAGCCACCTTCTTCCCGCAGACGAAGATCCGATCTCCGATCTCCAGACCAATCCAACCGCCGGAGAGTTCGTTCACGGTACTGTACATATATACGTACACTTTTTATCATGTGTATAAATAGTGCTTTTTCCGTCTCCTGCTATTGATTGCTTGAGTTAAGTTCTTGTTTGCATTGCTGTGTGTAAACTCGAAGTTCAGCATAAGAATTGCTCTCGTATGGTGTTTGGATGAGTGGGATTATACAGAGAGAATCGTGTTAAGTCTGAATTTCGAGTTTGTTTCTGGAGTGAAAAAATCTTCTTTGTTTAGCTGTGAGAGCAATAAATAGCCTTTTGAGGATTCACTCCTAGAAGTATTAATCGTCAACCTTTTTCCTATTTGGATGGTCCTGGTTCATCCTCTGAAGTAAGGTTATTCACCAATCCATCCGGTTTGGTAAAATTTTATTCAATTTGAAGGTTGGTGGCTCAGTTTTCTCGGGGATGCAATTCAGGATGATTAATGCTTGAGAGTTGAGACCATAACACTATGTGCTCAATTTGTATAACAATCTTCTTTTTTTACCGAGAATTTTCTAGTGTTGAATGGTGAGAGCTGACTGCTGAGAAGGCATTGTGATGAATTTAGGGAATTCTAATGAAAGCAGTTCACTGATTACTCTTCTGAATGAATTATATGTTTCACTTTCTTCCTTTAATTTTTACATGGTAGATCGATTTTTGAGCAGGTCAAAAGTACAGTGTAGTACTTCCCGAAAAATTACATACTGGGAAATGGAATGTATACAGGTTTGGCTCTGAATGATTTCCTTATGTTCCTTGCCAGCGACAAAATGAATAATCTTCTTTATTCTGTGTTGTTACTTGTAAGATCGGTGCGCTCTCCGATGAAGCTCATAAACAGATTCCCTGACCATCCTGAGATTGGGACACTGCATGACAACTTCATGTGAGATTCTGTCTTCAGTAATCATGTTACCATTATCTTGATTATTATCATGCATTCGGCCTCCATTTTTTTTAATTCTCAGTCACCCCAATTACCTATAGTACTATACTAATCAACGCACAATACTATTCATTTTATGAGCTCAGCTCAGATATGCATATCCATTTGCTTTTACGTAGATGAAATAATGCTCGTCATGTTTATGAAAAACAGGCACGCTGTTGAAACATTCAGAGACTACAAGTATTTAGGCACACGAATCCAGGCTGATGGAGGGGTTGGAGAGTAAGTTGGTTTAACAGTTATCTTCGTATATATAAGCTGATAGAGAATAAACCACGCACGTTCGAGTTACATATTATTTAGTATCTACTCTCATGAAGGTACACATGGATGACATATGGAGAAGCTGGCACAGCTAGGGAGGCAATAGGATCAGGCCTTCGGTATCATGGGCTATCAGATGTGAGTTATTCCATTGGGCACAAAACCCCTGCTCTCTCCTCGTATTTAGCTTTGATTTGAGATTTTGATGTATGTTGACGATGTCTCCTTCGTGAATTTAAATGCTACTTGTCATTTATATTGACGTGGTATGCAATTTAATGATGTTTGCATCACATGGTCTCTGGTGGTACAGGGTGCTTGTGTGGGACTTTATTTTATAAACAGGCCAGAGTGGCTGATTGTGGATCATGCTTGCTCAGCATATTCTTATATATCGGTTCCTCTGTACGACACTCTTGGTGTGTACTTAATATTTAACGGCTCTATCCTAAGTTTCTAATTGAACTAAGCAATAACTAACAGTATCATGTCTTGTATACATACAGGTCCAGATGCTGTTAGGTATGTTGTCAACCATGCAGTTGCACAGGCTATATTTTGTGTCCCCCAAACTCTGAACACTGTAAGTTTGATCTTTGGTGAGAATGGCCTTTGAGCTAGTGCAGGTGATTTTATCTCATCTGTATACGACCTTTTACTTTGTACTTGTAACATCTCTTCCCTTCTACTCTGGCATATGCAGTTACTGACCTTCTTATCAGAGATCCCATCTGTACGCCTTATAGTGGTGAGTTGATCTCACCGAGTTCTGACAGCATCCAAGTAAATGATTCATGAAAGAGCAAACAAGCAAGGTTCTTTATTCTAATTCTTTTGTCCTGCATCACATTCTGGATGATGCAGGTAATTGGAGGAGTGGATGCTAACTTACCCTCACTTCCATCAAGATGTGGAATAACGCTTATCTCTTATTTAAAACTTATGAGTCAGGTAACTTTTTGGATCTTCCCTTCCTTTTGCCTCACTCCAATTACAAAAGTAGTTTGTTAGTATGCTCCTAAAACTCGTAAACATCAGAGCATACTGTAATTTTCTGCATGCTTTTTTATTTGATTTTTGATGCACCAGAATACATCATGCCAAGCTTCTCTATTGTCTGTGTATGTTATGTTTGACAAAGGAACATTCTCAATTTACCTGGTTGTTTTCATTATTTGCTTACATGTTTGGAAAGTCTGTTTTTTGAAACAAAATGCACTTTGACCTTGGCAGGTTACTGTCAGCATCCACACTACATTAGCAATCTAGTTGAATGAAGTTTTTATTTATTTATTATGCATATGTTTTACAACAGTGTCAATTTATGCAAAGATGTTTAAATGCTCAATTGCCTTATAAGAATATTTTCTTTTAGGGTCGTAGTAATCTTCAGCCTTTTTCCTCCCCAAAGCCAGAAGATGTTGCAACCATTTGCTACACAAGTGGTACTACTGGAACACCTAAGGTAGTAATTAGCTATTCTGCATTATCTACTTCTTTTAGGGTTAAACCATCTAACATTTTCTTTTATTTCCTTCGAAAAGGGAGCTGTATTAACTCATGGAAACTTGATTGCAAGTGTTGCTGGTTTCAGTAATGTTGTCAAATTCTGTCCATCGGATATGTAAGTATCCATTCAATTTTTTTGCTGCATCAAGAGTAAGTTCATGTCTCTTTTGTCCATGAGCTTTTGTTGAATCATTCGTAGTGTTTTACAGTTACATTTCATATCTTCCTCTGGCTCACATTTATGAAAGGACCAACCAAATTATGTCAGTGTACTACGGTGTTGCCATAGGTTTCTACCAGGGGGTATGTGTTACTGAACTGAATGCTTATTGTTATTATTCCATGGCTTAAAGTCCTCTTTTTCCACAGGACAACTTGAAACTGATGGACGATTTGGCTGTTCTAAGACCGACATTGTTTTGCAGTGTTCCTCGGTTGTATAATCGTATATATGCTGGGTAAGATCATGGTAGAGGGCATTCTAATTGCTCATTTTAGTTGTGCTGTCAAATAAGTCTGATTCAGTTGATTTTCATAGAATAACAAATGCTGTGAAGTCTTCTGGGGTGCTGAGGGAGAAGCTATTTAAAGCTGCCTACAATTCTAAGAGGCAAGCTGTAATTAATGGTATGTATGTTGACTTCTAGACCCTTCCATGCGATAACATAGACTTATATTGGTTGCCTTATATCTCATTATTTAATTTCTAGGGTACCAGATGAAAGTGAAAGTTTCATGGTCTGTCCAAACTATGTGATTTAGTGCATATGTACATGTTACTTGATATTTTCTAATTTTGCTTGATTATGCTAACATAACTTGTCAGGTCGAAATTCATCACCAGTATGGGATAGATTGGTGTTCAATAAAATTAAGGGAAAACTTGGAGGAAGAGTTCGTTTTATGGGGTCAGGTGCTTCACCTCTGTCTCCTGATATCATGGACTTTTTGAGAGTGTAAGTTAAAAATCTAGCAAGATGAAGCGTTCCGTGGTTGCTTTTCTGTGACCTTTTCTTCTTCTCACTGTTCACAGTGATTATTGATTACTTGTCTTTCCCTCCTGCATCATATGAACACAACTGATAGGTGCTTTGGCTGCCAAGTGCTTGAAGGATATGGTATGACCGAAACATCTTGCGTTATTAGCTGCATGGATGAGGGTGACACTTTGTCTGGTCATGTTGGGTCTCCTAATCCTGCATGTGGTGAGTCATGCACTTGTACTTATTGTTTATGAAAAGAATCTCAACACAGCTGATATATGTAGCTATCTTTTAATTCCAACCCTTCTTCTTTGATATGGGACATTTACTCACATTTAAACTACACAAAAATCCCCCCCTTCACATGATAACATCTACCCACTTCATATTTAGTACACAGAAGGTACTTAATGTCTAGTCTTATTTTTCCTTTACAGAAATTAAACTTGTGGATGTTCCTGAAATGAATTACACTGCCGATGATCAGCCTCATCCTCGTGGCGAAATTTGTGTCAGGGGTCCTATTATTTTTCAAGGCTACTACAAGGATGAAGTTCAAACGTATTTAGCCTTCATGTGCTATCATTTTTAGTGCTAAATGAGTTGGTACATATTCAGTTTACCTCACTGTCTAGTTAATTGCAGGAGAGAGGTGATGGATGAGGATGGTTGGCTACACACAGGAGACATTGGATTGTGGTTACCTGGAGGCCGCCTTAAAATTATTGATAGGTAAATTTATGGTATCTTTCATCATATTATTTAAGTGATGGTAAAATATATGTTTGGTTATTATTTTTTTGTTTAAATTAATATCCTTCATTGTCTTCTATAGCATTTCAATTCTATTGTCAGTTTATGATATTTAACTCTATTACAACCTTAATTGAAGTCTATTGTCAATTTATGACAGGAAAAAGAACATATTTAAGTTGGCTCAGGGTGAGTATGTAGCACCGGAAAAGGTTGAGAATGTATATGCCAAGAGCAAGTTTATCTCCCAGTGTTTTGTTTATGGTAAGTGTAGAGGATATGAACTGACGCCGTTAGTATTGTTGTGATTTGATAATAGAATATCAGCACTTTATATAGGGCATTAAAAGTGGTGACTCAAAAGTCCCAGGTTCAGACATGCATCGACAAATTCATGGGATGAAATAAATATCTCAACGTGAATATATTTGTGTGATAGGTTGTTGCATGTGCGTGGTTTACCTGCTGATTTCTTGGTCTCCTTTTTGTTAGGTGATAGTCTGAATTCCAGCCTAGTAGCTATAGTTGCTGTGGATCCAGATGTATTGAAAGATTGGGCTGCATCTGAAGGCATCAAGGTTTTTCTTTTGCCAACCTTACTAACTGCAGTGCTTTCGAGTTTGAATGTTCGCACTTGCAATCTACATTTTATCAGCTTAGATGTGGAATAGGGTATGGCTTGTGAATAAGTTAACCTAAATTAAGCTTAAATGGTCTATGGACTTTTATGATTTGTCTTTACCAGAATCTATTTGGGATAAGCTGATATCACTTCAGAAGCCATGGTAATATTATATGTTCATAAAATCATTTCAGTGCAAATACAAAAGGTAATAGCAGTTTGTTGTTATCACTGTAAATGGTTGATGAGTTCTTTGGTGACTGGACTTATTAGTCTTTGATTTGTTTGGCATTACTTTGAGTTTGGCATCTAGGAGATGATTTTACCAAATGTCAACTTACTGCCACTATAAATCTTAGATAGTTATATACTTTGCTGCCATGTATTTTAGAATGCGAACGAGCATTAGAAAGATAAAGATCTAGATGTGATATGACTTGAAACATTACGCGTTCCTTTTCACAACTTAGAGATTTAATATTTCAATGATTGACTTTGTACTTCGAATACATATCATCAGTAGAAAACCATGAATCTTAACTGTTTATCGTCAACATTGTTACATGCAGTTTGACAATTTTGGACAATTGTGCAATGATCCAAGAACAAAGGCTGCTGTTCTTGCGGACATGGATGAAATTGGAAGGGAAGCTAAGGTAATCTATTTTGACATGTTGAACCCTGCATGATCAGATCATAGCAGAGATTAATTTACTTGGAAATGTGCAGTTGAGAGGTTTTGAATTTGCAAAAGCTGTGACTTTGGTGCTTGAACCATTCACTGTTGAGAATGGCCTTCTTACACCAACATTCAAGGTAAATGCTTTAAAAAAATCAGATCAATGTAAGGTCAATGTTCTTAGTTCTTTGTTTTGTGGTGATGAAGTAGAGAAAAATATGAATCCAAATGGTCTGTCATATAGTGTAACCTGAAAGCCAAAACACTGGGTAGGTAGGTGTCTGTGACCATCCTTGAACTGTACTTTTAGTGTGGTTTTGAAACAGAATCATGATGAAAAAATATTCGGTATTTGCTGTTTAACTTAAAACTTATTTTCCAGGTCAAGAGGCCTCAAGCTAAGGCATATTTTGCCAAAGAACTTTCAAACATGTATGCTGAGCTTTCTGCAACTGATCTAAAACCGCTAGGGAAGTTATGATGTAACGTATATGGAGTGAGCATCCTCTGGTTCTGTGATGAATTCACTGTAAACTCATTGTTTGTTTGATGATGGTGTCTTGTATATAATTACTTCACTGAGAGAAAGTGGAGATTTACAGACTGAATTAGTCGATACAAATATGACTATAGATGTCTTAAAACTGGTTTTCCCACTGGCTTATGTTTCTATATAATACAACAATTCATTTTTATTGCTTGTATATCTTGAATAATCTTTAGAATTGTATCAGGGAAAATGGGGAAAAAAGTGCCATGAGGTATTCTCTATTTTGTAACTCTATTTGTATAATTTTACTCCTTAATTTGGTTTTTGTTACATTTTGTATAAATTTATTTAAAATAATGATTTGATCTTTTAAATTTAAAAAATAACAAATAAAAATCTAAAATTTTACTCGTTAAACTTTTTGCTCTTAATTTCATTTGATTACACAAGTTTTTTTATTTAGTTATATCTACCTAATAAAATCACTTACACAGTAGTTATTTGTATGGAAAATGATCGTGTAGCATCTATGACCATATGTTTGGATTTGTTGTGGAGGGCCTTTAAAATAATTTACACAAACTTTATAAACAGTATGAACATCGAAAACATAGAAGCAAAAGGGATCTAAGTTATTTTCCACCATAATCATGCTTTCCAACAAGCTTCAATTTATTCTCCCATAAGAATAAGATTGCGACATTCTTCTAAGCTCACGCTCTCAACTGATAGATTATGTACGAAAATGTAAATGTGCACATGAGCTTAGGACCTTTACAAACTTGAATTCATAACTCATAGTCACCAACAGACAAAGAAAAAGGGGTAAACTACAAATGCATACCCTTAAGTATGCATGTTTAACCGATAAATATCCTGAAGTTTAAAGTTAACTGATGCATGCCCTGAAGTTTCATTTATTAACTAAAAACCCCTTCCGCCAATCAGATCCGTCCGTTTACTATTCATTTTTCCAAAAATGTCAAAAATACCCTTAGTTATATTCAGATTAAAATAAATATAACATTTGAATAATAAATATAATTGAAGTTAATTAAAACAAAAAATAAAAAATAAAAAATCTATCCTAATCTACTAACCCTATCACCATTTCTCTTATCTAAACCACTCATCTCTCATGTAACTCTTGTCTCCCTCTTCATCTCTCTTATCCAAACAAAATCACATCCCTTCTCATCTCTCATTCAACAACAAAATCCACAAACAAAATCAATCCCCCCCCCCTACATCACAGCACACTAGGACCCAAATTGTTATGTTGCTCCCCTCCATAACTGCTTGGCCTTCGTCTTTGGCCAGATTGTTCTGTTGCTCCGGGTGCTTGGAAGTGCGCGACTCCGGTCGTTTTTGGTGTTGCTGCTCCAGATCTGTTGCATCCTCAACCAAGGATAGTACTCGAGCTTGGAGCTCCGGACATCGACCGATACCTTCCGCTCTCGGAGCTCTGGAACGTCGAGAACAGGAATAGATTAGGCGCGCGAAGCGTCTCCGCCCCCGAATATCTCTCTGTAGTCCTCAACAAGGGAGGAGAGCTTGGGTGTTGTTTGTTTCTCTACAAATGCAATTTTCAAAGCTATTTTTTTTCAATGTTGGGGATAAGGGTTGTAGAAATTAGAAGTTTGATTTGGATTTTTTTTTTCCAGATCTGTTGTTCAAATTTCTCTGTGGTTCATTACAATTTTTTATTTTGTGAAGATGAAGAACTTGAATATGAAAAGGATGAACATGAAGAACAAATTATATTTTTGTTAATATCAATTGAGAAAAAAATGAATTTCTAAAAATAAAACTACTTTTTAAAATATATGCAATAAGTTAAAAATTGATTTTTTTAAATTTAAATCTAAAATTAAAAAATATATTTAGAATTAAAAAACAATTTAAATAAGTTAAATTAAAATTTGAAATTTATAAAAATTAAATTAAATTAAATTAATTAACAAAAAAATTTAAAAAGTATGAAAAAGGAATTAACAATAAAAATTAAAGAAAAGAAATAAAATATGGAAAAAAAGGACAGGTGTAATATTGAAAGATAGTTGAGGGCATGTTAGACATTTTTGGAAAAGTGAACAGTAAACGGACAGAGTTGACTGACGGAAGGGGTTTTTGGTTACAGTTGTAACTTCAGGGTGTGCATCAGTTAACTTTAAACTTCAAGGTATTCATCAGTGAAATGTACATACTTAAGGATATGCATTTGTCAAGGGTAAATTACAAATACATACCCCATACTTTACACGATTAACCGATACCTACCCCAATCTTTTTTTGTAACCGATACCTACTCAATTGTTATCGAAATATAACAGATAGCCCCTACCGTCCAACTCCGTCAGTCTCTTTTTTGTTAAATGACGAATATACCCTCAACAGACTTTGAATATTACATAATCATGCCATTTTGTTATTTATTTAGTTTTTTTATATTTTAAATAAACTCTTTCTCCTTCCTTTTTCGTCCTCTCTCTCTCTACTGTATCTCTCATTCCTCTCTCCTCCCTCTCTCTCCTCCCTCCACCGTCGTTGCCCTTCTCTCCTCCCTCCACCGCCCCCTCTCTCCCTCTCCTCCCTGGGCCGCCGCCCCTCTCACCTCCTCCGAGTTTCGTTTTTGGGGATGTCTGGGTTTTGTAGATCTGATCTACTAGTTGATGGGTTTGTGTTAAATTCATCAATTGATTTCGATTTTCTTCTCCTTCGATTTCGTTGATGGGTTTTTGTAGATCTGATCCACTGGTTGATGGGATTTTGTAGATCAGATCTACTGGTTGTGAGAAAAGGGTAGGGAGAGAGAGAGCAAGACTTTTCTGTAATGATTTTAAGACCCATTTTCATCAACTGATTTCGATTTCCTTCTCCTTCGATTTCGTGTTATCGATTCAATTTCTCCGAGAAAATTGTTGGATCCGTTAGAAAGGG
This sequence comes from Erodium maritimum, assembly GCA_963921825.1. Taxonomy (NCBI): domain Eukaryota; kingdom Viridiplantae; phylum Streptophyta; class Magnoliopsida; order Geraniales; family Geraniaceae; genus Erodium; species Erodium maritimum. Next base: position 10,594,822 of record OY997588.1, on the reverse strand, counting down.
GCGGTGGATTTGAGCTCGGAATCGGCGAGGAAGAGGGGTAGATGCACGAGGCGAGAAGATGAAACTGATTTTTTATTATTTTTTATTTACTGTTATTCTATTTTTTTATAAATATGTAATATTAATACATTTTTAATTAATAAAAAAAGGATTTCTGAAAAATAATAAAAATACATTTAAAATAAATCAATGAAAATAAGACATTAATAAAATTACATTTATTTGATTATATTACAAAAAGAAATAATATAAGTATTAAAAATAATTAAGACAAATAAAACATTTCAGATTTATTAAAAAAATAGTTAGGAATTAAAAAAATTCAATTTTTAATTAAATATATAAAACAGAATTAATAAAAATGTTATAAGAAATGATTTTTGTAAACAATGGTATTTTCGTAAATGGATGGAAAATGGTTAAGGGTATTGTGGGTATTTTCGAAAAAAGTAACTAAAAATGGATGGAAAATCAGACGGCATGGGCTATCTGTTATATTTCGATAACAATTGAGTAGGTATCGGTTACAAAAAAAGATTGGGGTAGGTATCGGTTAATCGTGTAAAGTATGAGGTATGTATTTGTAATTTACCCTTTGTAGTTTACCCAAGAAAAAGAGCATCACTTAAAAGATTGGGAAAATTTCATTTTACCACCCTGACAAACATTTAATTTCAGTTTGATACCCTGACATAAATTTTTATCAGTTTCATACCCAAACCAAACTTTCAATTTTACTTTCATACCCAGCCGGGTAAAATGTCCAAAATACCCCTAACTATTACTCAAATTTTCATCTCATGCCATTGACTCAGAATTTGAAAAGAAGTGAAATGACAATAATATCCTTCATTGTTTAGGGTGTTAACCTGAAAATTTCACTAATTTTAAAATAAAATCAGTTTATTTTATAAATTCAATTTTTATTTTCAAAAAATCAGATTTTAATTTTAAAAATACATAAAAAAATCAGTTTTTTTTTATAAAAATATTTTTTTTATTAAAAACAGTTATATATATCAAAAATTATTTTTATTTTTTTGCAAAATTAATTTTATTTATATTTTAAAAAAAACTGGAGCTGTTCGAGCATGTCCTCTCAGTCGTAGTCTCCGGCCACCCCCACCTCCGCCGCCTCCTCCCTCTTCCACCTCCCAGGCTGTCACCAGATTTGGTTCAGATCTGAACCAAACAAGCAGATTGGTCGCACTGTGAGAGGAAAGCATTTCCGTTCAAATCGGAGGTTTCGTTCCATGAAATCCGAAATCGACCTCTGCGCCTGCCTCGACACGGCGTCGATTTTCAAGTTCATCGAGGAACTGGGTCGCAAACCCTCGAATCATCGCGTGTTTCTGGACCAATCGAACCCAAATCAGGGACCCATTTCAGAGGAAAGCGGGTGGGGTTACTTCACCGAGGAGCGGCTGGAGGAGATTCTGTTGAATAACCTAGACTTTCTCAACAACGAAGCCTTGGCCAAGCTCGTGTCCTTCGGGTACGGTGAGGACGTTGCTCTCCAGGCCATTTTGCGAAATGGGCATTGCTATGGGGGTTCGGATGTTTTGACTAACATTGTGCAGAACTCTGTTGCTTATTTGAACAAAACTCGTTGTGGCAGCTATGGATGTGTGGAGTTGGAGCATGTCTTCACAGATTTGAGGCATTTGGAGGAGTATTCACTTGCAAGTGTGGTGTGTTTGTTGCAGCAAGTCAGACCCCATTTGAGTAGAAGGGATGTTTTCTTGTGCTTACTTATGAGTGATCTTCATGTGGGGAGGGGGAGGAGGTGGGAGAAGAGGCGGCGGAGGTGGGGTGGCCGGGGACGATGACGGCGGAGGAGGGGGTGGCTGGAGACAACGCCGGAGAGGACACGCTCGAACAGCTCCAGTTTTTTTTAAATATAAATAAAATTAATTTTGTAAAAAAATAAAAATTAATTTTGATATATAAAACTGTTTTTAATAAATAAAAAATTATAAAAAAAAAACTGATTTTTTATGTATTTTTAAAATTTGAATATGATTTTTTGAAAATAAAAATTGAATTTATAAAAAAAACTGATTTTATTTTAAAATTAGTGAAATTTTTAGTTTAACACCCTAAACAATGAAGAGTATTATTATCATTTCACTTCTTTTCAAATTCTAAGTCAGTGGCATGAGATGAAAATTTGAGTAATAGTTAAGGGTATTTTGGACATTTTATCCGACTGGGTATGAAAGTGAAATTAAAAGTTCAGTTTAGGTATGAAACTGATAAAAATTTATGCCAGGGTATCAAACTGAAATTAAATGTTTGTCAGGGTGGTAAAATGAAATTTTTCTTCAAACATACTGAGAATGATTGATACAATGGACAATCCTTAACGTACACGACGCTGCACCCAATCATCTTCACTTGACTCGCCCGTTTTATATTAACGGTTTAGCAGAAACCCGACTTACATTCCAAAACCCGGGCTTGGTAGAGAAGAAGCATAAAAGCCCAAACCCTAACTGCTTCTTCCTCTTCCGTGACGCCGATTTACATTCGCATCAGCCTCAACAGACCTCACTACTCCAACGGTACGTCCCTCTCCCTCCGTTTGGCTGAGTAGAAAATGAAATCTCAGATTAGGTGTACGCGACACATTCTATCATGTATTTTGGGTTTTGCTGATTTTGTTATCCGGTTCATGCAGAGAGAAATCGAAGATGAGTCGAGGAAGCGCGGTGGGGACTAAGGGTAAGAAGAAAGGGGCGAGCTTCATGATTGATTGCACGAAGCCTGTTGAGGATAAGATCATGGACATTGCTTCCCTGGAGAAGTTTCTTCAGGAGAGGATCAAGGTTGGTGGCAAGGCTGGTGCTCTCGGTGATGCTGTCACCGTCACCCGTGAGAAGAGCAAGATTACTGTCACCTCCGACAGCAACTTCTCCAAGAGGTAGTTTGATATATGCTAATTTATGCTAATCTTGTTTATTGCTCTCCAATTTTATTTAATTATTTTGTGCTATGGATTAAAATTGTGATTGATAATGCATTTGAGCTGATTATGATGGCCAATGGATACAAACATGCTTGACTTGTCAGAGCTCCTAGTTGAGGTCCGAGATTGTATTTTTTTTCGGGAGTCAATTATTTGTGTTCATGCAGTCTTTTATGTAAAACAACAATGCTTGCTAATGTGATGTCCTCTGGTTACAGAGGTGGCTTGCTAAATGATAGAGTAAAATATATGTTTCGGACATCATATGTAAAAATAACAATGCTCGCTATTGTGATGTAAATTGGTTACAGAGGTGACTTGTAAATAATAGAGACTAAAATATATGCTTGGCACAGCATATTCTTTTGAATCTTTGATGTATAGAACTTAAGATGTGTGCATGCTATCATCAAAGCTATAGCCTCAAACTGTAGAGTAATGGTTTTGATAAGGGGCATTCTGGCTTCTTTTGTTGCACACAAGGATCAAATTCACTTGCTGGATGGAGTGTTGGAGGGTGGAGAAATGGGAATTTTATGCAAAGGTTTTGATAATTTATCCTAAGGGTTGTTTGTTTCATTTATTTTTATCGTAAATGGATAGTATAGCTATCATGAGTATTTGTATCGTAAATGGATAGTTTAGCTATCATGAGTATTTGTGAAATGAGTGCAAGGTCATTTTATTTAACAATCTAGCATTCATTTCTATGATATTTCCTTGCTCGTTTGATTAAACCTGTTGGTTTTGCTATATGCTTGGTTTCTCATTGTTATTCTTCCATGGTGGTCTTTTTAGATATATGCTATCATTCTCATTTATATTTTTGCATGGTTTCTCTGTTTAGGTATTTGAAGTATTTGACGAAAAAGTACCTAAAGAAGCACAATGTGCGAGACTGGCTCAGAGTGATTGCTGCCAACAAAGATCGCAATGTTTATGAGTTGAGGTACTTCAACATTGCCGAGAATGAAGGAGAAGAGGAAGATTGAAAAGTTTGATCAGTTTTAGTTTACTCAGCAACCTCTATTTATATTTCATTGGCAAAAGTTGGCTTTAGTGTGTAGCTTGATTTTGTTAAACCAGGTTAAAGGGTTGGGAATTTTGTTCTTTGAGAGTCTCGCAGTATCTGGAAGTTGGTACCAATCAATTTATATTGTTCAATTGACAATATTGATACTGTGACTTATTTTGAAGTTGTTCTCTCCTTGTATTTGTTACTGTCTTATATTGGCACTTTTTTTTGAAAGTAGATTCATTAGACTATCCACGATGGGATTACTTTTTTCCGGATTAGACTATTAATTAAACTAATAATACATCCTAAATAAATTCAGATTAGACCCGAGAGCTTAGTCCGATCTTTTTAAATTTATAGTGGCGATTAGACCGTGATTGGTCTCTGAATGGATGACGTGTATTGTTTGGCGTGTTTTTTATTATTGAAACGTTGACGGGTTTGAATCTTTATAAGGTTTGCGGACTACAAATGTTAGTCATCAATGCAAAATGTTTATTTGAATCTTTATAAAGTTTGCGGACTACAAATGTTAGTCATCAATGCAAAATGTTTATAAAGTTAGCGGATTGCAAATGTTAGTCATCAATGCAACGTACAATAGAATTAAATTATTTGACTAAGAAAGCTCGGTCTCTTCCGCTTCCCTAATTTTGTCGTTATTGGGTGGTACCGTGGTACAAATCTGGTAAAATGTTGTTAGCGTTATACGATAAAATGATTAATCTCCCCAACATCCTGAAACATAAATAACGTAGATTAATATTTAAATGTTCAGTACAGAAAGCATGTTTGGTATGTACAACCAAAAACTGGACAACTTATCAGACAAACCCCGACATCCTCTTAGTCATGCCCTCTAGAAAAAGCCGATGGGTTGCCAAATCTTGTGGGTCCAAGTTGGAGGTATCCTTCCTAGCCTTCATGGCAGTTCGACCCACAGGTCGGCGACCGCGGACTGGTCCTGTCCGTCTTGCATCGGCATCTTCAGCAGCGGAAGCTAGCATGTCCATCTGTGACATTGGGTCGTTAAGGCCGGGATTTTTCGGTGTGCGCCGACCTTCAGGTCCAATGAAATCACCGGTCGTGGGGCGATAACTCGTTCTCGAACGATGCTGCCAACATGGCTTCTCTCGCGCAAGCCGCCACCAATGCTTCCAAGCAAAGACGTGGTTGTATCTCTCCACGTAGTCTCGCTCCGCATTCTCCGTGACCTGTTCATCAGATCTACCTGATTAGTAGATGTGCATGAACCTCGACCAACAACCTTGGAACATTTTCACCTTCCGGTTAGTTACGCTCCAATATTGCTTGTATTTCTTCGTCGTCCGATCGTCTCCATGTCGTTGGCTCGTTGCTTCGACGAACTCACGGTGGATGGCCTCCCAAAATGACTCTGACGACTTATCAGCCCCAATGATTGAGTTCTTGGAGTTGTTCAGCCTGACTTTAACCAACGCACACTCCTCCGGTCATGTCCATTTCTGGTAATGACGAGAAGGATCTGGATTCTAGTTATCCGTCTCCACTGGAGGTGGTGGTGGTACGATCACCTGGTACGTTGCTCCAATTGGTCGTGAACGGTGTGCAGTAGGAACTACCGTCCCAGTGTATCCCGTGCGCGTCGAAGAATGCCCCGAGTCCGCTCCTGTTTCCCAAGTCTTTAGGCCATCGTACGCCACTCCATTGAGGAATGGCGATGATGAATCCAAGGTGTCTGGGTTGTGGCTCGGCTCTGGGGTGGCCGGAAAAGTCCGTTGGTCCGGCGGCGACAGGACGTATTCACCCTGATCTTGGGCTCAATGCCTCTCCTCCTCCTCGTCACCGTAATGCTGCGAATCGGGTACGAAATCTGACTCCTGGCGGCTTCTACGATGGTACTCCTTATGAACTTCCTCGAGACTGAGACGTGGTGGTGAAACGTCGTCTTCCAAGTGGAAGTTGGGGGTGCTGCATGTTCTTCGAGCTGGCCATTGCAACAGTACTGTCACGGAGGCAATTGGGAAAGACGGGGACGACGATGAAACGACGGGAAGTGAGAAAAAGGGTGCCCGAATCGAATGGTAATGGGAAGCAGAAGATCGTAGAAATGGTGGCACTAAGGTGAGCTTGCAGAGGATTCGTGAAGAAGAAGCTCCGGGTTGAATATTTAATAGTCGAAATTAAATTCGGTCTTTCTAATCATGACCACGCGTCGGACGCTCATTCGCGGGGTCCGATTTACCTGGACCCGAATCTGTAGATTTGAGTGGGAAATAGGGGAGTAGAAAACCTTAAGGGACCGAGAGCTCAATCATAACAATATATGATTTTTTATCGTGTCATTAAATCTAATCTATTATTTTAAAATATGAATTAAAAACTTAAACACCAACTAATTAAATAAAAATAGTTGTATTTGAAAGGATAATGGGGGGGGGGGGGGAGGAAACAAATTTCCAAAAGAGAGTGAAAATAATATAACTTCTAATAAAATTATAACTTTTAGTATTATGAATGCCTAAACGAACATGCATCAAGAAATCAAGAAAATACATAAAAGTAAGAAGACATGAAAGGTCCCGGTAATTCAAAAGAAATGTAAGGCACGCATAGAAGTTGAAAATGAAAGGGAAAGTCACATTAACCTAAGGAGTCATGTCAAGTTAGCATTGATATCTAGACATGTTATCATCAATGAGACCATTTATAAGCCCATATCATGAAGGGGATGGCTGACAAAAATTATTTTGATGTATCTATATTTTTTTGTATGTTGTAGTTCTGCGTAAGAAAACTAAAGAAGATTTACAAACCTGAAAACCGTGTCTATTAGAATTCTTCTCAATTTTTTAAAATTTTCTTTTTCTTCAAGATTATTTCGGCCTCCATCGATTATTTCGAGTAATCTCTTCTTTTCGATCCGTTAGTCACTATGGATGCTCGATCACCACGCTCGTCAGCCTACGTCTTAACGTCCCGCCAGTCGGTTCAACGCCAAACCACTGCGCGCTCAGCCCACTGGGACTCCAGGATCATCTCACGGGGTGGCTCTGATGCTCTCTCCACTAACCGATGCTTATTGTCGCACGAAGTGGCGTATCCCCATCTTGATGCCCGTCATTCCGAATGGAACCACGAACCCAACCGCCATGTCGTCAGATTGTTGCGGCCACTGAAGAGGATCTCGGTCCCCATTGGATCTCCACTCCTACCGACATGGGCGTAGGGAACCGGGGCCCGATCAGGGCACGCTCGGTGACTACGATCCGCCCCACCCGTACCATCGCCATCCCATTCACAAGACCCGATATCGACAAGACCGAGTTATTGTATGTTGTGATGAAATGCGAGATCAGATGCATGATCCGAGATCACGAGCCATCTAGGACCGCTGGTCCTCCTCCGGTGCTCCTTACCAATGGTGGTGAATCCACCAATATGAACACACCTTCTTTGAGCCAACCACGATTGGATCAAAGGATCGTGACCCTGACCAGGCGCCACAGGCGACGAAGATGTTGTTGTGACTTCGGGTGACACTAGACACCCGCCCTTACCAATATATATATATATATATATATATATATATTTTGGGAGCAATCCCTACCCCGATATCGGGAGACAACAAAATCAAGGGAATGCGCAGCCACCGGAGCCTATCAAGAGGACCAGCCGAGAAGAACCTCGCTGGTACCCATCCCTCCCAGGGCCACAAAACCTCCCCCTCCTGTCCAGGGATTGGTGGAGTTTCGGTGGTACGTCTCCTCTCCAGAGATGGATGGTTCCGAGACCCCCACCCAAGATACTATGGAGTCCACAAACACTTTGGCGGTAGATGGACCCGAGGGGGCAAGCAAGGCACAGTCAGCTGCCTCACATGTTGCCATGAGTCGTCCAGGGTACCTCGGGTTGTCACAGAGGAGCCATACCCCATCCCCAATGAATCAAATATGCTCTGCCTCCTGGCTTCCTCCTTCCCCTAGCATACTCCTTGATCGCCTGATGAGACACACAAGCATCGATCAAATCGAGACGGGGAAGCTCACAGGAACATTCATACTCAACACAACTGGAATAGGGAACGACCCCATACACTCTCCCTGGACCTGTCCAGTTTATTAGATATAGGATAAATGTTTTGGTCGTCACCGAAGCTATATCTCATCTTAGTCCAATTATTTGCACGCATGTACGGACTTTACGACTTTTGCACTCTCTAATAATAAAAAAAAACTTGTTTATTGTACTAAAAAAAGTATATATATATATATATATATATATATATATTGAGGGATAAAATGGTCATGATAAATCAAGATACCCAAAAGATAAGTATCAGAACACAAAACATGAGTCTCCTTTGTCCTCCAATTATGAATTATGCCTCTCATAAAGGCAGGGGAAAACCCAGCACAAAGCAAGGGGGGTAACTTGAACTTGGGGAATAGAGTCTACCAATCCAACAACATATATAGGGAGCAAAAAGAAAAGGGTAAAAAAGAGAGGGAAAGAATCATATTCATATCGTCAGATCGGAAGTTGATATCTTGCTAGTTCATTCAAGTCCCAAAACCAATCCACCATTTCAAAACAACTACGCCCACACGCAACCCCCCACGACGTCAACTTTTGTGTCTCCCATCTCATCTCACCCAATTTGCCTTTGCTTTTTTCCCTTTCACTCCCCCAATCTTATTCGTCCCGCACCAACCTACAACCTTTCCTTCCCATCAATCCTCAACTACTACTTCTACTACTCTATTGCATTTTGCATAAGTTTCACCAATTCTACTTCACCTTTTTTTAACTATAAGTAATAACAATTGTTGCATGTTATGTTTATACATTATTTTCTTTATAACAGATCTGCTACATAATTCATTAGAGAATGTGCACCATTCACATTTGTGGATATATAAATGGTAGTCAAAACGGCGGCAAGAAAGGTTGGGAGAAAGAAAACTGAGTGATATATACGCAAGCAATGAAAGGTTTATAGAAATAAATGTATTGGGAGAGAGCAATGAAAAGATGTTGATGGTATGGGTAAATGTAAAGCAGTGGTGTGAGATTAAGATTCACTATCTGAGTCTGAGGGTGAGTTGTGAGTGAGAGAAAGGTGTCAAGTTCTCGATTGGATATATATCAAGTGGCAGTGCAGAGAGACAGGGAGCTCATATTCATATATCAAATCTCAATATCACTCTCGTTTGAATCTTTATCTCACTGTGTGTAGTAATTAATAGAGTTATTATATATGTTTAATTAGAAGGTCAAGCAAGCAAGTAATATATAGGCACTCAAGTCATGAATCATGATATGATAGTGTATGTATTATTAATAAGGTTGACACCTGAAATCAATCATTAATTATTAAGTCTATGGCGTGGCTTTGTCAACCATTGCTTTAAAGAATGGCCACTCCGAGACTCAACCTATTAATAACTCTCTCTCTCGTATGTGAATTGAACCTCCTTTCCTCGTCTATAAATACAAGCTGTGGATTGTGATGCTGACGGTGATATACAAAGTAAAGTAGTGGGTGTGTAGCTCTCGCTGGAGAAGCAGGGCACGTGCAAGATACATTGCTATTGCAATTTGCACGTGCTCTCCTCCTCCAACATGGGCTCCTCTCCCCATCCATCTCGCTCCTCCACTCACGCTTGCTTAATGCTTATACATATCATGTAATTGCAATTGGTAAGCTTATAATAATTTCACTAATTCTTACCCTCTTCTCTATTTATTTATCTAAGACCATCTGTTAATGGGGTCGAGTTCATATGTCTTTTGACAAAAAAAATGACGTCGATTTCATAAACATCTGCTGTAGAGGGTTGAATCTGTATGTCACATGCATAGAAGATGTGTACAAAAGTATAGACACATAAAGAGAGAAACTATGTCCAGTGAATTTAAAGAGAGAACTATTTTTTCACTAAGAATCCTTAATTATTTTCTATTCTATTCAATTAGTGTGGTCTAAATGTTGTAGATAGTTGTCGTGTTAGGCTGCATGCATATCATAAGGCTATATATACATATATATATATAGTAGTATATCAACAGAAGTGACTATAGTAGACTAAGACCAGACCCACATCTCTTAATTAATGGTAAGTCATTACCGAAGAACAGTACACTTTTATGTTCCCTTTTATCTGAGTAATGTCAATTTGTATGTATAAATCATCAGGATCACTTGCATGTGATGATGTCATTTACGTGGAAGCTGTTGAATTATGCAAAGGTCGATGATGTATGCTGCAATTTTGTGTCGTCAGTCAAAGCAAGCAGTGTGAAACTGACACACTGCTTCTGGTCGCTGCAACTATTACATCTCTTGCCTTACAAAGTGGGCGATTCTGATTCTCATTCTAATTAATTATGATCTCTGTTTAATATAAATTTCGAAAACCTTAATTAATAATATCCAAACGTTAATCTCTAAGGTAATCAATGGCAAGAACATGTATACATGACGTTGTACTTGTGGTGTCTGTGGGTATATTGTATTTGGAAGAATGAGATTGATGAGAGTGAGAGTGTGGAGTGTGGAGGTACACGCAACGCTACGCGATTCTCCATGCTTTCATTTACTACTAGAGGAGAGGGAGAGGAGTGAGAGTGGGCTTGCTTTTCTTTGACTTTGACCAATCCATGTCATTATTCATGTCACTCCTACTCCTTACTCCTTGCATTTAAACGCTTACTATATAGGGTAAATTATAAATACCTACCCTACACTTGTAGCGTTTAACTAATACACATCCTTATGTTTTTTATAACCGATATATACTCAAATGTTCCGAAAATTAACGCAAAACCCCTGCAGACAGGTAAAATGACAAAAATGCCATCAACTACATTTCAATAATTACTTTTAAAAAATTTTAAAAAAAAAATCACTTTTGTTAGGTATATATATGTACTTATTAAATCACTTCAGTTTTATATAAAAAAAACACTTCAGTTTTATATAAAAAAAACACTTCAGTTTTATTTTAAAAAAATTATATAAAAAATCAATTCAAGGCATTTTCGTCATTTTACCTATCTGCAGGGGCTTTGCGTTAATTTTTGGAACATTTGAGTATGTATCGGTTACAAAAAAAGAGAGTTGGTATCTGTTAATCGTGACAAGTTTGGGGTATGTATTTGTAGTTTACCCGACTATATATCTGTCAATCTATTAACATTCATTTATACCTCATTCCTCTCCTCTTTTCCTTTTTCTTTTCTACATAAAATATATAGCTCACTGACTCACTCAGTCAAACCTAATTTTCCTTTTTAATACAATTGTTTTTTTTAAACGGTAATACAATTGTTTTTCTTACCTAATTACAAATATATTTTATTTTTTGAAAATGGTATGTCTCATTAATCATTTTCAAAATCAACACACGATTATAGTTCAAAAATCATTGTGCATCACAAATATTTCAGCGTTTTAAACTACACAACATACTTCTATTACAACCAATAGAAGTTACACGACGACAAGAGATTAGTTCGATTACACAAGACCGAGGTTCTAAATACCATACAGGTGGTGATCCAAATCACCTCAAATAACATAACCCCTCTACATAGGGCCATACTTAGGTTGAGATGAAAGTTCCAAAGTCCCCCAAACCCTAATACCACATATCATGGCTCACGATGAGGCTGTTTTGCATCCTTCGTCGATTGCCTTGGGTGAGAATGAGACATGTCCATCTTTGGCATCCGGGTCAACATTAATCAGTTCAAGAAACCCTCCTCTTGATTATGTCATGTATAGAAAATGTTCACTGAGCTTTCTCTCAAGCTAGTTCTTTCACATTTTTGACCTTTCATGGACCCTTGTTAGCTGACATCTGCGTATGATCTTCCTTTTTGTTATTCAAAATCCATCTAGGACCTTCCTTCTTCTGCTTTTTATCCCCTAAAATCACGTGATAGGGAGTAACAACAATTTGTGGCCCACCCACCGGGTTGGGTTTAGTTTTTGGGGTATGTGAAATCCCCAACCGGCCCAGGTTAGGCAAAAATACAGGTTGGATGATTTTTGGAGTTTGGTTAGACACTACTTATCTCTTCCTGATTTCCATCAAACCCTCAAGTGCCAATGACGGTGCACGCCTACCACGCTGATCTTTAGGAAAAATTGTATGCTAAAAATTACTGTATCCTCGTGTCAGATCTTCCTCTTCTCTTCGGCTAACACCTCCCACGACAAAGTTATGTGGATGAGAGCTCCCAGTTGGTTGGGATACACCTACATGCACCAAAAATGCATTCGGGACCTCTACGGTTCCCATCAGAGACTTTAGGACGGGATGTGGGACGACTTCCCAATATAATCGAAAATAACCATCCATTCGGACGATTGGCGATGCACGGAGGAAGTCCCCATATCTGATTGCAAACTAATCTACTCCCGGAAGAAATGTCGTGCAGTTCCGATTAACGTGATCAAGTCGGCCATACCGGAAGAAAAAGTCTGGTAGCTTCTCATATTCGAGTTGGACTGTAAATGACGGGGCAAGCCCCTCAAAACGGAGCCTTAGATGTCACCAGAGAGGATGGGTATCGTCTATTTCCACCCGGAGACACATAAAAAATTCTCAACCCCTAGGTTTTATTGGATTGATCATTTCTACCTCCTTTCCTAATTTGAAGACAATAAAATCCCTCATCTGATACGTCCTAGTCTCAACTGGTATATCGTAAACTCTTACTGAAATGCGGACATGTCGGAATATAAACTATTTTGGTAGTCTGTTTGGCACGTTAAGGATATTGGATAATCAGGCCAAACACGTTTAGCTTAGGAGGTTGAAAAGTCAGGCCCAAGACCATTAACCAACTTTTCAAAATGGGCCTAAACCATCATCTGAAAGCCCACAAAGTGACTTGCCTCATTTCATCTCTACCCTTTGGTGCTTCCTTCTTCAGCTGATTTCTTAGTTACGGAAGGAGCGAGTCAGTACCATATATTTAAAGCCTGGAGTTTGAGAGAGCCTTCGAACTATGGGAGGACCCTCTTCGACGATTCTTACAAAAGATCGAATTTTTCCAGGTATTGTTCATCTTAACATACATAAATTAGTGTATCCGTTTTATGCATCATTTTAGTTCAACCGGATTTCAATTTATATCTGTTCAACGTTTGCCTAAACGAATTAGGGTTTAATTTGGGAGTCGAAATGTTAATTTATTATTGTATCGTCTCGTTTTGAACTGCAAATGTAAATATCAACTCTGTGAAGACAAGGTACTGATTTGTGCGTTCTGGGTTTTCTTTGTTGCTGATGTTTTTCATACATAGCCTATGAAAAGAGAGGTTCTTCATCAAAATTCAAGTTGAATTTTTTATTAGGTTTTTTTGAGTCTAACATTGTTTAATTTATTTGTGTATTTGAGTTTCTCTGAAACCTTGAAATTCTAATTTTTCTAGTCAACAAGAATCATTTGGTTGGCTAATTAACTTAATTTGATGCCCTTATTTAAGTTCAACAGATATGTGTTGAAGTGTTTAGGGGAGGAACTAAGGGGATAAAAAGAATACATTAAATATGTGAGAACCTAGCTTGTTGGTATAAGGCTCATGAATGTTTACCTGAAAATCTGTGTTCATATCCTAGTTGAAATACCTTGAATTTTGATTTATTTCTTTTATATCTGGTTTGTCACAAATTTGGGCTTGGCCCAATCCGTTGTGTGTGACAAGTTCAACAACAAGGCTTGGCCCAGCCCAATCCGTTTATAATCACTCCCTTTTGCCTTGCCCTCTTTTTTCTGCGCGATAGGCTTCGAACAGAACCACCACTCCCTTCGCCGGCAGCAAGCAAGTCTTCTTCATCACGTTTCACGGCAACTCAATTACTCAAGGTAAGATCTTAATTCTCATTACTATATTTGTTGATTTTTCTTGAATTGAAATTCAGACCTAAAATTTACAAACCTAAATTAGTTGGATGGTAACAAGAGAAGATTAAGGGTTTGTTTGGAGTAGCTGGTTTAGGAGGAGGAGTGCTGTAGTTCGGGGCTGGTTTTTTGGTGATTCAGAGTTGAAGTTGTTGATGGCCTTTTAGTAGTGTTGAGTTGTTATTTTGTTGTGTTTGTTGCTGATTGAATTTTTGTTGTCATTGCGTGTTGATGCTGAATTTTAGGGCTCATGATTTGTAAGGGTTTGCAAAATATTACATTGTGGTATTTATAAATTTTCTGCTTTGTTGATTAAAAAAGGTAGTCAAATTAAGACCATGGAGGTAAAGAGGGGTAAATTAAGGTTCTGAGAATATGAATTAGTGTGAGGCCATAAACATTATAATTTCATTTATATCAATGTGTTCTATTATAATTTTTTAATATGTCTTTTATGTGGATTTTTGCAATGCCAGTTTATTAAGAATATGATCATGTGAGAGGTGTCTTTTGATATTCATTGTTTTTAATATGTCATGGAATGCTTATACGAGTTAATGTGTAAAGTTCTATTTCTACTTTATCAAGTTTAAAGTAATATATTTAATAGGAACTTCTTAAATTTAATTAAGTTTATTTAAATTGTAGGATGCAGAAGTTTTTTCCGTCTATACCAAGATTCATGGAACCAAATGCTTCCATTCTTGACTCAATTTCAACAATTTAAGAAGCCTATAGTTTAGAATCGTTTTTTTTTTAATAATTATCTATGGCTACCCCTAAAAAAATTCCTGGTTCCGCCCCTGCAACCATGCCAACAACTATGATTTCCTTTGGGTTGCCCTCCAATGAAAATTGGTGCTCAGACTATGAGGTTCTGCTTGGCAGTTAGCATCCGAGGATTAAGTTAATTATAAAGAAAGAATTTTTTTACTGTTAACCTTGCTGAGAACTTTGCTTGGAAGTTTGGGAAGGGTAGGTAATGCAAGTTATGGTAAAATACTTGTTTGGAGATGGAGTTTGATGATTGAAAATGTCCATAAGATTCTCATTGTCTTGCAAATTTATACATGGCGTGTTAATGGTACTGATCAGTTGATGTCTTGCAATGACCATATTTTCTATTGGGGAGGTTTTAGCTGAATCAAATCAGCTCCATATAACTTGAAACAAAGTTAATAGTCTGTAAGTGTGCATGAGCATATAGAGCCCAATAATGCTTTGTCATTTTCGGCTGATATAGAATTTACTATTTAGCTATTATATTTACATCTTTCTGACTTCTTAGATTATGGTTCACCTCTTGCTAAAAAGGAGAGTTGCAAGACCATTAATTTCTCTATTTTGTATATGCAGCAACAAGATGAGTGGTTTTAGTTCTTTAGTTAAACGTACCTTTATACTGTTCGTTAAAAAGGCCTTCAATTTCTTCTCATTACCCAATTCGTGGTTTTAAGATTGTCTTTCTATTATAGCTTACCGCAGCTACAACAGTTGTTTGTTTTGCATAATTTCTTTCAAACATTTACGCTTCCTCAAAATGTGGATGTGGTGTATTGGGCCTTTTCTAGCCCTTTCATGTTGATCTGGCTTACCCTTTTGCAGTTACACAGCACTATGATTGAAAATTAATGGGTTTGGAAATACGAAAACAAAAATCATCATCAACATTTTGTTTTTCTCTGTTTGTATTGTTTTGAAATTCTTCAGCTACTTAAATGTATGTTCATGTATCATTTGTGTAAACATAGATGGTCATTCCACCACCGGCAAGGCCCCCAAGACTTACCAAATTTCTGAAGCCTTATGTACTGATGATGCACTTTACCAACAAATTTGTGACTGCCCAAGTCATTCATTCACCAACTGCGACCGTAGCCTCTTTGGCATCCTCTCAGGAGAAGGGCTTGAGAACCACCATGGAAACTACTCGAGATGTAGCAGCTGCTGCTAAAATTGGGAAGATTCTTGGGGAGCGCCTGCTGCTCAAGAACATCCCCGCAGTGTCCATTCGCCTAAAGAGAGAACAGAAGTACCATGGTAAGGTTAAAGCTGTCATTGATAACCTAAGGGAAGCAGGGATCAAATTTGTGTGAATTGGTGGAGGAATAGTTCAGTAACAAGACTGGTTTTTGCTTGTAAGCTGTGAAAGGTTGGTTAATTTTGATCATAAAGCTAATGCTTTTTCCCAGATTGCGTTTAGATATGGATGGAACATCATTATCGACAATCTAAAAGGATTGGATTAGCATTCATCTGGAAATGTTGATTTGTATCCACTAGATTTTCTTTTGACTTTTTATGGTACATTTAATGATGTGCACATGAAACAACTGAATTTTATACAGGCAAGTTGTACTTGTAAGGCCCATTACCTGTTCTATGGTTCATGGGTCCGTTTATGGGTTTTTGGCCCACTAAGAGACATTTGACTCATTGCTTCAGTTTTTATAATGTCTTTTTGTCATGTGATGGATTTATTGATTTTAAAGAAAATAGAAATCTGAAGTGAGTGGTGATGTTAATGATTGCAAACATTTTTTATAGGCATGATTAGGTCTCTGAAATTCTTTATCAAATTTGATTTCAATATAAAAAGAATTCAAGGAAATGAGAACAACAATTTTGACTTGTGAATTCCAACTAAACACGTAGTAAATCCAAATGACATATATATTTAACATTAATTAACAGTAATATCCTATCAGTTAGTATCTGTACTATATAGGCTAATAATTGGGTAGATAATTGTAACAATATATTATGTGTTTTTGGCTAAGAACCAAGAACTGTCGTCGGAGTCAGTGCTCACTGGGCCATATATTTTATAAAACAAATCACCCGAAAATTGAGAATGACAGGGCAACCATAAGTCAAGTACTTGGGTCATTAGCATGCAACACCGTTTTGTTTTATCCGCAAAAAAAAATGTTGCTAGTGTATAGATGCATCATATCATACATGCCAAAATTATGTTAGCTAATACTTGTTGCGTACTCTGACCTCTTACTCTCTTAGGACTTAATACTTCAAAAAAAATGCTAGAATCATAGATCAAAACTAGTTATGATACTATGTTGAAATCTTGAATATATTCAAAAACTAGAGTCCGTGAGTGAAAATCTAAATATAGCTATCAGATTGTTATGATTTTTTTCTCAATTTACAAATAATGAAAAATGCCGATCAGTCATTATAGAAGAAATAGGACCAAAGACTTTGGGTGCTAGAGTATATCCGAGATCTAGAACTCGTGACGCTCTTGAATTCGTAAAAAAATATAATTTCTTTCTTAGACAACATAAAATAATAACGTACAAAAAGCTAAAATAGAAAATAAAACACAGAAAATAGTAAATCATCTTATGATCAAAGCTGTCTAAACACTCTTGAGAAGAGCTGCATAGATGACAGTTTGAACGCTACATGATAGATTATGTTTTTCGGATCAGCCTGGGAAGCTTCACACGAAGGGGATCGATCGAATCGCCAGGGTAACGGGGTGTCATGGAACTATACACTATCATACCATCCTACCCCTGGATTCTAAAGCCATCTAGTAACCGCCGCGTAAAAGGCGGGACAAAAGGAGAAGACGAGGCTCGTATCTGACTGTCACTGAGGAGGCAGCACCCAAAACCTATTCCTCTATGTATACTTAGGACTTCTTTACCTTCAGACGGATGTCTTTAACTCTCGATTAATGTCTTAGACTCTTTCTCGACTCAATTAAAAATGCCTCATAAGTGTATTAATAATTTCTCCAATTTGTAGATAAGGAAGGCAATGATGAAGAATCATAATTGAGTATATAATATGAAGATGATAATAAAAATAGGTGATGGTGAGTTCTTTAGATTCAGCGTATAGTTTGATTTGTTATGAATAATAATTAAATGCATTAAAAATAATTAATGGATTGATATTTAAATTGGTGTATAATTCCTAATTTTTTGGGATAATTGTTAAACTTATTCCCTAACTATAAGTCAAAATCACATCATGACTTCTCTTGACCTTTTGTTTTCAAATCCTATCTTAGGCTTTTGATTTTTTTTAAATGACAATTACTGTTTATTATGACGGAACAATTATATTAACATTAGAAAATATCAATATTGCCTTTGAGACAACTATTCTTCAAAATCATATTCTACTTCACCTCTGACCTTTTGTTTCAATTCTCATCCATGACTTTTGATTTTTTTTTAAAACTAACAATTACTATCTATTTTGACGGAACGGTTACATTAAGCCCCATGTGCACAACATGTGACTCCATTTTTCTAACTTAATACTAATATTACCCTTCTCTCATTCTTTGCAAACCTAAGCACTGTGAAATAATAAATTTTTGTGTCTTTTTCTCTCGGCCAAATCCTCGCTCCACTCTTCTCATTTGTTTCCTAGACCGATTCACATATGACCATGCGAGAGAGAGACATAAAGATTGCACGAGTATAATTGGACAGAAAAGTAAACTATGTATTATTATGACACGCTCCTCCCGTGGAAATGGTGTCAACTCGTGCTCGTGCCCGTCGCCCGCTGTAGTTGTCGTCCAACCTTGTACGCCTGCTTGCTTCACTTGCAACGTCTAGGTCAAATGTCAACGTCACAGTGCGGCGTCTTCAGGTTCCTCCACTTTTGGTTGATCCCTCACGATCCTCCAAACATGCTTCCAAGCTAATCATGCCATTCCTTCTCCTTGTACTCCTTTTCAGCGGCTGCCATGATGTCAGCATCGCTTCTCCCACTATCAGTATGGTCCGCGAGCCCTGAATATTTTGTGTTCCATTTGCTTACTTTTCTGTTGATCGGATGTCAATGGTTCTTGCAATTCTTTCAGGTACGTTCTAGCTCGTGTTCTTTCCTCGTCGACTCAAACTCAGATCCGACCTTCCTCCAGTACATGTCGTTCTTCTGGTTCTTCCATGTGATGCTATCTAGGAAATTGTTGAGCCACACCCTCGCCAACCGGTCCTCCTCTGCGATGCTCCATTTCAGCCGCGGCCCTGAACTTGTTGCCGGTGCAACCTTCTTTCCCTTCTTCTTCGGTTGAGTGTCCGGAGCGGATTGGAAAGGTTGCTCGTATGGGGTTTGCGATTGTGGCCATTGCGAATGTTGGAGCGGTTTGAATTGTGCGGGCATTGAGTGGGTCGGGTTGAGGAGGGAGGACTAGGATTCGATGTGGCATGTAAGCTCTTCTTCCGTGTGCACCGAGTCCTCGAGGTTGAAGTCGTCCAAGTCGAACTCGATGTTGGAGGGGTCGACCATTGAGGATACGATGTGGAAAAATTAGGTTGAAAGGAGAGGAGAATAGAAGAGGTTGTGTAACGGATAGGTGTGAATTTTGGGTAGGGGTGGTTGTGTATTTATAGGAAATATTAGTGTTTTTTTTAATTCAGTCGGCGTCACGTGTCGGCGTAGGACATGCCCTTCGACTAGCCATTGGGCAAGCGACAGCTCGCAGTGCCGTTGCGGGATCCTGAGGCGACCCGCTGCGATGGCATGCCAAATCACGACTCCAACGATGATACGTCGTGGCAACGAGCCGTGGTAGAGCCTACGACAACATACAAACTACAATATTACAACGACGGTTGAAACTACTCCTAGAAGGATATTTTGACATATCGTAACGCATACATAACAACAATAGAGTGTATCACTACATCTCATAATACAGTTTAAAACCTATGTCTAAACATTGGTGTACCGCCGCTAAGTTTTATGATATAAATACTTGTAATAAATGATTGACATATTTATGATTAATAATGGCGTATTGAAAAATAATGTAAACTTATGTTAGTCCTCAGTTTTGATCAACATTGGTAGCTAAATTTTCTGTGATTGTTTACTATATGTATGTCTATAATTTAATACATGATGAGTTATATAATAGTAATAAAAGAATGAGTGAAGGTCAAAAGGGTAAAGAAATTTATTTGGTGAGAAAAAGTCAATAATTGACGGGGAAAGGGAAAGCATGAGGACAAATAAGAATTTAAGAGTATTGTCATTAAAGGATAATATGGTAAATTACACGGTAGAAAGATAAGAGTATGGACACGTGACACAGTCACCAGCATGGCGGCAGCCAGCATCCATCCTACACTCACTGTCACTGATCAGTCTCTAGGCGGATACATTGCATGGTTTATGTTGTATCGTATCGTAATTTAGTTTTTTAAAATGATTTATATATGTTTATATTCTGATTTTATTATCATACCTTGTATTTTTTTTTTTATGTTTTTAGTATTATTTTGTTTAAATTTAGTTATTAAGTTTGTTGTATAAATTAAATGTAATGATTTACGAACAAAATTGATATGGTGTTTACAAAATTGGTATGATGATTACGTTTTAACGATCAATATATTTTGATTTATATAAATTTATGTTGGTTTCGAAATAAAATTTTATGGTCTAACCACTTGATTTAATATATTGGTGTATTAATTTTTCAACTATAGATTGTTAGTGTTATTTATCGCAATGGACTTTCTTCACAATGTATTCTCTTTTGAAATATACAGAATGATTAAGTTGTGAACATTCTAGCCCGGAAAGTGGAAACTGAAACCTATTCAATATATATTCTAAATTAATTTTGGATAATCATATAGTTTTATATAGAATACGATCTATTCATGTAATATGCTATCGCTGTTGTTATAAGAAATTTCAAGATCTATTGTTGTATAGATCAATCTTAACGTCTTTGAGCTTTAACATTCCCTATCAAAGGTTTTGAGATCTGCAATTTTGTTGAATTCAAATTACAACTATAGGTGGGGTTGTCGATAATAGGTTGAAAGAAATTAAGTTTAATTTCTGTCTCCAAAGAACGATGAAACGATGAAAGAAAATTGACATAAGAGATTATACGGATTCACTCCTATAATAGGAGCTACGTCCAGTTCCCGCCTTAAAGTTTTTCGCTATAATCTCTAATGGATTACACCCTCTGGTATTTCTCTCTACCTCACGCCTACTATTATGTACTATAATGTGCTCCCTATTTAGCTACACATCACACAAAGCTACAGAAGGGATTTTGGAGTAGTAGTGATTTACAAATGAGGGGTTCCTTAAATCTATGCTCCACTACGTCAACCTCTCTACTGACAGTGCGATTGACTCGCTCTCAATCACTACTGGTTCATCCACCTTGTTAGTCCATGATTTTCTCAAAACTAGAACGTGGGAGGATACTCCTCAAAAGGCCATCAGAATCCATCTTTCCCACATCGTCTCCTTCATTAAGGCTCTCTCCTCCACTATTGCAAACGATGTCATCGGCCCAGGTCCCGCTACCGTCCCTGATCCCCCCTCCTCGACTATCGCACAACGTTGTTCGTCGTACTCTAGCAAGGCCACCCCGACCTCCCCAAGAAAGTACCCCTCTCCGATGGCTCTTACTTCGTCTTGGGCCCTTCCACCTCCCTTGGACCAAGGGATATGCCTCCCGCTGGTGGTGTGCCTCCAACACCCTAATAAAGGATAAACCCAGACCGTCCTGCCAAAAAAATGGTGCATGTCCTAGTTCTCAACCGTCGTGAGGGGATAAGGTTTGGTAGGCCTCCCGACATTCCGACCACGACCTCATGTCCCTTCCAAACCGACCAGACCCTTGGGTTCCGTCAATCGGAAACCTTATCTATCCTCCTTCTCGGAGTGGTAGAGTCGTCATCCACATACGGCTTCTCTAATACGCTATCGAGGTTGGACCAAATTTCAGGCTAGGAGTCCTATTTTGCGGCATCTCCACCACGAAGTAACGGGCGAATTGCATGGGGAAAGTTTGAGGATAAAAGTGCAACCATCTGATTCACCTTCTCCCCTACATGCAGTACCACGCAATTGCTTGAGGTCCAATGTCCTGCCTAAGTCGTTAGAATCAGTTGGGACGTGCAACCCAACTTAAGCCACCCGTCCTTTAGGGGAGACATAAGAGAGTTCAATGACGTCCACCGTCATGCCTAACCCAGGGATAGACAAGATTATAACCATGGTTCTCCATGAGGATATTTAGGCTTACTTCCAATGGGAAAGAGCTGGTGATCACCCTTCCTAAAGAAAGGGAAGGTAGGACGGGTTGGGAAAAATGGAAGAAATTCAGGCGACGACTGGAAAGCAAAGTCGTCGGGATCCATGAGGGTCATTTGCAATGGGTTGTATTTGAGGACTGATAGGATGCCCTGTTATGGGCGCCCTCCACCATATCACGTGATCCCTCCCAACACCTTATGCGTTTCCTTGCAAGCTAGAGATCCATCTTGGAGGATCCACAAGTTTCTAAGGTATGATGGGTGAGCTAAGGTCGAGCCGGGTATAGTTTTTAGTTTAGGTCTAGACAGTCGTTTTGAGTCATGTTGCACAAGTTTTACTTTCCTGTTTTTCAATTTTGCTTGGGTTAGTCTTTCACTCATTCAGTCTAGGTGCTTGGTCTTTCAAAAACACGTCTATGCCTCGGGTTTTTTAGAGGATTAATTATAGTTTATCTATAGATGTACTACTTTCCCATTATTTTTCTTACTTTTTCAATTCCCTAACATTAATAAAGTTTGTCGTTTACGTTAAAAAAATGCATATGAGTGGAATTTTTTCCTGTTAACAATAAGATCATCCACAGTGGTGTCGAAACGGCGTGTGTTTTGGCCGTCGAATTGTGCTTTTTGACAAAATCAGTCGTCGAATTTGCACGATAGAGTCGGGTCTACGTCGAATCTGTAGATTCGACATCGACGCATCATCAGACTCTATCGCGCGTCGTTTGATTCGAACCCAGCCAAATCAGATCCTGACCAGTGGCCCCTGTGTTAGTCATTAACTCTGGGAACTTAGTTATGTTCCTGGGCATTACGATCAGAAAGGTACATCATATTCCCGATAGACAACAACTTGTGATTCGTTTTGGGGGTGTAACGTGATGACACGAGAGGAAAACTTGACGAATATGGCACGTAGCTCGTATTGCATTGTACTTCCATTCAAACATTTTGAGAAATAATAATATGCGTCGGGTCGGGTCATCTTTTGTTTTCAAAACAACGTTAGGAATAAACTTGTTGACTTTTTTTCACGACATTGGACCCGGAATAGACCGAATCGGTCTATTCCCACTACGATGTTAATAACACTAGACTCGTATTGGACCCACGAATCGGGTAAAATTATAAAACTGAAAATGCTTTTCTTGATATTATAATGAGGTTTGATACTCCTATATATAGGAGATTGCAAGACTATGAGAAGGAAATAAAGATTACATATCAATGTAATTAACCACCGTACTTGAACCATATCAATTATATTGATTTTGATTTTATTACCTTCCACACCCCCCCCTCAAGTTGGAGCATGTAGATTTGTAATGCCCAACTTGAAAAGAAGATTATAGAAGGATAACGCCTAATGCCTTTGGATGGTGCAAACGACATCTCGTCTTAGGGTCGATAGTGCAAACGGTATCTCGTCTCGGGGCCGACGGTGCAAACGGCTACTCGTCTCGTGGCCGACGGTGCAAATGGAATCTTTTCTCGTGGCCGACGGTGCAAATACATCTCATCTCATGGCTGACGGAGCAAACATCATCTCATCTCTTGTGATCGATGGTGTAAACGGTGTAGAAGGTAGAACATGGTTGTGGTTGATGACTAATATGCGGAAGCGAAATAAAATAACCCAAACAAAATAAAAAGTAGGATCAATATGTCCTTCAGATGCACTGCCCACTTGTTACAACCATAAGCTAACAAGTGGGCAAAGCTACACATTCATGAGAGATTGCCAAGGATCGCAACCGGGAGCTTTGATACCATGTAATATTATAAAACTGAAAATGGTTTTCTCATTATTATAATGAGGTTTGATACTCCTATATATATAGGAGATTACAAGACTATGAGAAGAAAATAAAGATTACATATCAATATAATTAACCACCGTAATCGAATCATATCAATTATATTGATTTTGATTTTATTACCTTCCACAAATCGAGTCTAGTCTCTTCTAAATTATCCCTAAATTAACTTAATTAGATCGGAATTAGATCAAATCGATCTAATCCAATATAAATGATATGAGAATGATAACATTTTAAAATATAAATCTTCACAGTGTAGTAATAATATAATTATTTTGTATATGATATAAATATTCATAAGAGCACCTCCAGCGGGTCGTGTCAGCAGGTCGTTGCAGGCGTTGGCACGACTCGCTGGCACGGCTAGTCGTGTCAGGGGGAGTGTCATACGGTCGTTGCAGAATCCTACAACGACGCGTCGCGTCGTCTCAGCCTCAACGACTATTCAGTGACCCAGTGGGAAGCCGACACGTGTCGGCGCCGATTAAAAAAACTACACTTTTCTATAAATTCATATTCACCTCAAGCAAAAATTCACTCCCTCACTTGTTTCAAGCTCCCTTTCCTCTATTCCTCTCCAATTTCAGCGATAATGCCAAGGGCTCGAGATGATGATGAGGCCGAGGGCTCAGGGTTGGCGCCACGATCAAAGCGGAGAGTGATTTGAGTGCAATCGAGAAGATGCACACGAAGGGTTGATCCGTGACTACTTCGCGCCTAGACCGGTGTATAGCGACCAACAGTTTTGGCGACAGTTCCAGATATCGAGGGACATGTTCATACGGATCATGAATGGTTTGAGTGACCGGTACGCCTACTTTCGTAACGGAAAGGATGCTACGGGGAGGGCCTCTTTCACTCCACACCAGAAGTGCACGGTAACACTTCGTCGGCTCTGTTATGGAGGTCTCGCGGATGCCTGCGACGATTATTTGCGAATATCGGAGAACACTTCGTTGGACTGCCTGAAGAAGTTTTTCTTGGGCGTCATCAAGGTTTACGGGCGGACATATCTACAACGCCCGACTATGGAAGATACAAGACGTTTGTTGTGAATCAACGAAGAGCGCGACTTTCCGGGGATGATAGGGAGTCTAGATTGCATGCACTGATATTGGAAGAACTGTCCTGTGGCATGGTCTGCACAGTTTGCAAGTAGGGACCACGGGAACGTCCCCACAATCATGCTAGAAGCCGTTGCATCCCAAGACCTTTGGATTTGACACTCTTTTTTCGGGACACCGGGCTCCAACAACGACATCAACATGCTCAATAGGCCCACCTTGTTCTCCTAGGCAGTTCGAGGCTTCGCTCCAGGTGTGAAGTTCAAGGTCAACGGTAGAGAATACGAAACCCCGTATTACTTGACAAATGGAATTTATCCTGCTTGGGCAACATTTGTGAAGTCAGTACCTGCTCCACAAATGCCGAAGCAAAGATGCTTTGCTAAATACCAAGAGGCGTGTAGGAAGGATATCGAACGAGCGTGTGGAGTTCTACAGGCCCGGTTTCACATCGTCACTCGCCTGAGTCGAATGTGGGATAGGAGCACACTCGCAGTGATCATGACTGCTTGTGTTATCCTACACAACATGATCTTTGAGGAGGAATGGAGGTCGTGGCCCACTGATCTGTTTGCAGATATTGGTGTCCCGGACCTAAACGCCCGTAGAGGACCACCACCAGCGGTGACCATGAACGGTATCATGGGCCATTGAACAATGATTCAGGATCGGGATGTTCATCACCAACTCCACGCTGATCTCATCGAACACATTTGAGCTAGATATGAACACTTTCAAAGCTACTAGCCTCAAGGCTCAAACCGTTAGTCCCCAGCTTGATTAATGACTTCCAGTCCCCTTTGTAGCCGGAAGGCAGCTGGTGGACTATGTGCTCGTGGCCAACGAGCTCATCAACTTTGCCAAAGTCAAGAAACTCAAGATCATTCTGTTGAAGCCGGATTTTGCCAAAGCCTTCGACCGCTTGAACTGGTATTATTTGCAGAGAGTGCTTTCTCGCATGGGTTTCGGATCTAAGTGGAGGAAGTGGATTAATTCCTGTTTAAGAGCTCGGGCCTCGGTTCTGATCAACGGCTCCCCCTCCGCTGACTTCGCCTCCTCTTGTGGCGTTAGGCAAGGTTGCTCTATCTCCCCTTTTCTCTTCCTCCTTGCTGTGGAAGGGCTGTATCTCTTGCTTAAGGAAAGTGAGTCGTTGGGTATCTTCAAAGGGATCTCTCTTCCCAATTTCCCGAGCTCCATCACACATCTTCAATACGCGGATGACACCCTTCTTTTCCTTGAAGCTGATTCTCAAGCCCTGATCAACATCAAAGCTCTGCTCGCTGCCTTTCATCTTGCCTCCGGTTTAGAGATTAATTTCTCTAAATCTCATCTCACCCTCCTCAATGGTTCTTCTTTGGAAGCAAGCTCGCTGGCCTCTATCCTTGGTTGCTCTGTGGGAGCTCTACCTTTTACTTATCTGGGTTTCGCTTTAGGGGCAAATGTCAGATTAACTTCTACTTGGGATCCCGTTGTCTCCAAATTCAAGCAAGCTACTGCTCGTTGGCATGCCAAGCATCTATCCTTTGGAGGAAGGCACACCTTGATTCGCTCTAACCTGAGTTCGATCCCGGTTTTTCACATGTCTCTTTATAAGGCCCCTGCCAATGTGATTAATGATATGGAAGCAATTGAGAGGTCGTTCCTTTTGGGTGCAAAACATAATTCAAGACCTTTCTCCAAGGTCAATTGGAATCAGGTTCAAAAGCCTAAAACTCATGGGGGTCTTGCAATCCGTAACCTCGGCGATTTCAACACTGCTTTGCTCTCCAAATGGCTCTGGAGATTTGCTGCTGAGGAAGATCCCTTGTGGAAGCGTGTCCTCTGCGCCATCTATAGTTGGCCGGATCATTCCTGGGACTTATCTGCGTTTTCCTCCCCTCATTTCTCTAGCAATATCGCAAATATCCTTAGTCTGTTTCGCGATGATAGAATTGCAAGCCTCTTTGGGCCCGACGGGATCAGATGGGATCTGGGTTTGGGCTCTCGGATTGCTTTTTGGACCGATTGTTGGGTTGGCACCGAACCCTTAACAGCTTTATATCCACGCCTCTTCCTTATCGCAGCCAATAAAGAAGCTAGGGTATGTGAGTACTAGTGTGCCGACCATTGGCTTCCAATTTTTAGGCGTAATTTGTTGGTTTACGAAGTAGATGCTGTGGGTCTTCTCCTCCAACATCTCAACCTTTTCAGGCCATCCTCTACTCCGGATCGTATCAGGTGGGTGCATAACTCCAAAGGGTTTTCTGTCAAAGAAGTATACTTGGAAATCAGAAAGAACCTTGTGGGCTCAAAATTACAATGGTGTTCTATCCTCCGGAGAACCAAACTTCCTCCAAAAATCTCCTTGTTTGGTTGGTTGGTAGCATTGGAGGCAATCCCCTCGAAGTCCTTATTGGAGGATCGTGGCATCCCAATCCCGCTGGCCTCTACTTTTTGTAAGTTTTGCCCCCACAGGTTTGAAGATTGCGCCCATATTCTTCTGTTGTGCTCTAGATCCTTATGCATCTGGTACTCGATTCTTAATTGGTGGGGTTTTTCCGGCTGCCTTCCCAATTCTCCGCTCCACCTGATCCATCAATGGAGCGGCCTCGCTCCTAGGGGTTCGACATGTCTTTTTTGGATGAAAGTTCTCTTCATCAGCCTGTGGTTCATTTGGCTATCTCGTAACTCAGCGGTGTTCTCAGATTCCATTGAACCGCCTGAGCTGATGCTTCTGCGGATTCAATCTTTCTGCTTCTCCTTGTTAAATCTTAAAGCATCTGAAATTCGAGCTGAGGATCTGGGTTTGTGGAAAAGCTCCCCTCTTAGTCTTTTTTCCTCTTTGGGTGCCAGAAGTTGATTGTTTTTCTTCTTGCCCTATTCTATTTGAGCCATTGGGCTTTTTGTATCTCTCTTTTTGCATAAATAAAATCGTTTTTTTTGTTGATAAAAAAAAAAGATATGAAGATGTTGGCCGCAATTAAATATTATTTGTCAATTTTAATGTATTTAATATGTAGCTTTAAATAAAAATAGTAGTTATGCATTTTGTATTTGGCTTCAAATCAAAGTATTACAAATATTTAGGGTGTTTTTTTAATTATTGAAACTGTGTTAACATGACTCATGACATCAGTCATGTCAGACCATTGAAAAAGTCGTGTCAGGAAGCCAAAAAACACTTCCTAACATGACTCCTTGACACTAATCATATGATCAAATCCATCTAATCTCCTGTAAATGATATGAGAATGATAACATTTTAAAATATAATTCTTCACATTGTAGTAATAATATAACTATTTTGTATAGTTTTTTTACGGTTCCTATTGTTACACGAGAATATTAATGTTTCCCTCGTTAAAAGGGTTGGATCCGGCAATTCTCCACGGAAGGCGCAGGACAACCTAGTAGGTTTATATGAACCATGACCCATCACAGATGTCTTTTTGTGTCAAGCTGGAAAGTGGAAACTCCTCGATGTCGACGATCAACGTTTGATTTGTTATTTTCCCTATAAACTCACGTCTCAGATGACGCCTCCTAATTGCAAAGTGATAAGCGGAAGACCAATTCATAGGGGCATTTCCGTAATTCCGCCAAAACCAAAGCCGATTTACTAAACTTATGGATAAAGATTGAAGTATCTCTTGCCCTTAAAAATGACCCATCACGTGCGATCCCTCTCGGACCTGTCACGTGTTATCTGTAACTATGTGGACCCCACACTAGTCCCCATCCCCGGCCAGCGTGCTTCCCGATCCGCCAGCCACGTCAAGTCATATCTACTACGTCCCGATCGACGGCCACGATCGTTCAACGATCCCAGAGACTTGTTCGGGCTTTAACGTCTGACCCTCCATAAATCTCCCCCCTGCGCTACTCTCAGTCTCACTTCTCCTGACGTTTAAATTCCAATTGTACGCCGTTATTCTCTTGATCTGCGCCATGAGTCTTCTTGATCAGCTCTGGGACGACACCGTCGCCGGTCCTCGGCCGGAGAGCGGCCTCGGCAAGCTCCGGAAACACCCCTCTCTTGGTTTCCGATCGAGCTCCGGCAAGGGTAGGGCTGCTATCTTGAACCGGTGGCGCAGTCTTAGGCATCTTTAACATAATTGCATCTAAGCATATCTATAAACACAGAGAAAAGTTAATTATCGAATCAATTTTATTTAAATTCGATTGCTCACATGCGTTAACCTTCTAATTAACGGCCATAGGTCCGATTCCAACTATTTTTGAGATTAATTTCCATGCAATTTAATAAATTCCAATCGTAGCTATTTGTTAGATGGTTTTTATCTAGCAGAATTGAAATTGATTGGAGCGATCGAAATTGTTGATTTGTGCGATTTTGATCCCATAGTGATCTGTTTCCTTTTCTGATTAATTGTTATTGACTATGATCAGAATCAGATGGTGGGAGTGTGAGATCGTACGGTGATGATGTCTCGTTGGAGGCAACAAAAGTCACACGAACAATCATGATAGTGAAACCTCCCGGTTATCAGAGCGCTTCGCCTCCGGTTTCGCCCGCCGGTTCTACTCCTCCGGTATCTCCCTTTTCTGGTAAGGCTGTAGTATCAAAACATTTATACCGAAAATGCCCCTGTGTATATGCTAAATGACATCTGAGTACTCAACTTTAGAAGTGAATGTTCTAGAAGTGTCAGGGTTAACCTAGAAGAAGGGTACTTTTGACATTTTGTCATGGGTGTTGTTTAGTAACGATGATTGGAGATTAGGTGGGTGCATTTATGGTCTATTATGCTTATGTTTATCCAGCCTTGGAAAATGACATTTGTACCCTGAAAGGGTATGATTGGTTTGTGAGACACCCAAACCCAATGGTTGATTTGTATATTATTGCCTTCATTGGAGGGAAGCCACCTAACCTCCTATTCACATCCAGTTGATTAATTTAGGGTTTATGTCATTTTATTGGCTATATCGATACTTTTTACATAAAGACTGTAACTTTGAGTCTCATGGACTCAATCACAAGTGTGACTCAACTCCCAGGTTTCATGAAACTTGTGGGTGTTTAATTAGTGGGTAATTAGACTTGTCTCGTTTGGGCTCATTGGATTGTAGATGATTAAGCTCTAAATCAATCTAAGTTATGCTATTTGAATTGTGTGAAATTATAACACATGGTTCAGAATGATACACACAAGATTAGCTTAAGTTTGATTAGTCTCTAATCTCTATGTGTAAGAAGTATCAGTAAAGAGTGATGAATGGTATTCAGGAGGTAGTAGGGACGTGCACCGGTTTCGCAGAAGGTCGACTTCGGACGCCTACGAGAAGGGAAATGTCGTTGGACCCAGGAGCCCTCGTCCTCCTTACGACGTGTGAGATGTGACCGGTTTTGCCTGGCTTGGCTTCTCCAACGAAGAAGACGATGTTTCTAGTATGTTGGTGTGTAAATGTCCTTTTGCAGGGTGTGGTGTAAGGAAGGACATTAGTAGCTAGTTGGTGTTCTTGTTGCAGATATGCCATGTAAGATAGGTCCATCTGCACTAAATAGTCCTGGTGAGACTAGTTCCAGTGTAACCATCTAGAGTTGGCGAATGTTACTCTGCTACGTGTATATAGAGCTTTCCTTGTTTCTCTCTTTTGTTTCTGAATAACAACCTTGTTTCGGCTTTTATATGTTGACT
The DNA here is from genome assembly GCA_963921825.1 of Erodium maritimum. NCBI lineage: Eukaryota > Viridiplantae > Streptophyta > Magnoliopsida > Geraniales > Geraniaceae > Erodium > Erodium maritimum. Next base: position 10,564,353 of record OY997588.1, on the reverse strand, counting down.
TGGCAGTAATTGATGTCTCCTTGTTGATATAATATGTTTCATGAAAATGTTAGCGGCCGATGATTTAGGATTAAGGTTGTATGGATGCTCTTGGAATGTTCGCCGAGAAAGTGCTGTAAAGCCGAGAGGTAGATAACTGATATTGAGGGGAATTAATTAAGTTAGATCTTATCAGTGGGTGGGGAATGGGGAAGTGGATGCACAACTAAAAACTGCTGCAACCGCCGCTGATTATTCTCAAACACGCCCAGGAATATAGGAAGCGCCTAGGAAAGTCCTCCTCAACTAACGACTTCTGAACTTCTTACACTTACAACTTACAACTTACAACCTTCTCTAAGTTACTTTAGTTTCAATTTTATCTTAATTCCGTTAATTTATTGAAAATACCCTCATGTAAAAAAAAAGGATATTTGACTATTTTTATGACTTCCCCTCGTACCTACAATTTAATGGAATTGGGATAAATTAAGACTAGAAAATTAAAACATAATTCAATGCATATAGGAGATCGCTAAGGTCTCTTAATCGTCGCCCACATCGTGTCATTTATAGTTGTCAGAGGCTACTTTCTTTCTAATCGATCTTCTTCTCCTTTGTTACTATGGCTCACCCCAATTGATTATCTGTCATTAAAGCAGCCAACGATTGGATCACACGCCTTCTCTTTACACAATGGAGTTTTTAGGGTTTCGAAAAGGAAAGGATGTGTTGGCTGCCTTCTCACAGTCGGACAAGGACCTTTTCCCTACCTCTATTCCCGTCAGCTACCTCCTTCCCTACTCTCTCCTTCAGTCACTACTCCATCCTTAAGGCCAACACTACGCTAAGACCATCCTTTAGATCTGATGCATGCCTGCTCTCAATCCAAGGCAAGATGAATGAGGTTTCACTTGTCGATGATAAAGATAACGACGAAGGGATCGTGGAGGTAATGTGGGACTTCCGAGAACTCGTTCCTGGCCATCCATTTCAACGGGGAGAGCAGGTACACGAGGGCCTTCGTTAGCCTAAAATATCAGACGTATCAGGCGATGTCTGCTCTATAGTCTGGATAGGGTCAATGAGTGAGCAAAGATGTACGCGCCTATGGAGGAAGGGTCTCTGAATCTACTCAGAATTCCTCCGCATTTTGTTGAGACATATGTTTGATCGCTCTCTTCACGAGAAACGAGTCATCACCATAGGATCAAGCAACATTTAGGCATTATCCTAGGCAAAGTCTTCTTCAGTTGGTTATATCTTTGCATGTTTTTCTTTATTGTAGTTTCTGTTTTATTTTCAAAACCGAATATGCCTTCGACAGTTGTCTCAGATTTTGTGAGTGAGGGACTAGGTACGACCTCTTATCAAAAATATCAAACAACGACAATGTAACACCAATAATATAAACATCAACGAGGTGTAACAATACCATAATGCTAGTTCCATCTCTTTCTCTCTAGCGGCGGCAACGACACATCGTGCGTCCCATGAGACATCTCTCGTTGGTTCCCTCCCATCCTCTCCTGGTGCTATATTGGTAGGTCTAAGGATGACAAAGGATTTGGAATGGCGTTTGCAGCACGGGTGGGAGATGGTGTATCTCCTCCGACAACAGGTGGCAGATCTCTCTAAAAAGGGCCCTTATTGGGTGGGTATAGAGGTCTGGTGCGGCAGACTCCGACCCGAGACCATGCCCGAGACAGACGAGAGAGGTGACGAGGATGCGACTTTCTTCTCTCTATTGAGCTTCTTTGACACACACGACTGGCGAGGGTATTCCACAACCGGTTTCGGTCATGCATGGAAATGGGACAGCTCGGGAAAGGTTCTTGTATTAAAGGTGGGGATTGGTTGAGGAGGACGAGGAGATAGCAGTCGAGGAGGAGACTGTCCACGGCTCGAAATCCTCCAGCCTGATTTGGGGTGCTCCTCCGGGGAAGGGGAGGTTGTTCTCCTCTCCGGCTGGTGTCGAGGGCATGTGGCGGAAGAGGTCGACACCGAGGACGGCTAGGGAGACATCAACTCGGGTGGATCCTTAGGATCCGATTGGAGTAAGGAGAGGCGGTGCCCCCGGCAAGGCGAAATGATATCTGGCTGGACCCTCAGGTTTTATGGGTTCCTCGACAAATGGGAATGGACGAGTTAGGCGCCCGCATAGTTTGCCTGGCGATCTGGGAGGTGGTTATTCCCCCTACGGAGCTGTGCAGAAGGGGACTACACTTTGTGTATGTAGTTGCAACACGGATTCTGACCACCAGGACCTTTTACTGACAGTCCCTTGTGGACAAGCTAGCGGAGCTCTGACATTTTTAAGACATCGAGTGAAAAAGACCCTATAAAATTAAAAATCTATTTTTATTTGATCAAACTTAATCAAGCGAAAACATTAGACTTCTAATCTTGAAATTAAAATTTAATACTAGTTAGGCCTAATTTTGATCTCTATTCAAATTTGTTTTTCAGAAAAGCATTTTTCATCCAAATGGAAGACAATTTTTCTTGATAGTTGAACATTCTAACAACTCTATGGATGTTTAGTTCGCAGTGAAAAACTATCGTTAACGAGCCAAAACATACAAATTCCATATATCAATGATCAATGAATTAAAAATAGGGATAAAAAACAATGGAACACATCAAAAAATCACATATAAGCTAGCATAATTTGGTGTGACCGTCTAGAATTATCTTGAACCTATCATATTTTAACTTGGCATGAATGTATCGTGTTTATAGATTAATGTGAATACTTAAACTTTTAGGTTTTTGTATAGAATTCTAGACAGTGCATCTTATCCATGGAGGATGTCTTGTTAGAAATTAATCTTCATCATTCATTTTAGATTTTGAGTGTTATGAGTAGATGTTCAAGCTCATTCGTTCAATACCATCAAGTATAATCTTTCTATACGAATGCGTTTACTTATTTCGTTTATTATATTCTTTCATAAAGAAAAAAAAAGACATCGATCAATTCTCGCTTTAGGCCCTAATAATCATTGAGCCGGTCCTGCCAACACCGGAACAAATCGTTACCGAATTGGGGCCAACACCACCACCACCGAACGAGAAGGCATGGTTCGAGCAGATCCACAGCGATCTACGACCAGGTAGGTTGAGAAATGCATCCCACAACAGATCAAATCGAGTTGCCGAGACACACCAGAACTAGAGAGGAAGGAGTCAGAGGTCTTGAGAACTACATAAGCTTGCACCAGGAACGACTCGATTTGATCCACGATCAACTACAACCAGTATTGTCGAGAAATGTGTCTCATGCCGGATTAGATTGAGACACCAGATTCAAATGACCTGAGCCACATAACCCACGAGGTCCGGTACCACCATAGAACCCATTGTTCTTAGACGTAGGGAAGGAGCAGAGCACTCCACATAGGCACATGAGCCTGACCACCAGCAAAACTAATTGGAGCCACCTGCACCGAGGAGGAGGAGAGATCAGACCCCATGCCATAGAGGCCGGAGCTGGTAGGGGAAAACAGAGTAGAGTCTTCCCCAAGAGCGAAGAACACGGCTTGCTCTAGCAACCCTCCAGCCAAACAACAACCCATGAGTAGGACCTGCTCTGATGACCTAGAAGCACTGTTCTAAAAATCCCGATTGGGCGCCGCCTAGGCGCCCGCCTACGCCTAGCCGCCTAGGCGATTCCTACAATTTTACGTAGTATACTGACTCAATTAAAATAATTAGATGGTTATGATGTTGGTGATATTAGAGTTTGTGCTTCTGAATTGTTTGGTGTTATTTTTTAGGTATTTTAGATATTAGTTACCATTTTTAATGTAATGAAACTCATATTTAATTTCTATATATAATAATATATCTATTAAAAATAAAAAAAATACAAATCCGATTAATCCCCGATTAATCCCTGTCTAGTCCTCAATTAATCCCCGAATGACCTAGCCGCCCGACTAGCGCCTAGCGACTTTTAGAACCTTGCCTAGAAGCATCCGACTCCAGCTCCAAGCTTCCGTCGAGCTCGAAACATGTTAGATTCCAGATCTGGCTCGAAAATTCTAGTCGAGCTCCAACAGTCCAACCCCCACCACATCATCCGTCTTAGACAAAGAGGCAAGGATGTCAAGTTCCCCAACAGCCGGACGATAAGGCTGAGACGGTACCGTAGAGATCGAGAAAAAAGGTAGGAGAACATTGAGAAAGGAATGAGGAAGGAAAAGAGACGGGGTAGGAGAAGATCACCACCGACAACGTCTTTGGCCGGAGGCCAGGACCGTCACCAATGGAGACGAAGAAAAGGGGGTGGCAACTGGAATTCCAGACAATTGGTAATGACCTTTGTGAATAAGAAAACTCAAGTTGATAAAACAAAATAGATAGTATGACGAAATTTGACAGACATAGAACCCGGCCCTAATTATGAAGTTATAGTTATAATAAAAGTATATATAAAATTATAAAATAACTTCCTAGGAGACTAATTGTGAGCAAATAAGATTATGGTGATTACAATTGACAACCGAAAGTTTGAGATGAAAAAACAATCAATATTTGACAACTCCAGATTTTAGTCCTGAAATCCAATAATCAATTACTTAAATGTTGTCCAATTTCAATTTTCATGCACATCAATCCCTTATCAGACGGTTAAAATACTGATTTGGTCTTTGCTCCCAACTGCTTGGTCAAATTTTACGGTTGGTGCGAGATACTTGAGAATGCACTAAATTGATATGAAAGTGCGTCCCAAAAATTCTAATAAATTAACCGAGAGACCATCCTGATATTGCCATTTAAATGAGGATGTTATTTTATATCCTCAAGAGGCAAAAAAGATAAAGAAGAAGAGAAAACCAATGCCCATCATCAGTCACAGGGCATATTAGCTGCCACAAATATTGTTTTTCCAGGACCAGACGAACTCCAAGCCTTATATATCACTTCTCAAGCATACATAACTTCCAATTGTTTTGGTTTCAACCAAGTAAAAGATAAGGGATCAAGTCTATGACCGATTTTGTGATGATGCCCTCTCCGATCCATGCCTTTGGCGTGTGCTGCTCGACCTATCTGACCCACCGGCAGTCTGATGGAATGCTCCCCACCTGTCAACTTGATTCAATGAGAATGAAGGCAGGTGATGATCTCTTTCCCGGGCATGAAAATGATTAGGTAGATGATTTTCTTGTTCTTGGAAGTTACGACCAGAGAAGAAATAGAAGCCATTGTTGTGGTCAGAGGATGAGGCCACTGGCCCTGGTTGACCCATTCCCCTATGACTGCTGGACCTTCTGCTTCCAGAAACTATCGGTGTGCGCATGCCCGGTACATTGCTAGGTTGTTGTTGTTGATAGTATGCTTGGAGAGCTTGGACTCTATCACGGGACCTGGCATTGCTGCCTGGATAGGGTGGAATCATTGAAGACGCAACTGAGCTCCCTGGTCTGCCCCCAGAACTGCACAAATCAAATCCATCTATCCTTCAACGATACAAAGATATTTACAAATGTGCACAAGTGACAAGGCAATCTACTAAATTTTCAACGTTAGTGCTGATTTCATATACAAGGAAAATAAAACCCGGAAATATCAGCAATGTATGGAATACCTGTGACCGACAAGAAAGGGATGCATAAAAGATCCTGATCTTGAAATATCAGAAGTGGGCCTTGCTGATCTTGGAGCAACATGCGGGATTGAAGGATGGTCAGCACCCCCAATGCGACTCGTAGAGAAGGGAGGTGAGTGGTGATGATGTTCCCAACTGTGGTAATGGTGGAGATCCATACCAGGGAAAGAGTAAGAGGTAGGTGGTACTTCACTGGGTACTGACGGGCCATTCCAGTGATTGCTGAAATTAGAACTATCTAAAACACTGCCACTGGAGTTTGAGGATGAAGGATGAACTGGTCCTAAGTAAGCAACGTATGGACATGGATGAGTAGCAGAAGACATGGGCGCATGTTCAGCGAAGATGGCATGTTGTCCCAATAGATCATGATCTGCATTAGAAATTTACAATGTAACTCAACTATGTATTGCCCTGTCGCCTCTTTGGGAAAGAACTAAAAAATGATGAAGAGGTAAAGAAGGGAGTTTTACATGCACTGGACGAAAATTCCCCCTCCCTGCAATATGAAATACAACAGAAAATTAATAATCACATTTTAAAGGATGAAAGCAATGGAACAAAAATCAGATTTCTTATCAATTCAAAACAAAATAGACAGTTCACTCATGTAGAAATAACATAACAGTAACAGAAACCACTCGGCTCCAAAATCCAGAGTACATATCAATGACAAATGGCAAAAGCCACAAAAGGGTTATCAGTGATAAAATAAAGATAGACCACTTCTGTAACATAAAGGGACCACATAGGAAAAGAGAAGGTCAACTCATGGTTACAGTGAAATTTAATGCTCCTCCCACAAAAGTTTTTTCCTTCCAACTAAGGATAACAATCATAGTATAATCCAAATTTATTCACCATAAACATGAATCAAGAGCCATGATTAAATCATACACAATCCATGTCTGCCACTTCCAGCACAATTTATTGTATCCTAGTTCTACTTATAATCATTCTTTCAGGTTTCTGTTGGGAGAGGTCCCTCGTCCTAGCAATTTTTATCTTTCACCAAGGTTTTATTGCAAATACTCCCATACACGTTTCTCTTTATAATTTACAAGATTAACTAACTATAACTTCATATGACAGTTCAGACTTGTAAATGAAGAAAAAGAAAAGCAGCACCATAGATTATGTAGCCATATCAAGTTCAGTCGTGCTTACTCAAAAGATGAAGGGAGACGTGCCAGCTGACCAAATGGACACCAGTGAACCCCAAATGACTGCAAAACCATTCAGACCCAAAGTAAAGGCGAATGGGTAAGTATTCCATCAAGTACATTGAAATGCACATGCCTCCATTCACTTAGCTAAAATTCATACATCCAGTATTTGATACACAGAGACGCGCAAAAATGTACAGAGGTGACTCCATGAATACGTGGTTACAAATATATCAACCAAAATATAAAGACACAAGTAGCAAATTAGCAATTAATCAAAATAGACTGATAAGCAGGGAAACTATCTGAAGTTGTATATAGCTCCATCAATGGCATTGGCTCACTCCATGTTACAAGGTGTACCATATGAGCTATAACATCTTTGCTTGCATCAAATGATCTAGCATCACATCACCATAGGGATGTGATTCCCACGAAAGATAATCAATCTCAAAGGTTTGCTTCATATGCTGTAACTACTAGCACCAATGAACCTTTTTTAAGAGTTACAACCGAATGAGAATAATTAGCATCAAATCCCTGTAAGTAAATGATTTGCTACCTATATATGGTTCTCAAGAGGGCTTGTGGACAGAGCATTCTTCTTTATCCTGACAACTATTCGTATAAAACATCTGTCCTATTTTGGTGTCTTGTTGCATCACAGCCATAGCTCCAATGTCTTAATTGCTTGAGAGAGTTCCAAATTTTTATTTCATCTCTTTAATTTTTTAGATTTCCTTTGGGAGCATGTTTCCACTGGGTGCTTCACTTTCTGATGGAAGGCACAATAGCAGGATCCCATAATCTTTTGGGTTCTCTTTCCTTGCAAGTTTTCAGTACTAATCTATTTTCTCAAAACTATTTTTTCTCACATCTGACTTCTAGGGAAAACAAGTCTTCAGCGTGGGCTGAGTGGCTCAAAGAATTTGAACAAGTGATGTAAAAGGGGATGAAAAATGTTCTCTAACCACAAGGGGTTATAATTGAAAGAGAGTATCTAAGACCAACACATGTAATGTAATTCTCACATCGCTTTGTCCAAAGGACAAAAGACCTTAGTAAGATCTTTTATTCTTTGTGAGGTAGAGCTAATGTAAGGGTCAACAACTGATCTTTAGAAAAGCATAATTGGATGTAATCTTAATCCAGGTCAAATTCACAGTGAGAAAATGTATGCTTGATTTTACAAGCCATTAAGTTTTTGTTTTAACAACCCTGGAGTAAGTGATGCAAATACTTCTGGTGATACTCTAATTGTACCAAATAACCATACAGAAAAAAGATTAATTTTACATAATAAGGACATCCAAATTTCATCAGTTATTGCACTAAAATAAGTGGACCCTCCTAACCAACTAACTTAAGAAGAAGATTAACAAACTAGAACAATTTACTATGTAGGTTCCTCTAATGCGGTTGATCATCGATGGATTCTGTTACTTGACATACTACTGCAGCTTCCTAGCAAATAAATCTTCCCCTTTGTCATTCAAGATTTCAATATCAATTAGATTAAAGAGCAGACATTGAGTGACAATATGAATGTAAACAAGAAAGCAAAAAGGTACTATCATTCTTTCCTAGAACATCAGTGTACTAACATGTATGAAATTAGAGGGGGATGAGAAGGTTGAACATTTTCTAATAAAGGAGGCACACACGTTATATAATGAAAAAAAATAGGCAAAACATGTCGCTACAATAAGGATATGCAGTAAAGTGCAAGAACAGTATTTTTCTTTACCATTTCAGAGTAGCTGAAATCATACAGATCCTCATCATGTGCCACATCTTCCATGCTAAATTCTGGAAATGAACGACAACCATTTGCATAAAGCCATTGGCCTTTCTCTATTTTCCGACAATTAGGGCATTGCATTGCACCCTTTATATTGAAAGCTGAACCAATGCAATCTGAAGAGATTCATGCAAACACAAATCGCAAGTGTGAGGTAAGATTGCATATATAAGTTAGTGAAAAAGTTCACCAATATCTACTAATTAAATAATGTAGGCAATTAGCTATCACTATATACAAAAAAGAAATGAAGGTATAACTATGAAGATGGAACGTACAAAATTATGTTTATCCAAAGAATGTATAAACTGAATCAGAGCAATAGAGTAAAAACATCGGGGAAATAATATGGATCTCCATGTACTCTCATATACAATTAAAAACAGCAACTATTTAAGTTGAGTGCTTTCAGAGCTTTTAAAGACACTACACATAATTTTAGCACGTAGCAGAAAACTATAATATATGTTGAGCAAAATAAATCAAGGTGCCCCTTTATAGAAAGTATTAGACAAACGATATGTCAGTGATGCAGCAATTGTCTGCAATCGATAATAAAGTAACTTTATGCCGATGCTGAAAGAAATTAAGGTGCAAATGAAAAAAAAAACAGCTAATGAGCATATTCAGTTTTATGAGAAGACAGCTCCAAATTCAAAAGTCTTTCTTATCAGTGAGAGATAACAGCATCTGGTTCAGTTTTTAGCATAAACAGCAATAACAAGCTTCTACCCAAACACAATGATCAATATTGTCGCATGTCTTGGAATCGGATAGCGAATTCCCATTTTTTTATAGCTTCCATATAAAGAGAAATCATGCTTTTAACTCTGTCAAAAGGTTCGTCACATTTTTGTTCTTGACATACAAGTCACTGAATTAGTTTCAGAAAGCACTGATATAGATATTAAATATATTATGCAGTTATATACTCTAGGGTTGATTGTCCAAAACTACATCAAAGTTTTGTCCACAAACGGATGCATGCATAATGTTTTGTCCGCGCTTTGTGGGTGCACTGAAGTTTTGTCCACCGACTTTTTAAAAAAACGTAACAGGGATGTTCAGAATGAATGGTCTGGGCAGTTCTTTGCGGACTCAATAGATTTGAGGGAAATACATAATGCGTTCTAAAGATGTGTGGGTAATTCATAATGCATTCTATAGTTGTGTGGCCAATTCATAATGCATTCTATATTTCTGTGGCCAATACGTTTTTCTAAAAAAAAAAATAGGTGGACAAAACTTCAGCGCACACACAAAGCGTGGACAAAACTTTATCCATGCATCCGTTTGTGGACAAAACTTTAATGTAGTTTTGGACAATTAACCCTATATCCTAATCGAGTGTTTTTTTAAAGGTATTATTCTCACTTTATGAATGCCCCAGAAAGAGTGGACTTGAATCAATAAATCTATGATTGTAATGCTAACTTTCACCACCCAACATACTGCAAACTGCATTACTGTTTTAAATTTCCAAACTACAATGTGGGCTTTCATCATCACAAATAAAAAAATGCTGGTTCTAATGCCATGTAACCAGAGCAATTTTGAGACATCAACCTTCAATCAGAAATTGAAAAAGCATGATGGACGAAAGAACATAAAATTTAGTATTTAATTACATGATCCAATATTTGATCTGACTTCTGGGTAGTAGGGAAGCTCTTAGATTTCTCAATCATTCAATAAAATCTATTTTGTTTCCTAACATCCGTGCGTGGATAAGGGAAACAATCACAGTTTTGCATTTCAATTGAGCTCAACAGTTCTGTTCCGGACAGATAAAGTCCAAATTTTCCATTTTCCAACTCAATTTCCTCCCATCCAAACAGACCATTTACAAAAATAAAAACTTAAACGTATCAACAGCATCATCGATCAAAATCAGACCCAGATCTCAACAATGACACAGCAGTAGACGATTTCCAATTGTCACAAAAAGAAACTAAAATTTTCCATTTTCCACTCACCGAGATGAAATTGGTGACCGCATTGAAGCTTGGCCCACGATCGATCCCCATTGTCGGCAACCACCTCGAGGCAAATCGAGCAGGACGCGGACGACGCTTCAAACGCCTTGCCCCCGTCGCCGTCGTCCACGGCGACATCCTCGCTATTCCCCAACCCCATAAATCTCAAAACCCAGCTTAAAGCGGAAGCGTAGGAACAATTCCTGGACCAACAAGGTGCAGAATCCAAATCCCTCTGTCTCGCTTCTTACAATCAAAGAAAAAGAGGTAATAACCAGCAGAAGAACAAGTATGGTATCAGACAAGGACGACGACGAAGGCGACGACGTCGTAGGAGAGAGGTGACAGGATCGGATTGGCAGAAGAAAATGGATTTCTCTTCCTTATTCTTCTCTGGTTTATCGCCAAAGTCTTCACGAAGTCTGGACCTCGGTGAAGCGTTGGATTTGGAGTGCTGAGATCGGCAGTCATATTAACCGCTGAGCTGATGGACGGTTATGATTGGACTTTCCTCTTTCTGTTACCCGAATTTAGACTTATTTTGCCAAGACGGGCGTACGTAGGATCGGGTGTTGAGGATTAAGTGTGATTGGATAGCCGACAGTTTTACGCATTTTCAGAGAATGAGCAAATATTTTAACTCTGAACCAATTAAATATTAAATGTAAAACTGAACAATAAGTTTCATCATACATGAGTAGTGTTGTTTGTTAACCAAACTAAGTAAACAATTCCAACCGACCTTAGCTAATAGCTAGCTTGTTGTCATTCTCAACTCCTACCAATAACACATTTGCCATCCATCTGTTTAATAGTTAGCTTTGTGTTTGGATGGATTATCTGAGTTCAACTTTTAATAATATTTTTTTCAATATATAATTAGCTTTGTGTTTGGATGTATTATAGAATGACTAAAGAAATAAGATTACAAGTTTTAGAAATATTTTATAAAAAAAAATCGCATGCTCATGATTAACTAACTTTTACTTAATTTTGTGTATTCGTGATATTATTAATTCTAGATGAAGATATTATCAATATTTATAGAACTAATTACACATGATGTTTTTATAATTAAAGATCAATTTCATATATCTTTAAATTCTTGTCCATTTTAGGAAAGCAAGAGCCATCAGACCAGCAACCACATCTCCGGTCCATGCCACCACCTTTTTTTATTTTCTTCCTCGTAACTCTACTTATTTTGCCTTCACTCTTCAACTATTTTGATGTACTACATAGACTGATTCTTCTGGATTGTTTATGTTTAGGACTTGCTTATTTGATTGGTGTTATTTATGATGTTTATGTTGTTAGAATTTATCTGTATGCTTCTTCGTTATGAAAATCCATTCCATCTGTTACTTGAACACTATGAGCTAGATTGTGGCCTGTATGACGCAGTCAAGTCACACTATGAATTATCTATGTTGAAGGGTTGATCTTTACGACCCAATTTATCTAACCCAATCTAGAGTTCTTCACGCGTGCAGAGGAGGATGAAGGATTGGAACCCGACCCATATCGTTTGGGTAGAGGTGAATCCGGAACATGCAGAGAAGATTTTGAATTATTACTACTAATCCAAAATGAGCTCAACTTTCTTTATCTAGATGTCCAAACCATACTTCAGTATGGCCAGCTAGTTACAACTCCTTGGCGGATTAGTTAGCATAATATAGGTCAGATAATAAAGAAAATCAAATAAGAGAATCGGCTTGCCAAGAGCCAGGAGGTAATAGAATACAATAATACTCATGCACTTTCCTAAACATCGACAATGGATCAATTAAACATCCTTCAGAATTAAAGCAATAAACTGGAAAGATGGGTTTCCTTCTGTTTTCACACTTCACTGAATATGGATCCAAATTAAATCTGCATTAAACTTCCATGGATTCATTCCAGAAGTTACATAAAATGTTAAGATGGTTCTCTTCTCAGCCTGAACATCTTTCTTCCACACATCCATGGATTCATCTATGCATAGTAATTTAAGCTGGCCTTCTTCTTTGCCTGAACCTGAATAATACCTTCATTGAAATCTTCATGGTTCACCTATAGAACCGAAACAAACATCAAAATCACATCTTACAAACCGGAAAAAATAACAAAGCATGACCTGAAATTCACTTCTCAGAAAATAAGTACCTCAGTTCCATCACGCCGGAGAGCTAGCATGCCAGCCTCCACACATACAGCCTTAAGCTGTGCACCATTGAAGTCATCTGTGGACCGAGCCAGCTCCTCAAAATTGACATCTGGATGAACGTTCATCTTTCTTGAGTGGATCTGCAATTTCAGAGTACATTCATTACAAACTTTGCATTAAGCAATGAAATATAAGGCACAGAGTTGGAGAAGTAAACATTATTCAAAGCCAAACCTGCAATATTCTAGCTCTTGCTTCTTCAGTGGGATGTGGAAACTCAATTTTACGATCCAATCGACCAGAACGCATTAGGGCAGGGTCAAGGATATCAGCACGATTCGTTGCTGCAATGACCTACAATTTTGCCATACTAAAATCTTTAACATCCATGACATAAGATACTTTATTTGTGATACAAGTACACCATTGTGAACTCTAATCCAGAGGCATTCAATCTCATTATGCTAGTCCAAAATCTAAATTAAACCTAAAAAATAATCCATGGCAGAATGCAATCCTGTACGCAAGAATAGCTAGGTACCCAAATGAAATAGAAATCAAACAGTAGCAAACCTTAATCCGATCATCACTACTAAAACCATCAAGCTGGTTAAGCAGTTCCAACATAGTTCGCTGCACTTCCCTATCTCCACTCACTTCACTGCAATGAAAGAAATGAGCATTTAGTCAGTAGGCTGCTCAAATTTTGATAATCTAAACTAAAAGTACATTATTACTATTTACTAGTACATCTAAATGAAATCAACAACTCTTGACTTAGACATAGGCCATGACGTACCTATCAAATCGCTTTGTGCCAATAGCATCAATTTCATCTATGAAGATGATGCATGGGGATTTTTCTTTAGCAAGCTGGAAGGCATCACGAACAAGTTTTGCTCCGTCCCCAATAAACATCTATACGTATTTTAATCGAATCAAGTTAATAGAACATTCCAAAAGTTATACATGCGATTACTCTGTAATATCAGAAAACTATTGAAACAAAGACAATAAAATCTAGGATACACCACAAGCATTTCCAAGCAATATGATTATTAGGAACAAATAACCACCTTCAGAGTAAAAAGCAACACAAAAGCAGAGAAATACCTGAACAAGTTGTGGTCCAGCCAGCTTAAGAAAAGTGGCATTTGTTTGAGCTGCACAGGCACGAGCCATTAAAGTCTTTCCAGTCCCAGGAGGACCATAGAGAAGTACTCCTTTAGGAGGACGAACTCCTAGCTTCTGAAATCGTTCTTTATGTGTCATGGGTAAAACTATGGCCTCAACTAGTTCTTGGATCTGAAGAAGAAAAAAAAAACATTTAAAATTAGCCAAATGTGTTTTTATATATGTAACACAGCAAACAAAATCTGGCAGTCAGAAACTTGCCTGCTTTTCCAGGCCTCCAATATCATTGTAGTCTTCAGTCGGTTTTTCATCAACCTCCATTGCTTTTACACGAGAATCATATTCAGATGGCAATGTGTCCAATATCAAATAACTGTCTTTGTTCACCCCAACCAGGTCACCAGGCTTCAAGGTATCAGGGTCAACAAGCCCAACAACAGGCAGAAATATTGTCTGCAATGAAATATTAAAAAAATACTTCAACGGTTAAAAAGGGGAGGGGGTAATATCAGTTGACCCGAGTGAGGTTGGGACTTTAATGATTACAAAATAATAATGGAAAGAATACTAGTTCCCAGAAACCTACATACTAAAAGTGCAAAGGGTAAACAGAGAACTATATACAAACCCAAAACCTATTGCTTTGACCTAATTCTACAAATATAATAGCAAGTGCTCAGGTGACACCCTTGAATTATGAGAGCATAGATATTTCCATCTTTTGGATTTATAACTCCTGCACTTAATTTAATAAACCTTGAGATACAGACATTGCCAACAATTATAACCTACACAAACAATTATTGAGGGCTCTGGTTGCACAACTTCATTACTAACAGTATTTCAGAAGCCTTCAGGAATAAAATGGCGTATTGATGTTGATCGGAGATTATAAAGTTCCTCGATACAAATTCTAATTGCAAGTAGAATGCTTTGATTAACATAAATAAATTAATAACCATTAAGAATCAACAAAAATACATTTCATACTCATTTAGACTAAAGTCACATCAAAAGAAAAATATGGCATGCACAATGAATGCAGATTGCTAACACCTCAGATCAACGCTATCTATACCAAAGAAAGAGAAAGATGATAGTTCACCTGTCGGGTAGATGTTTTCAGTACAACACATTTTCCCTTCCTTTGGGAGTCAAGATCGATATTTGCACCATCTTCCTCAGCCTCATCTTCTGGGTTCATTTCCAGTATCTGTACACCCATAAAAAAACATCAGTAAGTGTGAAGCACAAAAAATAGTTTACTCAAAAATCATGTTCAGACCATATCCCAAACTACCACTTTGATAGTTTCTCTATCATTGTTATAAAAAAAAGCCCTTACCACCTTCAATCACGAGATATCAAATAGCCAAATGAAAATCATACAACCTCATACATTGATATGATTTGTGAAAAAAGCAAAAAAAAAACATCAGAATAGAAGATTCGTGTCTTACCATGATTAAAACAACACTTATTAAGCTAAGCCTCTCCTTACCGATCACTTCTATTTCAATAAACATATTGGGAAATAAAAGAAGTTATACAACTCATACCAAACCAATCACATTAAAATGGTCGCTCACTGTAGAAAAGCAAGACAACTTATGGCTGATAATTACAGGTTTGGACCAGTTCAACATGCAGTCAAGCTATACATATACTGATATACACTGTTGTCATACAATAGGATGATAGAACATGCAGTACACAAAAAATCTCCACCATTTAATTTTCCACTTAATTAGCATAAACATAAGGAAACACAAGCTAAAAATTCAACCTAAATTCCATTATGTGTATAAAAAAAATTACCATGAAAGTTCACTTCAGGATACATTGATCGTATGTTAGAAGACAGAATAATAACCTCAACAATGTTGCCGACCAAGTAAGGCAATTGCTTGTTAAGCTTAATCTTCTCCTGGTTTTCTTTTATCTTCTCCTTGTAAGAGTCCAGCTCTAGATTTGCCCTTTGCAACTCTTCCTGCAACAATCAAAACACAATAATTGACAAAATTACAAAATAGAAAGAACCTACAGAAATTGTATGCATTCTAAAAGCTTCACGATGTCATTTTGATACCTCATCTATACACACAAAAAAACGAGAGCAAGTAAGACAAAAATGAGGAGATTAAGCAAGCGAAAGTTAACCTTGAGGATTCGAATCTCGTTGTCGAGGAGGCGAGAAGCCCTAACGATATCATCAGTGGTCATGGTGGCGAGCTGGTCGTCCTCGAAGTTGTCTTCGGCCATGGCGGTGGCCATCTCTGACTCGAATCTAACAAGAAAACAGAAGGAGCAGACTTGAATTACGAGTTCACGGCAGATTCAATAAGCGATCGAATTAGTGGTTTCAAGGAAGAAGAAAGGAAGTGAGAGACAATGAAGAAGAAAGGGAGTTTTACCAGGAAGCTCCAAGAGTAGGACTTTCGTCCGGGCCGGGCCGGGAGAACGGTGATTCCGAAGACTTTAAGGGCTGTGATTGTCTTTTCCAGATAAATGGGCCGGGCTGAGTGTATAATACGGACCAGACCTGGCTCGTAGTTCAATTTGGAGCAATATTTGGTCACTTTTGGTGCTATTCTATACAACAGCACATAACTAGTTTTATGCACATACGCAAAGGAGAGGATTTAACCAAATCAGTGTTGGGTTTCATCGTAGACCACATGAAATTTCTATCAGTGACAAAGGTTGTAATTTTTAAATACATCCTTTTGATATGCGACTATCTATTATAACGTGGTATAAGGGCAGAGTTTGAGAATTTATGTTTTTAGTTTCATTTTTCTGTTTTAAACTCTTTAACTTGATAAGAATTTATAATATCAAATAATTTGTATTGGTGAATAGATATCTGGTGTGATCAAACTGCTTATGAAATAGGTTATAAAGCATGAGTTAGCCCGTTGGCTATATGTTTGTTGACCACCGACTAAAAGAGTAATGTTTTTTAATCTAAGCGAGAAAATAGAACATCGTTATTTTCATCCTCAAATTCTACTAAATATGACTCTTCTTCAATTGAAATAATAAATTTAAAACATTTACAAGGAGTTTTCATCTCAAGTTTTTGATTATTAATGTACACACAATCAATATTCGGTTTAAAGATTAACCTATAGAATCGCTCTAACATGTAATATGCTTTTAGTAATTTGTCATTTTTACAATTGTTTTAGATAGATGCTATTGTTCTTTGTCATATATATATTTTTTGTTTCATATGCCTGTTTAAAATAGTGTTGTGAAAAAATATTGTGAAATTAATATACATTTATCAAAATTAAATTGAAAAATAATGGTTTCTTGTCGCAACTTTAAGTTGATGACCTATTAGTCTAAAAACATATCCGCTCTCTGAAATGAATCATAGCGAGTGATATCCGATATATTCAAAAGAATAAGCCAATGAGTATTAAAGATTTCATACTGTTTTTGTTCAGAAAACAAATCTTATTATTTTGCTAGGGATTATTGTGAGCCTTCTAGGTCCTCCAATACTGCAATTCTCAATATATGGACACGATACACATAAATAAGGATCAAATACTTGATTGCTTATTATATAGATACAGAGTACAAAATGTGGTTGATACAAATGGGTGCGAAGACCCGTTTTCAGGCGGAAGTAGTCTCTCCTCATCTAGCTGAGTGCTTGGCTCTGAGGGATAGCATCAAGTGGTGTTGTAATGAAGTTGTCCATATCCTAGCCCAATTTGCTTTTAGTAGTTTGATGGTTCAAGAGTGGGGGTCTCTTGTCCCTCACTCTATTACTTGTATTGTAAGGTGTGAGCTTTCCGCTTAATGAAGTTCGCGATCTCAACCAGCCACCGGAGGACCTTTTGTGATCGGGCGAATAAGATACACAGAGATAAGAGTATGTATAAGCAAAGCAATACTCGTGAAAAAAACATAAAAGAGGCCCATTAGAAGACACACATTAATTAATCTGGTCAGCAATACCAACCCATCTCAACGATAACGTTACATCACTGGAGTGCGCTTCTACACCATGGCACTAAATGCCTGTGGAGCACAACTTTCTCTGATTTGGCTAATTTGCATCATTCCAGACAACCCAATCAAAACACTAACTTCAAATCAACAAAGACAGAGTAAAATTGATTCAATCATTAACAAACCGCATTGCTTTGATCCCAAGCCTAAAACTGATCGCAATGTACATGGTTGTTTATTAGATGAGATTATATAGGAAAAATCTAGAGGTGAATGATCAACAAATGCTTTTGCAGGGGAACCCAACAGCCTTACCAGAAAATCAGTAACTTTCTTTTCTATACACATGTATATATATTTTTATCTTTTATCTATATATCCAATTCAAGATTTGGGTTATTCTTCAGTTGAAACTGCTTATCCCTATTTCTAGGGGTGTAATTTACTTCATAAATAAGGGATTGTATATATTATTACTCTTTCTAATTCTCAATTTTCAAACAGTTGACTAATGGACGGTGGAGACAATATTTAATTGTTTTTAAATGTTCAAGGCCTAAATCTTTTTATTATAATGGACTAAAATGATGGATTTATAGTGAAGACCAAAATAACTAAATATCCTTCGTGTCGTGAAGATATACATTATAATATTTAGACGTACAAGACAATAAATTTTAGATTTACTAGACAGATTTCATGTCAAAGCAGAAACAAGTACACAGACACATATACTAAATATAATTATAGTCCAGACAAAATCGAACTCAATATCTCCTACACGAAGACTTGAGCTTAGACAATTTCATAATTATTGATAGATTTCTTTCTTGATTCATATAATTATTAAGGGAAAACTACATATACCTACCCAAAGCCATGGTCATTTAACCGATGTTTACTCTGAAGTTTAAACGTAACAAATACATACCCTTCTCGACAAAACCCTATACAGAGTAGCCGCCTTCTCCGGCCCCTTTCCCCCTTGCCGGCTCCGGCCTCGGCTTCGGCCTGGGTTGTTGCTGGCGAGGTCATCCTCTCCTTCCCTCTCTCCTTTTTGCTCCTTCTTTATCCTTCTTCTCCTTCCCGTTGCCTCTCCACCCCGTTTTCAGATCTACTCTCTTCATCGCGCTTTGACCGGTGCCGACCTCGGCCTTCCCTTCCTTGCCCGGTAAACTCGGTCATGTGGTACGCCTAGCCGAAGTGGTGCCGTGAAAGGGTGGTCGATTGCGCCGTCAGTTGCTGGGCCTCCATGTTTTCAAACCTCCTTAGTTCTCTGGTTCGTCGTGTGCGGGTTGGGTCTCCGGTGTCGTCTTCTCGCCGGAGGTTGCCTACCTCGGATGTGGACGGCGTTCTCTGCTCGCCGGTGCTGTGTATCTGAAGTTGGAAGCTGTGGTTGGAGGTCCGAGGATTGCTGGTTCGGGGGCTGCTGGAGGCGGCAGGCTCGGGAGTTGCTGGTTCGGGAGGTTGGATGGCTTTGTTCCGGGTAGGGCTGACCCGGGTCAGTAGGGTCAGGCTTTGATCCAACGGGTCAAACCCATCAGATCTGGGTTTTTGCTGGGTTGTCAGGCCGGGCTTTGTTGGGTCTGGGCCTGGGTTCTGGGTTTGGTCCTGGGCCTGGGTCCTTTTCTGGGCCTAGTTTTGGGCCTTATTGCTCTTCAGTTGGTTTCGGAGTCTTCTCTGTTGGAGTCTAATTTGGATCGAGCTCGGTATTATTACAGGCCTTCCCCTTCGGGCCCTTGCTATTGCCGGTGAGGGGTAACCTGCTTTGGTTTCGGAACGCTCAGCTCGCTTTTCAGTTTAGGCTTCGCAAGAGTTTTGACGTGCTGCTACCATCTTGGTGTTCGAAGCTTATACTCGGTAGAAATACCGGTCCTCCGCCTTATTGGGCCTCTCTTCGGTGTTTACCGAATTTAGGTTTCGGAGGGCTGAGTATGATCTTCTTCACCTACTCTGTCTCTCGCGATCTACACAATCAGGTTTGATGGTGGACCTTCTCTCGGGTCTTGGAGGTGACTAGTTCTTACTCAGGTCGTGGGACGCGTTTCTACAGTATAGCGGATGTGGATCGTTGCTGAGCTTCTCTAGCTGCTTCTGGTGCTACTCCTTGGACGCTCTGGTGTGACTCGCTGGCTACCGATCTCTGTTTGGTAATTCCACTCCCCCACTACCCTTTCATTTAACTCGATTGGCTTCGTTTCTTCTCAACCCGCTGTTTGGTGTTCGAGCTCGCCGGTCTTAGGTGGTGGTGTTGGCCGCCGGCGAGTCCTTTAGACTGTTCCTTAGTCTGAAGCCTTTCGCTTTATTTGTTGGGTGTGGTGATATTGTATCTGTCGATTGTGGTCCTGGCCACCGGCGTTTTTAGTACACTCTATCTCGCTAGGATTGAGTGTTACTGTTGGTACAGGGAGATAGGTTCAACTCTGATTAGGTTTGTAGTGTTTCTTGAGAGTCTGCTCCTCTTGGTGGCCAAATCTTGGTTGGTGGCTGCTGCCTTGCCCTGTCCTTTAGGGGTGTTTCTTGTTGCATCTGGTGGATCTTCTTCTGGTTTGCCCTTAGTGGCTCTTCTTGTGATTTGATCTTGTTGGCGGTTCTTGGTGGTTTTCTTGTAGCTCTTGGTGGTTTTTCTTGTAGTCTGCTCTGGTTGGTTGTACTTGTTTTCTGCTTCTTGTCTTGGTGTTGTTTTTCGTACCTTTATTGTTCTTTTGTTGTAGTTGATATCCCTTATAAATGGCATATGACCATCTTAGGGAATCACCCTTTTGAGCCCTTGTTGGACGGTGTTCTTCCTCTTTTACCTCAAAAGAGGTTTTATTAATGAAAAAATTGCCTATTAAAAAAAAAACAAATACGTACCCTGAAGTTTCGAAATGTAACTCAGACCCCCTTCCGTCAGTCAGCTCAGTCAGTTTATTGTTCACTTTTCAAAAAATGCCCAAAATGCCCTTAACTATTACTCAAATCTACACCCCCTACCTTCTAACTCTAAACCCTATTTTTTTTTAATTCTTTTTATTTACAAAATTAATTTTATTTTACAAAAAATTAGTTTTTGTTTTAATTTTTTTATTTTAGTAAAATAAAATTTTAATAATCAGATTTTATTTGAAAAAATCAGAATTTATCTGAAAAAAATCATGGTTATTTATCAGAATATAATTATATATATATATATAGGGGGCTATCGAGTACAAACCTTGTTTCGGGTCAGAACGTAGAACTAATCTGGACCATTGATTATCCAAATCGGATGGCCACCGAAATTCAAGGGGGGTGGGGGGTGATTGATTACGAAATCAATTACAAGATATGCATTAATTAAAAAGATATTAAAAGATATGCATTAAATCTGGGCCTTTAATTTTACGATCCAATGACCAAAATTGAAAGTTCTACGTTCTGACGAAAGATACAAGTTTGTACCTGATAGCTATCTTATATATATATATATATATATATATCATATTATTTATTGTTTTTTTTTTAACTCTTTTTTGTCCTCGGTGAGAACGAGCCATTGAAAACATTATTGGAGAAGTTGAGGAGGCGGAGACCGGAGATAGCGAAGATGTAATAACCACTTCTGGTCAACGTCAGTCAAACCTGCGAAAAACAGGAAAATTTAAAAATTTTGAGACAGACACTTAACTTAACTTAAATTGACCCCGAGGGTCACGCCGGACTTAAGTTGACCCCGTTATCGACTAAAATGAGTTACGGGGGACTCAGGGCAACTTTCTGGTCAATTTGGGAAAGATTGATTCTTCGCTGGAAAAGTCACCCCAGCGACGTTTTGGTCCATTCGAGGACCGTTTTGGACCCGAAAGGCTTAGCCGTCGTCGTAGCGGTCTTAGTTGGGCCGTTTCCTTGAAGCCCGTCCAGTTTAAATTTTTTTTGGGAAAAGTGCCCGTTCGGGGCCCGAAACGTCCGTTTTTCGCGAATCTGATTGGAAAATATCAACTAGATATTTTCTAAAAGGTTTGGGACCCACCTTGACACTTGTCAATTATATGGTGGTGTAATTTTTGGAGGGAAAAGGTGTGGTTGGGAATAGTTGGCCGAGTATGAGGTTTTAAAGGAGGAAAATTAGTTTTGTTGTTAGTTTAATTAAATTAGAAATTAGAAGAGAGGTTTTAGAGAGAGAAGGAGAAGGAGAAGAAGAGAGAAGAAGGGAGGTTGAGCTAGGGTTTGTGATCGAGCCCTTGGATCGAGTCAAAGCAAAGAGCAATCCCGTTCCCCTCGTTCTCCTCTACGGTAATACCCGAACCGATTCTCGTTTTGATTATTTTCAAGAGCTAGGGTTTGGTTATAAACTAAGGCTTAGGGTTGTGTAGAGTGTGGGGAGGTGTTGGAGACGTTTTAGAGGTGTTTGGGGGTTTAATTTCACGTTTTCCGGTGACCGGAGGCTCGGGAGGAGCTCCGGCCACCGTGGGTGGTGGCCGGCCGGCCATGTGGTGGCTGGCCGGAGGTGGCAGCAGCCACCACTTGGTGGCCGAGCCCCTCTCTCAAACCCTAGGGCACGGCCAAGCCCTTTGGGTGGGGCCCACGTGCTCGGTTGTTCGTGTTTTAATTACTCGGGTAGTTTGAAACGTTCCCCGGACCACTTTTTCCTAATCGAATCGAAATTTGGAATTAATTTGGAGAAATTGTAATTAACGGGTTTTGGGAAACTTTAAACGTTAATTATTTGACTTAGAAGTCGGAATTCAATTCCGTCAAGTGCGTTGGGTTCCTTGAAATATTCTAAGACCGTAGAATCGAAAACGGGGGCTTTTGGAGCCCCGGAAGGCAATTAACCAAAACCGGGCAGATTCGCCATGACGGGCGAATCTGGCCCTTACGGGTCCTTTATCGGCAATATCGAGTAATTGGGAAGTTTGGGAGTGATCGGCATTGTCGGGGTTACGTTTGGGCGTTAAGTTTATTAATTTTTGGTTTATTCGTACTAGTTTAAAAGTACTTTAAATTTGTCCTTTAAATTTGTGTTCTTTTAGATCGTGCTACGGACCGAGGCAAGGGGAAGCTCGGCGAGTGACTGAGTGTGCTTCGGGTGTTGTTGGAGTGCTTTTGGGATTGTATACGAGGTAGGGAAAAGTAGCCGGATCTCGGCCCTGATTAGGGAAAGTTAATAGTAGAATTGCATGTGACACCGGGGTGTCGTGGGTTGAGTAGATTTATTTAATTATTAGAAAAGCATGATACGGGATTGTAGCGTTCAAGAGGAAAGCATGTGACACTTAGTAGTGTCGTAGGAACAGAGAACTTAGCGATAATTGAATTACTGGAGGCATATGACCATGCCCGGAGGTTGTTTGTGAAACTAGTGATTTTAGGACCGTTGGAGGCATCGAGTATGCCGGAGGTTGTTGTGCGTTTTATTTAATTGTTGAGTTTGGGTGGCCTTGAGAGCCTGTATTTAATTGTTGAGTTTGGGTGGCCTTGAGAGCCCGTATTTAATTGTTGAGTTTGGGTGGCCTTGAGAGCCCGTATTTAATTGTTGAGTCGGGGTGGCCATGAGAGCCGTGTATTTAATTTGGTGTCTTGAGTGGCAGCGAGTGCCCGTGGGGTTGTTGAACCCGAGTCTTGACTGTTGAGGTGTCTTGAGTGGCCTTGAGTGCCTGTGTGATTGAACTTGCCTGTGATTGTGATTGTGGTTACCTGGGGTGGTGAGTTCTAAAGGTCGACAGCCTGATCCGACTTAGTGTCGATGAATTGCGAGTTCTAAAGGTCGACAGCCTGATCCGACTTAGTGTCGATGAATTGCGAGTTCTAAAGGTCGACAGCCTGATCCGACTTAGTGTCGATGAATTGCGAGTTCTAAAGGTCGACAGCCTGATCCGACTTAGTGTCGATGAATTGCGAGTTCTAAAGGTCGACAGCCTGATCCGACTTAGTGTCGATGAATTGCGAGTTCTAAAGGTCGACAGCCTGATCCGACTTAGTGTCGATGAATTGCGAGTTCTAAAGGTCGACAGCCTGATCCGACTTAGTGTCGATGAATTGCGAGTTTGAAAGGTCGACAGCCTGATCCGACTTCGTGTCGAGGAATTGCGATAGGTCGAACCCTGACCTGATTGAGATTGGTTACTAAGCAGCTGGTGTGCGATCCTTTGTGATCTTTTTTGGTGTTGTGTCGTTTCGTTCGAGTCCTTGAGGAGGTCGTCGATAGTTGTGTCGGGTCTACACTGTTTTTATCGAGTGTCGAGTCTGTTGAGGAAGGTGACGGGTTGTGGGTCAGTTGGGTACTTGAGTTGGGGACTGTAGTCCCGGTGTTGGGTTTGGTTTTAGTATTACTGGCTTTATCTACTAATTATGCCATAGTCAGTCTGTTATCCGTGGAGGTGAGCGAACGCTCACCCCTAGCTGCTTTTCCTACAGGTACTGATCACCGGACGGACTAGGTTAGCTCTTGAAGTTCATGGAGCTTGGAGCGGAGTCTGGTCTTTACTTTTGTTGAGTCTAGTGACGGATGTTGTACCTTGTCCACTTGTTGGGACGTTTTTGTATTGTAAATGCTATTATTTTGAGAAGTAAATGGAAATGTCAAAGCTTTTATTGAAAACAGGTTTCAAGTGTTCATGTTTTTAAAAGTTCGCGTCCCGAGTTCGGTTCGCTGAAATCGGGGCGTGACAGAAGATCTCTGGAGGGATAGAGCCGGAGAGTGAGTTGGCAGCGACGGTGAGGTTAGCGAGGAAGCGAAGGTGGGAAACATCGGGGGAGAGAGTTCCGGATAGGTGACATGGCGGTGGGAGTCGCAAGTGACGCCGGACCAGATGCAGTGGCTAGTGGAGGCGTTCCAGTTGGCGAGCGCAAAGCTGAGGAAGAATATTGTCCCGCGACGATGGTGAGGTAGATCTGAGATGACGAGCTCAGCCCCGAGCTGTCGCCGTCGTTGATTTGGGGTAGATCTGAGACGAAGAGCTCGTCGTGAGCCATCTACTGCCGTTGATTTGGGGTAGATCTGATGAGTTTGTGGACGTAAAGTGGGTGAGATGAAGTTAGGGAAGATGAGGAGAGAGTGTTTTTGAGCTCGTGGACATAAGGGATATGTTGTTAAATCTGATGAGGAGAGAGTGTTATTGAATTAAATATGAATTTTACTAAATAAAAATGATTTTTTGAAAATAATTAAAATCTTTTTTTAAAAAATAAAAACTGATTTTCTAAACATAAAATCTGATTTTTTTTAAATAAAAACTGATTTTTTCAAATAAATTCTGATTTTAAAAAATAAAATATGTTTTTTTAAAAATATAACTGATTTTAAAAAAAATAAAAACTGTTTTTTAAAAATAAAATCTGATTTTGTAAATTAATTTTTTTTGAAAACCTTAATTTGATTTTGATTTTGATTTAAAGAATATAAAAAATGAACAGGGTTAAGGGTATTTTGGGCATTTTTTGAAAAGTGAACAGTAAACTGGCTGAGCCGACTGACGGAAGGGGGTCTGAGTTACATTTCGAAACTTCAGGGCATGTATTTGTTACGTTTTAACTTCAGAGTAAACATCGGTTAAATGGCCATGGTTTGGGGTAGGTATCTGTAGTTTTCCCAATTATTAATTGTTTTAATTCAAAAGGTATCAATTTGAGCTCCGGATGGTTCCGCCGACTACTACTGCTTTTCCGCGTGTTTCCTCGTTTTTGAGCAGCCCTCTAGTTCCTTCATTTTGTCGGTCTTTTAGATTTTTGCTTTTTTGTTGGGTTTTGTTGTTGGATTGATAGTGTGTGGTTTTTATTCGTGAGCCCACTCCACTTTTTAATGCATTAGTTTTTCTTTTGATAAAAAAATTACCAATTTGAGACATTTTTTACCAAGTCAATGTCATTTTTTTGTATTTATTGATAGAATTAGTCAATTAGTTCGTTCTAATTCCTATTTTTGTGTGTCATAGAAGTTTTTCGCATAATTTGTCGATTCTAGTAATTTGGCATATACACTGAAGGTGATAAAAATCTCATGTCGTTTAATATTCAGTAAAAGCTTTGTTGAATTCGCTTTTTTTAGCATGTTGGAATTTTATTAATCATGGAAATCAAACATTAAATAATATGGAAATGATGAAAATGAAAAGGGTGAGACTTTGTTTTCACTTTGAAAACATGATTCTTTTATAAATAAAAAAAACTTGTTGATCAAAAAAAAAAAATAGGTATCGAAACCCTATAACGAAATACCCGACTATACAAAGGACAAATAGTAGGAGGCAATCTCCAGACTGGTGGTTGTGCAAGAGTGGTGAATGGTGATCATTTTCTGTCTCAACCTAAAAGTGCCAGTGGTAAGAGATCGGGGGCATTTGAGTGGATATCGGGTATATAGGGAAAACATCAAGAAATAAGGGAATCATGTTGTCGGATTTGCACCAACTTTAGCAGGGCGAGGTATGCGTCCCCACACACACCCTGTTGCTCGTCCTTCGACTCATTGGGTTTTGCGAGGTTGTGTAGCAGACCTCGTCTGATTGTTGGGGCCAACAAGGGATCCAGTTCGTGGTCCATGACAGCTCAGAACCGCTGTCAATTTTACACATGTTATTGCCGACACCCCGGGGGGGGGGGGGGGCACCATCATCTTCTAGCGTCGGCCACACCTACAAAACCAGTCACTGCTCCCAATCACCATGATTCAGGTCGGGGCGGGGGAGTCTCACGCGTAGATCCCTAGTGAGCGTAATAGACCTATCTCGTTGTCGAAGCCTTTCCCTTTCTCCCGATGCCATGGAGTGAGGTAGGAGGCATGGGGGCACGGTGAGACCACCACAAGTGGTGATGGGGTAGCAGATCTCCTACGATCTCTGCCCCCGTCCGTCCATAGAGGGACTCCGCAGTCGAGGCGTGAGAGGAGATGGAGACGAATGAGAAGGTGATGATGGTGTTGGAGGCGGCGATGTTGGCGACGTAGGGAGACCGGCTTTGGAGGTATTGGTGTTGGAGGCGGCGCAGGAGGCGGTACCGGTGCACAACGGACGGCTAGAGGTTCCCGAGAGAATTTCATTTCTCTCCAAATTCAATCATTCCTTCCCCTCACTTCAGTAGAGGACGACGTGGATAGGGACGATGGATCCAGAGGACGAAGCGGTGGAGACACTAAGAGTGAGCGCGGTGAAACGGCATAAGGTGAGCCCGATGGTAACAAGGAAGAGAAGTAGAGGGAAAAGAGGTGATTGGAGAAGAAAGGCCTAGGCCGACTGCCATTTACAGCGAAAAAAATAAATACGTTATCAATTTAGTTCATGAATCTTGAATCATTGTTGAATCCGCTTAATCAATGATAGTTGTTAATTTATATGTAAAGTTTCCCCATTCATTATATAATGATAACTCAATTATCATATAACCATACACAAAACATAAAAACAATACTACTACCCATGTGGAATACATGGCAAAACATCAGTGCCAGTCAGGAGATCAGATACTGGAAAATCATAAGGCGATAGAATAGTTTCAAAGATGCCGGGAAAGAAAAACAATCATTTTCAAAATATTTATATATTTACATTTTTGATAGACAATACATAAACCAAACTCCTTATCGTGTCACCACGTTCTGACCAACAATTTACTATCCCAGTTTAATATCACAATAACATAACTTCGTAACTTACAAAAAAAAAATACAATTGCACCAGCAGTAGAGGCCAAGAATTTACTATCTCCTTAATTCAGTACCTCATCAACATGTTACTTGCTTTTTTCATTTTTTGATT
Organism: Erodium maritimum; assembly: GCA_963921825.1. Classification (NCBI taxonomy): domain Eukaryota; kingdom Viridiplantae; phylum Streptophyta; class Magnoliopsida; order Geraniales; family Geraniaceae; genus Erodium; species Erodium maritimum. Next base: position 10,536,846 of record OY997588.1, on the reverse strand, counting down.
CCAAGCAGTCTTTTTGTAACATCTGTAGTAACAGTGAATTGATTTGTGCACTGCCACGGGAATAAGGTACGAGTAACCGGAAGTTTCCTCCGTAAATCCTGCAGCGGCAATATTGGTTTTACAAATAAGATTAAGCTCCCAAGACAGGCCTAAAGATAACAATATTGAAAGAGTTTCTATGTCTCTAAATTTCTGATCTTAATAGACATATTACATGTTAGTAGTTTAGGAAGCATTTAACAATGGCTGTCTAGACCTACTCATTCCAGTTCGTGTGAAAACCGGGACATTGTATATGAAGTTCTCTTTGCATTTAAGAGAGTTAAGATTAAATTCAAGACCTCCCTTGTAGAAGGGAGCTCTAGTTTTGTCACTTGGCGGGACTTGAACCCAGGTCCCAGAACATAAGTTCAAGTGCTTGATCAGTTGGACAAGCAAACTTTAATACACATTGTCCTAGTTAATCATATACTTAAGTAGTCAACTTTGAGATCTGCAGAATATTCAATGTAAATAATACCTTGAAAGTGTTATCTGACAATTTTGCATAGGAACCCTGTCAACACATTATGGTATTAGTAATTCTACTCTTACGGATCAAGGCAATGAGAAGAGAGACTGAGATATTGAAAACCTGAAGGGAAGCCATGTATTCTGACTCATGATGACGAATAATATTGGCTATGGTAATTGCACAATCTTCAGGTGCCTGAGATGAGTTAATTACAAATCAACACGTGTAGCAGATTACTAACGAAAGAGAAGTCCATAAGAGCAACAATATTGGCAATACTTCGGTGTGTGAAGCATGTAAATTAAATATCAACAAAGTGATAGATTCCAGGCTCCTAAACCAGTATTGCAAAAGAAAGGGTATTTATAAGCACGCAGAACAATATCTCTCTCAAGATAATAGACAAGTAACTTAGGCTCCAAACGGAGTTAGTGTTAGGGATGGAATGGGAATCACCTTAATTTGTGTGTAATTTAGGAGATATTCATTCTCATTACCACTTCCATTCTCACTCTCATTCTCTCGCATAGCCTATTATGATTCTGGTGTTCCATAACGGGAATGGAAACAAGAGTGGACATTGGGGAAAGAAATGGTTTGCATCTTCTCTGATTTGTAAAAAAATATGGGTTTATTCTCTTTCCCATTCTCAAAAACAACCCGAACAGAGACTTATTTTGGAGAAACAAGTCCCAAGGATCTGGCACAAATTTATCGGTCATGCAAAGTGAATTTACCATGCAATCAAATTTTTTTTATATTGAAGATTTAAGGGATAATTGTCAAAACATGCACTAAAGTTTCGTCCACAAATGAAATAGTGCACAACGTTTCGTCCACGTTGTGTGGCTACCCTAAAGTTTCATCCACAAAATGAAATAGTGCACAACATTTCGTCCACGCTGTGTGGCTACCCTAAAGTTTCGTCCACAAATGAAATAGTGCACAACGTTTCGTCCACGTTGTGTGGCTACCCTAAAGTAATTTGCTGATTTAGGTTTCATAAGTAATTTTTCTAACAAATGTTTGTGGACGAAACTTTAGGGTAGCCACACAACGTGGACGAAACATTGTGCACTATTTCATTTGTGGACGAAACTTTAGTGCATGTTTTGACAATTATCCCAAGATTTAATGAAGTGTAACATGCAAAACTAATGATCAATAAAAGATGTTTCACAAATCACAAGCCCTACTGGTGGCACTGGGTCCTATATCAGAATGCCATAAAATATTCCAGTAACATGACCAATATTATTATCATTATTATTATTATTACTATTATTACTATTATTATTATTATTATTATTATTATTATTGTGGAAAGAGTTCGAGATCTCAGTTCTGAACCCACCACACTAGGATTTACAATAATATGCAGAGAGTAACTACCATGCTTTGAAGGTCATCAAACCAAACTGGACGCCTTTTGCCAACCAAGGGGCAGATTGTTTCTATTCTAATTCAGTGGACTCTTACATCCATGGTCTTGACATCAGATCACTCTAAAGAAGATAAAGGCGTTGAGAAGCCTGCATATAATTCAGCATGCCTAAAGACAGGAAAAAAAATGGATAGCTGCACATTACCTGAAGAATTGTTGAATCTCTGCATTCATGCTTCGTATCTAGCTGCACATTTCCCTCTTCAAAATAGTGGGCAACTACCTGAAAGAGGATAATGGAGTAACCTTGTTTATGGTAGGTTTATCTTATTTCAAGCATATATAAATGCAACTTAAAAGTGAAACCATGGGTTGCACAACATTGGAACCCTTCCAGCCACAAAACTAGATTGATTTAAAAGAATGAGCTGCACCTGTATTTTGCCTTTTATTCCCAGTATTTGTATATCATCCTTGAACTCTATGTTCCATACTGATCGCCAACTCCCATTGCTATAAGAATGCAAATAGCATATTAATTAGCTCTCCTAAAGTAGAACTGTTTCAAGATTGTTTCTTAAAGCTACAAGGGCTATAGAGTATGGTAGGAAAGCACGATGAAAATCCAGTTTCACAGCAGACACTCTTCCACCAACCAAATTAAACAAACTCCTGCCCATTTAGAATGATGCTCTTCCATTGGCCCTAAAATATATCCTTCAAATGTACTGTATTTCATTATTCACAGTCAACTTATATCATCATAGACTCAAAAGCAAAAATTACAAGAAATCCTTGGGTAAAGGTATGGCCACTACGTTGCATTTTTTTCAACTGCTTAGCAGCTTTCATCCTTGATAATGTGAAGCTTTGTTCCTTAATAGGAACAAAGCTTCGCCATTAAGTTAGGGGCAGTATAATATGTCTAATCCCTGACAGACGGTGATTAAAATAAAAGAAGAGGAAATCATGTATAATTTTTTTATGTGCTTGGCAATGGAACTTCAAGTTCTAAGAAATGTTACAGTGAGTGATCTCAAATAACTACATGAAACAGAGGCTTTAAGATGAATTATGGGATAGGGACTACTAGTCAGAGTACAACACGAAAAAATAACTTCTTACGCATCACAATCCGAAGCTTAAGTTGAATTATGACATAGGGGCTATAAATATACCAGTATGTTAGTTACAAACAGAAATATTTGAAAGCAAGAGGGCCTGAGTTTTGAATCGCTGCTCCTTTTGAGGTCTCCCGTCACCTAAGTTTTCAAGCATTGATAAATGACGATGAGTAAGCTGACCTTAACAAGTCTACAAAGAGACATCATGCTCTTGTGGCCATACATCTCATCCTCGTCTTTTTGAACAGGAGAAACACAGACAGAGTACTTAGTCAAACAACAGCTTCCAAGTTCCTACGCTATTTATTTCCAAATTGTAAATTCAGAGCACTAGCCAGGGTTTGAATCCATCATTCTAGTGCTCTCAATCATCTTACATGGAGCGAACTAAAAAAATTCTAACTGCATTTCTCCTAACCATATTCATTGCTTTTTCCTGTTCTCTATAACCTTCTATGGATTCATCTTTGTAAGGGTTTGAGAAACAAAAGACAGACACCATTACCCATTGCAATTCTCTCCTTTGCAGGTTTAGCAGTGCAGACTATATTTATAAGGGTCTAAATTATTCAATGCTGCACCAAAATTTAGCCAGTGCCTTGGAATATATGGATTTTCTTATCATGCGATCAAACCATACCATGAAAACAAACAAAAAGGAGAAACATTGTATAACTCATCTACCCGATCACCCTGCAGTTAAAATAGACATGGAGCATAGCACCAATTCTGCAGGCTGGGTCTAGCAGAAACTAAAAACTACCATGTAAATTTACAATTTTTTACGAACCAGAAATTCTGCGGGCTATGTCTAGCACCAGAAATCACCACAACAAGCTCAAAATCATCCCCTGGTTCCTCCACATCCTTTCCGTTCACACAGTAGACTGAACACCAACCTTTTGGATAAGCTTCAGTGACGTATTTTAGTACTTCAGAATCTAGACTGTATCTGCCATACAGAATACATCACCCCAGAAAAGAATTTGGTAACATCATCTATACCAGTATACAAAGAAAAGTTGGGTTTATGCCTGCTGTGTGCCATCATTTTAGCAGGCGGCTCAGATTTGTTCCTACTTAATACAACTACATAAATTAACATTGTTTTCACCGAACATTAAATAAAAATCATATACATTTACATATAAAGAGATACTACCAAATAATTACCCCTTATGGGCAAGAGTAGCTTATCCAAAACCTATGGAAGCTATACAAAAATTTACAGACACCTGTGACCTGAACTTTAATGTTAAATCAAATTTGATGAAAATTAACACATCATATACATTGAACAAATTATGTGCATTACAGAAATATAGTTTGAAAACCAAAAATTAACCCAGGCCATAATTTAAGCTTTGCATTAAAATTATAATGAGAAATAACTATTAATGGAATTTTAGTTTTGTTTTCTCATTGCATATGCACCCATGTAAGGTTTCTGTTTCATCTAAAAGCGCTAAGAAGTTTGATGTTAGAGCTCATATCAGTTAAAAAGAATTACAGACATCATATAGCTAAACAGAGAACTATAAAGAATACCGGAATTCTTCAATGTATGCAGATGGAAGTTCCTCATCGTTTGCAGGCCTAACTTTTGTACAAACCTGAACCAATTTAGCATGTCATTGCACTAAAAGGAGAAACAAATCAAAACATGGAACTGGAAGTATTTTTATGCAGATAATAATAATAATGAACAGTAACCATATTTTGATCCGAACCAGTAATTATCAGCACAAATGTGTATCCACACTCAATGATGTATATAACTAAAGAAGCATCTTTTTTACTATAGATATGCAGAATGATAATGGTACGTTACAAACTACTGAATAGCGAATCTGTAGCAATCCATAGTCTCCCTGTGTCTGTTGAGATTATATTGTTAAAAATAAATTCAAAATGAGTAACACAAAGATTGTGCAGTGCAATTTTGCCTAATCTCAACAAAGGACAGAATGTTTCAATGATGGCTCTGACAAAAAAAAATCAGAGTTGATTAATGGTGTATTGAACCAAAATGAATAAGAAATGTGATGAGGGACATAACTTGTTCTACGTGGTCAACTGTAGCAACTTGGGCATTCCTTGGATCAAGATAAGTATTATCATCAAGCTCACCGAATGACGTTACCATCATCTGCCAAACAGAGGGACATAGAAAGATGCTATCAAGCTGGATTCTGGCTATCAATTAATACATATGAACTATATCTCCAGGAACTCTATCAGGACCTGTATATATAGTACAAGCACACAAAGTATGTACATTAAAAATAAATTTTCAGAACTACAAGTAGGAGAACAATATATTAGTTTTCATTGTCTCATCAACCTTCATGGAGAAGTGTCACACTACAACAACAGTTGCAACCAAGCCATTTTCCCAACCAATGTTGGGGCCTGGTACATGAATCCTTTGGCAAAACTACTTGAGTTCCTTGGTTCATATTTTCATCCTCCAAGCCATCATATCTAAAGATATATCTCCCATGTCTTTTCTTACAGTTTATTTCCAAGTTAGCTTAGGTGCAACCCCAGCCCCTTTAAAGTTCTCCTAATTGAATTTAACACCCTTCCGTAATGAGAAGTCTACTACTGCACTAATACGATAAACCAAATGCATTTTTAAACCAATTCATGCATCCCTTTAGGAAGAAAGGATTACGGTGCCATATGTAGTAATTATACAGCATGAAGTTTTTTATGTTAGCTCACATAAGGAATCTTGCTGAGCTATACTTACCAATTAGACATAACTCTAATGTACAAATTCACATAACCTTCCTCCATAACTCCTAAGCCTTAAATATACCAACCAGCATTGGAGCACAAAATATATAACATTAAACCCTAATACAGCAATTCAAATCCGAAAATGTAGACCTGGCAGAAGAGAAACAATAATTGATACATACTTTGTCATACGAGCGAGGCATATCAAGGCAAACCATGTGCAGTTTGTTGTACAAAGGAAAGGCCTCCTCTGCCGCTTCGTTGTACAGACGATCGTCACGCAAGATCAATCGCAAATCTGAAAAATGATGACGACACAAACACTCGTGAATCGATCCGAAAAGATCCAGAGACAGAGAATGAGGACATGAATTCACAAAAATCACCTCTGGCAATGTATTTGATTTCGCCAACAGGGGCATTGGCCAGGAACCATTTGGCGATTTCCACCTTCTGCGCGTCGCTGAGCTCCGGTTCCTCGTAGTAGTCTTCTTCCGCTTCCATTTCTTGGCGAAGGAAGGAGGACACGCGGAGACGTAGAAGAAACGGACGCGAGTGCGTTAGGTCGTCGGGCGAAAATTTGCCGTTCGGAGGAAGCGAAATAACGATTTTACGACGGAGCAACCACCGTTTGAACGAACTATGATTTTGTGGGACCCACGACGTCTTGCGTTTGTGTATATTTGGGTCATTATAATGGAAAATCAAATCTATTTTCAATTGAAATACTAAGAACATCTTAATTAATAATATTACTATTCTGTTAAAAAAACATGTTTTATTATTTTAGTACAAATTCATAAATATGATTTTAATAATTATCATGATATATGATATTTTTGAACTGTAATCTATAAATTTTCTATTCCTGTATAAACAAATTGTCTCTGTACGGTTAAAAAATAATAATACATGATGAAAACACGTTTCAAAAATACGATACATGATGAAAACATGACAAATATAAGAAGTATGAAATTATCTTTTTTTTAAAACATGAAATTATGGTGTAAAATGCTCGATCGCAACTGATGAGTAATAAAAGAGTTTCAATTATCAAAAAGAACGTGCGTCCACGCCAACTTTTCTGCTCAACAATCAACATACATAATGGGAAACCATGAATGATGCATGTCCGTGTAGCTGTGTGGCGGATTTACCTGGGACCCAGGGGGGGCACGTGCCCCCCCTCAACTTCCTTCAAACCTAGTTTTATTACTTATTTTATTCACATATATTAACTGTGCCCCTCCTCAATTTCCAACAAATCAATCTTTTCTAATTAGTTTAACCAAATCTATTAACTGTGCCTCGCTCAACCTTCATCAAATGAATCTTTATTATTTATTTTAATCAAATATATTAATTGTGCCCCTCATAATTGTTCTTTTTCTATTTCTTTATTATAATTAATTTATGTGAACATATGGGATTTTTTGGGATTGGACCGTAGACTTCCTTTTTTGTAATTATAAATTATATTTCTTAATTATTTTATACTTCTGTTTTTAAATTTTTTAATTCTGATTAATTTTTAAAAAGTGTATTCTTAATTTATATATTGTTTTGCGTTTAATTATCTACGAAATTATTATTGTCAACTAGATGTTTCAATTATATATTACAAATTGATTTTATTTTAATCATTAAAACTGATTGAAAAATCGAATCGGAAACTAATAGATGAATGACAACATGATTGTATATAACGAAAAATTTATTTTTGATTGTATTTATAATGAAATTGTTTAAAATAATTTTAAAATATGCAATAATAAAAAATAATCGTTTATTTATTTTAATAATACTTATATTATTTTGACAATGCTTTTTTTAAATATGACGCTATTCATTGTTATAAATAAAAAAATCGATGCCCCCTCACTCAAATAGCTGGATCCGCCACTGGCTGTTGTGGTTAGTGTTTGTGCTGTAGATTCCTAGTTTTCTTATTGGGCTTTTGATTTTGAAAAGCCCATGAGAGAGGTAATAGCTCACTGAACGGTAAGGCCCCATAAACCCTAGCTCTGAACCAGGGTTTTCACTCTCTCTCACCTCCTCCCTGTCGGTGTCCCCGACGGTTACCAGTCTCCGATTGCATTTCCGGTCAGCAGATTGGCGAGGTATATGTTGATTGATCTCATGCATTTATTGTTTCTGGTGCGATTATTCAAAGTCTGAAGATTATACGTTGCTTGCTACTGCTAGCGAAGTCCCTCAGCTTGTCGAGGGCATGGCTCTTTCGATTTCCAGAAAAGTTTTTCGTTCTATTGGCTCTTTAGCAGGCCTTGCTCGCTCGGGATCTCCAAGTTTCTCTCGTAATTTTCATGGTAAGGAATGTCCTTCTCTGTCATAATTGTTCTGAAGTTAATGGTTGGATCTCTTGCTGCTTTCTAAATTATATTTCATTTTATGTCTTCTCTTTACTGATTTGCATTGCCATCTATCAGGGGACTGCTTGGTTTCTGCAGAACCATCTGGATTATTCCAGGTATACATCGCCTTCATATTTGTTTTGGTTTTCCTTGTGTAATTCTGATCATTGTTATTCTTATGTCATAGAATCATGTTAAAATATGGTGCAGAGCTTAGTAATTTACATTCTTTGGTTTTAGCTAATAGTATTTGGCATCATGGTTTGTTCATACTCCCTATTAGTTATAGCTGATACAAGCCCCTAAATGATCTTGAAGTTTTTCTAGGAAGTGCAAAGGCTGATGCTGAAGCCTTCTGTTGTATTGTGTTTCAGCTTCAGCCTATTTTTTTTATCACTGGTTTTGGTGCAAATATTCCTATGTAAGCGTGAAATGAGTAGTTGAAAACATTCATTATGGTGGGTGGCAAAATTTCTTTTAGTTGAGCCTTTACATAAATTGTATAGATGTTATTTTGTGTTCTACTGAGAGTGAATAATATACTGTCACTGACATAGCAAGTGATATGTTGTAAAGTTTAGATGATGGTGTCAGTTCTTTTCCATCATTTTTCATCTTACAATAAAATGATTATTGAAGTATTATCATATTTTCAGAATCATATCATTGTACCAATCTACTTGATATCTTGATCTCTATTGCTTTATGAAATTATAGTTTTAGTTTTTATTATGTTTTCTATTACTCCTGGCTCTCCTTACTTGATTGTTAATTTTTGGCCGATGCTTACTTTACCGTGGAAATATGAGTTACAATAGTTTTATCTGTATATTCTCCTGCTACCGTGTTTGATTTGGAATTATATTGTTTTGTACTTCAATATAGGGTGGGCCTGCTTTCTTTACTTACCGGAAGCTTTCTACTAAAATCCTGACTCCTAAATCCAGTGAAGATTCTTTTCCATCTGATTTATTGTCCAAGAAACCTGCTGTAGCACCAGCACAGGGTGCAAGGGGTATGACTAAGACGTGAACATTGTTTTCATGAATTTAAAGGAGAAGTGTCACTTACTATAACATTACTAGTTGTATAATATATTTTGGCTACTAAGGTCACTTTAGCTAGTTCCTGATTTTGATGTACCCATTTCTTTCATCTCTAGGATGTATACCATTGTAAAATGATAACCCATGATAAGAGAACTCAATGGGTATTTAATCATGGTTAAGTTATACAATTTCTGTTGTGTTTCATTGGGACTGTGTATTGCAATGTAGGATGTTATCAGGACTTGGTAATTCCAGTGACTAATTTTCATAATGAAGACAAGGGCCTCATGGTTTTGGCCGGCGATGTTTTTGACGTACCAATTAGGAAGGATATTATTCACAGCGTTGTACTATGGCAACTAGCAAAACGGCAACAGGTTTGTATATTTATTTCCCTGATAGGCATCAAGGTTAAGTTGATATATATCTAATGTAATTTAAACTGGATTTTTATGCATTAGTTTTTTCGTTAAAATCCTTTTAATGCTTAAACCTAGATCATATTATATTATCCTTTTTGATTTATTATAGTTATTAAATATTATACTGTGTACGGGTGGGTGGTGTTCCATAATATGAATTTTATCTGTATGAGTTTTAGTATGAACAGATGCTAATGTTCCTTTGTTTTTTTGGCTAGTTGATGTTGTTCTGCTTCTTATATATGTTATTTCTGAATTATCTTGCCCCGTATCAACGAATAATGTTTTTCCCTCGTCTTTATTTCATCTGGAAAATTTCTAGGGCATCTATAGTAGTTTTGTTGATTGTATGGCATACGTTACAGGGTACACATTCAACAAAGACTATTAGTGAGGTTAGTGGAACTGGGAGAAAGCCATGGAATCAGAAGGGTACTGGTCGAGCAAGGCATGGAACATTGCGTGGTCCCCAGGTATTATGCGATTCAGCTTATTTATGATCTTGTTGTCTGGATCAATCAATTTTTGCAATAAGTAGTTCCAGAAGCTTAACGGATTTAATGGTAACAGTTCAGAGGTGGTTGTGTCATGCATGGCCCTAAGCCACGAAGCCATGCTTTTAAGCTAAATAAGAAGGTTCGACGTTTAGGGCTGAAGATTGCTTTATCTGCCCGTGCAGCAGAAGGAAAGGCAAGTCTCTCTTCTCTATTGTACCTTGGATAACCATTAGTATGTGCATCACACTCCTTAATTTGGTGGATTGTTCAACTATCTCTTGTGTGCTCTCATTCAAATTCATTTGTCCATGAATAAACTACTGTTTTAGTGAGTTCGAATATTATGTATGTGCAACAAGATGTTTGAATTTGCATTACTGTTGAATGATGGGTCATCACTCCTATTTTTTTCATTTGAGTCGCACTATATTCCGTGGTCTCTCAATATGTCTTTAGTATGTCTCTATCTTTTAAAGGCTTCTTGCAGGCCTATAAATGTTTTGCTTCATGTCTCTGTGTTTCATTTTGTTTTTTGGTGAAAAAATCAGTCTTTTTTGACAAAGTTAGTAGTGATATTGAAGCCCCTTTATGCCTCCTTCAATGACCCATAGATGTGTTTGTGCGCGCGCATGCCCAGAAAATCATACTGTTTTGTCTTTCTCCATGCAACCTTATAGTACGCGGTGTCTTGAAAACCCACAAGAATACATTTTTAAAACCACATCATCACCTCTTCTATTTGTTTAGCAAAGTTGTAATTTGTTAGTGTGGCTCAATAATCTTCTGTCAGTTAATGAATAACTTGCAACTTTTGAACTCATCCCCTATCCCCTATAAGTTTCTTGTTATATCTGTTGAAAATTTTACTGTTGATTTAGCTGTAAATACTTTAAAATGTGCAAATGAGTCACAATAACCAGGATCTGGCGAGTTTTACTAATATAGCAACAGTTCATTGTGCCTAATGGTTTGCTTGTGTTGCATGGTTTAGAGTATGACAACAGCAGCGCACTGTTTCTTCTCTCAGAATTTGTGTTATGTTATGTAACTAACTGCCCTTTTTGGAGAATGATGCTTCTGAGCCATTGTTGTCATATCATCATCTGATCCACACTGCCACCTCCAAACATCTTTTCTCTCTTCTTTGTATGGTGCAGAGTTGTAACTCATCTACCTGTCTAAGTTGTTAGCTCAATAATCCTTTGGGAGTTGATGAATGAGTAGATTTTTTTTTGTATACAGTCCATTGATAACGTTACTCATTGTGGTGTTGCATTAGTCTTAAAAATATGTTTGCATCTACTCTTGAAAGCAGTTTTTTTGTAAGTTTTGCCTATCTGGCTATGGTTCATTGTGGAATGAAAACCTTTGGGGTGTCGTATAACCGTAGTGAAACAAAATATATTTTTGACATGGTCAAGAAGTTCTCTGGTAGCTTTACTTGAATCTTTTCTGGATTTCCATATTTCTTTATTTGAATGATGTACTTTTCTTTTCCACATTTCTTTAATTGAATTGACGATACTTATGATATATATGTATGTAACTAAAGAACCTTGTACAATATATACAGCTTCTGATTTTTGAGGATCTGGAGGTCCCTACGCATAAAACCAAGAATATTGTGAACTTCGTCAGCCAAATGGAAAATACCAAAAAACTTTTGTTGGTGGATGATGGCCCAATAAGTGAGAAATTGAAGCTGGCTACACAAAATTTACATTATGTCAGTGTACTGCCGTCAATTGTAAGTTCTACTTCACCCTTTTAAATATTTATCCATCAAATAACTGTAAAAGTCTCACACACTTGTTGCAATTGGTAATATGGCGCAAGTTGTGAGTATGTGGCCTCGCTAGTGAGGGACTACTATTGAGGCAATTTGAATTATGATTGTTATTATGATCAAAATGTTGTCTTTCTAACTTTGCAATTTCTTTTCTAAAGTATGAATCCAATTCAAAGTGTATCCAATTAATTCATTCATTTTATGCTACAATTTTACTTTACACGGTGCAATTACTTAATCTTGATCCTACTTCTGTTAGACATGAGTCTTCTATGACAAAAGTTGTCCTCAAGTAGAATTTTTATGGTTGTTATATTATATGACATGATGACCTTGTTGTTGCAGGGTTTAAATGTCTACAGCATCCTGCAGCATGACACATTGGTGATGTCCCGTGATGCAGTAAACAGGATTGTTGAGCGCATGAACACTCCAATCAATCGTTAAAGCACATATGTGCCTTACAATCTGAAGTTCTATTATAGTACTCTACTCTTGTTTTCAGATAGAAGCAAAACAATGTTTTTGTTGTTCTCATTAGAATACGAGCTCAGATGTTGAGTTTGCTAGCTTTATATATGAATTTTCCATCTTTGAGCTAGAATGTTTAGCTGAATACTTAAAAGTTATTTAAACTAATATTACCATCTGGGTTAATTTATGAGTTGTATTCTTGTATAATTTCCTGAGTAGTTCAGGAAAATGTTTCAGAATAGTGTTCTTATCAAATTTTGTTCTATTTTGCAAGGTGCGTGTTATTGCAATGTGGCCATCTAGCTTTCGCTTTTTGTTGAATTTATGTGTTATTTTGGAAGCACGGCCTTCATGTGAAAGCAGTTAGTATTTGATCTTAATCACCCAGTAACATATCCACTCAGTTTTCGTAGGAGAATTATAAGACCAGAATTCAAAACCAACATATATTTGCAAGTAATAAACAATCATGATTATTCAGTTAAACAAAAATATGAACTGCACCACATTTTAATTCTAGGATAAAAAAACACAAAACACAGAAAGAAGACCATGGCAGGATCAGTCTACTCAGAATTAACAGGAGCGGGCACATTGCTGAAAACCTTAGCAATTCTCTCAGTTGGGACCAACGGTAGATATGCCGAAACTCTATATCCCTTCTCAGCAGTGCTACGCACAGTGTCGTTGTACTTCTCAGTGCAGTAGGCAGCTTGTTGAGCCATTTGTGGGACTAAAGGAAGCGTACGGACCTTGGACCAAGCTGACACAGCATGCTGCTCAGCCTTAGGTTCATACTTGGTGTAAAGCTCCTTAGCAGCTGGTTCATATTTGGAGTAGACAGACTTAGCAATCCCCGAGGCTGTGTCCACCACCCCACCGAGCTTCACTTCGGAAGCCAGCTCCCGAGCCACCTCGGGGGCCTTCCGAGCAGCGGAGAGAGCTTTACCTGAGACTTGCTTCACCAATGGAGGCACACGACGGTCCAACTCTGTCACTGATTTGTCTACCTGTCAACAATTCAAAACCCATTGTTAGAAACAAAGGGGAGGATATTTCGATTATGGATGGGGTTGAACGGAACGACAGTACTGACCTTGCCGTCTACATACTTGAGGACCTCAATTGGGACATCATGGTACTTCTCATAGACAGGTCCAACAAGGTTCTTCACAGTTCCTTCAATGGTCTCAACACTGGGTCTCAGAGGACCAGACTTTTCCTTCCCCTGAGAGTAGAGGCTAGAGACGCACATTGCTGAATGAATAGCGGCTACTTGAACAAACTCCAGGTACTTCAACTTCTGTTCTTCACTCATGCCCTTCAATCATGAATTCGTACCAAGTATCAATATATTGCCCAGAAATTAACAATAAAAACAGAAATTCAATGTTCCAAATCATTCAGCACAACCATAGGGGCTACTTTGATCTTACGCTAACCCTAAATTGTGCCTACGTTTTTGACTCAATATAAATGGGGGAAAACCAAAATTTCGGAACTCAATCAACTTTCTCGGCAGCCAAACAGTTAACTAAACGAGGCTCAAATCAATTAGAGATCAAACCGAAGCCTCTGAGTTATTGTCAGCTAATATATATAAGACAATCAAAGCAATCATCCATAATTTTTTTTAAGAAAAGGTCGGAATATCCTTACCATCTCTGGCTGCACATTAGAATTTTCTTGAGACATGATGATCGGATATGAACAGGAAATCTGATTCAAAAGCTAGTGAAAACGAACAATTAATTAAACTTTTCGTGGAGAGAAGATGTCAGTGGTTGGGTTAAAGGGAGAGATAGATCCGCTCATATATATATATATACGAGAAAATATCTGGAAATAATTGAGAAGCAAGAAACGGTGCGTACGGAAACGCGTGTGGCTTGCCCGTGTGAAACCGCAGCGGTGATGACGTGCGTTTGCATCTAACGCTGGATTACTTGTCGGCTAAGTTTACTTAATAAGACCCCGCGTTGCTATGGCGGGTGATTCTAGAAGTTTCTCAACGGAAACAGAATTAACATTCGAACTGCGCGTGGCTTTAGTAAGCCCAACCCAATATCAGTCAATATCTGAGCCCAATAGGGCTTGTAATGGGCCACACCGATCATCGATACGGCCCTAAACAACTCAAAACTTACCGATATGGCTGCAACCAGCAACACCTATTTACTTGTCTACAATCAAAATTCAAACCACATTCAAATTTTGATATGGACTATACTTTCGTCTCAATCGTCGTTCTCTGAATTAAATAAATGGTGGATCTGATCTAACTATTAATTGTGAGTTAAGAGGAGCACTGCATATGGGTTGGTGAGACTTCACTTCCAATGCTTTTGATGGGTTTTCACTAAAACACAAGTACTTAATAACTGTCATGTCAAGCATGTTGTTAGCTTTGGACAAGAATGGTCACAAATCCAATTCACGAGGATTGGGACCACTCAACTTCTCACATCCTTAAACCTTAATCTGCAATACCCATTTACAACAACGATATGGGTTTCATGTATTCTTTGCCGTTACAATCTTAGCAATCCCTCCTTCATTTCTTACAGCAACTTCATTGGGGTATCATACTAATCAAAAACCTTTTGTTTGGACAAATCTGTAATAGGTAAGCTAGTCGGTAGCCGTAGGAGTTTGGGCAAGAACATTGCTTGTACAAATCGTTCAACGTTGAATTAATCGTTTGGTCCCTTCTTTGATTTCACCATGTACAAGTGCTAGGTTTAAGTAAGTTTTTTAGATGATTTTTTACTCTCGCTATTGTTTTGATAATTACATTACAATATCGAATTTAATCTAATATATTAAAGTTAAACTAATGTTAAAATTGTTATCAGATTATTTTATTACCCCAATCAAGACTATTTTTATTGTTGGACTTTACTTTTATATCATGAGAAATATCTTTTTTAACCCTTAAATAGTCCAAGCTGATTAGACAATGTAAAATTTATATAAATTATGAATTTTAAAGCAAATAAAATTTTAAAAATAGTAAAGATAATAGTCACATCAATTAATGAAATTGACTGTGGAACCCGACTTTAAAAATTAAAAAATACACCATTTTAAGAAAGAAAAAAAATCAGAAAGTACACTAGTTGTCACGAAGAAATGTCCTTTAAATATTAACACAAGTTGATCTTTCTACTCACAAAAAAATCAACATTGTCAAATGACATTGGAAGGTAAACTAGTTTTCACAAAGAAAATGGCCCATCTTGTTGCAATTGGACATGATTGAGCAATACAGCCTACCAAACATTAATTGCACTAAATAATTCATGACCATATAACATGCTCATTTCAGAGGCTCCTTTGGATTGTACACTTCACGTGAACGTTTTAATACCCACATAAGTTCAAATAGCCCCAACCTTCGAGTTGATTAAGAATTCGTTACAGTTCATTTTTTATTTAGTAAATAAATTAAACATTACAAATTATATCCTATTAATCTTCTCTCCCATCTTTCCAATCCCCAAACAGGTTTTCGAATCTGCCTTTTGCTTCATCATCAATGACAAATCTCTGGAGGAATCTCAACTTTCCTCTCACTCACCTCACTTTTTCCCCTTTACTTTGTTCCTCCACTTTCCTTGTCTCTTTTTTTTTCCTTTCACATTCATGGATTTTCCCACCAACCCAACTCAAAATTCCAACAAAAATCAACTCTCAACCAACCCATTTCCTCCAAACCAAAACCCTAATGGCCAAATCGAACCAATCAGCCACAGATGCTAAAAAAAGATTTAAGTAACTCATATGTCAAAAAAAGAATGGTAAATAGGTAAATACATTTAACAAACAACAATTTGCTCAAAAAAAAATTTATAACAACAATGTTTTTCATAAATAACGATTTAATACATACTCTGTTTTTCCATCCTCAATAACAATAACAATCTCAATCTCAATCTCACCCAAGTTTAACTTATAATTAACTTATTAACTGCGGCACCTTGAAATGGAGCTGCAGCCTCTGCTGTACGGGTTCGACTGAGCACCCGGCTGGCAGTTATAGTACGACGCGCCGCGTCGTGAGCACGGCACCGAGTTCTTCTGCAGCGCTCCGTAGCTGATGTACTTGCTCGTCGCTAAGATGCGCCGGCTTATCTCCGACTCCATCGCGAACTCGAACTCTCCGTCCAGCCCTCCCGGCATCCACCCGAGCTCCGCTCCTGCATCGACGGCGCTGATCAGGCACACCGCAGCGACGGCGAAGATCACCAGGACCGGCCACGACGGGAAATTTCTGGCCATTGATCAGAATAATTTCTACGGATTTTGTTGACCGGTCTTGGTTTCTTCAACTTCTTCTTCTTCTTCGCTCTCTGTGTCTGTGATGTGTGCGGGTTTAGAAGGGATGCTACTTAGTTATAAGTGGTTTGATGTTCGCAACTGCCCTTAAACTTTGCTCGTATTTACGTACATGCCATCCAGTCTTTCGAAAAGTTATGCATACCCACTACGCGACTATGTATTTTTGCCCAACAAAATTCTATCTTTTCATTGTTACTTTATATTATGTGAAATTTTCAACAAAATGGTTCATGAAATACTCCGTATAAACATTTAAGAACATAATAATACAAGTTATTAATATTATTACCAATAATAATAAAAACCTAATGTGCGCAGCCTCTCTAAACCGTCTCTGCTAGGGTTTAGAGAAAGTTTTGCGATTTCACCGTCATCCATGGAGAACTCGAGCGCGATGGAAGGCGGGGGCGACGGCAACGGCGGCGGGGTTCACTGGGGACCCTGCCTATCGGGGCAGGAGGCTGGGGCCGGAGGTTTCGTCGTTGGGGACGAGTTCCGGGCGTCTGGTGTGGAGGAGTCGGGGCTTGTACCGATGGAGGAGATGGCGGCCACGGAAGAGTCGTGGCCGGAAGAGGAACCGGAGGAGGACGAGGCGGAGGGGGGGGGGGGGGGGGTCGGAGGATACGAGATCCTTGTGGCCGGAGGAGGAATCGGAGCGGGAGGTTAGTCCGGTACTCTCGACTGGGTTGATGACGGAGCGAGGTACGGGATCGCCGATGTGCTTCTCGGCTCGTCGCGAGGAGGAGGAAGATTGGGTGGTCGGGTCCGATCAGGACCGGCTACTCTCCTCCGTGCGCAGGCGAGAGGTCCAAGACCTCGGCGCTTGGGGAATGGAGTAGAACGACGAGAGGAGGCTCGGGTTGTTGGCACTGATGGACGGGAGCCTGTGCAGCCGGCGAGGGAGGGTGAGGGATTGGTACCGATCATGATCTCGTCGGGCTCGGAGATCACGCCGAATGAGGCGCCGGAGGCAGTTACTTGGCGTCGAAGGAAGGGGAAGGAGCCGGCGGTGGAGGAAGCTAGGGTTTCAGCTGTTTGGGACATGGAAGCGGGCATGGGCCGGGGTTTTTTGGGCGATGCCAGGTGGGCTGGGGGAAGAGCTCGGGCTGGGTCGGGTCACCATACAGGCTGGACCCGTGGAGGGGAAGGAGACGTAGCCGAGTGGGTTGCCCGGTTTGGATCGGGTCGAGCTCAACCGGTCGGGTCGATGGGCTTGCGGGTCGGAGCAGCGTTGCGGGTCGGTGCGGTAGCTGGATCGGGTCAGGGGTACGGACGGGACCCAATCCCGATGGTCCGTGGAACCTAATCGGGTCAGAAGGGTCCGGATTTCTGGGGAGGTCCAGCATCGGGAGATGGGGCTTCTCGGGGGGACCAGGTTGCACTGGATTTCCGAATGGGCGCGATGAGGATTAAGGAGATAGTTGTGCCGGTCCAGGAGGTCACTAGTCGAGGGAGTTCATATAAATTCGCACTGGCAGCCAAGGTCCTGACCACTAGAAGGATCTTTTGGAAGTCGGTGGTGGCACGAATGGAGGATGTCTAGGGTATGAAGGTCGAGGCTAAACCATTGGAAGGAGGTTTGGTCGCCTTTTTCTTCCGGTCAGCTAAGGAGAGGGAAAGGATTCTGCTGGGTGAACCCTGGTCTTTTTGGGACTCTCTGGTTCTGTTTACGGACCTACGGGCCCACATGCAGGTTAAGGACCTGCAATTCCATCATTTTTCAGTCTGAGCGCGAGTGTCAAATTTGCCAATAGGGACTTGGACGAGGGATGTGGGATTCAGGGTAGGCAACACGCTGGGAGTATGCCAAGGCGTGGATGTGGACAAGGATGGCCTTTGCTTGGGGGATTTTATGAAGGTCAGAATTAGGGCGGATATCAGAGTCCCTTTGCAGAGTCAACTCTGGTTCCGCCTATCCGTCTCTCAGGTACGACCATGTCTGTATATTTCGTACGAACATTTACCTGAGCACTGTTTTGGATGTTGCTGTGCGGGTCATCTATTCCCGGTCTGCCCGGTTGTTGGGGGAGTTCGGGGGTCCTCACTGAAGGCACCAGGGGATCCGAGGTCAACAATAGAGAAAGCGAAACATGGGAAGGCCACTCTAGGGACGAACTGGACTTATCTAGGGGGATCGGAAAAAGGGGGTCATTCTAAAGAAGTACCAAGGACACCACCAAGGAAGGAAGGGACAGGGTGGTGGGGACATAGGGAAGTAGAAGAGGATGAGGGGCCGAGGGGTTGGTTGCCAAGGGATCCGACACCGTCACTATCTGGAAACAAGAGGGTACTGAGAGGGGAGGCTCCCGAGGAGGAAGAAGACTCGGCGGCGTCGAATGAGGCGTCATCTGCAGCGGTGGGGGGCTTCAAGCACCCTCGCCTCCATGAATGAGTATTCAAGGGGCCAGGGAGGGTTTGGTCGGCTGTACCTTCTCCCTGGTGTATAGGTGGCATTGGTATCACCAACAGTTGATGAATTACTTCTCTACCACTTCGGGGTCAGCAATCCCGCGTTCATGAGCCCTACCATTATCAGTCAAGGGAGGACGACGCACGCTGACATACAGAGGGAGTAATCGGTCCACTTCTGGTTGGAGTATACTGTATCGGTGTCCTCGAATGCTACCGCAGTCCCACCCCCCGACCGCCATTATGTCTAAGAGCAAAATTTATTTTTCTGCACTTCTCTTTCTAATTCAGTTAGTTTGGTTTATGTAAGATGACTACTACGTTTGTGGGCACCAATCTATCTTAAATTAATAATATCACCATTTCCTCTAAAAAAACAAGTTATTAATTAATCAAAATAAAAAACATTATGAGTAACCCGCTAATCTAGGTATAAATCTAACTTTGGAACATGGTTGTAAAGAAGTTAGGTATGTGCCTTTACTAATTAGGGTTGGCCGAATCAAGGAAAAGAATATACTAATTGAATTATGATGATAGACAAATGGCAAACATGTAATTGAAAAGAAAAGGAGATGCATTAACTTTATTTAAGGAAAATATTGGGACATAGAATGGGGATTGGGGTAGGCATCTAGGGTTATCACCAATTGCCAAATAATCTAATCTGCGTTATGCCAAACACGTTTTCTCTCTCTCTCTCTCTCTCTCTCTCTCTCTCTCTCTCTCTCTCTCTCTCTCTCTCTCATAGTCTCATTCCTATCTGTTACTGTTACAGTCAAACGAAAGGCCTGTTTAGTTACTATTTTTTTTTTTGAAAGACGTTTAGTTACTAATTTAATTATGACGGAACCTAACCGTTTTATTTGTATTTTTGTTTTCGGCTACCAAAGATTATAAACATCAGATACGCCTTTATTTAATCCTCCCACCACATCCACATTCTATGATTAAATGATCAACATTCACAAGCATATGACACGTGACATTCAATAATTGCCTCAAGTTTTTTATAATTTAAAATACAACTATTCATGTTTACTTAAATTTCTTCTTTTTTGTTGGTAATTTTGTGTATGAGACTATAAGTTGTATTGCATTCAAATTAAGTTTGTTCTGACCCAATGGGACCGTAAACAAACAAACAGAATATATACAACCAATTTTAATAAATCTCTACTAAAAGAAGTCTTATGTATAATTATAAATATGGTTTGAGTTAATAAAATATTTGTTTTTAAAGGATACCACAGTGGTCAAGATTTAATCTTTTACATGAGAAATTTTGAATTTGACTATGAATAAGTGTATATTTATTATTATTATTTGTGGTAGTTCTGAAGTTTGTAACGTATTATTATTCGTTTGTTATGCGTTTTCATCAGATGTATTAACATTTTCTCAATGACATATAAAATTTAATATTATTTTTTGAAAAAAGTTGATAAAATATTTTAGATAATTTATATATATTATTGTTTTTTTATTGGACGTTGAAATGTTGTATTAGAAAGGATTAAAGAGAAATTATAAAATGAAACACAATGTAAATAGTAATCACTTTTTATAAAATAAAAAATGATAAATGTCTTAAAGCCTGGACACTGATTAGTGAGTCCAAGAAATGTAGGGTCTCTAATGATTTATGTACCTTTTATTGTTACAATTGATCGTCGTTATCAAGGGCTACAAATCTATTGTTTTTGTTTGTAGGATACCGTTTTATGGACAGCAAAAGAAGGAAACGGCGTTAACGAACACGTAGCCGTTAGAGGGTAGGGCCCGTAACAGATATGAAGGGCGGTGTTTGCGCGTCCCAAAACCAACCCTCACCTCTGGTTGTTCTTCAGTATATACAATTGGCTTAATGTGTTTCTCCTAAATACGAAATTGATGCTGTGGGTGTGACAATACATATTGATCTTAATGTATTAACGTTTTAATTTGAAGACTATAAATATAAAACAATTTGTGGCGAAGTTTTCAGTTCCTGTCAAGTATTTATGGAAAATGATTTTTCTTTCTAATTTAATTTGGAAGAGAAAGAATGATATTATTATGATAAACGGAACTATGAGGGCTATAAAATTTGTGACCCAACATCCCACCTGCAAGAGGAAAAACACAATGTAAATGCAGTTTTAGCAACCACGTGAATAAATAAAAACATAACGAAGTGTTGCGGGAGAAGTAACTTCTGTTAAAATATATTTAACTGAGATTATTAAATATATTATATTCTTCCCTATTATGTGGTCAATTGGAAACTCATCACTTCTAGCCCTAGGAAACGTGCTATTCTAATTAATGGTAATTACCAATTGATTGGTAAAGAAGTTTTTCCTTATTCAATCTCTACTTTGATGGACGGTAGAGATTGAATCCTAATGAAACCCTAATAAGGAATCTTGGTTCTCTCTCCACCTATAAATACATGTAACTTATTTCATCATAAGTATTACACAATACACAAACACCTAAAGGAGTGTATAGGAAGGGGAGAGAAACCGAAATTCATAAGGCGAACTACGTGAGCTTTGATCTCTCATATAATGTTGGGAGTACGTAGGCAATCCGAGTATGTTCCGGATACAAGCCTGTTATGCCCAACCAAGATCATCTACAAGTGCATCTACAACCATGAATGGAGGTACTCCTAAAACTCTCTCCATTTATTTATTCTGTGATTGACTGTGATTCCCACGATTTAGGGTTCATGTAAATAATGACTTACAACTTCCACTCATGAAAATACTCGAGAGATGACATGATGGGAGGTTTGGTTGACTCTTATTTACTTAGACCAAAAATCATCCAGATCTAGAACATTACTGGGTAATGACGATTATTTTAAGGATATTCGTGAATTAAAAGCGAGTTGAAAAACCATATGGCTTGACGAGAGATGAGGCGATACATGATGCCAACTCCACCTTGGGCATGGTCATTGGATAGTATCGTCCCAATCACATGCCCTTAAGGATCTCATTCAATCAGTACCTTAAAAAAACTAGTCGCGTCGATCTCCGTCTCTTGGCGAACGCATAAGGTATATCCGATACGAAAACTCACATGTCATTTCCTATCACCGCTAAGGAGCTCGGTAACGCAAAACTATATTGAAACCCAAAAACCTTGAAATATCTCATTTTGCGGCGGGTGAACAAGTCGTGTTTCCCCCACACAACAAATGATAAGGCGCAAGTCAGACTCTTGATATCCGTAAGGTTGAGCTATAAACATCGTCACCTCCGCCTGGTCTTAGCCCTTATGCTTTTCCCATCTGATTTTTCACCATATTAATATCCATCATTATGGTATTAATCTCCGACATCATTGTCAACCCGTGGAAACAAACGAGTTGCTACAAAATCTAAATCGACATATCTTTCTAGTCGCTACGCTGGCTTCCTCCGCATCACCCTGACTTGAGAACCATGTCTCCATGTTACCGTCCACATCACAACCACCCTAGCAGTGGTTTCATTCATCTTTTGATGTTCCTTAGAAGCACATAGTTCCTAATTTCCTATTCAGTGTCAAAAGAAAACCCCATACTTGTTGTGGTATATTTGTCTAAGCCGTCACAAATATATCGTGTTCCCTGAAAATGGATCATTCCTCCCTTAAAAACTGCATGACGCCACATCCTAGTGACCATTAATTCAAGTATGTTGCACATTTGTATGAGACTACTCCAATGAGCGCATTGTTGATGGTAGCGGTCATGACAACTCTCTGGATGACTTCCATGTCCTCGATCAAGAAGCATGCGATGACTACCTTATTCGGCTATAACTCCACTCTTGTTCCACCGGTAATCAACGTTGTCCAATCACTAACCCACATGCACCTCCCTGCAAGCTCTACCATAAGCACTATTGTGACCTACATTGTTCTCTCAAACCCCCCACTTCCTCTAGTCCTCCTCGTCGCCCTTCTTCAACAACCTCACCAACAGATTCTTAGTCGCCATGAAGTATGGTAAAGAGAAGAGAAAACTAGGGCTCCTTGTATCGTAAATCTTTCGATTATTTTTTTCTTTCTAGTTTCAAAATACATAAAAGGGAAAATCATGAGTCCTAACTTATTTTGAGCTTTGTTTTGGCGATCTTAACCGGGCTTGACCTTTTATTGCACTTCCCAACTATGACCTTTCCATTTTTTACACGAACTAATATTTCCCTCTGGATAAACGATGTAGTTAGTTTTTGTCACACCCCAAATCCAAAGTTAACCGGATCCGAGGCGCGACTTAGTAAAATAGCGAATAAAGGCAATTTAAGATGAAATAATGACTAACAAAGATAATAGTGTAAAACAACGGAGTTAGAAACCCTGAGTCCTACGCTCAGTAAAATACATAGTTCAAAACAACCGTCTCGTCACTACGAAAATATAAACAAAACCGGACCCTCGCTAGCCCCATGCTTTGCGACGTCCTCTACTCCAAATCATGATCCCTACCTGTAGAAAACACAATAAAATAGGGGGTGAGCTTGACGCTCAGTAGGGAAAACCATTAGAACCTCCTTATATCGAATTTATCAAAACGCTCTTCCATTAATCAAAATATGACGAAGGTCTTAACGCTATACGACATTTAAACCAAAAGAAAGCCAAAACCCTTCTCAAGCTCGGATGCTCAAAGTCCAAATATACCAACACCTATTGCACACCACGCCTACCCTGAGGACATAGCGCAGGACATCCCAAACACAACTTTCCAATACTTATTCAACAGCAACCCAAAGTACCCTCATAGATATTCTAAATAAAGTATTCTCAACCACACACTCATAACTAAGGAAGGCATCCAAGGTCACAACACCCCAATATTCATCCAATTCAAGCAATCTCAATTTCGTGGCCCGTAGCCCTCGCACGGTCTAGGGAGCAACCCTCTCGGCCTGGCGTAACCGCACGCAACTTCCCCAACACAAAGTCGGGATAGGCGGTCGACCTCATCGCGGACGCAGCGTTTTACCGATTGACGGAAGGCAGGGAAATCGCATCTTCGCGGCCTCGTCTCTCGCGGTGCTCAACACAGCGTTTTACCGAGTGCTGCTCGGAAGGTAGGGAAATCACCTCTTCGCGGGGCACAGCGTTTTACCGATTCCCAATCGGAAGGTAGGGAAACCACCTTTCTCATATAACCCAAATACCCCAACAACAATACCCTAACGATTACGCGCCGGAAGGTACGATACACCTGACGGAAGTACTTCTCTCACACTTTACCGGCCGCGCATCAAACAACGCAATCCCACTCGCAAATAGGTTCACAACAGGTTTCAACAACCACTACAACCAATAGGTACATGCTCACAATCATAACCACATTTCACAATCACACAATCAACAGGTACACACCATCACTTACCGTTACCACTCTCCACGTGGTTACCCTACCGGCTTTACCGGTATCCCCAAGCATTCCCAAATCCAATATATTAAAATAAAACATAGTAAAGCACTCAACTCACGTATCACACGTTCTCTAGTCAATTCTACTGGTTTACATGCTTGTGGTTTATTAATCGGTTCAAACAGCACAACACAATCTAGCAATCAGCAGTCAACCCTACAGGCACTACCTGGCCCGATTCTAACAGCACGGCAATTCCCACGACAGAAACGTAAATGTTCGCAGTTCTATTGTCTACACTAGTAGTTCTCATCCTATATGCATACTAGTTGGTTACCGATTATTGCGTTTTCCTATATGCATTCTAGTTGGCCGAACTAAAGCGGATTGAGGAAATCCGTACCTCTTGAAGAACTAGCAGCGACGTCCCCTAGCTGCTGAAGTCCTGGCCCCACAGGTCTTCTCTGCTCTCGGGGTAACGACCAGGTATAACAACAAAAGGGACGTATCAGTCCCGACTCAACCCGTAACGGTCCTCAGATTTTAATAATCAAGTTCCATCAATTAATTGTCCAAACGTCGTTTAAAGTCCGATACTTATCCGAAAGTCCAGGTAATTAGTTTTACTTAAATTAAAAAAAACTGCTCTGACCCGGCCCGGCCCGAGTTCGACCCGAATCCAGGTCCGAACCCGGTCTAGACCCGGTCCAGAACCCAGACCCCTGGTCTGACCCGAGCCTGACCCAAGCCCGGACCCAGACCCGGCTCAGGACCCGAGCCATAGGTCCAGCCCGAACCCAAGGCCCGAACCAGGATCAGGCCCGAAGCCCAATCCCAGTCCGGCCCAAGGCCCGGACCAGCGCTAAGGCCCAGCCCAAGCTCGGGGTCGTCCCAGGCTCGAGCTCGGCTCTGCTCAGGCCGGTGAGGAGCTAGGGTTCCGACGGCTTTCGGCACGGCGGCGGCGGCGACTGAGGGGCGGTTTCTTCACGACGGGGCAGCGTCAGAGGTCAGGCAAGGACGGGGGAAGGGTTCTGGCACGAGCTTCGAGCTGCTCCAGCCAGATCCGAAGCCGTGAGGGAGCTTCGCCGGCGCAAATCTCAGATCTGAGAGCTCCGGCGAGCTCCTCCACGCTCGGAACTCGGCCAGAAAGACTCGCTCGAGCCCAGCACGAGGAGAAGAAGAGACGGGGATGTCGTAACGGGGTCGGAAAACATCTCACCGTCTCAGATTCGCTCGATTCCGGCGAGACGGAGCTCGAGAAGTCGACGGCGGCGCTTGAACTCGGTGAATCGAAGAGGAAGACGGACGAGCTGGGCTTTCTGGGTCGAGAGAGTGACGGCCGTGATGTTTCGCTGAGGCTCGGGGAAGAAGGAGAGCGAAGGACGGGGGAAAGAGAGGGGGTTTCCAGGTGCGGGTACTGTAGGAGAGTGACGGTTGGGTGGCGGCTCCGGCGAGGGCAAGGAACGCCGGCGAACTGGTTTGTAGGGTGGAGAAGACGAGGGTGGAGAAGGGAGCTCGGGGGAGAGAGGACGAGCAGCCTCGGTTTCTGTGCGCGAAATGGGAGACGAAGCGGCGTGGTCCGGTTTTGAGGGTAGGGTTTGAGAAGCCTGGGCTCTGGGCCGAATTGGGCGCGCGCGCGCGTGGGCCGTGTTCGGCTCGGCCCAATTCAAGTCTGGTTGGCCCAAATAATTTAACTGCTCTTTTTTTTTCTTCTTTTTTTTTGTTCAATAAAAAACAACTCACCCAACCTCGACGTTAATATTTAATAGTTTAAATATTAAGTTTTTCTCGGTCTTTACAGTTTTGGATGGGAAAAGCCCAAAATACCCTCAGCAAAAGTCAATAACCTGAAGTTGGGCTTGACCTTTTTTTTCCGCACTTCCCAACTATGATCTTTCCATTTTTTTACACGAACTAACATTTTTTTGCTAAGGGCATTTTGGGGTTTTTTCCATCCAAAACTAACGACAATGTTTATTCAGACGGGAAATGTTAGTCTGTGCAAAAAATAAAAAAGTCATAGTTGGAAAGTACAAAAAAAAGATGAAGTCCGATCAAAATTGCCAAAACAAAACTAAAAACAAATTAGGACTCATGATTTCCTCTCCATAAAATCTATTGTATTGGTATGTTTTCTTTTGGAAAAATTACACATAACCTCCCTTAGAATTGGCTTATTTTCAAATACCCCCCTTAACTAATTTTTTTTTCATATAACCCCCTTAACTATATATAGTTTTCACTTTAGTCTGTTTCCGTCCAAAAACAAACAGATCTGTTAGCATGTGCTAATCACATGACAAAACTATTTTTGAAAGGACGAAAATACCCTCATGTTATGGTTCATATGCTAACCCTATTATTTGTGGTTCATATCCAAAAAAACATCTCTCTTTTATTTTCTCTCAGCCGCACACCATCCTTCCTCTCAGACCCTCATCTTCTTCCTCTTCACAAAGCTTGAACCGGCGTTCGTGTCAGTTCCGCCTCCACCACACCGGACCTCTCACCTCATCTCCACCACAACGAACGTGTCGCAAGGCCATGCCTTAATTCTCGCCGACGGTGGCTCTGGAAGAGAAGCTCGTTCACGCCTACACCGTCGCACTTCCTCTTCTCGTGTTCTTCACCCTCTGGCATTCGTGTCATCATCATCCTTTCCCCCATCCTCATATCTCGTATTTGGTTTTTAAAAAACTAGGATTTGAGAAATTAGGGGATTTGGGAAATCAGTGGATTTTGTTTGATGGTTTTAGACTTTTACAAATCTGGAATTTAAAAAAAAAACAGGGTTTCAACAATCTGAGTTGTGGTGGATTGGGGAAATTAGAGAACTTTGTATTGAGTAAGAGTTTGTGAAGAGTTGGATTGTGTGAATGAAATGGGTTTGATTACTGCAAATATGAATTTAATTACTGTGTTAATATATGATGGTGGTTTGGTTTCTGCAAATATGGTTTCATAAATAAGAGTTCCGGCGAGGCTATGGGGGAGATGTAATAGGGAAGGTTTTTGCAAAAAAAAAATAATAATAAAACTTATTTATACACTAAGAAAACAGAAATTAGGAAATTATCAATGATAAATTTATTTTCTGAAATTTAAAATAAAAATAAATAAAATAATTGTAAATAAATAAATATTGAAATAATGTTATTCAATAAAAATCTTATTTTTAAATAAAAGTCAGATTTTTAAAAACAAAAACTATTTTAAAATTTTAAAATCTGACTTTACAAATTTAAAAAAAATTAAAAAACAATAATTGAAAAATGTGTAAAGAAATAATAATGAAAATAAATGTTTAGTTTTTGCTGAATGAATGGCATGATTCTGAAAATTTAATGGTAAGTGAGGGGTATTTTGGACATTTGACATTAATTGGATGGAAAGTTAACAGCGTTGGACTAAAGTGAAAAAAAAATAAAGTTAAGGGTGCTAAATGTTAAAAAAAATAGTTAAGGGGGATATCTGAAAATAAGCCAGTTCTAAGGGAGGTTATGTGTAATTTTTCCTTTTCTTTTTGCAAAGGGATTGTATCATGTATGCCATTACTTTTTGCGAAAATATATAAATTGACTTATTAAAGGGAAAGGGAATTTTCAAGGGGTTATCAACCAACCACAAAGTTGTATTTTAAAAAACGTGTACCTACCCCCACCAATTTAATGGTGGCCCTAATCCCTTTTGACTTTGAGTACAAAATAATCTAAAGTGGTACTATTCAGCCATGACCGATCCGCTCATGAAGCCTACACTTGGGTCACAAACCACGGCCCATAGTAGGCCCATTTCCTCCGTCTAATTGGGCCCCAAATCCTTATTCAATGGTCTTGGATACAGATCACACGATCGTATAAGTTGTCCAGACAGCGGAGCCTTCCTACATCAACATTTATTAAAATAATATAAGCAAACATATGTGGATTCTGTTGGGCTTCAATTCTGTATCTGGGCCATTCTACGGTGGACCCTTGATATCTCCACTCCGTAGTATAGTAGCAATGGCATACTGTCTCCGAGGGTATTTCCGTAAATAACGGCCACTCGAATCAGGGTTTTGTGGAACATATAAACTTGGTGATGCGGCTCCCATTTTTCCTTGTACCCAGAGAGTTGTTTTGCAGTTGTAGCCATTCCCTCCTCTTATCGCCGGTACCATATCTTAATCCATACTTTACCGTGAATAAGTTAATCCTCTTATCTATATTTCTCTGATAATGTATTGTATTCTGATGTTGATAGATTGTGTTACGTTCCTATCTTTGTTTACAATCACCTATTTTCTCTGGTTACATACATTCATTTGGTAATATTTTGTTACGAGTGTGATTACCTGTTCGGTTGCCGAGAAAAATGCTGGGAAAATTAGAGTAACTTTTAGTGCCTATTTGATACCTATTTAGATTTATTTGCATTTGTTGCAAACGTAGTTGAAACTGCCAATTTTACTTCAGGCTGAATCATTGTGAGGTTTAATTTTTCTCTCTTGTTGATATTATGGTTCATCATTTTCATTACCCAAACAGAAATTTCTGGGATTCCCAAACTTGGTCGTGTTGGTAATATTAGAAGCATTATGTGGTTGGTGCATTTTTGTATGGTATTTGTAGCATGTGTTTTTTATCTGTTCACAGCTTTGTGCAGACAATATTTCGTGTAGCTAAGTGTTGCAAGTCCCTGATATTGTATTCAATTTGGCAATGTTGTGGTGATGATACCTGTAATGTTGATGGGTGTGTTGTGATAATACCTGTAATGTTGATTTTCTTGTGCCTATTTCTTTTGGGGGATATTCTGATGTAGGGTGTGCTGTTATGTAGGTGATCACAGATTTCTTTTATACGCAATCAAAATGCAAAACGATGAGGGGCAGAACATGGATCTCTACATCCCCAGGAAATGGTTTGTATTCTGATTGCTTGATGTGTTGTATTGTATCATTATTGAAATCACTGATCTCATGTGTGTTATGCTATGTTGCTGCAGCTCAGCCACAAACAGGCTGATCACCTCTAAGGATCATGCCTCTGTCCAGCTTAACATTGGACATGTGGATGAGAGTGGCATCTACACTAATCAATTCACCACCCTTGCTCTTTGTGGTTTTGTTCGTGCCCAGGTAACAGACCTAGTGGATTTAGTTTTTGTTCATTCTATCCAAATGTCTTAACTGAATCACTCGTTTGGTGGCAATGGCTGTCTGAACTGATCCCTTGTTCTAAATCAATTGCTGCTGTTAGAACCCTAGTCTCTGTTACTGTATGAGGAAGCATGTTAGTTTTCTCTAGTATCTGAAGTTGCCTGATAGGTTATGAGTACCTAGTGATAAATGGTTACAGAACAAAACTGTTGAATTGCCTATCTGAATCATCAAGCTGGCTCAATACGTCAGTTCTACATGGTTTATTTTTTTTCCACTGTCTTGAGTTTTTGTTTGATGATTTAAGAAACTAGCATTTACACTAATTTGGTGATGGCTTTGTGGTTTTTTTGCTAAATTATTACTTTTTTTCAGGGTGATGCTGACAGTGCTGTTGACCGTCTCTGGCAGAAGAAGAGACTTGAAGTTCGTCAATAGTGTGACTGCAAGGCCTCTATGGTAGCCTAACATGATTCTGTTAAATCATTTTATGAACTAAAATGTGTTAGTTTAATTTATCTATTACACCGTTTGTTTTGATGTGAAATTTGTGGGTGCTGGAGTTTTGGTGCATGCAATTTCACGGATTATTTGTCTGGATAAGGCTTAGTTGCATCCCTGTGTTCTTGATTGGAATGTTGGCAATGAACCCTTGTCATTATTTTCTTATTTGTATTCCTTTTTAAACAAGCATGATTCATGTTTAATGAGATAAATTCACATTTAAGAAACCATAACTGAACATTCTTTTTTCCTTTTCCACAAACTTTTTTATATGCTTGTAGGCCAAGAGATAAGTTCCAAAGAAAACCCCCTTTCTAGATCTTTCCTGAAAGAAAAAAGATAATTTGATTACCTAACAAGCAAAAGGGTATCAAAATCTTTGCGAATGGAAAGGACTTGTCATTATTGATGTTAAATTAGTTTCAATGATCCAATGGTTATGATGAAAGAAAAGAAGAGACATGCTTGACAATGAAGATAGATCGGATTGGATAGAAGGAATCAGGTTCTTGACATGAGGAGTTGTTGACAAGTCTACAAAAAATGTTATCAACATTAAAATGCAAAAATTTACGTATACACCATCAAAGTTCAGTCATGTGTGTCGGTACATAAATCTAAACAATAATTTTTGATTTAATTGTCTAAACTAGTCGTCGTCGAAGCGAATGTTGTAGTCGTCGTCTAAGCGAATGTTGTAGTTAATTCTACATGAACACAAAATCGGACTTGTTAGAATATCAGTAATGATAACATCTCCAACATTTAGATAAAGCTACATGTGAAAGAGATTGTGCTAATCGTGAGTGAAATGTGATCTAAAAAAAAATTCATCTCTACTCTCTTAGCTTTCGTATAACAGTATTTGTTTGGTATTTGAATAATTGTACTTTTCTATGTTTTAGAGATACCTTACAGTTTCGTTTTAAGATCATGATATTAATTGGATTTTTAATTTATATCGTCCAAACATTTGAAATATGTGTTGTGATTGTGGAAGAAGAATATAAAACTGCAGGATTGTGATGCTGGAGATGTGAATGTCAAAAAATGATCTTCAACTGAGCAACAGGAGCAAGCAAGGTGACCACATAAAATAGAGCTTTCTGGACTATTTTTATTCCCTCCAGGAATATTTTCAAAGTGAATGGTTGATTTGTTTGGCCTACCAACTTTAAATAATCTCTATATTTAATTCTTTTAATGATTATCAATAGGAGGGGGTCTGTTTATTTTACATCCTCAATTCATAAAACATTATTAATCAAACAAACTATTAATTGATTTTGAGTTGCTGGCTGGCTGTACACATTCCCTTTCTTTTAACCAAGTGACTTTCAGAACATATATAATGGTGAGGCTCACTAAGAACTAAAATTTGAGGTTTAATATGAGTTATTATACATAATAGTAAGTCTGAATCTTTAATTTAAATTATGTTCTATAGTGTGGTGAGATTTATCAAGAGGTTTTGAGTAGACGTGATTGGGTGCTGAATTCATATTTTGTTGAATTTATTAAAATATCAAATATTATAGAGAATTGAAATAAATTTAACAAAATTAATTAATAATAAAATAAGCGAACTAAATGAATTGAAACTTCTAATTCTATTCATCCTCGGATAATACAATCCAAAACACATTTGACAAAACAATTGTTACAGAGAAAAAGCTTTGTCACTCGTCGTTTCATTGGTAATACGCTCCAAACCGATCACATATGTGCTCAACAAGTTCTCTTGGAGTTGCCGGTGAGAGTTATCATTTGTTACATCGAGTTGAGCGGTCAAACGTTGTTGGTAGGACACGGGCCCTCCCTGGTGCCATCGTTCATGTGGTGTCCAATCTGGTATTTTCGGAGGGGTGTCGTAATACAATTTTTCATCTCATGCTTCGTACCGGTCGCGTTCATCTTATACAATCATGTTGTGTAGAATGATACAAGTGTGCATCATATCATCCAAAGTCATCATGCTCCAAACACGAGCGGGCCACGAAAATTATGTGTCACCGTGCTTGGAGGACTATATAAGCTCGTTCAATATCTTTCCGACAACCTTCTTGGACTTTAGCAAATAATTTGTGTTTGCGTGTAGTGGGACGACAAATCAACTTTACAAACCGACTCCATGATGGGTAAATACCAACAACCAAAGCCAAAGGGCGGTTGTACCGACGCTCGTTGATCTCGTACTCCACAACATAGTCACGGCCTTCAAAAGCTTCATTGAATAAATGGTCGACGTTGAGGATGTTGATGTCATTATTCGAGCCAGTCATCCCGAAAAACGAATATCTAATCCACAAATCACGGGACACTACAACGTCCAACATAACGGTTGGATGCCCGTGGTGATCTCCCCGATTAAAAGCTCCTTGCAATGCGGTTGGACAATTCTTCCACCGTTAATGCATGCAGTCAAGACTCACAATTATGTTGGGGAACCCTCGATTGTATCTCGATTCGAGTAATAAGGTCAAGTCCTCCTTTGTTGGTTTACGCTCGTACTCATGCATGGAAACCTCAACAATAGCCTTGCAAAACTGGAGTACACGTTGGAGTATGATACTTACCCCAAGTCATAGGGTTTCGTCCAATGAATCGGCCGAACACCCATAAGCTAACATTCGTATCGCGAATGTGTATTTTTGGTGCGTTGATAACCCCAAGCGTCCGACAACATCTTTTTTATGAACGAAGTAATCGTCATGCTCCACTACCTTATCACCTATAGAAAAAGTGGTCGACACATACAGAATCGACGCCTAAACATAATGGGCCCATAAATGGGGTTCTCGACAAAATAATCATGCATTAGTCGGTCATGACCTTCACGACGACCTCTGTCAATCTGTCGTCGGGAAAGTTCCCTATTTTCGATCATTCGCCTCATTTCATCGACCCTTGGTGTTGCTCTCTCAGCCCTTCGCCAGGTTCACTATGCCATTACACACATGTTGGCTTCTAATTCCTCTATATCTCGAGATTCGTTGATGGACATCTTTGATTAGAATTTATGAGAAAAATTTGAGAGAAATGTTGACGCTTTAATGAATGTGAGGAACTGCATTTATAGATGGGAATTTTTTTGTTAAAATATAATTTTTTGTATATATCTATCTGTATATGACTGTTGGGCAATGATCATTCTTTTCTATCAAGAGGCTATGTGACAGTTAGCCATTTACTAACGTCCGACCCATAGGTTACGACCAACAACCTCTGTTTGTGAGTGATGGATCACGATTTTAACCCACAAATTAATGAATCGGAACAGCACAAATCACATTATAGAAGAAAAACTCCCATTATAACGTTACGTGACAGTGATGAAAGAAAGTCAGTTTCAAGTCAACAGAAGCTGACCGTCTGACTTGATTTGTTTCCTGAAAAGAAGAAATCGCAGAATTCAAAACCGACAGTTGCAGGCATGAGAAAGTAAAGCACTGCAGTTGCATGCCTTCCTCCCACATTTAACACAAACCATTGACTGACTTCAACCTGCACATTTATTCCTCTTTACACATCATTAATATATATAATTTCCACTGCTTACATTTAAATATAAAAAAACCCACCTATTTAATGATTATTTAGTAGGAAATGCCAACTGAGCCCAATGTTAGGAGCACAACCTTTTCTACATGAAACTATTTTTTATATATTTATAACTCAATTTGAGTTTGGACACACAAGTAGCCTACTAGGTGTAGGTGGAGGACCCATGATGATTGGCACAACAAGGAATCAATTCCCAATTCTCATTGATTGACCACCATCTAATTCTGCTTTACACACACAAAAAAAGAACCTAAATACATCTAAACATTAAAATGCTCCATAGCTCTCTTTGAAGTCCTCAAAGGAGTATAAAGGAGAGTGACAAAAAGGAACCTACAAATCTTCTTTATTTCTCTTTCCATCCCCTAAATCTTTACTATTACCCCTTTAGCCCTTCTCAAAATGTACCCTTGCTACACAAGCAGTGTAACCGTGCGCCACGTCACATTATTGAGCACCCGTTCGGATTCTCTTCGCTGAACAACTCAAATGAACCTGACGGCTGGGATGAATACGAATCCAGATCGGACGGTTGAGATTCGCTCATCGTCCCGGGATGTGTGTACGCGTGAGAGTATCGCGGCGGGGATGCGTAGTAGGAGGCACCGTAGCTGCTGCTAGGATAAGCCGTATTGTGACTTACTGCGTAGACCGGGGGTGCACAGTAATACGGTGGGTATTGCTGGTACGGATGCTGACGTGGAGGGCTGTAATTAACCGGGGCAGGAATGGGGCCATGGATGTAATGATCTTGCGGTCCGTATTGAGGGCCGTACATCGTCGCTGGTGGTTCGCCAGGCTGCCCCTGTTGTACATTCTCTTCACCGTTATTGGTATTATTCCCTTTATGCCCTTTCTTTTTCTTCTTTTTACCGCCACTGCCACCGCTTTTCTCAGCACCGCCTTCGCCCTCGGCGGGTGCCGGAGACTGGGTACCGGCTGCGAAGGTTACAGTTTGCTTCACATCAGCCTTGGGTTCTTTAATCATGACTTGCACGGACCCACTGTTTCTCCCGGCGGCGGCACATTCGCCGCCTTTGTTGGCGCTAGCACCACCGTCTTCGGGGGGTTTGGCGGCGGAGGAGTCGTGGACGGTTACTTCTACTTTGACGGTTTCCTTATCCTTTTCGTCTTCCTCGGCGCTATCAGATGGGTCACTGTTGTTGCTCTGCTGTTGTTTCTCTTTGGTCTTTGCTTTGCTCTGCTTTTTCTCTTTTGGGTCAGGCCAGAGCTCCGCATGCTTACCCGTCTTTTTTATCAGTTTCTTAATCAAAATGTCTGCATCAACGTTCCCAGTAACGGTGCATTTTTGTTGCTTCAAATCAATATTCGAGGTATAAACACCTGCAAATTAAGAATCAGAGACTCCATACCATCATCATCATTAACAACAAAAACAGGGTAAATGAATTCGGATGGAGATAAAGAGACCCAAATGAGATATACAACAGAAGAGAAAAAATCTGAATAATAATTGACTCTGAGCTCAGATAACATGTAAAGAAGATGAAGGAATCAAGTGGTAACCCATAACAGACGGAGTGATGAGATGTGAGAGGGGTTAGCTTACCATCAATGTTTTGCAGGATTTTCTTGACTTTTCTCTTGCAGCCCTCACAGTGGACTGAAACTTTGAGAACCCATGTCTGAAATATACATGGTGATGTGATGTGAAGCTCTTAGAGAAAATCAAACATTAAGCATATACCAGTAATAACTTAACTGAGAATTACCTTGTACTTAAGAGGAGGATCTGAGGGTTCTTCAACCTCTTTAGGAGGAGCGTCTACGGCAACTTTGGCTTCAGTAGCTGCCATTAGAAAGAGAGAGAGATGAAAACAGAGACTCAAGAAATGCTTTGGAGGTACTATATGCGATTGCGAGAGAGAGAGGGAGGTGGGGCCTACTTTAGGTGTTTGGTGCTTCACTGCTATGCCATTGGCCATAGTAGCTGTTCCTTCGTTGATATGAAAAAAGGAAAATGAAAAATAAACGCCTGTTTCTATTTCGAATAAATAAATGGGCTCTTCCATTGTATAGTGGGCACCTACCTATCGTTTTGGCATTTGATGCCTTTTCTTTAGCCGAGGCTAAGTTTAAGAGCATGTATATAGGAGATACTGCGTGTAAAGATTAAGGATTTTTCTGTGAAGGAATTGGAATTATATTGGTAAACTTCATCTTGCTCCGTTAAAAATACTTCCGTTTCGTTCACTATCCTAACAAAACTTTTAATTGCATTTTCATACCCGCCGTCAACTTGACATCCATTTCTGGATGGAAAATGATAAAAAGTCCAAAATACCCCTTATTGGTTTTTTATTTTTTTATTTTATATAAATCAGTTTTTTATTAAAAAAAATCAGATTTTATTTTTAAAATTTTAGTTTTTGTTTTAAAAAATCATATTTTATTTCAAAAAATCAATTTTTTTTAAAAATCAAATTTTATTTTAAAAAATAAGATTATATTTTTTAAAATCAATTTTTATTTTAAAAAACCAGATTTTATTTTCAAAAAATCATTTTTTAAAAAAAAGTTTTTTTTAAAGAAGGGACGTATTTGAAAACTGTTTTTAAAAAAACTAATTTTTTGAAAATAAAATATGATTTTTTAAAATAAAAATAGATTTGGACTTTTTACCGTTTTCTATCCAAAAATAGATGTCAAGTTGACGGAGGGTATGAAAGTGCAACTAAAAGTTTCGTTAGGGCAGTGAGGTGCAACACAGTTTGGTTAGGGTAGTGAGACAAAACGCAAATATTTTTAGGGTAGTCAGGCGAAGTTTACCCTTATATTAATGATCGAAACGATTACAAATAACAAAGGCAATCCCAAAGACCCAAAATGTAGTAAGAACTCGGCCACAAAAGATAATACCAATACTCTAGTTTTGGAAATCCATCATTGTTAAAATCGAATCGGTCTAATTTCAATCCAAATAGATAAGTTTGAGGAGAAATTGGTTAAGATTACATCCGATTTGTGACTTTAGTATTGGTCCAGTCATATTGATGGTACAATAGGAATAGACTAATTCGGTATATTCCGAGTTTAATGTCGTCGGAAAAAATCGAAGGTATTTGGAAAAAGGTTATATTATTACACAATGGGTATTTTTTGTCAGTGTAACTGAATATGATGTTGTAAAAGAACAGAAAGACGACCGACCCGATCCGACGCATATTATTATTTCTCGAAACGTTTGAATGGAAGTACAACGCAATACGATCTACGTCCCCTCTTCTTGGGCATTGAGTAATGGTATGGGGGTGTAATATGACGACACGACTTCAAATTTAATTCTCGGTATTCCATAATCAAAGATGGCAAGTGGCGTGGAAGCAATAGTGGCATTGCTCCAAGAACATAGCAAGTATTGTCACATGACTATGTCGAAGATAAGGTAACGTGACAGTACTTGCTATGTTTCAGGAGTAATGACACTACCGCTTCCACGTCACTTGTCATATTTGATTATGAAAAATTAAGGTACAATTTGAAGTCTTTTCATCACATTACACCTCCATAATCCCTAAAGGCATCATTGGATTGGTCGCCTCCTTGCTCCGCTATTTTGAGCCACACACACCAATGTAACCTTCTCGGGCCGACTCCACTTATGATACATGCGTAGCATCCTTGGCGGGTTGACGTTAAGTCGTGCATACAGGACCATCGATGGAATTTGTATTCCCGGTACGGGCTGCCCGTGATATGGGGGTGTTGAGCTCGATCCCGCTCCGTGGAAGACCCTTCGAAGCGGGTGTTGTATGCCATTGGTGGAGAAACAGCGGTGGGTGGGGAAAATGAGGACGATGGAGAAACGACGTCCAGAGATAATGTTGGTGGAGATATGGCGGTGGGAGACACGATAGCTAGTGATTCCGCCAGTGGAGAAAAGTTAGTGGGAGAAACAATTGTGGTAGAAACAGTTGTGGTACAAACAGCGGTGGAGAGACAGTTGTGGAGAAACATCGGTGGGAGAAACGGTGGTGGAGAGACGGTAGTGGTAGAATGGTAGTAGAAACGGTGGCCAGAGAATCGATGGAGCTTAAAGAAGACGAAGAAGACAAAACGTAAGTATGCATGAAGAATGCGAAGCGTTGGGTCGGTCTTTAAAGCCGAAACGTTGTCCACACATCAGGCCCGGAATTGGTGGACTTGGATTCGGCTGGGCCTGAATCCGTCGATTCGACCTGGGGCAGAGTTTGTAGATTCTTCGACGTTGAATCTGCGCCTTCGTAGATTTGACGTAGACCCAAATCTGCAGTAGAGATTCAACGCTTATTCCCTCGCACACGTCCGATTCGACGGGTCCCTTAGACACAATTTTTGACGCTATTGTGGAAAGCCTTATAGAAACATTGTCGACATATGACACGTTGGGTTGAAAAGAACGGTGTAATAATAAAATGAGGGAGTTAAATACACCGCAATACCACCAACGATGGTATGGTGCAAAATCAAGCGACGATTGTTTATGTGCTCAACAAGATTAATCTTCATTTGTCTACGTAGCCTAGCATCATGGACTTGATCAATTTTTTCCATAACCGTTCCGAATTCAGGCATGAATCTTGATAAATTTCTAAAAGTGGTGTCCGAGGTTGGCGGCATTTCCAAATCAACTTTATCTGCGAAATCTTGTGCACTTTCATATTGATTGCGTTCGTCTTTCGTAATCATGTTGTATAGAATGATGTATTTATGCATTATATCTGATAAGATTCGTTTATCCTGCATACAAGATGGTCGGATAATGATATGTCAATGTGACTGTAGAACTGAAAAATCCATTTTGACATCCTTCTTGGCACTTTCTTGATGTTAGGTAAAGAGTATATCATTTTTCTTCAGTAGGCGGGTTATGGTTTTAATATCACGACTCCATGTAGCACTATACTAGGAAGCCACTTGTTCGATGGAACGGATGTCAAACAATTTTTAAACTTCATCGACCGAAAGGCAATATGCCGGTCAAGTTGCCAACTTGACAGATGTTCATCAAAACTGTTAGTGTAATAGTCAACTTTTCCGACGTTGATATGAAAAGTTGGGTAGTAGTGCACATTACAGACGTTTTTCTATTTCGTCGGCGAAGTCAGGGCCGTCTCAAGCTTTAAGCGATTTAAGCAACCGCTTAAAACCTCAGATCGAAAAAGCCTCATAAAATATCAGTCGTTTAAGGTCTTGGATCGAAAAAGACCCCCGAAATTAAGCATTTGTTACTATTTGATCAAATCTAATAAAAAATATATATTAGACATCTAGTTTTGTAAAATAAATTTTATCACTAATTGTACCAATTTTGATCTCGATACAAAAAAAAACATTTCTCATCCAAAAAGAAGACAAACTTTCTTGATTGTTGAACGTTTTAACAACTCTATGGGTCTTTAATTAGCACTGAAAACTATTGTTAACGAAAATATATGCAAGTTTAATTTACCAGTGATTATTAGTGAACTAAAAATAGGGACCAAACGATAGAATGGAACAAAACCAAAGAAAAGAAATGTGAATATTTATATACACACGCTATAATATTTTTTTGAGGAATGACAAAGAATTTATCAACTTCATTACGGAAATGCTTAAACCAATATATTATGAGAAAATAAGTTGTGAAGAGAGAGAAAATCTTTCAAAATTATTGCTAGTAAAAAAAAGCATTACAAAAGTTCCATTTCATAATTAATGAAGATAATAAGTAGAGTTGACTTTATATACATATTCCATAAAGTTGTATTGTCCAAACTCTAGAAAAATAATTCACTCATTTGGACATTTAGATGTTTTCCAATCGTTGACATGAAGATGCTCAACGGACAGTAAAGACCAGAGGTCATGAACATGAATGATGATTTATTTATGGTTCTTTAGTCCAAAATAAAAAAAGATCAATAAACATGAGTTTGTTTGTAAGCGTATCTAATCTTTAGAGAGCAAAAATAATTAAATGAAGTTGGAGATATACCATGGGGTAACCAGGAGAATGTATTTGGATTGTCCTATTTTTTTACCGGTTAAACGGTGTGTTTCAATATCGAATACCCTTAGTTCTTGAAAATTGTCACCTACCTACTACCTTGCACCGCTATTCTAAGTTCTAACGGGTTTCTTATTTTTGGTTATATTTTATTGATTATAGTTAAAACTCATATTTAGTATTCAAAATTATTTTAAGTGTGAAAATTTCTAGAAGGTAATGACAATAGCTAGCCATACACGACGTCATATATAATCTTGATAATTTAGAAACAAATTCTAGAAATATCTTGAACCTATCACATCCGAACATAACGTGAATATATTTTATTTAGGGATAAATGTGAATCATTAAATATTTGGATTTATGTATAAAATTCTAGACGGTAAATCTTATCCATCGAGTTGAATTTCATTTGCTCAATATCATATAGTGTAATCTTTTTATATGACCAAGTTTACTTATTTTTCTATTATATTCTTATATAAGAAAAAAAATTATCGATAAATTCTCGTTTTAAGCCCCGATAATCATTGGATCGGCCTTGTGCGAAGTTAATAACTTCAAACATCAGTAGAAACATTTGATATAGAAAATAACAAAGTAAGATAGAACATGATAAGTTTGAACCGCTAATGACATAGCCTTATTAACCTAAACATTAATGACCAAGGCCAAGCCTTTAAATATTAAATCTCTCTTTTACTTTCTCTTTCCTCATTCATCAATTTCTCCGACCATCCTTTTTTCTTCTTTATCTTCTCCTTTCTTTTTCTTCTTCATTTTTTTCTTTCTTTATCCTCCTTTTTTGTCTCCTTCTTAGGGTGTGCTTTTTGGGCCTGTTTCTCTACCCCGGCTTCACGTTTGAAAACATTTAAACAATCGTTACAATATTTGGTGAGATTTTTGTGAACCAAACGATTGTGGCTTTCAATTCCATTTCTTAAAAAGTGTGCCTCACGCCTTAAACAAACAAAAGTTTTAGAACTTATTGTGACTATGAATTATCAATTAGTCGGAGTGAAATCTTTATATAATACGTCCATTCTCAACATATTCATTTTTTTGAGCGAAATGTGCGATTCATTAATTTAATTTCAAATACATCCGAGTGCATCAGGGATAAATCCCTGAACCCGAAGAACAAACAAAAGACACAATGATGTCGCAGTTCTTTTCGTACTATAATTGCCCCTAACGGTATTGTGTGAGTCAGCTAACACTGTGTTGGGATGTCGTATATGCAAGGAAGAAAGATGGTGGTTGAGAAGATGGTACTGGAAAACCTGCTCCGAAAACTGGCCAAGGACTTCAAGAGTAGTGGTGGGAGGCAATACATGAATCGGGGTTCCCTTACTGGAAAAATCCCTGATTCTCTGTTCCCTAGGAATTGATCCCGTAAAGATAAACTCAAATAAATTAAATAGGACCCTTTTCAATCAGACATCTCTATAATTGTGAAGGGGTCAAGGCGGTTGTGGCGGTGGAGGCCAAGAGAAGGACACACCAGTTGCGGATGCGACTTCAGGGACGTCTGTAGAGATGGCGGCGGCATTAGAGACGACGACGACATCAGAGACGACGACAACTTCAAAGACGACGACGCCATCATTAGAACGACGACCTTAGAGACGGAAACCCCCAAAGTTGCAGAGGAGGGACCAAAACAGGTCGGGAGACGTTTTGTTGGTGGCGGGAGAAGGTCAACGTCGCGGTGGCTAGAGGCGGCTCGAAAGGAACCCTAACAGAAAAAACCTTTGCGGGATCCGTATAGGCGAGAATAATAACCATGACATAGGCCATAGTGAAAACCATAGCCATAACTATGACTTTTGGGTACTACGACAGAAAGCTTCGCCTAAGAATTAGGAAGAACTTTTTTCCAAACAAATTGTGAGTAAGTTCATGAGATATTAAAGGAAAACACTCACTCATGTCAAGATGAGTGATAGTTGTTACTTTCACGCCCCAAATCCGGTGTTGACCGGACTCGAGACGTGAACTGTGAAAGTAAATGAATAAGACAATAAAAAAGGAAATAAACTCCAACATAAAATTCCAAAACAATAATTCCGATAAAATGAGTCAACAACTCACAAATCCAATAATAAAATGTTTGGTTCAAAATAAACAGTACATCTCTAGACCATGTTAGCCTAAGACCCTCGCTAGCTCCCAGGCACCGAGAATCCCGCTAGACCACATCCCGCTCAAAACCTGTAGAACAATAAAGTAAAGGGGTGAGCTTTCGCTCAGTAGGAAAAGTAGTTAAGGTGATGAGTATCCGCTCACCACCACGAGTAACTGTCCAATTAGGGCATACTAGTACAGCACAACGCTAATGATTTCCACGGAAAACATATAATTACAAACACACTCACATGACCACTATCACACTGTACTCACATCACTTATCAAACCAACAAGCACACAGTACACAATGAAACAAACACACGTCCCGTACAGCAGTCCCCTAACCCGTCGGCTGTCCACATCCCGAATCCACCATATCGTACCGGACCACACAACATCGGCCTAGATATCTTCCCGGAACACGACATTGGGGTACAAATCACGATACATCATACCGGACCACACAACATCGACCTAGATGTCTTTCCGGAAATGCATCGGGGCACAATCGCAATACTGATCACGTAACCGTCGGCCTAGATACCCTACACCGACATACCCCCTCGATGTAGGTATTGTACCGGAACCACTACCCGGGGGAACGCGTACATGGGACCACACCGTCGGCCTAGATACCACCCTACACCGGCGTACCCCCTTGGTGTAGGTATCATACCGGAACACATCTCATCTCGGAACATACATCAAGAGAGTCTCACGCATCGCAATGCCATAATTCAACCACGATATACCAACCGAGTCAATCTTACCACAACACAACACATCGGTCTATCAATTACCCGATCATATCACAACCATTGGTTCACGTCATATCAAGCATGACACACTTGCCCAAAACATAACAACACGCTACACCGAGCACGTCATAACATGATTCTCAATATAACAACGGATATCCCTCATTTCACTCGTTCCTCACATCCTACATGCATACTATCATTATATCAAGTATTCGCAACCTACATGCATACTATCATTATATCAAGTATTCGCAACCTTTATGCATACTAGTAACTTTCCGCAATTAAACCGTTATTCGCTACTTTCCCTACCTCGATCGCTTTCCAAGCGCTTAGTCACTTCACGAGGTCCAAAAGTCTCCTCCTCCGAGCTCCGGTCCAAAGTCTAGTATCACAAATTAATACGAGAAATAAGCGTATTTCAAGAATGGTTTAAAGAGGAAACATTCCCTATTAACCCCAAAAGAGCTCGGTTATAGGTAACCGTCCCAATTACTCAAAATCCACCAAAATGGCCGAAAAGGATCAATTCTGGTCTGCCACGGTTCGGGTCACGGACCCGTGGTCGGAACCGTCACGGTTCTCCTCACGGAGCCGTGACTGGCGTCGTCACGGTCTCCCTCACGGAGCCGTGACGTCCTCCGTCACGGTCCCCATCACAGATCCGTGACGGGTCTGGACAACTTCGTCCTTCTTCTTCCTCCAGGTACGATTTCACGAAAATAAACCTCAAAACCTCCATTTTTGACCATCCCAAACCTCCAAAACCGCTCCAAAAACGTCAATACCTCACTACCCATCATGGGTCTTCATCAAAACACCAAAATCCAATTGAAAACACAACATCCATCTCCTTTCTCTCTCTCCATAAATCAACATCTAACACCAAAACCTCAAACCCACACCAAATTCATGCTCTAACTACCAAAACCATGGATTAAATTCATCAAAAACGAATTTAGTTTAGAGCTTTACCTTCGAAATTGAGAGTAGAAGAAGAAAATGGGATTTGTGAGATGGTTTGGGGTAGAAACAAGCTAAAGCCTCCTCCTTTTCTCCTTACTTCTTCTTCAAGCTTTCATGGCAACACTCTCTCTCTCTCTCCCCCTTGGTGAATTTCGGCCAACACACAAATAATGGCTGAAATGTTGTCCCAATCCACTTAAAACCTAACCTTGCAATGACCCAAATGTCCCCTTTGCCTAAAAGCCTCTCATGTTCAAGTTTAAGGGTAAAAGGGTCTTTTATACCTTGTTTCTTCTCACCCACGCCACTATGTACACATGTCCATGTGGGGACCACTTCTA
The DNA here is from genome assembly GCA_963921825.1 of Erodium maritimum. NCBI lineage: Eukaryota > Viridiplantae > Streptophyta > Magnoliopsida > Geraniales > Geraniaceae > Erodium > Erodium maritimum. The sequence goes on along the minus strand of OY997588.1, from coordinate 10,492,951 downwards.
AACCAATTAAATCCAGCTCAAATAAATTAATTAGTTTTAGTCCTTTATATAGCGAAGTTTGACCCGAGTTTGTCTTTTTCGTAAAATCAGTCATCGGAAAGGAAACAGACCAGTTAAGCTAACCGTAACGACGACTAAGATTTTTGGTCCCCGAAAGGATCCCGAATGACTTCCGGAGTCATCAGTTAACTTTTCCGGCAAAAAGTCAACTTTCGCCATAATTCACCGGTTCGACCAGGATCGACCGGGGGCGGTTCTTACATCTACTCCCACCAAACCAGAGTTATACTTAAAATTTGATGGTAATGATCGTACAAAAGACTCCAGAGTTTTTTTTTGATGATTTTTGTTTAAAGAAATATAAATATTTATTATAATAATTACTACTTACAGGCTACAACACAAGACGATTAGTTAAAAATAGATCCAGTGAGAAAGAGTAGAGCAAAATCTAGAACAAAGCTCCTCATTCTCAACTCGCATGACACCAAACTCCTATGTTTCAACGCGCATAGTAGTGAGGTCGAAAATACTCATGTCATGACAACCACTAGCATTGTAAGTGTATGCGGTGACATAATCATCAACAAAGTAAATGCAGTTAGGTCTGTACCTTCCGCCACCATCGATGATCACAGAAATCGAACCATTGTGCCCCGAGAACAACATGGAAAACAAAATGATTAAGAAGTTACTACAATAAATAACAGAAATTTAGAAATATATATTAAGAAGTTAAAAAGATTATGATAAAAATAGAATACTTGAAAACAAAATGGAAAACAATTAAGTAATAATGTATTTTTTTTCAAAATTGAGGGGTACCATTTGTAGTTTTTTTTTTGAGCGAAAGGTGCGATTCATTATCATATATATGTTCTTAAATTTGAGGGCGGCACGTGTCCCCTGAGTCTCTATTGAATCCGTTTTTGTCTACGGGTCACGACTCAAAATCATCCTTTTATTTTGCCTCACTTTTATTGTATTTTCTTTTATGATATTGTATTTTTGGAGCGGTCTTTGTAAGTTTTCAAGTTATCAATAAAGTTTCCCCACATGCTAAAAAAAACTAATAGTAGATTATAGATAATGTTATACTACAAACTAGTTATAATAATATTTTGTTGAGAATTAGTTATAGTGGTAAAAATAATGATAATATGAGGTTGGAGACTTTGGAGTAGAAGTCGTTCAATCCATATTTCAATGGTAGATATATCCATACCTAATGGGTTTATTTTTAGGGATAATTCTATTTTAGTGCCCTAAAACTTTCGGATTTCGTTTTTAGTACCCTAAATGTTTTTTGTGCCACTTCAGTACCCTAAATCTTCGTTTATTCCAGTTTAGTACCCAACGTCTGATTTTTTATCTATAAAAAATCATTTTTATTTTTCAAAAATTCAATTTGTTTAAACTACCGAAGGGTAGTTTTTGTATTATTAAAAAAGATAGGGTCATGTGCAAGACACATGACGTTTTTCCATCCAAAAATGGATGGAAAATCAGACATTGGGTACTAAACTGGAATAAACAAAGATTTAGGGTACTGAAGTGGCACAAAAAACATTTAGGGTACTAAAAACGAAATCCGAAAGTATTAGGGTACTAAAATGGAATTATCCCTTATTTTTATCATTGTACTGAGTTCCCCTTTGTAATTTTTTTTGATCGGTAAAGCATATTATAATTTTATAAACCTCTTTTGAGGTGAAAGAGATTACAACAAAAGGAATCTCAAGCCGATATTAAAGGACCAACTCAACTAAAAGCTTAAGCTGATAGTTGAAGACCCAATTATATTAATATTCTAACATATCACAGTCGACTTTTAAGGGTACTAACAACAACAACGAACTCAAGAAACCAACCATGCAAATGATTACAACCAAGGAGCATCAAAGCAACCCAACAAGGGGATACATCAAGGACCATACAACAAACAGAAACCAGGATAAGTTCTTAAAACTAGAAATTCCAAACAAGAAGCCCTGTAAAAAGGTATGAGAACCAGAAATGTCCACCAAAGAGACCAAAACAGGAGCTAAGGAGGTCTTCCAACAACTCTTGATCCCACGCAGAAACTTAACCTAAGCTGTAATAAATCCCCACCCCAAGATCAAAAGAAGCACAAAGATGTGATCTTCCAAATGTCGCCGGCCAACACTGAGACGACTGAGCGAATCCAGAGGAAGACCTGCTGAACCCCATGATCAAAAAACCCCTCGAAGGCTTCAAAGGGAAAAGATACCTTAAGAACACGCCATTGGCCAACCCCGAACACCGGCGCGCCCGACCCACGATCTTGGTCGGGAAGAAGAGAAGCCCCAAGAAGAGGTTGAATGAAAGGGGAGGAAGAGGAAGTGAACAGCCTAGGAAAAGAATGAGCAGAGAATCATACTTGAGAGCCCAAGGGACGGAGAGGACGTTGAAGAAAAGAGCCGTCATCCGAGCCAGTCCAACCAGCATCACGACGATCCTCGGAGAGGAAGCGCGTCCCGCTGTTGCTACTGGAAGATCCGAACCGAAATGAAGAGGCTAAATCCCACCGCAGCTTCACTGAAGGAAAAAACCCAACACCGCCAGGGAAGCAACACAGAGCCGCGAGGATCCTCTCCAGCGAGGATGAGGAAACTTGTCCCACATCAGATCTATAGAGCGCCGCTACGATGAAGGGGAGAAAGACCAACCCTCTTGCTACCGCTCATACTCAATCTTCCATTACCCCTGAAAGACGGTAACCCCTTTCCAATCAGCACCGAGAAGAGGCCCCAAGGGGAAGAATCAACATTTCTGTTGAGCACGAGGACGCCGAAGAAGGAGATCTGACCTCCAAAAACTCAGAGCAACCGAATCCCAGCACGAGCAGAGAACGACTACCCCACAAACGAGTCAAACTACTCCAGAGACGAAGGAGAGTGACACAAAACTGAGTGAACCAGAGCGGAGAGGTCGTCAAAGGGGAGGAGCGAAAGGGCGTCAAGTCCTCGCCAATTCAATAGGAAAGGGCTCCCACGGTAGATCTGACTACCCCGAGAGTCGAAGGAAGAGGCTAACCACCGGATCTGGAAAATCCGACCGAGGAACCAGAGATCTGAAGAAGAAAGAGGCGAGAAAGAGAAGTTGCGAAGAAGAAGTAAGGGAGAAGAGGGATAGAGAGCAAATGGCGAGGGGAAATGCGAGGCTACCCCCGACGATGTCCATGGCCGGAAGCCATGGCCATCGCCGGAGGCGGCAGGGCAAAAAGAGGGAAGAGAACTGTCGGCTAGGGTTTGAAGTTTTATATCTTCTTAGAAGGCAAGTTTCAGAAATTTGAGTGTTATTATTGACTTGAAGCGGGAGCATAAATTTTTGAAACATTAGTAAAAAAACAAACCTTTAGAACTGAGACCGAAAATAATAAGATAAGATAAATCTTTTCGAAAACAAACAAGATAAGATAGAACATGATACATCATTAAACCACAAATGATCCTAGCCTTCTTAATCGAAAACATACATAGACTAACATAGTGAGACCGACTCATAAATTTAAATCGAGACAGGAAATAACAAAGGTAAGATAGAATGACACAGCTTTATTTAAATATTAAATCCCCTACTTTCTCTTCTTCTCATTTATCCTTCTCTGCAGCCACCCCTTCTTCCTCTCCCTCATTCTCTTTATTTTTTTCTCCCTCATTTACTGTATCCTTTTCCTCCTTCTTCTTCTTTGGATGCGCTTCCTGGGCATGTTGGTCCACCTCAACTTGACGCTTGAAGACGTTCAAACACTCATTGCAGTAGTGAAGGAGTTTTTTGTGAACAATAAGGTTGTGATGCTCAATTCCATTTTTGGAAAACTGTGATTTACACCTTACACAAACAAAAGGCTTATCAGAACGCATAAGGGTAATGCACTGTTTCTCAATCAAATGAAATCTTTATATATCAGTCACGTTCACATGGTAGTCATGATAATTAGACGATCATGAGAAGTAGTTGTGTTTGGAAGCTCATGAGAAATCTGAACCAAATCATGAGATAATCACGCAATGAGAAACACTCATGTCAGATGGATTGTTTCTACTTCCATTAACCCAGAGTTTGCTATCTTGTAGACTTAAAATTTGATATATTGAAGACTTGTTTTTTTTGATGGCCGAGGACATAACTTTTGTTTAAACCAAAATAATTATTTATTATATAATATGTTATCACTTGTATAACTAGTTTACAAAGCAACACGTTTACTTAAAATAGATCCAGTGAAATGGAGTAGAAGAAAATCGAGAACGAAGCTCCTCATTTGCAACACGCATGACAGCAAGCTCATCTGTTTCAACGCGCATGGTTGCAAGATCAAAAACACCCATGTCATGACAACCACTAGAGTTATGAGCGTACGCTGCAGCATAATCATCCACAAAGTAAATGCAGTTAGGTCTGCACCATCCGCCACCATCAACGATCACCGAAATCGAACCATTGTGCCCCAAGAACAACGACTCATCACCTAAACTATCCACCCTGCTCATCTCCTTCGTAACCAAATCCATCCTCAGCACATCAAACGACACCGTCTGATATTCCATACCGTCCTCCCTGAAGTTCCTCAAAACCAACCAAAAATCACCCGAGACGACCGACTCCACCAAGTACTTCTGCTCAACGTGAGCCTCAAGTGGGGTCGCGATCCTCACAGCCTTGGGCCTCGCACAGCCCAGCTCTAAGTCTAACCTCTTAACATTCGCGAGATTGTCGGCGATGTAGAACGTACCCGTGGCCTTGTAAAACATGAGATTGTGGTTACAAATCCCCGCGGGGTTCTCCACGTGCGTCCACGTGTCGTCCCCGGGTTTGCACAAAGCCAAGTGGCATGAATTCCCGTAGATGACGAGAACCACGGAGTTGGGGTCCGACGGGGTTGTGGATATGATTGCACTCCTGACAAAGCTAGGAATGTGGGTGTCAAGCTCGTCCTCGCCGTCAAGTTGAGGGTGCAGGAAGGTGGCTCTCGACGGGAGGGAGACCTGTTCGCCGGAGTGGGGATTGATAAGGTGCATTGCGTAAGGGCGGGACAATCCAATGGTTACAAGCCAGCCGTTGGTGGCGCTGCAGATCCAACGGTCGTGGAGCTCAGGGACATGGATGGTGCGAGTTTGTTGAGTATGTATGTTGAACATGGTTCGAGTACATACGTCTTTTTGGTTAGGAAGGAGCAACCAAGGGATCGATTTACGGCGCTTGTTGAGGACGAATTTGGCGGCAGACCGCCAGGAGGTACAAACGGCCTGACAGCGAACAACATCTGGAGCATCATACTCTAAGCAATCTAGTATTCGGTCCACCAGACCTTCCGGAAGATCACACCAACATTCGGCCGCCATTGGATCAACTTTTCTTTTTGAGAGGCTTATATACATATCTTTCTTTGAAATCTTAATCCTAATTTTATTCCAACTTAGATATGTTTCCAATCAAATTTATGAGTTTTTAATATGAGAAGGCGACATGTCGTTTTGTGCTTTCATAAGTTTTTAATATGAGAAGGCGACATGTCGTTTTGTGCTTTCCACTATTGATACGACTAAAAGACCCCTGAACTTTTATCATAATAACCAAACTAACCCCGGAAGCCGAGCTATTCTTTCAAGTTTCTATGGAGATCAAGAACGTTCGCGACGCGGGGAAGAAAAAACCGCCATACCACGTGTCGAAATTCAATTGGTCTTTATACGTGTAGCAGAGCATGCAATTGATGATGTTTCTTATTCCTATTGGATGGAACACTCTAGCTACGACGTGCCTAAATATTTTCTGAAACTATATATAAAGCCATTTCAAATTCAATGTAGCAGAAATCGCGAAACGTAGAGAGAACCTAACTGTGCCGATTGAAGAAGAGTCTCCGAGGAAGCTGAAGAAAAAGGAGGTGTTGAGGGAGAGGTAAAAATGGCAGCGAAGCACACGGCTCTTGTGTTTCTTTCGCTCTTTCTTTCAGGTAAATTTTGCAGCTCAACTGTCGATTTTAGTCGAGAAATTGCGCTTCTGCTTTCATGCTCAAGAGATAATGTTCTGAATATGATGATTGCTTATTTATTGATGAATTTTGGCCCCAACGATGATACATTGTTTGGAGAACAGAGTTTCAAATTTCTTGTTGTGACATGCATAGTCATTTGGGTCTAAATTGCTGTTTTGTTCTTCGTTTAATCTTAATCTGCATACAAGAGCGGATCCTCATCGAATTTACATGAAATTGGTTAGAACCGATTGGCTTAGGTGCTTAAAAAATTGAAGTTATAAATTGAATCTGGAGATGAGGTTTGAGCTGTGTAATTGTTCTTCTAAATCGTTTGGTTTCATTTTAGAGTTCATGATGGGGATAGCACTGGCTTCTGATGATTCTCCTAAGCTCGGGACCGTAATTGGGATTGATCTCGGGACTACCTATTCCTGTGTGGGCGTGTACCGAAATGGTCGCGTAGAGATTATAGCCAACGATCAGGGAAACAGGATCACCCCATCTTGGGTTGCATTCACTGACACGGAGCGTTTGATTGGGGAGGCTGCAAAGAATCAAGCACCTCTCAACGCAGAGCGCACCATCTTCGATGTGAAGAGGCTCATTGGGAGAAAGTAAGCTAATTTTCCTGGACCTTTTTTTGTGGATAACTATAAAAACTAGTTCATATTGACCTTTCGTCTCAAAAATTGATCCGTTGTGACGTAGATCTTACCTGCATATGTAGAAGGCCAAACTCATGTATTTATCCCTATAATTTATTTTTGGACAAAAAATCTGTTGATAATTTTTTTTCTAGAATAAATGAAACCATTAAATACACGAAGTTTGACCTTCTATCAAGTATATGCATGAAAACAAAAGGGTTCGGCATGTCATTTTTTCACTTATTGACCTTTTATCGGATATAATTTTGTACTTACTTTTTTGAATTGATCTTGGTATTGTATTTCATTGGGCTGATTTTGGTTTTTGCTGGTAGATATGATGATCCAGAAGTTCAAAGAGATTCCAAGTTCTTGCCATATAAGGTTGTGAGAAAAGATGGGAAGCCTTATATTCAGGTTAAGGTGAAAGGTGAAGTTAAGGTGTTTAGCCCTGAGGAAATCAGTGCTATGATACTTGGGAAGATGAAGGAGACGGCCGAGGCTTATTTAGGGAAGAAAATTAAGGATGCTGTTGTCACTGTTCCAGGTAGGGTTACTTGCCATCTCTTTATTGATCTCCTAGTTACTTATACAACTTGCAATAACAAGAGCTGACTCGGAATTTGTAGGAGATCCTATTTTTAACAATAACTTGATCTATGATAGCTGATACTTGTTAGTTGACTCTTTTCCTTACATTTACATGGGTTTTGTTTGCAGCTTATTTCAATGATGCACAGAGACAGGCAACCAAGGATGCAGGTGTCATTGCCGGGCTCAATGTGGCCCGGATTATCAATGAGCCTACAGCTGCAGCTATTGCCTATGGGTTGGACAAGAAGGGTGGAGAGAAGAACATTCTGGTCTTTGATCTTGGAGGTGGTACATTTGATGTTAGCATCTTGACTATTGATAATGGTGTATTTGAAGTTCTGGCTACCAGTGGAGATACCCACTTGGGAGGGGAGGACTTTGATCACAGAGTGATGGACTATTTCATCAAGTTGATCAAGAAGAAACACAACAAAGATATCAGCAAAGATAACAAGGCTCTTGGGAAGCTTCGAAGGGAATGTGAAAGAGCCAAGAGGGCATTGAGTAGCCAGCACCAAGTCCGAGTTGAGATTGAGTCACTCTTTGATGGTACCGACTTCTCGGAGCCATTGACAAGGGCGAGGTTCGAAGAGCTGAACATGGATCTGTTTAAGAAGACCATGGGGCCAGTGAAGAAGGCCTTGGAGGATGCAGGGTTGAAGAAGACTGATGTTCATGAAATTGTGCTGGTTGGAGGGAGCACTAGAATTCCAAAGGTCCAACAGATGTTGAAAGATTTCTTCGATGGGAAGGAACCTAACAAGGGTGTCAATCCAGATGAAGCTGTTGCCTATGGTGCTGCAGTTCAGGGTGGAATCCTTAGCGGTGAAGGTGGAGAAGAAACCAAAGGTAGTATTTAACCTCCACTCTATCGTTATCAGGTGCATCTAATTTTCGTGTTAATCTCGAATACTTAACACATGACCTGGTTGTGCAGACATTCTTTTGCTTGATGTGGCTCCTTTAAGTTTGGGTATTGAGACAGCTGGTGGTGTCATGACCAAGTTGATTCCAAGGAACACTGTCATTCCAACTAAGAAATCCCAGGTCTTCACCACTTACCAGGACCAGCAGACCACAGTGTCTATCAAGGTAGGGAAGATAAATTCACAAGTGATCAAGACATGGATCACACTTGCATTGTTGTTTGGTTGATGACCCTATTGTGATTATCAAACTTTCAGGTCTATGAAGGTGAAAGAAGCTTGACAAAGGATTGTCGGGAGCTCGGGAAGTTTGATCTGTCAGGCATTCCACCTGCACCAAGGTGAGTTATAACTACGCAAGCCTGATGTATTTGTTTTTTTAATCGAGTACATAAGCTGTATCAAAGCATTGATCTTCAGACCTCATAATTTTTCTTAATGCTGATGTATCAAACATTAGCTTCATTAGAAGAGGAGAGCTTTAAATTTTTGTGACCTCCATCTTGGAGGGACACACAGTAAGCTGGATAGAGAGAAGTCTAATAGAAGTTAAGCAAGAAATAGATAAATAGTGAAGTATTGCTCTTGGAACTTAAACCCAACACTTAAGACCTCAGTTCAAGTGTTAAACCAATCGAATAAACAAGTTTTGGAGTTTACTCATGTCTTTTCAAGCTCGAGGTCTCGGTACTTCATATATGCTCATCATGCCTTATTAGAGTTCTTAACAATGCTGAAATTCTCTTGCAGGGGAGTGCCCCAAATTGAGGTCACCTTTGAGGTGGACGCAAATGGTATCCTCCATGTCAGAGCCGAGGACAAGGCAGCAAAGAAGTCAGAATCCATCACAATCACCAACGAGAAGGGGCGACTGAGCCAAGAGGAGATTGAGAGGATGGTGAGGGAGGCAGAGGAGTTTGCAGAAGAGGACAAGAAGGTGAAGGAGAGGGTTGATGCAAGGAACAAGTTGGAAAGTTACTTATACAGCATGAAGAGCAGCATCAATGACAAGGACAAGCTCGCTGATAAGATCGATTCGGACGACAAAGAGAAGATGGAGAGCGCACTCAAGGAAGCTCTTGAATGGTTGGATGATAACCAAAACGCTGAGAAAGATGACTACAATGAAAAGTTGAAAGAAGTGGAGGCAGTGTGTAATCCAGTGATTAAGCAGGTCTATGAGAAGAGCGGTGGAAGTTCGGCTGGTTCTGAAGATGATGGTGATGATGAGCCTAACGATGAGTTGTAGAGAGGAAGGGCCAATCTTGCCGAGCTTTCTCTCTCTCTGTTTAGAGCTTTTGGGTTATGGTGTGAAAGTTGAATGATTTTGAAATAGTTCTTGAACTTCTAATCCTGAAATGCAGTTTGAATTTTAAAGCTGATAATAGGCCTTGATGCAATTGATTCTCTAAGCTCAGATGACCTATTAAGATTTTGTAGTCTAAATTTAATTTTTCATTCTACTTTTGTAGATGACACCTTGGGGTGGTCAAGGAATGGGTTATGTGCTCTCAAGGGCCTTCTCGTTGTTACGTTTGTTTGACGAATTTAAATCAAATCATTGAATGGACCAGGCCTCATGCACGATCTAAAGAAGGAGAATCACCGTTCTTTTGATAAAATTGAAAAAATATAAGTATGTTTGTTTTTTAAAATGTCATTATAGTATACTTGTACTAACAAAAGTCATTCGAGGATATATTTTGTGGTTTCACCTTTAATGGGGGGTAATTATGAAGTCTAGTTCGATGCAACCTTGATAATGTTTTCTCCAATTATGAATTTTTAGGTCTTGTTCTATTGTTAGTCGATGATTTCAGATTTGAAATCGTAATATTGCAGATCAGAGTGATAATTTGAATGAAACATTCTAAAATTTGAAGGATAAATAGTTTTATCTGATGACAAATTACATATAATCTGATGACAAATATCGTAGATACTCTTAGAAAAACACACGATTCTTTGCATGAAAGAAATGGAAAAAGGCATCAAAATGGTGAACACAACATGTACCCCCAAAACCACCAATCCCGGAAGAAACCAACATCCTTAAAGCAATTCACAACAAAAAGGGAGAGAAAGTAGAGTGGTACAAGCAACAAACTCAAAACCAGAGCAATGAATATTATTCCTTTCCCTTCCATCGCCCCTCTCACACCAAATACAAACAAAACAAAGATCATCTTCCACACCAACAAATATCAAGGATTAAACAATGGATCAAAGCCGCACGATTCTCGGCCTCATCGGCTTCTCAACGTCTGTTTTCTTCTTCTGTCGGTCGAATCTGAAGAAATGGGAGAGAAGACAATTTGCAAGAGAGAGACTGGGGCTGGTGAGCGAAGCGTTGAGAGAAGCCGAGGAGAGAGCGGCGAGGTTACAGGAAAGGCACGACCGCATACTCAACCAGATATGCATGTTCTATCTGAGCAACAAAGAGCTGGAGGAGGCCTTGGCCGGAGCTCGGGCCGCCATGAACGAGGCCTCCGAGAATGTTGTTACTCTCAGGAGGATGAAGATGAAGATCATCACCTCTTTTCCTGACGACGTTGATTTTCGAAATGTGACTGCCACTCTCAGGAACCATTAGGCGTTTATCACTTAATTGTTTTGAGTTTTCTAAGCATGATGTTTACATGTATACGTACCTAGTAATATATTAGAATGTCGATTGGGAGATTTTGCCAACTTTGATGATGAACATTTTCGTTTCTTTTCTTGTTTTGTCACGCTTTACGCGACTCCGTATGTTTTGTTTTGAATATTAGCACGTTTATGTCTTAAAATTTGTTTATATAAGTTATAAAATACTTGAATTTATGACATTACTTGCATAGTCTGTTGAGGGTCTTTCAAGTCATTTAGAGTATTTACAACGAACAAATCATGTCCCGCACGGTGAATCATGAATCGCGATATAGTGATTTGCGAATTGCGATTCACACCTTGTAATGTGCGTGTTCTGCGACTCACGAATCATTATATCGCGGTTCGTGATTCGTACACCAAGCCGCGACTCACAATTATGAGTCGCTGTTCGCGAATCGCGGTTCTGTTTCGGGACAATCAACGTGCGACGCTTGGTATGGGGAAGACAAATTAGAACCATTGGCAACGGTCCGATTCCAACGATATTTTTTTAAAATCAAAATAAATATAAAAAACTATTTTTCTCCGCATATAAATACCCTCTTACCCCATTCATCAAACCACCAACATTTTTATCAATTTCCACTCTCAAACTATCCACTTTATTTCTAAAAAAATCTAATCAACAATGTCCAACGACTCGACTCAATCGCCTACTTCACCCGAGCAACAAGACTACACGCTGGATTCCCCAGACCGTTCAGCTAATCAGGTCAACACACCTCAACCCGGCGACTATCAGACGATGTTGAAGACACCTTACAACCCAACAACCGATGGTTGGGACCATGTCTCTTTCACCGCATACATGGAACAATATTGGAACCTAGGTGCATTCCAACAACATCGTTTTTCATTTTATTAATTCATTTTTTAAATTATTTTTGTTGTTAAATGCATTTCATTAAACAACTTTTTAAATAAATTCAGCATAATATCAATAAATTATTCAGTCAGTATCAACTCAACATCCCTATAAATCATGATTCTTATATATGAGTCTCATATTGTGGAACACATCCCAGTTTAAAGGACGCACAACACAATTCAGTTCAATCATGTTTCCCATATGTGAGTCTCTCACTATACATGCTTTTATCCAATACTATTCATCAATAGAAGATTTCTAATTTTTTTTATTGGCACATGAGTTATCATTTCAGTTACATATATTCTTTATCAATGTTCTAAAACTCCTGATTTGGTGTCGCCTAAGCCTCATTTTGTGCTTAGCCGACCCGACTAGACGCCCTCTTAGGCCCTATATTGTCCTAGCCGACCCGACTAGGCACCTAGAACAATTTTTCATACTATAGTGACTAAATTAAAATAACTAGATGATTGTTGTCCAGAATTGATTGATATCGTACTTCTAACCTGTTTGGTATTATTTTTTAAGTATTTTAAATATTTATTATCATTTTTAATATAATATGTTTTTTTAGAGGATGGTGTTGAAACATGTTCCATTTGTCAAAATTTGCATACACAAGGTCTCTCACACCATTGAACGTAATTTCGAGGAGTGGGCTCGGGCCCATAATGTGATAAAGGTTTGGGCCTAGTATCTGCTCCATGAACTTGTGAGTTTTCCGGAAGCGATGATATGGAGGGTATAGGTCAGGTTCAAATCAGTCAACTTCCTAAATCAAGGTCTCTTTGACTGTACTCATCATGAATCATTTCCTGGTAACCTCGATTCTTCATCACTTAGTTCTTTGTTTTTCTCTCTGATGATTCAGTTATGGCGCTTGCCAATTTGATTTCTGCTTACTTGTTGCCAGAGAAACAGGAACTCTCTCCTCCGTGTTGCAGCTGCCGCCGCCGTCGGGTCGGGTCTGTTATGTGCCAACCGCAATTCAGATTCCGGTGAGCCCTAACTCTTCATGTACTTAATGCTTGAAACAGATTGTTTGAGGGATTTTTGTCTTCTGAACTGTGTGTTTCATTCTAGAATCAACTGTATCGGTGGCGGTTCCTGCACCACTCCGTGAATCATTGGCCCTGCCATGGAAATTTGCCCTAGAAATCGGCTATGGACCGGCATTTATGTCATCACAAGGTTTCCATTTTCGATCGTTCTCCTTCTATCACCACTTTCTTTTCAAATTTGTTTGTTTTGTTCCTGTGAGGTTTGACTTCAACTTGATTGTGTAATTGTAGGATTTTTCCCATTATTTTCACCTAGAGTTAGTCCGGACCCGTCCCCTAACGTAGAGAAAGAAGTTCATGTGGATGCTGGAGGTGATGCTAAGCAGAAGCCATGTCCTAGATGCTTGACCAGGGACTCTATCGCCAATGCAGCTGCTCGTGCTGGTCCTGCTGTGGTCAACATCTCAGTCCAACGGGGTATATCTTTGGTGATCTGTTGTTTGCGTTTTGTTGTGCTCTCTTTAAGAAACAGGATAAAAGAGTTCTTTGTGATAATATTCCTGTATTGTAGGTTTTGATGGGATTGTTACGCGGAAGAGTATGGGCTCTGGTACAATCATTGATCAGGACGGTACTATTTTAACTTGTGCTCATGTGGTGGTTGATTCTAAAGGTCTTCAAACATTGCCCAAAGGGAAGGTGTGTTCAACACATTGTATCAGTCCTGTTTTTAGTGGTTTCACTCTCTATCTTATTGCTGTACAAGTATGATGTAAAACGAGATGCATGCACAAATTATTGGGAAATAGTGATAAGATTTGAAAATTACTTGGCATGTTCTTTGTAGTTTGGCTTAGATCTAAGCATCGTAAAAGAGTGCAACAGAACAAGACAACAACATCTCTTTTTCCAAATCCAATCGAGCACTAGCATATGTTTTAGTTATGTATTTATCATCTGTGGAGGTTTTGTGCTCATGTATTCAATTCATGCAATTATTTGGATACTGTACCTGTGTTTATCATATGCAATTGCTTGGAACAAGGAGTTGAAGGAAACCATGTGATAAATACTACTGTGCTCATAGTCCGAAAATGGATTTGAACTCATGGACATTGTATTCACTTAAACTTCACATTTAGTAATATCAAACATCTTTGATAAATTTGGCCATATTAGACATCAGTTTATAGATCAAAGTTTATGTACACGTTTCTCTCTCTAACAGAACCAAAAAACCCTAAGGCTCCTTCTTCTTCACACTGCCCCCCCCCCCCCCCCCCCCCCCCCCCCCCCCCCCCGGCGACATTCATGACCATGGCCATGGATGTCGCCGGCAGCCCATTTTTTTGGTCCTCTTCCATCCCTCTTTCCTCAAGGTCGGCACAGCGTCTCCGATCCACTCACGGCAGCCACCCACCTTCGGTTTTGTTGAGCTCCAGCCACTTTCTTCTCATTTCCACCGGCGATTTGAGCTCCGGCCACCTTGTGCCGGACTCGTGGCGCAGCCCTCCTCCACCACGCCGCCATGGCCTTCTTCCACGCCGGCCTTCACTAACCCCATTTCCCCCCTCGCCGGTCTTGTCCGGCCAGGTCCGCCACACCCCGCCTTCCCCTGCCACGCTCTGTCCCCCTCCACCCTTTCCCATCCAACTCTCCCCCAACCTCAGTCCCGGGCAGACCAGCCCCCAAAACACTACCCCTCTGCCCTTCAGTTTTCATCCGCCACTCGCCTCCACTGGAGCTCAGCCGCACGCCTCCACCAGGGCTCTGCCGCTCACCTCCCGACGATATCGACGACCCGATCTACTCTGTACGAGCCTCTCCGTCACTCTTTCCCGGCCAGACAACCAGATCTGCTCCCACATGCTGTCGGAGCGCCGCAGTCCGAGCCTACATGCTCCTGCTTTACCGCGCTCACCCGACCAATCCCGTGCACCCGCCCCAAGCGGATCAGATCCGTATCGTCGGCGCCGTCCGTCTCCCCCCTCGCTTCGATCTCAGCCACGACCATCGGAGGCCGGTTTTGAGTTTTTCAGTGCCGATGTTGTTGTTATGTTATTTTGTATGTTTGTTTTGTTTTCCATGAAGTCACCCTATTGTGTTTTCGTCGTTAAAGACCCGTCTTTGACGGACGGATCTTCGATAGGTGTTGTTGCTACCTTTGGTAGTGTTACCGGTTGGACTTCTCTATCGGCGGACCTTTTTGGATCGACGATAAGAAAGAACGATCTGGTATTTAGTTGTCTAGGCGCTGTGTCGTCCTTTTCGAGATCTCTCATCTCACTGATCGTTCATCGGATTTCTGAGAACGAACAGTGGATGCAACGCTTGTGTTGTTCTATCTGTAAGGTTTATTAATTATTAATGAATCTCCTTTCAAAAAAAAAGATCAAAGTTATGTGTGAGGCACCATTGCATGGTTCTCCAAATTTCTGCCCATGATATTAGAAATTGATAATCATTGCAGGTTGAAGTGACCTTGCAAGATGGGCGGACATTTGAGGGTACTGTACTAAATGCTGATATACATTCTGATATTGCTCTTGTAAAGATCAAATCTAAAACTCCCCTTCCAACTGCAAGCCTTGGCTGTTCAAGTAGTCTTCGTCCTGGAGACTGGGCGGTGGCTGTGGGTTGCCCACTTTCCCTTCAGAATACCGTTACAGCTGGTATTGTGAGGTATGTATAGAACAATTTGTTGCATGCATTACATGACTGTGTCTTATATAGATGGTGGTTCATAACCTAGTGATTATTTATGTATTTCTTTTTTTCTTTCTTGAATCTAGTTGTGTTGACCGTAAAAGTAGTGATCTGGGTCTTGGAGGAATGCGGAGAGAGTATCTACAAACAGATTGTGCAATCAATCCGGTATCTCTCTCTCTCATGTTTGTATTTTGGTGGACAAACAGAAGCTTAGAATCTTGTCCTGAATGATTGGCTATATCAAAATATAGTATTAAGTATTAACCTGAAATGTATGGACCAAAGCGTACTTGGCTTAGAGGTCAAGGGCACAAATCTTTGTTTGGGTTTAATGAACAGCGGGGGTATAAACATTAACCTTAAAAGACATAATATGTAAGTTAATTAAGATATTGTCAGCTCTTGTTTTTCTTTTGTTCTTTGTGATTCACTTTAAAATATAGGGAAAATTGTCCAAAACTACCCTAAAGTTTCGTCCACAAACGAGTTGATGCACAAAGTTTCGTCCACGCTGTGTGGCTACCCTGAAGTTTTGTCCACGACTTTTTTAGTTTTGACGTAATAGGGATGTTCAAAATGATGGTCTGGGGCCTCTGGGCAGTGCTTCCCGGATTGAATAGAAGCGTGGACAAAACTTCAATGCACCCACAAAAGCGTGGACAAAACTTCAGGGTAGCCACACAACGTGGACAAAACTTTGTGCATCAACTCATTTGTGGACGAAACTTTAAGGTAGTTTTGGACAATTATCCCAAAAATATATTTATAATATGCATATCCCTGTAGTACCCAATTTAAACATTCAAGTGCTCAAAATTTTAAAAATACAGTATGGTTATACTACATTTACTTTTGTGGGCATGTATACGACAGATTTAAAGCCTTGCAGATGGGAATTGGTCAAATTTCCTTTCATCTTCACACCCTGTAAGATATGGTTTGACATGTTTGTTTAAGAGCTAGTAAGTTGTAGTACCAGCTGCAGTGATATTTTGTGTGCTAACTGTTAGTTTTTGTATGCGATTGTCAATGCATGTCTGTAAAAGGTTGCTTCTATCTCGGATATAAAAGGATTTGTTCTTTCTCTTTTTTACGTAGGGAAATTCTGGGGGGCCTCTTGTTAATGTTGATGGGGAAGTTATCGGTGTTAATATCATGAAAGTAGCGGCTGCAGATGGATTGAGTTTTGCCGTACCGATTGATTCAGTAACCAAAATTATCGAGCACTTCAAGAAAAGGGGGTGAGTTTTTAGTTTGTTGGTTGCTGCGATTTATTCTATGCTTTGAACTAGTGAATCCATGTGACCTTCAAATTTAATGATAAGTCAAATTTCTCAGTCTTGTGTATAAATCGTGGGGGTGGAAACTGATAATTTTATAGAGCTGGGTCTATTCGAATTGCAAAGATGACAAGGATTGAACATTTGTATTCAGTCCACTCAACAGTGGTCTATTTGCCGTCTATTCATTAGGTTGTTTCGTTGTTTTACTATGGTTTGGTTTGGTGCACATATGTTTTTTTATCAACCATTTGTATGACCAAGGTTTTAAGTCAAGACCTCACTTATGTTGAAGTAGGCTCTATACCACATGGCCCAATTTATGTTGGTGGTGCAGCAATGTTGTAATAAATGCTTTGTTAGAACATAAATGCTCTATAGTATTCTGATTTTGCTGCTACTTGCTAGAGTTTTTGTATGAAGTTTTCATGTGGGGTAAGTTTATCTAGACAGATTCATAGTGTGACTTCTCTCCAAGAGTATATGTGTGATTCATTGTTATGCTGTACAGGCGAGTTGTTCGCCCTTGGCTTGGATTGAAAATGCTTGATCTCAACAAGATGATCATTGCTCAGCTACAAGAAAGAGACCCTAATTTTCCCAATGTTAACGAAGGCATTCTAGTACCCATAGTATGTTTTTTTATTGCTCCCTTTCTTTCATTTACATGCACTCAAATGACTCTTGGCGGTTGGCAATACGTTGTCATGGAATGCTAATATCAGCAAGTCTGGCTGTATTTTGCACTTTCACTTGACAAAAGAGTAATTGCATTTTTAAAAGGTAATGATTAAACATGAGGTTGAATTCTTTTGTTCTCATTGATGGGAATGAGGGATCTTTTATCTGCATATCCAGTAGTCCAGATGGTTTCAGTGCCTTCCTTTATTTTGACCGCACCTCTTATCAATTATTATGCTATTAATTTCCTGATTTGATATTTGCACGTCTTGATTAAAATATTGAGAAAGAGCTTACACTAAGTAATTGAAATACTCCCTCCTTCCCAATAAAAGTTTCCCATTTCATTATTTGCAAAAATTGATGTTCCAAAATTTAGTGCTTGCCTTTTCACCCCATAGTCCCAAGTATTCACATGTCTCCACCGCTCAAATTGTTATAAGTATTTTATGGAGGGATAATATTTCTAATACATGGCTCGAATGGAGACGAGACACCTTAGGACATCCATTCTAAGAAAGTATGACACTTCTCTTATGATCTTATCAGCACATGATTGTGTACTTAACCGCAGCAAATGGAAGAATATATGTATTACCATTCATGGTCAAATGTTGCAATACAGCATGTGGTGTGATTGATGCCGTCATATGGTTATATAATGTATGGAGGATGCTTGTTAATTTTCTGTGTGTTTGACTTCTAGGTAACCCCTGGATCTCCAGGTGACCGCGCTGGATTCCTTCCTGGTGACGTTGTCATTAAGTTTGACGACAAGCCTGTTGTGAGCATCAAAGAGGTTATGTACACTTGTTTCCTACTTCTGGCGGACATGGTGTTAGCAACATAAGGAGTGACTGGAAACTAAGTTCACAATCAGTCAGAATAGGACCTGCATGCCTCATTTATTGTGCAGTGTGCACTATTTCATTGCTTGAGACTTACAGCGATATGTTGTGTTCTTTTGTGGCAGGTAATTGAAATAATGGGTGATAGGATTGGAGTGCCAATACAGGTAGTAGTCAAAAGAGCTGGAGATAAAGTGGTGGCCTTGACAGTAATTCCACAGGAAGCAAATCCTGATATGTGAAAAAAGCTTCTTTTAATGCGTACTTTCCCGCCGTTAAACCTTTATACAAGTGACACTGCTCTCAGTTGTTCATTCTTTTGATCTCCTCGGCTTACAAAAAATAGGAGATAAGGTTTACATTTCAATCTAGTTATTGTGCTTATCTGTTAGATTTTGTGAAACCCTCTCAATACTGTAAAGAAAGCAAGAAAATAAACTATGTTACATGATTACATGAACTATTTTTCCATTGATCAGGTGCAAATTTCATCAAGTCTAGCTCAAAAGATAAAGGTCAATTATTTGATATTAACATCAACACCAACACTAGCCCTATATTACTCTTGTAATTACAACTTAGTCTCCCAGAGAACTTAAGACACCTTAAGGAGGGCTAAACTGAAGTAAAAAAACAGTAATATTAACAATCTTTGCCACCCAAAAGGGAGCAACTGAGTATCTGCACCAACTTAGAAGGTCTCTTCTGGCTTCAGGAAATTATAATATTCAAGCTGAGTCATCTCCCCACCAGTCTCTGGGTCAAACTGGCATCGGTGGAAGCTGCATTAACAATTTAAATTTCAGAACTATTATTTGTCCAAATACCTGACATGATAAGCTTGAGGCAAAATCAATCAAAGACCATCAACAATCATCAGAAAAATGGACAAGGGTCAACTGTAATAGAAGAAAACTAGCAAGCAGATTACTGTTGGATAAGGCAACGAAATTGAATTCCTTTCGGTGGTTCCAATTGATTACCAATTCCCTCAATAGTCTCATGCACATTAACCAACAACTACGGATACTAAATACAAGAGATAATTCAGCCTATTATCAGATGGCAATGAACAATAACCACAACTCTGAAGAGAGGAACTATATCAAATTCACCGCCAAAAGAACTATTAAGTTTGTTAAGCAATTTAACAGTTTATCCATCTTGATCATTAACTCATTATATGGAGGTACAGTTGGCAGAAAATTGACTAAAATAGAGTACAAGAGTTTTATCTTATACCATCACCTACTGGACTTGAACCCTGTCCACCATGCCAAGGACCAAAGCACCTGACCATTTGGTAATCACTCTAAATTCTTACTTTGTTATTGTTCTATGATGCAAAGACTTTAGTTCATTTCAACGTATCCACATCAGACACGAACTTCATGTTGGATACTCAGTCTTTGAAAAGTGTAGTATTCTCTATTAACATGTCTCATAAATTTCTAATACAAATAAACTAATTCGACACTTACAAGTCCTCCGTTTTTTTTCAAGTTATTAGAACATATGTCCAAAACCTTCGGACGGGAAATGAACATATTATGTAAAGGACAAATAAACACAAAGGGCTAACTACAAGTTAGTGTTAATTTTTGTTAACTTCTCCTGTTCACCAAGTGTGTGTACACACAAAACTTCACATCTTAGCTCTTACTCTCTCAACCTTGTTATTTGATATATGAAGTCGTTGCATTTACTATATTTTGATTTTAAATTTTATAATGGTGCTTATATCTATTTATAAGACATTTCTAATACATGAGTATTAATTAAACACATACTATATTATTTCCATAACATGTCTAAAAGTAACGTCTTTGATATTAATAAAATTCACGTGTTGTCTTATAAGTAATGTGTTGTGTCCCGTGTTCCACATCCATATTGTGCAACATAGTTATCCCGAACATCAGAAGGATGATCCATCTTAGTTAGAGAGTACTACATCACATGCCAGACTTTTTGTTACCTTCCATCCATGCCAAGAATCACAACTGTATTCTTTTGGTGGCCAAAAGCAACAATGTATCGCAAACCTTCCTGCAATCTGAACTGCGCAACCGACCACTCAGAACTGAAATATCTGGGTAGAACACCTGCAAATAATAAACAACATGTTAACTCCAACGATACTCCATCAGTTATTTCAAGTGCATACCCCTGTATTAGGTGACAAGTGCACCCTATTCAATTACTTCAGCAGGGTCAATAAGTTGCATAACTGCCTACTATTTCATGCAGTGTCATTTACCAGGTCTATTTCTTAAACATGTGGATATGGCACACCCTCTGACTCCAAAAAGTGCACATTGCTCAATTACTACGTTACAACACCTCTTAAATCAAAGGACTAGAACAAACTAAGAATTTGGGGGAGAAAACTTTCTAGACAAAATTCTGGTATGCATAGAAAATAATAATAATTGGTATGCTTCAATCCCTCTTTGCTAATTCACAACAATAGACAATACTCAGCATATTACCTCTGATGAAGGAAAGAGATGAGATGCCTGAAGGACTAGTAGAAAGATTAGCTTCCGATGAAGTCCTCGGTCTGTCAACTCCCAATGATCCTGAATCAACCTTTAGGTTGAAGACATGAACAGTTCCTTTATCACTGGAGACAGCTAGCCACTGTGCAGTAGAAGAAAAGGCAAGACTATATATCTCTGCCCGATCTGCACCCCTCCTTACCTATATAAATGTCCAAGGTACTTAGTTGAAGTAGGTTCAGCTAAAAAATTGCACCAATATCACAACAACATAATCACTAACATCCACAACAATTCCCATATAACGATTACATGAACATGGTTGACAACATTGTAACTTTTCTCTTGAGCCACCTTATGTGCAAAATGATGACTGAAAAAACGCATAGCTACAGACAAAGCACCAACATCACAATGAAAAGCAATCCATGTAGACCCTACACAAGGAATCGGAAGCTACTAAAACACCACCAAGAAAAAAGGACAAGCATCATGAGATGCACGTAACCAAAAGCCTTCTCTTCCTGCCAAACAACAGAAATGCAAATAAAGGCTTCAGAGAGAAAGAGTCCCTGAATCCAAGACTGACACCAAAAAGAAGCATGAATAGGAAAACATAGAATTGGGTTAACCAAAATTTCTTAGCTTTAGCAGTTTCCAAGCAATTTTCAGTTTATGATAATCAACAAGAACACTGAACAAAGTAATTGCAGCAAATAAATGCACAAGAGATGCTAAACTTGAAGAAATGAAGATACCTCCTGCAACAAAGAACCATCAAGAGTATTGAAAACCCTGACTAAAGTCCCCTTGCTACTGCACGTAGCCAACAGCCTTCCATCTTGAGTAAGAGCGAAGGAGGAAATCCTGGAGTCATGGGCCATTATGAACTTGGTTCGCTTCGATCCGTAATGCTCGACTCTGACCTGCCCCTTCTGCAGACCCGGGCAGGCCAGTACCATTGGACCTGAGACGTGAGAGACAACGCAGAGCCCCTTGGGATTAGCAATCGTCTCAATCTGGTGGAGCAGCTTCAAATCCGCGAAATTGTAGACGAAAATCTTCTGGAGCAGAACGACAACGATCCTGTCGCGGCGGAGGCGGACGGCCTTGACCTCAGACCGGAAAGAGAGCTCGCCGATGCATCGAGATTGGTGGTCGTCCCAGATCATGACCTTATTGAGGGGGTATTGGGGGTCGGGCCCGCCGCCGACGAGAGCCAGGATGTTGCAGCGGAATAACATCTCCAGGACGCCGATTCCGCCGCCTGACTCGGTGTCGAAGTCGCGGCGGAAGATCTCGCGGAAGGGGTCGCAGTTGTAGATGCGGAAGCCGAGGTCGGTGCCGGTGGCGAAGCAACCGGAGTCCTGGTTGAAGGATAGGTGGAAGAGGGTCGGGGTCGGAGCATCCGGCTGGGTGGGGCCGGAGTTTTGAACGGGCTCGTGGGCGGTGGTTGTTGCGGCGGAGATTGGGGTTTGGGAGTAGAGGGAGTAGGTGGAATCGGCGGAGTCAGAGTCGGATTCGGAGTCGGAGCAAGGGGAAGGGGGGAAGGACTGAGCCATGAGAGGGTTGGGGTTAGGGTTTGGTAAGGAGGGAGAGACAGAGGTGGACATTGACGTGTAGACGAAGCTTCTGGAAATTGAGGATGAGGAAGAAAGAGAGAATAATCGAAGGACGGGAGAGAAGATAAAGATACTTCAAGAGTGCACCTACTTATCCGAGCAGTTTGGGTTTATTTATTGGGTAGGAGGTAAATATACGGATGAACCACAAGATTTACAAAGATTAAAACGATTAGAACATGTACACTGGCTCAACTGAATGATCAAATTATAGGTTAAACCGTACAAAATTAAGGTTTATCATCTATAAAATAAAATGTGCTCTAAAATGTACAAACCAAATGATCAAATCATATTGTAGGCGTTGACTAGATGCTGAATCGATATTTTGCTGATTTAATTAAATAGTTTATTAAAACAGTAAATGTTTTATAAAATTGAAATAAATTGTGGTAAAAATAATTAATAATAAAATAAATAAATGAATTGCATCGTATGTTTAATTTCATTGCTCGGGAGTCCGATTCGACCCGAAAAATACTAAAATTTCGTCGTAAACAGACACTAACGAATTTTACATTTCGTCGCAAAAGCGGTGCCCACAACGGGTCGAACCGCGACCCGCAAACCTTATGGTCACGGTTCGGTACGCCAACTCATGCACAGTGCGACACACTGTGTATACTCTTAATCGGGGTAAAATTTCCTACCGATGGGTTTAATCGGTCATCGAATCTGTCCGAAGAATCGAAAAATGAGATCGAAGGTGTAGTCGAATCACTACTTTAAAAATTCGATACAAAAAATCGATAGATGCAGACGCCCTCCTCAAACTTTACGGTGAGTGCATCGGAAACACGTTGTGGGAGTGCATCCAGGTGGAAAATGATTCCCGTGAACGAAGTTAGGCTCCTGGCTTCGGACACGAATTTGGTTAGATATTCTTTGTCCCCTCCATCATTTCCTCTGTCTCCGATGCCCGGGGAATGATTATCCAGCTCGAGCATCTACTTGATTTGTACCACCGATGTGGTTGGATTGGCTATGCAACCAAGGACTTCACCGCCAATATCACGGGGTAGGGTCAGAGGAGACTCGCTTCAATGGTAACATACGTGTGGAGATGAGGGAGGCATGTCCATACCTTTAAACATAATGGTCTACCAAGTAGGTTTATACTATGTATGGCAGAATTTGGGAGCAATATAGGGCCGAGACCGGGTATGAACGTCACCGCTATCCCTACCGTAGGGTTTGGTCCATGTGATGGCTCTGCCTTTCTCAATCCAGAGCGACGTGTCTACCCATATTACGCCCCAACATATCCAACCAAGCGAACCGAGTCTTGACTAAGGCAAGAAAAGTCAAGGGACCCCATACCAAACATCCTTGGTCATGATTCCTTCAAAACATGGCATCTATCCATATTACGTGGGTCGCTAGTTAGGATCGGGTCCAGCCTGAAGATGATACTCCTTATTCGTTTTCGATTCCTATTGTGGAGCTCCAGAAAGCTCCCCCTCCCCCTGGATCGGGTCCAACCTGAAGATGATACTCCTTATCCGTTTTCGATTCCTATTGTGGAGCCACATGAGAGAATCTCAGACAAGGAATACGAGATATCCCAGAGTTAAAGGTATACAAAAGTTGAACTTTGGCTCTCTAAGTGATTAAGTTTAGCTCTACAAGGAAGACCACCCTTCTCCCAGTCCTGAATTGTTTTCATGTCTTTTCTTTGTGTCGAGCACCATTTCTACAAAAATGAGTTGGTCACGACTTCATACATGTTTGGAAAAGGAATGTAAGCTACACGATCTCTCTCTAATGGCGATGGATGTTGATAGAATATGTCACAAGCATATGAACGCACGAGTGCATGTATTTTCCCACTTTCACTCACATCTAAACAATATACACACAAACTCATCAAAACTTGTTTACAACATATGTTAAACGAGAGGGAGACGTGGGAATCATTCGTAATATGATACAAACAAAAAAGAATTGTTATTAAGAAACGTGAAGAGTGAATGAATATCAATTAGGGGCAGGATCATTCAAGCCGCCATCTTCAGTCATCTCTGAAGCTACTAATAAGCCTCCCACTCCCATCATCCCTATCGCCACGGCGTTGGCGTTGTCGTTCTCATTCTCAGTCCGGGGCGGAGGGCGGGCCGGCTTGGCCGGTTTAGACTGGATGTAAGGAGACGGGTTGGAGGAGATGGTGAACTTGTCCCCGAAGAGGTAGGAGAAGTCCAGGGTTCCCTTTTGCCTGCCTGCCTTGGTCTTGAGGTCGTACGTCATGACGCGGTACTCCTTGCTCTTCTTGGGCTCGTCGGAGTCGCAGTCGAGGAGGTCCTTGAGGGGGATGTGTACTTCGCCAATGTCTCTGTCACCCAGGTGGCGCTCGGAGCGGAGCTGGAACACGAGCGTCAAGCTGCCTTTCTGGAGGTCCTCCTCGTCCACCGTGAAGTGCACGGCGTAGTTCCATTTCGGGGACGTGCCGGCGTAGCGGTCCGTCGGCGACTTCTGGCGGGTGCGGGGGTCGCCGGCGATGAGGACGAAGGAGTAGACGTCCATGGTGGTGAAGCGGTTGACGTTCCTGATGTCGTTGGCGGAGATTAGCTTGACATCGAACGGCCTGCACTCCATTGATGACTGAGAGATTGGAGAAGAACAACACAAGAACAGGACAGGCCAAACTTATTTACATTCGGATACACCTTTTTTCTTTCTCTATATAAATTAACCAAATTTAAAAGTTGTTGATGATAAATTTGACAAATGGAGAGCAAACTAAGGCGATGCTTGCGGAAGGCTTGAGTGGAGGACATTGCACCCATCATGATTCATGGGATGGTCTCATTTGTTTTATGGATAATTTCGTTTTAGTATCCTAAAACTTTCGGATTTCGTTTTTAGTACCTCAACTCTTTTTTGTGCCACTTCGGTACCCTAAATCTTTGATAATTCCACTTTAGTACCCAACGACTGACTTTCCATTCAATGCGGTTAACTTTTCATCCAATGAGGATAAAATGTCCAAAATACCCCTCATGTTACATCAAATTTTCAAAAATTTGCCATTGTCCAAAATACCATTTATTAAATCTTTTTTATTATTTTATGAAATTATTTATTTAATTTTTTCTTATTTATTTAATTCATATATTTTTTCAAATATTAATATAAATTTTTTAAAGCATTTTTGTTTTTTTAAAATTTGATTTTTGTTTAAAAATCAGCTTTTATTTTCTTAAAATTCAGTTTTTATTTCAAAAACCAGTCTTACAATTCAGTTTTTATTATAAAAAACAAGTTTATTTTTCACAATGCTACGAACATCAATTTTTTTTTCATCCAAAGCTTATTCAGCTTTTTCATTTTTCATCCAAATCTATGAACAAGAACCGTACAAATGGACAAATTATTAAAAAGGCCTTCTGAGGTTAATATATTGCAAAAAGACCTTCAGGTTGTTATATGTTTTGTAAAAATACCTCCACTTTATGTTTTCCAATATTACCCTTTTGTAATATTGGAAAAAAAATACCTAAATCGAAGCCCCCCTTTTCGCACCCAGAAAAAAACCGGCCGACGACCTGAATATCCAAAAAAAATTCCGGCGTCCACCACATTCCCCGTCGCCGTCCAGCACCGTCCAAAGCCCATTGAGTCCATTGAAGCAATCCTCCAAGTAAGGTAAGCTTGATTTCATCCTAAATTTGAAGCTATTGAATTTAAGTTTTAGGTTTGAGTAGATCTTCGAATGTAGGAGTGTAACAACGAATTCAAATGGTTTAATGTGTGTGTAAACGTAGTGAAATAAAAAAAATGGTAGAATTGGGTGGAATAGATTCGTATGTCGTAGGTTTTGTGAATTTTATGAAATGGGGAACCAGTAGGGCCGGTCGGCGTCGGATGGGGAAGACGAGGGACCGATCGGCCTCGGAAGCACGTGGATATATACAAGCCGGACGGCGTATATGCAAACCGATCGGCGGGCCGATCGGAAGGGTTAGGAGCGGGACGGCTAATTGCATATACTAAATCATACTCGATTAGTACAATATGTCCTTATGGGGTTGTAATTGTTACAGGAATGGGTGAAATTTTAGTCCGTGCTACTTACGGTGGTGAATATAAGCTAGTGGATGGGAAGTATGATTGGATATCAACAACAAAAAATGGTTGTGTTAGCCTTATTGTGGACGATAATACAACGCTGAAGAAAGTGAAGGACCGGCTGTATTCCGAAATCGGGGTGAATGAAAGGGAGATAGAACTGAATCTTAGTTTTGTAGGTGTTATGCCCAATTTTATAGGAGATATCCCAATAGAGAAAGTGTACGATGCTTTCACTCTTCGGGGTTTTGTACTTGAGAACAGAATTATAGAGACGAGAACCGTGTTACGTGTAGAGCTGAGCAAGAAAAATACAGTTTGTGGGGAAGATGATACTGTTGAACAGGGGGGAACAATGTACCGGAAGCTGTGGCATATGAGTATGATGAACATGACAATGGGGGGCATGACGCTTATTTTGAAGTTGGTATTTGTAGTGTTGCAGGTAATCCAAATAATGTAGATAACCCAGTTATTCGGCGGAGAGAACGTGATACGGAAGCACAAGTATCATCGCCTACGCCACCATCGGTAAGCTTGGACAATATCGAGGAGAACCGTGAAATGGTGGAGTATGTTCATAGAAATGAGGAGTTTCCTGCGGATTCGGTGGATCCAGAACAAAGCACTGTCGGTTTTAGGGATGGGTCAAGTTTAGTAGTTGGTAAAGAGTTTCCGAACAAGAGAGCACTGATGAGTTATCTGAAAGACATTTCAATTAAGGGTGATTTTCTGATAAAACGTGATAGATCTTCAAAGACTTTATACATTGCAAAATGTGCTGGTGCTACTTGTGGGTGGAGAGTGCGTGCAGCAAAAGATCGCGGATCCCGTGAAACGTTCTCCATTAGAACGTATGAGTCTTTACATACTTGTTTGGTTAGTGAACGGAACTCCCGAAAAGGTAAATTGACTACGAAAGAGATTGCGTGTAGGTTGGTAAAAGAAAATAGTGAAGTAGAATATCTTCCCAAACCACGTGTCATTCAAAACAATTTTGAGTTGCAGAAGATGGGGTTTTATAAATACTGGCAATGTTGGAGGGCAAGAACACTGGCGATGATTAAACTTGTAGGGGACCCAGCTTCAAGTTATGGACTACTCCCTGTTTATTTGCAGCAGGTTCGGAAGATGAATGCAGGTGTAGTAACTCATTTGGAGGTGGATGCGGAGAGTAGATTTAAATATGTTTTCATAGCATATCGGCCATGCATTGAGGGATTTAACTATGCCTTGAGAAAAGTGATCTTAGTAGATGGTACGTGGTTGAAGACAAGGTATAAAGGGGTACTGATAATTGCAAGCGGGGAGGATGCTAATGGTCATCAATATCTTGTGGCTTGGGCTGTAGTTGACTCGGAGAACAACGAATCATGGAAATGGTTCTTCCAAAAGTTGAGGTCGGAGATCCCGGATGGGGAAGACTTGGTTATCCTTTCGGATAAACATGTAAGTATCAGCAATGCAGTGAAGATCGTCTACCCAGAAGCCCAACATGGGCATTGTAGGTGGCATCTGACCCAAAATGTGAGAGAGAAGGTAGGGGCTAAGGAAAAAAAAACAGATTATCGAAGTTGTTTCAAGAAGTTGTTGATGCGTACACAATGGAGAGGTTCCATGACAAGTACGAGCAACTGAAAGAAATGTACCCGAAGGCGGCAGAATATCTAGAGGAGACAACCATACAACGTTGTCAATGGGCGAGATCTCACTTCGTAGGGTCGCGATACAATATAATGACAACGAACGGGGTTGAGTCTATCAACAATGTAATAAGAGCAGCGAGAAAGCTGCCTGTTATAAAGTTGTTGAACATGATGCAGGAAAGGGTTACCGAATGCTTCATGCAACATCTGGATGTGATGAACAAGATACCGGACTCCCATACTGTAACTCCAAAGGTAGAGAAAATCATGTCTGCAAGCAACAAGCTAGTCAAGCAGATGCAGATAAACACCACTGAACAGAAACGGCGAGTATCAGGTGAGGGATGAACATAATGACGTATTGGTTCATTTGGGGATGAGGCAATGCAGTTGCCGGGAGTTTGACATAGACAGAATTCCTTGTGCCCATGCCCTAGCGTGTTGTGAGCATGTCAATATAGATCTGTATGACTTGTGCTCGAACTATTACACGCTACAAAAATGGGCTGAAGCATATTCTGGGACTGTGTACCCAGTGTCCCGTGCAGAAGAGTGGAATATAGATGAATTTGATCGTGAAGTTCTTATCGATGTTCTTCCTCCAGACTATGAAGCGAAACGCGGGAGACTGCAGGAAAGAAGAATTCCTTCAGGAGGTGAGGTTCAACGAGCAACTCAAGCGGCTCCAAAGCGTCCCAGGAAATGTGGACATTGTGCTATCGTTGGTCACAACAGACGAACATGTCCTTCACTTCGATCTGCTTCTAATGTTTAGGGTAGGTATGTTTCCATTTATGACAGACTGTGTGTATTTATTTATTCCTGATTATGGTACTATTTGTTGAGTGTACTTTGTTTGAATTGCATGTGTTGAATGCATTTCCATTTTCATTACATTATGTTTGGGATAGGATAGTGATGTATATGCATGAAGCCGATCGGCAATATAGGGAGCCTAACGGCTTAACTGTGAAAAAATAAGATATCCACTGTTGCCCGATCGGTCCAGGTTGTGGCCCAGCCGGCGCCGATTGGGTTAACAAGTCATATAAAACCAAACATCGTTCAAATACCACGAGTCACATGTAGTTTGATTCAAGGAAAACGGTAAACACATTACAACCCTACTTTATTACCACAAAGACTCTCATATGGAGTTGAAAATTTGAGGTCTTTGTGTCCGATACAAACCAACTCATATTACCAAAGGGTAGTGCCCTCGTCTTGGTGAGTGAAGGACAAGAAGAAGTGTCGCAGTCCTTCGAGCTGCTCCAACACGATACGAGCATTATTCTCGTCCGCATCTGTCCATCCAGTTCTATTCGCCTGTCTCAGCTCGTCCATCAGTGCATTAGCCTTCACTGAAACCCGAATAAGACTTATCCTAATCTTCTGCAGCTTATCCAGCCTCTCCTTGTGTTCAAGTTCAACACGCTGCGCCGTAAGGGTGTGTCTTAGAGGTGAAGACATTGTGGATGAAGTGAGTGAAGAGTAGTGATGAGTGAGTAGTGAGTGAAGATGGTTGGAGTGGGTTTTATAGGCGTGGTGAGGTCCATAAATGTTAGTTGGGTGGTGGGTTCCATTAATATGGGGTAGGTGGATGTTGGGAAAACAGGGTTAGTGGTTGGGATGACTTAATTTGATGGAGGAATGGCCCCAAACGGCGCCTTATGAGGTCAGTATTAGGGTTAGGGTCGAGGGATGGCCCCAGACGGCGCCGTTTGAGGTCAGTATTAGGGTTAGGGTGGAGGGATGGGGCCAGACGGCGCCGTTTGAGTTCAGTATTAGGGTTAGGGTAGTGTTGTTGTCAGACTGCGCCGGATGATGTCAGTATTAGGGTTAGGGTAGGGTTGTTCTCAGACTGCGCCGGATGATGTGTCAAACTGCGCCGGATGATGTCAGTATTAGGGTTAGGGTAGGGTTGTTCTCAGACTGCGTCGGATGATGTGTCAAACTGCGCCGGATGATGTGTCAAACTGCGCCGGATGGTGTCAGTCGGACACTCAAACGGCGCCGTATGAGGTCAATATTAGGGTTAGGTGTAGGGTTGTTCTCAGAATGCGCCTGATGAGTAGCCAATCTACGCCGTTTGGGGACCAATTACTATTGTTTATAATTTGTAAGGTCCCATTCCATTAACATTCAACGACAAACATTACTACCCTAATGAATACCACAAAGCCTCACAGCTGGAAAATGGAATTGGTCTCCTAAGTGAAGGACCGTACAAGCTGTGAGTACAATTCAACACTAATTATTACCACAAAGCCTCACATACTACATTGGAAAATTTGAGGTCTTTGTAAGCCGATACAAGCAAACTCACATTAGCAAGTGGGATCTCTTAATAGAAGGACCGTACGAAACGTAATAGGCCTTCGAGATGGTCCATGGCCTCCTTCAACTCCTGCTTGAGTTGATCTGCCTTATATTGCACCATCTGAAGAGTTTCCTTGATCTGGTGGAGATCGTCCAATACCGCAATGCATTCTTCCTCAACAAGCCGTGGTGTATTGCTGCCCGAAATAGGTGAAGACATTGTTGATGAACTTAGTAAAGACTATTGATGAGTTCATTGAAGTGAATATTATGGTTTATAAGGGTAAGTAAAGAATATATTCCTTCCGTAAAGTATGTCCCATCTAATCAACATCGGAAGGAATATATTCCTTCCGTAAAGTATGTCCCATCTAATCGACGTCAGAAGGAAATTTGGGACACAATCTGCGCATATTGAGATCCAAACTGCGCAGATTGGGACCCAAACTGCGCAGATTGGGATCCAATATGCGCATATTGAGTCTCAATCTGCGCAGTTTGGTACCCAGTCTGCGCATATTGAGGACCAAACTGCGCCGATTCGGGCCCCAATATGCGCAGATTGGATCCCAATATGCGCAGTTTGGGTCCATGGGAAGACCGATCGGCCCACAGGAAGCAAAGTAAAACCCAAATAACTTATTTTATTTCATCCAAACAGCATAATCATACAGCCTCATTACTACATTACGCATCTAGCATAAAGTTAAGGAGTCTCTCCTCAGCTTCTCTAGATCTGTCCATCCACTCTACGAAACGTTGAAACCATGGAGGCTCCTCGTAAGGAAGCCTCACAAGGTCACGATCGTTTACAAAAGGAGGGAAATCAAATGGGTGTTCACCATCTAGCGGTGGAGGACATTCTACATTCTTCTGTTGGACGAGTTCCTCTATTCGGTCCAACCGCTGAATTGAGTCATCGAGTATGCGGTCGTACTCAACGGCCCATGGTGGCGGCGCCACAAAGACCACTGTTCCGGCGTTCTCCCGCCGCCTCCACCTACGCTCAAGACGAGGATCGTGGTTGGGTTCCATCGTGTCATAACAATTATACCTACAAAATGAGGGTTGGAGTGAAAACTATTCAAGTGGAGAGTGGGTTTTATAGGCGTGTAAGGAATGAAAAGGGTTGGAGTTGGTGTGTCAACGCATTAATGGAGCCATTAATGTGTTGACTGCGTTGATTGTAGTGCATGCATTGGGACGTGCATATTTTGTATAGGAAATGTATCAAATAAAAGCATAAAAGCATTGTCATTCATTGCATTAATTATACAAAACATAAACATCATTCATCCAAGTACCAAAATAATTATCCAAAAAATAAAAACAAATACTAGGCAGCAAACAGGCGGTTAATGAGCCTCTATGTAATTTCTTGGTTTCGAACCATCCATTGTCTGTACTCCCTGAACCAAGCAAGCTCCTCCCAAGAATGAAGAAGGTCATCCTCGTTCATCCGCGGTTGAATAAATGGGTTGTCACCAGGAGGGAGTGGAGGACATGGTAAATTTTTCTCGCGCATGAGGGCCTCCAGTTGGTCCAGCTGCCGGTCTGCTTCTTCAAGTAACCGGTAGTACTCTACCGACCATGCTGGTTCCGGTGCTTGATACAGTCGTTCGGGCATTCGGACTATTTTGTCGTCGGCCATCATGGTGACGTATTCTCCGGCTAGCTCCCGTCTTATCCACGCACGCTCCTCACGCTCCGCACGATTCACTTGGTCGGGATCCATTCTGTCAGAAACATATACGTGGTTACACTACTAAAACAACAAACACATCTAAAAAATTATAATTCAAGAACATTATTCGAATACCTATTCCTTGAAAGTTGAGAGTGAAGGGGGTTGGAGTATAAATAATGGGGTAGCTAAGCCCCATTTATAGGCTGGTGAGGATGAATAGGGTTGTAGTGGGTGGATGAGTGGGTGTGTACCCATAAATTTGTCTTGGGTGGAGAGACATATTAATGGGAGACATTGATATGTCTCTTTTTTTGGATGTAGTGATTAAATAGGGACGTGCAGATTTTGTTCAAGATATGTATCCATGAGATATGAGTCAAACCATCAAAAATGTATTCGTTAGTTCGCAGTCAAAAGTTTATCAGTCATCCAACAATTTTTATAGTCTACAGAAGATATTCGTCATCAGTCATCACGTGAATACAATATTTGATGCGAAACTGCGGCACAAGTGTATGTCGGATGTGGTCTTTGAATTCCAGTTCCGCCATCCCCACCTCGATGAACTTTAGGGTGTAGATCCCACTATCGGCCATCCTACAAACAAACACCAATATAATAAGCATGACATACAAGACTGTACTGCAAAGGTAAAATGAATAAGTCTGATACTTACTTGACGGCTTGCGGTATGGGTTCCACCCTCTCGAAGGTAAAATCCGCGTTGTATGCGGATAATGTCTCCGGTGTCCCGGGTAAAACCCGGAAGAGCATCTTCGGGAGCATGTTCACATACGGGGTCATCAACACCTTCATCTCGAACTCTGATATCTGGGGACGGTAGCTGTCGTACACTTGGATTTTTCTTGCTTGCACGTCCACAACCAACAATATCCAGTGCCTGTTCTTGTGGTTCACTAGAAAATAAATCTTCCGTGCACACAGCCAACTGAAGGGATAGAGATTCGACTTCTTCCCTCGAGCATAGTTCATGAGCTCAAGGTCCGGTTCTATATTCGCCTCATACTCTGCACAGCACAGCTTGTGGAACACACAATCCAGCACTACATGGCTCTGCCTGAACACATTCGGAAAATGTCGTTGTCTGCACCGTATGCCTGACAACGCATCGTCCATATGCTGCACAAAGTTGAAAACAATATAAATTATATATTGCCAGGAAAAATATACTCATATGCTGCTTAAAATAAAATACTAACCTGCGGTGTGACCCATTCGCCAGGGGTTGCCAATGACCGGTAATATTTGGCGGGTAGGCCTCTGTAGAGGACTCCGTCCTGCAAACCAGTACGCACCATGCCAGAGTAATTCCTCAACCGATGGGGAATCTTCGCTGCAGGGTTCCAACTGCGGATCAGCCTCTGATCAAGGACACCGAGCAACTGGGTCCTCTTCCTCTTTCTGGAACTGGGAGGATCGGGTCCAAATAGGTGACGGGGAAGGTTAACCACGATCGATGGTGGCTCCCGAGGCTCCGAGGGTTCCCCCGGAGCCTGAGTCTGTGCCCCCGGAGCCTGCGACTGTGCCTCATCCCCGGCACCTTCATCGTCAGTCGGTACCTCCTCCCAAGACGACAGTTCCCGCGCAGGAGTTTGACTGACCTCCTCATCCCCTTCGACCTCCAGACCTTCCCAAAAACTCGACAGTGGCCCCTCCACAGACTTAACCCCCTCTTCCCCTCCTCCAAGTACCCCTCCGGCACTACGTGTCTGAGAAGCAACTACCACGATCGGTGCAGGAACCTGATCATGTCCCTCCTCAACCCCCTGCTGAACCGGAACATGTCCCTCCTCAACCCCCTGCTGAACCGGAACCTGTCCCCCCTCAACCCCCTGCTGAACCGGAACCTGTCCTTCCTCATCCCCCTGCTGAACCGGATCCTGTCCCTCCTCAACCCCCTGCTGAACCGGAACCTGTCCCTCCTCAACATCCTGCTGTACCGCAACCTGTCCCTCCTCAACCCCCTGCTGAACATCAACCTCACACCTCATCTCAACCTCATGGACCATATCCATATCCCGGGGTCCAGGGCTAGACTCTCCAACCTGTTCCCGTCTTCCTCCAGCGTCACCTGATCCACGAGGCTGAGATTCATCATCCCTTTGCGATCCGGCTGCATGCGACCGATGAAACCGAGGCGGGAAATGTGATCCTCGGGAGTCGCCACCAGATGCACGGTCGTCACTCCCGGGCAGCGGGTCACGGGCAGCGCCCTGGGTCTGGAGTAGATGAAGGATCTCATCTAGTTTGCCCCCAAACTCTCTCCGCAACGCTCCGATGGAGTCCCCAAACTCAGTCTGTACCGCTCCAATAGAGTCCGCAACGGATTGGATCTTGCCATGCAACTCTCCTATCTCAACGCAGACACCTCTGATATGATCATCTGCTGCGGCCTGTTCCCCCTAACGACGAGGGGTCTGGGGTAACTCTCCTCCCCCGATGGTGGCCTCTTCCCGGCGACGAGAGCACTCAGCTCCATCCCCTACCGGATCCGGCGGTGTCTGCTCTGTAGCCATCACCTCATCCCCGGACTGACGATCAGGTGTCGGCTCCCTTTCAACTGGCTCTCCTTGCTCCATACCCCTCATCATCCCATTCTATCTCCCCTCCAGCCTCCAAAATTTCTGCAATCCGCTCAAGCGTCCTATCTGCTACCCTGTCAGGTATGACTCCCACATTTTGATTATGCGGAAGTGCCCTCTCTATTTCTGTGGGTATTAGGACACCCCGAGTCACCTGCACCTGCACACACATACCCATTACATTCAATTCATATAACCAATCTACATCTATAATTACACGTCTACACTTTTATTTTTTTACCTCTTCTTTCTGAAATTCGGTTGTCACCTCATCTGTCGACGGGGGCTTGGCCCATTTCGTCCGCCACTTCAAAAACCTCGATAGGTCCTCACTGTACTGTGGGTCCACCGTCCCCCACTTACTTGCCAGTGCTTCCATAGACTCAAATACAAAAGGCTGTAACACAAATCAAATTATTAATAACCAATACGTACATTAATTGCTAATAATGCTCTTATTCAAATTGTATTAAATGTTTTACGTACCGTAAATAACGGGAGCAGACCGCATATGGTGTATGAGGCCCCCAGCCTCCCAGCGGCGATCGCTTGGAACTTCGCTCTCAACTCTCGAATACAATCATCCTTCAGATGCCGGAAGGAGATATACCCCCACGGGTACCGGTTGAACAAGTCCAGGTCTTCTACTAATCCCATCCACTTTGGCTCAATGGGTGTCGTCACTTTTGTGTGAGGTATCAACGCATCAGTGACGAACAACAGCTGAGCCATCTTCCCAATATTGTAATCTGGCTCGGTCCTCCTGGTCCTCGGTTTCAACCGGGTAGTCACAAGGGCGCTCAACTTGTTTGCCAGGTCTAGTGGAGACACTCCACGCTGGTTCGAATCAAAATGTCTTTTCTCGAATGTTGTGGAAGTCAATTGCCTCTGAAAGTTATCATCTCCAACAATGGGTCTTGAGCAATTCAATCCCGTCATCAGTGCGTATTCCTTCAGGGACAACCTGATCGGTTTCCCTTTCAGCACGAACCACATTTCGGAGTCCCTTCTCACCGTGGTACTCCTGACTAATAGCATCCACGCCAGGTTGTTGGAGGGCTGGAACTTCTCCGGTAACCTGGTGAACATCCCGAATGGACCCGCTCTTAATGTTGCAGCTGTCAGCGGGTCTGCATCCTTCAGCTCATTGTAATTCTCATGCATGTGTTTGTACCCACACCTTGCTGTCACACGACAGTTGAAGTACTCCTCATCTTGCAGTTCTGTTTCAATTCTTCGAAACCGTTGAGGTGCTTCTGACGGAGTAGCACTGTTAGTCTTAGTGCCCGTAGTTCAATCCTAAATGTCCAAATGTATATATCATCGTTAGCAATAAAATTAAAGCGGCTTTATATTACTTATGTGTTGGAGTAATATATCGATGTGTGCTCTGATCTATGCCCACCATGCGAATAGAACCATAGATCGAGATAGATCACACTCGATAGGTCCCTAGTCAACAAAGCTTCACTAGAAGCGAC
This sequence comes from Erodium maritimum, assembly GCA_963921825.1. NCBI lineage: Eukaryota > Viridiplantae > Streptophyta > Magnoliopsida > Geraniales > Geraniaceae > Erodium > Erodium maritimum. The sequence goes on along the minus strand of OY997588.1, from coordinate 10,456,811 downwards.
TAGTATGAAAGATGGCTCTTTATGGCTTACGTTCTGTTAGTCATTGGAATGGGATTCCGGAGTCTGATCATAGATATCATGTGGGACATGATATTGGACGACCCGCCCTGAATATGTGCCATATATTAAGTCATGAACATATTCAGTGTTGTAGCTTGTCATGTATCCTTAGACCAAGGAGTCTTTGTGATCGCTATGTAGTCAACAACTGAGTTTGACCTGAGCCTAACGTTGTCCGTAACAGGGCTTCCATAACGGCCAGGATTGGCTTGGGGACGGGCTACATGAGTGACACGAAAGACGGCTAAGGGATTTATCCCTCATACTAAGGTATGGGAAAGATATCGGTTCTCGGCCACTTGATCGAGAGTGACTGGAAGAATAGCATGGCCATGCACATGATACTGGGTATCATATCTTCAGTCATCTCACATATCAAGGAACGGTGATTGAGAATAATAAGGATGACGGCTCTATGCCTTATCTCAATCAGGATATCGGAGATAAAAGGATAATGACAGGGACGACGGAAAGGTTAGAATCGACAGGGTCGATTCGTTATGTAGTGTCAGGCAATACTAAAGTCTCGTTAGTTGCCACTTAAATAGGATCAAGTAAAATGGGATTTTACGTTGATCTATTGACATGCATAAACCTAAGGGTCACACCGGAGGATGAAACTCATTGACACATTTATGGAGAATGGCCAAAAGGGAGTTGTCTCGGGACATGACCAAAACTGGGTTTTGGGTCATGTGCCCGTAAGTGAATAGGACTTTATGGATCGAGATAAGGCTTGGAGTCTTGGGATTGATCGCGTCGGATAATGTTGGACATTTTCGGTATGGAAGGCATGGAGGCGATGAGCGAATCACGGGACCTCGTTGGAAATGGTCACGGGCCATGTTCCAAGAGGCCCATGAAAGGCCCATGCAACCAAGGCCCATGGAACTAATTAATCAAGTCTTGATTAATTAGTACTAAGTAAGCAAGACAAGGATTAAGGTGTTGGTGATTCACCACCTAACCCAATCTTGTCTTGCCATACTTTGTCCTATTTACACCTTACTTGACACCATACTTGTCCCATGCCTTTAGTTGGACAAGTATGGGTTTTGTTATGTTTAAGTCATCTTTTTTCAACATAACAAACACAAGACAAGAATAGGAAACACATTTTCTCTCCCTCTTCCATGGCCATTTCGGGTTTGGCTAGTTTCCACCTCCATGTTTGTGTTCTTGAGTCCTCAAAGAGAAGAACTACGTGGCTTTGATTCCCATGTGGATACGTAGGCGTCTTGGAGACTCAAGCCAATCATTCGTTAACCGGTGTTCTTGTTTTGGTAAGAACTAGTGCTGAATTTTTCTCTTGTTAATCCATTCTTTGTTAGTTGTTTCATGGTTCTAATTGTCTCTTGGTTTTCATTGATTTTCCGCTGCGAGTTGGTTCATCTCCAACCCTACCTCGAGACCCAACAGTGGTATCAGAGCCGTGCTACCTTCGGGATTCACAAGACGGTGTTCAAAGTTTCGGTTTTGCTTGAAAGTTTCGTTTTTGGCATGTTGTTTTGCTAAATTGTTTGATAACATGTTTTAAATTATTCTTTATGGATTTAATGCATGTAAAATGAATTTTTGAAAATTATTTCAAATCTGGAAATTTTAAAAAAAATTTGATTTTTCGGGTCTCGGGAGCGGGACTCTCGGGGAGCCGAAACCGGGACCGAACGGGGCTCCGTTGGACGGAGCTAGGCCAAGCATGGCCATTGAATGGTTAATATGCCAAGGCTAAACCGTTTTGTTAGTTATGACGAGTTTGGAACCGTCATGATGAACTCGAAGATCAAATGTTCATAAGTTTCATTTTTGAACGGTTTCGATAAACCGAGCATCAAAAAATTTCGAAACTTGGCTATTAATTAAAACCGGAAAATCACATGATGTTTGATAACATGCTTGTTTGATAACACGATGTGTGATGTGATGTTGGCATGGTGTACATAATAGCCCCGAGCTCGATTTAATTATGTATCGCTTTTCACGGCCTGCGAGCCGTTAGAGTTAGCGTGTAATTATTATTTCAAGGTGTGGTCGTCGAACCACTTGTTTGTAATATTTATTTATTCCCGACCCGCGAGTCGTGTATTAAATTGTAATTTTTTACTCAAGACGAAGAAAGGGCGAAAAGGTCATTTGGTGGCTTTTCGGGTGTTGGCATCGGCTTGGAGTCGGTGGAGCTCAAGAAGCTAGTGGGAGTTAATTTAGGGGGCTATTATGTGCACATTTATCGCTTTATGCTTGGTTTAGTTTATGCATGATTAATTCTATGTGCTTTAGAATTGCATGCCTAACTTTATTTACCGAGCATATCACCTCACATGCAAAGATAAAATTGGACTTTTAATCCTTGTGTGTGAACCCTTAGAACCGTCATTGCATTGGATGTAGTTGACGGGTTCAAAGGAAGAATTACATTGGATGTAATTTGAGGCATCATTGCATTTGGAATGTAGTTGATGTGCTCATCGCATCTAGGATGTGCCAAAGTTTTGAACACAACTGGACAAGTAAAAGCGGGTCATGTCCGATACCTCCCAATCATCAACACCTTACTACCTCCCCGTCCTATGGTTGTCGTGCGCATTAGCGGAGCATCCATGGGGAAGCGGGGTAGTAGGTTTGGACGACATATGTGGGTGTCGTGCGCATTAGCGGAGCACCTACATAGTGACGAGCCATAGTTGAAAATTGGTGGACCCGACTACGATTCTCGGCCTGAGGTTGAGCTAGGGTAACAGATAGGGTAAGTCGTGTACATAAGTACATACCCTAGCCAAGAGTCACATTGGATGTGATTGGATGGAGTCCTACCTACATAGCTCGATTAAGTGGTGAGCATTAGTTCAGCTTAATCGAGTGAATCAAGGATCTTGGTTTCAGATTCTAAAGGTTTAGAATTGATTGTTGGTGTTTAAGCTTGATCTTCATAAAATTTATTCAGTTTACTGATTGAATTTTATCTGTTGTAGATCAAATGGAAAATTCAGCGAACATTAATAGTTTGTCATTAAAAACCATTCTTGACAGGGTCAAGCTAAATGGGACAAACTATTTGGACTGGTACAGAATTTTGAGGATAGTCCTCAAGTCTGAACGCAAAGAATATGTCCTTGACAAGGCTGTCTCTAAGACCATATCAGAGTTACATGAAGTGTCATTAACTGCTGAGAAGAATATCTCAGGGATCTGGGATCCAAGGATATTCTGATGGTCAACAAGGGAATTGGAAGTGGCAAGGGCTGGGCCCATGCGCACTTGGCAGGAAAGATGAGACACCTGAGAATGTCTGCTTCTACTGCCAACAGCCTGGTCATTGGAACCGGGATTACAGGAAGTTCACGGCTGATCTGAAGAAGGGCAGTGGGACTGCGCCTTCATCAAATAGCCTGGATGATCTGAAGAAGGGCAGTAGGACTGCGCCTTCATCAGGAAACCTGGATGATCTAAGGAAGGGCGGTGGGACCGTGCCTTCATTCGGTATTAACTCTATAGAGTTACATCTCTCTACTTCCAAAGATTCATGGGTATTAGATACCATGACTGAATCTCACACATGCACTAATATATGATGGCTGAAAGTAGGAGAGATTTGGAAAGCACGAAATGGACCTCAGAGTTGTGGCAACTGCTGTAGGATCCATGAGTCTTGCTTTGCCAAGAGGCCTTGTCTTAGTATTGTATAATGTATATTGCATAGCTACTTTTAGTAGGAATATTATATCTGTATCCGTGTTTGACAAGGAAGGATATAATGTTAATATTGGAAATGGAGTTTTCAATGTTCTATGCAATGATATGTTTTATACCAGTACTGACATGGTTGGAGGATTGTACATATTAGATATGGGTAACAATGCCTCAAGTTCTATATATTCCGTTAATACCAAGAGGTCTAAATCCAACGATTTAAACCTAACTCTGTTATGGTACTGTCATTTGGGTCGCATAAACAAGAAGCGCCTATCAGCACTTCAGAAGTGCGGGCTTTCAGGTTCATTCGAATTCCATTCGATCGATAGGTGCAAGGTTTGTTTGATGGGCAAAATGACTAAAGTGCCCTTTATCGATCTCGATGAAAGGGCGGGTGAATTATTGGGGCTGATACACTCGAATGTGTGTAGACCAATAACTTCACTTGCCAGGAGGGGTTTTAGCTACTTTATCACATTTACTGATGATTACAGTAAATATGGTTATGTCTATTCGGTGAGACATAAGTCTGAAACTTTTGATAAATTCAAAGAGTTTAAGACTATAGTAGAAAACCAGCTCGACAAAGGTATTAAGGCACTTCGATTGGATCGAGGTGGAAAATACTTGACCACAGAGTTATTAGATCATCTAAAAGAGAATGGGATCCTTTTGGAATGGACTCCTCCTAGGTCACTGTAGTTGAAAGGTGTAGCCAAACGGAGAAATCGGACATTGTTAGACAATGGTCTGTTCCATGATTAGTTGGACTGATCTCCCAATCTCTTTTAGGGGTTTTGCTCTAGAGACGACCGCATTCATAGTGAATCGGGCTTCGACGAATGGTGTGGAAGGGACACCATTTTAAAAATGGTACGGGATGATGCCCGCTTTGTCCTTCCTAAAGATTTGTGGTTGCGAGGCTTATGTGAAACATTTGGTTTCGACTAAGCTCGAACCAAGATCTGAGATATGCACCTTCGTGTGGTATCCCAAAGCAACAAGGGGATACTATTTCTACAATCCCAGTGAGAACATGGTGTTCGTCGCTTGGGGTGGGGTCTTTATGGAAAAGAAGTTTTGTTTCCAAAGACGTCATTGGGAGGACTGTGCATCTCGAAGAAATTCAGGATGGTACAGATCTGTCTAAACCAATTGGCAACCCAGTAGAAAGGAGCCAGAGATTGTCGTAGAGTAAGAACCAATTCCTGTTACAATTCCGGAAGGTCCAAGGCGATTTGAAAGGATCAATCTTCCACCTCCAAGATATGGTATCCGGAGGTGACAATGAAGTCATGGTGGATCACGATGATCCAGCCACCTTTCAGGAAGTCGTGGATGGGCCCAACTCCGAGTTATGGCTGGGAGCCATGAGGGAGGAAATGCAATCCATGTCGGACAACCGAGTCTGGGAACCGGTTGATCCCATCAATGGTGTGAGGACCATAGGATGCAAATGGATCTTCAAGGTGAAGATGGACATGGACGGCAACCCTCTGACCTACAAAGCTCAACTGGTGGCGAAAGGTTATAGGCAGATCCAATGGATTGACTATGAGGAAACCTTCTCCTTAGTGGCTATGGTCAAAATCGATCCAAATTCTTCTTGACATAACTGCGTATCATAATTACGAGATATGGCAAGTGGATGTCAAAACCGCTTTCCTAAATGGAAATTTGACTGAGTACGTTTGTATGTCTCGGCCCAAAGGTTTTGACGATCCGAAGAATAAAGGAAAGATTTATAAGTTGTTGAAATCCATTTATGGATTGAAACGAACTTCTCGGAGTTGGATCCTTCGTTTTGATGAAGCTGTAATTGGATTTGGCTTAATCAAGAACGAGGATGAATCTTGCGTTTATAAGAAGGCTAGTGGGAGCAATATTACCTTTCTGGTTCTCATTGAAAACGACATCCCAACCTTGCACGAGACTAAAGCTTGGTTGAGGAAGTGTTTTTCAATAAAGGACTTAGGTGATGCTTCTCATATCTTAAGGATTAAGATATGTAGAGATCGCACCAAGAGGGTCTTGGATTTAAGTCAGGGAACCTATGTGAACAAGGCATTGAGTAGGTTCTTAATGCTCGATTCAAAGAAAGGACTCTTACCCACTAGTCATGGCATTCATCTCAGCAAGACTCAGTGTCCTAAGACACCTGATGAGCTGAAAAGGATGATGAGAATCCTATGCGCCTGGGGGCAGGATCGATCATATATGCCATGACATGTATGAGACCAGACGTCTCGTAAGCCTTATGTTGTACCAGTAGACATCATTCTAACCCGGGGGAAAGATGATGCTGAACTAGTCGTCGAAGGATGAGTAGACGCTAGTTTTCCAAGACAAATCCAGATGACTTTAGAAGTCAATCAGGATATGTGTTTACGCTGAAGGGCAGAGCTTTAGCTGGGAAAGCGTAAAGCAAGATACCATTGCCGAATCTACGACAGAGGCCAAGTACATGGATGCTGCAGAGGCAGCTAAGGAGGCTATGTGGATTTGGAAATTCATGGCAGGGCTGGGTGTAATTAAAAACCCATCCAGTCCGGTGAATCCATTTTGCGACAACACAAGGGCCATTGCGCAAGCTAAAAGCCTAGATCGCTTAACAAATCCAAACATGTACTGCGGCGTATCCACCTCATCAGATAAATACTGAACTGAGGTGAAGTGAAGATAACCGATATTGCAACAGATGATAACATAGCCAACCCTTTGACTAAGACAGTGTCACTGCCTGAACACGTTAGACATGTAAAGTCGATGGGGACATATTGGAGTTTAGATTGGAACTAGGGCAAGTGGGAGATTGTTAGTCTTAGTGCCCGTAGTTCAATCCTAAATGTCCAAATGTATATATCATCGTTAGCAATAAAATTAAAGCGGCTTTATATTACTTATGTGTTGGAGTAATATATCGATGTGTGCTCTGATCTATGCCCACCATGCGAATAGAACCATAGATCGAGATAGATCACACTCGATAGGTCCCTAGTCAACAAAGCTTCACTAGAAGCGACTAGTATGAAAGATGGCTCTTTATGGCTTACGTTCTGTTAGTCATTGGAATGGGATTCCGGAGTCTGATCATAGATATCATGTGGGACATGATATTGGACGACCCGCCCTGAATATGTGCCATATATTAAGTCATGAACATATTCAGTGTTGTAGCTTGTCATGTATCCTTAGACCAAGGAGTCTTTGTGATCGCTATGTAGTCAACAACTGAGTTTGACCTGAGCCTAACGTTGTCCGTAACAGGGCTTCCATAACGGCCAGGATTGGCTTGGGGACGGGCTACATGAGTGACACGAAAGACGGCTAAGGGATTTATCCCTCATACTAAGGTATGGGAAAGATATCGGTTCTCGGCCACTTGATCGAGAGTGACTGGAAGAATAGCATGGCCATGCACATGATACTGGGTATCATATCTTCAGTCATCTCACATATCAAGGAACGGTGATTGAGAATAATAAGGATGACGGCTCTATGCCTTATCTCAATCAGGATATCGGAGATAAAAGGATAATGACAGGGACGACGGAAAGGTTAGAATCGACAGGGTCGATTCGTTATGTAGTGTCAGGCAATACTAAAGTCTCGTTAGTTGCCACTTAAATAGGATCAAGTAAAATGGGATTTTACGTTGATCTATTGACATGCATAAACCTAAGGGTCACACCGGAGGATGAAACTCATTGACACATTTATGGAGAATGGCCAAAAGGGAGTTGTCTCGGGACATGACCAAAACTGGGTTTTGGGTCATGTGCCCGTAAGTGAATAGGACTTTATGGATCGAGATAAGGCTTGGAGTCTTGGGATTGATCGCGTCGGATAATGTTGGACATTTTCGGTATGGAAGGCATGGAGGCGATGAGCGAATCACGGGACCTCGTTGGAAATGGTCACGGGCCATGTTCCAAGAGGCCCATGAAAGGCCCATGCAACCAAGGCCCATGGAACTAATTAATCAAGTCTTGATTAATTAGTACTAAGTAAGCAAGACAAGGATTAAGGTGTTGGTGATTCACCACCTAACCCAATCTTGTCTTGCCATACTTTGTCCTATTTACACCTTACTTGACACCATACTTGTCCCATGCCTTTAGTTGGACAAGTATGGGTTTTGTTATGTTTAAGTCATCTTTTTTCAACATAACAAACACAAGACAAGAATAGGAAACACATTTTCTCTCCCTCTTCCATGGCCATTTCGGGTTTGGCTAGTTTCCACCTCCATGTTTGTGTTCTTGAGTCCTCAAAGAGAAGAACTACGTGGCTTTGATTCCCATGTGGATACGTAGGCGTCTTGGAGACTCAAGCCAATCATTCGTTAACCGGTGTTCTTGTTTTGGTAAGAACTAGTGCTGAATTTTTCTCTTGTTAATCCATTCTTTGTTAGTTGTTTCATGGTTCTAATTGTCTCTTGGTTTTCATTGATTTTCCGCTGCGAGTTGGTTCATCTCCAACCCTACCTCGAGACCCAACAAGCACTCGGTATCGAAACAGAACCTTCTTCCTCTTCCACTGACTGTATTATGATTATAAGATGCATCCTAACATTATCTAGTAATCCTAATTGTAGTAGTAATATTATCATTATAAAATAACATTAACTAGTAATCAAAACTGTCATGGGCCGAACGGCCTTTCACCTAATTGTCCTAGGCCGATCGGGCAACAGAGAGTTTGGTCACTTTCCCATCCGGCTCATCCTAACCCCATTCGGTGCCGTTTGGACCTTGCTCCACACGATAAAAACGCCGCGTTTTACTACCGATATGCGTCGTCTAGAGCCTTTGGAAGGAAAATTATTGGGGCCAAAACGACGTCGTCGTGGTGAAGGGGTGTCATTTTGGGCCCTTCACTGGGCCTCACCGAGCTTATTGGGCCGTTGACTGGGCCTCATTGGTCCAACCTGCTCCGTTTGGTTCAACCTCATGGAGCTGGTCGGCCCCAAAACGACGTCATTAGGGGGTCTCATTCGGCTCATACTAGGCATATCAATCGGAGCGTGTTGGTGACAAAACATTGTCGTTGTGTCCCCAACCTGCTCCGTCAGGAACTCCAGCGACTCAGTGGGCTAAAACGCCATCGTTTTAGCCCCAATCAGCGCCGTCAACACCCCAGTCGACGACACTGCTTCCTTCTCCGGCAACGACCCTATTCCCTTCTACGCCTCCCCCATTCGTCGTAGCCTCACCGGCGATTTACACTAACTAAACCCTAGGTTTTGCAAAAGGGACCTAAATCTAACACAAATAGCAGGAGTTCAAATCGCACGTACCTGGTTCGACATGAAGTCGGAATTGTAGGAATTTCCTCTCGCCGGCGTCGTTGCTTGCTCGGAGATGATCGGGACAGATGAAGTCGTCGGCAATCGTTTTTCTGACTTTGACTCAGTGATGAAGAGACAAAGAAGAAGAAAGGGCGAGGGTATATTGGGCAGTTCATAATGTTTTCAATTAAAAGAAAAACAAAAATTCGATTTAATTCGAATGCCAAATTACCGAGGCTACCCCGCAAATAAATTAGCGTGATAAGGCCCTTTCCAACAATTCCTACCGTACAAATTGCAATATTATGCAAAATTGAAACAACCCAACAAATTACAAAAATTAAGAAGATACAACAAAATTAAGAACACAGAACATGACTTTATCCTTCATTTCTTCTCAGCAGACATTCAGACCTTAAATTAAGAACACAAAATCATATTGAAATAAAAAAAAATACAAAGAATCCCTTAAACTTGAACAGATTAAGCTTAAAATCGCAACACATCCAACGTAAATCCGAAGTAAAAATATAAACAATTCCTACAAATCCAAACCCTTGTTCAAGAGCTCCCTAATTTCTACCAAAAAAAGACCCACAGTAATGAAATCAACCCAAAAAATAACTAAGAGATCAAACTTGGTAGGGTTTCATGTCAGGCGATGCCGCTGGTTCGACGTGGTAGAGTTCCATCTCCGGTGAGGGAGAACGACGGTTGATGGTGGAGGAATAGCACAGACCGAGGGAGAACGACGGCCTAGTCGGGGTTCACGGCTGCAGATCTCTGCGAATCTTCTTCCACGGCGAGGCTCCAACGGAGGAGTCACCAGATCTGCAATGGTGGCGGCTCCGTGCTCCAGATTTGTGTGAGAGCTGGAGCTCTAAGGCTGTGGACGCGCTTCAACCACACGAGCTCGCCGCCGTCTCCGCACCACGAGCTCGCCGCTGCCGTCTCCCCACCACGAGCTCGCCGCCGTCAATACCTCAGCCACGAGAGAAGAAGAGAGAAGCAAGGAGGTGTGAGAGTGATTAGGTTTTGAGAGTTCATATGTAAAATTAGGGTTTTAATGTGCTTAAGGGTAGTTTTGGTATTATCACAAAATACAGGGTCATGTGCCAAGCACATGCCCATTTTCCATCCTAAAATTGATGGAAAGTTAACGGTGGGTACTAAAGTGGAATAAATGAAGTTTTAGGGTACTGATATGGCACAAAAAAGAGTTAGGGTACTAAAAACGAAAGCCGAAAGTTTTAGAGTACTAAAATGGAATTATCCCTTTGCCTTATTTACTTCTTAACTTTCCTATCTCGCTTTTGGTAGTGTACGTGCATTATATTTGTGTTTAATCAACTTCTATTATTCTATAAAATATCTTTCTATCATTTTTTTTTTATCATATATCGTGCTTGTAAGCACGACATAGTAATGGAAGACAATTCGGCTTCTCATCATTTCCTAAACACCTAAAAGTCATGTACATGTCTTTCATCTCTCAAACATGTAAGAGTGTGTATATATAATATGCGAACTACATCTCAACTCACAATTCAATGATCCATGATTTAGTGGGTTGTTAAGTCATAGGCCAAATTGCGACTCACAAATATGAATCGTTGATGTGCGTTTCGCGAGTTGTTGGTGCGTTAATCACAGATTGACATGTGGCGTCTAAGGGAGAAAAATTGGACCATTGCTCCAATGAAGGCTATTTTTTTAATTGAAAAAAAAATTCCCACCTATAAATACCCCCGTCTCATTCATCAAACCACCAACATTTCTCTTAGTGATGGAAAATCGACCCGGCCCCGACGGGAACCCGGCTGTCTCGACCCGATTGGGGAGGGTTAGGGTCGGGTTTTTTCACAACCGGGGCGGGTTTTGGGGCGTTGACCAGTTTTGTTGACCGGGTCCGGGGCGGGGCCAAGGTTGGTACTCCCGCCCCGACAGTATCCATGTATTGCCCAACCAAAGCCTAACTCCAACTGCTTTGTGTAATGCCAAGCCCAACTCCAAGTGTGCGGATACAGAAAAAGTTTTGCCACATGATTCGAACAGGAGACGTGTTAGTCTTGAAAGGCTACCTTTCAACTCAACTATCACCTATTCATGTTATAATTGTGTTAGAAGCTAACAAATATAAAATATAGAGCTCACATAATTAAAATAAAACAAACAGTCTTCACCGGAACAACAAGACTACATGCCAGAACAAGTCAATCCGGATGATCATGTCAACACATCTCAAATAGACGTCTTTCAAGAGATGATGAACACACATTTCAACCTTATCGATGGTTGGAACCCTAGCGCTTTCACACCATACATACAATAACATTGGAACCAAGGTACTTTCAACCTATCGTCTTTCATTTCATTCATCAATTTTTTTAATTATAAATGTTGTTAAATGGATTTCAACCCAGGTATATTCCAACTACCTTTCAACCTAGGTACATTCCAACCACCACCTTTCAACCCCCCAGCTTACAACCCTACTATCCACTATTACGACTACCCTGAGGCTAGTCAATACCACCAACAATACGTCGGCGACAACAACGACACCCAAATGTCGTCTCAGTCATCCTCTATCGGCCCTATACAACGAAGGAAGGTGACAACAAATAGAAGAACCAAATGGCTTCATGAGCTGGACATGCGCCTAATATATATTTGGATACGCACAACCAAAGACCTAATTAAGGGAAACTCCCAAGATGGTAGTTCCTTCTGGGACACAATTGCCAAGGGGCATTATAGTACATAAGAGTTTGGCTGGAAAGCCATAAAGAGCCATTGGAACAGACATGCGCCTCAGGTGCAGAGATATGTCAAAATTTTGAGGGATTCGAAGTCTAATTAACGAAGCAGATGGAGCGGTGACATGTACGTCCAAGAGGCCAAAAGCATGTATAAAGACACAACAAAGGAAGGCGAACCGAATGTATTCAATCCTGATCATTGGGTCCAGCTTTTGGCAGACGAAATCGAGTTTTGGGTGGAGGAAGGCACGACCAAGGTTGTACGACAACAACGATTGGATGAGGTTGGGGCTTACAGCTCATCTCCACCGACTTGTCCTCCCACCGATGATGAACATGTTACAACTCTCGGTGGTGAGTCCCAATCGGGTAGGGTATCCTTCGACCCGACCGAGGGAGGTAATAATTCAAGTGCCCCTCTGCATGTAGAATAGCGTCCATTGGGCTAGAATTCCACGAAGAGGAAGGGGAAGGGTATGCAACACCAATTGCAAGCCATTACCGAAATGGACAAAGTACGGTGTGAGAAGGTGGACAGAGTGATGCATCTAGACGCTAAATTCGACAAATACTACACCGAATATAAAAACTTACAACAACAAGACGTGTCAGACTTTACCGAGGAACAGATAGACTGACACGCAAAAATGTTGCCTTTATTATACTAACAATGTGAAAAGATTCAACCTCATATTGGCAAGCTCTAATAAAATTGTACTAATTTTATTTAGTTAATTTATTATTTTATTAAGGAAAAATGACAAATGCATACCCTTAACTTGTCACGTTTTACTAATACCTACCTTCATGTTTTTTTGTATCCAATACCTACCCCGGTGTTTCTTTTTATGGCAAATAGTCCCTACCGTCCAACTCCGTTAGTCTTGTTTTTGTTAAATGACGAAAATACCCTCAATTATTTGAAAGATAGGGTTGTAATATTGAAAGATAATTTAGGGTATTTTCGTCATTTAACAAAAACAAGACTAACGGAGTTGGACGGTAGGGACTATTTGCCATAAAAAGAAACACCGGGGTAGGTATTGGATACAAAAAAACATGAAGGTAGGTATTAGTAAAACGTGACAAGTTAAGGGTATGCATTTGTCATTTTTCCTTAATAAAATTGGCCTCAAGCCTGCTCCTCTTCTCGATTCCGATCTGGCCTTCCTCCCCACCGCTCGCGATTCGATGCATCCTTCAATAGCCACCGTGCCCCTCCTGCCGTCGTTCTCCGGGATACGGGCTCCATGCGCTGTCCTCCATCTACAGCGGCCTCCTGCCCCAGGGCCACCTCTCGCCGGCATGGATCCACTCCCTAGATGGATCTGGGATCCGGGAGGAAGGACGATAGGTCGGGGTCTGACTTCACGGCACCCGAAGTCGGGACCCTCAATACCGAACAAACCGTTGCAGATCAAATCATTGCTCCCGTCTCCCGCACTACTTCGAAAGATCCCGACGAATCAAGACGAAGAATTGACGATACCAAATCGCTCCAATGGAACGGAGCCTAGAAGAACTGGCATCACAAATTTGGTAGTTTGTTCTTTCGATCGTGTGCTAGTTTTTTTTATCCTGTTTTAGGTCGAATAAATTGTTGGTTAAACATTCTGTTGCTTATGTTGATTAGGATTTTTCATTTCAAGTCTCGCTGTTTTGAGACGTTGGTAAGGAGTTGTCTTGAGTTTGTGCCCACGATTTCAAGTGGGCTATTATTATGGGTCCATGAGCGCCGGGTTTGCTACGGTCGGCCCGGACATACATCTGGAACCCGGGGCGGTCACGCCTCATCCTGTTTGATTACCTATTGGTATTAATGAAAGTCTCCGGTTACCCGTTTCAAAAAAAAAATGAATCATATGTGTGTATTATGTATGTGTTTTATAGTTTTTATGAAATCACCAACATTAAATTAACCATTATTACATGCATTAAATTAGAGGAAATCGGTATTTAAACAATACCCATGACCAAGGATTTAAATCCAAGGTCATGGATTCAAAATCCTACACAAAATACCAAAAAACCTAGCTTCACTATAAATTTAGAGAAGGATAGAAATTAAAATCGGGATTGGGTTGAAAAAACCAATAAAGAAAACTTCTCTAGCTTGCAAACTCACCATCTCCAACTCTCCAAAGTTTCAACACATGAAAATGGAGAAGATTGAGATGGTGGGAGGCTTCATGGATGCTTGAATCCTCCTTAGATCGTCAAAAGTTTGCTCTTAAATGGTGGAACTTGCTCCAAAGTTGAAGAGGAAGCAAGAAAAATAGAGAGAACTAAAATATGTGCTGAAATTAATTATATTATCCAAAGTAATCTTGTAAAAAATATCATATGAATACATCTATAACCAAAATATGTGATGATAATCTGATGTTGACGCGTTGAGCTGGAGGGATAAGGAGTAGTTGCTGACGCGTTTGATTCGGTATGGACGACGACAAACGAAGACGGTGGAGCCACAGATCTAGAGCATCAGATCACGTCAAACGATCAGGTCAACGTGCTGACCAAGTCAACCACCGCAGGTAAGCGAGATCTACGGTCCAGATGTGCGGGCTCTCACACGTGCACGCTGCCACACAAGAAACAATGTGAGGATCAGCTCTCCATATGGCCCATTCAGATCATGCCACGTGGCCGCCTCGGTTACAAAAAAATTTCACTTATAAACATTAATCTCTTTCGCTCATTCACACTTTGTTTGGCCTCCGATCGACCTCGTTTTTGCACCAATATTTTTCTTTTCTCGAGGCCTACTAAATGAGACCGATAATGAATATTTTTGGAACATTTAAAAATATTGACAATGAACGAGCCTTAGCACAATAATAAAGTAATGCTAAAATATAAAACGAGCCACAAACAAGGTAAAAAAAATAAGAATTTAGTCAAATTAAGTAGTTCAATTTTACGCTCATCACTCTTCTTCCTCCTCCGTAGGATCAATCACTTGACTAATTGACCATACACTCTTACAAGCTTCCCCGATGTTGCTAGACTCATTATGACTCTTATTGACGCCAAAGTCCTTAGAGTCGGGAAACACTAGACTAAACATTTTCTGCTCATTTCTCAACCATCAATATTTTCCATCATTATCTTTTCCACACTTGAACCCCATGACATACATGTCATACATTTTCATGAGGAAAAAGAGGCCAAGGGTTTTTGGTTTTGTTATTTCATTTTTTTGCTATCATAGTAAGTCTCATCTCTATGTTTAGGTATCAAGTTTTTTCTAGACATAACATAGGAACATTGCTAATAGCATTGCGTTGATTATTTAGAATTGGGATGTCTTCGTTTTAACGCTTTTATGACCCTAGGAACAAACACGGTTGGACAATCTATACCTTCTTGATCAGACTCTTCCCTAAGCTCTATAAGCATTGTATAAAAATTATTTATATACTCATAACAACTGAACCATGATCAAACGCATGAAAATGTATGAAAAGGCCGACCCAATGGTTATTGAGGCCTAGAACGAGAATTTGATCGAGATCTATTTTTCTTATGTAAGAATATAATAGGAATATAAGTAAATTTACTCACATAGAAAGATTATACTATATGTATATGAAAAAAAATGAGATTCAACGTCTATTTATAACACTCAAGATCTAAAATTGATGATGGAGATTAATTTCTAACAAGAGATTATATTGATGATTAAATATATTCATGTCAAGTTCAGATGTGATAGGTTCAAGAAAATTCTAGACATTTACAAGAGATTATACTAGTTTTTATGTGACAATGTGTATGACTAACTATTATCATCAACTTATAGAAATTTTCACACTTACAAATCTTTTTTCAAAAACTAAACATGGGTTATAATTAGGAGCAATCAAATATAACCAACAATAAGAAGACCATCGGAATCAACACACTAACATTACAAGGTAGTAGTTAGGTGAGAATTTTCAAGAATAAATGATATCCTTTACCAAAACTCACCAGTTAATTGGCCAAAACAAAATAGGACAAGCTCATGTTTATTAATTCATTTTTTCGACTAAGAAATCATAATCAAATAACCATCCATACTCATGGCCTATGATATTTATTCTCCGTTAAACATTAGCATTTCAATGATTGGGAAGCATTTCCATCTCCTATATGAATAAATCTTTTCCGTGGAATGTGGACAACACAATTACATGTGATTGGTATATAAAGTCAACTCTACTTATTGTCTTGTTTAACCATAAAATGAAACTTTTGTAATACCTCTTCTTATTGCAATAAGTTTGGAAGGAGTTCTATTTCTTTTGACTTGTACTTTGGTCATGTTAGTATTGATTTCTTAAATAACCTTTATAGTTCATAGTGTATATTAGTACCTCCGAGTTGTAATGCTGACAAACTCAATGATAATTGCCTTTCTCATATTAGTGTATATAAATGTTGGTTTTTTTTTTCAATATTGATACCTGGCTTTCTTAGATGATTTGGGTTTGAGCATTTCTGGGTGAAGTTGATAAATTGTTTGTCATTACTGAAACTATAGTGTGCGCATATATAAAGATTCACACTATCATTCTTTGGTTTGATTCATCTTTTAGTTCATCGATCATTGGTAAATTGAACTTGTACGTGTTGTTTCTTTAAGGATAGTTTTTTCACTACTATATAAAGATCCATTGAGTTGTTAGAGTTTTCAATAATTAAGAAAAATTGACTTCTTTTTGAATGAGAATTGTTTTTATTTGAAAAACAAATCTAAATCGAGATCAAAATTGGGCCCAACTAGTACTAAGATTTAGTTTCAAAAATTAGAAATCCAAACATTTAATAACATTTTCATACCCAACCGTTAACTCCTGATACGCTTGCAAATTAGCTAGTGATCTAGACCATCTCGCTTCTCTGGAGGACTGGATTCGTAATCCTATAGGTTGTGTGTTGATTGAGAGGGAAGTCTGAACTGTGGTTTCGTTATTTGCGTGAGCTGCTCCTGATTGCAATTGGTTTTGGTATAAATGTAGTGTTTGTTTGCTTACTTGTTTCCGAAATTTTCTCCTCCTGGGCCAAATGTGTTCTTTGTTGGATCTTGTTTTGTGCTTTTTTCTCTTTTTTTCGGGTTTCAAGTTAATCCCCTCTTTTATGTGGGTTGTATCTTCTTGCTGTTTGAATTTTACATTATAAATTCGAACTTCCTCAATAAAATCATCACTTATCCAAAAAAAATGTATAATAATAATAATAATCATAATCATAATCATAATAATAATAATATTAATCATAATAATAATAATAATCATAATGATAATGATAATCATAATGATAATAATAATAATGATAATAATAATAATAATGATAATAATAATAATGATAATAATAATAATAATGATAATAATAATAATAATAATAATAATGATAATAATAATAATAATAATGATAATAATAATGATAATAATAATAATAATAATAATGATAATAATAATAATAATGATAATAATAATAATAATAATGATAATAATAATAATAATGATAATAATAATCATGATAATAATAATAATAATAATTATTATTATTATTATTATAATAATAATTATTATAATAATAATAATAATAATAATAATCATAATCATAATCATAATCATAATCATAATCATAATCATAATAATAATAATAATAATAATAATAATTATAATAATAATAATTATAATAATTATAATTATAATAATAATAATAATTATTATTATTATTATAATAATTATAATTATTATAATAATAATAATAATAATTATAATAATAATAATAATAATAATAATAATAATAAAATAATAATAATAATAAAGCCTTCTTTTTCATAGAAAAAAAAGTTAAAATTAAATTGGCATTAAATATTTTAATTCTCAATAAGCTCTGAACTATAATTTTAACAGACATGTAGTATAAGTGACCAAGTGGCAACAATTATACAATTTTTATTTAAAGCACCCATTCCATTTGATACACTCTCTCAAATAAATTATCGTTCAGAATATATTGAATAAATTTTTGTCCGAAAGATCACATTTTCAAACCACTAAAATCCGATCGAAGCAATTTACTACTTGATCAAATTCACATCATGCATATATGTAAAATACAAACTCGAATAACATATTCTGAAAATAATACAGAAAGCTACAAGACTGAGACTACAGACCCCATTGGGGTTTCCTTTGGCCAACAAAAAACTTTGATACTGAATCTTATTTTGGTATGGGTTGAAAGGAACAAATATTTTCTTTTGAAAGCAAAAATGGATCAATATGACAACCAAATATAGCAATCACTATTTAAAACTAAAAGCCATTTTCAGGCATCATCCCTTTCCTCTGGGGGCGGAGATCCTGCCAGCCAGCCCCAGACCCCCCCTGAGCCTTCTCTCCGTTTAGCACTCAGTGCAGCTTGTTCAGATGTTGCTTTTTGTCGCTGCAGGAGTTCAAGTTCCTTTTGCAATGTCTCCATTGTTTGGAGCTTCTGTCGTAGTTCAGCTACATCAACCTGTTGATTCAAAGGCTGATTATCAGGCTTCATGCCTATCACATGTAAGATTGTTTACTTGAATTTTGCACATTTTTATAATCAAGCTATAGCGTTAACCACCCATTATGATATTCCCCAAATCCAAAAGCAAAGATCAGTTACATAAAGGTTTAACAAACACCTCAAGTTTAAAGCATCTGTTGATTCAAAGGCTGATTATCAGGCTTCATGCCTATCACATGTAAGATTGTTTACTTGAATTTTGCACATTTTTATAATCAAGCTATAGCGTTAACCACCCATTATGATATTCCCCAAATCCAAAAGCAAAGATCAGTTACATAAAGGTTTAACAAACACCTCAAGTTTAAAGCATCTGGACTGCTCAGCAGCAAGCTGACCACGTATAGATTGGAGCTCCTGCATATAGTACAATAGAATTGTGATTGTCCCATGAAACTGAAGACGATTATTGTATGGAAAGTTCAACTACTAAAACAAAGATATAGCATAATTTGTAGCATTTTATTCTCTTCCCAAAGACCATAACAAATACTCCCTCCATCCCAAAATAAGTCACACTTATTTCTCAAAATAGATGTCCCAAAATAAGTCTCATTTGTATTTTTAGTTAGATAATTAGCCATAGATAACCACTGTTCTCCTTATAAGTCACTTATAACAACTCTGTGAATCGGGGATGTGGGAGTACATGAGGAGGCTAAAGGGTGGAAAGTCAAGCACTAAAATAGAATTCCAAAGCTTTGCAAACAGCCAACTAGTAGACAATTACTTATTTTGCAAGGAGGAAATATATCACTAAAGTTTACCATTTATGGATTGAAATTACAACTACATTACTCTCGGAGTTACATTGATGCAATTACCAAAGTTGCTGCTATTTTCCACTTTCAGATGATGGTAAGAGAATATGGGATAGGGAATGCAATAGGTTGAATCTGGGTACAGTACCTACTAGAAAAAATGGAAGAAAAAAACAAATTTAAATAAAAAAGATCCAATGGTTTCTATATAACTATTTCCCAGCCATATTTCCACTTCATAAGGCTTTATCTTGCAACAGTGTTGCTGCTTCGGTATAAAAAAATCCATGCCTTACTATAGAACTGGAACTTCATGAAGTATTGAAGGGAAGCTATTTTGCTTCATATTTTCATACACAATAACCAGAAGTATATTAGGGAAATTACCCCGCTTTCATTACTTTAAATCGGAAAATCTAGCTACCATCTTAACTAATGTTTTAACAAAAAGGATATATATGCAGCTCCCCTTGCAATACATACAAAACATTGAACAAATAATAGCAAAAAATATTAGTTACCTTGTAAAGATCTGTGTTTCGACCCTCTGCTTCTACTAACTCCTGTTTTAATTGGCGAGACTGTGACTTCTCTGTGTTGAGTGATGACTCCAACTCTTCTTTCTCTGCCTTGAGGGCTGCTATAAGCTGTCCACTTGTTTCCTCGCCCTTGGATTTCTGCATAATATCTAATATATAAGTGAAAGGGATAACATGAAATTCTAGCATTCAAAAGTTTTTTGACACAACACAACACAACGAGCTATCTACCATCAGGCAACTACAGCAATGATTTTTTCAGTAAAAAATAGAGATAACAAAACATCTAGTATAATTGAAATATTAAGAGTGTAATGAACATTGAATAACTAAATGAACTCTGACACAACTGTTCAGTAATTGAAGTTATGACTCTTTCTGTATATCCTGGAGGGTAATGATTGTCTTAAAACTAATTATTGACTAGGAGTGTTGGATGAAATAAAACTAACCTTATTACTCTATAAACTATATGCACCATAAATATAAATATGCCTGTTGACCTCTTACCAGCATGAAAAAATATACTATACCAGACGAAATTTAGTAGGAACTTTCCCACGACCTGATACATGGCCCAAAGTTGCAGATATTTAGCAAATAGCATACCTCCGAATGAACACTGTCTACAACAATTTCCCTAAATTTTCCTTCTTGACTTGCTCCGAATTCAGATTCCAAATCTCTTGTGGCATTTGTAGCATTATGCACAGCAGAAACACTGTCAGGAACCGGAGTCTCCGATATTTTTGATTGTAAGGTAGATTTGTGGCTTGGTTTGAGAACATTAACCTATATCAACAAAAAAAATTACCAAAAAAAAATAGAGAAAAGCAGAAGATGGTACAAGCACATAAGCTAAGTTACCCAACCTCATTGCTATAACGTCCATTGTAGCCACCAAAAGCTACAAGTATATCTTCACCACTGAAGGAGCTCACAACCAGACTCAACCCCTGCAATAGTATACAACCCGATAATGATCACCATAATATTTCCTGGCTACGAAAACTATCTATAGGTACTATAACCCATTAAGGATGAATGATCAGATGCAAGCAATATCATACATAAAGATAAAATCAACAGAATAATACCCAACAAAGCCCAGTTAGACATTGATCATAACCCAATAACTCTGATCTACCTCAGAAAGGAAAAAAAGAATAAGGAACAATGACAAAACATATGAAGTTTTAAGTGTCAAAATGCAAGTGTAGAACTGTATGCATATATAAAAGTACAAGAATAAGCAAACAGACAACAGTGATTGGGAGCCACCCAGAACTCTTAAGCCTTCTTCCAAAAATACCCCCACTATTAATACTGATACTAACGAGTTAAAATGAGCTCTATCAAACAAATGGAAACACTGGGGATGATAAGACGTGGAAATATAACAGATTTTACAACTGAAAAAAAATCTACATGATCCTACGTAGAATCATTAATAACTTAACACAGATTGTATACACTGTATCATCTCCAATGAACATCAACTGAACTGAAGTACTTATGATAGGCTACAAACAGAAATTCTATGAGTAATGTAAGAACAAGGGAATCAGTTTTGCTAAAAAGATATTTTCAGCTTCAACTATTCTACGCCACCCTTAGGTCTTTTAAGCCTCTACATGCAATTTGCAGAGGTTTAACTCCTGCAGAGGCTGTTTCATGAAAATTGTGAAAGCAGGGAACGCAAGACATCCAAAAATTACTATTCACCAACCCCTTTTTCATATGGTATTGAAAGGGTGTTTTGAATCTATTCATTTTTATCTAAGAAGTTTCTAGATATCACGATGTCAGAAAAATTGTATATCTCGACGAGGAGTTCTTTGCATAGTGCAAATTACTAGTATATTGATGAAACATTTTCATGAAATACCTCACTAGCAAGAGGGACACGTCCTTGAACAGTAGTTACAACTGACCAAACAAGCGTAGACATATTGAGGACTACTGTCTCAGAGGCTCCTGCAAGATATTTTCAGGATGTATTATATACCAATCAAAATGAATATACATCCAACAAATTTCAAATCCAACCAGAAAAATAAATAATTATTTTGTTATAACCCAGCTTCAAATAAAGAGCTTTAACCTATTACACGAAACGTGCTCAAATTAATTATCATCCTGTTAAGCTAAGAATACTTCTAATTGCACTCATTGTGCAACCTCTGCAAGAGGAACCCTTAGGCCAATCCAAATACTCAATAATGCAGATTTAAGATGCCTTCAGAAAGTGTTCAGACGATCCTAAGTCATGTACTACTAATTAGTTGGCCTAATATGTGAGCAATTTTTAACTGTTCAATGAAATGCCACTCCATCACTTGCATACCAAAAATCTCATTACCCACTTACGCTGAACATTTCTGCAGCTAGAACAGCTCTAGATAAATTAGAAATAGACAACAAACAGACTAACTGAATGGCATGTCATCCCAATTCTTCTAGAGCATTAAAAAAATCACCAGTATGTGCATATCAACAAGCTTGCAAGCAAGAATGAAATATTTTAAAATTTCATATCCGAATAGTTAAAGTGGATAATGAATACCACTCTTGTTGTCACCACCACCAACAATAAACCAATTCTCCCCAACTGTCACCCCTGCATGACCAGCCCTTGGAGTTGGTATATCACCCTGTTGAGAAGGCCTTGACCATTCCATCTATAAAGTACACATTCATTTAAGTTACAATGATGGTCTCTGAGCACGAACAATTTTTAGAAGATAAAGAAGCTCGCTTACAGTTTGCAAATCAAGAACATGCAAATCATTAAAACAAGTAGCATGTGAACCCCCACCAAAGATGAGAAGATAACGTTCTGCGTGTACGGCAGCAGCATGGTCAGATCTTGGAGAAGGAGGCACCCCTCTGCAAAATTATGGGTGATATTAATCTCAATACTACATCTGAGTACAAACCTCTATAAACCATTCTACTTCACTGAGGCACTAAGGCACGCACATATAAAATCATTCTAACTTTACTGAGACAGTTATTGTCTGATAGGGGACCCCTAAAATCCTAATTGTTTATAATGTTGAAAGTGAAACAGTATTTTAGATTAGTTTGTGTGTGTGACAAAGATATCCTGTCTGAGATTGCTTGAAGTCATCTTACATGCCATCGAATTCATCCCAGGTCATGCTCTCTAGATCAAGGATATGCAAATCATTCAAGAGAGTTCTCTTTGCATCTTCTCCACCAAATATGACTAGGCTTGTCCCAACTAGAGTCACTGATTGACCTCCACGTGAGACCTACAAAGGATGAGTAGAATCTAAGAGGAAAATCTCAACAAAAAAACTTGTCACAATAAATATAATCATAAGAACCTTATATCACACTCTGATGTCCTTATCATTGACAATCACAAGTACGCACCAATCTAATCCCTGACTACTTTCAAGCTTCATAGGTTACTTAAAACCAACTTTAGGAAGACATCCAACAGTAACGGTAAAACAAGAATGATGGATCTATTTTTAGTTCATCCCGCCACAACTGATGTTAGGTCTCAATATTCAAGTACCATCCAATAAAGAATACAAGTGGTCATGAATTTGGTCATCAAGGAGACTCTAGTTACAATATACAGGAAATAAAATAACATATTAAATACCGGAGCTTTCCCGTAAGTCTTTAAAATTGACCAATTGCTAGTTTGTGGATCAAATGCCTTCACTGTCAAAAGAACAAATACAAGATAAAGCACCTGGGAAAAAATGAACATTGTAAAAATAGTTTTCTACAGGTAGGAAAAGTGACCTTGGCCAGTTTAAAAATGTCAAATCGAGTAAACAATTAACTTTTGCATAAATAAATAAAAGACAATCAAACAATATTTAACTCAAACCTTGGATAGTTTCAGAGGGGTCTTTTGTGTGTCCAGCAATTGAAAGAAGCTTATTATCCCATGATATCTACGATAACAACAAAAAATACATTGGTCAGAAGATGAATACTGTGAGAAAAAAGCATTAGATTTATTGGAAATTTTTGCTTCACTAAGTTTAAGAATGAAAAGGAATTTTCTGTCATACTAACCAAGGAATGACCCGCACAGGAAGATGGTGACTCCAATGAATCAGGCCCAGCCTTGGCCTCAATTCTAGACCAAGTCCAACTTTTTAAATCCAAAACCTGCATTGTTCATCATATTAAACTTGAACTATACTCTAGCTTCACTGATGCAAGGGAGTCATTTTTACAGTAAGACCAGTGAATTAAATATTGAAGGAAACATATACTAGAAAATTAATTGTGAATTAAGCATAATCATGCTTTGCTCGGGAGAACGTTGGTTGGGAGAAGTTATGATCCATTTAAACAACTGAACTTATTATATTTAGGCATATGGGGTAAGAGATGAATATAGTATTCCCATACCAGCTGCGTAGTCACGGCTATATGACAAGTAGAAATATAAGTATATGTGTATGTCCGAGAAATTTTCTTACATGAAGATTGCTGAGGTAACGACCATTATGGTTCCCACCATAAATATACATCTTATCTTGAATGACTGCTGCTCCATGCTGCATATTTGAGTGGAATTTAATGGGAGGAAGAACATAAGAAAAGGGAACCTAACCAGCTGCAGATCTTAACAGGGAGAGACACTGATACCTCATAACGAGCTTTTGGACGTTGACCAGATATCTGAGGTGACATCCATTGATCATAGAGAACAATAAAATCAGAAGCTTCTGAGACAACATCTTTATCCTGAGTTTCCATTGAACTCCCATTCTCTGTGGAAACAGTCTTTGTCTCGGGATCAGATATACCATTCTCTATAATTGCCTCAACTTCAGAATTATGCTATAAACGAAAATAACAACTTTGTAAGTGACTAAACCCAAACGCATGAGCAGGCATCCATATATAGGTTTAAGTCAAGGCTTTCGCCTCAACAGTTCTACACTAATTATTTACTTCCGAACAGTTGTGGCTGCAGAAGTTCCAAACGGTTTGGCATATAAATATTTCAATAAAAAACTAGCTAAAATTCAGATATCCTTACATTCATTTCAACATCAACAACAGGATCTAGCACAGAGTCCGATGCTCTTGAGTACCAGCCAGGATCTTCTTCCTAAACAGTCAAGATAATAACAATTTAAAACTCATAAAAGTATCAAGATTCTACATAACATTGTAAAAACAAAACTTTATTTGCACATACCTCCAATATTTTCACAAAAAGACGCATGGCTTCAGTGGAAGCCATGTTTCCAAGCCCATGCCAACTGCACATACAATAAACAGGTAAACAACATAAGAAAGGAACGAAATAGAGCATAGTATATATCAAAATTCAAATATGAAATATGATGTGCAATTTGGCATGACACTATACGCAGTGCTTTCAATGTGTCGTGCATGTGAAGGAAACACTCCAATTATCAGTGTATGATTTTCTCCTTTAAACCTGTTGTAGACTATATATAAGGCATATAATGAACTTGATTTGTTTTATATCCTAATGTACTGAAATCTGAATCCCTCTTTTCTATCTCATTTAGAACAATATCTAAAATCCACTCTTCTGTAATACCGATATGTTCACATCAAATTCCCAACTTTAAAAACTTCATCTCCATAAATCGTTTCTTCTAGACATAACCTCTCCATTGAAGTAATAACTATCTAACTTGCAGGAAAAGTTTGTGAAGGTTGTGAACTGGAGGTACCAAGTACTGCAGCAGAGTAATTGAAAAGGAAGGCATTATCACCTTAGTCTTAGTAACCTATATTGTAATCAATGGATATGATGCCAGTCCAACATATAAATCATTTTGTGAAGAGCGCAACAAGACCCTAAGTGTCTCAACCCTCAAGGATATAGTGCCATAGAATCATCATTACATGTCAGCATTCCACAACCCTTTTTTGTCTGATTTGTCCACACCCAACTTCCAATCAAGACTGCTCGACGCTGAAATCACCGTGGTAGTTCTTTATTCACACGCTCTATTTTCATACTGGGGTTTAAAACTTATTCCCTAGTCAAATTTAAAGATTTTGCTTTGAGATTTCCATTTGTGAGATGATACAAACACAAGCTAGTTACACAATTATTTCTAACATCTCTCTAGCAAGAAAGAAAGCGTAGGAAATTGTGAAACTAAATCCTTAAGCACGATCATGTCTGCTTACATTCTCTTGATGTGTGAATGGGTGGGTTAGGGGAGGAGAAAGTATCCCAGCTCAATAAATAAGAAATCAAACCTTGTCCATTTACTTTGCTCAACAGGACTCCACCCTCTAGGTTTTGGAACATTACAAGGTCCTACAGTGGCCTGAAAATGGAATTAGAAATTGGTTAGCACGGCAATACATTTCCGAGATAGCTCACAAATCAAAAACATATAAATCACTCGCTTGATAGGGTATAACAAAACCTTTCAGTGGTGATGATTAATAGCTTAACAACCAAGTCCCAGATCAGCCTACACAAGTTATGGTCTTACCTGATAAGCCATTAAAATACATAATCTATCTAACTAAACATGACTATCAAAGCACTGATCATGAAATTCCAGATTAATTTCTCAGAGACCAACCACGGGTGGCAATCAAATTCGGGAAAATCTAAGTGGTTGTTCCATGTTATTTTCAAAATCAAAAGCTTGACACAGCCTAAATAAATAATTGCAAACCCATTTGCCAATGAAAAATTCAATTCAATTCAACTCAACGTTAAATCACCAGAATTGCAATACTGAAAACTTCATTTCCTAATTTTTCCAATTCAGAAAACCGACAACTTCCTGAAATGATTTCCCGGTTACAAAACGAACAATGGATCGGCATTCCCAGCATACCAATTCCAATTCGCGAACCCAGATCTACCAAATTGCACCCAAAACCTACTCATATAGCACGTACCGAGCCATCAGATCCACCGAAACACAGAATAAAGAGAAGGCACGGGTCTCTATCGATGATGGGAACGGAATTGAGTATGTACCTGCTGGTGCAAGGCGTAGAGGAGCAGAGCAACGTCGTTAGGGAACTTGGAGGTGACGGGTTTGGAGGATCCATCGAAGCCCGCGTACGAAGCCGCAGCGTAGAACCTCTCCGGGTACGCCAGGCCTGAGCTTACGCGAGACATCATCGCCATTTCCGATGAGTCTCTGTTGTTTCCCGCAGATCTTGTTGGGACCTGTGAGAAGAAGAGACGAATTAACTATGTGTAATTGCAATGTAATTCGATCTCAAGATTCAGATTTCATTTTGGTGTGAATAAAAATATGTGTTCTTTTGCTGTTTTTATTTTTCTCTATAATTTATTAATTCTACAGTGGCACGTTTGGTTATGTCGTGTCATGGGTTGGCTTGGTTGCAAGTCGTCACCTTGACATTTATTTAGAGCATCAGACCGTGGGATGAAATGAAAGACGATGTAGTATTGGAGTTTATTCTTAAATATTGCTCACAACTCAAAAATAGTGTTTTAAAAAATCCGATTAAATTTCGTCTATGCGTATGTTTAGGCGTTATTTTCATGTCGATTAATTCGATTATTCTCCGATTAATCCTCAAAAGGTCTTAACCGCTCGATTAACATTTAACGATTTTTAGAACCTTGATCACAAATATTAGGGTTGTGACCTCCACCTGGAAACATTGGGACCTCCACCGACATGGTACCGACTTCTTGATGAAGAAGAAGATGGGGATGACTTTGATCAGGTGCGGGCTGCAAAACAGTCCGGTTAGACACCATGAGGCTGGTTGGGGCTCGGGGTAGATGGATGGTGGCCTACCCTTCACAATCGGGATTAGGTCTACAAGCCATGTCTTGGGGGAGCTTCTATACACCAAGAACTTCCTGTTTATTCTGCTACTTAGTTTCTGTTTTGGGTTATTTTGGTTGGACTTTATTCCACTATTTTGATTTCGGTTGTTTGCTTTCCCATTTTTGAATAAGACGTAGGAATTTTTATCTTTGTATGAGATGAAAATTAGACTACCCCAACGGGTCCAAGACTGTCGGGTTTCTTACGGGAGGCCTAGTTTTATTCTGCTTCTCAAGGCTTTTAGCCCTACTTGTATTGTTTGATTGACATTAGTAATGTAATTCCTCGTCACCCGTTTCGGAAAAAAAAGAAATATTTATCACGCGATTCTGTTAGTAAAAAACTAACAATAGGACATGACATTGTCATTTTACCCTTTTAAGTTTAAATAAATTATACATATAAGTTAAACGACTATTTTACCCTTTTAAATAATTTATTAATGTTTTTATTAATTCCTACTTAACTCTTTTTTAGTTTTTTTTCCAATATTTCAGTTGTTCTTTTATTTTTATAAAAGTTAATAATTACTTTATTTACAATTTTCTATGAAAAATAATTTTTTCCTATTTTATATTGATTTCTTTTCTAAAAAAAATTCTTTCTTATCTATGTTTATTTTTTTTCAATTTCATTAATTATTTTTCTTTAACTTTTAAAATAAATAAAAATAAAATTTTCAATTTATTAAAGATCAGTTTCATTATTTTTTTTCTTTTTTTCTTAATTTTTCATTTTTTAAAATAAATCAAATCAAATCTCTTCGAATTGAATTGTTTCATAATTTCTTCTAAAAAGAAAAGAAAATTGATTATTTTTTTCAAGAATCCATAAATCCCTATGTTGAGCGATGAAGCTGTTAAAGTCAAATCCAACCCAAAAGCTCGAACTGATGGGTGGAGGCACTAATATGTTTATCAAGTGTTCAATTTGTCCATACACTTTCTATGTGGGACTTATACTTCAACACTCCCCCTCACGTGTAGGACTGGACATCTACACGTGGCCCATAGCAGGACTGGACATCTGCATATGGGCCGGAGACCACAGGGTGGAGGTGACAAACGGGTCATGGGCCGAACCAGCTCTGATAACATGTTAAAAGCTCAATCCAACCCAAAAGCTCGAACTGATGGGTGGAGGCACTAATATGCTTATCAAGTGTTCAATTTGTCCATACACTTTCTATGTGGGACTTATACTTCAACAGAAGCTTAGTGTGTCTTCATCTTCGAACCATCAGAACCCCTTCCATCAAGAACTTTGTCCGTGCAAGTGCGACGGCGATGAACTCTGAAAAGAGAGCTCGAGGTCCCTCGCTAGAGAAGAGGATTGGTGGCTCGTTGGAGATGTAGAAGCAACTTGAGACGAAGGAGATCATTCTGGAAAATCGTCGAAGTTCATCGAGCTTTGAGAACTCGTTGTGGACATCCGGCAAGAATAATGGCTCCTCGGCTTCTCTAATATCCGTTCGTGGCTCCAGCTAGGAAACGGCATGAGAAGGACATGAACGCGGCTCAGGGCTCGCGAGATCTGTGAATCGAACTTGAGCTCGCCGGATCTGGTCACACCATATGCCCCTACTCGAGGCCGCAAACAAGTGAAATAGGTTGAGGACTACCAACAAGGTTAAGAAATTCGATACAACTTATCGATAATGTGAACAAAATATGATCTCCAAGAAAGCTAATGACCAAGTTTTAGATGTGATATCTAAGTTAAAAAAAATTGTTTTAGTTATTTAATTTAATATAATTTCATTTAAGTATTTAAACTTGTGTGATATGTGTTTATAAATTCAAAATCGTTTCTTGTATGTAATTTTGTAGGTACTGGTATTAATTTCTCCTATAATGAAATTTTGTATTTTGATACACTACTCATTGATGATATGATATTTTGAACAATCTAATGTTGTAGCATAAGATGACAATTAAGATGAAAAAATTAAAGATTTAAATAATAAATAGTGAAATTTGGTGACGAATTATAGATGCTCTTAGGAATGATCAACTACACCACTTCATAGACTGATGTCTTTATCCAGTCGAGTAGATTGAAACATTGGTTAAGTTCGAGTAGGAGTGGAACAGAGGTTCCATTGAGTCAAAATAATATTTGATAGACAAGAATAATTTTAAATATATTTTTGAAAGCAAATAGTCTTTATACTTGACGGAGTTAAGACATAGAATGACTTTTTTCCGAGTTGGAATTAGGAAGAGACATCTAAACCTACTTCTCGTCGTCCTTCTACTACTCATTCAAATGGAATAATCTTGTCTAGTATTTCTTTTGAGCATAAATCCATAACTTCGTTAATTAATAGTGAGAACAAGATTAATAGAGAAACAGGTAAAAAAGGAAGGGCGAGACAAAGTCCCGGACAAAAAACATAGGAACGTTAATCTTGTGACTACGATGTCCGACTATTCTAAATGACTTTTAAGGGGGTGAATTCTCTTGGAAATGTACTCGTTGGAACTCGCAATGTTGTGTAGCAAACCTCTCCCTCCCCCTCGACCTCCGTTCATTGCCTTGCCCGTTCCCCCCTCCCCGAAACAGTCACGCCCTCGATTGAGGGAGACAGGCCTGCTCCGGTCGATCTGGCCATGGCTTCCCGTGTTTGGGTTTCACCGGAAGGGGAACTTTCAGAGGTAGTCTGTAGTCGGACCTCGTCGAACTGTGTTGTGCTCCGGCTGGCTCTGCGCACTTCGGACCTGACCTCCCCCTCACCAAACCTCGTCTCATGGCGTCTGTTGAGGCTAAAACTGGTATGGTTGGTCCGTCCGACGTCTCCTCGGCCTGGGAATCGCAGAAAATGGCCTTGCTCTGGTTGGTCCAGCGTTCGCCGGAATCATCCTCGCCGGTAGAGGACGATTGAGGTTGGGTTTCTCCTCTCTCTCCTCGAGGTCCGCCGGTATGGTGGTTCCTACTCTTGAGGATCGGATGCATCTCTCCTTTGCTGTCTGTGACCACCTCCTTGTGAGCCTTTATCGTGGCCGCCTCTTCGTGGACAGAAACTGTGATCGCCTTTATGTGGACCGAGATATATCCGTTTCTGATCCAGGATCTTCTGAGCATGTTTGGCCTTGAAAATCCCCTGGCTCTAGCCTCCTACAATTAGACTTGTCAATCCCGAACGATTTTGTGCCTCCCGTCCCGATTGCTTTCGAAGTGCTCTTGAACGACCCTTCTACTTTCGCCAAGGTGTCTTAGCTTTCAGTTGTACCCACTGGTATCAATCTGAATCGTCAAACACAGAGGATCTCTGCTTCTTGTCCAGGGATGGCAACGGGGCGGGTATGGGGCGGGTTTCATGATACCCGACCCCGCCCCGATTTCACCTTGCCCCGAAATTGCCCAGCCCCGATCGGGGAAACCTCGCCCCGCCCCGATGATTGATACAAATATGTTCCGAAAAAAATCAGAACGAAAAAAAATAAAAAAAAAATTGTCAAGTGTAAAAAATATTAGGTCATATTTAATATAGACCCAAAATTTTACCAGATTATTATGGTAGAATAAGCCCATAAATAAGTTTGTAAGGGAATAAAAACAATGCTTCATTTTATAGAGAAGCAAAGTGATGGTTTCTTGTACGCGGGCGATGTGGGACTTGCAATTTTGTGTTTTACGTACTGATTAAAACATATATATACAATAGAAATAATCAACTAACACAAATGTATACATAGCTCAGTGGTACAAGTACTCTAAGTGATATGCCTATGTGAGGTCTTGGTTTCGAACCATACTAGTGTTATTTCTTTTGTGATTTAAGTTTAACAAATCAAAACAAATATAAAAAATTCTCAATATTGTGGAGAATTGAAACCAAGTCCTTAGATAAAGAAGGAAGTCTATTACCACTACACCAATGTTACTTATTTGACTTATTTCATATTTTTGTATTTAATAATGATACCGGGGCGGGTGGTACCAATCCCGTCCCCGCCCCGTCCCCGGTCAAATACCCGGTTGACCGGGTTTTCCCCGTCCCGATCGGGTCGGGGACCTCGGGTCCCCATCGGGTTCGGGTTTTTCTGCCATCCCTATTCTTGTCCCATCAGCGAGGATCCTGAACTTGAGCCTGACCTTCAGAGGTCAGGGCCTAATGGGGAAAGGAAACCCATTGGGCCCAGAAACGAGCGAATCTTTCCGGCGTCCCAACTTTCTTGTGGCCTTATCTGGAGGGGGCATGTTCCATGAGGCGAGACTATTTTTCCCACCGCGAGTCAAGACAACCACCCGATTGGGTATTTTTGTTTTTTTGATCAGCGAAAGCAAATTTAAATAGAACCTCTTCCGAGGAAGAAAATGGTTACAAAAGATCAACCTAACTACAAGCTGTAGAGGAAACAAGATACAAATCATTCCCAAAGTAAATGTGAAATTGAGAAGATGAAAGTGAGATAACAACTACTAACACCCAACTGAACAATGAAAATGCTGCAAATTTGTGAGCTATGGACGGATATTCCCTTCCCCAAAGATTTTGTTGATAACTGAGAATGAAGTTGAACTTGAGAGTGATGTGATTCTACATCCTTGATGCATGCCTGAAAGAAGTTTGTTGAAAATCCTGAAGTAGAATGGATTGAGGCTCCTTGAAGCTTGGAACATGCCTTCCAAGAGAATGTTTATCTAAATGCTATTGATGATGTTGTTGTAACAGGATGTAAGTTGAATGGAGATGTCGTGTTGCTAGAGTTCCTTCGTAGGACTTGAAGCACACAAAGAACTAGAGACCACCAACACCAAAAGATACCCTTACGAAACCAAAGACAACACTAAAACGCTCCTATCTCAATAGGATTGCCAGCCCCAACAAAGAGAAAGGAGCTCTATCAAGTGCCGGCAGCCAACCCCGCAGCGGTAGAGACAAACCGGTGCAAGAGCACCGGAACCCACTAAACGCCTGAATTGGACCGTCCATCACCGCGAGGAATAGCAACAGTCATGAACCAAACACGCCCTCCGCGCCAAAGAACCCTGATCTGCAACAATCCTCACCATTGACGGAGCGAAAAGTTGTCCCACGACCAGGTCTGGGCCCTTGACGCTAGAGAAGGGTCAGAAGATCCAGAAAATCGCTACACCAGAGGAGAGAGAGGTGCGGGCTAGAGGAGGAGAAAGAAGGGGGGAAAGGAAGGAAGAGGGGGAAAAGGTAGGAAGAGGAAGCTCGGGCCGACGATGACCTCAGTGGCCGTAGCCATGAGACCACCGTCGACGACGACGGTGAGGGCTTGGCGAGGTGACGGCGGCGAAGGCCTTTTACGGTTTTGTTGAGAGAGTTGATGTGGTGAGGTTAAGGAGAACCTTTGTTGTACCCGATTGGGTATTTAGAACCTTGACCTCGCGTTATTATGCTTATCTACAGTTTTCGTATCTCTTCTATTATAGTTTATAGAAATTCTAGTTATTTTCAGCCGAGTATGCCGAATCACTTATTCTTGCATACAAGAGATACCGATTATCATCTCGGTTTGTTTCGGGTTTTATCACTTGATTTTATGATTATAACGGTTCGGAAATGATTGAAAGAAAACAAACATTTCCTCAACAACAAAAAAAACAATCAATTGAATGATATATATAAGAGGTTTAGATTATATCATTCCTGAATATGTTTTGGAATTAGCTACCTTCAGAATATGCCTCATCTCTTTTATTTGGTATGAAAGAAACTAAATAGGATTAAATGTCTGATAACATGGTACATTCGATTTCATGATTTTCATAGAGGTCAATTTTGCCTAGGATTTGATCTAATTCGAACATTAGATATAGAACTGGACTTAAAACGTTCGAGTAACATGATGTATTATTTTTTAATGCATGTATTTAGAGTTCACATGTAAATCTTGATCTCATGTTATATAATTATGTTAAGCAAAACAGAAGCTTATGCTTGATATATGTCTAAATGTGTAACGTATATATATCCATGTAAACCTCCAATTCAGCTCCGTATGATTAAGTGAGACTAAATGAGTTTGCGATTACACGCATATCTGATTTCACCTGCGGCCATGATGATTCCGGCGCCTGAGCATTCAGAGTATACAACCTCCCATCTTTAACGCAACACACGGCTATGTTGTGCCTGTGGAAGGTAGGGCTTTCCACTCTGAACTCTAGCTCATAGTATTTCACCATCTTCACACCGTCCTCTCTCAACCTCGACTCTATCAACGTCCCTTCCACATTTGGGCGTTTCCCCGATCCTGTTATGCTCCGAACCAGAGCTTCTCCCACCTCCCGTGGCCCTCCAAACGCTTCAATCCTTTCAAAAGAACCAAAAACAACCGTTATCGACACCTTCAAACACGTTGGACTCCATGACTTGAAGTCACATTTATGAACAAAGGGTCAAAGCAAAAAAATTATACCTAGCTAATCAATTATCAGCTTCAACTTTTAGTTGAATTATAGAAGTCCTGTTTCTCTGGACACATGTTTGAATATCACTATCTATGCATATGCTAATTTCTCTCTATTTGTCTAATTTTTCCCGGATTGACCAACCTTTGCCTCTCTTTTCAATTAGTTCATCTCTCCTTCTAAATATTTCATATCCAATTCCGTAAAAAGAACATCTTCAAATGTAAAACTATAATCCAATCTTCAACTATCAACTTGATCGTTTAATACGAAATACTTACGAGAAATCCCGAGAAATGGGTGAGACAATGACACTAACATTGAGCTCGCCACTGGAGCCAGGTGGGCCAAATGCAACCACTGGCTCGTTCACATTCCGGCGCCTGTCCACCGATCTGGACCCATTCAGAGGAGGAGGATCGAGCGATCTTTGAGACTCTGCTTTACCCGCGGCTCGGTATAGTAGTGTCTGATCTCCAACCCAATTGACCGGGTATATGAATTCTGTCATTTAAGCATATAGATAAATGTTGCGTCACTTTCTCGAGAAACAAACACAACTCATGTGAGGGATATATAGTAGAGGACTTACTGACCAAACCCTGCACTTGGGTCAATGCAACGACTGTAGCCACCAATTGGGTAGAGCACATCAAGCTTAAGGTCCCTCCCGGTTCGAGGAGAGAAGCCCAGGAGAAAACTCGTGATCCCAGCAAAATTTGCTCCGACAGCGACCAGTGAAGCCGACCCAATTCCAACCAGGAACCTCCTCTCGAATCTTGAAGCTAACGGCGCGAATTCCGCCGCCGGAGGCCTCGCCGTCACCTCTGGGAAGCTCTGGTCCTTGCGGCCGTCCGGCGCTTTTGACATGTAAATCCGGTGGAAAGATACAGACTTGCATCCGTGAAAGTTGTGGTGTTGCATTAGTGCCATTGTGTGTTTTTTTTTTTGTTAGTGTCAAGTCAGGTAAAGAGAGAGCTCAATATTTGTTTTTGGGGATGACCGAGAAATGTGTGCATTCCACCTTTTCTAAGTGATAATGCTATCAATTCATTTTTGGTGGTTCTCATTTCTCACGAGTGTGCCAATCTGGATCTAGCCACGTCATTTCTATTTTTATTTTCTTAGAGTTTGCCATCTTTAAACAATTGAGTTGTATAGTTTATATGCATTTTTGGTGGATATTTATTTACGGGGAAACCTCAAAAACATGCCTCATACGATTTTTGTTAGAACAAACATGTTGTGGAGATTTTTTTGTGAATATGTATTTTTCTGAATATTTACTTCATATTTATCCTCTTAAACAATTACTTATACAAATGAAAACAAGTGGCTCGTGTCTCTACTTCACACATCTCTTTGTTGTGTATGTCGTCAATATCTTTAAGGTCCTATACCTTCATGTTGTCTTTGGTTACGATAACCTTCGTCGTCTTTAGACGATATACAGGATAGTCTTGCTGTTTGCTCGTTGGTCCCGAATGAGGACACGATCATAGAGGTTCCATACAAACCCGTGCAAGAGTCTCCCTGGTCTATCGTCTCTATAGGATGACTACTCGCCTTCTCTCTAATCGGTCGTATAACTGACAAGTCATGATTAAGGCCGTCACCAAGGGGAGGGGCTCCTCGAATGAGGGTTTAGTGGTCAAGGACTAGGTCCTGAATGCGTATGTGTTCTACTTCCCGATGCATGATGTGAAGGGCAGGGTGGGACGGGATGAACTATAGTGTTTTGGCCGCACCCCTTTTTATGTTCGCTGACCTCCCGCTGCATAGGACGTCTCTATCTTGCTTGGATCGCATTCAGTTATGGGCCCAAGTTTGGAGTCCCCCGGCGACGGTTATAACGAAAACGACAGAGACTACAATAGAAGATTTTGCTGGTGAGACAAAGTCAGGGTTGGCTTCTGGATGGACCTTGCCAAACCCTTTTGGCGTTCAATGGTGCTCTGTTTCAAGAAGATTCCCAATCATATACTGGCCACTTTGGTGTACGAGCAGGTGCCTATTTTCTGCTTTAACTGTAGTCGTTTGGGACATGAAATCCACGAGTGTGACCAATCAGATCCAATTTGTCATGCTTCGATCTTTCTCTTGTTACAAACGGGAACTCGAAGCTAGGATATCACTTCGGTATGAATTGAAATACGTCGAAATTCGTGAAAAGTTAAGAGGAGAGGCTAGACGATTTTTTCACTGAGGTGTAGTTATTTCATAATAATTATTATTTAGTGTAATTAAGCGATATTATTCCAAGATGTTAATATGCGTCCGCATCAATAGCATTTCTTATGCCCCTCCCGATTAGTTCACCCACTTTCTTGACATGCAACAAAATGAAAGATTGGTGACCTGAACTTATTTGATGGTATTCCAAAATTCCATGGTTCGGGATTGCATGTGGTCTTGGAGGTCGGATTGTGGAACACTCGGGGTTCCATCTCCCAGATTTGATTCTTCTCCATATGGCCGGTAGGAAGAAGAAGACGGGAACTCCTCGATATGCTTGATGATGAGTCCTCATATACACCACGCCGATGCCATCACTGAGAGTCACCATCAGTGTATACGTATACGTACGATCACCATCACTGAGAGTCCTCATATACGTACGATTTTACCTGTAGAAGTTTCCCCATCAGTGTATGTTCATATCTATCGACTTAGGGGTCGATGTTAGGGATGGGGACTTCGTTGTTACCGTTACTAGGCGTGTGTCGAAAAATCCGAAATTCGGAAAAATAAACAAATCCGGGCAAATCCGGTCCGGAAATTAACCGACCCGGATATAATTGGACAAAATCCGGTCTGGAATCCGGATATCCGGATGATACGAATCTAGATACGGATCCCTTACTTGAAATCCGTCGAATTCCGGATAAAATCCGGACCAGTCCAATTCAAGAGCAGTCACATCTACACTGGTGAAGCCCAACAACTACATCAAGTCCATTCGTAGAAACTAGAATCGTAGAATGGCCAATCCTTAAACCTAACGCGCCTCTTCGTTTCTCCAATCTTCTTTGCCGATTTTCTAGGGATACTGTTCCCTTTTCTCTCGCTCCATCTCCTTATTATTTAGATTTCCCCAGTTTCCTCTCTACTCTCTCACAAATAGGATCCATGTCCAAACCCTAGAGAGGTCACGAACATGAGCCACACAAAGGACTTCGTATTTAGGAGAGATCGGAGTAAGTTCTCCTCTCTACAACTTTGAGTTTTTGACATGTAGATGAAGGCATTCCGAACGTTAGATGAGAAGAAATGGATGTCTACTGATATTATTGTATTTTAATTTTAAATGTAAGAAAATAAAAGTGTCTAGATGTATGTAAGTTTTAAATGTTGACATGATGACTGAAATATACTGGTATAAGAATTAGGTAGCGATTGGATGATAGAATCTTGTAAAACCTGTAACTGCACTGGAAAATGGGTTCAAAACAGTGAGCCCATTGAGGTCCGGGTCTGGACCGATCCGAATCCGGAAGCTTAAAAATCCAGAATTTTAGACTTAATCTGAACTGGTTATGGACATCAATATTTGAGATCCGGATGATCCGGACCGGACATTTTAATGGGCTACAGACCGGGTATCCGGTCCTATTACACCCCTAACTGTTACAATGACCCAATTTGCTTCAGTTACCGAAGAGTTAGAGGACCATACAACCTCACCCTGAGAAGCCATTATATGGACGAGAGATACCCAATCCATCAAAAACTTTAGGGTTTCCTGAAATTCGGCACTTGTCTTTATTTTGATGTGTTTGTATCGTCTACATTAATAACTTGAACGGCCAAGAAAACTTATGAACTATTGTTTTTCTTGAATCACAATAATAAACCTTTATGAGAAAACCAACGTCCCGAATTTGCCTCACCATTTAAACGCGGCTTCTCCAAGAAATATACATATACGAATTGACTAATCCAGACATAAGCATATGAAAAAAAAGACTAACCATAATTACCTCGATCGTTAATTATTAAGACAGAAAAAAAAGAGTTACACTAATAATCGTGCCAACTAAGGCTCCCACATGGATTTATCCATTGCATGATGAGTTTGTTGGTGCTGAAAGTGACTCAACTCTTGCTCCCCAATCCCATCTCCGAACCCCATATCCTGCCCGGCCATATTCCCGGCGCCGGCCGGCGGCCTAGACGACGACCCGCCACCGCCGATACCCAAGAAATCAACCGTCATCATGTCCTCGTGATGACTCCCATTAATGTTCATGAATCTTTCCAACTCCGCAGCCGTCGCCGGAATATTCTTCCCGCTCGCATGACGGTCCTGCTGCTTCAATATAGCATTGTTCTCGTCGAAAAGACCCGAAAACATCCCGTACCCACCGTTGCTGCCGTCCATAGCTCCCATGGCTTGCTGTAACTGGTGGTCGTAAGAGTTGGCGCGGTTCATGTTCTGGTGGTGAAGCATCAACCCGCCAAACGACGCCGGAGCCATGGCGGTCTCGAAGCTGCTCTTGTGCATCATGGGAGGAGGAGCGGTGCTAGTGGCATTATTGTAATTGTTGTTGGAAGCGGTGGCTCCCATCTGAGCTGCTTTCTGGAGCAATGCGGTTGCGGACATGAGGCCCGACCCGCTGCCGCCGGCGGCGGACATGTTTCCGAAGATATTGGGGATCATGTTATTATTATCGTTGTTGGTGTTTCTGGTGGCGGGGGAGAAGATGGAGGCGGAGGCGGATAAAGGGTTGAAGGGTTTTGGAGTGAGGTCGTGGGGCATGGCCAGCGATGAAGACGATGACATGTTGTTGGGTTCGAGCTTTGCTCCGAAGTTGTTGGAGATGACCAGTCCTACTCCTCCTTGGTTTGCTGCTGCAGCGGCCTTGTTGTTTTCTTCAGCTAGGGCATCGCAGAAGGCTCTGTGAGTGATGAAACTATCTCTTCTGCATCACACACCACACTTATGATTATGTTAACGGTACGTATATAGCTGCACCATAAAGTACTATATATAGGGTGGTAACAAAACCTAACTCATTGTAACTTGTATGTATATGGAATGAGTCTCACGTGACTCTATAATAGATTGTTTTGATTATAAAGTTAGAAACTAGTGAAACATTATTTTTAACATATCTAATTAGACACTTATAATTTTTAAAGTTAATTATCTTTAGTATCTTGTTGAATTTATGTCATTTTAATGATTTGTGATCAGTACATTGTGTATTTGTTTTATTACCAATACATAATGGGTATCAAAAGTCTATAATTAATTTATAAAGGGTTGTAAATATATGTAACCAAATTATAAGGACTTTTAGTAAGCATTATGAAACTTTAAGATATAGAAGGTGTATTTCAAAAATAAAGATATAAAAGGTGTGTTACCAATTCAAGAGAGGAACAAAAAAGATAATTAACTCTAATTTTTAAAATATCAATGACCATATAATAAAAGAGATTTACACTTCTTTCCCAACATATAATTACACAAACTCTGTTATAATATAGATCAGTAGATTCTTAAAGATAAATATCTTATTTTGTTTTTATGAAGGCTAAGACTGGTGGTATAGTGAAAAGACGAGAGAACCCATGTTGACTGCCCCAATTATTGGTTAACAAGAATGTGGATCTTCATAGGTAGAGTAGAGACTTGGTTTTTGATGTGCAAATAGTTAATTAAGTGCGCTACCTGACATTTAGATCGATGATAACCAATTAGTGGACTTTTGTCTTAGCATAGCCATTATCAGAGCCTTTTAAATAGTATTATTTCACAACAACTATTTTTATTAATTATTGCAAGATCGGACAATATTGACTCATCTGATTACACTATAGTCAAAGACTTCGAGCCAAATAGCAGCTCCCGAAAGGGAAGACCAACGAGGTCTTAAATTAGTAACAAAAGTAGTGTATCACTACATTGTTCATTAGGCAAAAGCATGTTATCCTTCATTATGTACTTATAATCAAACAATATTACCCATATCCACTGCCTGTTAATCCTACAAATAATTGTCATCAACCTTTTAACCCTAGTTATTCTTTTTTATTAGATTATAAAATTATAATTTATATATCGATTTTATCTTTTAATCCAATGGTTCTGCTCTAATTATATATATATATATGATAATATCTAATAAAAATCATTCTTATCGTGCAAACTAAGAACTAATCTAAGCCACAAGGTGCGGTCAAGATGACGTCTTCAGAACGTGCGCGATGCTGACACGTGGTCTTTTCTGTGCGCGTCTTTGACCGCGCGCGCTCCCATGGTACCAGTACTCAGCTCCCATGGTACCAGTACTCAGCGCCCATGATACCATCACTTTGTATCTATAAGGTACCGGCACCGTGTATGCAAGGTATCAGCATTGTGCTACGTAAGGTACCAACATTTTACATAGTAATATTGTTGTGGGTATCAACACTCTGTATGTAGGTATCACCACCGTGTTAGGTAAGGTGTCAGTACTCTGTTTGTAGGTATCATCACCGTGTTAGATATATGGTACCATTACTTGGTGCACGCATTAGCAACAGAGTGTCCACGTGTCAGCATCTTACGTGCCCTGATGACATCAACGCGCGCGCGTTCTATAGCTCAAATTAATCCATAGTTTGCACAATAAAAGATAATTTGTATTTGATATTTGTCTCCCTCTGTATTGAGGATATATATATCAAAAATATTAATTCTTCTCTCTCATATTTCTCAAATATCTTAAAGCCGTATCTATCTTTACACACGCTCAAACTATGGAAATATATATTGGTTGGATTATAAAGTTATGGTCAGTCAATCTATCTTTAAGAGAAAATAAAATAAAAATTAATTGAGAGAAAATTATAGTACTTATTATTTTCAGACTGAAAATAATTATGTTTTAAGATATTAGTATATGTAGAGAATTTGATGTTAGCTCAGGAAAATGCAAGTGAAAAATGGAAAGAAAGAAAAAACATGTAGAGTAGTACGTATAGTAGAGTGTGATAAATATGCATGTACCTGGAGAAGATGGTACCGCAGTCACATTTATACTCTTTAGTGCCACAGGTCTTCATATGAGCTTTCCAATCAGATTGGACCGCATACTTCTTGGAGCACTTGTCGCACTTCCACTTCTTCTCGCCGTGCTTCCTCGAGAAATGCTTCTTGATTCCGGTGAGGTCTCCGAGCGCCCTCGCCGGATTGTGGTGGACGCAGGAGGGCTCCGGGCACACGTACACCCTCTTCCTGATGATCTCCGTGCTGCTCCTCTGCTTCAGCTTCCACGGCAGGTTGTGCCCTCGCCGGTGCAGCTGCAGGTTCTGGTCCCTCTGGAACCCCTTGTTGCATATCTCGCACACGAATCGGTTTCGAGCCATTAGAGTCGTCGGTGACAGCGATATCACTTCAGCACTCGGATCTAGTAATCACCCAAATTATTCATAATGATCATATATATATTATTGTTACCTATTTGAGGAATTTAAGAAAAAAGAAATAAATTAATAACGTGAAAAAATAGTGAGATGGGTTTTGCCTCAAGTAGTAAAGACAAAAATGAAGAAAAGAAAAGGAGGTAATGAAAGGGAGGTATGGAAGGGCAAAGAAGGGTTGCTGCAAAGCTATAATGAACAGTCCATTCCAATGATTGTGATCTCCACACAATTATTGAACTCCTTTTTCTTCATTTTTCAGATCAATAATTCACCTTTCTCATAATCAAATTTTAAATATATATATATAAAAACAAAAAGCAAAAACCCAATCTAGTTTTTTTTTCTTGATTCAAACCCAATTTATGTCCACACACTTGACTCATCCACAAAACATGTCAATTGAGTTCAACCAATTAAACCAAAGGATCCATGGCCTGGATCCTAACCCACCAAACGAATATTTTGAAATCTATAGAGTAGTTGGAAGCTATATATATATATTTTTAATTTACCTGGGTTTCCTGGTAGATTTCTCTTCTTCTTCGCAGCAGGTTGATGATGATCAAGGTGGTGATGAGTAGTGGAGGAGGAGCCATTACTGTGAGCTTTTTTATCGGTGTTGTT
This sequence comes from Erodium maritimum, assembly GCA_963921825.1. Classification (NCBI taxonomy): domain Eukaryota; kingdom Viridiplantae; phylum Streptophyta; class Magnoliopsida; order Geraniales; family Geraniaceae; genus Erodium; species Erodium maritimum. The sequence goes on along the minus strand of OY997588.1, from coordinate 10,414,895 downwards.
GCCAGAAGAGAAGCTCAAGCTCCCACCATCACCAGTGATGCTACTTGACATGTTTTTCAGATTCAACCTTTATCTCCCTTTTGGCTTCACAACAAGATAAAAGCACCTGATTTTTTTTTCTTTCTCCTTTCTCTGAACTTTTCGAAAGTCCGTCTTGTTTGTTTGTTGTTGTTGTTGCTCAAGCTGGTCTTCAATGGAAGCTGCTGGGCTGTTTGTTTACTGAGAAAAAGAAAGAGAAGAGCTGTGATTTGGTTGGAACTAAGGGAAGACAAAGACCAGGAAACTCTCCTTCATTAGAGGTTTGTTGTTGGCACAAGAAGAGCATACAGCAGGTCTCTCTCTCTCTCTTCTTTGGCTCTGTATTTATTATAAATATATAGCATATGATATTGGCTATATTAAGGACAAGCAAGGGTTTGGTTGCTTTATTCACAAATATGCCCCTCGTTTTTGTTTGTATTTAGGTTATTGCCCTCTTATTTTCTTATCTGTTTCAAATTCCATGGAACAGGACGAGGACGGAGCGGGTTTTTGCTCGACCCTGTTCTCAATTTTACCCATCCTCGTCCTCTTTCTATAACGAAACTTCCTCTTATTATTTTTATTATTGTATTTTTTGAATAATCATTTCATACGGTATCAGCCTACTTTGCTGACAAAAATATACTGATACTATTTCTGAATATTCATTAAAGGATTTGTATATGTTTTGAAATTCAATCAAGTTAAGTTTTGGGAAAATATCTCTATTTTTGGACCCACACTAACAAGACAGTATGGTCAATGACATTACTAGAAATAATAATGAATTCATTTGATTTGTCCACAAGTTAGGAATCGTTCATTCATATGATTTTTGTGTATTTAATCTGTTACACCCGATTTTATATATAAAGAGATGAATGGTTTACATAAAATCAAATATATTTAATCGGATTTTAAGACTTACTCGATGTTGTTCTTAGAGAACCTCTCAACCCTAAGCGTCATAGCTGTCTTCGACGGTGATTCTTCTTCTCTGATACTTTATTTTTTCTGGCTCTCTCTAGTTTTTTTTATAGCAAAAATGGTGTATTCGTCTCTTTTGGGGTTTCACTCGAGATTGTATCTTTTCAAATCGACTCTATTATGGAATTGTTCTCTGGTAGGTTGTGGAGGCCAGAGGTGTGGGCGGGTGGCCATATGGTGGCTCATTTACATCGTGGTTTGGAAAGCAACATCAACGAGACAGAGTATGGAAGCGACGAACATGGGCACTGATGATCTTCGATCTTACTCATCCTTCTCTTTAGGACCTCCTCGGATGCCTCGTATCATCCTCACTTCCACACATGAGTCTCCATCGAAGGACCAATGCATTTGTTAAACGAAATTGGACGTTCAGAGTTGAGCCAAAGAAGTGCTGGATGAACATACTCACATGAATATGGCCAGATCCTCTAAATATATACTTAGAATATTCATCATTTGTATGTCTTTTTTATGTGTTATACCAAATCCAAAAATTGCGATGAAAAACAACGGCGATTATGTTTTACGATCAGTGTTTTGGATCTGTATATAAGATCTAAGAGTATGCCTAATCTTTATTATGTTTTTCGTAATAAATATGAACTCAACATTATATTAAAAAATATTTAATGAACAAGATAAATGCAATTTCCGCTTAAACTATTGTGTCACCCACTCAGTATCAAAAGTAATCAAGAAAGTTATGAAATTAATCCAATATTATTCTTCATCGACACATTATTAATAGTATAACCATTGCTATCCGACAATGAACATCACAGAGATAATGCTCTATTTTTAGTAGGGTTGCATTATATGCATCCACTGTTCTATCCCTTTTTGCATCAAGAGTGAGTTAGGACTAATCTAATAAATTCAAAATATATTAAAACTGTTTTCTTTACATTGTAATAAACTGGCCACCTTTTATAAAATTCAGAATTGTTGGTCACTGTAAAAATATGTGACACTTCCTACTTTAATCTGTATATATAAAGTTTTTCTACCCCGTTTTTTAGTCAACTAATTAACATGTTTATATTGAACAATGAATGAGAAAGTGGAAGAATTATAAACAAACCAAGGCCAAAATTTTGTTATTGACATCTTGAGTTCCTTTCCTAACAAATGTTATGTGAGATTTTGTTCTCTCTAATGAATATTGCATTACCAACCACTCATTTAAAGTTTGGGTTTATAGTAACCGTGTGTAAGAGATGGCAATTACCACGAAAACAAAATCCTTTCGGAAATAATTGAAAGAGGTTACTCTCACGTTTCAAGGAATACAAGAAAACCATCTAAACATAATAACAATAAAAGCTAATCAGAATCAACAATCTTTTATTTCAAAACCTCCAACCAAACAACCCTCACCATATTTAACATTTTCACAAAATTGGCTCACAATAGAGATATACTTTGACAGTTTTTTTTTCTCGAAATATGACACACTTTTCAAACTTTGGCAGTTTAGCATAACAAAAAATTTAAAATTTTATGGATTTATCAATTTTCTAAAATTTGAGGACCTGATATGAACAACTATCCTAAAATTAAGGATACGTTTTTATTGATAAATTTTTCGTATAAACTCCTAACCAGTTTGACAAATTAAACAATAAAAAAATGTTTCATTAAGGTTTTATTTTCTCTCAATTTTCAAAACTCTCAAAATTCCTCCAAGTCATTTTGGTCCCCGGCAGCTACTCCGTGCGCCACTTCTCCTTGTCAGAATATCCTGTTCACCGACACATGTCCCGACGTCCCGCCTCCCAGTCCGACGTCAAACCGTGGCCCGATCATCCCATTGGAAATCATGGATCATCTTACGAGGTGGATCCGATGACCTCCCCACTGCACGTCGTTTTCTGCCTCACGAAATGGGGTATCCCCAGCCACCTATTCAATCTGATCGGTTGGAAACATGTTTCCAACCACCACGTCAAAAAATCGTGTCGACCCCCGTAGAGGAGCTCGGACCCCAATGGATCTCCTATACGGACAATGCGCATCGAGGAAGTTGAGGGCCGATTAGGGCACGACCAGTGTCCATGATCCCTTCTCACCCATACCACCGCTCTCCCGATCAACGGAGTCGAACCCGACATGACCGGATCATCGTCTGTAGTGATGAGGTGAGGGACCGGACGCCAGATCTGGGATCGAAAGCTGGATATGACCGTTGGTCTTCCTCGGATGATCTCTATCAATGGTGGTCGATCCATCACTCAGAACGCACCTTCTTCGAGCCTACTACACATGGGCTTGAAGAATGCGATCCTGCCCAGGAACCAAGAAAACGACGATGCTACTGAGGTTCCGAGTGATACTAGAGACTCGTCCCTATCGCTCACTGGGAAGTGGGTCCAACTCAACTATTGAAACAGGGAGACAAGGTGAGTAGCCTCCGGAATTGATACACAGGGCCAGACGGGAGGAACCTCGGTGGTTCCTTCCCCTCCTAGGGCCATAGAGCCCCCCTCCCATGGCCCAAGGACCGTCGGAGCCTAAATGGTATGTCTCATCCCCGTAAATGAATGGGTCCGAAACTTCCACTCAGGATACCATGGGATCTACAGATACTTCGGCGATAGATGGTCCCGAAAGAACAAGGGCGAGGCACGACCAGTTGTCTCGTGGGTCACCATGAGTTGTCCAGGGAATATCGGGGTGTTATTGAGGAGCCACACCCTAGCCCCACTGAATCATACACGCTCTGGTTCCCAACCTACTCCTTCACTTGGCAAACTCCTTAGTCGCCTAATGCGATACACCAGTATCGACCAAGCTGAGACGGGGAAGCTCAATAGATCATCTAGACTACACACAGTTGGAATAGGGACAAACACCCTACATTCTCGTTGAATCTATCCAAAACACTAGTTATAAGATCAATGCCCTGATCATTACCAGAATTGTATCTCATCTTGTAGCATTTATTTACTATATTGTACGACTTATATAGCTTTCCCTCTTTTCATCAATAAAAAGACTATCATTGTTCTCACAAAAATTAAACAATAATTAATGCTGCTGGGGAGATTTCATGAAGGTTATGATCCGGGCTGACATCTGTATCCCCTTTTAGAGCCAGTTATGGTTCCGATTGTCGGAATCACAAGTATGAACACTCCTTCAGGTCTCCTATGAACATCTGGCAGATCATTATTTTGGGTGCAATTGTGCGGGACACTTGTTTTCGGCTTGTCCTATAGCTGGAGGCACCAGGGGTCATTCTCTGCGTGCACCGGGTGACCCGAGGTCAGCCTTGGAGAAGGCAAAACATGGGAAGTCGGCGTCAGGGACTAACTGGGCATGCCTGAATGGGGGGAGGAAGCGGGGTCCCTGGGAACCTCGAACGCCTTCTCCCCACCAGGAAGTATGAAAATGGGGGAATAGGTCCTATGAGACTGGCACTAAGGACATCCCCTCTGAGTGGCTGGCAAAGGACACAGGGTCGTCTCTGTATGGGAAGAAAAGACAGGACCGAGAGGAGGAGCCGGAGGAATCGGAGGGTTCAACGGCATCAGATGGAGGTTCAAATGCAGCAGCAGGGGGGGTGCGGCGCAAGCAGCGGCGGGGGGGCGCAAGCACCCCCGCCTCCAGGAATGAGTCTGAGGAGGCCCAGGAAGGGGGTGGTCGACTGTAACCCCTTCCTGGCTGGTAGATGGCGAGGGTACCATCTTCAGTCGACATCTGTCTCCCTTACCAGTCTGGTGTCAACAATCTCGCGTTCAGGAGCCCTAAAATTATCAGTCAATGGAGGACGACGCACGCTGACTCACCGGGGGAGATGGCAGTCCATCAGTATTCTCCTTTCACTCGGTTTGCTCGCTCAGTGCCTTTTGGTAGAAGTATGTTGTATCGGTATCTCAGAATGCTACCGCAGATATCCCCTTCAATCGCCCCTATGTCTTGAGCAAAGTTTATATTTCTGTGATTGCTTTATATTCTTTAGTTGGATTCTATCTTGTAAGATAAGTACAGTTGTGTGCTCATCGTCCTACTTTTTATACCAGTAATAATGGTACCTGTTCTTCTAAAAAAAGAGTAATATTTTTCACACAAGTAACTTTTAATTACATATCTATTTAGAAACTATTTTTTAAATACATTAAAATTTAGTCTAGATCGAATAGAAAACATCAGGAATATAGTCGCTATGCTTTTACTCAAACAAAGTTTGAAGAATTTCATTTCATCCCCATCATAACGATCTTGTATTTGTTTGAATTTATATCTTGATATTATTTTCTTCCATTCAAAGGATCCGAAATAGGAAAAAGCTAGAAAAAAAAGTTGGGATCAAGCGAGATCGGATATGGCTTGGTTGGTGTGGTACACATTCGTCTGCTCTTGAAATTTCAAACTTTGTCCTTTCTGAGACACATTTTAAATAAAACGCTTTTCGTTTGACAACTATGGCCCCTTCTGCTGGCCCAAATCACGGAAATGCCACTGCAGAAACAGCATCATAGAACCACGCAATGACCAAAATGTCCTCAGCTGTCACGGGCGGCCACTGAACGAATCCTTCTCGAAAAGGACCCGACAATAATACAAAAATCCCTCCATTCACGTGCACCTGGAGCTATTTCCCAAATGGTCTGACTGTCAGGGCCAATATCGGTATTCCAAGCAAACTTGAGGGCTATCTAGTCTTTCGACAGAGTAGTGACGTGTCATTTATATCCATGTCGGTATGCTGGGTTATTTAAAAAGGAGAAGAAAAAAACAGTTATTATCTATTCAAAAATAAAAATTGTAATAATTGGGCAGAGTTTGCATGGAAAGGAAAGAGCTTTTTGTTGACATTTTCCACTAAATAATTGTGTCCTGTCAGCAGTGCACTAGAGTAGACTAGGATTGGGACTCAACATTCAAAGGATCATCAAACTATGTAAAGGACCAGAAATGAATGAGTGACGCTTTTAGAAACAATACAAAATAATGATTAGTAATAACTTTTTTTGTTAATTTGGAAACATTCAAATTTAATCTCAAGATTCTCGATTTTGTATTGTTCTTATTTGCAGTTAATTAATGTTGACTTTTTTTTGGATACTTTCGGTTTTATCTTCTTTTTTTTTCTCGTCTATGTCGTTCACCAATATATGTTATTAAGATGATTAACAAGTTGACAAGTCACTTGGAAGAGTTGTTTGGAAATGTTGGTTATATAACAATAAGTTACAATCCATACAATTTCCTATAAAACAAAGGTTTTCATTTGACTATTTTTAAATATATACTAATAAATTAAATTGTATGTGTGTCAGTTTCACTCTTTATCATCTGACCTCTTATTAGGTTTTCTCCATTTAACTTGTCATAACTAGTCTTTTGGCTATGTATTTTTTTTGGTTAGTGAATGAAAATTTATTAATTATATAAACCAAATACAAACAAAACAAGTAGAACAAGAAAAATATTTAGTTTAGATTATCGTAATCTATTTGAGTTATCCTTCGAGGGAAGTGAACTCAGTGCTTATGGTCCAAAGGGGAATTGGCTTTCTATTACTTCATTTGATCCTACATTGTAATTAGTATCTTGGATAAGCTTGTAAAAAAACTTAGTCCAACTTGAAACGAGTTAGGTTGTCTTAAGTGCACGCTGGTCCCACAACAAGATCCCGCACTTAACGAAATTGAGCATACTAGTTGAACAAGGATTCGACCGTATTGTGGTAGAAGAGACGGACTAGACCAAACTGGCTTGGGATGACATAGGATATAACTCCTCTTATCGTTCTACGTCTGCACTAAATCATTATTAGGTCTGAAGAGTGTTAAAAAACTTCGCATGAACCTCGTGGAGCATTGATATTCTTATCGACGTGATCGAAGACGAAGGTAATTAAGGATTTTCTTATTCTAACTTTGGGAACCACGACAATACGAACTTGTGGGAATGGTGTAATACTGACATCAGGTGGCTCAGAGAAATCAGACGCCATTGTGGCTGAAAAAATACTATGGACGTCGAAGTACAAGAAACGAAGACATAGCAAGCTATACAATACCGACGAAAAAACCCCACGCATGTACATCTTTTTTCTAATGTTAGTGTATTGGTTTACTTGAATGTTATTAAAAAATGTATTAAATCTTTAGAAGATAAGATTTGTTTTGAAACGAAGAAATATTATAAGTGAATACAATAGTTAAATTTGGATTTCAACTTAATTATAATTATATAAATATAAATACTAATTATGTCATCCAAAAAGGTGACGATGGAACAATCAGGGGCCCATCAATTGATGCTATTACTTGTATGTATGCACTCATTTTAAACACTATTTGCCCCATAAACTGACCTATACTGTCTTTAATCTATTAAAAAAAAGAAAACAATTTGTCAATTTCAAGCTTAGGTTTCTTAACTTCGAAACCCATTTTCAACCACCCCGTCAGCCTTGAACGGCTTTATTAGGAATCACCTTCATTGTCATTAGTTAAAATGCAAGATGCTGATGATTAACAGATCTTTTGAATCTTCATAAACTAATGATATTGGTTCATATGGACATCAATCGACCAAAAATATTCAAGGTCCGAAACTGTCCGCTTATATCTCCCTTATTATAATTATAACCAGTTTATATATTAAAAACATAAAAGATAATCATCGTCGTATATGAAAGTTCCATGTCACTGTATTTATGTGGATGTAAATTAACTTATACGTGGATCAATTTTGTTATATGTATTGCAATTAGTTAGGGAATCTTTTTTTGATTATGTAATAATATGTTGTAAACATTTTTTAGCCCGAAATTAATCAAACGATCAACAAAAAAGAACATATTATTTTTACCATTCAAAAAATCAAAAGAATATATACAAACGATACCAAAGCTTGCTTGTCCAACTGGTCAAGCACTTGAACTTGGGTTCATGAGACCCGGGTTCAAGTCCCAGCAGCGGTACCCCATTTCTTATTTATTCCCAATTGTTATTGGGCTTCTCTCGATCTTGCCCTTTGGGCCTCTCTCTATCATGCTCTTCTTGGGCCTCTCTCAAGATGGGGGTCAAAATGTTTGGGTGCTCCCTTACTTCTACATAAGTATAGGTTGAGACCAAATATTTCTTGATAAATCAACCTTAAAAAGTTCTTTAAGAATCAAAAAAATTTGGTGCACCCTTCCTTCTACATAAGTAAGGTGGAGACTAAATAATCTTGATACACCTTACTTTGCGGATCAAAAATATATATATACAAACGATCTTTCAACACAGATTAACTACTTTTGTTTCCCTTCATCGCCAAGTTTTATAAGCTAAGTACATATTATTGTTATTATTGTTTAAAGTTTCCCTTAAGATAATTTAGGTGCTCTTCTTTGTCTTTGTCTTCCCCAACACTTTTGGGTTCCTAAATAAGGCTGGTGTGCAATTGTTGTCTAACCGGATAAGAATCTCTTCTACTCCCACGATAAGGGAGCTTTCGACCATGAGCGACGTATGATATCAGTATGCGTTGGTCAACCGACTCCTCTCCCCAAAGCGCTTTAACCTAATGCCTTTGCGCGGCTCATGACGACTTGGGAGTACGTATTGTGTGGAGGCTCTAACACAAACTTAAACTAAAGTCACTTATGTGTGATGTATATCAACATTAATTATTTTGCATGTGGTCCAAATTTGTATTTTTAATTTGAACGAAAGGTGTAGATTTTATTAAACTATAATGAAAGAGTTATTACAATGATCAAAGTCTCGAAAGGTATTTGTCCAAAAAAACTCTAAGACATAATGATCGTTAACTTTACAATAGGAAACAATGTTAAAAAAGTAGGAAAGCTGAATGAAACTGAAGTGTAGAAATTGACGAGAACCGCTCAAATTAGTGCCTGAACGCTACTTGATCCCTTAGAGAGGACTCTTTTCGTCGTGAGGAGGGCGATCGAACTTGAACTCGATAATTTTAACTGGAGGTGAGGCTTGAGCCAGGGACCCCTCCCTAGATAGGTCCTTGAAGCCATGAGCTTCTACCGTTCCTCTTGGCAGGATTGTTTTCCAGCTCTCGCTTGATCTTCATGCGACTCCCTAACAATGTTTCTCTTTTGCCCAGACTTATAGATGGGTCCGACAACTTCGCAGATGGGAGAGACCTTGGGAGGCCTATCTCTAAGATGTGCTTGGCATCTCAGGAAGGTGGGACGACCACGGTATGACCCTTGACCCCTAGGTGAGGGTTAGGTACTGTGTCCGGGGTTGGAACTGGACCCCTTCCTCAAGATGACGAGGCCTTAGGTACCGTGTACGAGGTCTTGGTACAAACCTCAAGGGTGGTGTTGGTGCCACCGTACCCCATTATGTGGCATACGGCTTCTCCAACTTGCTCTCTTTGAATTCCAAGATCAAATCATCGACCCTCGGGATCCTCAGTACCTCCCAATCGAATGCACAGACCATGTGACTGTTTAGGCCACAGTTGAAGCAGAAGGACGGATGGCATCCATAGGTTGGACTAACCCACACTGGTTCCAGAAATTCCTGGAACCTCATGATAATGATTCGGCGGAGAATGCGATGGAGCTCCATCCAAAACCGAACTTTGAATGTCCTGCTGCAGCACAAGCCCCATTGGTCACAAGGAATGTCCACGCACTCCCCTAGCGTAACACCGATGACCTATTCGGTGGTCTTGGTCCGGAAAAAGGGCGGAATGCCCCGTGCGTGCACCCATAGTTGAATACATTCAAACCTAGGAAGGTCTCGAGCCGCCGGGTCAAAGACTTCCTCAAACATCAACAGGTACCCATTGAAGAACCAAGATTCGTTATTATGAACCCAAGTCCTTGCCTCTTGAGACATGAAGTAGAAGTCATAGGTCTCTGGCTCTAGATCTTTGACCACCAAACTCGAGGCTGATCGTCCCCACACTCGCATGATTATCGTGAGCATGAAATCATTTCGGGGCGGGTTGGGCGAGAGAAGACACCCCACCATGCTAAAATGAAGTCAAGAAAGAACCATAGGGTCCGCCAGAGTGTAAGGCACCAGAACCTCCATCTCTTCTTCGGTGAGGGAGCATGCCGAGAAGTCAGCCTGGAGAACACCCATCGATGGTGGTGAGAGCGATGAGTCTGTAGAAGGCACCGAGATGGACTAGTCTGGAACCCCAGCCGTCACCGTAACCACAGAAATAGGACCATTTGTGGTTGGGGACGACATATCAAATAGAGACAATGTCTCGTTGATGATGTCTTGTTAACGATGTCTCGTTGACGATGTCCCTTGACGATGTCTCGTTGATGAAGTTCTTAACATGCCGAACCTGTTTTTGCTTAGCCGCATGGACCTCGGTGTGGTAAGCCCTAAGGAGAAAACCACAACAATCGTCTCGTTCACCGAAGAAAGACCAGGTAGAAGGAGCAACGCTGGTGGCGGTGAGGGCGTGATCGGGGAATCAATAGAGGGAGCCTTAGGTTTTCCCTTTTCCTGATTAGTTTCAGACAAATTAACTCTGATGGAAGCTTCAGAGGCATAATAAGAGGAGTAGGATAAGTCTTCTCGACAGATGATGAAGGGGATATGATTGGAGAGGTTAACGATGACGCGGTAGTCGAGGAGGAGGTAGACGATAGTGAAGTCGGTATGACAAAGTAGGTTAGGATTAGAACAAAATCTAGAGAAGCACACGAGTCAAGAGAGTGTGGAGAATTTTTTTTTGACAAACTATATTTTTTATCAAGGCCTCCTTTTACTTTCAATTTGCATGTCTTCGATATAAGAGTTCGTTTAAATTGGGCTCATTTTATTCGAGTTTGAGTCTACATTTTTTATTATACTCGACATTATGACGTATGATCTATAAAATTAAGGTATAAACATTGATTTTCATGAATTTATATAAAAACTTAATTAACAGGGTGAAATCTATTTCTAATTTGATCTTTCTCAATAAAATCAAACTCAAATTTCATTTTTTTTATCGCCGATGTTTTATAAAGCTCTCCGTTACCCAAGATGGATCATGAAAGAAGGGAACCTGTCGAAGCAACAGGATCAATCCAGAAAATACAATAAAACTCAATCCATGAAAACAAGAAACAACCAACGAAGCTACAACACAGCTCAAGAAACAACGATAAAGAAAACAACACCTTGCACCCAAAAAAGCAACAAAACACTAGCCCCCCACCTTCGTCTTACCTACGCAACATGCCAACAGAGATTGGGATCACTCCGCGAAGTTGAAAAGTAGACATCTTCTATTGGAAGCCTTAAACACTCCATAAGAATGCGAACACACTGAATCTAAACCAAACTTAATCTTAGTAAAAAAAAATTAAACTGAATAAAAGACCGGTAACCTAGGACATAATCTTTTTACTGTCATACTTATAATGTTATCCTAATATTATTTTTCTAATCAACAAAACAAATTTAAATTAAATCTCTTTTAAAATCATAAACTTTTTGAATTCCAAATACTTCCACTTGGATTTTGGATTTTAAATCTCAGAAAAGCCAAGAAAAGCTAAATGTTAAAATTTAACTTTGTAAAACTTTTAATAATTTAATTCTAGAAAAAAATTCAAGATTCAAACGTTTGTTTTCTTTTGTAAATTTGGTAGCCAACATATTTGTCTCCTTCTAGAGCTATATATAAAATATATACACCGCTATCAGTTTTAGACACTTTGTTATTATCTCCAATTCTTCGTGACATTGACATGAACCAGTACTCATGGAAATAATTAACTAAGATGATATGATAATAGTGATGAGCTAAAGAACACCACCAGTGAAATAAAAAAATAGAGAAGCAGAAGCTAAACGAATCAAACAGAAGCTAAAATCTAAAACTACAGTCAAGAAATGCGAAACAACCAACTACTAATTATTTGTATATTCATTTTCCTTAATTGTAAAGTCATTACATGTCCCAATGACAAATTCAAGCCCTAATTATCATCGATTACTAGTTTATATACCATCCCATTTATAAACGGCAGTTGGCATATTCTTTGGGAAAATTAATATTACCAACTAAACATTTTATAAAATTTTAAATTGTGATGTTTTCTAGTTTTTTATAGTATAACTGGTTCATCTTTATTATAAAAATCATAAAAAAGACTAGACATGGTCTCGGGCCACCCCAAGACGCTGACTTGTAACATAATTGTTGTTTTTTTCATCGCGACTTTGAAATTTGTTAAAATACTAAAAAAACGGCATACTAACGATGAATACTCCAAGTGTATACTTAGGGATCTGACCCTATTGTGTATACTTAGGGATCTGACCCTATTCTTGTTAGTAGGTGCATATATCACTTCTCCTGCCTCAACCGGGTGGATATGTGATGCCTAAAATACTCGCTAGCCTAATGAAGGAGGTCCTTAGGGACAAAGAACGTCAAGGTGTTGAGGAGGTTTCTATAAAGGAGGAGTGGGATCGGGGGGCGGGGTGCTTCCTCTCATTTGCGTCCCGCGATTATTAATACTCATATTCGTCGCTTGCAGGTTCTGTCTTGTTGATGCTGTTTCCAAACCACAATATATGTTGAAAATTCTGGTTAGGTGCACTGCCAAGATGTCGTCCAAAATGTTATGACATGTTGACTACCATCTTGTGTTAGAACAATATGAATATATAAACGATAAGAACAAGCAAGCACAATAAAGACACACAAGTTTGTTACCCAGTTCGGTGCATCATCACTTACGTCTGGAGGCATTCTACTAGTAGAACGGTTTTCACTATCAAGTAATAAGTCAAAACATACAAGTTTGGATCCTCCAGATCAAACATATGCTACTAATACAAAGTGCATAACCTATCTCAGGGTTCCCCCTGAATCCGAGCTCCTCACTCGATCTTACTCTTCAAGCCCTTCAGTCTTTGATTGCTTCGAGCCCTTCAGTCTCGATATGTTCTTCTTCTTCAATGGCGTTCTTCGTGAGTCTGCAACCACGTACACCAAGCTCTCATACCCATTCAATTATAGATATATAGTAGTTTGAGCATACATCCGTCCTTCTTTGATTAGTTCATCCAGTCTCCCAATACGCTAGTCCAACACGCTTAGGAGCCCTGGAATCATAAACAAAGAAGCAATGAACAAGGGATAGTTACAACATGTATGCTTGTAACAATAACAGCTTCGACAAATGTCAATTCTGATGTCGACCAGCCAGCAGTGATCGGTATGATAGTGGAAATGACAATCACAATAACGATTAGCAGCTAATGGAAATCCCCTTCGCTTTTTATAGCTGCTTCATCTATTGTAGTCGTGGGTCCCTAGGGGTTCTCAATCCTTAGAGTCACGATCTAACCCAGTCTCCAAGTTTCCATAACCTGGAATAATTCCTAAAGCAAACAAAATTCTTTAGATGAAAGTATATTCTAGTTAGGAAACAATCCCTAAACGAATCTGATGCTTAAAATAGAAGTATCTTTTAAATATGAAACATAAGATACTTATCTTTAAACGCGCGATACTTATCTTCAAAATATGACACGTGCGCGCTCAAGATGTCATTGATATTTAGTCTGACATCTTGGGTCAGACAACGATCAAACAGAGCTCTGAGTATTTTCACGAGTTATATAACTCCTATAGCTTGTAAATGTGCATAGAGTGGGTGACCTGCTCTAATACCAAATGGAATTATGGTTAGGTGCAATAGCAAGATGTCTTCCAAAATGTTAAGAATTGTTGGCAAACATCAAGATATCTTTCATAATGTTCAGACTTGTTGACAAATTTTAGAACAATATGGAGACACAAATAATAACAAACAAGAGCAATAAAGACATGCAAGTTTGTTACTTAGTTCGGTGCATCATCACTACGTTTAGGGGCACTGTGCCAATGGAATGGTTTTCACCATAACGTATTCAGTCAAAATATACAAGTTTCTCAGGTCATCATAAATCAAACTTTATGATACTATTACAAAGTGGAAAACCTATCTTAGGGATTCTTCTGAATCCGAGATCCTCACTCGATCCCACTCTTCTAGCACTTTAGTCTCGGTTTACTTCGAGCACTGTAGTATCGGGTTAGTTCTTGTTCTTCAGAGGTTTTTCGTGAATTTGTAATCACTCTTTACGACCTAAAACAACTCAATCACTCATTAAGTTATGAATAATGCTTGAGAACAATATACTATTCTTTGTTAAACGTACTCAGCCTCCCAACACGCTAGTCCAACACGCTTAGGAGCTCTGAATGACTTAAACAAAGGATAGTTACAGTAGTTACGCTTGTAACAACGGTGGCGACCACACGTATTACAGCAATATAACACAATAGTCACAGACTCCCAATAATGGAGACAACCAACAATGATCGATAGAATAATAGCAATTGCGATCAACCCGGAGCTCTGAATCTCTTCACGAGTTATATAACTCATACAGGTTGTAAACATGCCTCCTAGGGTTTCCTTAATCATTAGAGTCACGATCAAGTTAAATCTTCAAGTTTCCTTGTGATAGAATACATCCTAAATAGATCATATATCAAATCGCATAAATGTCTTCAAAGTAGGAAAAAAATCTTACTTCCTAAAACGAATAGAACTCTATCGCATGAGTATCTTTAAGTTTATAAAACAAATCTGCACCACCAGATACACACAAGATGTATGTTGACATCTAGGCAAACATGTCGGATGACATTTGGTCAGACAACTTTTTTATCTTTGCTGACTGACATCTTGAACAACATCTTGCTTGACTAGTTGACTCATAAATGGCCAACCTAGATGTAACAACACTAACCATCTGTCGATCACATTATGATTCTTTATAGTCTAACCACCTAATTATCTTTAATCTAGTTGTAGAAAGGCACAATGAATCAAGCTTCATGAATTCCTCTAACTTTCGGGGTTGTAATCCTATGGCTATTGCACTCGTGTTAACCTAGTTGTATTAAAGCCTAAATTTAAACCCGATTTGTATGATTCTATTTCCTCCTAAAATTCTCATTTCTTTATTGTTGAATCCTAGAAACTAATCATGAATCAAGTGATCAAGTTGACTAAGCATTGAGATTAAATCATACAAACCCTTAACCTAATACATGTATGAAATCATAAGTATGAATCCCAATAATTAATCATTCATATCACTTCCTTTATGGCTTAAATCATTATGAGTTTAGTTCATAATGGATTGAAGAACATACAATATGAAGACAAAAGTATAAATCAACATAGGTAAACAATCAATGATGATACAAATACCGTATTATTAACGAACACTTTGAAATAATCACTTGGATCTGATTCAATACACTTTTCTTGTAAGAACCGCCCACGGTCGATCCCGATCGAACCGGTGATTTCGGGCAAGAGTTGACTTTCGGTCGGAAAAGTCAACCGATGACTCCGGGAGTCATTCGGGACCTTTCCGGGGACCAAAAAATTTAGCCGTCGTTACGATTAGCTTAATTGGGCCTTTTCCTTGCAAATGATTGTAATTGTGGAAAAGTCAATTTTCGATCAAACGGAGACTATTTTATCGACTAAGCTAAATTAAATTTGAGATGCTGGAATTAATTAAGGACAAAGTGGTCCCTACATGGACACTTGTCCATGTTATCTTGGAGGGGAAGAAAGGAGGCTAAAAGGACCCTTTTTTCCCCTCATAAGTTGACCTTAAGTGGATAAGAGCTAAGAGGCTTTTTGGACTTTGCAACTTTTAGGTTTTAAAGCATTTTGTGAGCAAAAACTTAGTATTTTTTATTGTGCTAGCCGAAATTATAGAGAGAGAGAGAGGAAGAGGAGAAGAAGCTTTGAAGCTTGAAGAAAAAGAAAGGAGCAAAAGTTGAGTCTTGACCTTGATTTCTTCCCAAAACCTCTCCAAATCATCATCTTCTTCATCCCCATTCCACTCCTAAGGTAAATCCTTCATCTATTTTCGTTTTCATTGAGAATTAAATCATGGGTTTGGAAGGGAAAACATGAAAATGAGTGGGTTTCATTGGGTTTTGATGTTTGATGCTTAGATGATTCAATTTTGGAGTTAAGAGGTTGTTTTTGTTAGAAATCAATTGTTGTTTGGTGTTTTGTTGAAGACCCATCATGGGTGTTGGAGTATTGAGGGTTTTGGAGCTGTTATGGAGGTTTTTGATGGATAAAAATGGAGTTTGGAGGGTTTATTTTCGGGAAAGAAGAAGCTGGAGGAAGAAGAAGGCGTCATAGTCAGACCCGTCACGGATCCGTGACGGAGGACGTCACGGCTCCGTGAGGGAGACCGTGATGGCGCCAGTCACGGCTCCGTGAAGAGAACCGTGACGGTGCAGACCACGGCTCCGTGACAGACCTGAGTTGGGCCTTTTGGGCCCATTTTGTCGGATTTCGAGTAATTGGGACGGTTATATATAACCGAGTCCTTTGGGGCAAATTGGGAATGTTTTCCTCATTAAAACTTTGTGAATTACTCTTGATTCGAGTGTTTGATTGTGATCCAAGACCTTGGACCCGAGCTTGACGGAGGAGGAGGCCTTTAGACCGCATGAGGGGACGAGGAGGAAGCTAGCCAGGTCGTCCGCTGTTAGGATTGGATTGCTTTCGAGGTAGGGAAGAGTAGTAAACTCCACTTTTAATTTAAAGAATGCTAATAGTATGCATATAGGATAATAATAACCAGAAGAGTCTAGTTTGCATATATGATGTGATTCACTAGAATAACCGCTTTCAATTATGGGAATTGCCGTGCTGGTAGGATGGCCATGTCGAGCCTTAGGATTGATTGTTGACTGTGCTTGATTGTAGTCTTTAGTCCTTAAACGTCGATGCATATTATCTTCTTTGATTAGTTTAAGAGTCATAACATGCCTTATGAATGTGATACGAATGTTTGTACTTGATATGATTGATCGAGTGAATGTGAGGAATGTGAATTGAATTGTTGTCTTGTGATATGATCGGGTGAGTGATAGACCGATGTGAAATGCTCAGTAAGTTACGCCGGTAAGTTGTGTCGGTAAGTTGTTGTTATGTGAGTTCGTTGTAGTGTGTTTTGTATGCTATTGTGTGGTTTTGTTTGTGTACCCCGAGGTGTGTTTCCGGGAAGATACCTAGGCCGATGTGCGTTTCCGGTATGGTATATGATTGTGTACCCCCGAGGGGGTAACTCCGGGAAGATATCTAGGCCGATGTGCGTTTCCGGTATGATGTATGATGTTTACCCCGATGTGCGTTTCCGGGAAGACGTCTAGGCCGATGTGCGTTTCCGGTATGATGTATGGTTGTTTACCCCGATGGGGTATTTCCGGGAAGATATCTAGGCCGATGTGCGTTACGGTATGATATATTATTTGCTTTACCCCGATGTGCGTTTCCGAGAAGATATCTAGACCGATGGGGTATTCCGGTACGATATATTTTATTGAGTTATACTTGTGATCGATTTGTCTTGAATACTTGCTTCATGTTTGTGTGTTATTGGATCCGAATTAACGTTTGTGGAGGTCTTAGTAGTATCATGTTTCGTTGTTCATTTGTCTCTTCGGCTTATGGATTTTATCGACGTTGTTATGTTTCCGTTGCTTTCTATTTGGCTTTCAGTTTTTGAGTAAGATTTATCGATCGAGTATTCCTGGTAACGTAACGGAAGCCCTTTTCTCTTTACTACTTTTTCCTACTGAGCGTAAGCTCACCCCTTCTGTTTTACTAGTTTTAAGGTGTCGTTGATGAGTAGGCGTAGAGGACTTCTCAAGGCTCGGGAGCTCAGTGAGAGTCCGGGTTGATTTTTGTATTAGAGACGTACTCCAGTTTTGTATTAAACACTGTCGTTATTTTGATCTGTTCGTTAAATTTTTGACTCGTTTTATCAGACTTTAATTCAGAGATTCGTGTTAAATTAATTACTTTTATCTTTATTTTACTTTCTTTTAGTTCACGTCTCAAATCCGGTCAAAACCGGATTTGGGGCGTAACATTTCTCCTCGATTCTCCAAGACCCTAGCTCCTTACTTTGTGTTTTCTCTCCTAAAATTTGTATCCAAAAACCACCAAAATACATTAGATGAGATCCATATTTATATCTACCTAAACTCCATAGTTAAAATAGGAAATCGCAGTTGGGAATCGCGATTATGGAGCTTTGCGCGGTTCACTGCACGAGGTACGGACAATAGTACATCTTTAGGAACTCTGGACTACCAAATGCACGGGGTACAAATAACAATGTAGCTTGTTGGTTCTCTCTATCCAAAATGCACTGTTAGGCGTACGGGGTACACCTAACAGTACGCTTCTCAACTAGGTACGGGTAAGAGCACATTTTTTCCCAACATCAAATCGTGCTCTACTTTGCTCTCGATTTGGCCATTTTTGGTCCAAATACTTGATGAGCCCTGAAATAAGACCATTTGCACAAAATGGAAGAAAAGTGCATCAACTCTTACCAACCCGAGAGTAAAAAGCTCATAAATGTGAGCTAATAACAACTAAAATGTATGCATTTTATGTCTGCAGCATATTGGCAATTATTTTCCAAGTTAAATAAATAGATTTGAGTTAAGCTAGTAGTAAGTGTTGAAAGTAAAAAGTAAAAGATTACAATATCTCTAAAAAAAATGTTCTCCCTCTTCTCCTTTAGTTCCGATCTTCTGTCCCTATATGAAAAGTATTGCAAACTCATAGTTGAGTGTTCTCCGGTCATGAAGGATTTTCCATCCATAAAGGTTGGTGATCTTGTACGGGGGACAAAACCGATGGGGAAGAATCGGCGAACTCGGAAGCAAAGGCAAGCTCGGGAATCAGAGCGTACCAATGGCGTTTCCATTCCCGATTCTGTAAGGGCGGATGCTATGGCGTCTGGTGAAGAGAAGGACGTGAAGTCTGAGGAAAAACTCGGTCATGGTCGACCTAACCAGAGAAGGAGGCGTGCCATGAAAGGGTATAAGAACCGCCCCCGGTCAATCCCGGTCGAACCGGCGAATTCTGGCGAAAGTTGACTTTTTACCGTAAAAGTCAACCGATGACTCCGGGAGTCATTCGGGACCTTTCGGGGCCCCAAAAATCTTAGTCGTCATTACGATTAGCTTAATTGGGCTGTTTCCTTTCAAATGGCTCTTTTTGCGAAAAAGTCAAACTCGGGTCAAACTTCGCTTAATTAAGGACTAAAAATTATTAAACCTTGTGTGCTGGATTTTCTTAAGAAGAGAGGTGGTCCCCACATGGACAAGTGTCCATGGTGGCTTGGGTGAGAAGAAACAAGGTGGAAATGACCCTTTTACCCCCGAACTTGAACTTGAGAAGCTTTTAGGCAAATGGGGCAATTGGATAAATTCCAAAGTGGGTTTTAAGGGTTTTGGAACAACAATTTCAGCATTTCTACACCTCTTGGCCGAAATTGGAGAGAGATGAAGAAAAGAGCTATGAAAGCTTGAGGAGGAAGAAAGGAGGAAAATGATTGGTCTTGAACTCATTTTCTACCCAAATCTTCCCAAAAACACTAGTTTCTTTCTCTATTTTCCATTCCCAAGGTAAATATGTAATCCTTTTTTGTTTTTGTGGAATTTGGTTCATGGGTTTTGAGGGAAAAAGGATGAACTTGGTCATGGGTTTGGGTTTTGTTGATAGATGATGATTTTTGGAGAGAAAAGGGAGTTAGATGATGGTTTTATTTGGATTTGTGGAGTTTTGATGAAAACCCATGATGGATATTGAGGTATTGACGTTTATGGAGCTGTTTTGGAAGTTTTTGATGGTTAAAAATGGAGGTTTTGAGGTTTTCGTGAAATCGAAGCTGGAGGAAGAAGAAGGCGGAACAGTGCCAGACCCGTCACGGATACGTGACGGGGACCGTGACGGAGAACGTCACGGCTCCGTGGGGGAGACCGTGACGGCGCCAGTCACGGCTCTATGAGGAGAACCGTGACGGTGCAGACCACGGGTCCGTGACCCGATCCGTTACGGAGCCCGTCAAGGCTCCGTGACCCGAACCGTGACAGACCAGAGTTGGGCTTTTTGGGCCCATTTTGTAGGATTTCGAGTATTTGGGACGGTTATCTATAACCGAGTCCTTTTGGGATAATTGGGAATGTTTTCCTCTTTAAACCAATTGTGAATTACTCTTAATTCTAGTATTTAATTGTGATCCAAGACTTTGGACCCGAGCTTGATGGAGGAGGAGACTTTTGGACCTCGTGAAGTGACAAGGAGGAAGCTAGCCAGGTCGTCCGCTGCTGGATTGGATTGCTATCGAGGTAGGGAAGAGTAGTAAATTTCTGGCTTAATTTAAGAAATGCTAATAGTATGCATATAGGATGATAATAACCGGAAGAGTCTTACTTTGCATATAGGATGTGATTCACTAGAATAACCGCTTTCAATTATGGGAATTGTCGTGTTGTAGAATGGTCATGTCGAGCCGTAGGATTGATTGTTGTTGTGTTTGATTGTGATTAATAGTCCTCAAATGTCGGTGCAAGCTCCATTCTTTGGTTAGTCTAAGAATTATATTAAACTATATGAATTATGATGATTGTGATATGAATGGTTGCTCCGTGACATGATTGGTTGAGTGAATGTGTGAATGTGATATGATTGTACCTTGTGATGTGATCGGGTGAGTGATAGACCGATGGGGCGCGTTTGATAAGTTATGTCGGTAATCTTGGTCGATACGATGAGTTCGGTGTAATGTGTTTTGTTTGGTATTGTGTGTTATTGTTGTTCACTTGCCCCGAGTGTGTTTTCCAGGAAGATATCCGACCGAGGGGTGTGCCGGTCCGATATGTTTATATTATGGGTTCACCCCGATGCTACGTGTTCCGGGAAGATATCCGACCGAAGGGTGTGTCGGTCCGATATGTTCATTATGTTGTTTCACCCCGATGCTACGTGTTCCGGGAAGACACCTCGACCGATGGGTATTCCGGTATGGTGTATTGTTGTCTCACCCCGATGCTACGTGTTCCGGGAAGACTTGTTTCACCCTGATGTTGTGTGTTTCGAGAAGACATATAGACCGAGGGGTATTCCGGTATGATGTATGTTGTTTCACCCTGTTGATCGGTGTTCCGGGAAGATATCTAGGTCGATGTGCGTTCCGGTACGATATGTTGAACTCGTGTGTGGGTCAGAGTTTTGTGGTTTAATTATCTTATATGTCAGTACTCGTGTGTTTCTTTAGTGGGTTTCTTTAGTGATTAAGTAGTGTCCCTGTTGATCTCCCTTTGTGTTGGCTTTTCATTCATTGTTTTTAACCGAGGACTTTGATGACGAATTGGGAGTTCTTTTTCCCTTTACTACTTTTCCTACTGAGCGTAACCTTACCCCTTCTGTTTTACAGGTTTCGTTGATGAGTAGGCTTAGAGGACGTCTCAGGGCTCGCGAGCTCGTTGAGGGTCCGGGTTGTTTTATGTAGCAGAGACGTACTTTCCATTTTCGTATCAAACTATGTTTTTCCCTACTTAGTTGGAATTGAGCGTTTGACTCATATTTATCGGAGTTGTTATTTTGGAACTAAAATTTGGAGTTGGATTTCGTTTAAATTTACTTTTATTATTGATTTTATTAGTCTTCTTAGTTCACGTCTCGAGTCCGGTCAAAACCGGATTTGGGGTGTGACAAAGGGGATTTGTAGGCTGGCGACTCAGGTCCTGGAACGGTGATCGCTCCGGACAATGGAAGCCAACTTCTGTTCAAGCCTGGGTCCAGATCTCGGAGACATTTGGTTGAAGATGAATTGTTCGTCTGCAATTTTCTGTATGACACCACTGTAGATTGGCTCAGGGACATTTTCTCACTATTCAGGGAGATTGCTTCATCGGTTGCGCTCAGCCGCCCAAAACGCAAGGCTTAGATGTACGACTTTGTGCGGTTTAAGGAAAAGGAATCAGTGATTAAGGCTGTTGAATGTATGAATGGGCTGAAACTGAATGGTTATGTCTTGTTCGTCGCTATGGCCAGATGCAGGAAAGATTTTAGAGGGAATCAAAGTGTGGGAGATGTCAATGTTCGAGAACAGAGTTCGGGCGAACTCTCTAATCTTGGTTCTAAACGAACAGAACATCTATTGTTGGCTGCTGATTCAGCAAGGGTGGACAACCACGGCGATTCGAAAGCTTCGGGGCACTGTCAGACGCCACTCGTTGAGAACACAAAGACGACCTCAAAACAGAGCACAGAGACGAGTAATGATGTCGAACTTTCGAACCAGAGTGAGTCGGAGTTTGTTGTTGTTTCGTTGCAGGTATTGACATCAGCGTCCTCTGGTGAAAAAGCTGCAGCGTCCTCTGATAAAGATGTGTGTTCTCGATCGGTAGCGTGTCGGAGTTGTGATGAAGACGAGCAATTGTCGGCGACGCACTCCGGCGAACAGGTCGGGATAAGTTTCGGGAAGCAATCTGTGGATAATCAAGCGGTTTTGAATTTTGAAAAATCAAACTTCGAATCCGATGTAGCTAGCGTGAAATCTGGTGCTGATCATGTAGCCGTGATTTGTGCTTAGGATTGATTGATTTCGGCTGGGTTTCCATATGGAGCTGAGGAAGACGTTCCTGTTGATGCGGCCTAGTTGGTAGATCAAGATCAGAATTTGCATCGGCCCAGTCTTGGTGCGGCCCAAATGGTTGAGTATGCAACTTTTAATGATGTTGGACGCACATCTAGTTTGGGCTTGACTACACACTCTTTATTGGTTGCACAGGTGAAGATTGGGCCTGACGCTGGTGGGGTAGTAATCCCTGGGTCGAGTACTGGTTTGGTAAAATTTGGATCCGATGAGGATATAGGTAGTCC
The DNA here is from genome assembly GCA_963921825.1 of Erodium maritimum. Taxonomy (NCBI): domain Eukaryota; kingdom Viridiplantae; phylum Streptophyta; class Magnoliopsida; order Geraniales; family Geraniaceae; genus Erodium; species Erodium maritimum. The sequence goes on along the minus strand of OY997588.1, from coordinate 10,392,145 downwards.
TTGGAAGGAGGTCCTACTCAAGCCTTCGATGAGTCGACCTCCCAAACACTTATCAGAATTTTATACTGTTACATGTAAATCAAGGAATCGCTCTTTGGACCGAGAAAGAGTTGTTCGTCCTATCGATTCTGGGAAACAGGTTGAGCAAGGCCGAATTGGAAACACTCAACTTGCAGCTTCGTCTCACGGGACCGACGCATGGACTAAACTCCGTGAGTTGGCTTTCAAGAAGAAAGGTGTGACGGTTCGTCTCTGACTTTGGGAGGCGAGGTTTGGAGGGTTTTTCTATTTTGGTATTGTTTCTTGTTTCGTGTTAGGAAAAGGCTTGGCCTTTTAGCTCCCTTTATTGAAACTCTTTTGTAATCGTTGACTTTTTCCTTGTTCTGCTTGACCATGGCATTCCGGTCCATTTGGAATTGGTCTTATTGTAAGATAGTTTAAACTGTTGAGTATTATTCCATTTATAACTCTCTACATAGATACAATTTACAGGATAATATCAGTTTCAAAACTATACAAAAATCAATCCTTGGAGTTTGAATTACATCAAACTCTCTATACAGGATAATGTGATAATATCACTAACACGCCCCTGCAGTCACAACGGGAGGTTCCCGGACGTTGAGGCTGGACCTGAAATCAAGGAATAGAACTCGTGGCAAACCCTTTGTGAACACATCAGCAATCTGGGACCGGGAAGGAACGTGTAAGACTCGTACGTATCCCTTAGCAACCTTCTCTCGGACGAAATGAATGTCCAACTCTATATGCTTCGTACGCTGATGTTGGACATGATTACCGACGAGGTAAATGGTACTGATGTTGTCACAATACACCAGCGTAGCTCTAGAGACCGGATGGTGTAGCTCAAGAAGAAGATTGCGAAGCCAACAAGCCTCGGACACGACGTTGGCAACACCACGATACTCGGCCTCAGTGCTGGACCGAGATAATGTCTGCTGCTGTTTGGAGGACCAAGAGATCAGGTTATCTCCAAGAAATACACAATATCCGAACGTGGAGCGCCGTGTATCTGGACACCCGGCCCAATCAGCATTAGTATAAGCAACTAGACCTGTGGATGGCGAAAAGTATAGGTGAAGACCAAGGTGACTAGTCCCCTGAAGATAGCGTATGATCCTCTTCAAAGCAGCCATGTGAGTAAGACGAGGATCATGCATGTGGAGGTAGATCTGCTGAACAGCATAGGAGATATCCGGCCTAGTGAACGTAAGATACTGAAGTGCTCCAGCAAGACTGCGGTAGAGAGTAGGGTTCTCAAATGGAGAACTATCTGAAGCGCCCAGCTTGCCCTGAGTGTCCACTGGTGTGGCCGAAGGAGAACAGGAGGTCATTCCAGCCCGAGCAATGATATCATCGGTGTATTTCCGTTGGGACATAAACATACCGCCGGGATGTCGAGTGACGGAAATGCCTAGGAAATATGAGAGAGGACCTAAATCCTTCATAGCAAACTCCGAGCTAAGGCGAGACATGATGAATATCCGGAGAGCATCACTGGAGGACGCAAGGATGATGTCGTCCACATAAAGAAGAATGTATGCTGTGTCCTTGCCATGACGATATATGAACAGGGAATGGTCGGACCTGCTATGTGAGAAACCAAAAGTGGAAACAAAGTCAGTGAAACGCTGATACCATGCCCGGAGAGCCTGTTTCAGTCCATAGAGAGAACGATGCAAGAGGCAAACATGATCAGGATATAAGGGACTCCGAAAACCGAGCGGTTGATGCATGTACACCGTCTCACTGAGATTGCCGTGCAGGAAGGCGTTCTTCACATCAAGCTGATGAATGGACCAGGACTGAGACACAACCAGACTAAGAACTGTGCGAATGGTAGATGGTTTGACTACCGGGCTGAAAGTCTCCTCACAGTCAACTCCTATCTGTTGAGATCTGCCATCCCCAACGAGCCGCGCTTTATAGCGCTCAAAAGATCCGTCAAAGCGAGTCTTGTGACGAAAAATCCACATGGACCTGATAATATTTTCTCCTGCAGGACGAGGAACTAGAACCCAAGTTTTATTGTTAAGTAAAGCAGTAAATTCATCTACCATTGCTGATTTCCAATTTGGATCAAGCAGAGCATCCTTGGGGTTCCGAGGTATAGGGGAAATGGTAGTCGAGGAGGAGAGGTTAAACAGGATCTTGGGTTTAACAATACCCAACTTGCTACGAGTTACCATAGGATGGGCTGGAGGAGATGGTGTAGGAACAGGTGGGCTCGGTGATGGGCTGGGCAAAGGAGCAGCCGGGCTTGGTGTAGGCGGGTCTGGGTGTGGGGGTGAAGCAGACCGGGTGGCAGACAAAGGAGTGGAGGGCTGGGCCTGGTCGAGCAAAGCAGGGGAGATGGGCTGTGGAGCAGGCTGGGCCGGATCAGGTAAAATGGTGGAGATGGGCTGTTGAGCAGTCTGAGCCGGGCTGTGGACGGGGTGTAGGGCAGGCCCAAGCCGAGTAGGTGAGGCTGAAGCTGTGGGAAGAAACAGATGGGTGTGCAAAGCAGGTGATATATCAGCAGTTAAGAACTCATAGGAGGCGGGGGAAGCGGGTAACATGGATGAGAATGGAAAAACCGTGTCATCAAATATAACATGCCTCGAAATAATGAATTTGTTCGTTTTTAAATCAAAACACTTGTAGCCCCTATGATTCGGTGGATAACCGACAAAGACACACGGCATAGATCGAGCCTGTAATTTATTAATAGAAGTAGAGGGAACCAGAGGAAAACATAAACAGCCAAAAATTCGAAGGCGAGAATACGAAGGAGCACGTTGATATAGAGCCAACGTGGGAGACGAGAAATTCAGTAACTTGGAAGGAAGTATATTCGAAAGGGGGTGTGAGGACATGAAAAACGAAAAACCAACCCTGAAGAGTCACTGAATTTTCGAAATGGGGTGTTATCAAATTCTTTTCCATTGTCACATTGAAATGATTTAATTTTGTAACCAAATTGAGTAGAGACATAAATACTAAATGATGTGAATAGTTGAAAAACTTGAGATTTATGTGCCATAGGAAAAGTCCAGACAAAATTCGTATAATCATCAAGCAACATCAAATAATATTTATGACCCGAAGAACTCAATAAAGGAGACGTCCACAAATCAGCATGTACAGTATCAAAAGCAGAATAAGTAACAAACAAAGAATCCTTAAAAGGTAAACGAACATGTTTTCCAAACACACAAGAATGACATAAGGAGTCCAATTTATTACATGAAATCAAATTAGAACGACGAAGTGAATCAAATACCGGAGGACCCGGATGACCTAAGCGAGAATGCCAAATTCCTGGTGATAAAGCCACAAAAGCTGACAACTGAAAAGATGAACTGGGAGAAGTGACAGGATACAAGTCCCCTGAGCTATTACATCTCAAAACCGGATGTCCCGTCCGAAAATCCTTCACACAAAAACCAAAGGGGTCAAATTCTATGGAGGCATTATTATCTTTGACAAAACGGCGTACCGAAACTAGGTTCTTAACAATTTAAGGTGCTGCATCACATCTTGCCATCCACGGCAATATTGGCACCTGCTCCATCTCCGGTAGCAGCTACTTCGTCTCAGGCAGCAGCTCCAGTAGGTTCTACCACCAGCTCAGATGGTACAGAAGCAACCGATTCTGCCCCTGCTCCTCCAGTCTCCACGGCTGAACTCGGCCCCTATGCCTCCACGGACGTTCCCGCAGATATTTGGGACCGTCTCGACGCTACCGTTCTCCAATGGATCTACGGTACCATCTCCTCTTATTTGCTTTAGACGATTTTGATTCCTGATAACACTGCTGCACAGGCTTGGGAGGCTCTTCGCCTCATTTTTCAAGGTAACCGACATTCTCGTGCCGTTTATCTCGAACACCAGTTCTCAACAACTAAACTAGACGATTTCTCTAATATTTCTAGTTATTGTCAAGAACTCAAAAATGTTGCAGATCAATTGTCCGATTTGGATATCACCAACACTTATTAATAAATTTTCGAGCTTATAAAAAAAAGTGTTGAAAGTAGTTGTAGAACTAGAAACTAGGGTATTTAAATTTGGACGAGAGCATCCTCTCTATAATCCATCTTAAACAAATATGCATACCTCTAAATAAGAAAGATTTCGATATAAGTGTGGCTTCTTCAAGTAATATGTATGTCATCACAATAAGTGACACATTTGGGAACATACTCTATTGTTGGCGCAAGAAAAACATGTACGGGACCCCAAGGAAGTTGCTAGATGAAACAAAAATGGACAGAAATGGTCGGTTTTTCTAATGTTTTTTCCCTTTCGAAATTTCTTTGAAATTGAAAAACTTGTTCTCAACGAAAAAGTTAGAATTGTTCACCCTCTTAAGAGGTTGAAGAAAACTGAAAAAGTATTAGCCAAGCAAAAGTAAATGATTTGCCACAAGAAACTGCATGAGCTGTGTGACTGTAAGCAGCAGCATAAACAACAACTGTTAAGCAACTAATAAAAATTATCACGATATATATCTCTATTAGTTTGGCCATCGGTTATGAGTACAAATCTCCTATAATATACTATTTTTAATACTGCTAGAGTTTTATAGTTAAAATGACATGTCTGCCATTAGAGCAAGAATTTTATCCAAGTGAGATGTAACAATTAATTATTATCATGGTGCTTAGATAGTAAGATATATGAGTGGATGTGTGAAATTGTTGGGTTAGCAGGTACTTAATTGTGGGCTTAATTGTGTGTTAGCGGGTGAGTAAATACGTGTTTAGTTGATGAATTTACTATTGTCCTTCAAACTTTGTATGTATTTTATTATAAATAAAGTATCATAAAATTAGGAAAGTACCAAATTGTGGCAAGAAATCAAAAGGGTAGCTCCATAACACTTCTCATTTAGATTCTCAAACTCTAGCCCTATTTTTTTAATCTTTGAGAAAACTCGATATAGTCTTATTGTATTTTGGGGAATTCTCAAATCATAACTCGTATATATCAACTTTTTTACATAGTAATAAGTTTGAAAAATTAATTCTCAAAATGTATCAAAATCTGTTAAGTGTGACTGACTTCGTAAAATACCAGTTACATGTTTGTCACGTGTTTCTAAAATATTTCTTAAATAGCATGAAAAAACTAGATGTCATAACGTAGACCTTCATTTATTCTCAAATCATAACCTTGTACTATCAACTTTTTCTGTTACTCATAAAACGGTTGTTAAGTTTGAGGATGGAAAATGACAAACGTTGCGGTCAACGTAGTGGTATGAGAACGAACTTTTACTTAGGTTATGATTTGATAATGAACAAAAGATCAAAGTTATGACATCGAGTCACCCCTTAATCTTTCTCAGCTTCATTTCAATATTTTATCCCCAGACCAAGTGGAATTGATGGTTATAGTCTCAATTTTTCCAACAAGCTTGGCATATGATTAAAGATGCACGTATCGTCCATCACTCACATCTGTAACTCACTTGGCTCTCAAGGCAGGTATAATGTTCGCTATGCTAGACTACAGTTTGGGCCTGATCCAAATTTGTATTTCGAAGGCCCATTGTAGGAACAATAAAATGCTCCATGTTCAGAAAATGAAACTACAAGTACAATCAACAAAAATTCAAAACATTCTTGACTTGTTATTCAGTGCATTGGGACCAAAGAAAAGGCTCAGGGACATGAACAAATGCATTCTGAGACTCAATACAGACTAAACCTTAAGCAGTTAGCCAACAACTGTAACAAAGTAGTTAATCCGAAAAACACCGTCTCTAGGATGCTCCAAATTACATGTAAAAAGTATAATATGATATGAGAAGAAATGGTTCTGTACAGCCAGGTATAATTGTATAAATCAAATTATAACACATACCAATGCAGCGAGAGTTCTTCACCCTCTGTAACGTCAAGCTTCCCACTCTAGATCATTTCTCAAGTTATAGTTGGGCACATCACTAAACCAGATCGACTGTACTTGAATTCAAGCTGCATCCCTGGACCTCATCCACGCCCCTTTCTTCTTTCTTTATGCCCACAGTTTCTGCACTGTGTCTGATTCGGCTGCGGGTCCTTCGTGAGGGATTTGAGAACACGTTATCTTGCAATCGAGCTTCTGATCCATTCGACCTCTTTGACATGTTCAAGAACCCAATTGCAAGCGCTTCCAATGCTTTAGTGGTCAAAGGCCGGTTTCTTGTGCTCTGTCTCCTAGGATTCATATCAACAAGCTGGTCTGTGTTCGACACAGAACATGATTCATTTGCATTTCTACTTTCATGCTTGTTCTCCACCTCCATCATCAATGAGTCACTGCTTTTAGAATCTGATGGAAACTCACACTGGGGTAAAAGATTCAGGTCAAACAATGGCACGAATTGAGGTTTCTCACTAATCTTAAGGGACATGTCCATGAAATGATAGTCAACACTGACAGGCTCTCCACCACTTTCTTCTTCCATAGGGCCTTCAGCTGAACAACTAACTGATGGTAAATTCTCTAAGGGAGGAGCCTGAGAAATGTCGTTATTACTTGCATCTCTTAACTCTAATCCACAACATGACTCCAGTTCTTTTGGCTTGTCTTCTGAGCAAATCTTAGCAACTCGGCTTGTCTCTGCCTTAACACAAGCTGTTAATCTCCGTCTTTTAGCTGGAAGACCTACAGAAATTGAATTACCAGATTTCATTCTCCTGCTGAACTGGTATTTTATACTAGCCTTTGGCAACTTTTCACAAATCTCGGCATTTTGACTTGAATCACTGCCATCCGATATACTCTTACAGTGATTATCATTTTTCAAAATTTTCTCACAATTCAACATTATGTCAGCTGTAGCCAAATCATGGTTATCCATTGAATCCTCCGAGGAATTCCCTAAACCTTCTTTCTCATAGATTAGCTCAGAAGCCAAATCAGCTGGTAGATATCTCAGCTCCCTAAACTTTTCTCCTCGAACCACACTGGTATCAACGACAGTGAACTTATGGGGTAGTGCATCTTTTATGTTCTTTTTACCATTCATGCCAATCAGTGGATATCTCAGTACCCCTAACTTAGGTGTTTTTCCTCCAATAGTGAACTTCAGACGGTCTGGACCACCATTAAATATACCTTGCCTGTGGTTGGAAATCACAGTTCTTTCTTCAGCATTAGATGGCCTTTCAGAAGCATCAAGATCACTTCCATCCTTTGAGCAATTTCCTTCATTTTTGGAAGCCCTTTTAAATTCATTGGGTAAAGGTCTCAGTTCTCTGATCTTCAATGGATTTCCTTCACAGGCTGAACTGGTATCCACAACTGTGAACTTCATTTGGTTTACATTGCATGTAGAAACCTGAGGTTTAAGATAGCGATGGCATTGGTCATCTGACAGATCATCTGTGAACTGCATATTTTCTTCTTCACTATGGCCACTGACATTAGTTTCCTCAGTTTCAAGCTCAAGAAGCTCAGGTTCAGACCCTACTTTGCTTAAAACATCAGTAACTGAGTCAAAGTAGTGAATTCCTTTTACAAGCTTCCTTCTTGAGAACTCGTGAACACCAGGCATGAGAAAAACCAAAAAACCTTCAGAGGTCGCACAACCCCGGTTCTTAGGTTGCTCAGAGTGCCACCCTCTTGCTAGCAGGCGAGGCCACACAGCTTCCCAGAAAATATCATTATATCGAGCTTTGCCTAACCGATAGCCACCAGTTAAGAACTTGATTATGTCACTGGGTGTAAGAGAGGAGCAAGCTTGGCCAGTTGGTATTTTTGGACAAACAGAAAAATGCTGTTTGGTCTTTACAGAGTCTACGGCAAGGCCTGTGAGGTCTTCCTTTCCCTTACCAATACGAACAGCTTCTACAAGAACTTGAATGCCAACAGTAGATTTTAAGAAGGAAATGTATGCATCTAATGAAGTTTTACCCTCTGCAAATGCTTTGGACTTCTGATAACAGAACATTGGCAAAATAAGAAGTTAAAGTACATTTATGGATTATAACTATCAAATAATTGCCCAATGTATTATGGAATCATTTCTGTTCAGTGTGGCCTTAAATTTGTAGACTCTTTGGGAAGGTTGACTAACATATATATATATAAGATAAGCCAAAATAACATCAAGAGGATAAAAGTACATTCCCTAGATTAAGGGTCTTCAAAAGTCAGGATTGGTTGCCTTTATAAAAATTCATCATATCAAGCTGTTTGTAAAATATGAAGTCAACATTGCATGTAACTAAAACTTCAGTAACCTTGAACCTCATGCATCCTGCCCTTTATGAAAAACTAGACCAAGTATTTAGCTTTAAGTGAAAGCAAAGATCTCTTTCACTAAGCATATACATTTCAACTTTATCACAAGGAACAAAAGATATTATACATATGTAAGAGAAGTAATATATTACCTCCACCAAAATCTTTTGGGATTCCTCTGGTACATGGGGAAGCAAACGAGATATGAGCTCCTGTTGCCTCCATCCTGTAAAAATTTTATGCCCAATTATGCATTTTCTCCTTCTTGTTCTCCGGGAGCCTGACCATCTCCGGTATCCATCAGACTTATAAAATTGCCCATAGTAGAATGACAGTATCTCCCCCATTTTTTTCTTCTCCATGAATTTCATTATCCTAATAAAGTTTTTCCCGTATATGTATAAACCAAGAAGAAAACTCCTCTCATCAGCATCACTCCAAGGCTCACCAACTGATCCAGGAAGTGGACAGTAACTCTTGTGTTCAAGGTTCACTGGTATTGATTTTTTTTCATGCTCCAAACTAATGGTAAAGGGTACGGCTTTGTGTTTTGAACTGTTCCTCTTCAAATTAATAACAAGATCTCCTTTGCTGTTTCTGGATCCAACATTACTTAATCCCCGCCTTTCATCTTCACTGTCTTTCACCTCATCCCTTACCCACACAATTGGGATGGGTAAACCAATAAGAAACATATGAGAAACGCCAGTGTTGGCTTCTGATTCAAAAGGGTCTGTTAGGAGCTGAAGTCGCTCATCTTCTGTCATCATTGGTGTAATTTCAACTTGATATTGGTTTCCTACTCGGGGTTTCATCTGTGGCTTCCCACATATATCATTTATCTCAGGTGAACACAAGGAATCCAATGCTTTTAGACGCTTTGGGGAAGGGATTGCCATCATGGTGCAGCTTGTCTGCATCCATCTGTGTCAGAAGACAAACCAAGAAACATGAGCGATACCATCATAATTATGAGATGTATAAGGAGTAGAACTGATAATTAACCACTTGAATACATCTGTGGAAACTGTCATATGAAGCATGAAGGAGACATAACATTTCAAATGCAAATTCTAAACTGAGGCTGCTTTCGTTTTCCCTTCTCATTATCTTCACCACGTCTACATTATTTGTGAACCATCCTTGGTCATAATTATCAGATTTGCTTCAACGCCCAGCAGGTAGTGGGTTAACTTGAGATTTATTAAGTACACACCAACACCATTCTCAGACTGAAAGACGCACTCACGGTATAAGAACATTTCCCATACATGAAGATGATTAACATACCAAACAGGTTGAAATAATGGATGGCCCTGACAGTGGCAACATACACACACAAACATGTGCTTATTTGTGTTTGTGTGTGTGTACAAAGAGAAAGAGAAAGAGAAGATGCATCACAAAACCTTTTCTTTGAACCCAAAACCCTTATCATTAGATTTATCAATGTATTATATATTTAGGCCACAGGCATTTGAGCAATAGAGAGAATCAACCAAAAATTCAAAGCCAGAAAAAGAAAAACCTAAGCAAATCAAATCTCCTTGTCCCCTCTATTAGGGGGACATACTGATCAACAACCACCAACTCTAAGCAAACTTCAATATACCAATCCCGAAAACGAAAACCCATATAGAAAAATCCAATCTTTCCTTCTGTTCTGGACACCATTCTCAATCTATTAACACTGTTCTGGAAAACATACAGAAATATGGTGATCACTTGTTAGATCCCACAAACTAAACACCAACGAGAAAATACCCCTTTCCCCTGAAAACACAATCCAATCAAGTACAAACATTGAAAGGATCACCAACCCCAAATCAGTTCCCGCAAGAGATACAGCACCAGAAGCAAATCAGCCATGTTCAAAACCCCAAAACACAAGAAACCCTTACACCAAACGAAAGAATTAAACCAACAACACAAAAAAGAAAGCACATCGGGAACAAAGATTGAGAACACCCCCACGATTCCAACACAACAAAACAAACAAAAAATCTGAAATAAACCCCAAGTCCACACAAGAATCCGCACATGATCCCGCAAGAAATTAACTGAATGTGAAAAAAAAACGGGCTAGCACCACAAAATAAATAAACAAAACAATGAGACCAAGAAGGGGCAGTGCCCAAAAACGGTAGAGAGGAACATGGGTCATGAGCAGATTCAGAGATGAACATACATGTCAAAGAGAAGCGAGGGCAAATGGGTTTGTCATGGTAAGGCTTATGGGGTGATTCGCAGATACATTAGTGAAGAAACAGTTGGGAAGGAGATGGAGGAAGTGGATACCTGGTTCCAAGTGAGGCCAGCTTTTCAAGACCGAATTCGCGGGACAAAGAATGATAGACACAAAAGAACCGAAGAAAATAAATACTAAAACCAATTTGTTTACCTCTGCAGAAGAAAAGAAAGAGGTGAGAAAAAGAAACATATACACATATTTCTTTGGGTTCGAGTCCTTTTCGTGTGTGAGTGTGCACCCTTGATGATTTTATTTATTTATTTATTTTTCCATTCAAGTAATAAGGTTTTTGATTGAATTTGTGTAAAGTCAATAAATACCAGGATGTATGATTCCTGGAAGCTAGACAAGGACGAACTTATGTTTAAAATGTGAACCAGATTTCTGTCTCATTTATAATTAAAGAAAACTGGATATAAGTCCAACGAAAAATAAATAAATAAATAAAACTTATTCATATATTAAATAAAACAAATATATAGACTCATAAGTCGTAACTAAACTTTGGGAGTATCACCCGAGACGCTCCCTAAGTCACGGAAAACCTTAATAATTTTATGTTGTAGCCACAACCTCATTCCACCATGAGAGATGGGTAGAAGTGAATTAGATTATGAGAGTGAAACAATGAGAAATGGTTTCCAAAGGGGACGGTGTAGGTTGTAGCTTGTGGCCATACATCATCTCGAGTCAGAGATTGGGGTTCGACCATATGAAGATCGCGAACCTAGCATGCAGTTTTTGTTGTGGTGGTGGAAACATGGCTCCTTTTCTCGTTGAAAATATAGTTCCTTACGGTTTTTTGGGTTTCAGTTTGGGTTCGCATAGCGGCAAGTGAAACCGTTAGGTGAATTTCCGTTTCGGACACGCCTTTGAGGTTTTCCAGGAGATTGATATTGACATAACCAAGTTTTTATGGTAATGGTGCAACGGGTGGGAAGCACTTTCCCTTGTCTGGATGATGGCTTTAAGGGTGGGTGGTTGGGTTGATACTCCTTAATCAGTATGCCCATGATGGAGCCGACGCCTCCAGGTATCATTTTGACTCTTGTCAAGTCGATTGATTTTCAACACACATTTAATTCACGATACCCTCAAACCTATCGAAGGGAGAAGGACAAAAAATGTTAATTAGGATGGGAGCACATTCTCATTACGTCAAACCAGTTCAACAAGGAAGGGCTAGACAATCGTCCTACCCGGTCATCCACCGAATAATCATATAGTGGTGGTCACTCTCAAGGCACTGTTCGACAAGTGAATGGTCTCCATTATTTCATTAGCTTTCGACCTACTTGAGTCTTTTATTTTAGTTTCGTCAAGTAACCTTTGGGTTCCGGAATTGTAGCCTATTAGCAGCTTTTTTATTATTAATATTATGTCTCTTTCAGAAAAAATAACAAAACTTTGGGTAAGTTTGATAAAAACATGTGAGAATAAAGTTTTCATAAAAAATAGGTGAGAATGATGGTCGTTGATCTATTGATCTAGTGCTATTGACAAGGCATAAGTTCGAGTTTTTCGGTGCAAGGTCGATGCATTGACAGCATGAAATCAATGCACTTTGCAGGTATTCTCTTGTTAGCTAGTTTTAATTGGAATACTTCATAATTTTTTGAAAACTTTGGGGGATCAGGGGCTTACCGATCTAATCTTATAAAGTTTTGGAAATAGAGATTTTCTGCTTACTATTATCATTCTACTTTGCGTGATGAGCTCAAAATTATGAACTGGACTTGTTTGTTCCCTTTGTTTGAAATTTTAAGCAATCAGGAGCTCTTCTTACTATGGGTGGTTTTTTTTCAATGGCTAATTATTGAATGAGTCCCTTTTCAAGGGCATTCAGTTGAGTCTTTCTGTGCTATTGGTTCTTCGTTGGGTTCTTCTTATAAAAAAACATTTCTGTTGATTCATAGAAATTTTAAGATTTCTTCTTGTGAAATGGATTTTTGCTTGGGATCGTTTGTTTTTTATGTCTCAGTTCAGGCCATGTCGATTCAGGATTTACCTTCGACAAACGACTCTCCTTCGTTCACTACATCAGAGGATGTTTTATCAGATAATGATTGGGTTTTAAAGTTTGGATTTTAAAGTGGTAGGCAAAGGTAAGAAACATAGGTGTCTCAAAGGAGCCAGTAAGAAGGTAACTCTGGTTGTGGTTTACCAAGTAGCACCGCCTGTTTCAGAGTTGACTGGTGGTGGTGCCTCAAATCAGTTGAGTTCAATGGATCAATTGGCTTGGACTCTTGTTTGAACATGGTTTTCAAACCATTGGTGAAGGTGACGAAGTTTGATGCTCATAGTGCTCTGCTTTCTGAGGAGGATCGTGTTCTGAAAGCTCAGGTTTGACTGTGTTTCGCTAGTTTTGGGACTTGGTGGTGGTGCTTCTTTGGGTTGGGTGGGTTGGTGTTGTTGTTTTGTTGTGTGGCTTTCTAGTGTTGGTTTTAGTGTTTGGGTTTTATTTTGTTTTATGTTTGGTTCTTGGGTTGTTTTGGTGCTCGTTTTTGTTTTGTGATCTTGTTGGGTTAGGTACCATTCCAGTTTCTAATTCTAATGATTTTTGTGTAGCCTTAAGGTTGATCCCTATTGATGTATCACATTTTCTTCTCTTTCCTTCTCAGAGAGAAAGTGATTAATAAATTTTCGCTTATAAAAAATGAAGATAATGACTGAGTTAATTTTGAAACCAAGGATAAGGATTCTCATAATCCTAATCCAACTTTGAATCCTTTAGTTGGCAAAGATAAAGTTAATTCTTCTACGGAGTTGAAAGCCTCTGTCGTACTAGAAACTCCTACTTCACGGGAGATTAATGTGGACGCAGTGTTAGTAGTGCATAATTCTTCACTCCCACAGAATCGTGAATGTACTTGCAAAACTCCTACAATAGTCTTTCATCAAACAAATTTCAGAGATCGTTCAAATTGTAAGTTTAAGGATTCTAGAAAGCGAGCTTGGACTTATGTTAAAAATGTGGGTCTAAAAGCATTGGAATGTAATGACCCAGTCCTGGAACAATTTGAAAGTTTTGAAGACAGAGTTTTTGCATATCCTTTTTAATGTGCTTCCTTCCATACACGGTCGTTCAAGCAAATAATTTATCGGTAAATAACCAGTCGAACACTAGGGAGCAGTCGAGGCAAGGATGACTAAATCTATGAAAATGGTAAAAGGACGAAATATGTATTGGATCGTCTTAGTTATGACCTTAGATGGTAGAACTTTTTTTCAAATATGAGAAACACTCAAGAAGAAGAAGAAGAAGAAGAAGAAGAAGAAGAAGAATAAGAAGAATAAGAAGAAGAAAGAGGAGGAGGAGAAGAAGTTATTGATTGTGTGGTGTAAGAGCTAGCTGACGTCTCCCCCCTCTATTGATAATGAGGGCATGTAAGAACGTATAAATGCTGGTTCCCGATCTAACTAGAGGATTTCGCGCGCGGTACTTGGTGGAATCGATGCCACCCTATGATCGATGAGGGGGGAGAACCCGTAGACCCCTCATCGACCCCCCGATTACTCATTGGGGGAGGCGATAATGCTTACCGCCCATCGCCGGTTCTTTTGATCCCTCATCGTCTCGTGTAGACCATTTCGATGTAGGACCATAGCTTCCAAGGGCCCATCCCGGTCGGGTCGGGTCGATTATGGATCTGGCTAATCGAGTGGGTCTTTTTTATATTATCTGATTTTGTCTTTGCATGGGCAATGACGAAAGGAATTCAGTGCTCTAGGGACTGGTCCTGGGAGGGGTCCCTGGTAAGAGCTCTCTGCCTCCCTCTAAAACTGATGACAGCAGGTTCGGTCACACTCTACATAGTATCCAGTATTCAAGCAATACCTTAAACAATAGTCATTGCTTTTGTTATAATTTATATTTAATTTCAGATTGTCTTTATGATTCATCAAACACTGTATGCGTCGGTTTATTTGTCTTAGAGTTATGTGTAGAAAAACATTTGAGACTCGATACTATGTAATAACTTTTTTTTAGCGCGAATGGTAGATGTATGGGGAATGAAGGTCGAGGCTAAACCCTTGGAGGGGGGGTTTGGTCGCTTTTTTCTTCAGGACAGCTAAAGAAAGGGAAAAAGTGTTGTTGGGGGAATCGTGGTCCTTCTGGGACTCCCTTGTCCTGTTTACGAACCTGAGGGCCCATATGCAGGTAAAAGATCTTGAGTTCCATCACTTCTCGGTCTGGGCGCGAGTGTCGCACTTACCTGTGGGGGCATGGACGAGAGATGTGTGATTCAGAGTGGGGAACACTTTGGGGGTCTGCCAAAGAGTGGATGTGGACAAGGAGGGACTCTGCTGGGGGGGGGGGACTTTATGAAGATCAGAATCAGGACGGACATTCGGGTACCCTTACAGAGTCAACTATGGTTTCGACTATCAGTATCCCAGGTACGAACTCGGGTGGTTATTTCCTATGAACATTTACTAGAGCATTGTTTTAGATGTTGTTGTGCGGGTCACCTATTCCCGGTCTGTCCGGTTGTTGGGGGAGTCCGGGGATCGTCGTTGAAGGCGTCGACGGACCCGAGATCGGCTCTGGAGAAGGAAAAACATGGGAAGGCTACCCTAGGGACGAACTGGACATATATGGGAGGTAGGGGAAGAGGGGGCCCCAATCAGGTGGAACCAAGGACACCTCCACGCCATTAGGAAAAAGAGGAGGTATGGAGGACAGGGGGAAATGGAAGAGGAGATACCGGTAGGATGGCTACCACGTGATCCCTCACCGTCATTGTCTGGAAAGAAAAAGGCGGAGAGGGATGAGGACCCTGAGGAGGAGGAAGGTTCGTCGACGTCTGATGGGGCGTCACATGTAGCGGCGGGGGGCTTCAAGCACCCCCGCCTCCAAGAATGAGTGCTGGGGGCGCCCAGGGAGGGGTTGGTCGACTGTACCTTCTCCCTGGCAGATTGGCGGCAATGGTACTGCCAACAGTCGATAAGATTCTTTTCTACCATTTCGGAGTCAGCAATATCGCGTTCAGGAGCCCTACAACTATCAGTCAAGGGAGGACGACGCACGCTGGCTTACCGGGGGAGTAATCGGTCCACCACTGCAAAGTTATCATCTGATCTGCTCGATCAGTTTTTTATGGTTGGAGCATACTGTATCGGTGTCTTTGGATGCTACCGCAGTCCCACCCCTCCGACCGCCCTTATGCCCATGAGCAACATTTACTATTCAGCACTTGTCTTTCAGTTTTATGTTAGTTTCTTGATTTGTATGGTGCTAATCGTCTTAGCGATCACTAAAATGCTTTAATTAATAATATATCTTTCCGTCTCACACGAAAAAATTATGAGCACATTTCAGTACAGAAAACGAGTGAGTTGTAAATTGTAATGAAGAAGGCTATTAGGGTTGTATGGAGAAGAGCGGGGTCCACAAGCCGCTAAACTGAAGTTAGATTATGTGTGTGTGGGTCTAAAGTACGGAATGATGGCATTAACTAAATAAATATTTTATTTGACGAAAATATAAAACAAAGTTACGAAAACAACACACATAACGCGCACACACAGACAGAGCACAAACGGAACGCCTCAAACAAACCTCCTTCTACGAACCGCAAGAGAAAAAAACGCAGACTTTTCTCTGATAAAACTCATAGCCCTTTTCGGGCATTGCATTGGCTTGTAAGCGATTACTGCCCATTACTGCTGATTATGGTGGTGGTGATTGCGCCATTAATAGCCCCTTTTCTGAATCCAACGCCTTTTTTGGCTGTTTTTTTCATGGTTTTTGGGAAGTTTTGCAGTGGTTTTGTTGGGTTTTTTTTTCTGGGTTGTGGAGGTTTCAGATGATGATTCTGAGGTGTTTTTCTTTTTGGGTTTTTGATTTGAGGACTGGGTTTTTGTTTTTTCATGTTAGTTTGAATTTTGATTGATCCCATCAATCAATTTTCATTTTTTCTTGTTTGGGTGTTTTTTCCAGGGAAGGTTTTGGTTGAAGGGCTAGGGTTGATTAGCCTCCTCTCCCCCTCCAATCCTTGCCTTTCTCTTCTTACTGCATAATCCAAGTGATAACAAATACCAATGCTACTTCAGACAGTCCATATGGATTCAATGTATGAATTGATCTTCGCCTTGATACTGGAATTTTGCTACATAATCAATTACATGAGAGGATAGTCTGGTTTACTAATTCCTTGCTCCAGCTGAAAAGGCTATTGCTTTGCTCCAAGGAGTAAAGCTACTGCTTGCATTGTGTTATGGATGGTCTAGAGATGGTTGATATTGAGCTTGAAGAGGGTGAGGCTCCTCTGTTAACAAAGGACTATCAAAACTTTGATGTTGATGAAGCCTTCTCTTACTTGGTAAGGATTTATATCATTTAATTGTAACTTTTGGAATGTATGTTTATCAATTGTGGGTCTGTCATTTGGCCACTGTTAACACATTCTGTAGTGGAATGGAAAAGTTACATCCATGATTTTGGTTCTCCAAAGTAAAGCATTGCTGGGAATCGGAAATGTGGGGTTCTTAGTTGTTGAGTTTGATTATTGCTTTTACTAGGATGTCTAGAGAGTAGGTTTGTGAAACTTACTGTTGAATTTGGATCGTTACAACTTGTAATTCATGTTTTCTACATTAGCCAAGTGTGGATAAATGTTTACTATTAATTAAACCAGCTCAGACTTATGCCAACTCAACCTGGTAAAGCCTTTATTCTGACTATCTGATCTTGAAATCCTTAATCTGAAAATATAATAAGCTCAAATTGGAAAGCAAAGATATAATAAAGTGAAATATTTTCAGCTTGCTGAGATTGACTTTATGGGTTTATATATTCACATATCCTTGGTGCTTTTATCAATCAAATTTTATTCTCTCTTTTCAAGGACAAGAAGATTGAAGATGTCTTGGGACATCACAGGAAAGATTTTGAGGGTGCATTCTCGGCAGAGACTTTGGGTAAGTTATTCATTGAGGATTGGTAAGTTACCTGCTGGTGCTGGGGATGCATAATTTTGTTGAAAGCATAAAGATAAGCTAAATCATGTCCGCTGTTACTTGGGTCTGGTTATCTTAGACAGGAGCTTAAAAGCCTGGCTTGGTATTCTTGAAGTGAGATTTCAATTCATTTTGACAGGGGCTAGATATGGTGGTCATGGATCTTTTTTACCTACTTATCAACGCTCTCCACTTTGTTCTCAGCCAAGGGCTCCATCTCAAGCTCCAAACCACAGTACAAAAAAACTTTCTCAATTGGAGGTATTTTTAAATTCATGCCATTTTGTTTTTATTGGGAATCATGCCGTAGGAGTGGAAAACTAATGAATACTTGGGTTTTGCTTGCAGAACTCCGCAGTGATGTCTGGAGAAACCCCTGTAAAACACGAACCTGCTCCAAGTTGTGCCCCTCCAATGCCTGTAGCAAGCACTGCTGTGGATAGTTCAGTCAAAGTTATGGGTGCAACTGAACCGGTTTCTGAACAGAGGGCCGCCAAAATACCCATGAAGCAGTTTGACCAGAGAACCCTGAAGATTAGAATTAAAGTGGGTTCAGATAATAGCTCATTGGTGAAAAGCAATGCCGCAATTTACAACAATCTTGGTCTGGACATGTCTCCATCTTCATCGTCTGAGGTTGGCACACCAGAATGGGTTGGCAATTGTAAGGATTTTCAAAAGAGAGAGAGTGAATCTCCCTCCAGAATCGTCAAGGTGAACCTGCTTCTACAACTGTGCTATCTTATATTCTTGTTATTGAATCTTAATCGTTGGATCTTGTTTGATTCTTTTTGGTCATTCTTCATGCAATGGAACAGATCATGACTTCTTTCCCCATTCCAAATGGTGACCTGTTATCTCCTCTTCATGATAGTTTGCTTCACATAGAAGATAAAAAACTTATAGACATTAGAAGCAGGCCTACTCAAGGGAGGGCTGCTTCAGTAAAGGAAGTTGAGGGAGTGCTTGGAGAAAAGAATGGGAACAAAAAGGGGAAATCAGGAGAATTCAAGAATGAGTACCACACATATTCTGCTAATCCTGGTACGGATCATTCAGAGGACTCCGATGGTAAACCCTTGACAGGCAAGAAGATAGTATCTGATGGCTTGAAGTTTTTCCTTAAACCCAGTACAAGAAACAAAGTTGGTGACACAATCGACAGTGCTGGTAAGGCATATGAAACTAGTGGTAAGCAAATTGCTGAAACTAACTCCTCAGGAAAGGTTCAGAAGGAAACCAAATCTGGTTCAGCAACTGGTGTAGGAAGAAATGATGTGATGAGAGTTGGTAAGAGGTCTGAATCTAATCTATTAGAAGAAGATTTTAGCTTGCTTAAAGCAACTGGAGATAGTTCCCAAACAATGGATCTTCCCAGTCAGAAGTTTCAGCAGAAACCCACATTCAAGCTAGAGGATGACATAAAATTATTGGGTGGGATGAAGCAAGTGTTTTCTGAGGCCGAAAAGAAGATGAAGGGAAATCAAAGTAGCTTATCTGCAGGGAAGTCAAACGAAAGAGTGAAGGCCAACTCAGTTGCAGTACCAAAAGCTAAGAGTGCTAGAGGAAGCAATCCATATAAAAGTAAAGGAGGTAGTAGATTGCACAAGGATTTGAGGAAGCATAAAACTCAGAATGATTTGATTGGTAGAATAAAACTTGAAAAGGAGGAAAGTAGGAATGATTCATTATGGACTACTGTTAAAGGTAATGAAAAGAGCTTGAAGCTAGAGGTTCATGAGGAAGAATCTGTTTCATTCAGTATAAAAGCAGAGAAGAAATCAGGTGATAAAGTACAGGCAAAAGAAGACCCAAATAATGCGCCTCCGTCAGTTGGTCCACTTGCTACCAATGTTGCTCCTGTAAGCAATGTGATACAGGAAAATTGGGTAGGCTGTGACAGGTGTGAAAAATGGCGCCTTCTACCATATGGCAGAAGTACAGATGACCTCCCAAAGAAGTGGAAGTGTAGCATGCTTGACTGGCTGTAAGTTCCTTGGAATTATAATTGATTTATTACTAGCTGTCCTAAATGAATGCAAAAAGGTTCTGGTTTATTACATGAAAAACCACAACTTTTGTATTTAGCTATTTTTTTATGCACGTCAAATATGCTTTCCTTGCCCAATTTGACAATGTCATTACTTGCATCGACAAAATGTAAGTATGGAAAAGCTATGTTAGTTCTCTTGGCAACAGATTGTCTCTCTTTCTCAAACATTGTGATAATGAAACAATTTCAGGCCTGGAATGAACCGGTGTAACATCAGTGAGGAAGAAACGACAAATGCAGTGATGGCATTATGCCAAGTTCCCTCTCCCAACATTCAAACTACAACACACATTTATCCAGAAATAAGTGCATCAGGAGCAACCTCGACTAATACAGAGAGTTTTGACCAGAAAACTAAAGGTTGCCAAAAGAAACTTGGAATCAATGTACCAACTTCTGCTCGACATACTGTTTCCACAGGCATATTGAACACTGCAAACAAGAAACCAGAGGATTTTGTTAGAAGAAAAAGTT
This sequence comes from Erodium maritimum, assembly GCA_963921825.1. Lineage (NCBI taxonomy): Eukaryota > Viridiplantae > Streptophyta > Magnoliopsida > Geraniales > Geraniaceae > Erodium > Erodium maritimum. Next base: position 10,372,166 of record OY997588.1, on the reverse strand, counting down.
TACTGAGTGCGAGCCAATCCTCACTGGAGTCGAAGTCAGAGAAGATATCTGGTAATCGACTTACTACTTTTTTAACCTTACAAAGAGCCTGTACTGCATATGCGTGGGAAAAGACTGGTTACATGCTTTGTTGCTGGCATAATTCATATTGACACTTCACATCCACAGCTGGCTGCTATTTGACATATTTTGCTGTGGAAGTTAAATCGTGATTTTAGTCTGTCAAAACAGTACAAATAATGTGTCCTGGATAAGGAAAATCATTGGTATGTACTATGTAGAGAAAGTTCCAAATTGACCCCCCTATAGAGATATAATTCTACCAATATTCACTTTGTGAAGCCATTGCGAGCTAAAACTTATTGATGAGAGATACAAGCTTTTGATTGAAGATGGAGAGACAAATACATAAAAAAAAAAATTGAATCTGTTACATATGTGCAGATAAACAAGATTAATACCGTTGAATACTTTCAGCTTTTAAACCGAACATTTTTTTTACACTTGTTGATCTTTCTTACATAGAGATACATCTTGTTTTTCATTTATAGGTCTTGTGAGGCCATTAAAGATGAAGGGCAAGAGGAAGGTTGATGAAGAAAGTGTCACACCTTTGAAGAAAGCTATGACAGACGTTATGTTGATGAAGATGCCTTCTGCTGATGAAGATCAAAATCCTGGTAGAGTGATGAAGAAGCAAACTGAAATTGATGATAGACAATATATTGAAAAAACCTCTTCAAAAGATACCAGGAGTATGGAGAAGGACAGCTTGGTACCTGTTATTGGAAAATCAAATAGGCTGGCTCATCCAACAATGACACCAGAGCAGCATGGCGAGATAACTATTCCAGGAAAGAAGAGAAAAATGAAGGACCGGTTGAATGGTGAAACTTATAGTGCCAAGGAGACAAGTGAGACTGAATGCAGGAAAGAAAAGAAAGCTAGTGCATTAATATTTAAGGTTATGGAATCTAGTGCATGCGAGGATTATATTAAACCAGACAAGAAAAGAAAGGTGGATCGAAAATTGCTGTCAGATGACAAAGGTGTTCCTTTAGAAGTCAAGGGTAGTGAGAATTATCGATCTTTGGGAAATGAAGATAGAAACAAGCTTTCTCAGTCGGTTATTGATAAAAGGTCTTTAAAGAAGGATACAGGAAAAGAGCAACCTTATGTGGCCGCCACCTCTAGCTCTTCTATGATTTCTAGCTCTTGTAAGGTTAAACTCAACTTGAAAGAAGATAGAGGTTCGCCCGTAGGATCTGTTTGTTCTTCTCCGTTGAGGACCCCAAATCCAGATAATCTTGCAAGGAGCGTCATAAATGGCCCTAGTGAATTCTTAGCAGGTCGCAGAAAACAGGACAACTGTAGTCAGACAGCAAGTAATGCCTTGCATGGAGTCAAGACTAATAAGCATTTGAAAGATGCTTCTATATCAGGGCTTAAAAGCACAGTGCTATTCTTTGAGGGAGCACTAAAGTTTCTTCAGGGTGCATCACTTAACGATCCTTGTAACAATGATGGTGCCAGATATGGAGAAATGACAGCAGCAGAGTTATATAACAAAGCTGCAAAACAATGCGAGTAAGTTTACATTACCACCAATGTTTTAATTCTTCGTTCTCTTATTTAATTGAATTAGTTGTTCTGTTAAAAGGAAAAGAGGGAAAAGACTAAAAAGGGTGGATGATATACGAAAAAGAAACAAAAAATTGTTTGACTTTTAAAACTTGTTGTACTGAGTCTGATTGTACTTTATTAGTGTAGTTATATACCTTGGTGAGCTAGATCTAATAGCTTGGGCCATAAATTATTAATTTAATTTTGTTATGCTGCACAATTTGGAATTGCAGATATTGTGCCCATGGATATGAGAAGTACCAAGAAATGGTTTAATCCATTATTCTCTTGATTAATTCAATAAAATGATTAAAAAATACCGGAGATTAGAATAAAAGAATAAAAAAGTAGAGATACAGAAAGTGAATGAGAATTTGAAAATGAAAGAAATAACTTTGTTGGACTCAGTGGTCTAAAAATCGGGCCAGGCGGCCGTCTAAGTGCCGTTTTTTAGAACACGGACCCGATTTATTAGAATTGGGCGCTTTAAGCCAGTGGGGCGATTAAATATGGGTCAGTGTTCTAAAAAAACGGCGCCTGACCCGATTTATTTGAACACTGGTAGATCCCCAACACCAATATTTTTTTATAAGAATGTTAATGTTGTTTATTCGGTTTCTTTTTGTCTTTTAAGGATATGAATGTAACAAATTTATTTTTTGTATTCTAAATATTGGTTACTGTTTTTTTATAACGCAATCCATATTTTGTTCATATACATAATAACATATTTATAAATAAATTTAAAAGTAGATAAATACAAATCTGGTTAATCCCCGATTAATCCCCAAAGGCCCTAGACGCCCGACTAGCGCCTAGCGTTTTCTAGAACCTTGGTTGGACTGAATGTAATCATCGTACCATATTAGTTTGGCCATATTTCTTGGTGAGTTACATCATGTAGCTTCAACCATGAATCACTAATTTACTTGGTTATAATACATCACAAAAATATCAACTTGCAGATATTGTGCCCTTGAATATGAGAAGTTCCAAGACATGGCCTCAGCTTCTTTGGCATATAAGTGCATGGAGGTGGCTTACATGCGAGTAATCTATTCAAATGATTGCACTGCAAGCAGAGACAGGGATCAGTTACAAGTGGGTGTGGTGGCGGTTTCACCAGGTAATACAAAAGCCCTAAACAACTGACAATGTTTTTTCCTTCATATATTTAATGCTTGAATCATATCCATAGCATGAAGCCTGGTTTTAGATGTAGGTTTACAGTCCCTTGTTGGGGTTCTGGTACACAATGTTGAGGCTTTTCCATCTAATTTAGCTTTAACCACCTATAACAAAGGTTCACATTTTGTGTTTAGTTCTTTGGTTCGGGCATTCAACTTTTTTATGATAACTTTATAGTTGATATAAAATGTTTCCCTGTTGTCAGCTGAGTCTCCATCATCATCTGGTTCTGATATTGATAACCTAAACAATCAAGCAATAATGGATAAGATGAACATAGCCAAGGATGTTGGATCTCTACAGATGGCCGGAGATCTAGTCATTGCTGCAAGGAGCCAGTCCAACTTCAAGAGGCTGCTCAACCATGTATAATTTACTATTTCTTGTTTGTCACTCATTGAAACTGCTTGTTAATTGTGCTTCAGTAAAGAGGTTGAATGAATTTTATATGCAACTGCTTGTAGGTCCAGCATGTTAATTTAGCAATGGAAGCCTCTAGAAAATGTCAGGTTGCATTTAGTAGAGCCAAACTTGTTCTCGAAGAGGCAGGCAATCATGAGGGGGTTTCGTCCATCAGGAAGGTCCTTGACTTCAGCTTCCATGACGTCCATGAGCTCTTAACATTGGTGCGCTTTGCAATGGATGCTCTTAAGAGTTAGAAGCAAGCATGACTCAAAAGGTATCAATCAAGAGCTCTACTCCTAGCTGCAAAACTCATCAACTTTTGTGAAGCGCCCTCTTTGTTCCTGCCAGCAAACCATTCTATAGGGAAATGATGAACAATAAGGCATAGGAGGAATAGCGGGAACATGTATATGTTATTTTGTGCAGAGTTTCTTCTGTAGGAGGTGTGAAATCTCCAGAGTTGGTCCTCTCCACTTAAAGGTAAAAGAAAAGCCAAGCTTCTACTGTTATTATTTGTTACCTTTAACCTTAACTTTCTCTCTCTTGGGTTGCAGAGGTTTGGAGATTGCTGCTAGTTTTGATGAGATCATATGATGTAGAGTTTTGGATTAATCTATGTCATAGCTTCTGAGTTGGGTTTACCAATGATGCCTTATGACCCTAACGGCTAAGGCTGAGGTCTCGAGACTTTCACATTTTTTGGCCGATGTAAAACCGAATTACCTCTTTCAATACGAGTACTGTTTAATTGCTAGAGCGTATTTTGGTTTTGTAGAATACGTGATGTGTAGCGTATATTTGATTTGTTTTCACAAGTGGTTGGCATATTGTAGGGAGAAAACAGAGAGTTATAAATGTTGAAGACGACTGAGAAAGGAACTGAAGTAGAGTAGTTAGTGTAGTGAGGCAGAGAATCTCAAAATACTAATAGCAAGAGATAAACAGTGAGTGTTGTAACCAATAGGAGTAGGCCACTTCACATGAAAATCATTTTTACTTTTTTGTATGGTCTTATTCATTCCATTTCCTATTTTTCATTTATGTTAGAAAAAATTACATGTCACCTCATTGTATCAAAGTCAAACATAAGATCATAATCCACATATATGAAACGTATTAGATAGTAATAGGTTTCACCTTATTAATTCTCAAAATGTATCAAAATCTGTTAAGTGTGACTAACGCCGTGAAATATCAATCACATGCTTGTCACGTGCTCTAAAATTTTCCTAAAATGAAAACTTCAATCTTTCGTTTATTCTCAAATCATAACCATGAACTATCTACTTTTCCTGATACTCGCTTAACGGCCGTTAGACTTGCGGACGGAAGATGCAATAGTTGTTGGTCAACGTTACTACATGACAATTTACGTTTGCTTAGTTAGAATTTAGCAATAAACGAAAGATAGACGTATGACATGGAGTTACCCCGATAATTTATTGCATAAACTTTCGGCTTCACTGAGGTTCCTTGCATTTTTAGGTCTAACTATTTCTTATTTATCCATAAAAGCTCACTTTTCTTACACTTTTAATTTGTACAAATCGTCAAATTTTGCACGTTATGAAAAAAAATTATGGTCAAATTTTGGTGAACAAATGGGCGACTGAATTTTAAAAGGAGAAATTGATTATTGAACTTCTCAAAACAAGGAAAATCAAACAAATCGTTGTTTGATAAAAAAAATCAGAAGTCGTTATAAAAGTTGAAAAGTAAATTCTGACCATTTTTATAATTGATTTATTTTTACTCTACATGTTAATTATCACAACAAGCTATTAAATTAGATCAATAATGGACTGTATTTACCAAGACGTAACATTAATTGACCAGTGATGAAAGTGAACAATAGTTGATTTTACTTACCAAAATGTAACGATGATTAACTAGTGACGATGAGAGTAGTTAACGGATTCTCATTTGCAATCCAGAAATTTACAGTCTTTAATTAATAAGTGTAAGACCAATTTAATTTTTTTTTTTTGAGAATAACAAGTGCAATAGTATTATAAAATAAGAAGATAGTTTTTTTTTTGAGAATAACAAGGCCAAAATAGTAATATTTTGGTGAACCCTGACTCTTGTTCCTTGCCTCCAAGTAGCTCCAATTTGTTCCCGGGATCGCCTTCCCGTGTTTGGCCTTTTCAAGGGCCGACCTCGAATCCCCCGGGGCACGAAGCGAGTGACCCCTTGTCCCACCCGCGACCGGGCACGACGGGAACAAATGCCCCGCGCAACTACATCCATAGCAGTGATCCGGTAAGTGCTCATAAGACACATGGAGAAGCATGCGTACCTGCGATTTCGACAGTCGGAACCAAACCTGGCTCTGCAGAGGAAGTCGAATATCAGCCCGAATCCGAACCCGCATAAAGTCCCCCCAGCAGCGGCCAGCGCCGTCCACATCCACAGCTTGGCAAGTTCCCAAGGCACTTCCAATCCGGAATCCCACCGCTCTATTCCAAGCCCCCACATGCAGGTTGGAGACCCTAGCCCAGACCGAGAACTGGTGAAAGCTCAGCTCGCTCACCTGCATGTGAGCCCTCAGATCCGTAAACAACACCAGGGACTCCCAAAACGCCCATGGTTCCCCTGCTAGGACCCGCGCCGTACGAAAGAAGAAGCCCACTAGTCCCCCTTCAAGAGGTTTAGCATCTACCTTCATCCCCCACAAGTCTTCCATTCTGTCCACCAATGATTTCCATAAAAATCGCTTCGATGTCAGAACCTTAGCTGCAAGCGCAAATTGAAATTGCTCTCCAGCCTTACCAATATCCCCAGATGGGACCACTACCTCCTTGATGCAGAGCGAGGGCAGACGCTGGCCAAGGTCAGGCATCTCTCCCACCAGGCCATGAAGTTCCCCGGGCGGGGGGGGGGGGGGGGGGGCACGACCTCCCAGGTCCACCCGATCATTTAGCCTTCGTTCTTGGGCCCCTGAATCCAGGCCTCCCCGATCCGTATCGGGCCGCCCACCTGGCCACATCACCCGACCCATCTCTACCACCGCGACCCGCCCGAGGGATCCAGTTTCCCAACCCTCGATCCGCACGGCGTGCATCACCCATGAACGTCCCCCCGCTGCCCGAGCCAAACCTCCGCTCCAGACCCGATTCTAACTCGCTAGGGTTTTGCCCTACCGCAGCCACCGCCTTCCCTTTCAGCCGCCGTCACTCCCGCGCCTCCGGAGATTCCGGTTGCGTGTCCTCCGAGTCCGACGGAACCTGGACCGGCATGCATGCCTCCCTCCCGTCCGCATGCAAGACCCCCACCGGCCGGAAGTGCGCCCCACGACGAGCCCGGGTACTCAGGCCCCTCACCGACGCGCGATCCAGTCCATAGCCCTGCCTGGCCCGCTCGCTTCCACCCCGACCAACTCCCACCGATCGCCGGACCGAGGAGAACACAAGGTACGGCTCCACGTCCTCCCCCGGCGACGACAGATCCGTCCCTGGTAAAGGCGCTGTTTCACCTTCCTCATCCCCGCCGTCGGACGACAACGGGATCACCGGCACCATCACACGCCGGCGATCCTCTCGCGCAGGGAACCCCACGCCAGTGCCCGGCCCGCAGCCTCGCCTACGCCCAGTACGGCTCCGCCCACCACAGACGCCCCGACTGCATCCGTCACTGCTCCGTTCCCTGCAACATTCACCGCATCCCCACCCGCTCTGATCACGCCCTCAGTCGCCATCTCCTCCACCGGATCAAGCCACAGAGAGGGATCTACCGAGACACTCAAGAGTTTTGTCGCCGATTGCACCATTATCTCACAAAAACCAAACCTAGGGTTTACTGCTAGAGAGAGCAAACGAGAGGCGGCTATTAGCATCAATATTTTCATAAAAAAGATATCTACTACTATTAAGACCAATTTTAATAGTTTGACTGCAAGTTTCAATTTGTAAGAACTAACAAGTTCTAGAGATTTTAGGGTTTTCTTCCTCTCTATTTTACTCTCAGCCGTTCATATCGGGTCCTCGTCTTCTTCGTCCTCGAATCACTGGTCCGGCTATACCAAGGCCAGCGCGACTTGATGAATCCGCCATCGCCATGACTCTAGATCTGCGTACCAGGATCCCATCCCGCCAGGTATCAGCGCCAAGGAGGGGATTTCTGCTTCTCGCCTCACGATGGAACCCTCACCAAGAGTCGCCGCAGTCGACACATCCAGCCCGCTTCCCCAACCGACGAGGTCAGGTCTAGATTCGTGAGAATCAACCGCCTGCATGGCCACATTTCTACCATCCGGTACCGTGCCGCCAACACCCATCAGGCCAAGACATCCGCTTTCACCTATTCCCCCTTCGACTGGTCCCCTGGATGCCCTTACGGACCGCTTAGGGGGGTCTCATCGGATGACGACGACAACGAGGACGCTGTGGTCATGGTCCCGACAGAGGCGGTCCCGACCATTCCCAACGGACTGTACCGTCTGTTGTTGGTGGGAAAAATAATGCTCGGGGTCAGTTGCAACTACAAAATCATGTGTGGGGTCATGCTCAAGCGGTGACAGGTCAGCGACATGGAGGTCAAGGTTCTTTCAAAGCAGTGGCGGAGCTACATGGGCCCTAGGGGGCACGTGCCCCCTTCAATATTTTCTGTATGGAAAAATTCTTATATGTTTTTTCAATTCTTTTTTTCAAAAATATCCCTTAGTTTCTTATAATTTCGTAGTTGTGCCCCCCTCAATTTTTTTTTACAGTCATGTATTGTCACTGAAAAATTTCGATGCCCCCCCTAACTGAAAAAGCTAGCTCTGCCACTATTACAAAGGACGTTGTCTCGTTCCGCTTTCCCTCAGAAACGACACTCAACCGGATGCGGCACAAAGGCCCGTGGACTTTCAATGGGTACCCGTTGATTATACTCTCGTTCGCCCCGTGCATGCAACTGGATGCCATCCCATTCTGTTTTATGGAGATTGACGTTCGAGCATACAACATCACGAAAGTGCTCGGAACGATCCCATCCGGCCCCTACCTAGCGAATACGCTAGGCACGGAAGTGGTCGAGGCCCCCATACCCACCCCAAAGGCATAAGATGATTTTCTCTGGTTCCGGGTCAACGTGGACGTGGACAGGCCGCTCAAGCGAAGGATCCAACTACAATTCCCAAGACATCGACAGTCCACCACATTAGGGCTACAATATGAATGGCTCCCGGGGTTCTGAACCCGATGTGGATGGCTTACTCACCGAATTCAGGTATGTGGGGCCCACATACAGAGGGTCGGGAGGGAGGAGGTTCAGTTTGACGACTCCATCCTGGTCTAGATGGGAGTGGATACGGACAGACTGCTCCAAACACATTGAGGGCACCGAAGCACCGCCCGGGACCTCGGGTGGAGGATTTGTTGACCTCTCTCACGATAGTGCCGGAGAGACAGGGCAACCCACATGGAAGGTAACTTCTTCCCCCGTGGGCCTTTCCTGCACTGAATGATGGGAGGGATGTAGCACCGAAGACTGGTGATTCGGCTAAAGAGGCTCTCAAGGGGACACCTCTATTTTTTCAAGGGGCGCATCCAGGATCTTCAGATGGGACAAACGAGATCGCGAAGACTCGTGACTTGGACTAGGAGGTCGTCTAGGATGCTGTGGAGGGGGGACTCAATTATGTTAGTGGGATCCCCACACAGTCACTGTCGCCTTCTCTAGAGGCCCCCAACAAATGGTGGAAGCATCTGCTCGAGGTGGAGAAACAAAAGGAGTCTCAGAAGATCGGGGGTGGATTGAGTCCCAACGGATGAAGATGCTGAAGATCAGGAGCAGAAACAAGACATGACAGGTTTACAGTCGGGTCTCCCAACTGAAGAGGGCCCTTGAATCAATTGACCACCCAGATGCACAGTATCAACTTCATGATGAATAGGAGGCTGAGGAAGGTTTGGATCCGACGCGGTTGTAAAACATCCCCGCTATGCCCAACGAGGTTGGTTGGGGTTCGAGGGTAAATAGATGGTGGCCTATCCTTTACGATCCGGGACCAAGTCCGTTGACAGTTTCTTAACAGAGTGAGTTTACACCAAAGAGCTCCAGTTGTTTTTATTGTATATGTTTCAATTTTGTTTTGCAGTACTTTGGTTGTTTATCGTCTTACTATTTTGTCTTCGATTATTTACTTTCCCAGCACAAGCTAGGACGTATAAATATTTTTTTTTGTCTACATAAAAACTAGGCTATTTTTACGAGTTCATAACCATCGGATGTCTTATGGAAGACTCGACCAATATTCTGTTCCCAACAGTTTTAGTCTTATTTGTAATATTTAGTTTGCACCAATAATACAATTTCTTGTCGCCTGTTTAAAAAAAAAGTTTGTCTACAAATAGAAGAATTGTATTGTATGTATTAATAAAGTGTGCCATAATAATTTACTTTTACCGTTATAACTATTCATTATTGTATTTTTTTGATAAAAACTATTTGTTATTTTTTTTAGAATAACCATTGCAATTGTATTAGACCATAATAAGATAGTTTGGTGGGTACACAATTGTACTCCACCTACATAAGCAAAACCAACTAATGAACAGAATTGAAACGAAAAGCAATAAATTCGGCTCTGGTGATTGGTTGCGGACGAATGGGGTATCTGCAGTAGCGTTTGGTGACACCGATGCAGCATGCTTCTTCCAAATGGGAAGAGGCGAGCCAGCCACGTTTAGGGGAACACTGGTGGACCTACATCTCCCCCGGTGTGTCAGCGTGCGCCGTCCTCCCTTGATTGATAATGGTAGGGCTCCTGAACACGGGATTGTTGACTCCGGACTGGCAGGGGAGACAGATATCAACTGAAGATGGTGCCGTCTCCATCCATCCGCCGGGAAGGGGCCAAAGTTGACCCACCCCTCCCCGGGCCACCTCGGACTCATTCCTTCAAGCGGGGGTGCTTGACACCCCCCGCCGCTGCTGCTTGTGATTCTCCATCCGGGCCCGGCCTAGTCTGCTGCCCCAGGCCCAACCCCGACTCGCTAGGGTTGTTCCGCGCCTCGGCCACCGCCTTCCCCTTGAGCCGCCTCCATTCCCGCGTCGCCGACGGCTCCAGAATCGCCACCACAATGTCCAACGAGACTAGGACGACGTCCCGTCCCGCCGCCACTCCTTCATACGGAAGCCCCGCCGGCCTCCCCCGCGTTCCCCGTGGTACTCGAGGACGCAGACCTCTCGCCGGCAACCGGCGACCTCCAGTCACCACCACTGATCGCCAGCCACCGCCCGGATTCACCTCTCCCATACCCCGTACCGCCGAGACTCGCATCCTCCGCTCCGGCACCTCCCTCGGCATCAGCGCCTCCGGGGCCTTCACATCGACCTGACGCCGAGCTCTCCACGACCTTCGCCACATCGAACCACCACCAACCATGCCGCCGAAGATCGTCGGACGTGGGGCAACACCAGACCACGAAATCGTCCCACTACCGCCTCGACGAGGCGAACTCAAAACCAAGCATACGAGATACAATGGTAAACAACCAGATCTCACCTGCTCCCACCCGCCGCCGTCGCCGGAGACGTCCACTCGCCCCCATGCGCCGCTGCCTCCGTTGCTCACGAGCTCCCCTCTAGGGCCGGCAGAAAGCATCGTCTATTTGTTATTTTAATTATACAATGAAATTTTATTATAATTATAATGAAATAAAATAGAAAACCAATATCAAACATTTTTTCTGTAATAGAAATAGTGCAAACCAAATTTGAGCAATTTTTTTCTTCATGTAAATGTATTGTATATTTATGAAGTGTGGATGAAATATAATTTTACTGCAACAATTATTGATTATTGTAATTTGTTGGCCCTTTCATTTTCATCCAACACTTTTGTGCGCTCAATGTCTTCTTCGTTAGATTCTTCTTGGCTGAGAGGCCACAAAAAACACTAAAGATCCAACAATGCCACATAACCTTTTAGGTCGCTTATCAATATTAGGGCTTTTTTCCTCTCCTTTTCACCCCCAATTTCCCATTTGAATTATCACCTAAATCCACCTCCCTACATTTCATTTCCTCCCCCGCTTACGAATTTTAGGGCTTTTCGGGTGCGTCAGATCAGAGCCCAGCTTTTCTATGATTTCGACTTTGTCTGATTGAATTTCGGGGCTTTTCTCGCGGGCGTCTGATTTGTTGACTTTTTGGTGGCGACTGTTTATCCGGGCAAGCAGCTAGCTGCAGGAGGGCGTTGCATGAAGAAATTGCGGCTCGACTTTCGGCTTTTCGTGATTTGGGGTTGATTAGTGTGAATTGGGTGTAGCGTGTTTGTTGATTCGGTATCAATTTCGTCTGAGTTGTGCGCGTTTGAGCTTTGAGGGGTTCGTCTGATTGGCTGTGGAGGATCCGTGCGGGATGGAAAATAATATGAACCTCTTGTTTCTGGTTTGAAAAGGTTTGATTTTTGGGTGGTTCGTGAAGAGCTGTTTGTGTTATTAGGTTTTGCGGCAAAAATATCTTGGTGGTGACTATTCAATTTGGGTCTTTCTGGATTGGGTTGACGGTTGTTGAAAATGTTTGCTTCTGGTCAAAATGCCGGGAATGATAATAGCGGGGTTTCTGGAGCTGTATTGATCCCATATCGTTTTGTGTGGCCTTATGGAGGAAGGAGGGTGTTTGTTAGTGGCTCTTTTACAAGGTGAGACTTGTTGCTATTATATGAATCATTGCTTTTATTACATCCATGTCATGTGTTTATTTACTTTTCCAAGTAGTTAATGCATGTATTTATTTGCATCTCAATATTAATATTTAGATTGGAAACATGATGTGTTTAATCTGGGAATATTACAAGCAGGTGGGTGGAACATATACCTATGTCTCCAGTGGAGGGCTGCCCTACTGTGTTTCAAGCTCTCTGCAGCTTAACTCCAGGATATCACCAGGTTAATTAACTCTCATGGTTGATTGTTATTTTAAGCCTAAAGAAATGAGGCTTTATTTTACCGCCCATTAGTGTTAATTGACATCCTTTTGTTACATATGCTCTGCAACCTCTAAAGTCTTCGCATCTATGTAAGATTGCTATTCCCTGTGTGATTATTTTTCAGGAAAAAGAACATTTACATATTTATGCCTTTGGGTTGGTGTAATATGTAAGCACTTTAGGATGCTCTTTGCATGTTCATCTATACAGGTGCATGATGCTTGTTTCTATTTTCATGCAGTACAAGTTTTATGTTGATGGTGAATGGCGACATGATGAACGTCAGCCTTTTGTAAGCGGAAATTATGGGGTTGTGAACACTATCCTTTTAGCCAGGGAACCCGACATAATTCCTCAAGTTTTCAGTGCGGAGCCACTCATGGGCATGGAGGTGGATGGTGACGTATTTCCCCGCCCGGTATGGTATATTTTAAATTTTGTATGCTGTTTCTTGTATGGTTAAGGATTAAGCATGTCATACTCATGTCCTAATAGCATTGTTCAACTAAACGATTATAAACAAAACAATACTAAGGATGCATTTCAATCACCTTTCATGCCTTCAATATGTAGTTTCCTTTCTACGCTAAAGTGCTCTTGAAATTCTTGGACTTTTACTCGTTGAGGCTAGATGAAAATAATGCTTAAATTGATGAGTCTAATTAAGAAAGAAGTTATACATTGATACTGAAGTTGTTTTCCCCCACATTCAGTGAAGAAACTTTATGTACAATTATTCAAGTACATATGTTTCGACTTGTGACGTGATATCAAGTTGAAAGGATTAGTGTATTATGGAGATGTCTGATGCCACTTTCCTTAAGCTATTATTACTGATGTAATCTTGCTGTACATAATGGGTGATGTTGTTGAGTGCTGCTATGCAGGAAGTAGTTCCAAGGATGTCGGAGACAGACCTAGAGGTCTCCCGTCAACGCGTATCTGTATTTTTGTCTACACATACAGCCTATGAATTGCTTCCCGAGTCAGGCAAGGTTTGAATGCTTTACCCTTCCTTAACAACCATTGCAATGGAAGATAAGGTGGATTTGATTGTTTTATGTGCTACAACTTGTAATGCTATGGTTCAATTGTGTGAATTGCAGGTCATTGCTTTGGATGTTAATTTGCCTGTGAAGCAAGCCTTCCATATTCTATATGAGCAGGTAAGTTATTTTTTGTGTGTGCCCTGTGCATACCTTTTTTACTCCTAGTTTATCCTAATGTGCTACCTTTTCCAATTTCAGGGAATTCCTGTGGCTCCACTTTGGGATTTTCAGAGGTCTCAGTTTGTTGGAGTTCTTAGTGCTCTGGACTTCATTCTGATATTGAGAGAGGTGTGTTTGAATTAAATTTCTTTCTTCGTGTTCTACCCCAGACATTTTTTTGCTTCAATGCACACAAGTACTATTCTGTCATTTGATTTTGTTTTTCCATGAATTTCATACATTTCTTTTTTGTTCACAAATGGATATATGGGTTACTGTAATGCTTATCTGATTGAAGTATTCAGAAAATGGTGTTAAATTCTTCACAAGACTTCAAGATGAATTATGATTTAGTTCCTTCTTAATAACAATTTTAGTAAATTCGACAGGAAAATCTTGCAATATCTTTCTTTCTCTCTCAAATTTCTATTTTTGGCCATGTGGGGAGTGGACTATTCATCTGTTTGGCTTTGTTGTGGATTTTGGTGTTACAATGAAGTGTTTTCAACTTAGCTTGCTTAAGAGAAGTGTTCAAGAAAATCCATTTTATCAATGGATCTATGCTTGCAGAAGTCTTAATGCTTTAATTTGTTGCCATCTCCTTGCTCCACTAAGTGAGCTGTTGATTTATGAGATAAACAATCAACTTAATAGAGGAGTCCAGAGCCTATATGTATTCTAGTTTTGGTTTATTCATCAGGATTTCTTTGGGGTGTGGGGCTGATGGTGGGTTTCTGTTGGGTGAGTTTCCTGAAACTCTAGTAGGTTTTTTTAAGGCATCAATTTGAAGAGCAATTTGCTGAATATTTTCACCATAGAAAATGAGACTGCCCATTTCCATACATTTATTAAAGAAATATTGGAAACCTTACTGAGTGAAACTTATTGCCTATATTCACACTAGCTTAGTTTGGAGTGTAGAATTGAATATCTCGTACTTAGGTGATGATATGGTGGGTATGCCACCTTAATGTTTAATCCAGTGATTTTTTTTTTCTTTTTAATTTACTGTACAGACCAGATACACCAATGTGCCTTGTTTAGGGTCATAATACTAATTTAGATTCCCTTCTTTGATGTTTCATTTACATGTATAACCTTTTGATTTACAGCTTGGGAACTATGGTTCGAATTTGACAGAGGAAGAACTTGAGACACATTCTATTTCTGCCTGGAAAGAGGGTAGGTCACATCTTAATAGACAAACGGATGGAAGCCGAAGATCAGATCCTAGAAGCCTAGTTCATGTAAGTACTTTGGTTTTTCTATTATCTTCATGCAATTGGGGTTTTCACCTTTTCATTCATTTCTCTATTATTATTTGGATAATAATAGTAAGCTAGTGACTAATTTTTTGCATATAAGCACATGTTTATGTTATAATCTTATTGTAATAAAGATTGTTATTATTGTTCTAGATCGTAGAGTTTAAGGTTTCTTAAGCTACCTTTCCAGTTTCTCAATGACTGGTTCCAATAATTTTCTTCACCTTGTTAAGAAATTTACATGTAAATCTTAGAACAAGCTTTTGTATTTGCGTCATCATCTTTTACATCTTTTCAAGCATTTGGAATTTTGAAGTAGTAGTTTTCAAAAGAAGCATGCCAATCAGAAAGTACAGTCAAGTCTATTTAATATTCTTAGCATGCTAAAGCAGATTCAGTTGTGTTGCACACCATTTTATTCATGATCCATATCAGGTGTTCGTGTGTACAATGTTTTTTTGGTTGTGACGGATTGCTGCTGAACATATTCATGAAATCAGGGTAGTGAGGCTTGTCACAGTTCTGTAGTTATGACACTCTAATAAAATATAGTACATATGTGACTTTACGTTTTTGGCCTGTCAATATTTTAACCTGAGATGTAACCAAAATCCACATGTAATTTTGCCGCTTGAGTCAAGGTCCATAAGCAACTGCTGGAGTGGCTTATAATTTTCTGTTGATGTTTATGCAATTTACGTAGCTCTCCGAAGAAATAAAAGTATAACGTGTGAGGTTAAGCTGAGCACAATTTGCTCAATCTAACCTGTGTCCAATTTTTTTTCCGCCTGGCATATAGTTTTGAGTATTAGTACGTAAAGAATGTATGTTTCTTGAACTCTCGTGTGTCTTTGGGTGAATGATTAGGATAGGAAAATAAGTGGGTGTATTAGTTAAATGTTTTATTCTTGATACCTTAACATATAAAGAGCCTAAAACCCCCATGAATAGCACGACCTTGTCTCAAGCAAGACATACAAGAATGCATATGATTTAGAGGGTGCTATTTATCCCAGGATATTCATAAAATCTTTGCAAGTTACATGCCAAGTGCCAACTTGTAGTTAAGTACACCAACTATTTTATTAATGGCTTGGAAAAGTAGTAATTTGTCTGGCATACAGTAAGACCCTGCAAGCTCCACTCACCACATTCTTAGTAGGGTAGCCTTACTACACGTGCATGCCAGATTGAGACAGATAGAGGATTGTAGACCTAAGACAAACCAAATTCTGACACTATATTGACTCTCAAGAGAGAATGGTTTCTTGATAGTTTACTCATGAATACATGTTATATTTATACATAAGATTGACTTAGAGAGTAAGTTCTTAATGACTTGTAGAGGAAGTATCTTATCTACGTTCCCTAATTCATGTCAATTACTATCTAATCAAGGATGTAATGTTGTTGACCATGAATCGTAAATTTCCCCTTATAATTTGATGGCTAAGTCCATTTTTTATCTTGATGTTTAATCGGTTGTATGGCTTTCTCGACTTATGTAGTCTTTTTAATGTGCAGGCCGGGCCTTATGATTCATTGAAAGATGTTGCTCTGAAGATTTTGCAAAACAAGGTGTCTACCATTCCCATTATCCATTCTTCTGCACAGGATGGTTCTTTTCCGCAGCTACTACATCTTGCTTCCCTGTCCGGGATACTAAAATGTAGGTGTTTTTTTTCAGGAGTTTTGTTGAGACTGCATACTTGTTATTTGTTACTGACATAGGTGCTGATTTTCAGGTATATGCAGGCACTTCAGACATTCTTCTAGTTCCTTGCCTATTCTTCAACAACCAATTTGTTCAATCTCTCTTGGTACGTGGGTTCCAAAGATTGGGGAATCCAATGGAAGGCAATTTGCAATGTTGAGACCAAATGCCTCCCTCAGTGCAGCCCTATCATTGTTAGTTCAGGGCAAGTTCCATTTCATCCTTTTAGATAAGTAATTAATTATTTAATCATTGTGGAAATTTGCTTAGAGTCACACTCTGTTAAGTTATTGCTACTTTCATCTATCCATTCAGTCCACATAACTATCTGAATTTTGAGTTAATTGGCTTTCTCTATTTGTGAGAACTGACTACATTTGTGTGTTCTTTAGAACTGCCCCTGTTGTAAATTTAATTATCGCAAGACATATAAACCTTATTAAATTGACTGTTAAATTGTGATTATGGAAAGTCATAGTGTTATGGTTGAATGGTAACTCGTTTGTGTTATGATATGTTGTTTAGGATTAGTGTTAAATTTAATTATCTGTAACGTAAAGTAACATTGTACCAGGTGTGTTATTGGGAATTGTCTTATCCCATTCTTTTCTCATCTCATCTTATGTACTGCCATCTTGTTTTTGCAGCTGAAGTTAGTTCGGTGCCTATAGTGGACGACAATGACTCATTGGTTGATATATATGCACGAAGGTTATCCTTTTGTTTTATTTCATGAAATCTAGTTTTGCAATGAAGGTCATAGTATATTCCACACGTCATGACCAATTTTGAGATGGATTTATTGATTTTTTATGCCTACAGTGATATCACTGCTTTAGCAAAAGATAAAGCATATGCACAGGTTCGCCTGGATGAAATGAGTATCCACCAGGTAATTAACTAAAGGCTGATAATCTATTTTCACTTTTGCTTTAGTCTAAAAAAATGGTCTAAGGGTGACAATAGTACTGTAGTCACCATTCTTGTTGGCTATATATAGATCTTAGTAGTTATTCTGATATGTTTTTTTAGCCTTCTCCTTGTATTTGCTTGGTTATTTGTAGTGGATAATGTAGTTGGATAACCTCAGCCTATATTATGTTCATAAATTTCGAGTTAGTAATTATGCTTTTGCATCCAATAACTTGTGCAAATCATTGCAAGATTTGCTACTCGTAGAAGTACCCTTAAGGGCATAATTTGAACTGAAAACTCAACTGGCTCCCCCTCCTGTGTAGGCATTGCAACTGGGGCAAGATTTAAATTCTCCTTATGGACTAATTAGTGGGCAGAGATGTCAGATGTGTTTGCGTTCCGATACTCTGCACAAAGTGATGGAGCGATTGGCAAATCCTGGTAATTTATCAGTCCTAACTTCTTTCAGATAATGTAACCTAGTCACAATTTCTTTTTTAGGGATAATTGTAAAAAAAAGTACCCTGAGGTATTCACTTTTTGCAAGTTGTACTCCTATTCTTTGATAATGGCAAAAAAATGCCCTAAACTTGCCTTTTCATTGCACTGTGTGTAAATTTGTCTTAAAATGATGATTCTACCCCTCAAATTTAAAATCTAAAAATAATAAGAAACAAAAACCCAATTTTTTTGAAGGGTAAAATTGTCATTTTAAAATACGGATGCAAAAGTGCCTTTTTTTCCTTTATCAAAGAAGAGGACTACAATTTGCAAAAAGTGAATACCTTAGGTTACTTTTTTTTCTGCAATTATCCATTTTTAATTGTGGGTCAAAGTTTCATCAACCTGTTGCATGGATGTCGTTCCAGGGGTGAGGAGACTGGTGATTGTGGAAGCTGGCAGCAAGCGTGTAGAAGGGATTATTTCAGTAAGTGATGTCATCAGGTTCTTGGTTGGTTAGCTAAAAGACTGCAGAGCTGCCACACCATTTTGCACAGAGAGGCTTGCTGTGTGATTGATCTCAGAGAAGAGCCTGTTCACATCATTGGCTCTCTGCAATGCTTCCTCTCCTGTGCCTTGTCAATTATCTTTACTTGTTCCTTTTCAGTCTTGCATTGGATGGATAGACCTTCGTGCTTCGGAGCTCACCATTTTCGTCTTTTGTTTCCGATTTTAGGGTAGGAATTTCTAAAGAGAAAAAATCTGTAAATTGTGAGGATTTCATCATCCCTTTACATCCTTCATTCTCTAATTTATTATGGGCACTCTCATAGTTCTGCTGGAACAACCGTGTTGTTAGAGCTGATGAGGAGATGTTAAACCAAAAAAGAACTTGTGTCCCCTTGTGTAGCCTAGGATTTTCAAATTTAGGCCATCTGTGTTATACTGATTTTCATTTATGAAACATTAGTGTGGCATGGTCAGCATTTACGACAAAAGTTCTCAGTTCAGTAATAAACTTCATCACAGCCATAAGTGTTCCATTTTCCATGACTGAATCGTCTCTCAAGTTGTCACAGTTACTCATGTTAGAATGTTTTTTTAATCCAACTGTATTTTTCTCTTTGAACAAGCTCTTCCATGAAATGATTACAAGACTGAATTGTTACTCAAATGGGGACACAATTTTTTTCGTTTAAAACTTCTTCCGGGACTGTACATAGATAAAGCCTTCTTTGTCAAAGAAGAATGAACAAAAGAAGCACGAGCAAGACGGTCATGAAATAAGAGAACGAGATCATTCATCAAATGGTAGAACAACCAGAATCTACACTTATTGGGAGTACCATCTAAGTTACATAAATATGGCAAGCAAGTAATCCTATCCTGGAAGACACACCATCACCACTAACATCTAAAATCGACAGTCAACAGTTATCATATCACACTGACTGACAATGAATCACGCAATATAAGATCCAAGCTCTTATCATGCAGATATTTACAGAGATGGAGGTAGGAGAGAGGCACCACATCATTTCATATAGAAGTGGGTATGAGAGCTAGTATCTGGGTCTTGAGTCTCCCCATAGACATTTGTATCTCTCTGTATATCGCCTGGTTTTGATCACAGCACGGTTTCAGCGTTGTCACTGCAAAATCTAATATTTGCGCTACTTCCGCTGGAGGATACTGCCTTTCCGTACATGTCTGCATGTCAGGTTCAACACGTAAAGATCAGACCACGAAGGATTTTAATTGGAATTATTCAATTAAATGCATGGAAAATAATAGATGATAATATAGAGGCATTCATTTTATGGTCAGAGAAAACAGTAGAACCAGAAATTGCTTTGCGCAAGAGAGATGCATTGCTTATTGCATCTATCCTTAAGCCAGAGGATTTTCAAGTTACCTGTATCATGAGCAACGTAGAAACACATGAGGTGATAAGCTCGGAAGGGATTTGCGTGTCATTTTTGTCAGGATCATTCAATGCTGGAGGTGCTTGACTAGGAGGATTTGGCTCTGATAAGCTGCCATTGATCTGCTCTGGAGGAACCAATGGTGCCTTGGAATCAGGTGGTAGCTGATGAGGATCAAGTGAATCCAAAGCCTCTCCAATCTTTGTAAAGGCATCTTCACCTCCCTTAACCGATGACATAGCCTGGATAAAAATATTCATAAGAATAAGAACTGATTGTTAGGCCTTCAATATTCATATGAAGTTCATAATCACAAGTGCAATTGAAACACCAAATCTATTTCTCTCTTCCAGACACACTGAGAATAAGGGTTCTAAGTTTTTTTTATACCTGAATAGCAGCATCAACCATTGCATGTGCCTGTGCTCTTGAGCCTTTGACAATCTGGACTACTTTAGATCCTGATTCTTGAGAAGCAAAAGAGTTATTATTTAAGGATGGAACACCACTAGGGAGACTAGAAATGAGTGGAGGTTTCAGCCAAGGAGGCAGAGTGTTTCCTGGATAAGTATTGCGTTCTCTCAGATTATGCAAAGAGTTAGCAACCTGCATGTGAGAACAATTATTCAGAGGCTGCAGCAGCAAGGTTATGGAAGTAGTAAACTGAAACCAATTTGGGGAGCATAACACAAATTTATGGAAGCCACATGCCTGACCACTGGCTTCCCGTAGCTGTACAAGTACCGTGGCGTAGTGCTTCTTGAAAACTTCAGAATCCTTTAGAGAACCATCACCATAAGTTTGGTTCTGCAATACCTCATTGTTCCTGCTTCTGAGCTCCAGTAGCAATGCTTCCTGTAAGATCAGTAAAAACAAACATTTCAGAGTAGTCTTAATATAGTTCACCTAGACTGAGTCGGCCAATATTTATTGCACTATGCAAATTCACTCATACAACATTATAGGGTAATGTTGGTTCTTCTTATCAATATATGTTTAATTACACCAAGTCATAAAATCATTAACAAAATGATAATTTAGTGACAGCTGCGATCCAAACAAGTTTTGAGAAGATATTTCTCACAAACATAAAAGACACGTGTCCAGCTTTCTTGGCAATATATACTTCTTACCATGTTGCCAGAGCTACAATATACAATAATTAAGAGCCGAAAAGTTAATAATACAAGGATGCATACTATAGTTGAAAATTGGAACAAAATCTTCCAAACCTCTTTCCAACTGAACGTTATTAATAATACTAAGATAACTCGGTCATGATAAATTACAAACAGGATTGCAATAACCTTTTTGTCGAGAGCACGAGTCATCTCAGAAAGAGCGCGTACATCAGCTTCCCTTGCTTGAACATGAGCTACCGTGTAAGGTTGACTGCAAGTTGTTTGTTGAGCACTAAGACTGTCAATAGCTGTTGCTGTAGTTTTTGAAATGGTATGCTGTCCATCCCCCTAGATGACACAGTTAAATATTATATTAGCAGAAGCAGGAACCTTTATATTATTGAAACTGATATGAATGTTGCATCTTAAGGAGATAGGCACTGAACTAGATATAATTACGCCACAAACTTTTTGGTGCATTTAGAAAGTATTTATCTATATACATATATAACCTATATGTAAACTTGACCACTTTCAAAACCTCCCTAGAAGAACTGAACAACCCATGAATCCTGTGCCCCAATGCTAATGAGTAGAAATTGGTTTTGTGGAATATATTGGTAGCCAAAAGGAAACCAGAAATAATTTCTACTTCGTTACAGTGTAATGAAGAGAAACAACCTTGCTTTATTTTTTACATACTTGAATTGAAGACAGTTATACAAGGGACCAAAATGTAACATACTTCTGAGCCTAACTTGTCAAAAGGAGATTTTATGTTGTGTAAGTAACAGAAGAATTGTATTAAGAGGCATCTCACCTTAGCTAGCTTTGCCGAAGTATTCATGGGACTGATAACATTTTCTACAGGCCCACTTGGCACATATAGCATAGATCCCCCAAAATTTGAACATCCATTTGCCTGTTGTTCTTTAAGTATGCTAGAGAATTTATCAGCTGCAATGCTTTGTCTCCTAAGTGCTTCAGGCATGTTATCCAAAGGATTGTAAGGCATGCAATCAATATCCTGCAATGCGAATTAGATGCCTGTTATAATTTGTTGGCAAAAGGTTTGCTTTTTTAACATAAAACTCAAACAATGATTGGTGTTATTTGGGAAGAGGAGACTATAGCCTATAGGAGCAGAAGCCGCCTAAATAAGTTAGCTGTTGGTAAACTTAAGAACATAAATATTAATAATTCCCAAGAGAGAGTATGAGGCAAACCATTTAGAAGAAAAAATAATAGAGAAAAACATAAGCAGTAAAATGTACAGATAGCAAAGAATGAGGCAAGTGTGTGTGCTGTAACTGCATTCATTCTCATTGCTCCAAGATACAGTCAGTGAACCCAATACTTTAAAACAAAACCCAGTAAGCCTTCTTATCATCTCGTATATGGCATTATTAATAAACTTTTACAACAAGGGAAAGATAAGCGTGCACTCTTATCTGGCCAGAGATTTAAAATCAGCACATTACAAGCAACTACTACAGCAGGAAACACAAAAAACACACTTCCATTATAAACTTTCATATTCTGTATTGACAAAGACAACCAGTTCAGATAACCAATACGACTTAGAGTTATAGAGGCAATACCTTGACAAATTCAACACCTATCTCATGACGATCAAACTGAACTCTGCACTTATCATGATCAACTGTGAGCACACTTCCATTATAAACTTCTCTTGTTCTGGGATGAAGAGCAACTACTCGTTGGCCAACAGACAATGGGCGTGCTAGATCAGTCGGAAGCCCTTCCCTCGTGCCGTTACGAAGTTCGGTATAATGTTTCCTCACAGATTCACGGTATTGTTTAAGTTTCTCTCTTTCTTCACACAAAAATTGCTCAGAAAACCTCCGAGGTTTTCCAAGGGAACTGCAACAAGAAAAATACAATTCACAGCACCTTCCTTGTGAAAATTTTCAATAACATATATCTAAAAGTAACACATTTAATAGATCTTGAAAAACATACCTTCTTATGACACCCCATTCAACACGAGTAAGCCTTGGGATATGCCCTAGTCCAACATGATTCAAGTATTCCACAAACTCACTTTTAGCAAACCAAGGAGAATCAATTGCGCTATAGAACCATTCAAAAGTGCACCATCTGCGTGCCATAGGAGATGACAGGCAACATAAAAGCTTTTTCTACATTCAATTGAAAGATGATTTGTTATTTCCCCGAAATTCAGAAAACTAGGGTTGTAGAAAAATATAGGAGGGATACAAAGATTCTACCTTCAGATAGAGTGATCCATCTGACAAAACAGCCGGGTATTTATTGAATTGGCTTTTTAATGTGTTAGGGTTTTCAGAGAACTTCATCTCTTCTGGGATAAAAAATCTTGGAAGATTCAACTTCCGCCTACTTCTTTGTTTGGTCGGCAGGTTAACTTGGTTTAGAGTAGGAGCTTGTTCAATAGATACTGATGAATCAATGGCCACCCTTTTCTGTTCAGTAACAAAAGTGCCTTCTGACAATTTTGTAGATTTTCGCTGTTTTGAGAGACCAGATATTTGCATATTGAGTTTGCCTTTGGCACCAGACTTAGCTCCTTCTTCAGCTAAATCCTACAAATGTATAATCAGAGGCAAAAACATCAATTTGACTCCCAAAAGAAGAAAAGGAGTTAACTCAATTGTTCACATCTGGTGGATGGCAGATGTCTAGTAACGCCCACACAACCAGAAAAGTGCTGAAAACACATGCTTAGTAGACACACAATAAGAAACACATAAATGGTGATTTAAGATTAGGCACACATGCATACATTTGCTTGAAAAATATATTTTTTGGTCCTTAAACTGCACCATTATCTCCTACCCCTTTAGTAGAGGAAAAACTGGATAAGCAGTCCGATTTAAAATGATTTCCAGAACAAAAAAGCCTCAACTTTAGGATACAGGTATAAAAATAAGTCCCAAGTAACTCTATAAACTAATGTTGTTCAAGCTGTTAGGTTCAGTAGCAGAGCATGTAGCTTCAAATAATCCCGGTCATTCATTACATAATTAGCTTCAGTATATTTTAAGGTGTCGGTACGATTACCTAAAACATTTCATGTCTGAGAAAACAAAATGCCAAAGTTTAATCTATTAGGAAACATGTAAGATCTTGGGCTCTAGAACTAAAATGGCAAGCCATTAGTTTGGTTGAGCCTTTATATGTATTTCCCTATTATCTATTTTTGACAACTTTTACAATTTAACATCCCCCTTTCACATGTGAGCTTCTTTGCATTAGTGAACTTGACACATGGACCATATAACACCGCCCCTCACGTACAGGCTTTTCTATTTGCATGTGGGACCTTAAATGTGGACCGGAAGGACACGGAGCAGAAACATAAATGGAAACATGTCCCAAGTAACCATACTATACCATGTTAAACTAACTCCAACCCCAAAAGCTTAAGCTAATATGTAAAGGGTTTAACGTGTATTAAGTGGTAAGGAGTTCACTTCTGCATAAATGAGGCCCTGAGTTAAAATTTTGGTACATATAAATTAGGTCAGAAAGATAATATGCATCATTGTGATGTAATTCAATCACATTTAAACAGATGCACACAGTATACCTCACTCTCAAGTTCATTTGGATGAGCTTCCAAGCGAGATTCAGTGTCCGATACCTACAATAAGAAAAAATAGTACCGTATTATACATGAGAGAACAATATATATGATTTCAAGATGAAAAGGAAAGGAGACAGAATGAGAGAGAAAAACCTATACTTACTTTTGATGCACTGGATTTGCGTTTTCTTTTGGATGTTTTACTGGCAGAAAGAGGCTGCTTTGCTTCAGAGACAATATTAGTATCAATTAATGAATCCCTTCCGAGTTTGGATTTTCTAGAACTAGCAACCTCTAGTCCAGAACCTGCATGAATTGTTTTATCTTTTGGCCCAAGAAATTTGATTTTTTCTCGGTAACGGCTTGTAGATGTAGCTTCACGTACACTAGATTTGTCATCCAAATCAAGAGATGTTCTTTCTTCCTTTAACTGGACAGATGATTCTAGATACAGCATAAAACAACAACAATAAAATTAAACCAGATTAAACCCACTACACAAATAAATCACAGGTAAAAGATAAGTCAACAGCATTGATAAAAAAAAAATTGATCCTAGCCTAGTTTTTGCTTCCTCAATCCAAAATGCAAGGAAGGTAACAAAACATCTTCTGCAAACTCTATATTTTCCACAAACCCAAAACAAAATTTGATTTTGATATAAGCTTTAGAGGTTTCTATAGATATTAGCAAAAGTATTGCTTCAGCAAGCCCTGGAAAGAAAACAAGCAGACTTCAAAATCAATAGTATCTGGAGTTTGTAGCACTTATGAGACTGATGTGATCTTGTACTCCAATTAGTTTTATAGGTTGCCTATCAATCACTTCTTATTGTGCTATTGTTTGACAGTGTAGTATTCTTGTACCATATCATAATGAATCATAGAAGAAAATTTATGAAACTACAAATGGCTTCTCCAAATCTTTTTCAGAGTTGTATGCATAAAAAAAACCCATAACTAATATTATACTAGGGCTATTGACGTACCAGATTCCATTGTAGATGCTGGCAAGGTCTGCGATAAATCCGCCAAACCAGCTAATGTGTGGAGAGCATCCAAAGCAGAACTTTCGTCTACAGAAACTACAGAATGAATAATGACGTAAATAATTAAGTATTGGTTCAAAGACCATCCTGAAATTAGAAACAATAGAACCAAGAATGCAATCACTAAAGCACCTCCAAATAAATGCTTCTTGCTTCTCTTTCTCTGACCCTGTGGGGAAGAATGACCTGACTTAACATTTGAAACCTCCATGTCATCTCTTCCTCTTACAGCACAAACATTAAGTCCTTCTGTGCCACTGCAAGCTTCTCCGCCATCATCATATTGGTGGTTTGCAATGTCTTCTGCTTTCTCCTTCTTCCTGTTAAACTTCCTCCCCTTTCGATTAACTTCTACTGTACCTACACCTTCCATATGAATCAAGGAATTTGTATCTCTTGCATAACCTCCAGTTTCTTCTCCCTTGGTTCTCATACCATGCACCCATTCTTCATTTATGGAACCATCGCGAAGCTTTATCTGAGCTGTCTCAGACTGAGGATAATGCGACACATGCACAAGAAGTAAACCGTTCTATTTTAATTTCATGTAAATAATATGGAAATGCAAGAAGAGTATGGTGGAACAAGTTGTATACCATCCTTTCCCAGCTCTGAGCAGGAGAGGAATTTGTGTGAGCTGTTCTTCTGTGTGGTGTTTGAGAATTTTGAGGAGAGCCTCCTCTCTTGGAGGCCTCGGTTAATGCCAATGCTGCCACGTGTAATACATCATCATCCTCGACTTCTGATTTCCTCCCTCGTTTATTTGGTGATACATAATTGTTTCTATCTTCTTTCCTAGTATAAGAAACAGGAAACCTAGGAGTTCTTTTCCCAACTGCACGTGGCTGCATACCTAATATAGATCTTTAAGTTAGTATTGTAACCCAAAATGTCATTACAAAAATAATACAGAGCAAATGTTTAGCAGTCAGTTGAGTTTACACATTTAATAAGGGAATGAACGCAAGTCGCACTTCAAAATTATTTGCTCTAATGTACATTAATAACTAATAAATCCATAGCATTAATTGACATGGCAGCAAGTGAAGTACAGAAATAAGTTACAAGAAAAAGTTGTCATATGACAAGTGATGTCATGCCTGATGTATGTCTGATTTCCAATGTTATTTATTATTGAGAGACCTAGTTACATCCTTCAATTCTTCCGTAGCATCACTTCGCTCGAATGTGATAGAACTTCCCATTTTGCTCATACCAGAGTCTAAAACAAGTATTTTCAATCAATCTAAAGCTTACAACTTCTTTACTATAGTCTGAGGGTATAAATGATCCAAGTCAAGCCAGACCAATTAACTGCTTGTGCTCAAATCACGAGAAACCAGAAAGAGATATTTAAGAGCATGATAAAGAAACTGTGTTAACAGCTTGACCAAACTTGGAAGAGTTAACAGCTATAAAAGAGAATTAATGTTTGACTGCTAGAGGAAGTACTATAATGATTCCCAAAATGATCTACTCTTAGTAGCAAGGTAGTTTACCATCTGTCCGCCTCTTCTTAAGCAGTGATAGACATCCATCATTTGATGCAGCTGGTTGAGATTGTAAATGATCTTCTCTCAAAATACTAAGTTGAACTTTTGCTCGCTTTCGTTTTTGAGGTTTTTGAGATATTTCTGGAGCATCAATGCTCTCTCGTCCGCTATCACTATCATCCTGTGAGCATGACATCCACAATAAGTACTTGATGAGAACTAAAGTAAGTCACATATAATGATCAGAATTAATTGGCATTATAGATTTTATAAATATTTAGGAGAAGTGTATAATTCTTCTAGAAACAAATTCAGAAGGTTGCAATCGGAAATCTAAACTCTAATCTCACCATTACATTATAGTGATCGGTCATCATTGCTATAAGGCCAACCACTGAAGCAGTCCCTTCCGGCAAGGCTAAGTATGCCTGAAATCAAAAGAATATCCGATTAACTAAGCAAAAGTCACCATGAAATATTAAGAAACTCTTAAGTAAAGTTCGAATCTAGGAAAACCTATTTTGAGCACATCAATATGATCACTCATATGTAGTGCCATATTTGAATATACCAAAGAGATAACCGAACAAAATTGCTTCCTCTAACCTTTTTAGTTTTGACAAAAAATTGTTTCCTCTAACTTAGTTACTCGACATTGCCTGAATTTGTAGCAACACCTTCAACGAGGATTGAACTTTTCTCATTCACAATATCATCATAGCACAAATGTCACATACCAGTGTGTGACTAAGCAGAAGAGTATTGCATTCTGCTCAAATTAATCAATGGTAGACAAAAAGGGTATAAACTTTTCAATCCTCTTTATGTACTTACACATTTTGTTTAGAGGTTAATATCAATCCAAGGATCAGCTTGTAACTATATTTGGCCAACTACGAACAATTAGATGCAAATCCATAAATATATGCCATCAAATGCTCATAAAAATAGCCGAAAAGTAGCAATCTCAATCATTCTGTTTTAAATTAAGAAAGGAAAAGAAATGATAGGCTTCTCACTCATTCCAAAATGATGCCCACATGAGGAACAAAGAAGAGAGCAAGCAAAAACAATTAAATAACTGTTAATATAACTACGCTGGCATTCAATGACCATGCTTACCTTATTCATAATGAAAAGAGCCTCGACCATTTCAGTAGTTCGGTTCCGCACTATAGCAGCCACCTGGAAATCCACAAGAATGAATAAAGCAATACAGAAACGAGTGACAACCTAAAAGTGTAAGGCTGACAAATTACTTACAACTCATCCTAAGAAAAATAAATTCAAGGGCAGAACACATTATTATGCAAAGGAATTATGAAAATTTTGTGACAACTATATTCTTTTACAACAGTAAATTCTCATGGAAGAGAAATCAAAGAATTGAAGTAGTAGTTCAAGCAGCTTTAAGTAATTTTGGAGGCCAGGAAATAATAATAACAACAAACAAGGGTACCTTCTTCCAGTCTTTCCCATGCTTCCGATAGGCTTCATAAAATCGTTCAAGCTCCTCTTTGCTCCATTGGGATCCCAACTTGTCAGATAATTTCTT
Source organism: Erodium maritimum (assembly GCA_963921825.1). Lineage (NCBI taxonomy): Eukaryota > Viridiplantae > Streptophyta > Magnoliopsida > Geraniales > Geraniaceae > Erodium > Erodium maritimum. The sequence continues at coordinate 10,343,756 of OY997588.1, read as the reverse complement.
CTTCTAAACACATCATACATTAGGAAAGGACAAAAATCAAATTTACATTCCACTGACCCAAAGAAAGAAGAACAATAACAGCATTTATAAACTGGGCTTCATTGTTCCTCTACAACTATACTTATTACATAAAAACAACGTCTAGGAAATGATAGTTGTGCTACCCCTTGTCGGCTTCGGAAGAAGAATGCCACTGAACTTTCATGCTACACGGTAAACATTTCATTGCTTTTGCCAGGTTCCTTAATAGTCAGAATTGCTAAATAGGTTACATTGATTGTTACATATTGCTGATATTGGTTGAAAAAGGAGGCCAAAAACATTTTTTTATATTTAGATATCATTTGGCTCAGTTAAATTCCATATAGGAAAGAGTAGTAAATGAAGGGCACAAGAGAACCAGATTGCTAATTTTTATTTCAGGCTTTAGGAGTATGGATTGGGTTAAGAATTTTCTTTTGTTAATAGAAAACAGTGGGAGAGAAGATACCGCTAAAGTTTGGGGATGAAAAACAATTAGAAATCAGTTTCAAACAGATCTTTTACAGCATTCTAGGCAAACAGCTAAAAGAACTTCCAATATTAAATAATTCATATACAGTCAGAACCCATTTCCAGAAATCTCCAACATCCTAGTTACCATGAATTATTTCTACAGCTGCTTGATTAAAAAAAACAATCTGTCCATAAGATTAGTATGAGGGATTCTGTGAAAAGCTATAGTAACTTCAGTTTGCAAATACTGCATCAGAACTAGGGAATTTAGAACCAATTCTCACCCGTTGAGCAATCCTGCTCGCACTGCCACCATCTTTATCAGGAGAAACGTCACTTAGACTTGTAAACCGCTTCTTCACAGTCCGAGATTTTTTAGTTGGCGCCATAGCAGTACTCTATCTATCTAGAAAAATAAGTGAAGGACTTAGTGAGAGAAACTAGCTAAGCTCAAAGTTAATCAGCTAAAATCATATCCATAGACAAAGTATAGTAAACCAGTATAAAACACATAAGGCCTTCTTTACTCTTGGGAGAAGGATTCCAAACTAGTATATCCTTCCTGCAACAGCAAAATATCTAACAAGGTCGACAATCTACCACCCTCTATCATCAGTGAAACTCAGTCCAACACCACCATTTGGCAAAAGCACTAAGGTTTTCCCCATTTTTTTTAATTTAATGTTCTCAAAAACCCAGAATTTAAAAGCATAATTGACTACATACAAAAAAAAGGAACTCTTTTCAAGAAATACTATCTTCAGGAATCAAACCAACTCTAGCGATAGATCCCAAAAATTCAAATTCTTCCAAATTTTCTTCATCATAATTTACTCGACCAAACCAATTTCCAAACAACCAAATCGTGTTTCGAAAATGCCTTGGAGCTCTATAAAACCTCAGATGCATCAAATCATAAACAAGCTCCGAACCTCAAAAATTCAAATTTCACTTCCCCGTAAACCCAAATTGAATCAGTGCAAAAACCAGAACACCAGTTCACGGCACTGCCTCCAGTTCACAAACCGCGCCACAGATACGAAACAGAAAGCGGAATTCAAAAAACAAGAGCATCGAAAGACGAATACTGCGCATTATCCAAAAACCCTAACTCACACAGATCGAGCAGTACGCGACTCACTAATGGCGGGCTCCACAAGATCCGAGACCTACCATAGAGAGAGAGCGAGATAAGAGGGAGCGAGGAGGGTGCAGAGACGCCGGCGTCGCAGAGAGATTGAGGTTTTCTAGAGAGAGAAAGCGTGGAGAGAGAGAGAGGATTTTACAGAGAGATAGAGGTGGATGGTGGTGTTGCCGCGAAACTTGAATATAAAGGGCGGAGCTGGGCCAATGAGATTTTGTATTCCTTAATTTCTCACTGTTACGGTCTCTTTTTCACATCTTTTTTATCTCTGGAGAGAACGTCCTTACTCAAATCTCAGCCGTTCACGCTGCTAAGCTTCCACGTGTACAGTGCGATGCCCGCGGGTGCACTTTAGGCTCTCTACGGATGTAAGTGGAGGATTATATTTGAAATAAGCTTTGGGTTTTGGGGTGAATGGTAAACTTCATTTGTCTTTATCAACACAAGCACCTGGTCTGCTCAGTCCTCTGAACTGGGTTGAGTTCATAACTCAAGATCCAACTGTTTAATTTCACATGATTATGATAAATGTTTCACCCTATCATTTAATTAGGGTTTCCATTTTGATGGTACAATCTTTTATAATGTTTTCTGTTCTTTTTTTATATTTCAGAGAATAGGAAATAAACTTAATCTATAAAAAAACTGTAGACGTTAGTCTATAAAAATATTACTCATCTTCCGAATCAAGAAAACGACCTCGGTGAAACCTACTACGTATAAGAATAAAATAGCATTAAATCATACGTGTCTATTCTTATTGTAGGATCGCATCATTCTTTATCTCAGTTTTTCTTCTTTAGAGACTAGCCACGAATGATTGTATCAGTCAACGAAACAGTGTAACTCCAAAATTTGGCCACGAAGGATCGTATTGTATCGTTTGTATCGTGAGGTTTATCTTGACATTTATCGTAGCTTAGAATATTTACTATTTTATATTTCTACGTATTTATTTGTGTTTTTCTTCAAGCTGTTGGCCTGGTTCTGTTTTTGTTTTCTCGAGGCGAAAAAAATTTAAGTGTGAAGGCTTGGTGAGACAATGTCTTGCAGATAAGATCTGGTGTCTATATTCCATATTTTAGTCTATTTTGTTCTATACAAACATCGTTTTCACACTTATTTATCTTTTTCAGTTTTGATCTTCTTGTTCTTTCTTGTAGATTTATCACCATGTTGAGGATGGAGCGTGTAAGAACATCAAGGAAGAGCGGGATCCTCATAGATCAAATGAATGCGTGAAGGGAGCATAACAAAGCGGGTTTGAGAGTTCAAACAACTTTAAAACGTGGAGAGGAGAGCCCATTGTGTGGAGCAGAGGAAGACAAAAAGGGGCTAAGCATTCTACTTCTCCAACAAGAAGAAACCCAACGCCCCGTTGTCTGATTTTTAGATGAACATCCCCCTAACCCTCAACGTCTATGCCAGGACCCCACTAAGAACCACTTATTGTACAGTTTCATTTGAAAGAACCTCCCTGCCAATGGATGATCGAAACAACCAGTCTTGACACCCAAGTTCGAGACCAAGACCGTTGGTCCATTGTTTTCTTCTTGTCCTAATGAGACGCCATCCAAATCGGTCGTTAGAAGATTGAGCTCTTTGGCCTCATTGTATTGTCAACTGACCCATCACAACGGTGAGTCAACTACCAGAGTCGATGTCGTTACAAAAACTTATATTGCTTTCTCGCATAAAAACCTAATTCTCTGAAGGGTTTTTTTGAAAACAGGACACCCTTATACATATTTTCAAATCATTCTTAATTTCATGTTTTTAACTTAATAGTCTATTTATTTTTTATTATGATTATCATATAATTAGCTATCTCTCACATTCACTTGTGAAATCAATCCTCTAATTGAAAAAACTCAGATAATGCATGAAAAAAATACTCTCAAGAGCAAGCAGCTGTTAGGGTTTGGTATTCGTCATCGCAAGTATTGATTTGATGATAGATCACCATGACTGATCCATGTGTGGTTTTGTGCTTGTGCAGGGGCTTTTTGCAGGGGTTTTCGGTTTGTGTTCTCTGCGCCTAGGATGTCTTATTCTTTGTGTCTGATCACGATTAGGGAGGGACTTCCCTGCCCCGTAGTAGTACAACCACGACTCACAACGACAAAAAACAGAGGGTGGGAGGGTGTTTGTCTGCAGGGAAGGCTCGATCCCAACCGTCACATCGTCCATGGGTGTGGCCCTCGTTTTCGTGGCGGCGACTTCTACTACTTTGTGTGCCCTTGCGGCTCTGTCGCGGGGATGGATGGATGTGGTCTGGACGGTCGATGATGGGTATTCGAAAGTGGGGGTGGAGATCTCTAGTTTGTCGCGTGGTTGTGGAGGCTCCTCTGCCTAATAGGTAAGAGTCTTCTTTAGTAGTGTTGTGTGGCTCATAAAAGTGTTGAGACATACGAGGGACGGCGACAATAAGTCATACGGAGGAGAGGCCGAATGGTATCCCAGTCCAGCTATGGACTCCCTCTCGGGTAGGACGCACCCGGTGGATATCGGATATGAGGGATCTACATGCTCTGATAAGGCGACTCCTGATCTATGAATGGGATCGGGAGGCAAGGGTGGGGAGGAGACTGTGATATGCAATTTCTCGGTCACGTGTGGTTCATCGGCATCGTGGGTGCAGGGCGGGGTGATAGTGGGATCGCGGGTGGAGTACGGCCGACTGATGTTAAGGACGTGGTGGATGGAGGTGTGCGTCAGGCGCATGCATCTACAGACTTAGAGGGCTTTAAGGAGTCTGATGGGCCATCAAGAATACCGGCGAGCGGCGAAAAGTACCCTCGCCTCTCCTAATGAGTAATCGGGGGTCTATGAGAGGTCCGTAGGTACTCCCCCCTCATTGTCCATAGGGTGGCATCGGTTCCACCAAGTACTGACGCGACATTTTCCAATCAAATTGGAAACCAACACTTTTACGTTTATAAATGACCTCATTATCATCGGAGGGGGATAACGTCAGCTGGTTCCTCGGGAGGATGCATAATCCAGTTGAGCCATCTCAGTCCCTAGTTTCAAGGCTGTCCAGACTGTCACTCTTAGGCTTCAGCAACTGCTTCAGTGATCTCGAGCGATAAAACAATATTCTCTTGGAGCACATCCTCGAGTTGATTGGTGTCTATTCTGATTATGGGTTCGCTCGAACTTATTTCACAGTCTTCAGTCGTTGTACCGGTTGCCTTGGCCGATATCGCAGCATCCCCCTGTCGTCACCTTTGGAGCACTTCGGTGAAAGAGTATTTTTTTTTCAATTTCTTGTTTGTCCCACGATGTATGAACTTATTAGTTGTTTCTTTATAATTATTTTAGTTAGATTTTGTTTCTTTTGAGTGACTTGTTTTGGATCAGTATCTCCGAATGTTTCATTAATATATTAATTACGATTACCACTTAACAAAAATGTATCATATAACTAGTTTGTATTTCTAGTTTTCTATTTGCTACCCCCATTTTTTTTTATCGAAAATAGAGATATTATAACTTTAAAATGTTCGCAAAACTGCCAACACTTGAGTACAGAATTGAAACTACAATGGAATTGAAAAAACAAGAACTAAATATTAAATTTGCTCTTGAACATAGAGGTTGATTGGACATGAGAATTGTGGTAGCATCCGTGGACACCGATACAGCATAAGCCAACCAAATGGGCACTGATCGAGCAGATCTAGTGTGGATCTTTGTAGAGGTGGACCGATAACTCCCCCGGGATGTCAGCGTGCGTCGTCCTCCCTTGACTGATACTGGTAGGGCTCCTAAACGCAGTTGTGCTGACCCCGAACTGGCAGGGAAGAACCTTGTCGACTTTTTGTGGAACCGCTGCCACCATACGTCCAAAGAGGCGGTACAGCCGACCAACCCCTCCCTGGAACCCCAAGGACTCATTCCTTAAGGCGAGGGTACTTGTAGCCCCCGCCTCTGTGTTTGATGCTCCATCTGATCCAGTAGAGCCCTCTGATTCCTCCGGCCCCCTCCCTTTCCAGCCTCTTCTTCCCAGAAGCCGTTGTGCTAGGGTTCCCAGGAATCTAGGCCTCAGAGTCCGGCTCCAGGTGGTCTCTAACCCAGTCTCCCTGTATCATTCTCTCCCATTTGTGACGACTGACATCTATTCGAGGGGCCACTGGCGCAAAGTCCCGTGTCGCCACACCTGATGATCCCCCACATATGTCCAGTTCGTCCTCAGAATGGCTTTCCCATGTTTAGCCTTTTCCAGGGTCGATCTAGGATCTGCTGGAGATCTCAAAGATAGTCCCCGTGTCCCTCCAGTCATCGGGCAAGCCGAGATCAAATGGCCCACACAAATACATTCAAAGCAGTGATCTGGAAGGTGTTCGTATGACACATGGAGCAGAGTACGTACCTGAGATTCCATAAGACGGAACCATAGTTGGCTCTGAAGCGGGACGCGGATGTCCACCCGAATCCTGATACGCTTGAAATCTCCCCAGCATAGACCTTATGCGTCCACATCCACTGCCTGGCAAACTCCCAGCGCATTTCCCAAACGAAAGCCCACCTCTCTGTTCCAGGCACCTATCGGTAGATTGGACACCTGAGCCCACACTGCAAACTGGGAAAATGCCAGATCTGCCGGTCTCATATGATCCCTCAGATCTGTAAAGAGCATCAACGAGTCCCAAAAACCCCAAGGTTCCCTCATCAGCACTCTCGCTCTTCCCCGAGCCGTCCGAAAGAAAAACACCACAAGGCCATCTTCAAGCGGTCTGGCTTCCACCTTCATAGCCCATAGGTCCTCCAACCTGGCCACCATGAATTTCCAATAAAACTTTCGGGTCGTTAGCACCTTGGCTGCGAGTGCATACGAAAAGTTTGGACCACACCCAGTTACCTCCACCGGGGGAACTATCATTTCCTTGATCCTCATTGATCCCATTCTCGACCCCAGATCCCCCATAGGCCCTCCCTGAAACGGTCCCGGGATTGGCTGACGAGACGGTGGATTGGCATGCTGACCCGACCCAGAGTTCCACCCGACCCGCCTAGGATACCCAGTCGGGTCAGAGACCCGACCGGAGCCCAGACCCACGTTGACCTCCCTTGGACCCGGACCCCTGATAAAACTCGGCCCGCCTGCCTTTGGCCCAAACTCCCTCGGCCCAACTTCCTTCCTCGGGCCCTTACCCGCCTTTGGGCTCCAATTCGGCCTCGTCCCCCAGGCCCTTCGCGTATCTGCCATCATCCCACGACCCAGTCCAAGGCCCACTTCCCCGCGCGGCTCCATCGAAACCCTAACCAGTTCTTTACCCTTTCTTCTCTGCCAAGTCACCGCCTCTGGCGCCTCCATCGACGTCGTGGCTGGGTTCGACGAGAAGGCCACCGGTGTCACGCCCCAATTTCGGTAAACCGAACTCGGGACGCGAACGTTTAAGATAAGAAAAACACTTTGAAACCACTTCCATTAAAACGCTTTACAATACCAGTTTAGTTCAACAAAAGGATGATTACAATTCAAAATACAACGTCCCACAAGCGGACAAAAGGGCGAGGCATCCGTCGCTAGACCAAAAGTAAAAACTCGGACTCCGCTCCTAGCTCCACCAGCTTCGAGAGCTCACCTAGTTCGTCCCACGAACAGTACCTGTAGGAAAAGCAGCTAGGGGTGAGCGTTCGCTCACCACCACGGATAACAGACTGACTACGGCATAATTAGCAGACAATGCCGGTAACACCAAAAACAACTCAACCCCGGGGATCACTGTCCCCAGCCCAAGTACTCCGACTGACAAACACCCACGGTGACCTTCCTCGAACGACTCGACACTCAAACACGTAAGTAGACATGACGCAACGGTCACGACCTCTTCCAAGGACTCAAAGGAACTACGCAACACCAAACAAGATCACAAAGGATCGCAAACCAGCTGCTCAGTAACCTCTCCCACTCACACGAACACGGATCAGGCTAGCCAAAGAGTGCTTACAACCTGTGATACTCAAACTCGGACCAGGCCAGCCAAAGAATGCTTGCAACCTGTTGATACTCAAACCGTGTCAGGCCAGCCAAAGAATGCTTGCAACCTGTTGATACTCAAACTTGGTCAGGCCAGCCAAAGAGTGCTTGCAACCTACCGGGAACCACAATCACAATCACAATCACGAGCAAGTTCAACAAACAGGCACTCAAGGCCACTCAAGACACCTCAATAGTCAAGACTCGGTTTCCACAACCCCACGGGCCATCATGGCCTCCCAAAACACAACCACTTAACTCGCGGGCTCAACAACCCCAAGACACCAAATAGTAAAGACACGGGTTCACAACCCCACGGGCACTCACGGCCACCCAAGACACCAAAACGACAACACGGGCTCTCAAGGCCACCCAAAACTCAACAATAAACAACACGGCTCTCAAGGCCACCCAACTCGACGATAAATAACACGGGCTCTCAAGGCCACCCAAGCTCAACAATAAATAACGCACAACAACCTCCGGCATAAATCAATGCCTCCAACAGTCCTAAGATCGCTAGTTTCACAAACAACCTCCGGGCATGGTCATATGCCTCCAGTAATTCAATTATCGCTAAGTTCTCTGCTCCTACGACACCACTAAGTGTCACATGCATTTCCAACATTCGCTATGTTCCCGTATCACGCTTTTCTGATAAACGCTACAATCCCGTATCATGCATTTCTAATATTCGATAACCTACTCAACCCACGACACCCCGGTGTCACATGCAATTCTACTGTTAACTTTCCCTAGTCAGGGCCGAGATCCGGCTACTTTTCCCTACCTCAACTGAAGAGCAACCGCTACGCTTCCTAGCTGCTGACGTTCTGGCTCGCTAACTCCGAGCTTCACTTCGATCGAAGCCGGACGCTAAAGAAAACACGAAAGCCATAGATTAATAACGGTTCCGCCGTTAAGTTACAGGTTACGATTAGTCCAGTTTAAATCCGACAGTTGTCTTTCACACTCGAGCGGGATAAAAGCGGGATTACTACGGATCGAGTTCGAGCACCCGTGCACCGAACTCAAGTTTGATCTAAACCCAGTTTAAACCCCTTTTAACTTAAAACCGTCGTTGAACTCCCTTGTTTTATCAAATTCCGGTTTTGATTTTAAAACAAAACGGTTTCCTTCCGTTCGTTTCCAAACTCGATATTTTTGGTCCCAAACCCTTAATAAGCCGATCGGCTTCGTTTCCCTTTTTCGATTTAACTTAACTCAAGTTTAAACTTAAAAACCGACATTCATTTTAAAACCCGTTTAATTTAATCAGATTTAGTTTTATCAACTTTCTTAAGAATTCAAAACTGATATTCCCCCTTTTTCCTTTTACAATTAATTTTCGTTTCAAATAACAACCTCTTTAATTAACTCTGATTTTGTTCAATTATTTCCCTTTTTCAATTCAAATCAGTTCTAAAAATTAATCAAATTCAGTTCTAAAAATTAATCAAATTCAGTTCTAAAAATTAATCAAATTCATCACAGGTTTAATAGATACAGATTTAACAGGTCCAATTTGGCTCGAAATTAACAACACGGGAAACCGACAAATGAGGGGCTCGGGTTTGAAACCGGCCGGCCACCGACGGAGACGCCGCCGGCGACCAAACCTCGTGGTGAGAACCTCACCGTGGAAGATGAGGTGGTGGAGCACGGCGGAGGGAGCGCCGGTGGTGGAGGTTTTGGGTGCGCCGGGGCGCGGCTGAGGGTTTCCCCTCAGATCTGGACGGAGGCGAGGAAGGTGGACGGTCGGCGGCGAGATGGGGTTCGAAGGGCTCGACTCCGTTCTGAGAGGGAGACGGTGGTCGGAGACGGCCGAGCTCGGGCTCGGGACGGCCGGGATCGAGAGGGACGGTGGTGGTTCGGGCGGCGGTTGGTGTGTGGAGAGAGGGGTCGGGTTTTGAGGGACGGTGGTGGCGTGAGGGGCGGAGAAGAGGGCGGCGTGGAGGAGAAGATCTGGCCGGCGGCGTGGTCGTGGGAAGGGAGGTCTCGAACCAGGGGAGGGAGAGGGTGGTGGCCGGACTCGGGAACGGTGGTCGGTGGCGGCGTGGAGGAGAGAGGGCGGAGCTGGGCGTGGTCGGGACGACGAACCGAGAGGGAGGATCGGGACTGAGAAACGAAGGGGGGGGGCAATTAGGGTTTCCAACCCATTGCTTCGGTTTTATACCGAAGCCCTTAAGTGGGCTTGGCACCACTTGGGCCTCAGGCGGGCCTGAGCATCCACGGCCCAAAGGAGGAAGCAAGGCCGGGTCAGGCCTGGCCTGGCCGGATCAGCAGCTTGGGCCGGGTCCGACCCGGTCCGACCCAATTCATTTTTTTTTTCAAGAACCTACCTTAAGGTTTTCGGATTGCAATTTAATACCCTCTTGAAGCGAGGCGGGTTTTACAACCGGCTTCTCTGCTCCTCCGCTCTCCAGTAGCTTCTCCTCCTCCGCGCCACCGTCCAGATGCACCTAAATCTCCGTACTCCATCGGAACACTGGAGAACCTGCCCTCGCTGCTGGTGTCCCCGGAGTTGTTTTATGTCCCGTTCTCGGTCTCGGACCTAACACCGGTGTACGGCGTAGAATTCCTCGCGCCATAGCTTGGGACCACCGCCTCGCGCCGCTACCACCTCGTTCTCCCTCCTCCTTCCTCTGCGAGGAGAACGTTAAACCGCTATTGTCGCCTTCGCCACCCCCCGCTCGTGGTGTCAATGGGCCTGGTTCCCAAAGGGACTCCTCCCCCGGCGAGAAAACTCCCACCGGTAAGCCTCCTCCGTCACTGATCTCTGCCCTAATTCCGGGCTACTCGGCTCACGCAGAAGCTCTACGTCGAAGCCACCCTCTCCTTCTGATAGATCCGCCGCCGAAGTCGCCATTGATGCTGTCGTAGAAGAGAGGAATCGCAAAGCTCAAAACCTACGTTTTAGGAGAGCTGTGGTATGGATATGCATTCCTAAACCAAAAGAATTAAAATCTTTGTCAAGTTATATGAGAGACATTTCGATTTTCCCCATTTCTTATTTCTAGTTACTTATTAGTTATCATCAAGGTTATTATATAACTAATTGTCTTTTATGTATTTTCTTATTGAGCCGAGATATACTCTACAAGGAGATCACTAATTATAATTCACATGTCAAGTTATTTAGCTAGCAATTCAAAACACAATATATGTAATTCATACATTTAACACACATGAGAATGCTTCAACACTTTGAAACTTATTGTTGACATGAACACAATCGATTACATTTCCACTGAAAATAGATCAATGGTAAGTGTACATATATACACAATCAAGTACTCTTCATTATTCAAGTATTAACTAAGAATCAAGAGCTTTAACTAGATCGAGGTACTGTTAGGGATCCCCATTCCCGTAAGCCCCCCTTCACTAGAAGGATAGAGCAGAGTGTAAGGCACATTAACAGGCCCAACTCTGTTCTTCCACTTGCCATCCTTGTTCATATCACTGATCCTCTTCTCGATCCCTCTCAGTCTCTCCCCAAACCTCTCGAACGCCTCCAATACCTGACCATCACAGGTCCACTCAGCACCGTCCCTCTGGCCAAGGTACACCTCGTCCGACGAGTGAGTCGACAAAACCTCTATAATGGCCATTCCGTAAAGCGTAGTGAGCTGTGGTGTGATTGTCTTCAACAAGGACTTATCTGGGTCGGCCTCAAGCTCCTCGTACTCCGCGGTCCCCGGTTCCGGCATGAACCTGCGGCTCGATGTCGGGCGGCACGGGCCGTACCCTCCGTACGAGTACTGTCCGAAGTTGACCGCGGCATGAAGAGCCGAAGCCACCCAGATGATGATTGTGCACGTTTGTACCAGCTCTTCCAAGCTTTGCATTTTAGGCCACCACGGCTCGTCCTTTTTGTCACCGTGTCCCTCTTCTCTCACCTCCTTCCACCATGACTGGAGCTCTCGGTCACTCTTGACAACATCGTCGGTCTTGTAATAGAAGGAGCAATACTCTCGCACCCATGTTTCGATTGCGGACCAGATTTCAAGCCCATCAACAGCGTACGGGTAATCCTCTATCACTAAGCGAAGTTCATGCGGCTTTGTCGAGTCCACCACTGCCATTCCTCTGATCATAAGTAAAGTTGTGTCAATAAGATGATATTAAGAGATTTTGTTTTGATGAACGAATTTTATAAAATACCCAACTCTATACAACAAACCCACGAAGGGTAAGAACAATTAAAGCAAATGAACTTAAAACTAAACCCAACAAAACCCTATGCCTTGGGGCTATGTGAATTTTTGTTTACAAAACACTACTTCTATTTGGATCGGGTTTCCACAGCTAAAATATCAACTTTATTAGTTTTGATAGACCTTAGTTTTTATAAATAACTCTTTATTCTTATATTTTTAATCGATGTGGGTTCACTCTTCAACATTCTCTGTCTCGTGTAGGGCTGAACATCTACATGTAGGTCATAGCAGGATTGGAAATTTGCATATGGACCACACATATCATTGGTTGGAGATGATAAACGGGTGATTTTTTGTTTCAAAATGGCCACTTATATCAGATCGAACCTCCACAACAAAAGATCAATTTTTTTTAGTCGGTGTGGCTCTAACTTTTATAAATAGCTCTTTATTCGATTACCTATTGATAAGATCAGCAGGGAGGGCTTGTTGGGGAAAACCCCAATTCTTGTAGTGATAAACCGAGCTCATTTCCATGGAGTAGTTAGACGAGAAAAAGATTGTCTCTATGGGGCCATCAGCATGGATCAGGAGCTGCCTCGCAATGGCATTGATGTGCATTGTGTAGCGAAAATGAGGATGCAGAAGTTTGTGAATAGGATGCATCACGCTCAGCTGCCTATGCGTTGCGATGATAAATGGCTCAATAACAGCATGAGTATGTAACCTGTATTGTATACACAACGCTTTTTCACTTCAATGAAGAAATAAACAAGGAAGCTTCAGATTTGGTGTATACATACCAATGGCTAACTATCTCATGATGGCCCGTGTCGTCGACGACTACATAGGCTTTAGCTAGACGCCATAAGGAACCTCCAATGCCATCTTGGGCTGGTGTGTACACTTTGTTAATGGAGCCAAGTTTGTCCCCGTCGGGGTGTGGCAAGCTCAGCTCAATCGCCACTGGCTTCAAGGTTCCGTCGTCTTTCAACACGAGTAGTGTTCTGGTTGCGTATGCTTTGTTGGATGTTGTTGTGTTTATCTTTCTCAGGTATGGAAGTATAGAGTCATGGTGGTCAAGTATGAACAACTTTTTCTTCCTTATCGCCTGTTTAAAAATATATAGTTGCTGAGACTTGAACTCGGGTCTCATAGTTTATGAACTATAGTCGTTAAGGACTTGATTTACAAGCATTACGTACCTCGTCAATGCTTAGCCCGTTTAAGTTGCACTCGATGTGCTCTTTTGTTATCGAACTTGTTTGGTCTCCATACACATTGGGATCTAACTTGCTTGTTGGAGGGAACTCCTGAAGTTATTCAAAAAAACAATATTAAAAGTGATTCAAAAAACACGATCCAAAATTGACTGAAATTGGTAGATAAGGTGTACTTGGAGAAGGCTAATGCAAAGAGGGTTAGTTCCAGCTAGCATTTCTCTAGCAAATTCTTCATCGGTGCTCCAAGCAATCTTATCAGCTGCATGGATCAAAACACTAAATCATAACAAAACCCACCGTGATTGTCGAAATTTAGATATTGAAAGTAATTAAGTACCTTTAATGACTTGAGGCATAGGGAATTGGAGGAAGTTTTCACCATCGGTTTGAAGAATCTCCTTCAACAACTCGGCAGGGATGTTATCTATAATGTTGTGAATAGAAGATCCGGTTGGAAATTTGATTCCTCTTACATAGAGGTCCAGGACATCCTCGAAAGAATCAAACTCATTCGGGGTGCTATCAAATATAGACTCGAGCTCGGGCTTGAGGACTTGGACTATGGACTTGAGCGAATAAGCAAGAAAATCAGACATCTTCAAGTGGCCAAATCTTTCATCTCTTGGTACGTAGATGTCAAAGCTCGAAAGAGTAGACAACCTGCTCTCAGTCTTAGGATCTGCCGTAACAGAAAGTTTCAGACGACATTAACACATGATCAAAGGTAGTTGTTGAAGTATAAACCTATATGGACTAAATATAAGAATAAAGAAATACTTGTAAAAGAGAGGGTCACACCCAATTAAAAAAGTTAATCATTTAGTTCTGGAAATCTAATCCGATGTAACAAAATTTATGGTAACTAACCAGATTTAGTAGGTGGGCGGCCTGTTCTTCCCCTTCGAGGATAAGGGTACTCAGAGGAGCCCCCGAGGACCGGCCTTGCATATTTTTGGCCCTGGTCCGGATCGCCCAAGTCATTGTAATAAGCGTAGTCATAGACTCTGTCCCATTCCTGAAGCTCCCCGGACCCATTTCCTCTCAAGTTCACCAGCTCTTCTTCTCTGTACTTCACCAATGGACCCGGAGTTTCACCGGGAAGATATGTCTGCGCATATGTACCCACAATTACAGACAAATCACCATCAACTATGGTCAAGAGCGATAATTAAATTGCATTATTATGCATATAGAGTCCTCAACCAAAACTTTTCAGTTTCATATTTTACAATTAGTACATCAAGTTAAGGTATTATATAGTTACCTTGTTTGCGAAGAAAACGCGATCTTTTGTGTAGTACTTGGAGGGGTAGACCCAAGAGTTGCAGACAAAGTGGAGGCGGCCATGGCCGGGGACATGATGGAGAGTGAGAGTTTTAAGGTAGAACTCACTGTGGTGGTTGTTTTGGATGAGGAATGCTCCGGGGACTCCAATTTCCTCGTCCCAGTCGAATGTTACCGTGAAAGCTGTCTCTCCGGCCACTAGGGGTGTTATTGTTGTGATCCATTCTTCCAGGTATGCTGCCTCTCCTATTTTTCCTCCCAATCCATTTGCTATACATACACCAAAAAAAAAATTATAAGCTCCTACCCACAACAACCATGCATATATATACAATTTTACATAATAAGTTTGTATTTATCAGAGTATTATGTCTTTTGTTGGTAGATATTACTGATACAATAAAAGAGGAAATGAAAAATTAAATAGGAATCATACTCACTTTTGGCAATCAATTCTTTTTTGTTTTCATGTTGATATTTGCTATATACTTTGTATTAATCTGTTTCTAATTAATAATGATCTTGTCTTTAAACAAAAGAATACATAAACTGAGTTTTTATTCCTATATTAACATGCATTTATGTGAAAAAAGTTCTAATTTTCATAAAAAATCTGTACCCTATGATCTGAGTTTAGAGTCTAAGATATTTTGAAAATTCTCTTAAAGATAGAGAACAAAAACAAAATTACAAAGTGAAAAGAGATGAAATGTAAGAACTCTAGATTTGTAAAATTCAAAACAGATGAATTAATACCAAAATACAAATTTATGATTAGCAACTAACATGAAAAAAGGTTAAGAATAGCAAAAGGTACACTTTCTTACAAATTTCTGAAAAACAATAGTAACCAAATTAAATGATTGTTGATGGTTTCTCTGTCCTGAGATCAGGACATGTCATAAATGTTAGGAGATACGTCGACACCAATAATAAAGGAACATAGAAATGGACGCTAACTTCCACGTTATAGACTCTTAACGTAAGAGGGTTACATGCATATGACATATATACCCTTATCGTTTAAACTTATTTACTCTCTATAGAAACTTGGATCATGCATCTTCGTCAGTAACCTTAAAGCAAAACGACTCACAGGGATCAGTATTAATGGCACTAATAAGTTGCAGAGACACTCCCTTCCCTATCAACTCATCGATACGGTCGATAACAGAAGCAGTCCAGTCGTTGAAGTCCAGGACATTCTTCTTCATCAACACTACCGTCGCTTTGATCTTCTTGTCGTCCTCATCGTTGCCTACCAAGGCATTGATCATGCTATGCACCATTTTTTTTCAGCTCTGCTATGATAGCAAATTATATTTTGGGATGGCTTGTGTTATGAGGTTGAGAGAGAGTTGTGTGTATTTATAGATATGGAAGAGGGAAAATCTAAGTCATTTTTGTTTCTTTTGCATGACAGACATTGTTATGGAATTGCTAAGCTTTAGCACTATTTGGGTAAGTCCTTTGCTTCCCTCTATTTGTGGTGTCTCAGATAATCTTCTTCACATAACCTTACTTTTGACTTTCTTTAGAATCTTTTAATACGTTACGTTAATGTTTTCGGATATAATTTAAAAGATTGGAACCATAAATTATATACGAATGTTATGTTAAAATATGATAAGCTTGTCTATGCACGTACTATTTAGAATTACAAAGCGATTGAGATGACATTTATATTTAGTAAAAAAATTCTTTAGAAGACATTTATCTGTGAAAAATTTAACTGGGATCTTAATGATTGGGACCTGACAGTTTGTTCTAGGCCAAGGGATGCTTCAGTTTTCACCCATATATTGGATCTTGCAAGGGATCCCGTTTTTGTTTTTTTATTTGGCAAATAAAACCTCACTTGGAGACTTGGGAATGAATCCTCTATAAAATTTTGGGAGGATTCTTGGTTATGCGATGAATCTATACAATTTAAATTTTCTCGTATTTATTTCTTTACGACCTCCAAATGCAAGAAAGTATGTGAGGTGGCTGCTTCTAGAGTTTGATCTATCAGATTAAGAAGAGATTGTTTTATTTATGAGGACAGACATGCTATACAAATTCTTGGTTTACTTGGGGAAATTGTCTATCATCCATTTGGTCCTCAAGATTCATTAGTATAGTGGAAAGCATCCAAATTCTTCATAAAAGTGATATATCAGCTACTTACAACTCCTACTTCTTCTCGTCCAGAATGGGCGTCCACCCTATGGATGCCTCTAGAGTATCACCATTAGTGTTGAGGTCCATCAAGATCTCTGGCACCTCGCTTCCCCTCACTGTCTTCTCTCTCCGCCCAAGAGACATCACAATACCATCTGTGACGATTATGATAGTAAAAAGATCATATAAGAATTGTTCGTCCTTCTGATGGTCGGACAGCATGTTCCCCAATGCAGGATAATGTAATTGATTTCAAGTAATAAAATTGCACCCTTCGTTAAAAAAAAAGAGATAATTGATGTATATCAAATGCCATATTTTGAAGACGGTCTAGAAACGTTCAGAGAGAATGAGAACAACACCGGTCAAGGCTCCACTTCTCTACCATCTCTACTGGTTGTTCTGGTGGCTTTCCAAAGAAGTTTTATTGGTTTGGCTCGACATATATATGGTGGAATCATGGAGGGAAAGAGCTCTGACAGTCAAGGATTGCGGGAGTTCTCAGCAAGCCCGTGTACAAGGACTCCGGTGGCATTCTCTTCATCTTTCTACGGTGGGTCTAGTTGGTTCCAAGCGGAGGGGAACGATACTCAAAGTGACTTCTAATCGTTGGATGGGATCGGGAGGCAAGGGCGAGGCGGAGACCGTGATATGAAATTAGCAGGTCCTATGAGGTTCATCGGCGCCGTGGATGCAGGATGAGACCTCGTCACTAACGATGGTGAGGGGATGCCCGATTACATCGGGTGGTGGGCTGGGGTGTTTGGGTGGCCGATCATCACTGCCTGCGGGTGTTGCAGACCGTCTTGATGTGTTTGGTCACGACTGTACTGGGATGATCTCGAGGGGGGTTGTTTCGCCGAGGGGACTATAGTCTCTACCGCCTACAGGTAGAGTTGTGTCTCATCTCCTTTAGATCATCACCGATGTTGAGATCTCTGATTTTCGGCTCCCTTCCCCCTTTTCGTATTCTGTCTTTACCTATATAGCTTTCACATACCGTCTGTGACGGTTCTAGTGGAAAAAGGTTCAGTGAACCATTACTCTTTCTGTCTGACCATAGTGGCCCGAAAGCATATTCCCTGACGCACATCAATATTATGATATAAACATTTATAAAATTGCACCTTTCGCTCAAAAATAAAATAAAATACTAATATGATTGTTCAATTCAAACTGATATTAAAAACAAACCCATTAATATCGTGTAATTCACTCAAATTCAGACAAGAAAAAACAAAAGTATTGCGTATAGTTTTGTAATCAACAGAGTAAGAGAAGTATAGCCCTCAAATTGGTTCAGCATATATTTGAATTGTTCCATGGAGAAGGATATAATGATCTCCTTTTAAGTATCATTAAAGATGGTAAAAGGACACGTTCAATATTTAAAAAGCATGCCACTACTTAGTAAACTTGTCCAAATACATCAAGCAATAATAACCTTGCTTCTTCTTTTAACCTTAACCATTTTATTTTATTTTGAATTATGAAATTTTAAAATCCTAATACCTTTCTTGAATTTGGAGTCCAGATTTGGTGTATACGGATTAGTATTTAATTTAAACTTTAAATTATTTTTATTTGTTTCTAGATATATAACTAATGAGAATTACTGATTAGAAAATTAAACTAAATGATGAAGGTTAGGATGAACAAATTTCTTGAGTTAATGTAGTAACGACTAGTTAGGTGTAGCTTGAGTTCACGGCTCAATTTATTGGGACAATTAACATCAATTGGCCGTTAATTTTCGCAGACATAAGGTGTAATAGTGTTGATTAATTTCCGCGGGTTCCCTACTAAATAGACCCGTCACCTAAAATATTGCTTAAACAATCAAATGAATAAGCATTTAATCATCGACCATTATAGAAAATTAGTTTAGATAACCATGGAGTCCTTTTCTTGGTGACATGTTATTGAACATGTGTAATAGTAGATACTTTATTTGTTATTTTGCAAGTTGCTTTGTTTAACCTTGTATCATATGAATGTAACTAAAAGTTGTGTCAACTTAGGATCATAAAGACTTTTTATTTTATTTTAAAAAATTATTTGTGAACTTATTATCTTTAATAGCCGTCGTGTAATTTGAGTCACACGACAATAACGTGATTTTAAAAAATTAGTATAATTTTATTGGTTTTATAATCAAACAACATTAATATACAAAGATGGTAGAATGATGATTAGCACATTTCGTCGTCCTCCGTCTACAAACCCGTACATTCTCACTTTCTCCACATCCACTCTCATGGCGATCGATCTTAGACATCGAATTGAAAACCCTAAGGTTGGAATACGTGTTTCCTTTTCATTAGATGGTTTGAGGATGATTAAAGATTATTGAATATTGAAAATATAATTGATATAGACATGATAAATTTTTTGGATCAGTTTTGAGTCCAATTAAGGTTGCTTATCCAAGTAATCAAGAGCTTGAGTTGTGATTGTGATCAAAATACTAAAATCTTCACATTCATGTATAAAACCATGGAAACCGTGTATAAAAAATTATTTAATTAAAACTTTTTTATGAGGTGAAAGAGATTACAAGATCCTACTACATAATCACAAAAAAGAAACTCCAAATCATTCACATGTCGATTTATACGGGAATACAAGAACAAACTAGAACCAAGAGCTGACGAAGGGCACAACCTGATATAAGATAGAACCTATAAATATTTCATCAACTATATCAAATGAATTTTTAAGTTTAACTAATTATCTGTTATTTTAGTTTAATGATATCAGTACTCAATCAAATCTATGAACTAATTATACAAAAAAATGGCTATGTAATTTTATCAATTCAATCTAAACACACAATGTTGAAAGTTGATCCAAATTCAAGCTATTTTGTGGCTTGGTTGCCAAGCAACTAATTTAGGGAATTGTCTTGGCTTGATTGGCAAGTAATCAATTTAGGGAAATTATGCCCTGTTTCCCAAACTGGTCTTAATTGTGTAGAGATTTTTATTTCCCTATTTTGTATGAACTATCTCTACACCACTCCTATAAATACCACCTGTAAGCTGCCATGAGGGATAAGTTGAATCAGTGTAAATCCCCGGCGTTGTGTAAACATTCTCCCTATAGTGAAGTTTTGCTGGTTGGCGCCCGTGGTTTTTTTCCTCTCCGTTGTTTGGAGGGGTTTTCCACGTTATATCGTTGTGTTCTCCGTTTTGGTTTTGATCTCTATTTCGTTTTATTGCCTATCGTTTTATAACAAGTGGTATCAGAGCCTGGTTACTCAATCTAGGTTTTTTTTTCCTGACAATATGGCATCATTGAAATTCGATCTACCGTTGGTGGACTACACCACACGATTTTCTCTGTGGCAAGTAAAGATGCGGGCCGTTCTAGCTCATCCTGACCTTGATGACGCGCTAGATGGATTCAACAAGAAGGATCCGAAGACGTGGACCGATGAGGAGAAGCGTAAGGATCGTAAAGCTCTATCTCTGATTCATCTTCATCTATCAAATAATATTTTGCAGGAAGTACTGCTGGAGAAAACTGCAGCAGCGCTTTGGCTCAAACTGGAATCGATCTGCATGTCCAAGGATCTGACCAGTAAGTTGCACGTGAAGATGAAGTTGTTCACGCACAAGCTGCAAGATGGTGGTTCTCTACTCGATCACCTAGCGGTCTTTAAGGAGATCGTTTCTGATTTGCAGTCCATGGAGGTAAAGTATGATGATGAAGATCTAGGTCTACTACTCTTATGTTCATTGCCTAGTTCTTTTGCAAATTTCCGAGATACCATATTATTGAGCCGCGATGAACTAACTCTTGCGGAAGTATATGAGGCCCTTCAACAGAGGGAAAAGATGAAACTTATGGTACAAGGAGAAGGATCATCATCCTCCAAGGGAGAAGCTCTGCAGGTACGTGGGAGGACCGAGCAGAGGAACAACAACTATAAGAGCAAGAACGGGAGAGGCCGTTCTAAGTCCAAAGGAGGCGACAAGTTCTGCAAGTATTGTAAGAAAACAAATCACACCATTGAAGATTGTTATAAGCTTCAGAATAAGGAGAAAAGGAACGGTACGTGCAAACCGAAAAACAATTCTGATGGTGATGGTAAGGCCTCCGTTGTTTCCAACGATAATTCTGATAGTGATTGCCTAGTTGTGTTTGCTGGTTGTGTTTCTGCTTATGATGAATGGATTCTTGATACTGCCTGTTCATTTCATATCTGTTGTAACAAAGACTGATTCAGTTCTTATAAGTCTTTGCAGAGTGGAGATGTGGTGCGTATGGGAGATGACAACCCACGTGAGATTGTGGGCATAGGCTCCGTTAAGTTCAAAATGCATGACGGCATGATACGCATATTGACAGATGTGAGACACGTACCAACCATGGCGAGAAACCTCATCTCTCTTAGCACTCTTGACGATGAAGGGTACAAGTACTTCGGTTCACAGAAAATTCTAAAGGTATCAAAAGGCTCTCTCGTTCACATGATAGGTGATATGAATTCTGCAAGATTATATGTTCTTAGAGGTAGCATTTTAAATGGTTCTGCTACTGCTGCTGTTATTTCTGACGAACCTAGTAAAACTAATTTATGGCACAAATGCCTTGGACATATGAGTGAACAAGGCATGGCAGAGTTGATCAAGAGAGATTTACTTGATGGCTGCAATATGAGTAAGTTGGAGTTTTGTGAGCACTGCATTTTTGGTAAGCACAAGAGAGTTAAATTCAATTCTTCCGTTCATACCACTAAAGGGATATTAGATTATGTGCATGCTGATGTGTGGGGTCATTCCCGTAAAACTTCTCTTGGTGGTGCAAATTACATGCTTACTATTATTGATGATTACTCTAGAAAAGTATGGCCTTATTTTCTAAAACATAAATCTGATGTGTTTGATGCTTTTAAGAAGTGGAGAGTTATGGTGGAGAAGCAAACCGAGAAGAAGGTAAAAGTGCTTCGTACTGACAATGGCATGGAGTTTTGTTTAAATGATTTTGACAACTATTGTAGCAATGAAGACATTGTAAGGCACCACACCATCCCGTCCACGCCTCAACAGAATGGTGTGGCTGAGCGCATGAACCGAACCATCATCTCTAAGGCTCGGTGCATGCTTTCTAATGCTCGTATGAGCAGACGTTTTTGGGCTGAAGCAGCCTCCACCGCCTGCTACTTAATAAACAGATCTCCAAGCATTCCACTTGATAAGAAAACTCCCATTGAGGTATGGTCTGGTTCACCTGCTGATTATTCACTATTGAGAGTTTTTGGTTGCACTGCTTATGCACACGTTGATAATGGAAAGTTAGAGCCTAGAGCTGTCAAGTGTGTGTTTCTTGGTTATGGCTCAGGAGTAAAGGCGTATAAGTTATGGAATCCTGAAACTAAGAGAATTTTGCTGAGCAGGAATGTTGTTTTTAATGAGACTGTCATGTTCAATGATAGTTCCTCTATAGATGCCTCTGATGTTCTTGATGTTACTAAATTTTCTGATGATGAGCAACAGAGGATAAGCGTGCAGGTGGAGCACCTGGACGACAAAGTAAATGAGGTTGATGAAAATAATGAAAATGATGACGTTGACGTTCAGCTTACACCACCTGTTTTACAGCAAACAAATAATTCCATTGTTGTTGATAGACCGAGGAGAAACAAAGGTCCTCGCCCTCGTTTAATTGAACAATGTAACGTTGTTCATTATGCTTTGAGTTGTGTTGAACAGGTGGAGCATGATTATGATAGTCCTGGTGATATGATGAAGCCAGTTCCTGTTGCTAAGTTTGAGCTTTGCTCAAGCTTAGTTGGTATAATTGTTTAGCCCTAGTGGCTGTTTGACGCCGAAAGTATTTTTTCTTTGTTCGTTCAGGGAGATGTCTATCGTTTCATGCTACAAGGAGGAATTTGTCTCAAGGTGGAGTTTGTTGAAAGTTGATCCAAATTCAAGCTATTTTGTGGCTTGGTTGCCAAGCAACTAATTTAGGGAATTGTCTTGGCTTGATTAGCAAGTAATCAATTTAGGGAAATTATGCCCTGTTTCCCAAACTGGTCTTAATTGTGTAGAGATTTTTATTTCCCTATTTTGTATGAACTATCTCTACACCACTCCTATAAATACCACTTGTAAGCTGCCATGAGGGATAAGTTGAATCAGTGTAAATCCCCGGCGTTGTGTAAACATTCTCCCTATAGTGAAGTTTTGCTGGTTGGCGCCCGTGGTTTTTTTCCTCTCCGTTGTTTGGAGGGGTTTTCCACGTTATATCGTTGTGTTCTCCGTTTTGGTTTTGATCTCTATTTCGTTTTATTGTCTATCGTTTTATAACACACAAAAAATAGAGCATGAGCATAAATGGAGTACCAAAAAATGAAATTAAACAATACTTTTCAACCTTAGATCATTTGGATTCAAGGATAAGACCCAATTTCTTTAAGATAATAATAGTCATATATGGATGGATATACGATGGTCTTCTAGGGTACACCAATTGGACACTACAACATACATTAAATCGAGCTAAACGTGCCACAAGAATAAGAAAAAATAGTCATCTCTCAAAATACTACAACGTTGAATTCTTTCAAACGAAAAATCAAGAGAGGGAGTAATTTGATGATGCACTATTGCTTGAGAGAAACAATTTCTTCTAGGACAATTCAACATAAAAGAAAGGTTTTCATATCAATTAAACACAATAAAGATCTAATCTTTTCGATGTAGTTTTGATAAAGAAGTGCAAAACCCATTTGGTATTTTCCTCAACAAGTTCGAGAGATAATATTTAAGCTTTAATTTCCTGTTCACCTCTTTTCCGATTTAAACTTAATATTATATTAAGTCTTTATATAATAATATAATTTTACGTAGTTTAAAATCAGATTTATCCATTTCAAAATTAAGCTCGTCACTAACTTGTCGCTTTTCTCTTTTATACAACAATCACCATAACCTGAAATCAATACAAATTAAGACTTAACATTTTATTTATTTAGTTTCCATCCGTAGCGTTCAATTCCCACATTTTTATTTCGTAGAACGACTTTTCTTTTGATTCACGTAGACACCATCTTCTTTTGTTATTTCTTTCAACAATCTCTTTTTCCTGGTCTTAGCATAAATGCTTACCTAATATGTAATCCCAACCCATTCGAACTTACATATATTGCTTAGGAAACTAATCCATATCCAATTCTCCATTTAGCCATCCAACAATGACTACTTATAAGTTGATGATTAGAGTGGATTTTCCTAAATTAGTTTTAGAATTGACTGTTCCGAAAATCAAAATTGTTCCCAATCATCTAATTATTTAAGTACACGGGAAAACTATTTCTAACTACGTGAACAAAAAGGGTTTCGGACCCTTAAGTAAGTATTCATCATTCAAGTCATTTTCATAGAGTGAGAATATTTTTGGAGAAAAGAAAAAAAGAGAGTTTGGGATAGTGATTTACGTGTGTACATCTTTAAGAAATCTTCATGCTATCTATAGTTGGATATTTTTGCACCCTTGCAGCCCAAAAGATGAAAGTTACCTATCAATTCATGGTATGATTTGATGATTTCATATGGGAAAAAGTAACTATATGATCAAGTGTACTTAACCAACCAATCAAACCCATGTCCTTAATTCCATGGAAAACCAACAGTTTGGAACACTTAAGGCTAATTCATCATATTGTTTCTTATATTTGGATTAAACATGTACTGCATTGCATACACCAGTCTCCTAAATTAATACACTATACTTCTTCCCTACCAAATTCTGGCTTCAAATGTATGTTCTGTCATGAATGCTAATGGTTTCAACTTCAACAGAAACATCATATATTCATATCACTATATGAATAATACAAGCAGCCACAATAGAATGTCTAGTGCAAGATGATTTCAACATTATTGAAACCAGAGTGTTAGATATACAATATGTACAATTCACTATCTGTTTTCCTTCAATAAATATCACAAAATGTACACCACATTATCGAGCGGTCTTGAGAAACATTTATTCTACTCCAAACCTATAGATTTTTGGAGATTTAGACCATGGAAGGCAAGAGTCCACAACCCATGTAATGGAACAACAAGCTCGATTCCATGTTGTATCCACTAATTTTGTACTTCACCATATCGTTTATTTGCCAAGAGGGTTTACACTTAGGCTAAGCCCTTTTTCCTTTCCCAAATAAGGTCCTCTGAGAATTCAGTAAGTGCAGCACGAGGGTCGCCATTTGAAATAGACAAGTAGTACTGAGCAGTTCCATCATCAACCTGCATGCTCCTTTTCAAAGAGTCAATTATCCTTCTCTTGCCCTCTTCAGAGGCAACCTTTTTCGAGGAACATCCGAGCTTTCTGTCAGGGGCGCCCTCCAGATACAGCACTGCTACTTCTCTCTTTGCATGCACATCCAGCTCAATGTAGCATGTTTCATTGATGAGAATGATAGGGTTGCTTATTGGGATCAACAGCCTCTCTCTTGAGTAAATGCCATGGTCACTCATCATGTTGTTTAAGCGTTTTATGTCCATAACCTGACAGCATATGGACAAAAGGATCAAGACATCAATGCATAGAACTAATTATAAAGGAGCAAACATTTGACTAATAGTTAGTCCATAGTTCGAATTGTGGATAAGAAGCATTTAAAAGAAAAGAGAACATAAATACGATAGCAAATCACCACCAATAGAATGTATGCAGATATTCACGAATAAATGAGAAGCCAATTTGTGTTCTTATGGGATAAAATCATAAGCTCAATTCCCACAATGACCACACCATTATATGGTCACCGCTAGGATTGCACACAATAAAGATGAATACATTTCATGTTACTATTTTGTATTCTACCTTGAAATTCACGGACACAAATGATCAAAAAGTAACGATGTTATCTTTATCTCTTTCGAACAATTAATTCAATGATCCGCCGAGAAATACTTTGTGTATGTCATTAATTGTCGCATCTGTACAAGGGTTTGGGAATGGGAATGAGAATCACCTTAATTTGTATGTAGTATACCTTATGAGTGGGGAAAATGATCAAGCACAACCTTGCTGCTAGTAAACGAAGCCATGTATAAGCAATTCCCATTATATTATGAGAACAAGTTGTAATTCGTATTAGCCTCCAAGAAATCGACAATAATGGCTTCAACGATTCTAATAAGGTACACAAAGGCTACTGGATTTCAAATTTATTTCAATTTCTATTGTTTTTTCACAAGAAATTATTTTCTCCTATATCAATTTCTGGTCAACAAAAACAATCCTGGTTCTATAATTTCATCTCAAAACTATCGTGATTGAACAGAACAAACACACCTGAACAGAGTACTTGACGGCGAGGCTGGCGATACTATCCCCACGCACAAGCCGATGCGAAATCGCAAATTTCCCAATGCCGCAGTCCCTCCAGAAGCTTCCGGAGCTCGGGGTCCCAACCACGTCTCTCAATTTCCACGGCGCCTTGAAGGCTCGCGTCACGATCTCCTTATCGGAGGCTACCGAGCGCCAGATTCGGGACACGCAGCTCGCCCGGGCGAGATCGGGAACCGGAAGCTTCACAAAGATGAGCTGGAGCGTGTCCGTGCAGCTCAGGGCCGAGAAATGGGAGTTCATCACGGCGCAACTGGTAGCGTCGTCGTCGGCAGGCAAGAGATGGTGGCGGAGGAGGTTGAGTTCGTCGCCGCAACATCTCATTTTTAAGAGAGAAGATAGCGTAGTTTAGCGAGCGGCTCAGAAGAGCGCAACACAGACCATTACGGTTGGCTTTGGCGCTGACTGGTTGTAGATGAAGTTTTGATGTGGAGGGCGGTTAACTTGCACAGATGGCGCAGTGCGCTTACCTCCCCTAAAAAATTGTGCTTTTATGTTATTCAATGGTTATTTTTCATTTGAAGCTTAAACACATGTATTTTATTAATCATGACAATCAATCGTAAATATAAATTTTGTTCCTGACTCTAAGGTTCAGTATATGTCCGAGACGTTTGTAGGATTTTCAGTGCACTTGGACCCGTATTAGTAGCCTATTTTGTATCATAGACAATAAAAACAATAAACAAACACAAAAATGAACATAAGAAACTATAGAGCTTGTAATGTCAGTTCTTCTGAACCCCGTAACTTCCGTAGTGGGGCGTTCTGGTATTGCCAACCCATCGTCTTGAAACACCGGGATCACCTGAGATGTCCCTCCCTGTGATGAGACTTGGTTTAGATGTTGTAAGGACAGCGAAGCATGCTCCATGTGTGGCTTCACTGATACCTCTTGCAGAAGAAAATCGTTTTGACCTCCGTAAATCATCATCGGATCGATCCACCCTGGCGTAATCCGACAGGTCCTGCCCAAAACTGACATATCCCAAAAGGGTATGTCCAGACTTGAGATACCCGACCTTGGGTGTCGTGAAGATAGGCCCCATCCTATCGTCCCTCTTCCCGGATCCCAATTCCACCGCCTGTATTGCTCCAAGACCTTCTCCATCTGGTTCGTGCAGGCGTTCGGTTGGTAAAGTTGTACCAAAACCAAATCTCGGCAAATCGAAACCCTAAGTTGTGGAAAACGGCTTCGGATTAGCCATGAAGGCGCTCTATAGTCTCTTAGACTTAGTGAAAGGTGAAAATAGTTGTGCTCGGACAGAAAAACAAGGCCATTGTTGGAATCGACAAACGCCGCCCTATCGAATGGTTGTCACCGCCACACCGCCTGTCAGTTCTGGGATTGAGGGCGTCGTTCCCCAGCATCGTTGTTGTTGTGAACAAAAGGAATAGATCCATGGCGTAGGCCATGGCACATACCATGGCCATGGCCAATCTCTTCTTCGTGCGACGCTGCACCAGGGTTGCTAAAAAAATAGTTAAAAGTGAAAATCCTTATTCACTGGTTACTTGATTTTTATAATTACCCCCAAATATAGGTTTACTTCCCTATACATATTTATTTTATACTAGCACACTATAGTAATTACAAAAAAAAAAACATCTTTCTTGAATTTGTAATTATACAAAATGGTAATTTCAATTTTATAATTCTCTCTTTTATTTTTAACATGTGCGGGTGAACTTGTAATTCTCAGCTAGTATAACATATATTATGTTTGAATGATTTCAGATATTTTGTTATAATTCATTTTATACATAACAAATCACCTGAATGAAAAAAATTACAGCAATGTGATAAATAAATAAAAATAACATTCAGCTGCAATTGTTTGTTGCTGCTAATGGTTTTGTTGGGAATAGTTCTCTATAGGCAAGTTTGAGATTCTGAGCACAATTCATGTGCTAATTGTAAACTGTGGATCATCCCACTTTCTTCTGAACAACTTACTATTGTTTTATCAGATGATAACAAAACAAAGTAGAGACAAAATCATTGGAGGTTTCACATCCATCATCTTGAGAATAAAACAGCACATTAATTGACCAAAAACATCTCTATGATTACAAGCTCTCTCAATGGAAGCATCACTCTATTGGCTGTAGTAAAAATTAGCTGAGTTCCCATCAAACACCAGAAATGGTAAACTCAATGGAAGAGATGACATCAACCTCCCCAACCAGAACCGAGCCCATATGCATCCACATACCCATCACCATGATCATGAGAATGACCATCATGACCGCCATGGCTGTGATGTTGATGATCACTATTCTTAGCTTCATCAAGCATCTTCTGAATATGCTCAGGAATAGGCTCTTCCTCGACTTGTCTGATGGTTTCAGGTAAAGATGACACAAATTTGGCGATGTTTTCAGCTAGCTCTTCGGCTGCATCTTCCTGATATTAGCCAAAATAAAGTTCCATGCACAATATCAGTAACAGGAGTAATAAGACCCTTGGCAGAGTAGCAGTTATCACATGCTTGATTGAAAAGCATGGACTCCTTGAAATATAAATTTAATAGGATTAGTCATCTCAGTTCATCAGGAAGCAATAACCTATTAGCCATTCTAATGTGTGTCTTCTCTTTTGGTGGTTTTGCAATGTATAAAACGCACATGATTATTCCCGAGTTAGAAGAAAAATAATATCTTTTTAATGAATGTCATTTGATAGAGAAATGTATAAATTTATCATAAGAAATAGATTCATAAACTGCAGATGCACATTCAGAGTAAAGAAGGCTCCCCCCAGAAACCTTGAATAGAAATAGGCAAAAGAAACTCAACCAAGAACAGACAGATCTCTCTACATGCCAAACAAGATTCGAGGAAATCATTTATCATTGAAGTTTGGAACCTTAATTTAGAAAGAAAGAATAATTTTTTTTGTGCCATAGCATGTCCTCTTTGAGGGTCTATGTAGTGGTTAAACTAGATTATAAGCACCAAACAAATTAGCCGTGTGTTAGGGAAATTTAAATAGACACTATAATCGCCTGATTATAATGTAAAGAGAAGCTGAATTAGGAGTTTCAGACCCCCAACTACTGATTTTGGTGAATATAATCCCCTTTAAAAGATGTAAGTTTGACCAACAAAAACACATTATTGCACTTCATGTTTGATTGTATTTCCACATTCTCTATTAGTTATTGTAGTCATGGTCTTTTTGACATTATAACTAGATAAGCACCTTTGTACCAGGCACTTCAACAACGTATTGTTTTTTATACCAATGGATTATAAGTATTTCTATCCAAACAATCAAGTTATTATTTAAAAATCAACAAAAGTAAATTATAATCTCCTAGATTATAATTTATTCTAGAGAAGATAATCCGAACATAAAAGGAGAAGGTTCAGCATTAAATAAAAAACTCATTTCGTAGCATCAAAGTAGCCCAGGTTTCTATCTGACAGAAATGTTTTCAACATATCAACAGAGCCTAATGCAACCTCTAACTATGTAAATTGTAAACATTTGCCAGATCCAGATGTGGAAATAATATTTCGCTTGGCCATATTAAAGAGATTGGATAATCTTACAAGGAGCTAGTATCAATTTGTACAAGACCCTTTTACATAACATTTCAAGGTTTATTGCCTACTCTAGAAAGCCAAAAGAAACATAAATAAGGCCTTCTAATTTCTAACACATCTAATCAGTATACATATTCTGGAGCAAATAGCAGCCAAGATTGATGTCCTTATCTTCTTTCCCTCATTTAGCAAGAGCATTTAAGCCACTAATATTTTACAAAAGGTCATCTTTAGCTATGTTGATTGATTCCAATTTCTAATCACAAACTATTTATCCACCAGCTCAACAATTTCCATACTATTACTACTCATTCTCTAAGAATACCTAAACTCTTCTAGAATCACAATCCTGGTTTCGTAGTGCACATTACACAGTCTAGGAAGGAAGCAGCATCCTTTACCAACAAATCTAATTTTTCTGTAGATATATAAGCCATGCCATTGCATATACACATTTATGGAACTATCAACATTTAAGTAGACATGAAAATGCATTAGGTGAACCAAATAGCTCATGTTGAAACTGAAAGATGGCTTGTCAAACTACCTAATAAACAAGAAATAAGTTTTCCAACAGGACAGAATCCTAACCAACTCATGCCTGAAGTAGAAAATTCCTAGTAATACAAGACAAATTAAAAGGATAAAATATTGGTCATAATTCAGGTCAAAAGTCTGAAACCTTACCTGAGGCCACCTTCCACCGGAATGAGCCATGAAATCTGCTTGTGGAAGTGCATCAGCAACACGCTGCCCCTCTTCACTCCATTCCTTGGACCAGCCACTCGACCAAAGCACTTGCATTGGCATGTCCTTCAACTCATTGGAACCACCCCATTCTGCTAAATCAAAACTATGATTCATCTTCTTCCCTATACTGACAACAGCTCTTCTCCCACCTCTGCCCCTCAGAAGAACCCTATGAGCCTCTGCATCAGAAGCACTAATCCCTCTAGAGCAACACAAACTGACCAATCTTGCAAAAACAAAAGAATACCCTGTCACAATCTCCCTCAACACAGGCGTTCCCAGAACACCCAGAGGCAAGGACCCTGCAACTTTCGCATGGGTATCAATGAGCGTCACGCTCCTCAGCAACCGTGAATTCTTCAGAACCCAATTCGCACCCAACCCCAGAGCCGAATCGTGTAGCACCAAATGTACCGGAGCCAAATTCATCGTCCCAATCACCTGACCCAATACCGCACCGATCTCATCCGGCCCCAAATCCAGCATTTTTAAGGTCTTTCTCTTCAAACCCTGAAACTGCGTCACATCTTGATACGGAATCTGCCCAGTTTCGACGATCTGATCGAACGCCGAAAACACCCCCTTTTCCATGATCTCGCTGTACACGTTCCAAAGCCTCCCCATGGCCCCCGTCGGCCCCTCTACCTCCTCCACCGTCGCTTTGTCGGAGAACCCATTTCCAGGTAGGTCAATCGCCACCGCGCGCATCCCCTTGGATGCCAGAGATCGAACCACCTCCCGGTAAGAGTACGAGTTGAGACCCAACCCATGAACCAGGAAGACATTTTCAGCTGACGCAGTACCGTTCTCGATGCTGAAAACCTCAATCGGTGGCTGATTCGGGTGTGTTTGGACCTTGATGGTGCGACCCTTGGAATAATGTTGCCGGAGGGAGGTGGGCAGGCTGAGGAACCAGGTTTTGGGGTCTTCAGGGGAGAGCGGGGGCATGGAGGAGAAGAGGGCGGTGATGAGAGAGACGCATAAGATGAAGTAGAACCAGAAGGCGAACGCGTTTTGGGGAGCGGCTGTGCTCGCTGGAGGAGGAGGGGGAGGAGTCGATTTGGGTTTAGATCGTCTTGATGGCTTCTTCGCCGGTTGTTTGGTTTGTTCATGGTGGTCTGGTTCCTCTGTTATGATCGCCATTTGAAAGATTTGAATTTGAATTCAGAGAGCTTGAAGAAGATGAATCAGAGAAATGTGAAGAAGAGACCATAAAGTGTAAAGTGACCTTCACGCACGCCGAATGAAAAATAAAATAAAACAAAAACGAAAAAGAAGTGAATAAAAGTAAGGATAAATTACAAAAAAAAAATGATTGTAATTAAAAACGAAAGATAAGGTTTTATCGGTGATCTCCGAATCTCCTATGTCATTAATTCCTTCTTCCTCATGGTAAAAATCAAGGACATCCGTTTAAAATAAGGTTTTGAATGCTCAGGGGATTTATATCTAGTCACTTTTTCCAGTTCGTCTTTTCAGTCTTCAGCTTTTGTTGCTATGTCTCCAGGAATTTGACATTCTCGATTAGATCATCCGGGTTCACCGGTTTTTGATTTTATTCGTCGTTCTAATTTTATTTCTTGTAACAAATTGGACTCTATGTCATTCTTGTGTGTTGGGAAAACATGTTCGATTACCATTTCATGATTCATTGTCTGTTACATATGCTCTGTTTGACATTGTGCATGCTGACTTGTGGACATCCCTAATTTTGAGTTCTTCGGGTCATAAATATTATCTGGTGTTGCTTGATGATTATACGAATTTTGTCTGGACATTTCCTATGGCACATAAATCTCAAGTTTTTCAATTGTTCACATCTTTTAGTATTTTTGTCTCAACTCAATTTGGTTACAAAATTAAAACATTTCAGTGTGACAATGGCAAGGAGTTCGACAACACCCCTTTCCACCATTTTGGTGCTATGTCGGGATTGGTCTTTCGATTCTCGTGTCCACACACCTCATCTCAGAACAGGCGTGCTGAACGCAAAATACGTAGCTTGAATAATATGGTTCGTACGTTGCTTCTCCATGCTTCTGTTCCACCATCATTTTGGCATCATGCCCTATCCATGTCCATTTATCTGTCTAATATACTGCCAACTAAATTGCTGAATTTTTCGTCCCCCACGTTATATCTGTATCAACGTGCTCCTTCTTATTCTCAACTTCGTACTTTTGGCTGTTTATGTTTTCCTTTGGTTCCTTCTACATCCATTAATAAATTGCAGGCTCGTTCTATGCCGTGTGTCTTTGTCGGATATCCTCCGAATCATAGGGGGTACAAATGTTTTGATCTTAAAACTAAGAAAATCATTATTTCGAGGCATGTTATATTTGATGAAACGGTTTTCCCATTCTCATCCACTGTACCCACATCCCCTATCTCATATGATTTCTTAACTAACAGTATATCCCCTGCAGTTCGGGCCCATGTTTTCTGTCCTACAGATACTCCTTCACCCACTCGGCCTGGGTCTGCCCCATCACCAGTCCTCAACCCATCCGAGAGCCACCAGCCCCTACCGGCCCAGTCCCCTTCGCCGGCCCAGCCACTTGCTTCAATATTCCCAGCCCGGGCTGCCTCCCCTGCTCCACCGGACCCGGTTTCTCCCCACCCGCCACCAAGCCCGCCTGTTCCTCCACCCGCCCATTTGATGGTCACTCGCAGTCGGTTAGGTATCACCAAACCTAAAATTCCGTTTAATCTCTCCTCCACCACCACTATATCACCCATACCTCGGAATCCCAAAGATGCTCTTCTTGACCCGAATTGGAAATCGGAAATGGTAGATGAATTTAATGCTTTAATTAACAATAAAACTTGGGTTCTAGTTCCTCATCCTGCAGGTGAAAATATTATCAGGTCCATGTGGATTTTTCGCCACAAGACTCGCTCTGACGGATCCTTTGAGCGATATAAAGCTCGGCTTGTTGGCGATGGAAGATCCCAGCAGATTGGGGTTGACTGTGAAGAAACGTTCAGTCCAGTGGTCAAACCGTCTACCATTCGCACCGTTCTCAGCCTGGCTGTTTCTCAATCTTGGTCCATTCATCAGCTGGATGTGAAGAACGCCTTCCTACAGGGAAATCTCAGCGAGACGGTCTACATGCATCAACCACTCGGATTTAGGGACTCTTTATATCCTGATCACGTTTGTCTTTTGCATCGTTCCCTCTATGGACTGAAACAGGCTCCCCGGGCGTGGTATCAGCGATTCACTGATTTCGTTTCCTCTATTGGTTTCTCTCATAGCAGGTCTGACCACTCACTATTTATATATCGTCATGGCAAGGACACGGCATACATTCTTCTCTATGTGGAAGACATCATTCTTGCTTCATCCAGTGATGTTCTCCGACTTTCCATTATGTCCCGCTTGAACTCGGAATTTGCTATGAAGGACCTGGGTCCTCTGTCCTATTTTTTGGGTATCTCCGTCACTCGCCATCCTGGAGGTATGTTTCTGTCCCAATGGAAATATGCCGATGACATTATTGCCCGTGCCGGAATGACGTCATGTTCTCCTTCGGCTACACCAGTCGACACTCAGGGCAAGCTGGGCGCCTCGGCTAGTTCTCCGTTTGAGAACCCCACTCTCTACCGTAGTCTTGCAGGGGCGCTTCAGTATCTTACCTTCACCAGGCCAGATATTTCATATGCGGTTCAGCAGATATGTCTCCACATGCATGATCCTCGAGTTAGTCACATGGATGCACTGAAGCGGATCGTTCGCTATCTTCAGGGGACTAGTCACCTCGGTCTTCATCTCTACTCATCACCTTCTACCGGTCTGGTTGCGTACACTGATGCTGACTGGGCAGGATGTCCTGATACACGGCGCTCCACGTCGGGTTACTGTGTGTTTCTTGGAGACAATCTGATCTCCTGGTCCTCTAAACGGCAGAAGACATTGTCCCGTTCTAGCACTGAGGCCGAATATCGCGGTGTTGCTAATGTTGTTTCAGAGGCCTGCTGGATTCGTAATCTACTTCTCGAGCTACACAATCCGGTCTCTAGGGCTACTCTGGTATATTGTGACAATGTTAGTGCCATCTACCTCACCGGTAATCCTGTCCAACATCAGCGTACGAAGCACATAGAGTTAGACATCCATTTTGTCCGTGAGAAGGTTGCTAAGGGCCAAGTCCGAGTCATGCATGTTCCCTCTTGGTCTCAGATTGCTGATGTGTTCACTAAGGGTCTGCCTCATGTTCTATTTCTCGATTTCAGATCCAGCCTCAACGTCCGGGAACCTCCCGTTCAGACTGCAGGGACGTGTTAGTGATATTATCCTGTGTATAGAGAGTTTGAATTATATCAAACTCTAAGGATATATTTTTATGTATAGTTTTGAATATATTTGTTATCTGTATTGTACCTATATAAGGAGAGTTACAATTCAATAATAAGATATCAATTCAAACTCTATCAGTTTTTGAGTGAGCGTTATGTACAAATCTCGTTTATTTATATTGTCATCGTCTTTCATAAGGTGACTACTAGATGACAACGACTAAAAAAGGATCCAGAGCTATTCGACCTGTGGGTTTGAGATCCGCGGGTGGGACGGTAAGGTGGTGTATCCTTCCACGAAACCCTTAGTTGAGTTACCCCGGTCAATTAAGAGTAAAGGCTGACCGTCGCAGAACGTCCAACTACAAAAGCTATAGGTTTCATAAGAACTAGCATCTTTTGCTCTTTAGTTTTTGTGTTCTTTATTGTGTTTTTTTGTTTATTTCGCTTCTATAAGGTAAAATAAATTCTTTTTACAGGTTTAAAAGCGTCAGATAACTAGGGAAGTTCCGGACTATAATTTGTAACCTAGGGTCTCTGACCATGA
This sequence comes from Erodium maritimum, assembly GCA_963921825.1. Lineage (NCBI taxonomy): Eukaryota > Viridiplantae > Streptophyta > Magnoliopsida > Geraniales > Geraniaceae > Erodium > Erodium maritimum. The sequence continues at coordinate 10,308,781 of OY997588.1, read as the reverse complement.
GCAATCTATTATATGTTGGAACAATTACATTGAATAAAAACCTATATCTTTCCGTTCTAAAAAAATGATGCACTACTTACACATGATTATACAAATGTTTAAACATAAATAAAATCATATTAAATTATTAAGCATTAAATAATGTTACCCTTTCGTATTTGTTCTGTCACGGAGGCCATCAGTTATCGAAGATATCCTCGGTTAAATATGATTAACTGAATTTCGTGCTGAAGTTTCATATTGTCTTCCATGCTAAACTAAACTCGGATAGAAGATTGAAGTTTTTGTCCGACGGTAACTAAATCCTGTGAATTGTGAGTGAACCATTTGTGACGTGTAACTGAATCCGGCGAATGATCGGTGAAGACGAATTGTAAATATGTGGTCGTCATTTGATAACGATAGTTTGGGTCACCATGCATACCAAGCTCGGCTTATAAATCTATTCCTGAAAGGCACGTGGTGATGCAGCCCTTTTCATCAGTAGCATGAAGAATATGCAGACAGTACAGGTTTTGTCTTCATCATTACACAAGTAAGGATTTTAACAACAGCTAACAGGCTTATACCTCCTTTACCAGGACATATCTATGACTTTATCAGACTCCAGCCCAACTTCAAGTGTTAAAGTCTAACAAACCAAAAAGAGGCCCAAGTATATCATTCTGTAGCCCAATCAAAATAAAGGCCCGAACCTAGGCAGGCCCAAGAGGATAAAAAAGTTGAAGATCAACTGATTCCGCCACTGCATCATGGTCTTGTAAGTTGTAATTCATTAAGTATTTGGTAACCTTGAGTGATGAGGTCAATCCTTGATTAAATATTTGTACATCCTTCATGGTTGGTAAAATGTATGAGAGTATAGGATTGTTAGACTCATCTGTGTTTGTCTGTTGTGTTTTGTCAAACTGTTAGTTTGTACTGAGGACCGACTCGGCCGTGACAAAAAAAACTGTTGATGAAAAAAACATCCTTCATGTATAATCGCCCAACACTGAGCCTCTTTGCTATTTGTGCAAGTTGAGTCCCGCATGCACATATATAGAGGACGATATATGTGTAAATTCGCTACCTCCGATTGTTTCTGAATAAAGGCAACTATTGCATATTGGGTTGGGACCACCACACCATCCTCACCCTTTACCTGACTTTTGTTTGCTCCTGTCATTGAACCTTATTGTTTTAATCTTTCATGTGCAAGCCCCCACATGTTCATGTTTTCTGTCTCAACTTCAAATTTGAAATCTAGTACTCATCATTTGGTTGCTGATATAACTTGTATTTGACCAAGATTTTACACCTCTGAATTTCAGTTGTATTGGATAAATGGAGAGATCAACTAAGTTGGCCCATTTACAAGACTAGTTTAGTGTCCCCACTTAGGGAAAAAACTTGGTGAGACAAGTCTGAAGAGTGAAAGAAGAGGCAAATTGCTGATATATCATCCGTAGCAACCCCCCGCCGCTTGCATTTCCATGCCCGAGCAGCACACTCAACCAGCGTCTTTGCTGATTTTGCTCTGTCTGCTGTCGCGGACACGATTTCCACAGCTTCCTCGTTCGAGATCACATCCCATACCTAATCAATGTACAAAACCAACAATAAGTCTTATATAATGCCACTCTCCTTCTGAAATGGCTGATATAATTTGAACTTACCCCATCAGTAGCCAACACAACAAATTGATCTCTGCTCGTTATGTTTCTTTGGGTCACTTCAGGAACAGAAATAAGTCCAAAGTTCTTTAAGCAGTAATCCCCAAAGGCCCTTGACATTGCCAGTCCTGGATATTCCTCGTTTGGCAGCCACACCCTATGCACCCCTGGTTCGTCATCCAAGTAGAACACCCTCCCATTACACTCACTTATTCGCTCTGCCTCCTCTGCACATTCAACATTCGTCTAATGTAAGAGAGACACATGCACACACACACATTGAGAGAGAGAGAGAGAGCAATAGAGCTTACGAGGTAAATTGGGCTTAAAATCAATCGTTAGCTGCACTGGCACCAAACTTCCATCATCTGATGTAGTGCCCAATACAGCACGCGAGTCACCAACATTTGCTACAACAATCCTATCACCCTAGCATAAGCAAAAGTCAAGGAACTAACTGGTTAATCGTGTCCAAACTAGCAAATGTTGGCTAGAACTAAATGTGTGTGTATACAGTTTCATTGTCAACTATTAAATTTAACACATTAAGTCCTTAAATCATCACAAGTATTTAGAAGCTCCAGTTACCTGTCTGACTATTGACAGTGCCGTTGTGCCACTGTAGAAAGAATCAATCTTGCGGTACTGCTCAAGCTCCTTATCAATGGCAGCACAGGTTTTTAGATAGGAACACTTCCATATATCAAACCAATGATGCCTTTTGTCTGATTCCAAGTTGGAGTCCGGTTCTAGAGAAGTTTCAGCAAGAGCTTCCTGCCAATGGCACAATAAAGACCGTGGCATAGACTCTCTGACCTTTTTAGCTACAAAATGTCCCCATGTACCATGACCATCAAATATCCCACAAAAGATCATGTCTGCTTGACATCCAAACTCCTGGATCATCAACATTAACATCAAGATTTGTTCAGGGAACCATCTAGATGTGAGCAGCATATGTATGTATATGAAACAAAGTATGTATAAGGCATACCTCCCATACTATGCAGGAGTCCTGGTTCACTCCTTTTTTGCCTTTCTTTGAGAAAACTGAGGCAAAATTGTTGGAACCATCAACATTGACAATGCCAGAAGAGCACAACATCAAGTCATTCTTCTTTGCTTCCTTTGCCATAGCTTCTGCAGCTTCTCTTCCATCACAGTACCCAGAATTCTTCCATTTTCTGATCGAGAAAGACCTCGCTAATCCATTGAACATGGAGGAAAAATGCCCCATCACCTCTGCAATCCAGTTCCCACAAAAAAATGTTAGAATGATAGGTTGGATTCTTCCTATTTGTTGATTTTAAAACTCAACATGGCAAGTAAACTATACATTTTTTTCATCCACATGAATTAAAAATAAATAATAAGAAAGCGCATGGTTAACAGACAGATTAAAAAATGCATAAGGTCGCTTTTACTATCCGTTTTCTTTCTATAAAGATGACTTCTTTCCCATTTTCCCTTGATCTTTCCTGAGAACCAAATGAAGGCCTTAAGCACACTGATTTGAGTAATACTGTGAGCTTGTGACTGATCTGACTCAGAAAGCTAAGAATATCATGCTTTTATAATGGATAAAAACAAATCAGAGTGGCTGTGAAAGAAATTACAGAGAATATTCACCACTCTGATATGGAATTCCAACAAGGCTTTCAGAATTAAACAAACACAAGCAACAAGGACACGACCACTAATCACCAAACTACCCTAATTCATCAAAGCATCATAATGTTTCCTTAATGCTGTCTGATCACTAAGAAAAAGTAATATTCACTCAAAAATCTGAACTTCAGTTCAGACCCTCGTTTCTCTATTGGATTCCAACATCCCAAAAAACTAAAGCTTCCCGGAACTAAGCCCAGGAGGCTATCCATTTTTTTTTCCTCAGCAACCAAACAGACAACAGACCTCAGTTTCAACGAGACAAAGGTAAAAGGGGGAGAGAGAAGAAGAGAAAGCACAAACCCAAAAAGTTTATGGCTTATGTTATGACCATACTCAGCTTGATGAGATCAAGATGAAAAAGCCAAGACTCATTTCAAAAATTTCCTTTTGCAACCAATTTTCCAGGAAACTGGCCATACTCACTCATGAAATCAAGAGAAAAAAAAAAGCAAACACCCATTTCAAAAATTTCCTTTTGCAACCATTTTTTTCCAGGAAACTAGCCATACTCACTCTCACGAAATCAAGAGAAAAAAAAAAGCAAACACCCATTTCACAAATTTCCTTCTTTACCCATTTTTCAGGAAACGAAACAAAACCCAGTTGAATGCTCAAATGTGAAACAATCACACAGTTGATGACCTTAGCTTTCACGGCAACCACAAAGTTCAAACTTTTATTTCTTTTCTGCCATTTTCTGGGAAACCAAACAGAACCCAGAAACCCAAATCAGAAGATATTTTGTTTGGACGAACAGAGAAGCAAATCAGAAGGGAAAGACCTTCAGAATCCCGGAGACTTTACACGGTGGAGGGGGCAGGTCGGCGTGACAAGAGTCGCCGGGAAAGAGGGTAGCGGGGCCGGAAAGGGAGGAAGTTCCGACGAGATGAGCTGAGAAATCGAGAGGTGGAGAGCGACCATAATCAATAACTCTGGTTAGTGTGTGTTTTTATCAGAGGAGAAGAAAACAAAGAACAGTCCTTTTGTGCATACTCGAATCCAAACCCAACAACAGTGCCTCTATGCTCTCATATTCCTGTAATAATAAAGCTAAATTGCTTTTTCTTTCCTTTAATTTGCAATCTTACAATTTTCTATTTTTTAAATCAAATCACATCACACATAACAGATTATATTCGCAAAAACTATTTTCCTTTTTTTTATATTTCATTTTCTATCTAGATATTAAAACTTGACGACTGTGCAATGGTACTATTTTATTTTTAATTAATTAAACAAAGATACTTATTATGTCAGGGATAAATATAGTCGTTTCCGCGTGCACACTTTCCATACTATTTGTCTTATTTTCTTTTTAGTATACACAGGTTTTATGGGAAATATTTTTTTTATAACATAATCCAATTTGATTTTTTAGTAAATTATGAACCAATACAAAACCATATATTTATTTCAACATTGGTGAGCTCATTATCGTAGAATGAACTCAATAAACAATGGAAACAAAGAAAGTCAAGCCTCGTTACCCTGGTTTTTAAACCACTACAGTCACCAATGAGATAAGCGTTTGTACTATTAAAAGTTATTAGTTTCTGTTGGCCTATTATTAAAAAAAAAAGGTGAAAGGAATGCAATGGTATTTAAATGATGAAAAAAAATAGTATTTGAATATAAATACAATATTATGATTAGGATTATAAATTTAGCCTTGTTTTACTTTCTCGTTGTTTCATTATTATGTTTTTTTGGAGTAAAAACTAATTCATGTGAAGATGTCAATGATAGAAAAAAAAATATATATTTATTTCAAACATTCCTAACAAGATGATGAAAAACAGATAAAATATTATAATAAAGCATGGGGTTAGTGTGATCATAATGGTATGATTGGAATGTGATTATAATAGAATGTTGATGGGTTGGGGAAAGAAGATATCGAGTAATGCATAGACATGGGATATTAAATGTGATTGACCATTGACCATGTGTTGCTTTAGTTATAAATGTTGAAAATAAAATTGAGTAATTAGAATTGGGAAGAAGCAAAAAGCAAAGTTGGTTGCAAGTAATCACTATCACACATTTATATTCCATTTTTGGCAAGTTGGGTTCACATTTTGTATTGTTCAAATTGTTTCTGTTTAGGAGCATAGAAACATAAATTCTCATGGGAATTGACCTACAAGATTAAAAAAATAACATGTACCAATATAAGCCTTTTATTAAAAAAAACACAAGGCAAGAGCTAATAGTAGATGGTGTGTTTTTTTTGGGTGGCAAATTGGCAAATAAAAAAGGGGGATTTAACTTTTGAGTGTACCTAAACCCATAAGAACACAAAAAACAACACAACAAAAAAATGGGCAAGGTTGAGTGAGTCATCATGTGTATGTGGACTCCATACTTGTGGGCCCCGCTTGGCTTTCAGATGGAACCTTACCCTACCTGTATTTAAAAATTAAAAAAAATAAGATAGTTGACAATGTTGACCAGAGGGCGGGTTGGGTTGGGCCCACAAGCAGTAATGGGCCCCCATTGAGAGATCACAAATTGATATCCTCCGTCGTATATGTTGATATGTGGTTACAATGAACACTCTATAACGTGACTCTCTCCTCGCTTGTGGACGAAACGGATGGCGAGCTAGTCGGTGGCTAGTGGGTCATCATAACGTCCATCCATGTCCACTAATATCTTTCTATTATGATTACCGACTTCATATAATTAATTTAATTATATATTTCGAAATATCATGTCAATTATTTGCCGTCAAGATTCCAAATATGGCGATAACCTAGTAAGAGATGGATGGTGAGTCTAATTCAATGAGGTGAGAAACAGGGCACTTAGGTGTTTGGTTTGTACCATACAATACTTACGTATCACAACACGTATCTACGTATTTATTTGAATGTGGATGATATATAAGTCTACATAAATTAAGTGGTTCTACTCTTACACATATGTTAGGAATATTTCTCTTCGACATTGATGATTAGGATGGTGTTGGAAAATCTAATTGGAATGACTAATATTGATCTTATTTCTAGAAGCAAATATACTCGATTAGTTCCATAAACATGTTTGTTGTTGTAATGATTCGATATATTAAGTGGTAATGTAAAGTTAGGGGGGGAAAGGTGATTGGACGAAAGGGGTCCAGATGTGGGGGATCAGAGAATAACATGTGGGGCGGCGCAGCAGCAGATAACGACATGTTTCCAGATCGATCCCTCTTGTTTTCAATCGGTAGGTATGGTTTTATTGACACTGTAGAGCTAGGCAGCACCGAAGAACACTAATCTTTGATGTAGATGGTGACCTGACCCCCTACCTGTTTCTCCAGTCTCCATGAATATGGATATGTTCTTCATCAATCACGAGATACGTATAGGATACGTATACACTTCAATTCCATGATCATGGAGAGGAGAAGAAACACACGTGCCCAGCACTGTCTTGTGCCTCCCAATACTGAGTGTCCCAACATTTATCTTGTTAAGGAGGATCTACCGAGGAAACAAAGAAAAGTTGCAAGGTGGTGTGCCAATCAACCCTGCACTTACTCCAAACCTCACATGGAGTTGGGCCCTATCTCAATCGGAGTCTTAACTTCTACCCATGTATACACAGAGAGAGCTGAGTATCCGTGCTCGTCGCCTTTTCATGGACTAATAGGTTGGTGTTTTGAGATTCCGAGAGAAATAACAAAAAATGCAGCTTACAGAGAGAAATCAATGAAGGCTATAAGCTAAACGTCGACGCTTTTAGCCGGTTATTTGGTATTTTAGGAGAAATAAGCCTAAAACATCTTTTATCAGCCTCTTGGACGACACATTTTGTTTTAACCTGGTGTTTACCTTAATATTAATGATAAATTTATTATATAGCTGTAACCTTTTAGCCTCAATCACGCTAAAAGACAGCGGATGCTCTGAGACCTGGATAAATTTCACAGACAACTGCATACAGTTATTCAGAAATATATCCGCTTACTCGTAACCATCCATAACTTATTTACAGTTCTCTTTATTTCCATTTTTTTCACGGTGTGAAGTATGGTACTCGTGCAATTAATTTCAGAAGTACGGCACAATAACCATATTTAACACCGTGAGAAAAAAAAAATGAAGGTTAAAGGAGTTGTAAATAACAATTTTTTAGTTGGGGATATATGTGTAAAAGGGACATAGTTCAAAGTAACAATATGCAATTATCCCTATTCTGATTTTGCACGACTCTCTGAAACTGAGAGCCAGATGATTGGTTTTGATCTCTCCTTTCAGACAAAAAAAAAACAGAGACTAATCACCAAACTAGGGATTTTGGATTTGGCTTTCTCAATACCAACAGAGCACATTGCTGCTACACATGCAAGAGGCTTGCTTTTAATTAATCATACACACTTTGCATATATCCACCTATCCACCTGTATAAGTCACATAGGCACACCACCCATGTGAAGAGGTACCTCTCCCAATCTCCCCACCTGGCTAGCCCTTCCTGTTTTGGCTTTTCAACATTTTATTTGACACACTACTATTCACTATTCAGGACCACCTGGATTCTTTACGTTTAAAACTTTATTACTCGAAATAATCAAACAAAGAAGCTTTGGAGATGACTATAGGTTAGCACTAGTCAAGTCTTAAGATAACCTCAAGATACTTAGGAACAGGAAAAAACATTATTAATAGTGGATGTGGATGGAATGAGAGCACTTATAGAAGGAAAGCCCGAAACTTGATTACAAAGGAAATCTGAAATTCAGAAACGGTAGGTATGGATGCATAGAAGGTGGATGAATCAGTGGAGTGACAGATCCAAATTTGTAGGAACAGGCACTCTCCATGAAATGTGTTGTGTATTATAAGTTAATATCTAAACCTACCCTACATCCATCCCCAATGGCCAATGAAGTTGACAACTCATTCAGTAGAGATAATACTAAATATATGCAGTTTAGTATATCTATTATTGTGACATTATTACTGAGGAATGAGGATTATCTCTCAACAATTAAAATATTGGGGTCTAATTTTGATTTGGCCAAAGCCAAAGACATCTATCCAGACTAATATAAATCTGCCAGTATAACCCAGTTGGGTTGTTAGGTGACATTTTTATACTAACTACATCCGTTGATATAAATAGTTTAAAACAGAAAAAAAAAATAGAACAGATAACATATAGGTGCACAACTGGCAAAGGGTTTTGAACAGCGTAGACCCTAATAGGCACACCACCCGCAACAGTGCAAGCAATAGTCACCTTATGTACTGAGTGTATGTATCGAGAAAGGATATATCAATACCGTTCTAAAAGATCAACACCCAAACGACCCTTCATTCTTCTGTGTTATAGAAGCATGATAATAAGATTGGTTGCTAAATGTTTTTCATCTACCCCTGCTTCTTTATTCACTTAGTTCAACACTCAGTTATATGAATTTCAGGCTCACACTGCCTCTACATGGCTTTAATAGAAAGCTTCAGTTTGACTTATTTGCTTTATCATTTTCTATATCAGATGAATTATAGAAAAACCACTCCATGCACATGAAGATCAGTTAATGCTATTTTTATCTTCCTATAAAGCTTAGGAACAATAAACCTGACTACTAGCCACAAAAAATAATAATAGCAATAATGATAATACCAACAACGGATAAGGAATGTACTCGAGTGTTAAACTCATCAGATATGTAAATCATAGTCAGTTATTTTGGTACCTACTTGCTGAAATACACTGTTGTGCCCTCTTCAAGATAAAAACTGCTTAAGTTCTTGACCTGTTCGTATGTGAAGCTTGGAACTGCTGCAGCAACCGCAGAGACTGGTGATAAAGGTTTAGGTCAATGCCATCAACATTCCTACCTACACGAGCCTGCAAAACCGCCTGAAATGGAACAGAAGACCAGCCTTAATAATATTGTTAGACCAGAAAGAGGAAGACATTAACGCAGCAAGGCTTTAAGGTGGATATCAAGAACTTTTTACCTCATTATTAGGTTGAATAGACAGTTCGCCAATGAACTGATAGATGGAGCCAATTCGAAAGCTAAGGTCTCTGAGGTGTTGGGTATTGATTCTTAGGTTGGCACTACCATCAATAACTATGGCTATGGCTGTATCTAGAGAGTACTCTTGCAGCCTGCAGAGGGAGATGATGAGCTTTAAATGAATTAATATTACAAAAGACATTAAAATAATGTAATTACAATCATTACCAGAGCTAATAATAGATAAATGCATAAATATACAAAATTATTTTAAGCCGTTGACCTGTTCCTGATCATTAATTTCATGATTTTCATCTAGCACCAAAACTATAATACTTCTCTGCCTAAGATTTAAATATAAAATACCTAGATAAGCATATAACAGATATATCCATTACATGTGCCCACATGCAGATGAAAGAGAGGCACTATAATTTGATAGCACATATCTTAGATATTTCCCTGAGCAAATCAAACCATTTGGATGGTAATGAGTCCATTAACATCCATGTAACAGACATTCACATAACTGTGAATCATATTTTGACATTGAAGAATCACTATTTAAAATAATATCAGGACTGTGACCCCAAAAAATACAATCAAACCTATCGAGTGACAAGATTTAATCTCATATGATGAACTGATTCATTGGATATTTTGATGATATGTCAATATGGGGTTTGAAAGAAATGTGATTTTGTTAGTATAACCCCCTGTACGACACTTCTTCGTAGATCTAAAACTTATGAGCAAACAAAAGACAAAAGTGGTAATTCAAGTGTGCCCCGTTGTTCTATCATGCTGCGAATGTATCCTGAGTTCTGAAACCAAGACGTACATGCTCAAACATCTTATAGTCTTTCCTCGTATCTTGTTACTGCTTGTTTTACTATTAATTGATTTGACTACAGTAAGCTTGCTTACTTCTTGGTAAGTAAACCATCACAGTTTAAATAACTTATGTCAGTATTGCAGAAATGATAACCAGGACAAACTACAATCTTCAGTCGTGCAAAGATTCTAGTGTGAAACCAATCTTTTGGCAGGCATCAAGATATGTCTTCCCAACATAACTCTTAGCTGGACTGTGTATATTAAATTGGCATGCATTTAACTCCTGTTAATTTCAAAATACATGTACAATTAAAATATTAGCTCTTCACATCACACCATACGGGTTGTTAAGTTCAAGATATTTTGAAGCCATACAAATATGACTAAACAATTCTCAGCACATAAAACATGATTATTTTGTGTCTTCTTTCAATGATAAATAAATACAAGCTTATCGTTTAGTAGTTAGTAATGCAAGCACCATATCATCGTGTCAATAACCATCTCCACCTAGCATGGCCTCCATATCATCAGTCTATTCAAGTTCACCAATCCCCCAAACCTCTTTATCTTCTATAGCCACACATACTTTGGAGGTCATTACCACATACACAGCATGTAATGATACTAGTCGACATGAAAAGGGGACATAACAACAAAGATTAGGGGGAAACAGAAATCTTACTTTCCAGTAACTCTGAGTGAAGCCCCTTGCTTGAAGAAGGGAGAAGATGCGTGTAGGTCTTGCAAGGAAACCAGTGCCCCAGATTTTACGAGAGGCAATGCCATTGAGCACAAAATTAAAAGAAGCTCAAATCCCAGCGAGTTGAGGCTATGACAAAAAAAGTAACATCAATGAGTATGTGCTCTCAATCAGGGATTCAAATGCAATGGTTTCAATGTAGAACGCAGTGAAGAACACACCCCAAAAAATTGCTTCATTTCTGAAGCTAAATGAAAATGATTTCCTTTTCATATGAAACACTGACAAGATGTTTCATAACCCATCCAAATTTATGACAACAAATACAAAAGAATAGCACGATTCTTCAACTTTGCTCTTCAAATAGCAGTTTTCAGATCAGTAATTAACAGTTTAAAGCATCGTCAAAAAGTGAAGCCCGTTTTCTCACAGAACAATTGGGACTCAATTCATTGTAATGAGCTCTTACTTGAGGAACGATTAAACCCTAAACAGAGTTCACATGTAAGTGTATATGGATCATACCTTCGAATGGATTAAACTTGAGGAAGAGAGGTAGCAGAGTGTCGCAGCAGCCTTGAGCTAAAACCCCGACTCCAGGTGCTCTTTACATTTTAAAATTTCGATTATACATTTTAAAGACATTTTTTTTTTGAGAAGAACAGATAATATTATTACTGAAAAAAGAGATAGTTTGACGAGGACATAATTGTACCCATCTTACGGGATAGAATCCAACTAAATAACAGAAAGCAATAACATAAAGTAAAAGTTGCTCGATGCCATCTATTCGCCAGGAAGGGGTCACAGTCGACCACCCCCTTCCTGGACCACCTCAGACTCATTCCGCGAGGCGAGGGTGCCTGAAGCCTCCCGCCACTGCTATGTTTGACGTATCATCATAATTCCGAGAAATCTTCGAACTCCGTGCCAGAACAGCCTGACCCGCCTCGTAACCCAGGCCCACGCCCATAGACCCACCCGGCCCATCACCAAGGAAAACCCTAGAGGGTTTCTTCCCCGGCCTCCTCCACCACACAGCCGCCGTCGCCGCCGTCCTCTCCCTTGACTTCCCCAGCCCACCCTTGTCCTGCACCCTCTTCTGCAAGGCCACCACCGGAGAGGCCACCACCGGAGACCATGGGACCAACCACTCCAACAGCGCCGTCGTCGAAAGTGGGGCAACAAGACCCGATTTTCCCAAAAAAACGAGCCTAACTTCGTGGATTGAGTCCCCAAAATCCATCCGAAAAACAGAGAATTCAACGACAACACCGAGCACAAAAAACTTACCCCCCAGTCCATCTCCCGGATCTGAGACGAACGAGCACCTCCCGGTCGCACGCAAAACCGCCGCCCACGGTTACTTCCCCTTCGCAAAATCGCCGAAACTAGGGCCGGCCATAGCCATGATAGTACCCATCATCACCCTACCTAGGATCATGGCCATGATCCTTCTCTGCTGCGCCATATGCCTCTAATTAAATGTTGGATTATACATTTTAAAGACATTGTTTTCACGTTAAGTGCATATTGGTTAGGGAAATTTGATAAACTATCTCTCAAAATGTACCATATTTTTTAAATATATATTTTTTATAATTTATAATTGGATATCTATTCTTTTGATAATTATTGAGACAAAATTACCCTTATTTAGAATTTGAACGAACCTTTTTCTATTGTGTTTTAAATTGGTTACAGACCACTGGCTGTGTTGAGAACAAACCATTGAGTTACCAAAAATGTATATATATATTATCTTTTTCTATACTAATCGATATTGTTGTGATATTGACATATAGGTTCGGTGGTGGGAGGGAAGACACTGCATATACATAGCAACAACAAATGTATCATAATCAAGTTATATAAATACTGAGATTCTCATTTTCTCCTCCTGGACTTTGCCTTACATAATTACATATACTATATATCAATCACGATTAGATAGAGCCGAATTTCCAAATCAACTATATATTCAGCTTGTTGTTTTCAATTTCTCAATTCACAACATCAACAAATGGCTTCTTCTACTATCTCAAGCCACACTCGTTCTAACAAATTTCCATCTACACCACACCCACTAGTTCATCGTATTGAAGTACATTTGTGCAGATTCAGATTTTTTGAGGCCACATTCACACCCTTCCTCAATAAACCACCAAGTGACCTTTAGGATTTGCATGATATTGTTGATGAGTTGTTCCTTTTGCCCCACACCAGACAAGTCATAGTCAATGGTTCAGTTCATGGGTTATAGGATGGATCTTTGAGGCTCCTAGATGTATGCAGCATCGTTTAAGGAGCCTTTGTCACAAATTAAGGAAGCTGAACAGGAAATCCAACCAGTCATAAGAAGAAGATGAGAAACTCAAACCTAGATCAAGAAATTATGTGCAGTAAGATACTGAAAAAGACAATCTTAAAGAATTTAGGAGCATGGAAAAAAAATCGTTGTCCCGATAATTAATGCACCCCACTAGAGTTACATGTTCTGCTGAACAAGAAAATGAATTTGCACTAACAGATGTGCTTCAATTCAATTTCTTGGAAACAAGGCAAATGGAGAGAATCTGTATTACAATCTGCAGAAGTTTGAATCGTGGACTAAAGATCTTGAAGATGGTGTTGAATCCTTGTTGATTTATTCAAACATCTAATAACTTAAAATAAGGGTATTTTTGTCTCAAAAATCATAAAAAGCATAGATTTCAAATTTTGAAGTATAGAAACATATTAAAAAAAATAAGATATATTTTAAGGCATATTTAATCAAATTTCCCTTTGGTTATGTACAAATATGCAATTGATCAACCCCTCCCCAATAACTTGGCCTATATACAACTAGCTAAATACAAGAATAAAAGAGAGACAGAAAGTGGTTATATCCATATGTCTGCCTGTTGATTATAAGAATACCAGAGGAGCATAAAATTCACCCTCATTGAACACTGGTCTCAAGTCTTCTTCGCACAGGAACTCCAACGGCAAGCACACCAGATGTCCCCTCACCGCCTTCAACCTCTCTTCCGGATCTGTTTCCATAATCACTCCGTTTTCCTCCCTCTCTAACCTCTCAGGAGCTACACCCAAGTCAATGGTGGTGTGCCCAAGTTTCTCCTTCCATTCCGATATGCTTTGCCTCAGAGCAGCTCTGCATCACATACTCAGTTTGTCTCTCATTCCATCTTGGCTAAAGAAGGTACGAGGTAAGTTTACATACCTCGAGTGTATAAGGTCGTTGGGGATGCAAGCAAATACTTCATGGTAAATTTTAGTATTTTCCTGCAAGAAAGAAGTTGAGAGCATTGCCATGTTTCCTCAATCATATCCATATGCATGTAGATTACTAATCACACCTTTGCAGTTGATAACCATAGATCTTTGTATGTTGTCTCCGACACAGGGTCAATGATTCGACTGGTCTGAAGGAAGTCAAAACACGCATAACTTTCTTATTAGTTTAACGATGCCAATGTCAGAGAACCTTAAGTGGTGGAAAAGCAAATGAGAGATGTAAGAGGAATATGCATGGTATTCAAAATTACAAACCTCTCCAGCATGAAGCCCAAGATGCTCAGACCACAGAGAACATCGAAGACTATAAGTGAACTTTCCAGCCTTCCATGGTTGTCCGTCCATAGTGGAGTCAAGAAACTCCTTATCTTCAATAACAAGCCCAATCTGAAACCAGAAGACAGGTGCCTCAGTTATTTGATTCTATATTTCATCTGTATTATGATGGAATGGGTATATAGCAAACTAGACCTTCAGAGCAATGCAATCACATAAGAATGTAAGATTTATACTCTTAACTCGCTATTTTTACAAAACCTAAATTTAGTTGTCTCGTAACGTATCGTGGTTGGCAAGTGGCAAGAAATGTGATCGTGGCTAATCACACAGGACCGACTACAGATCAAATGACAGACGGTTTTTTGGAAAGGCATCTTGAAAGTGGAGTTTTGTTCTATTTTTTTAGTCATAATCCGGTTGTATCCGTGCAGATGGTGTTATTGAATTTCTAACTTTTCAACTGACGTCCAACTATATATGAAATTACCCAACATAGAAACAATCTTTGAGATGGAACACAAACACACCTCTGAGTCTCTTGATCCAAGTAAACTTCTGTCGTTGATATTGGAGGATCCAATCAAGGCAACTCGATCATCAATAATCATTACTTTGCTGTGCACATATACCTGCTTGAACAATGAAGCATATGTTCAGTTTTCTTAAGGCCTATAATAGAATATGCATAGTCAAAAGATTTAATGAAATTTCATTTTGAAATTATATGCAAGACGCTTAGAGATTAAATAATGATGTCTCAAGCAACAAGGAAAGCTGATAGGGTAAGCATGACATGCTATCCTTGCTAAGTGATCTTCATTCTACTGGTCCTGTTGTTCAGTGGATCTACAATCTCCACTCCATGGATCACAGGAGGCCATCGGTTAGAGTGGAAGTACCCTTCCACAACTATAAAATGTGTATGATAATGGACCAATCCAAGAGAGGGTTATCAAACTAGTTCATAAAGAAAACTAAGTGTACGAGTAGCATACAGTTACAATAAAAGAAAGGTTGAACAAATGGAGATATATGGTAAAAGGCTGCAAGATGATACCTGACTTGTCACCACAGGACCTCCATCAACAAGTTTACCATGGGACCGTAAACCGTAGAAAGAAATATAATCATTGGTCCTGGAACCAAGTAGCATGCTGAGCTTATGCAAAATTGATGTATTTTTCCAGCTAACGGTTCGATACTGCCAATGCATTAAAGCTCTAACAGTGGCCGCTCCACCATCATCCAAACCTCCCTGTTATTGAAAAGGAAAATAATGTATCTTAGAAGTTGCAGATAAAAAAAAATATTTCTTAGAAGTTCATGTTTGGATTTATTAGGAAATGCAGTCCCAATACCTGAAAGCCAGGTAAGAGAGGAATGACCACAATGACCCTAAAACATGACTGCTCTTTGTGTGCTCGTCGAATACGATTATACAGTGCTTCCGCCACACGATTCTGGATAATTTCATCGCCCGAAAGGCCCGATATAAAAAACTGATTCTGAGGAAACAATGAAAAATATAATAGCATATCAGCCCATAAACATTTTTTATATATAATTTTGACGTGGCTTGTGATTTCTATGAATACTATGAAAAATGAAGTATTGAAGTGGATCTTTTTCTTATGCAACTTTCCTAGATTCTCTAAGAAGAGATGTGAATTTTTTGGTGATGAAACTTTTGCTTGCAGGCTTAATTATCAGGAAAGCCACATCAGTATATGTATGACAGGACTAGGAGAAAACTATACAATGGTCCGTTAAGTTTCTAGAACACTGAATTTCATTAGTTACCTCAATGTAGATAAAATGTTCTGCTTTCTCAATAAAAGAACAATAAGAAGTATGAATGCTTTCTTCTGTTCGGCTTGTTCCTGCAGACCATTGGCTGACACTTCTTGTAACCTATGTACATAATTTGGGAGTAAGATCAATTAGAGCAGATGAAAAAGTATTACAGTTGAATTGTATGCTATGCCAATAATGAATGACCCTCCATACTAGAAGAAATGAATCATACCCTACACTTACTCTTTTGCTATCAAACCCAGTATTTTAACAAGTAAAACTTATTTAGTATAACTGTACAAGTAGTAAGCTTTAATACAAATCTTGCTTCAACTAGACCAATAACTAATGGAAACAGGAATTACTCTATAACTAATTTGAACTTGAAAAAAACAAAAGCAATACATAAGTACACATTGGCTGGTATGCCTATCAGATGGTTAGCTCATACTTTACAGAAATAACTGAGTTCTTGACTAAATAGAATGATATAAATAACATAATCACAGAGTATCATGGTATCTTAATACCAAATTTCTTTTCTTTATGGGCCTTTAAGAGAATATAAAACTAACCTGGCAACGGCATGCGACCCGTGGACCAACTTGTCCGTATTCATCAACAGAAGCATCACAATCACCTTCTCCTGGTAGTTCAAACCAGTCATCTGAACTTTTCACATGAGACTCTGTTACTAGATTTAAGTTCATTTCACTATGAAGACCCATAAAATCAAGGTCATTAATAGATCCTTTCGTCTGAGGATTTGGAGCTGAACTTTCAATGACTCTAGTTGGATTATTAAGAAAAATTGTATCCTTGGAATTTAACTTCTGCTGTGCTTCAGAATCAACAGAAGCTGGAGGTAAAAGCAGTGGAATATCTTGCGATGGTGATCCTGAGTTGCATATATCTTGTCCGTTAACTTCATTCTTGTTCTCTTCTGCATTATTATTTTCAATGTCAATCTCTCTGCTTTTTCCCAAGTAATGGGGGATGACCATATGATGGTGAGGCATAAGCAGAGGTATTGTTTGTTCATTTAGAGCTTTGTTTCTCTGCATAAAATGTTTGACTATGTTAAATGACATAAAAAAAACAGGAAAAAAAATACTTGAGAAGCAGATGTAACAGGAGCAACCTTGGCATGATTCCAGCGCTGAACAAAGTGCCGAGCAACGTCGCGACAAGGCGGACCCCAGAGAGCGCAGTGGACATCATGCCATGGCATACGGGGATACTTTGTACGGTCCAGTTCATCTTTCATTGTGTCTTCCCAAGAATTTGGTTCAGATTCCCTGACCAGACAGAATAGTGAAATTTTTATGTCAGATGTTTGTAAACAGCCCATCATATTTGTAAATTGACAAGTAAATCATATCATGGAGACAGTCTGCAAGCTAATAAGAGGGCATAATGAGATCAGTAACATTCAAATGTACAACATATAGTCATTTAGTATAAAACTATTCATATAAGGAGTCAAAATTATATCTAGTGTCTTTTGAAAGTTTGCTCCAAGTTCTCCATAATAAAATGATGAGAGAAAAATAGATTAACCTTGGGTTGTAGTAGTCCTTTCCGGGCCATATATGGGGAGGATGATCGCCTACTTTGTGTTCAATTGTATCGTAACGGCCAAAGCATAAATCTAATCCTCCAATGAAACAGATTTGGTAATCAACTATAACCAGTTTCTCATGGTGAGACCTATAATATAACCAGACAGTTTAGCTACGAAACAAAACTGCAGGAGGTAATAGACAGAAAATACAAAACGATATGAACTCAGCTTCCAATTTCAATTTGGTGAAATCAAAGTTTAAGTGGATTAAAATCGTAAATCACATACCATAAATAAACACCAGTGGAGAAATGGTCAGGATAACGTATAACTCGCACGTTCTCATGAATGCTAGAGAGCCTTTTTTTACTGTATAAACTATTAATTTTTAAAGCAATGGCAACCTCCTTGTAGAGAAGAATGTAAATCTGCATGATCATAGAAGTTAAAAGAATCATTCTCAAGACCATTTGGAAACAATTACATTACAAAAAGTATGATGGATATTCATAAGGAAAATTGATACTACTAATGTACCATTAACTGGTTGTCACATGCTACAAGTAAGCAGATAAACCTCCAAAAGTGAGAATACAAAAACAATGACAAAGATTCATTCACTTTTGCACCTGAACTCCTTCCTTAGCCTTTTCTTCCAGTAAGGCATCAAGCCTTACTGGAAACAATTACATTACAAAAAGTATGATGGATATTCATAAGGAAAATTGATACTACTAATGTACCATTAACTGGTTGTCACATGCTACAAGTAAGCAGATAAACCTCCAAAAGTGAGAATACAAAAACAATGACAAAGATTCATTCACTTTTGCACCTGAACTCCTTCCTTAGCCTTTTCTTCCAGTAAGGCATCAAGCCGAGAGGAAGCATGATTTTGAAAGGAGCGCCTGAGGTACAGTTCTGGGCAAAGCCACCAGCCAGTCATAAATATCTGCATGCAACATTCAGTAGTTTGAGTCTGATGGTAAATGCTGACATAAACCAAAGGCGATTCATGAGATAGTGGAAAAGCTAAACCTCGGATTTTGCGCCCTCTATTGCAGAAGCGATTGCTTCAAAGGCTGCTTGACCATCTATCAACCATTGAACTTGACTCCCATCTTCAGACAAACCCCTTGGAGGAGCAAATGACCCAAAACGGTGAGGATGACACCAGCCCTCATGAGGCTTCAGAACAGCATCATTTATTGCAGAGACCCATTCTTTAACCTTTGGACTACTTGTTGTTCTGAAGTTTATGCTCCGATTTCCACAAGAAACCTATAAATGTCCAAGTTAGAATTAAATGGGAAAAATCATAAATAAATAGAAACAAATTTCGAAGGGAGTTGCATTCAGTAGACTAGAGGGAGAGGTCTTGTGGCTAGGGACGCCCACCTCAAGAGTCAGGCAATTATAACTTTATTGTATTCATATTCAATTTAAAAGATACCAATACCTTACCTTAAATAGGTACAGTAAAGGGTTACGTTCCTTCGTCGGGTGTGCTAAGTATACCTGGGAGAGTATATCTCCATTCGACGCAGGTAACACATCAAAAACAATTATGTCTAAGAGTTTGGTGCTAAAAGGATCTTCAAGCAAGGCCAAGAACCCAGGCTTCAAGACAGCCCATACCTTCATGTAATAAAGAGTGATATTACAATTCATTCCAAAAACTAAGTAGATAAAATATATCCTTTTAAAAAAAAGTAGATAAAATATACATGAGCTACAAAATCACTCAGACAAGAAACTCATGTAAGAAGGAACCTATTATCTTCGAACCCAACAATGAATAGCATTTTCCTCATACACAATGTCTGAGGTAGAAGCAATAATGCAACCTGATTTCTTATAGCAGACATGGCTACCAGTTGAAAACAATTTTAGTGGGGCATGGAATCATAAAAATCTGTAATCAGAAGAGCAATGCACTGAGTTAGGTGGTATTGATGCCTTCACTCTTGCATGCATAAACAACTCAACATATAGGAATCCTTCCATCCACTAATGTATGAGGCATGCCTAAGGCTTTGACCTCATTATACGAATGTCATTAAAAGAGGTTGAGTTTAACAAGAATCGCAGTATAGAGCATGAACAACACCTTGGAGTCCTCTGTGATATTTAGTTCATTACTGGCATGCTAGATCATACCCATAACTTTAAGATCATAATTCAGTTTTCAGCAAAAAACCATGTGTCTCATATTTGACCTTATCTTCTCCACTGAAAGATATTTTAGTTCTATCTGTTTCATATTTTCGTTCCACTTATACATTATAGTTCTCTCTACTTGACAACAAAATGTGCTTTTCCAGTTTCTACTAATGAGCAGCAATATATTCGACTTTCAAATGCAAAATAGCTCCCCGGTATGGAAAGTTTGGCATGCACCTCCGTGATGATCCAAAAGAATAAGAAACAGCTTTGGTTGTGATCAGAAGGATAACAATTTGAAAGCCTCAATTTTATGGACAAGAAATTCAGCTACCTTTTGCCAATTGCTGTTACAGCAGCCAAACCAACCATATGCACAGCATCCTGTACTATCATCAGTTCTTGAGACATTTGAAAGATGCTTCACCCATAGATAACCTTCTTTCAACTTCGGGCCATACTCTTGTTTGAATGACAACTTAGAAACCTCCACAAATTTGCAGACCTACAATGCAGAACTAAGCATTGTGATGAGTAAATGTCAACAGCAGAAGAGCAACAAAGCGTGACATGCATGTTGCAACAGGATCTCTTATCTGTAAAGCAAACTCAATAGTATTCTCAGAACTGAGAGTAAAGGGGTCTTCCCAAATTTGAAATACTTCTATAATAATAATAATAACAATCCGTAAAATTGTTGTGAATAAAACAAATTGCAACAGTACATGGGAGGAAAAATGTATGTGAACTGTTCATAAGCAACCAAAGAAATGCAAGTAGCATTACATATTATTATAGGTGAAATTTCATCTCACCTCTCGGGAGTTGACAATATCCAAGTTTCCTAGAAAATGGTTCAAATAACCTTGCATTGCCTCTCTAGCTCTATCGGAGACGGTCTGCTGCCGTGAAAGAGCTGGCCGAATGATTGGCAAAGCAGCACTGCTGGATGGCACATTCCTGATTGAAAAACAACCCTATAAAAGCTATAATTACCACAGTAGTATAATCGATCTAATTACCAAATAATGGACTGATTTAACAGAACAAATGGTAAAGCTCAGCATCCTAGCATTAAACAAGTAACAATTACCTGTTTCTTACACTTCCTTCACGATGGAAAGAGAAAGACCCCTCGTCATCATCATCTTCGTCTCGAACCACTGCTATGTGATCTACTATCCCTAAATTTTGAAGCCATTCTTTTGCCTGTTCCAGAAATTTTCATTTGGAATTAATACAAAAATCACAATAAAGTAAGTTCACCAACTCCGGTATCCAATAGAATCTTCAAACTTACAATTTCAGAACCTAAATAAAAACAGAACAGAACATATAATTTAATTTCAGAACCCAAACCTGATCTTGTCTCTCGTGTAATTCCTCAATAATTGCTCGCTTCTTCAAAGCGAAATGCAAATAGAGCACTTTAGAAGCTTTCTTCAGAAGACGCCACTTGAACTGTAACTCAAAGAGAGATTGAATTAGAAAGAAGAAAAAAAACAATCAGATTAGCCAAATCCAATTCCAAATCCAAACTCATATTGCAGAGAAATTGAATCAATTGCCTGTTTATACTGAAACTCAATAGTGTACGAGAGAAGCATGGGACTGATATCTCCCGTCTCCGGCCTCGACACTGACACAACCGTAGCTTTTGGCAGCTCTTCGAAAACCCAAGCCGGTTCAGGACGGTGCCGAGAGGAGGAGTACGGCAAAGAATCCGCCGCCGGCATCAATTCCGACCTAGCCGGAATGAGCGGCTCCGATGACATCCAACTGCTGTCGTCTGGAAATCACCAGAAATCCAGGTTGGCATGTCCTTATTCCGGTCGCCGGAGATGCAGTCACAGAGAGCCGTACTATTTATTCTAGAAAGCTCCTTGATAGAACGATATGGTTTCTTATATATAGCTTTCACAAGTAACGTTTCTTTGTTTGCCTCTTACCGGGAAAAAGACTCCGGTGGTTACCCATCCTGATAAACTCACATGAGTGGCACGGATTCTCCATCGTTCCCGTATCAAGTCGCGACACGCGTAAGGAACATGGATACGTGGCATTTATGACACCTCGTCACAGGCTAGGTTCCGTGAGTTCAGAACTTACCTGTCATTTTGAATAAACTAAACTCAAATAATTGAAAACTCCTAACATTTTAAAATTTTGAAGATGACAAATTAGTAATTACCCTTTCAATAGGGTATTTGCTTGGGTGTAAATTGTGACTATTTTATGTTATGACCGAATGATAAAACAACGCTAATATAACGATATTTGATCCGTTTCATTATTTTCTGATTCAATGTAATGATATAAAAGAATGAAAAAAATCATAAACGATTCGATTTAACAGGTGAAGACGAGGGTAATCTGGTCCATAAAAATGTGGCAAGCTGAGTCTAGGAACCAACAAGTGCCGTTGCATACGGCATATCCGAAAGACAAAAGCAATAAGATGTGTGGAATATCCCAAGTTCGTGTGATTGAACTGGGAATATGCTGTGGACGCATAATCATTGGTAGCTGAATAAATGGCATATGCCAAAACCAAACTTAACATAAGCATCACATGGAACAAGCTGAGGAAAAATGGACGTGAAATTACTAAAACACCCCTAAATGACATGAACATAACAAAGTTCTGTTCTACATCAATTCACAGTGTCTCCATCGATCCATGAACAACCCCAAACCTGCAATCCATAACTCATATTTCAATAACATAAGCATATTCAATCAATGTCGATGGTGTCGGGAAAGGGCAGCGACGTCTTTTTCTATTTTCTGCAAGAGTCAACCATGTAACAAGGATTATGAGAACTTGAAAAGATGAGGAGGTGCGGAAGAGAAGCAAGTGATACGACATTGAATGGGGTTTGTGTAGGCACTAATTAAGGTTACTTGAGACAATCCAGCACACCATTGGGAGGTATAAACGAAGCAAGCAGTAGAACCAAATGCACACAACACCGAGGCTTAACTAATTCTGTCACCATCTGTTTTTGCTTTCATGGTCTGGTTTTGGATAAAGGCATAAACCTTAAACTGATGCCACTTTTAACATAAAATATGGGAGTTTTAAGGATACAAGGTGGCTTAACTTCTGTCTGAGTTTTTCTTTTTATATATATTCATCAACTTGTGGAACAGTTTGATTTGTACATATTCACTTAATTATGTCTTATTGTTCCCTGCAAGTAATAACTTTCATTCCTCAGCCTAATCTTCAATAACTCAACTACTAACTCTTATCTCTTTACTCATTGATAGGGGCGGAACCAAAAGCCTAAATGTATAAAAAGTTAGCTTAGTGGTTAAAGATCTCCCCTTATTTTGCTCCAACCTGATTTCGAACCTTTCCTGCAACACCCGAAATTTTATGACTATTCTTTGGCTGAAACACATCTACTCATGTTCATGTTGGGCTAAAACAAATTAGATTTGGCTTATGTTTTTCAGTCTACCGAAAGTCTTGTATCTTTTGGTTTGGTCTCTTAATTTTACATCGTCTACGACACCATTTGTTAGACAATTAGAGCATTATAGTAATCCCCCAGGTTGATGTCACTCTTGTAGAGAAGAAAAAACATGTCTGGAATGAGATATGTTTCTATTCCTAAAGACCAAGTTAAAGCCTTAGTAGAATTGTGTGGCATTGCATGATTTGAAATGTGTTGGTCAATTAGAGCATTGTACTATTATAAATTAGGGAAAATTTCATTTTACCACCCTGTCAAACATTTAACTTCAGTTTGATACCCTGACATAAATTTTTATCAGTTTCATACCCAAACCAAACTTTTAATTTCACTTTCATACCCAGCCGGGTAAAATGTCCAAAATACCCCTAACTATTACTCAAATTTTCATCTCATGCCATTGACTCAGAATTTGAAAAGAAGTGAAATGACAATAATACCCTTCATTGTTTAGGGTGTTAAACTGAAAATTTCAATAATTTTAAAACAAAATCAGTTTTTTTTATAAATTCAATTTTTATTTTCAAAAAAATCAGATTTTAATTTTAAAAATACATAAAATCATTTTTTTTATAAAAATCATTTTTTTTATTAAAAACAGTTTTATATATTAAAATTAATTTTTTAAAAAATTAATTTTATTTATATTAAAAAAAATTATGGAGCTCGCGACTTCGTCCTCTCCGGCGTGGTCTCCGGTCACCCCTCCTCCGCCGGCGTCGTCCCCGGCCACCCCCACCTCCGCCTCCTCCTCCGGCGTCGTCCCTCTTCCCTCCTCCCTCTTCCACCGCCGGTGTCGTCCTTGCAATTTGGTTCAGATCTGAACCAAATCGCGAGGACGACCCTGGAGGTGGAAGAGGGAGGAGGGAAGAGGGATTGGAGCTCCTCTGAACCAAGTCGATTCAAAGAAGGAGCAGAAGAAATCAGCTCCGTCGCCACCGGAACACATGGCTTCACCGGCGACATGGCTTCCGATCTCAAATCTGGGATTGGAGCTTGAGCTCGTCCGTCCGGTGAGGGCGGTGGGAGGGGGAGGAGGGAAGAGGGACGACGCCGGAGGAGGAGGCAGAGGTGGGGGTGGCCGGGGACGACGCCGACGGAGGAGGGGTGGCCGGAGACGACGCCGGAAAGGAGAAGCTCGATCCAGGTTTTTTTTAATAATAAAATTAATTTTTTAAAAATAAAAATGATTTTTTATATGTAAAACTGTTTTTAATAAAAAATTATTTTTTATAAAAAAAAACTTATTTTTATGTATTTTTAAATTTAAAATCTGATTTTTTGAAATTAAAAATTGAATTTATAAAAAAAACTGATTTTATTTAAAATTAGTGAACTTTTCAGTTTAACACCCTAAACAATGAAGGGTATTATTGTCATTTCACTTCTTTTCAAATTCTGAGTCAGTGGCATGAGATGAAAATTTGAGTAATAGTTAGGGGTATTTTGGACATTTTACCCGGTTGGGTATGAAAGTGAAATTAAATGTTTGGTTTTTATGTCAGGGTATCAAACTAAAATTAAATGTTTGCCAATGTGGTAAAATAAAATTTTCTCTATAAATTAAGCAAGTGTAGCAGGATAGCAGACAAATAAAATTTTAGAACCAACATTGAGAAGTTGAGTTGTGCTATGGAGTTCAAAAACACTAGTGGGGTTATATAATAATTTGGATTTTATAGGTTGACTGTATTGATAAATTAGACATTCAAATGTGCGGTACATAGAAGATTTGATGGTATTCAAACATTGTTGATCATGAAGAAAATGTACAAAACTAATCTAATTTAAATAAGAATATTTCAATATGCATCTGAGCAGCAATAATGTTGTATATAAAATTAGACAAAAACATATAAGATAAAATATGGGACAATACGCGACGTTAAAAAATTTGAGGGGCACTATAAAATTGAAAAGAATTAAGGGGTAATTTTGGAAAAAAAATTGAAAAACATAATAATTTTTTAAAAAAATTGATGGGGGCACGTGTCCCCGTAGAACTCATGTGACTCTCCGCCACTGCCTATTCCTAAAAAAAACTTCTGGTTCCACCCCTACTCAATAATGAAGATTCCTGGATAGATTAGGACATCAAAAGATGTCAAGTTGTACTCGTAATTCAACACAGGGCATTGGCCCTACTAATTCATGAACTTGTATGGTATTAAACTTGATTATTTTTGGATGGACTAATTGTAAGTACTTGTCTATGAGGCTTTCTTCAACCCTCCTAGTAAAGATATCGGGGCAATAGAAATGTTCCATGCATGGTGATAAATCCAAATGACTGTTAATGATGATGAGTTGTCCGAGGGAGGAAAGATAGACACATGAGACCTCGCATGAAGTGAGCCAAGAAATGGTAAATATCTTGTTTCATTGCGGTTTATAAGTTCTAAATATATACACCGTCGTTTTCTTGTAATTTTTTAAGCAGAGTTCGTTTTCTCCGAAAACTCGGAGAAGACGAACTCTGTTTAGAAAATGGTCATTATAAAATAAGGATAAAATGTTAATTTTCCCTATTAAAGTCATAAGGTTGATATGAGTAAGGTCAAAATCATCATTTTACTCTCAACTAACTGTCACATGGCTTACAGAATAGAATATTCCGTCCATTTTCAATGACAGAATCGCATGATCAATACTTTATGTATGTCATATGTGATTTTGCAAACATGACCAATCCTTAAGAGTAAGTTTCAATATTTAACCCAAATATCAATTCAACATCTAGTCATCATCATCGACTCAGAACCTGAGTCTCAACCTGAACCTCCAACTATGGAACACACTAAATTCAAGGGCTCAAAACTCACTATTTTGCACAGTCATCATATGTGCCCCTTATACGGATCTTTCCATCGTAGATGCTCTTAGAATATAACTATAATTGAACATTCAACTACTAGCTTGAGTTTTTAGTTGAATTGGTCCTCTGATATGGTATTAGATTCTGATTCCTCATGAACTCGGGTCCAAACTCCACTCTACAAAAAAATACCGATTTCTTCTCCATTTGCTCAAAATGACTCGCCCTTATCTCTCTTCTTAATGAGCTCATCTTCTTTTCTAAATAATTCACCTCCGAATCGTAAACGGACTTGTCCGTGAAGACGTATGTTATAATATAATTATAATTAGACTTTTTTTTATAAGCTCGAAAATTTATTAATATGACCGAGTCCAGAAGAAGAGACGGAAATCCCTGATTCAAGGAGAAGCAGGGTAGCAACCAAAATAACAAGGGGGTTCCAACATAAGGGGAACCAAAGGCCTAACATTTTCTTAAAAAGAGAAAACAAGAAGCAAAAAACAGGAAAAGAGAATCCCGTCAAAACATCAACGGCTAATCGACGCGGCCTTCTTCTTGGCAGCCAACTCACGTATTGCAGTCCATGCGTTGGGACCCTGAGACGACCCTACGATTTGAGTTTCTCCATTTTCTAGCTTGCTCAACTTGTTTCCCAATGTCGACGGGACGAGCCATTCTATCCCGATCTCTAGCGGTAATCGGCTTGCACGATAAAGTGTAAAAATCCGTTAAATGTTTAAGCGGACGACTCTCCCGTTTCTTGACAAGAACGTCCTTCCACGGAGAGGCCGCCTTTTGAGACGGTTGAACGGTTCCCAAAAACTGACTTGGTTCAGATTCAACCAGCTGCAGAACCTAGGCTGGGCCGGATCCCTCTACATTAAACTGTGGATCAGGCACTTGAGGTTTATTTGCATTAAAACAAGCCTGCGAAACAGGCCCATCTAAAACACAATGGACCTGTGTGACCTTAGAAGCATCGACAGCAACGACTGTCTTCGTCTTCACGCGATCAATGTCATCCCTAAAGTCACGGGAGCCTTCCTCATAATCACGGGAATTTCCTTCCTTAATTCGCAAGCGATCTTCGTCTACAATGGAAACAGATGAGATCCTATCGTATTCAATCTCGCTCGTAACATAGGCGAGTTTTAAATTCAAACCGGGATCAATCCGATCGCATTCAATCTCGCCCGTAACAGAGACGATTTTTGAATTCAAACCGTGATCAATTTCCTCCGATGAAAATCCAGCTCCTAGAGTCGCCTCAGCCGAGTCCTTTTCCGGCGAAACCTGAGCTTCAGAGAGACGATGAATTTGTTCCCGATCGCATTCAATCTCGCTCATAACAGATGCGAGGTTTGAATTCAAACAGGGATCAATCTCCTCCGACGAAGCTCCAGCTCCTAGAGACGCCTCAGTCGAGTTCTCCGGCGAACCCTGAGCTGCTAAGAGACTGTGAACTGTCGACAGTGGCTGACTGTGTATGCTCTGTTTCAGAACAGTAGAAACAGAGCATACCCTCGAGGTGCTAATTTCCGGCAACGGGTCAACTACCGTCCGACGATGCCAGGTCGTGGCAACAAACAACACATACCCTTCAAGTTTAAATCCATTAATGACCTCAATTGCCTTGTTCGCTGCCTCTAATGTATCGAACCGTACAAAACCGAAGTAACGATTACTTCTATTCGGACGTTTGGAGACCTTAACTGATACAACCGTACCAAATGGACTGAAAACATTGCGTGTCCAACCTTCCGACGCTTCAAAAGGTAAGTTGTGAACAAAAATTTCATCCTTTTGTTCAACAAACTTACCAATCCTCCGAGGTCGGCGCAAGCGACTCGCATGTTTCTCTACAGCGACTTGCGGAGTCGTTGAACCTTTTTCAAGAACTAAAGCCCGAGATTCTGAGTGTGGAGCGCTGACCTTAGTACCCACAACACCTGTACCAGAAACCGGGATTGGATCCGGGGTAACGGAAACAGGGGGTGCAGCAACAACTTCCCCATCCGACGAACGTCGCTTTCTACGAACATGAGCAATCCTCTCCTCCATCGAACCTTTCCGAGTAGCTTTGGTTGCACGAGGCTTCTTTGAACGACCGGGAGTCTTCATCGAACCCTCCGTGATTGTTAACACGAGATTCAACGCCGTCACGATTGATCCTAGCGTCGCGGTTACCTCCGTTAACAGCCCATTGACCGAAGCTTTGGAGCTCCGGTGAAGGCGAGGGGTCGAGAGAGAAACCATGATTTTCTTTTAATTATAATTAGACTTTTAACTATCACCTTGAATTTTTAGTTGAGTTGACCTACTAATAAGTAGAATTACATCCATGAAACCAGATGTTCGGTCAATACTATGAGTCTATGACAATTATTTTACGTATGATTGTCACAAAACCCTTGTCCTTTGTCATGGCGTTAGACCGGCAACCAAACGCAGATGATGAGTTGGTTTATTCGGATTTGGTAGAGATGGAAGTGTCAAGTATGGAAAAAAAATCCATATGTTACTTGGTTTATAAAACGGTATCATGTGACGATACTAAATGATACCGTGTTGTTTGTGAACAAATCGTGAAGACGACCATTTAAATTGAATCATATTACAAACCATAAAGATATCGTAGTTAATGGATATAAAGTATAATAGGTTACTTTCTCGTACTTTCCCATATTCATTTCAGACAATCACGCTTTCGTTGA
Source organism: Erodium maritimum (assembly GCA_963921825.1). NCBI lineage: Eukaryota > Viridiplantae > Streptophyta > Magnoliopsida > Geraniales > Geraniaceae > Erodium > Erodium maritimum. Next base: position 10,279,839 of record OY997588.1, on the reverse strand, counting down.
CATGCATTTTGACTTCAACACAATCAAAGACGCAAACTTCTTCAAATTGCATCATGAACTCGAACTTCAAGTCGTAAGAATTCTAGATAGTCCAAGTCCATATTGGCTGTATCAAAGGCCTTAACCATATTTACTCCTCTTCCTTACACACCAACCAACCCACCCTTCCCAATTTATTATCATAATAAATTCCCCATTTAGGCCCCTCCCCACCAAAGACTTATGCCTCTACTTCTTAGCCACTGTTTTCCTTTTGACCCACCAAAAGTTGCAAAATTACCAAACTCCCCCAAACAAACTATATAAACCCAACATTTTCCCCAATTCCACAAACCATCAGAAACACAAAATGGCCTCATCTCTCTTCACCGTCGTGCTCGCTCTAGTCCCTCTCCTCCTCGTGAGCCAATCCTTGGCCGCATCGGACCCATCATTGGTCGAAAAAACTTGCACGGCGACCAAGCACCCGGACATATGCCTCTCGGCCTTCAAGTCGGATCCTCGTAGCGCCGAGGCGACGAACACCACGGAGCTGTCCAGGATCGCCATCCAGCTGTCGGCGGCCAAGTCCAACGAAACATTCTCGTACGTGTCCAAACTCGTCAACGGTTCGTCCGACTACGGGACGTGGGCCAAGCTGGTGGTGTGCAAGGACGTGTACAACTCGAGCACGTACGATGTCGGGGTCGAGGGGTTGAAGCGGTTCGACAACGGAAACTTCACCGGCGCGTACGAGAGCGTGGGGAGTGTTAACTCTGCGGCTGTTCAGTGCGACAACATGGGGATTGGTGGTGTGCTGGCTCAGAGGAACAACGTTGTGCGTTGTTTCTCCGAGGATGTTATGACCATCCTTCGTTCTCTTTTCTGATTGGTTCGTCGCTGGATGTTTGATGATGATATCGACTTTAATGCTTTCTTTATTTTCATGTTTTTGTTCACGAGATCCTTTGTAACGAGCCTTACTCTTTTAATAAAATTATGTGCTTTTGTTTGCGTTACTGTTTTTTAGTCAACCATGGTTGGGCGTTAGATCCATCAAGTATTGAATGGATATAATTAATACATGTAATTTCGTTATTGAGAATCCTGTGTATCATTAATGTTTTGTACATAATAGTGGAAATATAAATTTTAAGAGATTAAAGGATATTTAGCTAATCTTTTTTTTTAAAATGGTGACGAAGTTAAATATATTAATGTCAAACTTCAGCTACAAATGGACCATAGCCCAAAGATTCTAGAATATGTCCCGTTTTTATTCGTAAGTTAACTAGTGTTTTTGGATTCATAGAAAGAGTCTCATTTGTATCTTAAATAAATATAAGGGGAAACCTCATTCTACTATCCAAACAAAGTAAAACAAAGCAACTAAAAACACACCCAAATCAAGCAAACAACTGACTTGAAACCCAAAAATAGGAACAAGAAATACAAAAAATATGAAATAGTGAAACGGACAATACAACGGAACACCGAAATTGGGGGCTATGATGCCAATTCTCCTAAAACTCATAGTTTTTGTAGGGGGTCCTTGTACTCTCAATCCGTCTTGATATGTCAGGGTAACCCGGCCTTGGGTGTCGTGGACCAATACCCCATCCTGTCGTTCCACTCCCGGATCCCAAACCCACTATCTGGATTGCTCCTAGGACTTCTTCAAACGGCTCGTGTGAGTGTTCGGTTCATAAACCTTTGGTTGCTACATGTTTTTGTTTAAACCCACGTCTCGACAATTCCAAACCAAGAAGTTGACCATCGAAACTTGAAGATCGACAATAATTTGATGTCGTGGAACGTATGTGTTGATCAGACGACGGGCGGTTCATAAACCTTTGTCGATCGTCTATCTATCACAACCTCATCTGTCTCTCAACTTGTTTCTCCTCCGCCTTTCCAAACCTCCAGGTGCGATTACTCTTGTTTTTTATCTGATTGTTTTGCTCTTTGATTGTGATCTATGTTCGTGTGTCCCTCTGCTGTTTATTTCTCTACTTCATGTGGGTTTGTTGGTATTACTTTCGCGTTGTGTGCGTGTTTTCTGCATCTTGTGTAAGAACCGCTCCCAGTCGATCCCGGTCGAACCGGTGACTTTTAAGACAAGTTTGACTTTCTGCCGGAAAAGTCAACTGAGGACTCAGGAGGTCACTCGGGGCTTTTCCGGGGCCCAAAAAGCTTAGCCGTCATCACGGTTGGCTTAATTGGGCCGTTTCCATTCATTTAAGTATAATATTGAAGGAAGTCAAATTTGGTCAAAATCAGACTTGTTATCGACTAAAACAATATTAATTATTGTGCTGGAAAATAATATGGAAAGCTAGAGGACCTACTGGGATACTTGTCATTATTTGGTTAGAAGAGAGAAAAGAGAGTGGTCTTGGACCACTTTACCCTCCTAAATGCCCCTACAAGGAAAAACATCTAAAGGGCTTTTAGTCATTAACCATCTCTAGGTCTTATATGGAATTGGAAGACCAAAAACCATTTCATTTTGTGTTGTAGCCGAAAATTGGAGGAGAAGAGAGAGAGAGGAGCTCCCATGGAGGCTTGAAGAAGAAGCAAAGGAAAAGGGGGCAACTTGAGGCCATTCTCTACCCATTCCTTCTCCAAATCATCATCATCATCTCCATCTCACTCTCCTAAAGGTAATGGAACTAGCTACATCTCTTTTCCACTCATCTCATCTCTTGGGTTTTGGTTTGGGTTTTGCTAGAAGTTGTTGGATTTGATTGATATGAGGTTAGATGAGGTTGTTAAGAAGCTTTGATGGGGTTTTGATGGAAGACTTTGGGTTTAATGGAGTTTTTGATTTGATTTTGATTTGGAGAATCCTTGGAAACTTGTTTATTTGTTGATTTCTACCATGGGTAGAGGAGTTTTGGAGGTTTTTGACTGTTTTGAGAGTTGGAGAGGGTTAAAAATGGAGTTCGGTTTTGGATTTTCGGAGAAAAGGAGCTGGAGGTTGAAGAAGGGCGAATCTGCCCTGGAGCGTCACGGCTCCGTGACGACTCCCGTGAGGGTCGGTGTCACGGTTCCGTGACAGTGTCCGTGACCGACCAGTCTAGGGAGTTTTGAAGGGTTTTTCCACCGTTTCGATCTTGTTTTGGAGCTGAACTTTTGGAAGGGTTTTGGGGGACTTTGTTACTGTTAAGTAGGACCTAATTTGGGTTGTTTTGTGTTCAAAGACCACAAGACCTTGAAGAACAAAGAGCTTGAAGAACGAAAACCTTGCCGGTACCCGTGTGAAGAACGGTGTGGTGACTCTCGTTTGTGACATCAGAGTGTTGAGAGGAAGACCATGAGGTAGGGAAAGTCTTAATTTCTTAATTAACGCTTAGTATGCATGATTAGGATAATAAAATCGGAAAGGTCCTAGAATTGCCTATAGGATGCGAATAACTAGAATAATCGTATTTCAATTACTAATAAATGGATGAGTCTACTATGCATGTTTAGGACGATGACAATTAGTGAAGTGTGCTTTCAATACTTGGGAAATTGATTTACTGGTAGAGAGGCTGTGAAGAGCTATCAGATTAGTTGTGTGCTAGGTTCACATGCTTGGTTGCTAATTACCAGGATAACGTAAGAGTCTAATGAAACTAGATTATCTTGTATGATTGAATGTTAAATGGTTCGTTCACATGATGATTGATTGGTTGAATGTATACTTGATTGATTTAGTGTTTATGTTGTTATAATTGTTGATTGAACGGATGATCGAGTATGACTGGTTGTGCCACGGGGCACAATCAGGTGATCGATGTACCGCTGGTTCGTGACAGGTAAGTATACGGTAAGTATAGAGTGTTTTGGATGTCTTTGTTGTGATGAAAGTGTGATCTGTTGAGGGTTGATTGGTGACCTAGTTATGGTATTCCTTTACTCTTATTCTTGTTTGAATTGCTTGTTTGGTTCGGTACTACACCGGGGGGGGGGGGGGGGGTAATCCGGTGCCGTGGGAAAGGTGGAGTTTAACAGATACAATGAGATACTGGTTGAGAATTGGAGCCTGAGGGCATTGATTACTGGATATTACGAGTATGGGTTATTGACAGATCCTGCGGGATATTTATTGATTATTGGCAGATCCTGCGGGATATTTATTGATTATTGGCAGATCCTGCGGGATATTTATTGATTATTGGTAGACCCTGCGGGATATAGATTGATTATGAGCAGATCCTGCGGGATATTATTTGGGTTACTTCTTGAGAGATGGTTACTAAGGTTCCACCCAAGGATGTGCGTCCCAATAGAGCACTACCTTGGTTCCCTATGACATATGGTCCTTTGGAGGCATTTCTGGGAATCCCGATGATAAGCGCCCATTTGGGATTGTTTCCGGTGCCCCAACGCATGTGCGTCCTCTAGACCGAGGGAAAATTTGATATGACATGGATACTCTGGTGGATCGGAATTATGGGAACCGAGGTGATCCCAGAATCTATCCATGGATCGGAGGCTTGAGAAAGCGAGTGGTTGGCACGATATTAAATACTCTCATTTTACTCTTATCTTTTCGTTATGGAACTTTTATGAACTCTTCCAAATTACGGTTATCTTCAAGAGTGTAATATTGCTTTGATTATATAATTTATTCCTTCGTACTACTTGGTTAATCTTATCATGATGCTTTTATTTATCCGTTTGAACAGTTTAAGTATTGATCTAAAAGGTGGAGTTATTGAGATTTTTCCTACTGAGCGTAAGCTCATCCCCTTTGTTTCTCTTACTGTTTTTACAGGAGTACCAGATGTCTAGAGTGGGCGAGGCTTGGGAGCTTCAGTTTCTTTTGGGATTCGTTTTGGACTTATGTTGCTCTTTTCCTAGTTAAACATTTTATATCTTACTTTGTTCTACGAGCTGTGACTCATGGAGGATTTCGAACATTTACTTAGATTATTTTGATGAGTTTATATGAGATTCGAGCACTTTTATCGATCGTTTATTCTTTAATTTATTTCAACTTGAGTCGCGTCTCGAATCCGGTCAAAACTGGATTTAGGGCATGACATCTTGTTCCTACTTTGTTTTCTCGTATGGCGTCGATACGAGCCTCGAACTCCCAGGTCTATGGGCTGATTGAAATCAACAACAATTGAAGGACATGGTCCTTCGTCTAAGACCAAATTTGGTGTTCCTTATAAGACGTATCACTCAGAGTCTCGATATTTAAGATCACGTCTAGCCCTTCTACGACGCAACCTCAGTTTTCATAGGGTTACCAGACTCCAAACAACGGGAAAAAAGGGTGCATTTCCTTATTGTGGTTTGAACGGTGTCGGACTGTGGTGGAAGACCAATATCAATCACACATTGATATGCATGTGTGAGTGGATCAGGAACCGGTCATAATATTTACAAAAGTCTACGGGGGGACTAGTTAGTGATCAGAGACATCGAACATCAGAGTTATTGTGCAAACCTGCTAAGGCTCATAAATTTTAGTTAATTTATTACTTCATTTTATCAATTTTATTTAGTATTTATTACTTTAAATTTGAAATAAACAAATTCAATAAAAATAATAATTAATCATTCAGTCAGCATCTACTCAGTATCTCTGTAAATCATGATTCTCATACATGATCCGTATACTACGTAACACAATTCAGTTTAAAAGACGCACGTCACAATCACTACACAATTCTCAATTTTACATGCTGTGAAGAAGCATTTCAAAGAGTAAGAGAATATTAGAGGTGTGAGGAAAAATCTGAAACCGGAAAAAAAAAAAAACCAATTCCGGACGATCCAAACCTGAAAATCACCATTCCGGACTAAAACGGACAAAACCCGACCCATAATTCCGGATACCCGGATTATTCGGGTCTGGATCCGATTCCAACACCCAGACCCGCCAGTTTCCGGTTAATAACCAGACCGGTCCAACCCCAACAGCTCAGCCCACCCCTACTGCTGAGCCCAAGGCCCATCTCACGCCATGACTTGAACCTAGCCCACAAACCAAACCCTAATACTCCTCTCCTCCCTATATATACAACACATCCGCCTCCTTCGTACTACACAGTACACAGAAGACCTCTCGTCTTCATAACATTAACACAGAAACTGTTTTTGAATAGATTGGCGATGAGGAAGATATGTGAATCCCAGCTCATTATGAGGCTTTGTCTGTCGAGGCCCTTGAATTTATCTGTTTCTCACATTCCATCTGAGCCCTCTCTTTTCAACTTCGATTCTGTTTTTTCTCCTGTGTTTTCTGATCCTTGTTTTTCAGTATCTATTTTGTTTACTACTTTGTGTTTCGTATATTTAAATATCCATAACACAAACACTGAACTGTTTTTGAATGGATTGGCGATGAGGAAGATATGTGAATCCCAGCTCATTATGAGGTCTTGTCTGTCGAGGTCCTTGAATTTACCCGTTTCTCACATTCAATCTGAGCCCTACTTTTCTTTTTCTACCTATTCTTTTTTTACCTTATTATCATCCAAAATAATATACGTATCTGAATATTTATTCATACAGATAATATGTATTTTTGTGCGACGGATTAGAAGTTGAAAGAGATTTTTTTTTTCTGTACGACTAAAAATTGTTGCTTTCCGACGATCTTAATAATGTATTGGAAGTTTCGTATTTGTAACCAATGGCCATCCCGCCAAAATCGTCATCACAATTCAGAGTTTCACCGATAGTATGTTTTTTATTGTTTTAATTTTAGGGAATTTTTTAAATTTCAGTTGACAAGTAATTACCTCGAGATACTAATGTCATGCGATATGTCCCTTTAAATCTATTTTTTTTCTAACGTATATTTGAATTATTTTTATATGTAAGTCACATTATTCCCAACAATTTGTATTGCTATTTATATCATAATAAAATATTATGTTCCTATTTGTTTTAAATTAAAACTATTGGCTAATAATACAAAATAGTTTGTTGCTTTTTTGTATTTTTTAATGACCATAAAACTCTGTATTTAAGTTAGTAAAAAAAACCATACAAATTTCGATTTAAATCATAACAAGATAGAATCGATTCCACAAATACACCATCCAAGTACGATAAATAATCTCCTAAAAGATTTTAATGTTTTAAATGTTCATAAAAAACAGAAGGTCAGCAAGCCGATGAATTCGACCATAATAATAAATCATATTTTATTTTTCATTATTGCATTACATATTTATATCCCATAGTTCATATACTCATACAGTGATGTTACTTAACCCACTAAATTTGCAAATAGTTTCATCGTTGCTGGATATGGGCCTTGCTACATATATTAGTAATGCGAGTGTATGTCATTTTTGATATTGATGTTAATCTGTTTGGAGGTGGCAACCACTAAAGTTGGCTGTTAACATCAAATAGTGGCCCAGTCCTTCCTAAAAGCAAAACTATTCTCAACACATATTCTTCAGTTTTGGTTGTTTGATTATGACTCCTGCTAGTGCCTTTTGCCACCTCTACACAATACTTTTCTGTCTATCCTGTTGGGTTAATTTCGCAAACTGGGTAACTAATTGCAGAACAAAACAGAGAAACATTAATAGCATGCAATAGAAACCGAAAAATTGGAAAGACCAACCGGTGTGACGTGCAGAAACAAGAGGAACAGTTGAGTCGTGGCACGGAGGTCCACTGACTTTGAAGCAAAAGTTCCGGCGTGCCCGAGGTGGCGAGCAGCAGCGGTTGCTCCCCAAGGATCTCTCAGCTCTTATCCAGCAGCGCGCCCACTCACTCTGCCGGACGTGGAAGCAGTAGAACAGTAACCAGAACGGGTGATCGAAAACGTTTGGGAGAGTGACTGAAATCGTGTATAGTATGGCTCTGGAAAGCTGAGTAAAACGTGATTTGAAAAGAGAGCCAGAGCAAGGTATTTATAGATAAAAAACGTAGGGGCAAAGAGGTAAAAGCACAATTTTTTGAATAAAATCTGTTTAACGTGCGTGTTGACCCACTGAAAAACGGAACCAATCGATCCACTCAACAACACGATCAGACTCGTTCAAACAGGTTTGAAAAAGTCTGTAACAGAAAACAAAAAATATTTTGTATAAAAAGATTGTTTTGCCCGCCCCGCAGGGGCTCCACCCGAACCCGCGCCCGTGCCCGGGCCGGCCCGAGTTGGCCCGACCCGGACGGACGGCGGCGGCGGTGCGCGCGAGGCCCATTCCGGCCCAACTAGCATAGGCTGGCCCAGCTGAAGTTCTGAACAGGGATGGGAGGAGGAGCTTTATTAACACACCACAACTCCAAGGAGTTGTCGATGTGGGACTCTCTTCTAGGCAAAAAACACTGGTTTTGGCTTTAAAGCCAGATTTATCCAACAATCCCCCACAAATTTGGCGACAAAGCCGAAACATAAAAACACTTAAAACAAAGGGAAAACACCACAAATGTTCTGGTTACTGGAAGGTGTGGTACTTAAACATCAATATCTTTCGATTTGAATTGATGCATAGTGAAATGTGATAACAACTTACTTAAAGTAAGTGAACAAAGTCTTGAACTTACTTAACTTCGGTTGATACGTCACACAACACATACCATACTTCATATCCCACTGAATCCGCGAAACTATCAACTACGCTATTAAAGGCCATGCGTATACCTTGGTTCTAATGAGTGCTCTAGGAAAACTTTGCTCAAAGTCTTTCATAGATGGCGGCCCACCATCACACACACGTAGGTAGCTCATCAAGTGCTTCTCACAAGCACTGTCCCAAAAGGGTCTCGAGCTATTAAGGACATAAAGTTCATCCTGTCAGCAGAATCCATCAAGTGCGTATCAATAGCACCACCAAAACTGGTTATGGATTACAATCTATCAAGTGCGTCTCACAAGCACCACCAACACTGGTTATAGATTATTATCACGATCTATCAAGTGCATCTCAAAGCACCACCATACCTGACTATAGATCACCAAGCACTACAAATGTCATAGGAATGGGAGATGTAGTGCATCAAGACAAGTACGGCTACATATGACCACTAACTCAAGTCATCCGTACTTTCTTGACCTATGGGCTTGAGCCCCATCCCCAACGACATATCTAGGAGAATTCTCCTTGGTTGACCCTTGGTAAAGGTATCAGCCATATTTCTTTCGGACCTAACAAATTCCAAAGAAATCACTCCATCTTTCAGGAGTTGTCTGACGACACCGTGCCTGATACGAATGTGTCTCTTCTTACCATTGTACACATCATTCTTCGCAACACAAATAGCCGCTTGCGAATCACAGTGTACTGACACAGGCACATCTTGCCTTCCCCACACAGGCACTTCTGCTAACATGTTCCTCAACCACTCTGCCTCTTGTCCAGCCAACTCAAGGGCAATGAACTCAGACTCCATGGTGGAACGGGCTATACAAGTTTGCTTCGAAGACTTCCATGATATAGCACCTCCACCCAAAGTGAACACATAACCACTCGTCGAGTTGATCTCATCATTACCTGGAACCTAGTTTGCATCGCAGTATCCTTCCAAAGCCGAAGGGAAGGTGCTATAATGCAGGGACCAACTCATAGTTCCTTTCAGGTACTTCAACAGTCGACTTAGAGCATTCCAATGCTCAGGGCTTGGGTTATGTGTATACCGACTCAACCTTCTTACTGTGTAAGCAATGTCTGGTCGAGTACAGTTCATGAGGAACATAACACTTCCTATGATCTTTACGTAATCAACTTGTGAAACACTATCACCCAAGTTCTTTACTAAGGGTACGTTCGGATCATAGGGAGTCTTAGCAGGCATAACGTCAAAGTGATTGAATTTCTTCAACACTTTCTCAACGTAGTGAGATTGACTTAAGGAGATGCCATTGGTGTGTCTCATAATCTTAACACCTAAAATGACATCAGCTTCTCCTAAGTCCTTCATCTCAAAATGTGATGTAACATTCACTGCATCGATATTGTCACCCAGAATCAACATGTCATCGACATAAAGACAGATAATCACGCAACCCGATTCTGTCATCTTCGAGTACACACAGGAATCAGAGTTGTTCACCTCATATCCGTCAGTCACCAGAGTTCGATTGAACTTCTCATACCATTGTTTAGGTGCTTGTTTCAGACCATACAGATACTTCTTCAGTTTACACACCTTGTTCTCTTGACCAACGATCACAAACCCCTCGGGTTGAGACATATAGATCTCTTCCTTTAGAACACCATTCAGGAAGGCGGTCTTGACATCCATCTGATGGATTATCAAACCGTGAATGGCTGCTAAAGCGACTAGAGACCTTATCGTTGCAATCTTGGTCACAGGGGAATACGTGTCGAAATAATCGACATCTTTCCGTTGTGTAAAACCTCTAACCACGAGTCTCGCCTTGAACCTCTCTATTGTACCATCGGGTCTCAGCTTTCTCTTGAAGATCCACTTACTACTAATGGTTTTGGAACCATTAGGTAAGTCTACTAGATCCCAAGTCTGATTCGATACGATAGAATCAAGTTCAGCCTGGATGGCCTCTTTCTAGAGGTTAGCATCAACAGATCTCAAAGCCTCGCTATAGGTCTTTGGATCTTCTTCTAACAGGAAGGCTGAAGTAAACTCGTCTGAAACAACACCTTCAGGACCAACTTCGGCTAGAAAGGAGGTGACGTAGTCTTCTCCGAAACTCTTCTCAATCCTGGGTCTCTTACTTCTCCTTGGTCCCTCATCTTGACCACGTGAAGTAGAGCTTTCGGTAACCCACCTATCACGAAGCGACGGAAAGGGGATAATGGGTTCAACCGAATCAGCAACGGCGTTCCTCATCATTGGAAAGATGTGTTCAAAGAACTCAGCATCTCTAGCCTCAGAGATTGAGCGGTCATCTAGAGACATGAAGCGATACGCCGCGCTGGTCTGAGCATAGCCTATGAATACACAATCATAGGTCTTAGATCCGATAGTGGTTCTCTTGGGGTCAGTTAAGCCTACCTTTGCTAAACACCCCCACACTCTAAGAAACCTTAGGTTAGGAGCATAACCTTTCCATAACTCGTAGGGGGTCTTATCTAGGTTCTTGTGCGGCACACGGTTAAGTATGTGACAAGCAGATAAGACGGCTTCCCCCCACATTTCATCAAGAAGGCCTGAACTAAGAAGCATTGCATTCATCATGTTCTTGAGTGTTCGGTTCTTACATTCAGCTACTCCATTTTGTTGAGGCATGTATGGTGCACTGGTTTCATGAATGATACCATTCGATTCACAAACATCCTTTAAGAAGTTTGAGCCATACTCTCCTCCTCTATCAGATCTCACTCTCTTGATCTTCCTCTCAAGTTGGTTTTCTACCTCATTCTTATACTTGATGAACATCTCTTCAACTCCATCCTTTGTAGTAAGAAGGTAAACTCTCGCGAACCTAGAGCAATCGTCGATGAAGGTAACATAATAATGTTTGCCTCCCTTGCTTCTCGAGTTCTTGAAATCCGCAAGATCAGTGTGGATTAATTCAAATAGGTTCGTATGCCTTTTTGTGACTGATTTACAAGGTTTTTTAGCGAATTTTGCCTCTACGCAAACTTCACATTTCGAGAGTTCAGAGATAGATAGCGATGGTATAATAGACATGTCCTTAAGTTGTTTAATTGAAGCAACATTCACATGTCCTAATCTACCATGCCAAAGATCAAGAGACTCAGCAATATAAGCGGAAGCGGAAATTTTATTATTGCTCAAGATTACATGATCGACATTAAACAGAAAGAGCCCCCCACAATAATACCCCTTCCCTACAAAGTCTTCATTCTTGGAAAACACCACCGTGTCATTCTCTATGACGGTCTTCAAGCCAGCCTTCATCAACAGCGGTCCAGAGACGAGGTTGCGTCGCAGGGTAGGGACACAAAGGGCATTACTGAGAACACGCGTCTTCCCAGATGTCAACTTCAGCATAATCTTCCCACTTCCAGATATCACTGCAGTAGAGTCATTTCCCATATGAACCACTTCACCAGGTGCAGTTGGTTCGAACTCATAAAAGAGCTCCCTCGAGTTGCAGAGATGACGGGTGGATGCGGAGTCCAACACCCAGTCAACGGTGTTGTGAACCAGCATAGCCTCAGCAACCACAGCAGCTACAATGTCGTCATCTTCAGCAATGTAGGCCCTTGCACCATTCTTCTTGTGATCTTGACGATCGCCACGGTTCATGCACTGATAGGCCTTGTGTCCAGCTTGACCGCAGACATAGCACAACATGTTCTGCTTCGGCTTGTTGATAGCAGACGAAGGCTTCACAAATTTGTTGCGGTTGTTGGGAGGTCCTCGCTTGGGAGCTTCCTTGGACTTCGGCTTCGGCTTGAACCTTGACGGACGAGACGGCCCACCGGACTCCACAATGTTGGCCTTGACCGACGGAGGCGGCAAAGGTGGGATGAGACTCAGAGCGTCCTTCAGACGTTTCGCTTCCTCAATCTTCATGTGGCGAATGAGATCTTGAAGCGTCAGGTCTTTCTCGATGTGCTTCAGGTGGCATCGGTAGTCCTTCCACGACGGTGGAAACTTCTCCAGCAGCACATGAGCGAGGAATACCTCATTCATGTCCATCCCTTCTTTGACGATGGCCGCGGACAGATCCTCGTAGACGTGAACTTGGTCCATGATTGAACGGTTGTCAACCATCTGGAACGCAAGCCACTGGCTCACGACGTACTTCTTGTTCCCGATGTCGTCAGCCCCATACTTCTTCTCCAAAGTCTCTCAAACAAATTTGGCAGACTTGTGGCCAGCAAGCAGGTCGAAAAGGGTGTTGGACATAGAGTCCAAGAGTTGGCCACGGGCAACCTTGTTGCCCTTAGCATACTTAAGACGTTTGGCCTCATTGTCCCTAACAATTGAGGCCACTAAGGGGGTAGATTCATCAGAAACATTAACAGGTACGGGGGGGGGGGGGATAATCAGTTTTTGAGACCAGCGACGGTAATTGGTACCGTCGAGTGGCTCAACGCGGGGAAAAGTTCGAGCAGCAGTTGAAGATGCGGAATTCATATTAGCATGCATATCATAGTTCATATTGTTCATGTTCGTCATTACGCACAGTTCACGAAATTAACAGAGATTAAAAACAGATTTTGTAATTAACTACTTTTGCTTCAAAATTGTTGGATTAATTTCGCAAACTGGGTAACTAATTGCAGAAAAAAACAGAGAAACAGTTATAGCATGCAATAGAAACCGAAAAACTGGAAAGACCAACCGGTGTGACGTGCAGAAACAAGAGGAACAGCTGAGTCGTGGCACGGAGGTCCACTGACTTTGAAGCAAAAGTTCCGGCGTGCCCGAGGTGGCGAGCAACAGCGGTTGCTCCCCAAGGATCTCTCAGCTCTTATCCAGCAGCGCGCCCACTCGCTCTGCCGGACGTGGAAGCAGTAGAACAGTAACCAGAACGGGTGATCGAAAACGTTTGGGAGAGTGACTGAAATCGTGTATAGTATGGCTCTGGAAAGCTGAGTAAAACGTGTTTTGAAAAGAGAGCCAGAGCAAGGTATTTATAGATAAAAAACGTAGGGGCAAAGAGGTAAAAGCACAATTTTTTGAATAAAACCTGTTTAACGTGCGTGTTGACCCACTGAAAAACGGAACCAATCGATCCACTCAACAACACGATCAGACTCGTTCAAACAGGTTTGAAAAAGTCTGTAACAGAAAACAAAAAATATTTTGTATAAAAAGATTGTTTTGCCCGCCCCGCAGGGGCTCCACCCGCGCCCGTGCCCGGGCCGGCCCGGGTCGGCCCGACCCGGACGGACGGCGGCGGCGGCGGTGCGTGCGAGGCCCATTCCGGCCCAACTAGCATAGGCTGGCCCAGCTGAAGTTCTGAACATGGATGGGAGGATGAGCTTTATTAACACACCACAACTCCAAGGAGTTGTCGATGTGGGACTCTCTTCTAGGCAAAAAACACTGGTTTTGGCTTTAAAGCCAGATTTATCCAACATATTCTTTTTAGGCTTTTTTTTTGAGAAAAAAAGGGATGCATCGTTTATCAATTAGCGCCAGTATAAACGGCAATACATATAAACGGGAATACATAAGCCGAGACTCCTATCAATTGATAAATGTTCCGACATGTAAAGTTTAAACAAACTCCTAAGGTAACTAGGAGAACATTACACAAACATGAGTATTAGCACAATTAAGCATATATAAGTTTCTAAGAGCCTTTTTGGAGAATTGTTCTGATCTGCTGTGGTGGGCGTCAATCTCCCCCGAGATCAAGAAGCCTGGTCATTGGTGTAGAGGATCATGGAGAAACTGTGTAGGGTGCACAACATCATGGAGTCTCGGATGAACGAAGACGGTGTGGTGGCACCAAAGAGGGGCCACATACACTCCATACGGTATGATGACGGTAGGGAAATAGTAGCGGCACCGAGGCACGAAAAAGCAGACAACGCTGCAAACAACATTTCATACGACTCGGTCTGAAAGGGCGATGAGGCTTGACGGCGGAGGATGGTGGGACTCGGCGATGGCGGGCGACATGCACTACAAGGCGGGGGAAGACGCGGGCGGCGGGTCTCGGGCCGCAGGGGCGACGAGAGCTCGGACAGAGGTCTGAATGACGGTAGGGACTCAGATGATGGACGGTGACAGGGTAGGTTGGGTCGAGGTAGAGGCCGGGACTAGAGGGAAGCGAAGAATAGGCGAGCATCCCGTGATTGTCGACTCAAAAGAGAACGAAGAAGAAGACAAAAAAGAAGAGAGAAGGAGGCAAAACAATAGAAGGCGGAGGAGGACCGGCGACATAAAAAGAAAGGAGGTCGTCGGTTGATAAGGGAAGAAAGAAGAGAAAAGGAACAGAAATAAGGGGGCGGCTTGAAAAAGAAAATATGGTTAGGTTTTTTTGAGAGGTCTGTTCATTATATTCTTTGTTAGGCTCTTTTTTTTTTTTGAGGATTTTGTTAGGCCCTTGAAGTTACTTCAAAACACGTACCTACATATTAAGGTTTGGTTACTCCTCATATGACCTACAATCTAATTTTAATGTCATGTCTCCAATACTACGTTGCCACTTGGTGGCATCGATGATGTGAAACAAGTTGTGTTTGTGCATATCCAATTCCAGAACTAGCATATTATGTTCCAAACCTTTTTTCATAACTTTATCAATTTATTAAACTCCGTACACGTATCTAAATAATTGTCATTTACAAAGTCTTATATTTACCTTTTTATGAATTGTCTAATCCTAGTAACCTTAGCTTTCACATGTCGATATCGATCTCTACAAAACAGATTGCTATGTTGTTGATCTTCCTATCAATAGAGATCGTCATGTCCTCCCATTCCTACGCGGTGATCATCATGGGAAAGTGTAAGCATGAATTTCATCAAGGGTTTGCCAAAGTCCGAAGGCAACAACACCATCATGGTTGTTGTTGATTGTTTCACGAAGTATGACACTTTCGTTACAACCACAAAGGAGTACAAGGCAGAATTGGCAGCGAATCTCTTTTTTAAAACATGTGGTAAAGTATTGGGGTCTGCCTTAGTCGATCATAAGTGATCGTGATGCTCGTTTCACGGGCCGGTTTTGGACGGAGTTGTTCCGTCTCATGGGGACAGAACTATGTTTTTCAACTAGTTTCCATCCCCAAACCGAGAGGATTAATGGGTTGCTTGAAATATATTTGAGGCATTTCGTAAGCGCTAACCAATCTGATTGGGCAGACATGTTGGATGTCGCTCAGTTCTCCTATAATTTGCAGCGGAGCGAGTCAACCAACACGAGTCCCTTCGAGCTAGCAACGGGACATCAACCACTCACTCCACATACCTTGGAGACGGGATACAAAGGAGACATCCCGAGGGCCTATGGTGCAACCAAGGATTGTCATGAGAAGAGGGTCATTGCTCAGTCCTACCTCGACAAGGCGGCCCTAAAGATGAAGAAGTGGGCAAACAAGTATCGTCAACCTCTAGAGTTTCGAGTGGGCGACCTAGTAATGGTGAAGTTCCACGGGCACCAAGTCAGGTCCGCGAGGAAGCTTCACAAGGGTCTGCTGAGGCGGTTCGATAAGTCATTCCCTATCGTTAAGAGGGTCGGCCGAGTTGCTTACAAGGTTGAGCTGCCCCCACAGCTCCAGGTCCACCCCGTTTTCCACGTTAGCAAGCTGAAACGCTACTATTGGGATCCAGAAGAGCCAGGGCATGGTGAATCAAGCCGTGCACCACCTGCCACATTCATTTCCTATGACAAGCAGGTCGAAGAGATCCGTGGCAAGCGCACGGTTAGAAGGAAGGTCGTCCCGACTTATACCGAGTACTTAGTGAAGTGAAAAGACCTCCCTGACGCTGAGGATAGTTGGGAACCAGCCAAGGACCTATGTCAATATGAAGATAAAATGTTGTAGTATGAGGCAACTTTGACAGGGACGTCAAGGCCATAGGTGGGGGAGAACATTAGGTACTATTTTGCTCCCTATATGCTATTTTAGCTATACTATCCATCCATATGTTTTTGGGAATCTTCGCATGAGGATGGCGTGCTATTTTGGCTGAAAAATGCTGCTTTCTGGTTCACCTGGTTGACGTGGCGAGCAGCTTATCTAAGTGGCGAGTAGGTTTGACTTGGCGAGCTGCCTGGTTGAGAAGGTTGAACAAAGTACTGAATGAACAGCTCGGGATGACTTGGAGAAGTGCTACCTTGAGCCAACCATGAGCAAACACTTGCCTCAAACACATTGGCACAAGCACCTTAGTTGGAAAGTAGAAAAATGAGGTGTCAAGCATGCATAAGGGAGGAGTTGCATGGCTAAGAAGGAGTTGGTAGCCTCTCATTCATTAGCTTCCTTTTTAAGGATCCATGTAACTAGTATAAATAGATTTGCCTTGTATAGATTCATTAGTTAGACTCTTTGTATTTTTCCACACTTGGAATATACTTTCCTTTCAAGCCAAGAATCTCTTTATGTCTTGAGTTTGATCCTCTTTCGTTTTTCTTTAAATCTCATTTGTGTTGTAGGAGAAAAAGTTGATTTGAGACAATTTTGGGATAATTGTCTTGTCTAAGTGTCGGGCGTCCAAAAGAATTAAGTTAGAGCGTCATAGAGGGGCGACTAGTCCTGATTGATGCATATATTTGTTATCAACCATTTATTATTATATTCCTTTATCCAAACGAGCCTAAATTTGACATGCTACGGTAAAACAAATAAACCTGAGAGATCCCCAACATTCGATGGCTGCGAATGCTATCTGTAGACTCTAAACTCTAAAGAAACCACCACAGAAATGAAGTCTCAGTATAGGGTCCAATGTTTGACCCAACTTAATGTCCAGATATTTAGTTAGGTAACGCCATTATTATCATTTATAAAATGTCAAATACGAATTAAATATTCAAAAATAAAATAAAAAAATCCAACCTCTTCTCCGAATCACTCCATCTCCCTGACACCTCCACTTGAGACCCAACTTGCCACGTGGCTCACGTCCCTATAATACCTTTCCTCGGACCCACACAAACAAAACACCAAAATGGTCGCGAAAATGTGCCGAGTTTCATTAATCACTAGTCCTAAGTTTTCGCCGTTAAGTTCCTCATCCCTCAGATCTCAGTGCGCAACATGGCATCGACAAGTTTCAGGTCCCTCAGCGAAATATCGGCCGCCGATACGGTTCGGCTCAGTTTCGATCTCGTCTCCGCCGCCAAGCGAAATATCGGGTTTTTGAAGATTGTGGCCGAGTCCGACCAGTGGCTGCACCACAAGCCTACTCTTCTTCACGCTATCAGGAGGTGAAACATTTCTCAACAAATGCTTATTTGATCGGACGGTGGTGGATGCTGAGAAAATGTTTCTTTTTCCAGGTACGACGAGCTGTGGATGCCGTTGATTTCTGATCAGACGCTCGGGTCAACGCCTCCTATGCTCCTCCCTCCTCTGGATGTTGAGTGGGTCTGGTTCTGTCACACCTTGAACCCGGTAAGTTAAGTTGGCCCTTCAATTTTCTGTTTGGTTCCCGAGAATTTAATCACGGGAAAGTGGAAAATAGTGGTAAGGAAATGTAAAGTTCCCAACTTTAGCTGAAACACTACTCCTTACCAAACTGTATTTTGTCTATTTCTAGTTTCTTTTCTTTTCTTTTCTGGGTAGCCAAACAGAATGTTGAAAGCATTTGTTGCAGGTGAGCTACAGACGATACTGTGAGTCAAGGTTCTCGAAGGTAATCGGAAGACCATCCATTTTTGATGAACACAATGAAGATTATGCTGTGATGAGGTGCAGAGATATTTGGGTACAGAGATACCCAGATGAGCCATTCGAGAACGAGATCGTGTCCGAAGAGCAAGACCCAGTCGTTATAAATGAAGATCTTTTCATGGAAGTGATGAAGCACAGATCTTTATGCTCCAAATTTGGGGAGCCATACATGGTTGATGCTTTGTATTTAATTGCAGCTAGACAAAGGTACAAAGCTTTTCTGTATATGCTGCAGAGGTTCACTGATGGGGGTTTAAGATTGGTGCCTGCTTTGGATATTATGCTTATGTGGTTGACTCATCAGGTGGGTTTTAATTTCTTCATCATCAACTCGCTTAATCTCATGACTTTTTCTATGATCCAAATAGGAATTGGGAATATTCTGAATTTTACATAACAGTTGGATTGATCCTATTAAATTGAGCCATCTACTTCAGAATGATTAGTGCAACTGCTTTAGTCATCACTCATCAGTCAGTTCATGACTGTTCGTATATTTTATAAATCATTTACCCAGCCCTTTATGTTAGTGTATTCTAGTGAATTATGGTTTTAAGCTGAAACTGCTTTGGTTCTGTGCAATATGAATCAGAGCTACCCAACAGCTTATGCAGAAGACATGAAGGAGATGGAGGGTGATATGCAGAAGGTGGTGAGTTTGTGGGGAAATGTGGAGGCAAAAGATGTGGAAAACACCAAGAAGCTGTGGGACAAAACTTTCGATCAACCCTATGAGAGAGCTGGGGCTGACCTTGCCATTGGGTTGGATGGAGCCGATGAGTTCAAACTACCTCTTCGATGGGAGGTCTCAGATACAGATGCCAACACCAAATACAAGTCCTTGATGCCTAGGTTCTTGCTCGAGGTTGGTTGTGCACCTCTCACATGTACGCATATTCCATTTTTTTGACAAAAATGTTTGATGCTTGTGCTGTTTGGATCAGTGTTTGAGTGATTGAAGTAACGTGCGGTTTTGTACTAATTTGCATTCATGCATCAAATTGTTTCCTTTAGGCTTTCTTCATTAAAATCTTTCAAGATATTGCACTTTGTACTAGGCTATATCATATAGTGCAAGATATGATCGTGCTGTCATTTACCTTCACAGGTGTGTGTCTATGTGAGGCTTAACTCAATGAGTAAGGCAATGCCAGATCCTACAAAACATGATTTCCTTCGTCTGCAAATGGTAAGATGTCACAGGGAGCTCAAGATTGATAAACCCGTCTCAACCTTGTCACGTGATTCGTGGCAGAAAGCCTGGCATCTTTATTGTGAATTTGGAACCAGAGGAATTGTGCTTGATCTCCGTCACCGTGGTGGGGGTTGCTTGAAAGGAAGCAGAGTTCAAGAGAGTGTCACTTTTCTTTGGAATGATTTGCTTAGAGCACAATCTCTGAGTTTGGCAAGAGAAGTTGGTCAACAAATGAGGATTGTGGCTTCAATCACTCCCCCAGTTCAAGCTTCATATCTATTAAAATGTGTGCCAGATAAGGTCACCGATGACTCAGGGGCCATGATATCTGATGTGATTCTTAGAATGAATAGATACCGGCCTCAAGAAGGTCGCTGGTTGTCTCGAACTGTTCTTGATCATGCAGGACGAGAGTGCTTTGTTGTTCGAATCAGGTAATGTTCAACTGTTTGATTCCAGATGTGAAACTTAGACTCACATGTGAATTCTGAAAACACGATTTGATTTTTGTATTCAATATTGAATACTTTGTATTGCATTTCAGAGTGGGTGCTGGGTTTTGGAGAAGAGGAGCGGAAAGTCCATCAGCTGTGAAATGGGAGGATAGGATCATAGAGGTTTGTGAAGGTTCTTGGTCTTATGTTGCTGGTTCCATTGGTCGAGCTCCTGGTATGTTCTTAAGGACTTCCATTTTACTGATCATGATTCATTGATTTGTATGAGTTCTACTTCACTGTATTGCATCATCACAAAACAAATATGTTAAACACATTGTTCATGTTGTTGCCATCTAGTACAGAGAAAGTGGTGGGAACAGCTACACCAAAAGAACCGAAAGAGCAATGGCAAGCTTCATGGAAACTTTCAACTGGTGAAGATCTGATGATACAATGGGATTCAGCAGCACATATGTCCACTCTGAACCTGTGTGTTAAAAATCAGGATATGCTTGATTCATCAGTAAGCCATAGGCTAAAGATTCCCTTTTAGTATTAGTTATTTGGGATAATTGCAAAAAAGTACAATAAGGTATCGATCTTTTGCAAATCGCAACCTTCCTTTTTGTAAATTTTTATTTCGAAATGGCAGTTTTACCTTTGAAATTATAAATTTTAAAAATACTTAGTACAAATAAAAATAAAAACCAGAATTTTCTTCCTCTTTGGATGTATAATATAAATAGGAATAAAAGTAAGGGAGATGAAAATTCTGGATTTTTTTTGTACTTATTAATTTTTAAAGTGTAAAGTCGTTTTGAATCAAATCTACACAAACTAACAAAAAAACAAGTGCATGGTACTTTTTTACGATTATAAAAAAAGATGGCTACAGTTCGCAAAAAGTAAATACCTCAAGATACTTTTTTGCAATTGTCCCTAGTTCTCTTGGAGATTACGAAGATAAATTGAAGCTACCATAACGATTACAGGTAAAGTTGCTGAAAGGACGGAAAATGCAGTATCAAGTTGGTTTGGAAGGTAAAGAAGAAGACAAAAGAAAGGACATTGATCAAGATGAAGAGGGATTTGTAACACTAGTTCGGTTTACAGAAGATGAGCCAGAAGGTAGAGCAACGGCTCTCTTAAACTGGAAGCTCTTGGTAGTAGACCTAATTCCCGAGGAGGACGCAGTTTTTGCACTGCTCGTATGTGTTTCGATACTGAGAAGTGTATCTGAGATGAAGAAGGAAGATGTTGGAAACTTACTAGTGAGGAGAAGGTTAAAGGAAGCAAACAAGGGGGCAAGAGATTGGGGTTCCGTAATGCTCCATCCTAGCTCATGGCCACCGTCCATTCCCTCACCTCACCTCCGACCTTGGTATTGGAATGCCAAAGCAGTGATGGTAGCAGATGGCTTGGATCACAGGACAAAGCAACCGGGTTTCACTTATTCACCAGCTGAAGGTGGTGATAAACTTTACAAGCGAGGGATCATCAACGAGAGTTTGAGATAGTTAACAAAATGCAGAGGCAGTCTTGATTCATGCAGGACATACATGTTGATGCCATGGAAGAAGCCAATACATGTATTCATTGGTTTCTTTCGTGCTTACAACAATGCACTGAGCTCTGGGATTTTTCCTTGATGCCATAATCACTTAGAAATAACATTATGACTTGTGTAAATCTTTGTGTGTACAAGTACAACAATGAGATTCTTAGGTTGGTTTTCATCCACTATGCCTTGTGTAACATTATACCCAGTTCAATTTTGTGAAGAAGAAATTTTCATATTGAATTCTGTGTTATATGTTGCACTGATTGAGGTTGGACACAAGAATACTATGTACTATTTATGAGTATATTGTTGAATTACTGACAAAGGCTATTTTTTTTTTTGCTTGGCTAGATGAGTATCAAGTAAAGATGGCAACAGAACATCATTTTGAATCCATGCAAGACCATTTCCATGTTTTGCTAATCTTCTGTTTGTCAAAAAAATAGCTATCTGATAATGTTGGGCTCTCTAATTTAGAGGGAATCTAAATGTTATTTATTGCATGTAGGAGTCTAGCTAAAAATGCATCTAAAGTTCCTTAAAAGTTGGAAGGAACTAATTCCAGACAAGTATTAGAAAGTGAACCTTCTCAAGTAAAGTATTTTAACAATCTTGTCCCTCAATTTTTGAACTAACTCAATCAAATAAAAAACAAACACATTGTAGCTCAAAACTTTCCTTATGTAAAATAAGGGAGTAGCAAACAATTTTTCTATCCCTAAAGAACATTTTAAGATTTCTATATGTAAGTGAGAAACCAACCCTTGATGATTTCCCAAACTTTGAATTTGGAATATTAGAGGTGAAGTCTAAAAAGGAAAGCATAACTTGAACATTGTAGCTAGAAAAGGCACAAAAGACAAAACATTGCTTAGACAAGAAACAATCCATGCATTTGCAGTGCATATAAAGGTTACTTGATAAGAAAAAAAAACATGTCACAAGTCTGTTGTTGAGAGAAAAATGTCTCTCATCACCAGTTTTCTTGTGATTGCAATCCTCGTGCCCGGTATCAAATCGACCCAGACCCAAACCCAAACCCAGAACCTGGAGGCCATGATCACAGAAGCATGCAGCGACGTGGAGGACCCGAAATCATGCATCCAAAACCTGCAAAGTGATATCTCTAAAATGGGTCCAGCGAGCCCCAACACGGTCCTCCACGCCGCTCTCAAAACCACCCTCAACGAAGCGAGGCTAGCCATCCAGATGATCACCAAGTTCACCACCTTGTCCTTCACCTACCGCGAGCAGCTGGCAGTCGAGGACTGCAAGGTGCTCCTGGACCTGTCGGTGTCGGAGCTGGCATGGTCCACGGCGGAGATGAGCAGGGTCCGAGCCGGCAAGACGGCGGAAGGCGGCGGCAACCTCAAGGCCTGGCTCAGTGCTGCCCTCAGCAATCAGGACACGTGTCTCGACGGGTTCGAAGGAACGGACAGGCACGTGGAGCATTTCATCAGGGGGAGCTTGAAGCAAGTGTCGCAGCTCATCAGCAACGTTCTGGGTCTCTACACTCAGTTACACGCCTTGCCCTTCAGACCACCTCGTAACGGTACCAGGTTCCCGGATTGGATGACAGATGGCGACCAGGGACTGGTGGATTTCAATCCTCTCGGGATGCACGTGGACGCTGTCGTGGCAGCGGACGGAAGTGGACGCTACAGGACCATCACAGAGGCCGTCGACGAAGCTCCGAATTACAGCACCAGGAGGTATGTGATTCACATCAAAAAAGGGGTTTACAGAGAGAACATTGACATGAAGAAGAAGAAGACCAACATCATGTTCGTCGGAGACGGCATGGGAGCCACCATTGTCACGGCTAATCGCAACTTCATGCAGGGATGGACTACTTTTCGAACTGCGACTGTCGGTAATTAATTAATTAACTCTCCAATTAATATAACATCGGGAAAACATGAGTCCTAACCTTGATGTGTTTTTGACGATTTTAACTAGGCTTGATCTTTTTGTACTTCCCAACGGTATCATTTCCATTCTATGCACAAACTAACGATTTCTGTTTATTTTGACGACTCCGTTAGAAAAATACTACGGTACATGTGACCAACACATGTCCAAAATAACTAATGGAATGGTCAAAATAGATAAAAATTGTTAGTTTGTGAAAAAAAAATGGAAAGACCATGATTGGAAAGTGCAAAAAAAAAATCAAACCCAATTAGAAATGTCAAAACAAACCTCAAAAAGGATTAGGACTTTTGGTACTCCCTATATAATGTTGGCTTATTTAAGGGGCTTTGTTAATACATAGATTCTTAATTTGCAGCTGTATCCGGAAGAGGGTTCATAGCAAGAGACATGACATTCCGGAACACGGCGGGACCACATAACCATCAAGCGGTAGCACTCCGGGTGGACTCTGACCGATCAGCCTTCTTCCGATGCAGCATGGAAGGCTACCAAGACACACTCTACGCCCACTCCCTCCGCCAGTTCTACCGGGAATGCAACATCTACGGCACCATCGACTTCATCTTCGGCAACGGAGCCGCCGTCCTCCAGAGTTGCAACATATTTACAAGAGTGCCACTCCCCCAACAGAAAGTGACCATCACAGCCCAAGGCCGCAAGAACCCGAACCAGAGCACCGGGTTCTCAATACTCGACAGTTCCGTGATGGCCACCCAGCCCACGTATCTGGGCCGCCCCTGGAAGCAGTACTCGAGGACAGTGTTCATCAACACGTACATGAGCGCTCTCGTTCAGCCCAGGGGGTGGCTCGAGTGGTACGGTGACTTTGCCTTGAACACGTTGTGGTACGGTGAGTACCGGAACCGGGGCCCCGGTGCGTCCTTATCTGGGCGGGTCAGATGGCCCGGTTATCACATCATCAGGGACGCTTCTCTGGCGAATTTCTTCACCGTCGGCCGCTTCATTGACGGCATGTCCTGGCTGCCGGCTACCGGTGTCAAGTTCTCAGCTGGCTTGAACCATTAATTAACTCACTTTGTATTTCTATTATTGTAGTGTAGACTAATTAATTAACCTGATTGGTCACATTAGTCTATCCATTATATGTAATAGTATATATAGACAATAAGGCCGAAATTGAAGGGAATTGGGAGGTTGCAATTATCGTTGGGCTGTTGATTTGTCTCCTCCAAATTTGTATCTCTGAATCGTTTTTTTCCCAGCACATTTTCGCTGTAATTATAATTATAATCCCTCCTCCATCTTTCTGTAAACCTATATTGATGTAGGAGATTGGGCGGGATTGTACATACTTAATTTCCTCCCGCCTTTGAACGACTAGTCTCCCTTTCACATTCCGCAATGTCGGAAGAGAAGAACAGAGTGGTGGTCATGGCCGCCTCGATTATCATCATGGCCGCGGTGATCGGAGCTGTGGGTTTATGCATTTACGTAAACGAACCCAAGGACAAGGACAAGGGCGAGCCCAAGCAGTCGCCGGCGTCCATGAGAGCCGTCAAGACCATGTGCGCCATCACCGACTACAAGACCACTTGCTACGAATACATCTGCCCCGACGCCGGCGACAACACCGACCTCGAGGAGCTCCTGACGGTGGCCTTCAACATCACCATGACGAACATCACGGAGGCGGCGACCAAGTCGGAGGTGTTGGGGCAGACCCAGGAGGATCCCAGGACGAAACACGCCCTGCTCGACTGCAAGGAGCTCATGGACTCGGCGTACGAGGAGTTTAAGAAGTCGTTCGACCATTTGGGAGACATCGACATTACTCAGGCAGATGAGATAGCGGTGGACATGAGGATGTGGCTCAGCGCCGTGTACACGTACCAGGAGACGTGCCTTGACGGCCTCAAGAACACCTCCGGCGACGCTCAGGAGAGGATGAAGTACACCCTGGGACCCGCCAGGAAGATGACCATCAACTGTCTCTCCATCGTGGATAAGCTGCCGGAGGTCTACAAGGCGATGAAAAAGGCGGAGGCGGTGGGAGCTCTGCTCGGGGATAGGATCGCCGATGCGGGGGTCGACGACGGAAAGGACAAAGGGAAGGATGCGGAAGGCGGTGCGGAGGACGAGGAGGGGCTCATCGACGACACCGGCGGCAAGGAGGCCAAGAAGGAGGGGCGGCGCCGGATGAGGCGGCTGATGAGCGAAATGTGGGATGATGAGGCGGCGATGCGGAGGCTGCTGGATAAGGACGACGATAAGTCGCCGTTCAAGCAGAAGCCGGAGTTTACGGTGGCTAGAGATGGGAGCGGAGATTACGGACACTTGTCGGAGGCGCTGGAAAATATTCAACTGGATAACGACAAGCCGGTGGTGATTCGGATCAAAGAAGGGATTTACAAGGAAGTGGTGGAGATCGGGAGTAGCATGACGTATGTTGTCTTGATCGGAGACGGGGCTAATAAGACCAAGTTCACCGGCGCCCAAAGCTCCATGTTCAGGCCCGTCTACGGAACTGCATCTTTTGGTAAACGACGTTTGGTCATATTCCTACCTGATATTTTTCTGAAATCATAATAATCGGTTATTTGAAAATTATTAAAAACTAACGAAATATGTTTGAATCGTCAAAGCCCACTAACTAACCATACTAAATATCAAATTTGCTCTTAAAAAGTACCCGCTAGGATTACGTAGACAAACCCTGTTTGAGAGCCCCAACTATCCTTTTGGTATAAATAATTAACAGATCATGACGGTTCAAGCAAATTTTGTTAATTTTTAATTGTTTGGTTGGACCATATTGTAGCCGTAAAAGGAGATTACTTCATGGCAAAGAACATTGGGTTCGAGAACACGGCGGGGCCGGAGAATCAGCAAGCGGTGGCGCTACGAGTACAATCCGACAAATCCATCTTCTACAACTGCTCCATCGAAGGCTTCGAGGGCAGCCTCCACACCCACGCCAACCGCCAGTTTTACCGAGACTGCAACATCTCCGGCACGGTCGACTTCGTCTTCGGCGACGCCGCCGCCAACTTCCAGAACTGCATCTTCCGGGTCCGCAAGCCTATGGAGAACCAGAAATGCACAGTCACCGCCCAAGCCCGCAAGAAGGAATGCCAGCCCACCGGGATCGTCATCCAAAACAGCACGTTCGTCGCCGACAAGGACTACTTTCCGGTGAGGAAGGAGCGGAAGGCGTACCTGGGCCGTCCGAGGAAGAAAAACTCGAGGACGATAGTGATGACGTCGTACATGGATGACCTGATAGACCCGGAGGGGTGGTCGCCGTGGCAGAGAGACGACGGGCTCGAGACGTGCTTCTTTGCTGAGGTGGACAATAAGGGGCCAGGAGCCGAGAAAGGGAAGAGAGTGACGTGGAAGGGGATCCGAAAACTTGACAAGGATGAGGTGGAGGACTCTTTTGTGCCGAGTAAGTTCATTCAGGGTGACGACTGGATCAAGAACTCTGGGGTTCCTTACGTTTCCGACTACGGTGGTGACAAAGATTATAAAAAGTCTAATGCTTCGGCCTTTGGTAAACCAAAAGAATCTAAAAAGTCTGATTCCAAGTCGAAAGATTCTGATAAAAAATCAAAAGATTAACACACTTTTGGGGAGGCTGTTCTTCTTTCTTTTAGGGTAAATGAGAGTAATTTTTATTTTGAAATGTAAAATATTGATTTCAATGTATCATAGGGTTCAAAGTTGAAGGACTTTGTTACCATAAATTTATGTACAGAGGCTGGATCTGATATACATAGACATAATGCTTCAAGAAAATGGCATCTACTATCTACATTTAAAAATCGTTCTTCCAAGGATTATAAGACGTTGAAATGAAATCGGGGCATCAAATTTAAATGCACTAGCTTCAAACCCAATAACATTAATAATCCAAGGTAGAGTAAAACATCAAAAATTTGGATTGTAATCCAGAAGCAAAACCAGTACAAAAACAAACTTAAACCCTAAACCCCTTGCTGTTTCTCTTTCCTCTAGCCTTCTCGAACTTCCTTCCTTTGGAGCGCACATAAGGCTTGCTGTGGCTGTGTGGCACACCAGGAGCCTTACCAAAATGCTTCACTGCCTCACGGGAATTCTTCGGGCCTCTAAGAAGAACCTGCATGGATAAGTTCAAAGCAGCTTAGGTGAGCATGACCGCTTAGAAATACCGCATCAATAGCAAGACTATCCAGGAAAGCATCAAGGCTTATAAATTGGAAGTAAAGCATCAAGGATTTATTAGATTATCAATGATAATCTCTGTAAAGAGTGCATAGAGGCTTAGAGTTATCATCCATTGCAAATTGGAGGAAAAAAGTTAACAAATTTATATTTATTGTTTATTCAGCTTTGATACTGCCAATGCTGGTTGATATATGTATTGTACAGTCTGTGCAGCGGGCACTACCTTCTACTTCTAGTCAAAGTGCTAGAACTAACAATACATAGATAGTTACAATAGATTAAGACTGATCTTAAACAATTACGGCAACTTTACTTAATCGAGAATTTTTCTAATTAGTACAGAGTATATATATGTAAAGGAATTGAGTTAAAGGTATCATTTGCATGATCATAACAGAATGTATACAAGTCAAATTAAACAACACTCTATGTGTAACAAGAACACAACCTCCTCAAGAAAGTGAATTTGAAGTCCATTGACACCAAAACAAAACATGATTCACTCATGTAGTAATGACTCCTATCTAACAAAATGTACACATGATGTAACAAGAAGCACTCATAATAGCTAAGCATGACATTGAACTGAACAAAAATTATGGAATCAAAGTCCATACCGTGTTCTGTCCCAAAGGAGCCTTGAGAGCAAGCTGATCAAAGGTGAAGCATTCACCACCTGCCTTCTCAATTCTGGCCCTGGCAGTTTCTGTGAATCTCAGAGCAGTAACCTTCATGGCAGGAACCTCATAGGCTCGGATATCATCAGTAACTGTACCCACAACAACAGCTATCTTGTCCTCCTATTATGAACAACATACAACAGAGTCAACAAAAACACACACAAATTATGAAAATTCGAAATAAAATATAAGGAAGAAAATCACAACCTTTCCTTTGGTGTATCGGATCAACCTGGAAAGAGAGAGTGGAGCCTTGTTGACCTTGCTCATGAACAGGCGCTTGAGAATCACTGCATTGAACTTGCTCCCGGTTCTCCTCACAAGGAAGCGGTACAGCTGATACAAAATGAAACATTCTACACTCAGAAGAAAAGTGACAACATGGCTACAATTCATCCACAAGAGAGTAAAATGAGGACCTTGACGAGGAGCTTGAGATAGATATCATCGGACTTAGGGGCGGTCCTTTTGGTCCGCTTGCTCTTACCTCCTGCGACCAAATCGATTCCCTGTTTTCAATTCACAGAAGCTGGTTAGATCAACACACAGGGGCATATCAGTATCAGAGACACTGCAGCTACGAAGGAGATAATGAGATGGACCATTGGTGGTCTGGTGTTAAAGCTCGATCCCTCCTCTCCTTGAGCGGCTGCTGCGACCTGCGACTACCGAAATGCAGTTAGGGTTTTGGCAGCCTTATATATCATGCATTGCTTGTGGTTCTAATGTTCTTCGAGGATCGTCATCTTGCACCGTACACGTGTCTCCATACTTGATGAAAGTTACGAACCCTAATCCGATATTGGGCCTGGTTATCTTGAGCCCAAACTCAATATCCACCACCAGGTCCAATCTATGTTGGGATTTCTGTCTCTCTTTTTTTTTATTAATTCGATATTTTTGAAATAAAGAGCAAAATATAATACCCTCTTGAATATAAGTTGCATCGACTGGTTGAGCTGAATTTAACAATCTAATGGTGGTACAACAAAAAATCAATGCTCTCACGTTTCGAGTCGTATGTCTCCTTCTTTAGAGAACGTGTTAGTCCTAAACTTATTTTTCATGTTATGTCGTCTATGTCACCGCTTACAGTCTCTTTGATTGTCGTGTCGCTTCCACTGGCTCTCAATACGTCCCCTCGGCCATCAGTTGGGAAACGATCCCCAACCCCCCTTATCATACGCCAAAAACATCCCTCTGATTTCGTACGTCCGATTCGGGTGAGGAAGAAACACATGCCCAAAGCGTCCTCGTCAGTATCTTTGACCACCTCACCGCCATAACCAGTCTTGTTCCTCCCACCTAGTTTCCCATCGATGGTCGATACGATGTTGGTAGTCTTCTCTCCGAGGCTGGTACCACCAGACATGGCCCAACGAAGGTGAAGCGAGGCCGTCCTCTGAAGCCTCTCGGACATGCACTATCGCAGGTGTCAACTGCGCCGTCTCCAACCCCTGATGGTCTTGCTTCGGGGGTTAGGGTGACTGCTAGGGCTCCGGCTCCACCCATCCCGGTGGCACTAGCGGATGAAATCGCGGTTAGGGTTCCGACCCCCGCTATTCCACTATCTCAAATGTGGGATCTTCAGGCTAACTTTTTTATATGATGCCTCATCGAAGAGGAAGAGATGGAGATCGTGTTCTATAT
The DNA here is from genome assembly GCA_963921825.1 of Erodium maritimum. Lineage (NCBI taxonomy): Eukaryota > Viridiplantae > Streptophyta > Magnoliopsida > Geraniales > Geraniaceae > Erodium > Erodium maritimum. The sequence continues at coordinate 10,250,017 of OY997588.1, read as the reverse complement.
ACTCTGGCGGACCCTCAACTACTATCTCTTCTACAATATGGTATGGTGATCATCACACATGCATGGGGTCGTTTGGCCTCGGGTCTGGTGGTCAAAGACCTAGAACCAAGGACCTTTGCGTTCTACTTCACATCCTAGGAGGCTAGGGCTTGGGTTCGGAGTAATTAACCTTGGTGCTTCCATGGTCGCCCGTTGTTGCTCGGCGAGATTGTTGACACGATGGCTCGGAATCTCCTTAGGTTAGACCGCATCCAATTGTGAATGTATGCTCGAGGAATTCCACCCTCTGTCCGGATCAAGGCCATTAGGGAAGTGATAATAACTACGTTGGGGGAGTGCATGAACGTCTCTTGCGATCAATGGGGGCTGAGTTGGGGGCGGAACAATGAATGTTTGTTTTTGGATGGACCTTCATCGCCCTCTTCGGCATACCATGATCATGCGGTTAGTGAGTTCCCAGACCGGTGAGGGTTACCCTAACCTATGAGTGACTTCCATTCTTCTATTTGAACTATGGTTGAATCAGACATATGGTTTGAGATTGTAACTAAGAGGTACTAAGGACACCCAAGTTCGATTATTCGATCTTGGAGTTCAGGTCTAGCAAGCTTGAGAAGACGTACCCCACAGATTGGGGTATGGAAGCACCACAACCACCATCGGGGTTCACACCACTAACCTTAGACACGATACCTAAGATCGGGTCGTATCAGGGTAATGGCCCCCTTGTAGCCTCAGACACGATATTTAACCCGTATCTTGGGATTCAGGATCGTATCGGGGTCAAGCCTTCCCTCGAGAACTTGGGTACTCTTCAGAGAAAAGCTTATTTGGGTCTGTCTCATCTAGAAAGCTGGCAGGCCCACCAGGAAGGCCACCATGCTCATTGAGTCAGAAGGGAGACACTTTCATAAGGGATGGGAAGCAACCCCGCCACGAAGGATGACAATACCTATGGTTTCAGGGACTTACTTTGGGAGGGGTCCATGGTCCAAGCCTTACCTCCCAATTAGACTGTTAGTTTCAAGTTCGATCGACCACATCACAACGAAAAGAATCCTTGGAAAGTAGATATCAAACAGGGTTTAGGCGCTACTTTTAGTAGTTTTTGGCAGTTTGAGCCCTTTGGTTTAAGTTTTTCTTTTAGTGTTGGTTTTAATTCCTGATTTAGTTGTAAGTCCTGTTTACCACAACCGTCTCTTATTGTAGGACCAATGTTTTTGTCTTAGAGTTTTTGCATAAAAAATCTTTTCGGAGACTTTGACCGTTGTAATGACTCTTTTATAACTTCAATAAAATTATCGTTTATCCTTCAAAAAAACAATCTAATGATAAGTTAACGCATAAGTGAGTTGTTGACTGATTTTCTGAATCTAATCAAATAAATCAATTTGGACCAAAGATACACTCCTAAGTCTAAACACAAAAGAAAAATAAAATTGCTTACAAAATATTCTTATTTATTATGGAGAGAAGATTGTTTATAGAGTGTAAGATAAAACTTGACTCGGAGATGAACATGAATTTTTACTGTATACATAACAGGAGAAGGTTATATGCATACAAAAGGGCATACAGAGTTACAATTGTTTAGCAGCCTCTGTTAGGGTTTGGCTCTGTTAGGGTTTCGCGATTTTCGGTTTCTTCGTATGTAAGCATGTCGTCTGCTTCGTCTGAAGGGAGGTCGATGACACCGAGCATGATCGGTTGTGAACCAGGCGTAGCTGGTGCTGGTGACAGTGGGCCGGTGAGCCCGAGAACGGAGCCGAAGTTTATGGTGAGTGAGGATCAATGTGGTACGGGTGGAACGGTGGTGGAGTCGGTCACTCCGACGATCACACCGACGCCGGAGCTCTCTCCGCGTAGGGGTGAGCATCATCTCCTGACATTCTCGGCGCATCAAGAGGATGGGCTGGAGCATGCAGTGCGGAGACCGGTGCGGGGCACCAGGCGTGTCCAGGCGGTGGGACCGCGTCCGAGGAAGGGAGGGCAGCGGGCTCCTGTGGTGGTGCCGGAGGGGAGTGGGAAGCCGATTCGGTGGGTGAGTCCCAAGAGTCGCTCCGACATGGCATGACACTGATTCCAATTGTGGTGTCATCGGATACGGCACCGGAGGCGTCCGAGACGCCGGAGGCGGCGGCGTGGTGGAGAAGGAAGGGGAAGGCACCGACTGTCGGTTCTGCTAGGGCTTTGGCCGAGGATCCAAGGAACGTGGGCCCGGGTTTGCTTGCGGATGCAAGACGTGAATGGAGACAAGGGCCGGGTAGGCCGTATGGCCTGAGGGGAGTACAGGAGATGGGCTGGCAGCCAAGGCCTGGGTCAGGCCCAACAGACCGGGGCAGGGAGTCCAGACCAGGGTGGACCCGTGGGGGATCGGGTGACATAGCCCAATGGGCGACCAGATTTTGGTCTCGATCGGTTCCGGGGTTACGGGCGGGCGCCGGACATGCCCGGTTTGGCTCGGACTCGAATCCTAACCCGACCCAGGAGGGCCTCTCGGATCCGGTTAACGGGTTTAATCCATTTGGTGCACGAGGAAGTGATTGGCGTAGCCCGGGGGAACATGTAGGTGACTTGGGATCCCAAATGGGGGCGATGAGGATCAGGGAGGTCGTGGTTCCGGTCCAGGAGGTCACAGGTCGGGGAAACCAGTACCGATTTGCGATGGCGGCCAAGGTACTGACATCTAAGAAGATCTATTGAAAGTCTGTGGTGGATCGTTTGGAAGATACCTGGGGTATGAAGGTCGATGCCAAGCCTCTGGAGGGGGGTTTAATCGTTTTCTTTTTTAAGTCAGCAAATGAGAGAGAGAGAGAGAGAGAGAGAGAGAGAGAGTTCTGATGGGCGAGCTGTGGTCCTTCTGGGACTCACTGATATTGTTTACGGATTTGCGAGCTCATATGCAGGTACGGGAACTAGAATTCCACCATTTCTCGGTCTGGGTGTCGAACTTGCCGGTGGGGGCATGGACGAGAGATGTGGGATTTCGTGTGGGAAATGCCTTAGGAGTATGTCAAGGGGTGGATGTGGATAAAGACGGGCTGTGCTGGGGGGATTTTATGAAGATCAGGATCAGGGCGGCTATCAGGGTTCCGTTATAGAGCCAGCTATGGTTTCGGTTGTCAGTATCCCAAGTACGTACTCGTCTGGTGATTTCTTATGAACATCTGCATGAGCACTGTTTTGGGTGCTGTTGTGCGAGTCATTTTTTTCCGGTATGTCCGGTGGTAGGAGGAAAAAGGGGTCCATCGTTGAAGGCACCGACAGATCCCAGATCCGCTCTGGAAAAGGCGAAACATGGGAAAGCTGCGCCGGGGACGAATTGGACGTATACGGGGGGCATGGGGAATGAAGGATCCAAGCCGGTTGGCCCAAACAACCCTCCACGGAACCGGGAAAAGAAGGAGCATGGGAGGCAGTCGGGTCAAAGGGACGAGGTCCTGGTAGGATGGCTTCCATGAGAGCTGTCACCATCATTATCTGGGAAGAAAAAGGCGGAGAGGGATGAGGAGCCTGAGGACGAGGAGGGATCGTCGGCTTCTGATGGGGCGTCACATATAGCGGCGGGGGGCTTCAAGCACCCCCGCCTCCAAGAATAAGGGTTTGGGGGTCCAGGGAGGGGTTGGTCGACTGTACCCTCTCCCTGGCAGATTGGCGGCACTGGTTCTGCCAACAGTCGACAAGATGCTTCCCTACCATTTCGGGGTCAGCGATCCCGCGTTCAGGAGCCCTACACCTATCACTCAAGGGAGGAGGACGCACGTTGACTTACCCGGGGAGTTATTGGTCGACCATTGTTCAGTTTTCACTTGCTATGCTCGACCAGCGACTTATGGTTGGAGCATACAGTATCGGTGTCCATGGATGCTAGCGCAGTTTCACCCCTCCAACCGCCCTTATGCCCATGAGCAAAATTTACTACTCAGCATTTGTGTTTCAGTTTTATGCTAGTTTCTTGGTTTGTAAGATGTTTGTCATCAGACGAGCACTATTTTGCTTTAATTAATAATATTACCATTCCGTTAAAAAAATTACAATTTTTTTATTTATTTTGAAATAAGATCAAAGCTAATTTAAATTTTACCGGTAGAGCTAACTATCGACAAGAGGAAACGATGCATTTCATTTACAAGACATGCTCACTTCTATTTTTTTTTTATAAGCGAATTTTATTACAAGATTTTTTCCAATGTGAAAGACTAGGATGGAATGATACAACTCTGTAGAATATCAAACAAAAACCTTCTCAAACAAAATAAAAACACAAAACAGAACAATACACAAAACCATAATTAGTTGCGACAAGAATAAGCTCCAAGCTGAAACCATGATCGGCCTCCACACAACCCGAGGCCATTATTGACCGTGATGATCCTCCACGTAGCCCATGGGAAGTTCACACCACAAATTATACTGATAATCAGGTCGAAGATCTCCTACTAGAAAATTTGCTCAGAAGGTTGTATGTGAGGTGAAGCTATTTTCAGAGGCCAAACTTGTTGGAAGAAGAAACTCTCTCTTTCGAGTGGAAGAAATAATGTGGGTGGTGATGCCAACGGAAGAATAAGCTCCCTCTTTTGAAGAAGATCAACAACTTCATTTTTTAAATGGGTTCATCTAATAATATATGGTGATAATAAACATAAGTATAGTAACTTGTTATGTATCTTATATATGGTGACAACTTGTGTGTCATATTTTACTGTATTAGCGCGTGAGTCATTTTCAGTTTAAAGTAGCATTGTTGTTATGCATTTTCAAACCAAATGTATTTAATATATCACATATTTACGTCCAGATAAGATTAACTTTTTCGATACAAGAAGCTAAATCTTTTAACGATCATTTTAGCTTTTGGTCACTAGTCTTGAAAGTGTGATGTAAAGGTTGTAGATAGTTTATTTGTTTGTTTCAAAACTGTAAACCTCACTAGTCAGTAGACCGTTAGTTGGTTAAAGCAAAATAGATAAATTGTTAAACTTACACAAAAATATATGTTTTTTTCATCACAAATATTAGAAAAATGTATTTCATGGTGATAATGTATGTGTTTCATTTTGCTGTTTTAAGTTCATATTCAATTCAAACATCTTAGTTATGAAGTGATTTACATCTAATTGTTTGTAAGAAAGAAACCGATTTATTTGTTTAAAAATTAATATTTATTTTAGTCAAATATAGTGGCCAAAAAGAATTATTGAATACAAAATAATATTACCCCCGTATCCCACACGTCACTCCCGTGCGTGTTGAGATGAGAGGGTGCGCTTCGTCCATCCCACATCGCTCAAGCAGAGCAGTGTTTCTGAGTTAATATAGGCGTAGAGGAGCACCATAGTTCGTCCCTTCGGGGACATCCGATAAAATTGGAACGATACAGAGAAGATTAGCATGGCCCCTGCGCAAGGATGACACGCACAAATCGAGAAATGGTCTAAATTTTTTTTCTTCTTTTCCTTCTCTCTCAACCTAGGGTTTCAGCGGCCTCTGAGCTTTCTAGAGGTAATGGAACCGATTCGATGTTTTTTTTTTTTTTTTTGCTTTCAGTTTATCGTCTATTCTTCCTAAGCCTAGTGAAGATCCTGATTCGCTGTTACCTTTGATATGGAGTCATCATTACATTGGATTTTGAATTCGAGATTGTGATTCACTATTTCCGTTGCTGTTTTTTGATCTTCAGTGTTTTTTTTTTCTGCATTTAGGCTACTCAAATTCAGGCATATTAGTTGGGTTTTATGCTGTTGTTAATAGTGAAGGCTCATTTTGTTGCTTCTTTGATGAGACCAAGTCCAACTTGATTTCTTCCATCCTGAAAATACCCAAAATCTCAAATGACAATAACTAGTGCATTTGTTTGTCAGTTTCATGGGATCATTGTATTTCTGAATTTTCTTTTCCTCCTTGTAATTGAAACCAATGGAGTCTAAATTCACTAACTTTTGTCTCAGAATGCTTTAGATGATTGATTTACACTAAGGTAGATCTTATCATATTGAGAAGATAGGCTTTTCGTTAAAGTCTAAGAACTAGGCTTCAAATGCAGTGTCCCCTTACATGTTAAGCTTTAATTGATTCATCTTAAACGTCTCACGGGATGTGACTTTGTCAAAGAGGAGATATACTTTCTTCCTGTCTATAGTATTCTCACTATCTATTTTGGAAACTTTACTTGTATTTCAGCTTTGTTGCTTCCAGCGTCAAAGTAGTGGTCATTTTTCATCTCATTCCCATGGCCACAAAAGATTGCTTATGAGATGGTCTCCAGCTCCACCCTTACAGTTAAGAATGCCTAATTTAGTTTTCTAATATTTGATGGCACTGATGTGAACGGTAATGCACCAACTATTTTTTATTGCTGTCAAGTACTTGAGGAACATATGGTTAAATTGGCCTCTATTCATTGATCTGGTATGGTTGATTTTTGGTTCATGGAATATAGTATTGGAAATAATTATAGCATGGGAGCATGTTTGCAGAGATTTAAACTGGAAGTTTGAGGTTGTGGGTCATGAAGACCTGTAATTAATTGAACTTATGCAACTGCAACGGAAGAGCACAATTAAGGAGTTTGAGGAGTATTTTATCTCTAACTTCATTGGGGGCTTAAAACCTCAATTGAGAGCTGGAGTTTAATTGCTAAGCCCTAAGTCTTTGCATCAATACCAACTAAGTATGCAACCTGGAAATTCTATACAAGGGCAGTACAAGAGTAGAGCAATGGGCAGTTTGCAACTCCCTTTGGAGAACAACTCATCAAACAAGGTTCCAGTCTATCAGAAAGTCAATCCTTTAAGCTTTGAGGATAACAAATTAACTGTCGTGGAAGCAACCTTACCGAAAAACCAGTGATTTTGAGGTGAAACATGAAGCTCTCAGCCAGGCATTGTGATCCTTACCGGGTCATAGAGAAGAAAAGAAAGGTTGCATATCCAAAGGCTCAAAAGTACATCTACTGTTTCATGTTTCCTTGCTCACTAGGTCACAAAACCAATGAGGAGGGCCCACTTAAGGTCATGCCAGCGTTCATCCTTGATATCAGGATCATCAAGAGGAACAACCGAATTGTGGTGTAGAAGTTGGTACAGTGGTGCAGAGAGTAAGACCAGAAGATACTACATGAGAAGATGTTAATTTACTCAGATCACAGTTCCAGAAATTCGTGCTCAATCTTACAGTTTGAGGACGACCTTGCTAAAGAGAAAGCTTGTTAGGAAGAAGAAAACCAAGTTACATGAAGAGGAAGAATAGAGCCGTTTTAAGTTGTGCGGCGTTGTTTTGGCAAAAGGGGAAGAAGACTGTGGATGTGGTTGGTTGAGCTCACACGTCTTCTTCCTCTGGCTCAGCTGTATTGGTGTAGTAGAGATCGCGGAGCAGAGGTGTGTTCTCCGTTTCAATTAGTAGAGTTATAGTTTTCAATAGAGATAATCTTGCAATTTGATATTGTGTATTGCCTGTTGAGGAATTCCTAAGCATTTTGCTAAAAAGAATCAATTATCAACCCAACTTGGTGATGTTGTTCACTTCGGTAATGAAGAGATCAATGCCAACGTAATTTGACTCAGTGGTTTCGAGACTCATTATGTTGAGTATTTTTTGTTGTTGTTTAGATTTACTCACGTTTTGCCGTAGTTTGACTCAGATTCGTTTTGAGATTCATTGCTTTTGAGTGTTTTTCTGGCTGTTTAGATTTACAGTGTTTAATGTAATTGGACTAGTCGGGTTCAGGTATATATTATAATTTTCGTTGTTTGTTATTATTGAAGCTAATTTTGCCCAGCTGTCAGTGCGAGGTGACAATTTTCATGGGATCGACATTGATAATTTGGAAATTTTGTTCTTCAGTTTGGCCATTTTTTACTATTATGACTTTGTACTTTCCTTTAATGATCTGCAGATTAGTCGAGCGTAACCTTCTTGTGGATGTGACTGCTGATGGTTGAAATTGAAACCAGCTTGTTTTGTTTGCTTCTTGCCATTAGTAGATTAGATTTGTTTCTACGTACAAAAATCATTTGACATTTTTGTACTCTAACTTGTATGATTCACTAAGTACTGGCAACTCCTAACCTTTAATTAAAAAAAATCCTTATATGCAGGATCTAAACATAATGTTTGATTTTGTTAGTCCGCATAATACTGACAGTTTATATCAATTACAAAATAAATAATTAAGTAAACGACCAAGAACAAAATGTCACAAACTCTGTTCCTGACTTTGATGATACCTATTAGTCGATGACAAAATGATTTGGTGCTACCAGTGAAGCTCATTCTGTTGCCGTTTTGATGGCAGCAACTTCATTTTTGTTCCATCATCAAAATCTGAAATTTCTCTTCAGCTTTGCAATCTGTTATTGTTATGATTTTGGTCGTAATTTTCGGGTGTTCCAGAAAAGCAGACATTGACTCGTTTTTTTTTTATCCCAAAATTGAAATCAATGGAGCCTAATATCAAACTTTGACTCAGAAGCTTTGGATGGTGAACAGTGAGATTGATATCATGTTCGAAACACAACTCACTTGTTTTGTGATTTTACAAAATAAGTTCTTCCTACGACTCTAAGAAGTATGCTTCAGATTCAAGTTCTATTTTCTTGATTTATTAATTTGAATATTTTCCAGTTCAACCATCTTAATTCAAGTGTGTAGGTTCACTGAATATGCATGTTATTGTCTTATACACAACCATGAACTAACGATTACTCGTCTTTCACATGACCATCAACCTTGCAACTTACATGTATGCTCACTTGTAAATGCATGTGAAAAACGTTCAGTTGAGTCACTTTAGCAAGTTTACGTAAACGTTGAGTCACTTTACGTAAACGTTAAGTTGGAAGACGTTAGTGCATGTTTACATGATTAACCCTGATATGTATGATTTAGTACTTACACAATGTAGTGAATATCTGATAATTGCACTTTAGCAAGTTCCGTTTTTTATGATATAGATCCTCTAAACTTGTAGTTTGTGATGATTATCAGGGCTTTTGAGTTTGGGGTACTGAAGCTTGAAGCTTTAAATGACGGATCAAAGCCAGATTAATGAGTCTTTGAGAAGCTTGGAGAAGCCAAAGTGCATATTTTGAGTTGATTCATACATTTAAACTTAGTTGGAACACATGCTCACCATTGTTAATTGTATTTGTGGAAGCCATCTTTACTTTTTATAAGTCATTGTTGTCATTTTAATTCTAATTGGCCGACAGGGAGGCGAAGTAACTCTGTATAGTATAGGAGTGTCATCTATGTTTTCAGCAAACACGTGACTCCCGCTTGACCACTATACGACTAGTGATGAGTCGTATAGGGGTCGAGCGCAGTTATGTGTTTGGGAAGACAGGTCTCGATCAACATCAGAAAATTTACGACAAATCCTCTTGCTTATCTGCATTACAGCTACAACCCCTTCAACTGGAGTTTGTTCTAATAGCACAAAGTTAGAGCTTATAACATCAGTTAATCTCTCTCGTCTTCATCTGATACCACTGCAATTCTACTTTCCAGAATCTTTAATCCATACGCTCCATCTGCAACAAAGCTCAGTTCAATTATTCAAAACCAGATTCTTTTATCATTTTAAATCCAGACAAGCTAAAAGAGGTTCTATGATGTTAAGAATAGTCACTAATATGAATGTGTGTGTGAGAGCCAGAGAATAACAAGTGAAACTGATATACCTTCCAAAGACCATCGTTGAGATAATGCATGTTGTCCACGCCAATACCCTTATTGATTGCCTTTCTGTATATCAAACACCAACTTCAAGTTGCATATATACGTATTACAGTTCAAAAAATTGGCAACTTCAGGTCTTTGATGTCATTCCATCATGTTCGTGTACATTTTCACCGGGTAAGCGAAATACCAGCTCTTGTTGTCTTTTATAGGGACAACTTCACATTGTATCTTTCTTTGGTAGAAATATCAAAGCACAATAATAATCCCCTCTAGGATACGTGTTTCTGACTAGATACTGAGTAGTTAGACAGTCAAAGTTCTTGTACACGTAGGCTTATTTATGTTTTTTTGTGTGGAAAATCCTCTTATTCTTTATGAAGAGGAAAATGATACAAGACAAGTAATGAAAATGCTTACATGTCT